>OU342733.1:46076112-47337979 GCA_910589765.1 Avena atlantica
CGACGCGAGAATCACTGGCAACATTGGTTGTTAAGTCCTAGATGATACATTCATGTGCAGTGGTATTCCAACTAGCAGATTTAATAGATTAGCTGATCACCCTGGATCAGTAAACCAATAATTCACTTTAATTATGAAAATAGGGTTTTTTACCTTTTTGAAATGCAGGTGATGACACACAGTTTGCAATTACTTTACAGAAAATATTCAAAGGACATCAGTAAGTGTGAAATTGCCGTGATATAACGGAGTATTGTAGTCGAATGTCTCGACTTGACCCTGGACCTCAGGTTCTACAAAATATCATCATTGCCTAGTAAGGACAATGTTTAAAGAAGCAATATGCTGTTACGCATAAGTAATGAGATGCATACAGCAAAATCCCAAGTAATTCTTCAATTATTATCAAAGCGATATATTTAAATGATTTATTTATGATTTGCTTTAGTTTAAGTTTACTTCATAAGAACGATGAACACATAAATATGAAGAGTAAAGTACAATCATAATATAATTCTAAGGTTCCATGATATTTTGTAATTATTACTAAGTTCATGTTTTAAGTTGTGATGGCTTTAAAGAAATGGTATAGTGTTTCTTTTGAAGTGGCAAAAAGAATAACATTTGAAGAAAATATTATTTATGTTCAGTTATTCAACTTTGAAGATAAATAAGATTGAAGCTATGGTGTTGTAATAAGGTTTAATTGATTTGAATTATTATATATCTAGCTTAAGATATCTTAGACCAAAGTAAACTATAAAAATGTAATTGAACTTGAGATATAGCATTTGTAGCATTATTAATTAGAGTTTTTCATAAGCATAATTAAAGATGAAATCTTATGGTTATGGAACTTTGTTTTAAATATTTAAATTTAGCATGTGTAATACTTATAGACCATACTTTAAGATTTTTCTTTATAAATAAAAAAATAGATGGATTTTATTATAATTTATTTAGTGAACTTCAAGTTTGATAAATATGATTATTTATGAATTGTTAAGGATTTGTAAAGAATAACTTTGTAAGTCCTTGACTTATAGTTAGTTAAGGATTTTAAAAGGATATTGTAAAGTTAATTATTTACACCTAGATTATATATTGAATTATAATCATGGTTTAAACTACTTAGAGTCAAAATATTATGTTTTGAATAAGATCATTTCTTACTTAGGAAATAATATTAAACAACTAACAAAACAACTATCTTATTTTAATAACTTAGATAATTCAGGTTATATGATATAAGAACTTTAAAATATTTTTATAATAATATACTTAGTACCTCTCTAATAAATATACTTGCTTAAATTCTTAAAAGTGAATTTCATTTATTTTTTAAACATTATCTTTATTATTATTATTTATATATATATATATTAATGTATTAAAATATTTGTTTCAAATTTTATTAGTAAAATTTTAAGTTAGTATTTTTGTGAGATAAGAGATTTATTTTTATTTATGAAAGTGATTTTTATTTATTTTTAGGAATTTTCCTAAATTTATTAAATTTCATGTAGATATTTAAGGGTGTTAATATTTATTTGTATTTTATTAAACTTAAATAAATATGATTATATTTTTCTTAGGCGGATATTATTATAATAAACACTTGGATGTATTAAATATATTTTTAGGATTTTTTCAACATTTTTCTAGAGCTTAAAATGTGTAGTTTCCATTGTAGTTATTATATAAATTGGGCCTAGTTCTTGGTCCCAACTAGCCCAAAACCTAGCCCAATCCATCTGGTTGGACTAAATCACAGAGCCCAACCGACCGAGTCGGTCAACCCTACCCACACGCTCTCTCTCTCTCTCTCTCTCTCTCTCTCTCTCTCTCTCTCTCTCTCTCTCTCTCTCTCTCTCTCTCTCTCTCTCTCTCTCTCTCTCGTCTCGACCCTTCTTCCCCGCGATGCTGCGGCGCTGCCGCCGTCGCTACTCGACTCTGACGCGCTCCGGCCTCCTTGGCCGCCGCCGCCGTGCTAGCCGATTAATTATGATCTGGTGCATCGACTAGTCCTTTTTTATTTGAAGAGCATGGACTTCCTCGATCACGCGTAACCCCATCTGGTGCCTAGGGTTTTTGTGCCTACCACCCTGAGGTGCTTCCATGGGGGATTTGGGGGTGTTTCTATGTTGATCTGAGGTCCGCCTAGAGGCTTCATCGATGGATGGTTGCTCGAGTGGCTCGGCATGGTTTAAGTGCCTCAATGCTTCGTGTGCCGCCGTTTACTGCACCCTCCACCATCGGTCTGCTTCCTCTTCTCGAGCTTAAGCGAGGACCTCTGGTAAGTGGTTCTCTCTCTTCTATGCTCCTCTCCATGCTCATTGCAACATCAAGTGCGCATTCTATGATTACCCCCTGTCTAGGTTTCATCTCTGAACCTAGGGTTCACCCCCTTTACAGTGATGTTTAGTTAATTTCATCTGGTTCATTCTACCAGGTTTTTTTCTTCTAGGTGTTAATCTGTTTGAGGTATCTGTTGCCCTCTAATGATCCTAGACTGTTTCTTTTCCTTCTGTCAGTTAGTTATCTGCTAAGTATGTTATTGTTATTATGTTCTCAGTCAAAGAACCTTCTGTGAATGTGTACTCTATGTATATGTGGATGCTTATACAATAGTGGATGTGAGTTCACTCTGCTGAGTTGTGACTCACTGTGATAGTAAATAAGGATGCCTTTTATTCAGGTGATATTTGCTTGTGAAGCACTGATGTGCTTAGCCTTAGGATTTACTCCTACTACTATGTAAATCTTAATTTTCTAAAGCTAAACCGAGTCTGTGATTCCTGAGGGAGCAATTTATGTAGTGATGATGTAGAAGATGATTGGTTCCTCCCTTTTTCTTCTATAGGAAAATGATTTACTTGATGTATTCGATCAAGTGTGGTTTAGTGATAGACAGTATTGTATTCACTGTCTTCTCTGAACCAATTATCTAATATGATTCCTAAATTCTTTTAGGAAGGTGATTATCTGAATTGAATAGCTAAAGATGAGCTTTTTGATACAGAGGTGCTACCTCTGGGAATGTGTCCTGTAGTCTAGCAGCTGGATTATAAAAAGGATGATGGTGATTTTATTTGGCTTGTATATAAGCTTTTGGTCTGGTGGTTAAATGATACAATAGTTTAATATGCTCCCAACATCAGATTCATATGATGTTTGATTATAGAATGATTATTGTAGCTTTGCTACAATAGAATAAATGATTCCTAGTTTATGAACTAGGAAGATGATTTGAGATATGGTTTGGTTGCTTCTAGCCGGTGGACTGGGTGGTCTTACAAATGGATGAAGATGGTGGTATTTTACCACATAGGATTTGGCTACTGTGGTGCCTCCCTGGAGTGTGCACAGTGGCCAAATCCCAAGCCACAATAGCTGCTATTTTTCTTTAAGAGCTTTCTTGGCCTATAATATATGGATCAAGTGCCTAATTCAATTATTATGGTTGGTATCTACTGCCTTTACTGTTGTGGTGCCTCCATACCTGGAGTGTGCATATAAGTGACTAGTAGATGATTGATTTACTTAAGATTTAATCCTAGCCAATGATGTAACAGGCTGAGGCCAATTCTTTCTAAGATAAGAATAGACACTGGTTGTATTTTAACAGCTCTAGGATGAACTTAGTGTAGCACTTCTACACTATATTGAGAGCTCCCTCTTACCGAAAATCTATCTTGGGAAAATAAAATAGGAGAACAATTGATATTAAACATTTTTGATGTCTTAGAGATGAATAACAACCTAGTATGGAAGCTTGATGATGTTGTTCCCAATATGTATGCTTGATCAGCTGGCTCTTCTTATTCCTGAGCTTAAGATGATCCTCCTTGAGCTTCTGTTGGATTGATTCTTGTGCTCTTGGCCTACTCCTCCTTGCTGCTCACTTGGCTGGCTCCTCCTTTGTTGTTCACTTGGACTGCTCCTCCTTATACTTGATTGATCCTGACCTACATATGTATGGCTCATTGAAGCAACCATATTGTTAGGAGTACAGGATTGAAACTAGGTTGCTAGTGAGGTGGCTTGAGCTGTGTGTTATTGGAAACATCTAATAAGAACATATGATGTTCTTTGTGGTGCTCTAGAGCTAGTGGAGGACTATGGCTGGTGGTATGTGTGGAATGGATTTGTTAGCAGCCTTGCTACGGCTGGTGCCTTTTTGCTTATCTACTTCATGTGTTAGCTGTGGTGTTGACAACACAACAGCTGCATGTGATGTTGAAGGGGTTCGTAGCATGGAAAACAAAAAATTTCTATCGCATACAAACAAACAAGCCAAGATCTATCTACTAGATTGTAGCAACGAGTCGATGGTATAACTTACCCTCGAAGATTCCAAAGCGTTTAACGAGAGCAGATTCTCGTGGGTGATGTAGTCGTACTCTTTCCGATCTCAAGATCGTGTAGACGATCCTTCCAGCGCCACGTTCCGGCAGCGCTTCCGCAGTCGGTCACACGTTCGGTACTCGACGAAGACCTTCCTCTCCCTTGTTCCAGCAGGCAGCGGAGGTTGTAGCACTCTCCTCGCGATTCCGGCAGCACAACGGCGTGGTACCGGAAGTAGAGGGGAAATCCCGCAGGGCTTCGCCTTAAGCCGGTGCGAGTATGGTGGAGCTTATGAGAGAGGCTATTAGTGGTCTAGTAATTAGACACACCAATTAGAAGGCTCTAAACCAATTAGAAGGCTCTAAACCGTTGGCTAAAGCAATTAGAAGCTCTAATCCAAAACGGCTCTAAACCGGAGATCTAGAGGTGAAAGTTGTGTGTATAGGAGGGGAGCCCTGCCCCTCCTTATATAGGTGGGAGGAGGGCTGGCGCGCCAGGGGAGGGGAGTCCCTCCCCAAGTCGGCCTAGGGCTGGCCGCCGGCTTGGAGGAGTGGGACTCCTCCTCCAAGTTGGTTCCAACTCCTCTTGCTTGTTTCCCACAGTTTCTTGTTTTGGCAGTTTGACTTTCAAACTGGACATTTGACTTTTCTGTTTTGGGATTCAATTTAATCCTTTATTTGGGACAGCAAGAACACTTAGTACATGATGCAATCATTCCAATATGTAATGACACATTCATGTACCCCTCCCCCCCCCCCCCGGAGTGCCGGACAATCCGGAACCTTCTAGAACATTCCCGATGAAAACACCGGAATCATTCCCGAACTCCGAAACGGGACTTTCCTTATATGAATCTTATTCTCCGGACCATTCCGGATCACCTCGTGATATCCCGGATCCCATCCGAGACTCCGAACAACATTCGGTCTCTTTCTCATAATACCATAACTACTCAAACAACGTCGAATCCTTAAGTGTGTCTCCCTACGGTTCGTGAATTATGCGGACATGATCGAGACACTTCTCCGAACAATAACCAATAGAGGAATCTGGAAATTCATATGGCTCCCACATATTTCTACGATTACTTTGCGATCGAATGAACCACTTACATACGATACCAATTTCCCTTTGTCTCACGATATGTTACTTATCCGAGGTTATGATCGTCGGTATCTCTGCATACCTAGTTCAACCTCGTTACTGACAAGTACTCTTTTCTCGTTCCCGTGATATGTGATCCCTTGTGACCAAGTCACATGCTTGCAAGCTAATTGGATGACATTCCACCGAGAGGGCCCAGAGTATATCTATCCGTCATGTGGATGGACAAATCCCACTCTTGATCCATGTGTCTCAACCAATACTTTCCGAACACTCAATGCCACTTTTATAACCACCCAGTTACGGTGTGGTGTTTGATGTCATCAAAGCATCCATCCGGTAAAGGTGATATGCATGATCTCATGGTCGAAGGAATTAGGTTACTATGTATCATAAAGCATATAGCAACTGAACTAATGAAATGACTTGATCTTTATGCTACGCTTATCTATAGGAGTATGTCCACCATATCATTCTCCTAACGATATGATCTTGTTGTTGATAACATCTCAATGTTCATGATAGGGAAACCACAATCATTAATCAACCAACAAGCTAGTGAAGTATAGAGGCTATACTAGGGACTTCAAATTAAGTTTACAAATCACATAAGTATCAATGTTTCCTTGTTAATACTATTATAGCATGAATGTAAACATTTATCATAAACACAAAGATATAATAATAACCACATTTATTATTGCCTCTAGGGCATATATCCAACAGTCTCCCACTTGCACTAGAGTCATCTAATCTAGATTACATGGTAATATACCGAACACCCATGGCAGTTTGGTGTTGGTCATGTTTTGCCCTCGGGAGAGGTTTAGTCAACGGATCCGCCACATTCAGATCTGTGTGTACTTTGCAAATCTTTATATCCCCATCCTGGATATGTTCTCGAATAGCGTGAAAACGCAGCTTGATATGCTTCAGCTTCTTGTGTGACCTTGGTTCTTGCGCATTGGATATGGCGCCCATGTTATCACAGTAGATAGACATTGGGTCCAGCGCACTAGGAACCACACCCAGCTCTGTAATGAACTCTTTCATCCATATCGCTTCTTGTGAAGCCTCCGAAGCAGCCATGTATTCCGATTCAGTTGAAGATCTCGCCACAACGCTTTGCTTTGCACTCCTCCAGCTAACTGCTGCACCATTCAAAATAAATACGTATCCGGATTGCGATTTAGAATCATCCGGATCTGTGTTCCAACTAGCATCGGTGTAACCATTAACAACGAGCTGTTCATCACCTCCATAAGAAAGAACCATATCCTTAGTTCTTCTCAAGTACTTAAGGATGTTTTTGACCGCTGTCCAATGATCCACTCCTGGATCACTTTGATATCTGCTAGTTAAACTAACAGCATATGCAATGTCGGGTCTAGTACATAGCATGGCATACATTAGAGATCCTATGGCTGCGGCATAGGGAGTCTTACTCATCCTTTCTCTATCTTCTGCCGATGTCGGACTTTGAGTTTTACTCAAGGTCGTATTGGGCAACATGGGCAAGAACCCTTTCTTGCTTTCTTCCATTCCAAATCTCTTTAGAACTTTGTCCAAATATGTACTCTGTGACAATGATATTTGGCGTTTCGATCTATCTCTATAAATCTTTATGCCTAATATGTAAGCTGCTTCGCCAAGATCCTTCATTGAAAAACTATTATTCAAATATTCCTTGACACTATTAAGAAGGTCTACATTATTCCCAATCAACAATATGTCATCCACATATAGTATTAAGAACGCTATAGAGCTCCCACTCACCCTTTTGTAAATACAAGCTTCTCCATAAGTTTGTATAAAACCAAAACTTTTGATTACCTTATCAAAACGTTGATTCCAACTTCGGGATGCTTGCTTCAATCCATAGATGGACCGTTGAAGTTTGCATACCTTGTTAGCATCTTTAGGATCGACAAAACCTTTGGGTTGCATCATATACAACTCTTCATCAATGTCTCCATTGAGGAATGTTGTTTTGACATCCATCTGCCATATCTCATAATCATAATATGCAGCGATTGCTAACATAATCCTCACAGACTTTAGCTTCGCTACCGGTGAGAAAGTCTCATCGTAGTCAACTCCTTGAATTTGTCGAAACCCTTTTGCGACAAGTCGAGCTTTATAGACAGTAACATTACCATCAGCATCTGTTTTCTTCTTGAAAATCCATTTGTTCTCGACAGCCTTTCGGCCATCCGGTAAGTCCACCAAAGTCCATACTTGGTTTTCGTACATGGATCCAATCTCGGATTTCATGGCTTCTTGCCATTTATTGGAATCTGGGCTCATCATCGCTTCCTCATATGTCTCGGGGTCATCGGTGTTGTCCACCACCATGACATTCATAACGGAATCATACCAATCTGGAGTGGTACGAGTTCTCGTTGACCTCCGAGGCTCTGTAGCAACTTCAACCGAAGTTTCATGATCACCATCATTAGCTTCCTCTCTAATTGGTGCAGGCACCACAGGAACTTCTTCCGGTGCTGCGCTACTCGCAATATCGAGAGAAGGTTCGACAACCTCGTCAAGTTCTACTTTCCTTCCAGTCAATTCTTTCGAGAGAAATTCCTTCTCTAGAAAGGATCCATTCTTGGCAACGAAGATTTTGCCTTCGGATCTATGATAGAAGGTATACCCAATAGTTTCCTTCGGGTATCCTATGAAGACGCATTTTTCCGCTTTGGGTTCAAGCTTGTCCGGCTGTAACTTCTTTACATAGGCTTCGCAACCCCAAACTTTAAGGAACGACAATTTAGGTTTCTTCCCAAACCATAATTCATACGGTATCGTTTCAACGGATTTAGATGGTGCCCTATTTAAAGTGAATGCGGCTGTTTCTAATGCATAACCCCAAAATGATAGCGGTAAATCTGTAAGTGACATCATAGAACGAACCATATCTAAGAGAGTTCGATTACGACGTTCGGACACACCATTACGCTGTGGTGTTCCCGGCGGTGTCAATTGTGAAAGTATTCCGCATTTCTTCAAATGCTCGCCAAACTCGTAACTTAGATATTCACCTCCACGATCAGAACGTAGAAATTTAATCTTCTTGTTACGTTGATTCTCTACCTCACTTTGAAACTCCTTAAACTTCTCGAAAGTTTCGGACTTATGTTTCATGAAATAGATATACCCATATCTACTCAAGTCATCCGTGAAGGTAAGAACATAACGATAACCACTGCGCGATGCTACACTCATTGGACCACACACATCGATATGTATGATTTCCAGTAAGTCTGTAGCTCGCTCCATCATACCAGAAAATGGAGTCTTAGTCATTTTTCCCATCAGACATGCTTCGCATCTTTCAAGTGATTCAAAATCAAGTGATTCAAGAAGTCCATTGGAATGGAGTTTCTTCATACGTTTCACTCCGATGTGACCAAGACGACAGTGCCACATATAGGTCGAATTATCGCTTGATTTCAATCGTTTAGCCTCAATGTTGTTGATATGTGTATTTCCACTATCGAGATTCAATAAGAATAGACCATCTATCAAAGGTGCATGTGCATAAAACATATTACTCATATAAATAGAACAACCATTATTCTCGGATTTAAACAAGTAACCGTCTCGCAATAAACAAGATCCCGATATAATGTTCATGCTCAACGCAGGCACCAAATAACAATTATTTAAGTATAAAACTAATCCCGATGGTAGATGAAGGGGTAGCATGCCGACCGCGATCACATCAACCTTTGATCCGTTTCCCACGCGCATCGTCACCTCGTTCTTCGCTAGCTTCCGTTTATTTTGCAGCACCTGTTTCGAGTTACAAATATGAGCAACCGAACCAGTATCAAATACCCAGGCACTACTACGAGTACTAGTGAGATACACATCAATAACATGTATATCAGATATACCTTTCTTCTTGATGTTGCCGTTCTTCAAATCCGCCAAGTACTTTGGGCAATTCCGCTTCCAGTGACCTTCTCCCTTGCAGTAAAAGCACTCAGTATCAGGCTTAGGTCCAGCCCTGGTCTTCTTCGTTGGCGTGGTAGCTTTCTTACCACCCTTCTTGAAGTGTCCCTTTTGCTTAGACTTGCCTTTCTTGAATTTGGTGGTCTTATTGACCAACAACACTTGGTGCTCTTTCTTGATCTCCACTTCTGCAGATTTCAACATGGCAAAGAGTTCTGGCAACGTCTTGTTCATGTTCTGCATGTTGTAGTTCATCACAAAGTTCTTGTAACTTGGTGGTAGTGATTGGAGGACACGGTAAATCCCCAAAGCATTAGGAATCACTATACCCAAGCTTTGAAGTTTGTTTGCGTGCCCTGACATCTTAAGCACATCCTCACTGACGGAGCTGCCTTCTTCCATCTTGCAGTTAAAGAACTTTTCAGAAGCTTCATAGCTTTCAATTGCCGCATGAGTCTCAAAAATCAATTTGAGATCCTCGACAATATCATATGGGTCTGAATCCTCAAACCTTTCCTGAAGCTCCGATTCCAAACCATACAAGATAGCACACTGAACTATGGAGTACTGATTCTTCCGAGCGAGGTAAACATTCTTTACTTCATCGGGAGCATCAGCTGCAGGTGGGTCACCCAGCGGTGCATCCAGCACATAGGTCAAATTACCAGCTGTGAGGACAATCCTCAAATTGCGGAACCAATCCGCGAAGTTGCTTCCATTGTTTTTCAACTTTTCTTTCTCTAGGAACGCATTAAAATTGATGGTAGGGGCTGCCATTGATCTACAACATATTTGCAATAGTTTAGACTAAGTTTATGATAAATTGAGTTCAAATTAATTAATGTAATTAAACTAGGTGAACTCCCACTCAAAACAACATCCCTCACATTGTTTTAGTGATCACACGAACCAAATCCACTACATCAACACCGATCATCACGAGAGTTGATATAGTTTCAATGGCGAACAATCGTCATGTTCATCATATCTACTATATGATTCATGCTTTACCTTTCGGTGATCCGTGTTCCGAGACCATGTCTGTACATGCTAGGCTCGTCAAGATCAAACCTTAGTTTCCGCATGAGCAAATCTGGCTTGCTCACATTGTATACACTTGCGGAATCTAACACACCCGATCATCACGTGGTGCTTCGAAACAACAAGCTTTAGCAACGGTGCTGACTAAGGGTGAACACTTTATGATTTGAAATTCATGTGCATGAGGGATCATCTTATAATGCTACCGTCGTCTACTAAGCAATACAAGATGCATAAAGGATTAACATCACATGCAATTCAATATATATGTGATATGATATGGCCTTTCTTCTTTGTGCTTTGATCTCCATCTTCAAGCACGAACATGATCTCCATCATCACCGGCATTGCATCAAGGTCAATGACGCCTCTCCATGGTTGTCGTCCACCGGCTTCAACTATTACAACTACTTTGAATAGACACGCGGGTCTTAACATAAATTAAAGACAACCATATGGCTCCTGCCGGTTGCCGACTTACAATAAGGAACATTGCATACATCAAATATAATCACAATCATGGCCATATCACATCACTGCACACCCCTGCAAAACAAAGTTAGACGCCTCTACTTTCTTTGCATATTTTACGTGGTTTGGGGCTTTCAATAAGTGTCGTTCTAACTTACGAACATGAACCACAATGTTGACACAAGTATTGTTAATCACCCGTTGTGTATTGGATCTTTACTATGCTAGGAGAAACAGGCACCCGCAAAGCCACTTATGCAATACAAGTTGCATGTCAAGCGCGGAGCAAGTCTCATGAACGATGTCATGTAAGGTTAGCCCGGGCCGCTTCATCCCAACATACCGCAAGATGCAAAGTACACAAGAAGCAATCGACAATAAAAGCATCAACGCCCACAATGACCATTGTGTTCTACTCGTGCAACAGATCTACATATAGACACGGCTCTGATACCACTGAAGGGGTTCGTAGCATGGAAAACAAAAATTTTCTATCGCATACAAACAAACAAGCCAAGATCTATCTACTAGATTGTAGCAACGAGTCGATGGTATAACTTACCCTCGAAGATTCCAAAGCGTTTAACGAGAGCAGATTCTCGTGGGTGATGTAGTCGTACTCTTTCCGATCTCAAGATCGTGTAGACGATCCTTCCAGCGCCACGTTCCGGCAGCGCTTCCGCAGTCGGTCACACGTTCGGTACTCGACGAAGACCTTCCTCTCCCTTGTTCCAGCAGGCAGCGGAGGTTGTAGCACTCTCCTCGCGATTCCGGCAGCACAACGGCGTGGTACCGGAAGTAGAGGGGAAATCCCGCAGGGCTTCGCCTTAAGCCGGTGCGAGTATGGTGGAGCTTATGAGAGAGGCTATTAGTGGTCTAGTAATTAGACACACCAATTAGAAGGCTCTAAACCAATTAGAAGGCTCTAAACCGTTGGCTAAAGCAATTAGAAGCTCTAATCCAAAACGGCTCTAAACCAGAGATCTAGAGGTGAAAGTTGTGTGTATAGGAGGGGAGCCCTGCCCCTCCTTATATAGGTGGGAGGAGGGCTGGCGCGCCAGGGGAGGGGAGTCCCTCCCCAAGTCGGCCTAGGGCTGGCCGCCGGCTTGGAGAAGTGGGACTCCTCCTCCAAGTTGGTTCCAACTCCTCTTGCTTGTTTCCCACAGTTTCTTGTTTTGGCAGTTTGACTTTCAAACTGGACATTTGACTTTTCTGTTTTGGGATTCAATTTAATCCTTTATTTGGGACAGCAAGAACACTTAGTACATGATGCAATCATTCCAATATGTAATGACACATTCATGTACCCCTCCCCCCCCCCCCCCCGGAGTGCCGGACAATCTGGAACCTTCTAGAACATTCCCGATGAAAACACCGGAATCATTCCCGAACTCCGAAACGGGACTTTCCTAATATGAATGTTATTCTCCGGACCATTCCGGATCACCTCGTGATATCCCGGATCCCATCCGAGACTCCGAACAACATTCGGCTCTTTCTCATAATACCATAACTACTCAAACAACGTCGAATCCTTAAGTGTGTCTCCCTACGGTTCGTGAATTATGCGGACATGATCGAGACACTTCTCCGAACAATAACCAATAGAGGAATCTGGAAATTCATATGGCTCCCACATATTTCTACGATTACTTTGCGATCGAATGAACCACTTACATACGATACCAATTTCCCTTTGTCTCACGATATGTTACTTATCCGAGGTTATGATCGTCGGTATCTCTGCATACCTAGTTCAACCTCGTTACTGACAAGTACTCTTTTCTCGTTCCCGTGATATGTGATCCCTTGTGACCAAGTCACATGCTTGCAAGCTAATTGGATGACATTCCACCGAGAGGGCCCAGAGTATATCTATCCGTCATGTGGATGGACAAATCCCACTCTTGATCCATGTGTCTCAACCAATACTTTCCGAACACTCAATGCCACTTTTATAACCACCCAGTTACGGTGTGGTGTTTGATGTCATCAAAGCATCCATCCGGTAAAGGTGATATGCATGATCTCATGGTCGAAGGAATTAGGTTACTATGTATCATAAAGCATATAGCAATTGAACTAATGAAATGACTTGATCTTTATGCTACGCTTATCTATAGGAGTATGTCCACCATATCATTCTCCTAACGATATGATCTTGTTGTTGATAACATCTCAATGTTCATGATAGGGAAACCACAATCATTAATCAACCAACAAGCTAGTGAAGTATAGAGGCTATACTAGGGACTTCAAATTAAGTTTACAAATCACACAAGTATCAATGTTTCCTTGTTAATACTATTATAGCATGAATGTAAACATTTATCATAAACACAAAGATATAATAATAACCACATTTATTATTGCCTCTAGGGATAATATAAGGCATTGTAATGCATTATATAAGGCATTGTAATGCATTAGGTTGTTTTATTATTATTGCATCCATTCCTTATCATTTATTTGTTGTAAAAGGATAATGTAATATATATTCTTTTAATAAAGAATTCTTCTATTTGTTTAATTAATGTAATTCATTTTCCATTTAAATATTTGTAAAGTAACAATGTAATAATATTATTATTGTAATATTCCTTCTTTTCTTTTATTTGATGAGTTGTTACTGAATAGAGAAAATAATAAGAAGTGTCTTATGTTTATTATATAAAGAACAGTATAATATTTATATTTATTTTATATTATATTATTGTGAATAATTATTTGTAAGTCGAATTTCTTCCCTCATAACTCCAGAAAACAATAGAGGTCATGTCAAAATTCATCTCACTCCCCTTCTGATGTCACTAAACCTAATTCATCGGAGTGAGAATTCTGATCACTCTAGTATTTTAATTTGGCGAAAAATTTACCCGTATTTTCAGATGCATGCATCCAGATGCACAAAATCCTAAATCTATCCTTTGTTTAGTCCTAAATGCTGGGATGTTACAGAGTTCCCCCCTTAAATTAAACTTCGTCCCGAAGTTTGTGGTTTCTTGTTCAAGAAGGTTTTCGATAGTCTCGTCCTGAGTTTTCTGCTTTCCTCCTTGTTTCTTGTCTTTCCAAAGTAATGTTTTTAATAAACTCAGCACTCCTTCAGTTTACTCTCAACCTTGATTCGGTGATTGTTAATGCCTAATGCTAATTTATACTTCCTCCCAACGCTTCATGAGATTACTTTTAACCCTGAACAACTTGATTGACGAAGGACTACTGATACTAAACATACATGTTGTAGCCTTGTCAACGTGGTTCCATTCAAAGCGTCCACCTCTTGATGGTAATTGTACTCCTCGAGTAACCATCTTGTTGAGACATTCAGATCTCCTATGTCCTTCCAAACCACACCTATAGCACACCTTTCCGGTCTTCCTACAATCCCTCCTTATATGACCTGATGCTCCACACTTACCACACATGATTTCTTTCTTTCTTTTTGATGCCTCATACTCTGATTTACCACTTGTGGATATGAATCTAGGTATGAAACTTAAGTTTGATGTTGACTCAGTAAATTGAAACTTCTTCGGTTCCCTTTTAGCTCTTTTCTTGGTTAATTTCTTCCTCTCTTCTAATAGCTTCTTGTAATCATCCTCGAAAGTAATTGATATATCAACCAGCTCTTGGAATAGTCTTGTTGTAGCCCCTCGTATTTTCATATTCATATAAGGGTTTAGTCCTTCCAAGAACCTTTTCTTGTACTTCTCCTCCGTATTTACCTCATCAACTGCATAACAAGATAATTGACTAAACTTGCTAATGTATTTCATCACGGTTTCATCGTTTTGCCGTAAGTCCATGAATTATCTCCTCTTAAATTCCATAATGCTTTCTGGAACATGGTACTCGTGAAACTTCTGCTTGAATTCTTCCCAAGTGAATATCTCTTCTGGTGTGCATGGCTAATTGATTCTCCCACCAATTTGCGGCAGATCCGGATAGAAGAAATGTTGCATATTTTAACTTCTCCTCATCATTGCATCCTACTATTTTAAGTTTCCTTTCTGTATCCATCAGCCAATCCTCTGCATCCATAGGTTCTGATGCAGATACAAAAGGAATTGGTTTGGCGTTTTGGAAATCAGAAAGACTTACTTTCATATCTTTTTTTACCTCTCCAGGTCCAATTTGTTTGAGTATTTCCTACATGAACTTATTCTGGTACTCTTGCATCATTTGCATGTATTGCATGAAATTCTCCACTGTCAACCGACGAGTTGATGGTCTAGTTGCAACTACATCCATATTGCTTTCCCTCTGATTAGCTTCTTGTTCCACACGTTGTCCTTCAAACCCAGCTTCTACTTACGTATCCATACCCTCTCTAGTCCTGCTACATAAAGCGATTACTCATACTTACATCATGCATATGTTTTCTGAGTTCAACTCTATGCACAGTGCTAGTCACACAAGGAAATCAAGAACCAAATCCAAATAACAACCAAACCTATACCATGTATTAATACATGGTTTTCTAAACTATTACAAACAATCCTCACATTAATGGTTTGATTCTCACTTGGTTCATTACTTGTATGTTACAAGTATTTGCTTGCTCGTATGATCATGCTCTTACTTCTTAAATCATGCATCTCAAACACTACGATGCACCTTACTGGTTATGTACCTCATTTAAGCCCTTTACTTCTATGGATTGTCTCTTCTTACTTTTCTCTCTCTTTCTAGTACTTCCAGGAATTCCGTCCATGATGACGTGAAGTCCGACAACAACCTTCTAGAGTATATAAACATCCAGAGGGTGTGCACTATTGATTAGAAGTACTTAGATTGAGTTTAGCAATTGAAAAATGACTATAAAATACGTGATCTTCCGTGGAATTCTCATGTCCACCTTCAAATGCACTTTCAAAGCAAGATGTATTCTCTGCTTTTCCTTGACTTAGTTCTACATATAGATGTAATAACCATCAGTGCCTTCTTCCAGGTCAATAGGATTGGTACTCCCCCATATGGATCATAGGTTACATGCTAACATAACTAGTTTCTACTCCTTTACTAGGATCACAGGGTATAGGATTTTCCCTGGTTCCAGTGTAAGATTCTACTCACCATCCATCGTAATTCCCAACTGTAATTCTTGAATTGGATGTTTCTTAAGTTTCCTGTCTTGTTTTATACTTGTCCATGCTTTACATGTTTTTTAAGGCCCATTCTTATAATAGGCACATGTTTCAGACTATGGTCCTTCAAACTCATGCTCTTCATACACCACTTTTTGAGAGGACTATTCTAAAATGCCTAGCTTCTCTATATAACTCCTTTTTGCATTCTATTTCTTTAGTAAGATCAACCTAATCCTCAAGGTTGTGTCCAACTCCTGGACTTAAACCTTAATGTGTGTCATGGTAGGTTTTGAGTAATGACCTATTATGACCTATGCATTCAGCATCTTAAGTAGATTCAGTCTGCACAAATGCAGCATGATCCAACTTAAGTTTCGAATTTATAGAATCTTGAGGTTTAGTAGTAAGAGTACTTCCTACCAATTTCCTTGGATTCTTGTTTTCGAAGCCTTATTATTGCTTTTAGAACTGCAATTTGATACGCCGCCTCCATACATCTCATCTTCCCTAATGACATTAATTCTGTTATCCTCGACTCTTTGGTAATATAAGCACTATATAGTACTTTACTAACACTTTCCCATGTTGGAAACTATAAACCTTGATTTGCAACTCCCTACTCCATAAAAGTTGTATCAAAAAATTTGTCTAATACTCTATATATAGTCCTATATATCAATTGAACATCACTTGGACATTCTGGTTTGCGTACCGAGATGTCATTCCTCACTGTAGAAACGAGATTATAATTGGTCCTACTAGGTTATAACTTATTCTTATTACCCCAATTTGCATAATAATAAAGAATTATCGCAGACAATGTAATTCTTAAGTGAATACTTATCATATTTCTAGAGAACTCTTTACCGTTGCTAACATACTTCCTACAAGTCCTACCCATTTAATAGGCTTCCAACCTAAGGTCAAAGCTTTTGCTCTGATACCAGCTGTGGTGACCCAGCATACCACTGCATGTTGTAGTATACTATAGTCGTAGACATAACACTCACGGAGTACCATTCCGCAAATATTACATCCTCAGAATGGTACAACAGAAACAAAGCGGGTCCACATCATACATTATCATTATTACAACCAAAAATTATATGATGACTTTGAGATCCTCCTAGGTCCATAGATGTATCCCGATGACTCAGGCTGAACTATAATAACTCGAAGAAAAGAATAAAGAATCAACTAAGGTTTATACGAGATTTAATATAGATAGAGGATAGAGATCTATGCTACTGGACTAGATCACTATATATGTTACATCTACACTTCAGATACGTCGGTCTCTATTCCGTAGATGTTTTTGTAATTGTTCCCTTCGACGCTTTCGGATACTTCTGGTTCTTCATAGCGGAATTCTTTTTGGTCTTCAATTGGATATAGTATTTCCTCTTCCTGACCGTTATTGTCTTCAGAATCTAGCAAGGGTTAAGAAGATACGTTGAGTACGAGCGTACTCAGCAAGTTCACTAAAAAGGAGTGTTTGATGCACTATAGCTACAGCTATGGACCATAAGTCGTAGGCAATGCAGGATTTCGTAAACATTTCTTCAAAAGTTGCTTTTATTCTGAAAAACTATGTTCGTCAGCCTTCACAGGTTTACCAGAACTTTCATGGAGTTCCTTTCCTGCAGCGTTCGCAGCTCCTTCCCGGAACAGGGAGTAACAAGTTACAGTTCTTATACTCTGTAGAGGTGCGTCACTTTACCCATGAGAGATCAAATCCTTGATGCACAACTGGGCGAATCTTTCCTGTCCACACTTCCTATGGTGTGGGGCCTAGTAGATGATCCAAGCCAATCACTATCCTTCTCCGTGACCACGCATACACCACAATTGTTGTATGCCCAAACTCAAGTTAGAACTTTACCCGTATAAAATGGCTACACCTTAGTTGGATACACATAACAACCATTAACACTAGTAATCTGACTTTTGTAAGCCCATATCCACGGTAGACCTTTCCCCGTATAAAACGGCTATACCCATGATCTGCAACTCACAAATGCCCAGAACAGTGTCCAATGCATGCGAAAGGGAGCCGATCCAGCTGACTTCTCCGTCCCATTCCAAATCTCATGGTTAACGCGTAATATACGGCGCAAGAATCACTGGCAACATTGGTTGTTAAGTCCTAGATGATACATTCCTATGCAGTGGTATTCCTACTGGCAGATTTAATAGATTAGTTGATCACCCTGGATCAGTAACCAATAGTTCACTTTAATTATGAAAATAGGGTTTTTACCTTTTAGAAATGCAGGTGATGACACACAATTTGCAATTACTTTATAGAAAATAATCAAAGGACAAGAGCAAGTGTGAACTTGCCTAGATATAACGGAGTATTGTAGTCGAATGTCTTGACTTGACCCTGGACCTCGGGTTCTACAGAAATATCATCATTGCCCAGTAAGGACAATGTTTAAAGAAGTAATATGATGTTATGCATAAGTAATGAGATGCATACAGCAAAATCCCATGTAATTCTTCAATTATTATCAAAGCGATATATTTAAATGATTTATTTAATATTTTCTTTAGTTTAAGTTTACTTCATAAGAAGGATGAACACATAAATATGAAGAGTAAAGTACAATCATAATATAATTCTAAGGTTCCATGATATTATGTAATTATTACTAAGTTCATGTTTTAAGTTGTGATGGATTTAAAGAAATGGTATAGTGTTTCTTTTGAAGTGGCAAAAAGAATAACATTTGAAGAAAATATTATTTATGTTCAGTTATTCAACTTTGAAGATAAATAAGATTGAAGCTATGGTGTTGTAATAAGGTTTAATTGATTTGAATTATTATATATCTAGCTTAAGATATCTTAGACCAAAGTAAACTATAAAAATGTAATTGAACTTGAGATATAGCATTTTTAGCATTATTAATTAGAGTTTTTCATAAGCATAATTAAAGATGAAATCTTATGGTTATGGAACTTTGTTTTAAAGATTTAAATTTAGCATGTGTAATACTTATAGACCATACTTAAAGATTTTTCTTTATAAATAAAAAAATAGATGGATTTTATTATAATTTATTTAGTGAACTTCAAGTTTGATAAATATGATTATTTATGAATTGTTAATGATTTAGCAAGAATAACATTGTAAATCCTTGACTTATAGTTAGTTAAGGATTCTAAAAGGATATTATAAAGTTAATTGTTTACACCTAGATTATATATTGAATTATAATCATGGTTTAAACTACTTAGAGTCAAAAGATTATGTTTTGAATAAGATCATTTCTTACTTAGGAAATAATATTAAACAATTAACAAAATAATTATCTTATTTTAATAACTTAGATAATTCAGGTTATATGATATAAGAACTTTAAAATATTTTTATAATAATATACTTAGTACCTTTCTAATAAATATACTTGCTTAAATTCTTAAAAATGAATTTCATTTATTTTTTAAACATTATAATTATTATTATTATTTATATATATATTTTTAATGTATTTAAATATTTGTTTTAAATTTTATTAGTAAAATTTTAATTTAGTATTTTTTGTGAGATAAGAGATTTATTTTTATTTATGAAAGTGATTTTTATTTATTTTTAGGAATTTTCCTAAATTTATTAAATTTCATGTAGATATTTAAGGGTGTTAATATTTATTTGTATTTTATTAAACTTAAATAAATATGATTATATTTTTCTTAGGTGGATATTATTTTAATAAACACTTGGATGTATTAAATATATTTTTAGGATTTTTTCAACATTTTTCTAGAGCTTAAAATGTGTAGAGGTATTTTAATAATTTCCATTTTTTGTTATTATATAAATTGGGCCCAGTTCTTGGGCCCAACTAGCCCAAAACCTAGCCCAATCCATCTGGTTGGACTAAATCACAGAGCCCAACCGACCGAGTCGGTCAACCCTACCCACACGCTCTCCTCTCTCGCTCGTCTTGACCCTTCTTCCCGCGATGTTGCGGCGCTGCCGCCGTCGCTACTCGGCTCCGACGCGCTCCGGCCTCCTTGGCCGCCGCCACCGTGCTAGCCAATTAATTATGATCCGGTGCATCGACTAGTCCTTTTCGATTGAAGAGCATGGCCTTCCTCGATCACGCGCAACCCCATCTGGTGCCTAGGGTTTCTATGCCTACCACCCTGCGGTGCTTCCATGGCGATTTGGGGGTGTTTCGATGTTGATGTGAGGTCCACCTGCAAGCTTCATCGATGGATGGTTGCTCGAGTGTCTCGGCATGGTTTACGTGCCTCAATGCTTCTTGTGCCGCCATTTATTGCGCCCTCCACCATCGGTCTGCTTCCTCTTCTCGAGCTTAAGCGAGGACCTCCGATAAGTGGTTCTCTCTCTTCTATGCTCCTCTCAATGCTCTATCTATATTGCAACATCAAGTGCGCATTCTATGATTACCCCATGTCTAGGTTTCATCTCTGAACCTAGGGTTCACCCCCTTTACAGTGATGTTTAGTTAATTTCATCTGGTTCATTCTACCAGGGTTTTTTCTTCTAGGTGTTAATCTGTTTGTGGTATCTGTTGCCCTCTAATGATCCTGGCCTGTTGCTTTTCCTTCTGTCAGTTAGTAATCTGCTAAGTATGTTGTTGTTATTATGTTCTCAGTCAGAGAACCTTCTATGAATGTGTACTCTATGTATATGTGGATGCTTATACAATTGTGTATGTGAGTTCACTCTGTTGAGTTGTGACTCACTGTGATAGTAAATAAGGATGCCTTTTATTCAGGTGATATTTGCTTGTGAAGCACTGATGTGCTTAGCCTTAGGATTTACTCCTGCTACTGTGTAAATCTTAATTTTCTAAAGCTAAATTGAGTCTGTGATTCCTGAGGGAGCAATTTATGTAGTGATGATGTAGAAGATGATTGGTTCCTACCTTTTTCTTCTATAGGAAAATGATTTACTTGATGTATTATGTCAAGTGTCGTTTAGTGATAGACAGTATTGTATTCATTGTCTTATCTGAACAAATTATCTAATATGATTCCTAAATTATTTTAGGAAGGTGATTATCTGAATTGAATAGCTACAGATGAGATTTTTGATACAGAGGTGCTACCCTCTGGGAATGTGCCCTGTAGTCTAGCAGCTGGATTATAAAAAGGATGATGGTGATTTTCTTTGGCTTGTATATATGCTTTTGGTCTGGTGGTTAAATGATACAATAGCTTAATATGCTCCCAACATCAGATTCATATGATGTTTGATTATAGAATGATTATTGTAGCTTTGCTACAATAGAATAAATGATTCCTAGTTTATGAACTAGGAAGATGATTTTAGATATGGTTTGGTTGCTTCTAGCCAGTGGACTGGGTGGTCTTACAACTGGATGAAGATGGTGGTCTTTTACCACATAGGATTTGGCTACTGTGGTGCCTCCCTGGAGTGTGCACAGTGGCCAAATCCCAAGCCACAATAGCTGCTATTTTTCTTTAAGAGCTTTCTTGGCCTATAATATATGGATCAAGTGCCTAATTCAATTCATATGGTTGGTATCTGCTGCCTTTGCTGCTGTGGTGCCTCCATACCTGGAGTGTGCATAGAAGTGACTAGTAGCATGATTGATTTCCTTAAGATTTAATCCTAGCTAATGATGTAACAGGTTGAGGCCAATTCTTTATAAGATAAGAACAGACACTGGTTGGCTTTTAACAGCTCTAGGATGAACTTAGTGTAGCACTTCTACACTATGCTGAGAGCTCCCTCTTACCCAAAATCTATCTTGGGAAAAGAAAATGGGAGAACAATTGATATTAAATATTTTGGCTGTCTTAGAGATGAATAACAACCTAGTATGGAAGCTTGATGACGTTGTTCCTAAGATGTATGCTTGATCAGCTGGCTCTTCTTATTCCTGAGCTTAAGATGATCCTCCTTGAGCTTCTGTTGGCTTGATTCTTGTGCTCTTGTCCTACTCCTCCTTGATGCTCACTTGGCTGGCTCCTCCTTTGCTGTTCACTTGGACTGCTCCTCCTTATACTTGATTGATCCTGACCTACATCTGGATGGCTCATTGAAGCAACCAGATTGTTAGGAGTACAGGATTGAAATTAGGTTGCTAGTGAGGTGGCTTGAGTTGTGTCTTATTGGAAACATCTAATAAGAACATATGATGTTCTTTGTGGTGCTCTAGAGCTAGTGGAGGACTATGGGCTGGTGGTATGTGTGGAATGGATTTGTTAGCAGCCTTGCTACGACTGGTGCCTTTTTGCGTATCTACTTCATGTGTTAGTTGTGGTGTTGACAACACAACAGCTGCATGTGATGTGTGTTGTAGCATCCCAGTTGTCTAACCCCTGTAATGCTACTGGTTATAATAATAAAATGGGCCACTTCCAATATATAATTGTTGCATCATCATCATATCATGCTCATGTCATCATGTCCCCTTGCATTTGAGCATCATATAAAACCCTTTCTTGTTTGGTTCTTATCTCATGTGCATGATTAATTGTAGTTGCCTCTTGATATTGTATTTGGTTCTTAATAAATTGTTAAATGCCCAAGTTGAGTTGAGGGCATCTCTCTTTTTGACTCCACCACCTTTTCTATCACCACCTTATATTCCACCATCCAAATAATATGAGCTTGGCATTTTAGTTTTGAGTATCTCTAGCTCATGTTGTTGGTTGGATCCACCCATCATCTTTTGCTTGGCCTTTGCCCACTTTTTGGGAATGCAAGGATTAAAGCCACATGAAATAATGTTGTTTTCACAATATAACCATTTGGCATTAATTATTTTGCATGGGCCATGCAAGTGCCACCTTTCCTAGTATTTGGGTTTATTTGAATTCTAGTTGGATCATCTTCCTTTGTTTAAATCTTTTGTTGGCTTGTAGTGTTCTTCATCATGATCATCTCTCCCTATCTTCCCTCTTTTCTCTTCTCTTGATCTTGTGTGCTTTGTGAGGCATGATCAAGTTACCCCACCTCATTCTTACCCCTCTTAGCAAACTCTAACACCACCCCATGCTATCTCCCCTTTCTACCCTAAACCAAAACCTTAATCTACATCTATCCTAAACTAAACCCTAAACTACCCTTTTCTCTAAAACGAAACCCTATCTACCCACCCCTTCTAGCTCCCTTGCTTAATCAAACCTAAACCCTAAGCCACCCTCTTAAACCTATCTAGCATGGCCCCATACCCCCATGTCCTATCTACCCTCTCCCTGCCTAAGGACCCCCCCCCCCTCACCTAACCTAGATCGAGCTAGCCCTCTCCCTCTTACCTTTTTCCTCTCTTCCCTCTCCCTGCCTAAGGACCACCTCTCCAACCCGACCTGCCCACGAGCTTCCCAGGGCCACCTGCAAGCCTCTCTCCCTTCCCCAGCTCTGCCGCGTCCCCTGGCCCCCCATGCCGAGCACGTGAGGGAGGGCAAAAAGGTGGCCGAGCCGACCAGCCCCTCCCCCACGCAAGCTCCCTCCTCGCCTCGTTCTTATCCTCCCCCCTCACCTCTAGCACTCCCAGATCTTCCCCCCTCATGCCTCTCTTTCCTCCCCTGCCTCCCTCCTTCTTTCTCCCAGCAAGCCAGAGCGCCCATGGCCTCTAAACCCTAGCGACGGCGCCCCCCAGCATCCCTTCGCTTCAGAGCTTCCCGAGGCGCACCAGCAGTACCAGGAGCTCCACCTTCTACCACTGCTTCGCTGTGACGCGCCGGGACCCGCTGGACCTCGCCGGACGAACCCCGCCGCCGCCGTGCCCGCGAGTACCAGGACGCTCCCGCCGCCAGCCTCCTCGACGATCACCGGCCTCTCTGCCCGAACCAAGCCACCAGCGAGCCCCTGGTAAGCCTCTCATCCTCCCTAACATGATCCCCGACCCCCTGGTGCACCGTAGCGCCGCCGGCCATCATCGAGCACCCTGCGTGCGTGCGCGCGCCGCCGCAGTCACCGCCTCCGTGCGCAGCAACGTGCCTGCAACCCGCTGTACCGCCTCTGTTCCTCGTCGTTTTCCGGCCAGCACAGCCCTCCCCCGTAGATGCGCCCTAAACGAAACATGTAGCCGGTACATCCCTCTACAGCTTTCCTTTTTGCGTCGTGGCGAAATTCCCAGTGTTTAGCTCGCCATCGTCGACGCAAGATCAAGCAATCTTGAAGTTTCGCGCTGTCAAAACTCAGTTCGTCAGGCTTCAGATCAACCAGCCCTGGACGTTTTCCAGTTAGGCCCTCCAGCTTCTGGCAACTCAACCCGCGGTCCAGCCTGGCCCTTTGTCAGTCTCTGCGCAGATTTACAAAAAGGCTCCTGTAGTTTTTCGTTCTCAACCCGCGGTCCCCCCATCCCTCTCAGTCGCTGGCGCGTGGGTCAGTGCCTGTCTGGCCCCACGTGTCTGTCACAGGGGTTAAGTGAGTCTGGGTGTAAAACGTTGTGCAGAGTCTGTTTAATTATAAAACTATTAAAACTAATTCAAAATTCAAATTTCAAATCAGATTCAAATAACTTTTTATTTGTAAAGCCAAATTTGGCATATGATATATGTTTGGATATCAGAAAAATGAGAGGATTCCAAATATGCCATCCATATTGCCTTTTGCACAAGTAAAATTCCAAGTTTAATTAAATTACAACTAATGCCACTAGATTTTAAATAAATAATAACTTTTGATCTATAATTCCAAATTTAGCAAATGATATGTCTAAAATGATCAGCTCGACGAGACCTTTCTGTTTATGCTATCCATGACTTTAATTGCAGCATGCATCATATAAAAATATAGGGTACAGCAATGTTATGACAACAAAATGTGAACCAAAACTCCACTAAAATGTTGCCACTTGTTCTCCACACCTCACCATGCCATGCTACCTTTCTTGCCATGTAAATTGTGCATCATTCATCATGGCATGATTGTTTGTTTGACGCATCTTATTCATATGCTTGTGCTCTATATTCATGTTGGCCTTGTTTGTTTGGTTTTTCTCGGATAGACACTGAGCAGGGGTTATACCAAGAGAACCAGGAGCACTACCCAGATCCGTCCCTCGCTTCAACTGAGTTGACAGGCAAGCACTTCCACATGCTTGCATACATACAGTACCTATTGCCTCTACCTTATTCTTGCATCATCGAGTCGCGATTGCATTAAATTGAATCCCAATCATGCATAGCCTTTACTTTTAAACCCCACCAAGCTTGTTCCTCCATCCCATGAGCCACTACTATAGGAGTTGTTTGAGCCATGCGAGTCGTAGAACAGCATGCGTAGGGTATGTGAGTGTCTGTTGGCTAATGAGGTACCTAAACAACTTAACCTGAGTAGTTCTGGGATAACTAAAGAAAGTGGCACCGGTGAGCAACATCTGCTATTTGGTTTTTCCTGCTCACTTGTGTCCCGTAAGACCCCGAGTACTTGATTCCTGTTCCTTGATTTATCGCGCTATCCACATCCGGGAGGTATATGGGACCCCCCTAGGCCAGAGCTTGATTCCGTCTTATTTCTTGGGGCCACAAACTAGTTTGAGGTTTTATTTACTATCCTGTACTTATGCCATGCTACTTTCTGTATTTATTTTGTGCGAGGAGCACACTGTACTGTTTAGGATCATGGCACGATTCCGCGGTGTCGACAAGCCCAGCCACACTTTCGGGTTCCCAGTCGTTCACAGCCGTCCCCATAACCTTGAGCCCGTCTCGGGGTCAGCTGGCTTCGTTGCGGGATCTACTTAAGGGGTGGCCCCCTAAAATAATTCTGAATCTTGTGATTGTTCAGTCGTGAAAGCCTCGTTGGGTTTTGATTTGGTTTTTCCGAGGTTGATCGAGCGTGTGTTGCTATTGGTGCACCCCGGCCGGGTAAAACTTTCTGAAAGCCGTGTCCGTGGATATGGACGACTTGGAGCACAGTTTCTCGATCATAGACAAGCATAACTAAAGTACCGCCTTAATCTGACTAAGTAACTTGACTAGTAAATAGTGAAACACTCATGGAATGACTAATAAAATTGCCAACGGATGGGGGTTGTTCGTCCGCTTCCTTGTTGGTAAGCAGGGAGGAGGATGGATCGGATGAGATTACCATTATAACTGTTGTTCTTAATTCACGGACATCCGTCTATCATTGGTTAGGCGGATGGTTAGCGTTTATCTGTAGAACTGCTAGGGTTTATCTTTTGCTGCAATCGCGTCACCCCAGGTTGTGTCCCCTTTAGAGGCATTAAGACTTGCTGAGTACCCTTAGGGTCTCACACGATAAATTCTTGATTCAGATGAACAGGTACCTTCACAGGACGGATACTGGGTGGAAGAAGCCGAAGATGTGGGCAACGATCGTTCGGTGTAGAGATTCCGGGAACGGGGATCCGTGAGACCTGTAGTTGGGATGTGCTTACTTCTATGGCATCTCATGCCGATTTGCTTCTTATCCGTACTCGGATTTTGTTTGTCGCTTCCGCATGATACTCTGATGTGTGTTGTATGAGGAAGTATCCAAAAATATAGATCTATCTAGGTCATTTGAATCTTGCCGTATGGCGTTGCTATATTTTCTTTCTTTCTAGATGGTATGGCTCTGATGTACTCTTGTATGGTGGCTTGCGTACATACCCACTTGTGTACGTAGTTGATCCCTTCGCCTGCCGACTACGCCGCCCGTACAGGTCCCGTTGAGAGGGTAGTGGTTGGGACGTCTGAAAGGACTACCAGTGAGTGGCTTTTGGGGCCCCACCGTACTATTTCAACCACTACCACTCATCCAGGCTTGTATCCAGGAGCGTAGTTCACCGAGGTAGTTACATGTGTGCTGCATGTATGCTTGCTGTGATGTTATGGATCAGATCAGGTTAAAATATCTTGATATTTGCTGATGGTTCTACTCTTTGACTTTTACCTTTTACTAAATTGGTGAAATTTGCCCCTATTTGCCTATGTCAATGATGCTATGCTGAGACAGATTTGAAATAAGAACAGATATTATTTTATTTGGTGAAACTTGCCCCATTTTAATATTCTCAATGATGTGACAAAACAGTGCATCACACTGTTACTACTGAGAGCACCCTAATAAACACTAACCCCTTTCTTTTTGTATTATTTTTTTATTTGTTTTGCAGGTACCAAGAAAAGTACAGGAATATCAACACTAGATAGGAATTTAGTTTTAGGTGTTTTCTTTTTATCCATTTTTGTAAATTCCCTTTCTATCAAGAAATTATATAAGGCATTGTAATGCATTAGGTTGTCTTATTATTATTGTATCCATTCCTTACCATTTATTTGTTGTAAAAGGATAATGTAATATATATTCTTTTAATAAAGAATTCTTCTATTTGTTTAATTATTGTAATTCATTTTCCATTTAAATATTTGTAAAGAAACAATGTAATAATATGATTATTGTATTATTCCTTCTTTTCTTTTATTTGATGAGTTATTACTGAATAGAGAAAAGTATAAGAAGTATCTTATGTTTATTATATAAAGAACAGTATAATATTTATATTTATTTTATATTATATTATTGGGAATAATTATTTGTCAGTCGAATTTCTTCCCTCATAACTCCAGAAAACAATAGAGGTCATGTCAAAATTCATATCACTCCCCTTCTGATGTCACTAAACTTAATTCATCGGAGTGAGAATTCTGATCACTCTAGTCTTTTAATTTGGCGAAAAATTTACCCGGATTTTCAGATGCATGCATGCAGATTCAAAAAATCCTAAATCTACCCTTCGTTTAGTCCTAAAATGCTGGGATGTTACAGTTACAGAGTCGGTAACTATTACAGCTTGGACTACAAGTAATACTACATGTCTAAGTCGGTAAGTCTTCTAGGCCTTGTTGTAGCCAGATTGGACTGCGTCTTCTTTCCCTGACTAGGCCGCCCATGAAGCAAAGCTCTAACCCGTTGGTGGGCCACCCTGGTCAGTAAGTCCCATGGGTATACCCGGAAAGTATATCCCCAACAAATAGATCATATTATGGACATATGTGCACTATTTATCATTTGTTATATGCATGTATTATGTTCCTATTGTGCCACAAATGTTGTCTTTCATACATATGTTTGATAGTTTTACTATTGTATTTGAATTGCTGGGAATATTGGAAAAACATAACAAACAAATTACCTGGGGATTTGTCATGTGCAAACACACGACAAAGGGCGCACCCATTGCCCACCTATGATTCCTGGCGCCGCAACTAGGCTGGACTGGGAGAGGGTTTGTCGTGGGCTGACACACGACAAAGTAGGATTCACGGCACAGGGAGGGCACACGGCAAAGAGAGTTCGCATGGCACGGGTGCAGTGACCCATCATACCACTGCATGATGTAGTATACTATAGTCATTGACATAGAACCAATGAAACACCGTTCACCAGTATTACATCCCTCAGAATGGCACAACAGAAACACAGTGGGTCCAATACATGGCTAAAGGTTACAACTCACTCTTTACACAAGATCCAGAGAACACTCTAGGTTAAAGAGAGAAAAAGAACTTCTTACAAAGAAGAATCAAAGATAAATAACGCAAGAACAATTACACTACTGAGTCTAGTATTTTGGCTAAAAGGTTGGCATTGCTGCTATTGCAACGCACTACAGAAATAGGTTCTTTGGCTAGAGATTACTCTCCTATATAATCCGTAGCTTCGTCTTCACTTGAGTTGATGAATATGTTGATTTCCTTGACTTCACTGAAAAGCTTTAGCTTTTGATGATTCCTGGAGCATAACTTTATGTAGACATCGTCTTAATGGCTTCAGAATCTAGCAAGGGTTAAGAAGATACTTTGAGTACGAGCGTACTCAGCAAATTCACTAGAAAAGGAGTGTTTGATGCACTATAACTACAGCCACAGACCGTAGGTCATAGGCAATGCAAGTTTTCATAAACATTTCTTCAAAGGTTGCTTTTATTCAGAAAATCTATGTCCGTCAGCCTTCACGGGTTTACCAGAACCTTCATGGGGTTCCTTCCCGCCGTGTTCGCAGCTCCTTCCCGGAACAGGGAGTAACAAGTTACAGTTCTTACACTCTGCAGAGGTGCGTTACTTTACCCATGAGAGATCAACTCTTAGTTGCACAACCGGGCAGCTTATTCCCGTCCACAATTCCATGATGTGGGGCCCAGAAGATGATCCAAGCCAGTCACTGTCCCCTTCACGACCTCGCATGCCTCCTTGGTGTACACCATGCCCACATAAAGAATTACGGCAATGGTTTGTACAAATAGTTAGATGTCAGAACTATCGTTGGACGTTGAGGGTTCCCACCCATATGTTGCATATCCTCTACGAATTACCAATTAATATGCATGCTACGAGGATAACATCCACAACCTGCACATCCGGCTTCATGCGAGAGGAAGAAGATACAGCTGATTTCTCCGTCCCATTCCAAATCTCATGGTGAAAGCGTAATATACGGCGCAAGAATCACTGGCGACTTTGGTTGTTAAGTCCTAGGTGATATAGTTCTGAACGGTGGTATTCTAACTGTCAGATTTAATAGATTAGCTGATCACCCTGGATCAGTAACCAATAGTTCACATTATTATCGAAAATAGTGTTTTTAGACCTTTTTAAAATACAGGTGATAATAACACTGGATTTATAAAATACTTTACAGAAAATAAACAAAGGACATGAGCAAGTGTGAACTTTCCTTTCATGATTGCAAGATTATGCACTCACGATCTTCGAGTCAGTATAAGATCCAAAATATGAAATCAGCATCATTGGTCCGGTAAGGACTAATGTTTAAAGAAGCAATTGTCTTTTATGCATAAGTAATGTGATGTACGTTCTAAGCGCAACTCTCGAGGATAACATTGTTCTAGGGTTTGGATTCCGAAAATGGTTATTTTGGAATTTTTGGTTCTTTTAGATAGGTTTCACATTTGTGCTTTTATTAGAGCTTATAAGTGGTTGTGAGCAACACATATGTAGTAGTAAAATATACAGACTTAGGAAATACTAGTTAGGATTGATTATACAAGATTTCTTATTTGAAGTGGCAAAAATGATAACCTTCGAACAAGAGGTTTCTCTTCTAAGGTCTAAACAAACTTTGTAGTTAGTTAGTGGTGGTTTGAGGTTATTGGTTTGCTCAAATGGTTTGGCTTGAGTTGCTTTATAATTTAACTACTTCAGACCAAAGTTAACTATAAAACATAAAGTAATGTTTATTGTATTATATTTATATTCTTGGAGACTAAAGTTAACTTTAAAATATAGATAGTTTTGAAAGTGTAGTACTTATACATTTATATCTTGTGTATCTGAAATGTTTTCTTTAATTTATTTAAGAATGGTTATTCTTTTACTTGGGTAATGGTTTCTTGATTCTATAATGGAGTAGTATCATTTATCTTTTATAGATGAGTGAGTATAGTTTATAAACCAAGATATATTGTCACTTAACTATTTTTTTAAAAACTTTCTATAGTGTTGCGGTATTTCTTGTAATTTGGTAGTTAACAAAGATGGAAAGGATTTGGTGTATTTATAAGTTATTCTTTAAGGTTGATTTTATAAGTGGAAATCTTTTTAGAATATAATTCTTATTTAAAGTAGAAAATACTTTAATACTAAAGTACTTGTAATGATTTAAACCATTATGGCTTATATTATTAATATTTAAAACTAATTGTATTTATTAGACTTATTTGACTTATCTTGAAATATTAATAAATTTTATTTATCTTTATATGAATTATTAATGAAGTAAATAAGTTTAAGTTTGAGTTATTAACCTATTGAAATTTTTATTTAACTTAAGAGGATATTATTAGATTTTTAACATGTAGATAATATTTTGTGATCATTTAGGTATATTATATTTATTTTTGTGATTTATAAATAATAAGATATGATTTTTAAAATTCTTATTACTTCATAATTACTTAATAAATAATAAATATTAACTTAAGTGAAATAATAATACATGATTATAGTTTTAAATTATAATTCTTACTTTCTAAGATTTTTGGTATTCTAATTATATTTTTAACATTTACCATTATTAAAGTTTCATTACATATAAAACCTTTATTAAATAATATTTAATTAAATAATTATCACAATAATATTTGATAATAAGTTTAAGTTGTAGATTTTATTTTTCTACAAATTTTCATATATTATACATATTTTTCTGAATTGTAAATCAAGAGTTATTAATTAAACAAGATTTAATCATTTATTTGATTTCTGGAATATTATTAATTGAATTATAACATTTTATTTATTTCTTTATAGAAAATACTTTTTACACCATACCAAGAGTTAGCCCCAGTCACTGACTAGTAGGCCAGTGTCCACCTCAGCTCGCTGTGTAAAGAAAAACCATTTATTACGGACCCTGCCTTGACCCCCAGTCAATGTCATATGGGCCCAAGGCCATGTCATCAACCACGCGGGCAAAGACTGGTCAAACAAGCTGACGTGGTTCGATCATGAGGTGAGCATGACGCAACTATGGTGTTAGCACCACCACCGTCGTCGGTGAGTGGTCACCGGCGACGATCTACGACGCCCTAGCAAATGAAATGGACCTAGTTCGAATCAGCGCAACCTACTGAACCTAAAAGTGGCAACGCCGCTTGGAAATGGTCATCGGAGCTTCGGCTCCGACGAGCTCCGATGGTGGCCAACGGTGGTATACGATGAAACAACGATTTACAACAAGATAGGGTGATTCAATGATGTTGGAAGGTTCAGGAACTCACCCTGATGATGATAGAGTGGTCGGCGAGGATAGCCGCGGTCGGAAACGAGCTCCCCTACGAGGATTCCGACGAACTGCTGCAAAGAGGAACAACAAAATTCACCCTCTCCAGTGCTCCCCTTGATGCAAGATTCTACCCCGAGAATCTACGGAGGAAGGCGCTTTTCCATGGCTGCTCAGAATGGTGTGGGGAGATGTGATTCGACGGTGAGGGGTGGCTCCGGTGAGCTAGGGTTTCAGTTCCATTCGCATCTGAGAGGATAAGGAGGAATTGGGGATAGGGATTGAGGCAGGGCGTCGCGGTGGCCTTCTTATCCCTTTCTGGAACGACGACGAGCATCTTGGCGCACGGCTGACGAAAACGACATCGAGAGGCGGCGAGCTCCGCCAGGGAGCTGTCTGTGTGCATAACGATGACGACGATGAATGTTTTGTGGATAACCCCCTAGTGATTTCTTCAGCTCAATCCGCGGTCCTCTCCTGACCCCACTTGTCTGTCACAGATAGAAAAGAACTGGGCTGGGTACTGGGCTGTTGTGGGCTGCACACGGGCGTTAGATAGGTGTAGGGGTGTTGGCCCACGGCCAGGTAGTGTTTTTATTTGTTTTATCTTTTTTCCATTTTCTGTTTTCTTATTCAGATTTGAATTTAATTTATATTTTGAACTTTTCTTTGTAGGTATTCTTTGCTGGACAACTTTAATAATACTAAAACATAGTTAGTATTATATGTGAATTTTATTATATATAATCTTGTTATATTCCTTTTATTTTTTTAATATATGAACCCCTTTTATTATTTTGTAAAAGCTCTTCTTATTATTTTATTTTCCTCCTTTAGTTATGGATTTCTTGAATGATATATTCTTATTTTCTTATCAACTTAACTTTAATTGGCTCATATTATGAATAGAAACTTTTACATGTATAATGATCCTTTACCATTATTTAATGCATGAAATATAAAAGACAGTGATCTGGTTATTACTATTCCCATTAATTTGGAAAATGGAAATGTATATATTCTATTGTGATAACAAAGAGGTATAGGGTTTTGAATCATGAACCTTACCCTGGCTTTAGGGTTTTGTATATACTTAGATTCCTTTATGGGTATGGTTCAGGCTTTAATGACTAATCACATTGTCTTATATTTATGATATTTGCTGGAATCTCCCTTTATAACAGAAGGTTATAATTAGGATGTTTTATAAATAGGAATGGATAAAAATGCTCCTAAGCACATAGAATTATGATAGTTGGAATTGGTAAAGATGTGCTTATGTGATTTGCTATAGGACTATGAAGTGATAGAGACATAGGATGATGGATTAATCATACTAGCATGCATACACGTGCACGGCACGTTTTAACATTATCGGATGAATTTGGTCAACGAAAAAGGGCTTGCTAGTACACTAGATTCAAGCCAAAAAATTATTATCAGCATTCAGATGTCGAATGGTCAGAAAAGAAGAAATTAATAAGCAATACATTTTTTTAGATGAGCAATCTACATTATTAGGTGGATAGAGAAAAAATAAAAACAGCTTAGTACGAAATCATGGACCGGTAGGACCACTTATTTTATTTTTTACTTTTCATCCTTCCCGTTTTGCCATTCTCTTCCTAGGCATCTTCCGCCCAAGGCCCACGAAGCAGCCGGTCAGCCTGTTTTCCTGAGAGAAGGGCAACGGGTTGTTTCTAGAATAACTGGAGCCAGCTGCTGTTACTGTTCACCGCGAATCCTGCTGATCTTAGCCGTTAGATCGAACTGACCAACGGTTGGAATTAATGCTTTAAACCCGGTTCAAAATTGGTACACTATATAGTTTAAAATTGGCTTAAGATTTAAAATTGGTTGTTTACCAATAATTACTATCTTCCATAATTCATAATTCTAGACTTCTTATTAAAGAATTCCTTTCCTAGATGTACTACCCTTTTGTATCTATCATCATGGTTAACATGATGAATTATTACTTCACCTGAATATTCTGTTTCACCTATTATATTTCTAAACTTATTGATAAATCCATTGAATTGATACTAGAGTATTCATAACTTCCTCCTATCATGGCTTGGTTGTATTTACTACTCTACTGTTAATAGCCTTCCATCCAACAAATAGTTCCTTTAAATCTACTCATACTCTTCTTAATCATTCATTACTAATGTATCTTTATTAGTTGTATGCTTCCAACTACTTTTATCTAAAGTTGGCAATCCTTTAATCTGAATAACATCACTTCTATAACTCTATGCTATACTAACTTTAGTTGAATAATATCATTTATATGCACTTTACTCCAACCCTAATTATATTTATGTGGCTTGCAATGACTACTCTGAGATAACTTATCTCTACTATGGTTCTAATCATGTTCTACCTGCCAGTATTACTTATATAAGTATTCAATATTGGTGGCTAAAGCATTACCATTATAATCCTTAAATCATTTATTGCTTAAGTTCTTAATTGACTAAGCAAAGCTTTATCTATCCTACTTTTCATTGTCTTGAAATTATCTTCTTAGTAGCTCATATTGGATTAAGGTTATTAATGGACTATGTCCTCTTTAAAAGATTTAAGTAGTTATTAGGATAAGATCAAGAAATAGTAGATCAAGAATTGATAGTTAAATAATTTGTGAATCAATGGGGAAGTACCCAACATTGACAAACAACAGATATTAAGATAAGTTCCATAAAGATTGCTATAGAAAGAAATATATATAGTAGATGATCTTGACTTAGTCTCTTTCCATCTTCAACTCGTTAAAAAATTTAAAGGTTAGGTATTACTATGATACTCAGGATGTATGCAGATGAGATTAAGATATAATTGTTACATTCTTATTATTTGTGTTATATCCTTCACTTGGTACTTATGAGTGATTATTATGAATACTATAATATGATCACCTAATGATCAAATATAATTCACATTTTATTAAGGTTTAACTTGTAGTACATTTGATCTACCCTTAGATCAAATCTTCCTTACCCAAAAGGAGGTTTTAGCAAAGGTCTTATTGAAACTTATTGTAGTCAACTTGATGATCTACTTCAATTCCATCAAGCTAAGAGAAGCTTCAATCAATTTGACCAGTTTTGTTTAAAAGCGCGAAAATTATTCGGATTTTCTATGCATGAATGCAATGCACACATCTAGGTTCAGCTTATTTCTATGCTCTAATGCTGGGATGTTACAGACTCTTCCCCTTAAAATAAACTTCGTCCTCGAAATTCGCAAACTCTCACGTTTCGGAATAAGGAATTGACTTGTAGTGGTTGCTACATTTCTCCACTCCCTGATGACCTTAAATTGAATTAATTGTAGTATTCCATAACCTGATTAGATATCTTAATCCAATTCTTTTTATTTAATCATCAAACTTTATTACTATTTTAAGTACAGTTTAGAGGTCTCCTTAATTCAAGTTTTCAGTTTCTATATACGCGTGTTAGTAGTCAAAAGAATACCCTTCCATTCCTGTCATAGTATAGTTGATACTGGTGTTCCTTCCAAGATTGGATTTGAACTCATTTAGTCCATACCCATTGGAATTCTTATTCCCTTCCTATGTCCAATTGGAAGTTCTCTATTATTTCTTAAGATTTACTTAGAGTTGTTTCCTTTAGGATTGGTCGGTTAAATGTATCCTTTATCACCTTCAAGTTTAAACCTTCTCAAGACTTTTCACTAATCTTCCATTATTACCTATAGTACTTTCTTCATCCTTCATTCATAACGTCTACTCTCCCCCTTAGATTTTACTAATAGTCTTTAATTTGTCTATGTAATATTTATTGGCTTTATAACTAGGATGTTGGTCTCTATTCAGTTCATACTTTACCGGTTTAGGATATGATAAAAGATTATACGGTGTATCCACATTGTTGTGGATCTCCGAGGCAAATCTTTCAGCACTATATATCGTACCTACTATTGGATATTTTCATTGGGTAGGTCTAACTTTGCGAAGCCTCTCGCAAAATGATCACCTTTAAAATTTTATACTTCCTACGGTTTTGCTTAACTTAGGCCAAATTTAATGCTCTTTATGCAACTTTTAAGATAATTTGATTAATTATGTCAACAAAATACCAGCTGCGGACAGAATACCGACTGCAGATCAGAATGCCGGCAAGGGATTAGGTACCCAAGGCGGAACATTCTGGGTGGTAGGTATTATCTTACAGTTTCCGACCTACGAGTTACATTCTCTCTGAGTTGTCAGAGCTTGAATACCCTTTTGGTTCCAAGGCATCTTCTTGGTACTTTTTCACGATACTTCCATAAACTTGATACAACTCTTTCATTAACTTCTTAGCATCTTACCTACTTTGAATGAACTCTTAGTTTATCATAACTTTTTGTTCCTCACATCTTCTACATCAAGCTTTCTTCCAGAGCTAGCCAAAAATGTGACTTATGTTCTATCTATCCTCCAAATGGAATTAGTATCCCTTCTATCATGCTACATCCTTCAAGTTAGTCCTCCTTATGATCTTAGAAACTCGTCACTCCCTTACACGAATTTCCGTTTCTATCTAGGTCTATAACATCAAGTAATAACTGGGTGTTACAGCATGCATTTGCACACCAAATTAAACTTCATGTATAGATCTAGTCAATCAAGAAGAATCAAAAAGATCCAAAATTCAATAAACAACAAAACATATACCCTGTATTATACATAGGTTTTAGATAATTTACAAATGTACTAGATGTTCCAACGGTTTGCTCCAAACCTATTTACACAACTATCTTACAAGAACTTCTTGTTCTTGTGGGTATATCCTCACTTATTTCGGCAAACTCTTCAAACTACAATACGCATTACCCTCTATATACATTATTCAAGCCCTCATCCCTTGTGATGTTGTTTCTCTCTCACTTTCATCTTCCTCTAGTGTTTCCTAGAGTTCCGTCCATGATGACGTGAAGTCCTACGACTGCCTTCTGGAGCATAAGAGCATACAGGAGGTGCATATTCCTGATTAGAAGTACCGAGACTGAGATTAGTCATTGAAAAATGACTAGAGTTGGCATAATCTTCCATTGAATAGTCCGAAGTTTCTGGCAATGCTTCCTCATAGTAAGTTGGTTCCTTAGCTTTTTCTTGGATCCAGTCATATATATTGGTGTAGTAGCTATCGGAATACTCTTCTAGGTTGATGGGATTAGTATTACCCCCATATGGTCCATAAGTCTCTCTATGGTTATAGTTGATCTCTTCTTCAATACCTGCGTCACAAGGTATAGGATTTCCTATGGTTCTACCTTGAGATTCCATTTCCCATCCATATTTGTTTGGCTCAGGGTTATTTGGAATAAATTTATTCCATTCGTGTTGTTTGAAGTTGTACTTGGTCCATAGGTCTTCAGGTGGCTTGAAGTCATTCTGGTAATAGGCATAATTTTCTGAGTTTGGATCATCAAACTCAGTTTCTTCAAACACTTCTCCTGAAGGTATGTATTTGGGATGCCTAGCTTCTTTGTCTAACTTCTTCCTACGTGCCATTGCTTTATCAGGATCAGTAAAATCCTCAATGACCGTATCTAGCTCCTGAACTAAGACTTGGTGAGTTTTATGTGTTTAACAAGGACCGATAACGATTCATATACTCTACATCTAGAGTAGGTTCAGCTTGGACTAAGGTAGAATGATCTAACTCATGTTCTGAGTTTGAGTTTTCATGTGGTATAATGGTGTGAGTACTACCTTATAGAGCTTGGGATTTCTGTTCTCAGATCATGGTTATGGCTGCTGCTACGGCAATCTGATATGCAGATGCCATGCACCTTGCTTCTCCCGGTGGCATTTCTCCCTTAAGTCCTAACTTCTTGGGTAACATGATTATGACACGGTATTTTGCTAATACCTGCCTATAAGGATATAAACGGCAGCGGCGACCAACGGTCCCGCATACGCCGCCCGCAAAAAACAGCCTAAATGACGTATGTGGCGTCCTGCGAAAATTATGCGGCGTATGTGGAGAAGGCCGCTAAATCTGCGAAATCTGGCGGCGCGGCTGCATCCCCTCAAGCGGATGACGGACAGACGCAGCGGCGGACAGCCTGACGCCATGCAGGCTCTCTACGTGACGCATCGTTCTCTCAATCAGTCTCAACTCTGAGCTCTCAATGCCTCCTCGCCTCTACCTCCCATGTATCTGGCTTGGGTTCTCCTCAGCTTTCCTTCCCACTCCGGCGGCTTAAAACGACATACCTCAGGGCACACTATCGACTCCTTCCTTTGCGTCGCAACGCTGGATTATAGACCGAATCGTTCGGGCCTCCACCACGCACCTACCAGGCACCACGTGCACTGCAAAACTAATTCACAAGTACTCTACAAAACATGGTAAAACTGATTAGTCTTCTGTACCTGTTATTCCTGCTTCCGGTCCTGATTTCGATTTTCTGCTAAGAGCATTCCCACTCGTTGACCGTTTCCAGGCTAAAATCCAGACATTCCGAGTTTTTCAGTCGCGTTTCCAGGTCGAGTTCCCGTGTTCGGCTAAAATTTAGCAAATTTCAGCAAACTTTGGGCAAATATAGGAAGTTTTCATTAATTAAGGGAGAATACATATATATTACATAGAATTTTGGCGAACACCAGAATTTTGGCGAATATAGGCAGGTGTAGCCGGGGTCAGCCTTGACATCGTCGTCGTCATCGCCCGACGACTGCGGTGGGTGGGAGCTGCCCTGCCCTGGGTCGTTGTACCTCCACGGCTGGTTGGAAAACCCGTCTTCGTCATTGTCGTCGAGGACGATGAGCGGCGCGCCCTGGTAGGCGAACTGGCAGCGACCGCTCTTTGCCGCTCGGCCTCCTCCTGCATCCGCTGAACGTGGAGCCTCTCGGACTCCTCCCAGTCCGTCCTGGACCAGGCGAGAATATCCGGCTCAGGCATCGGCGGCGGCGGCGCCGATTCATGGAGGGACTGCTCCATCGCCATCTTCATGGCGAAGGCATCCTCGTCGATAGGCACCACCCAGTCGTCCGACTCCGACTTCGGCGTGCGAGGTGAAGTGGCCAGTGTGCGGCGACTGTGCCGGAGCGCGGGGCTCGTTGGTCTGGCGTTCTCAGGACATTCTGAATCCTAAGAATGGCCTGGTAAGTCCGGATAAAAGTTGGCCCAAATCCGGACGAAAACAGGTTCTGGAAACATGAATGGACCAAATTTCGACGTTCAGACCTAAAATTCGGCCTAGAATCGGCTTTCTAAAAACGTGAGTGAAGATGCTCTAAGGGACAACTTCATTGAGTATCTTGATACAGATTGGATTTATAGAGTTCAGAGTTTGGGAAGGAAGGAAAGTTCACCTTTAGGTCTAGCTGGTATAGACGTCGCGTCACCGATGCTTTGTGGACAGCTCTCATTGACCATCGCTTGGTCCACCTCGGCCCCCGGACAACAGCTGGACGCCATGTAGCCGAGGATGAACTCAGCGCTTTAGGGGAGAGATAGATGATGCAATGTCGCGGCGCCGTTTAATCGCAGAAAGCCACCAAACATGTTATGCGGCTGCCGTAAAATCCACGTAAACAATATACGGCCAAAGCGGCTATTCCCGTATTGTCCCGCGAGTGTGTCACTTACATCCTGACCTGCCCATCATAGTAAGTGTAAATCTTGACCAAAAGTCTTGATTCACATTCCAAACTCCATAGAAGTTTCCGAAGATTGTCTGTCCAATCCCCACCATAATCATCCAACGTCTTGTTCATCACTTGAACATTCTGGGGTGGATATTGAGGTGCCATGTGGAATTGTGGATAAGAAATTATCATCAGTCAGATAGAGTTAAAACTCTTGGGTAATTATTGGAAATTGCAATCATATAAAAGAGTTATCACACTAGTAACATAACAAGATTATTCTCAAGTGAATATCCCTCATATCACTAGAGAACTCTTTATTATCACTTGGGATGTGTCCTACAGGTTCTACCCATTTACTAGGTTTCCAACCTAAGGTCAAAGCATATGCTCTGATACCAACTGCGGTAACCCAGCATACCACTGCATGATGTAGTATACTATAGTCGTTGACATAACACCAATAAAACACCGTTCACTAGTATTACATCCCTCAGAATGGCACAACAGAAACACAGCGGGTCCAATACATGGCTAAAGGTTACAACTCACTCTTTACACAAGATCCAAAGAACACTCTAGGTTAAAGAGATAAAAAGAACTTCTTACGAAGAAGAATCAAAGATAAATAACGCAAGAACAATTACACTACTGAGTCTAGTATTCTGGCTAAAAGGTTGGCATTGCTGCTATTGCAACGCACTACAGAAATAGGTTCTTTCGCTAGAGATTACTTTCCTATCTAATCCATAGCTTCATCTTCACTTGAGTTGATGAATATGTTGATTTCCTTGACTTCACTGAAAAGCTTTAGCTTTTGATGATTCCTGGAGCATAACTTGATGTAGACATCGTCTTAATGGCTTCAGAATCTAGCAAGGGTTAAGAAGATACTTTGAGTACGAGCGTACTCAGCAAATTCACTATAAAAGGAGTGTTTGATGCACTATAACTACAGCCACAGACCGTAGGTCGTAGGCAATGCAAGTCTTCATAAACATTTCTTCAAAGGTTTCCTTTATTCAGAAAATCTATGTCCGACAGCCTTCACGGGTTTACCAGAACCTTCATGGGGTTCCTTTCCCGCCTCGTTCGCAGCTCCTTCCCGGAATAGGGAGTAACAAGTTACAGTACTTACACTCTACAAAGGTGCGTTACTTTACCCATGAGAGATCAACTCTTAGTTGCACAACCGGGCAGCTTATTCCCGTCCACAATTCCATGATGTGGGGCCCAGAAGATGATCCAAGCCAATCACTGCCCCCTTCACGACCTCGCGTGCCTCCTTGGTGTACACCATGCCCACATAAAGAATTACGGCAATGGTTTGTACAAATAGTTAGATGTCAGAACTATCGTTGGACGTTGAGGGTTCCCACCCATATGTTGCATATCCTCTACGAATTACCAATTAATATGCACGCTACGAGGATAACATCCACGACCTGCACATCCGGCTTCATGCGAGAGGAAGAAGATACAGATGATTTCTCCGTCCCATTCCAAATCTCATGGTGAAAGCGTAATATACGGCGCAAGATCACTGGCGACTTTGGTTGTTAAGTCCTAGGTGATATAGTTCTGAACGGTGGTATTCTAACTGTCAGATTTAATAGATTAGCTGATCACCCTGGATCAGTAACCAATAGTTCACATTATTATCGAAAATAGTGTTTTTAGACCTTTTTAAAATACAGGTGATAATAACACTGGATTTATAAAATACTTTACAGAAAATAAACAAAGGACATGAGCAAGTGTGAACTTTCCTTTCATGATTGCAAGATTATGCACACACGATCTTCGAGTAAGTATAAGATCCAAAATATGAAATCAGCATCATTGGTCCGGTAAGGACTAATGTTTAAAGAAGCAATTGTCTTTTATGCATAAGTAATGTGATGTACGTTCTAAGCGCAACTCTCGAGGATAACATTGTTCTAGGGTTTGGATTCCGAAAATGGTTATTTTGGAATTTGTGGTTCTTTTAGATAGGTTTCACATTTGTGCTTTTATTAGAGCTTATAAGTGGTTGTGAGCAACACATATGTAGTAGTAAAATATACAGACTTAGGAAATACTAGTTAGGATTGATTATACAAGATTTCTTATTTGAAGTGGCAAAAATGATAACCTTCGAACAAGAGGTTTCTCTTCTAAGGTCTAAACAAACTTTGTAGTTAGTTAGTGGTGGTTTGAGGTTATTGGTTTGCTCAAATGGTTTGGCTTGAGTTGCTTTATAATTTAACTACTTCAGACCAAAGTTAACTATAAAACATAAAGTAATGTTTATTGTATTATATTTATATTCTTGGAGACTAAAGTTAACTTTAAAATATAGATAGTTTTGAAAGTGTAGTACTTATACATTTATATCTTGTGTATCTGAAATGTTTTGTTTAAGTTATTTAAGAATGGTTATTCTTTTACTTGGGTAATGGTTTCTTGATTCTATAATGGAGTAGTATCATTTATCTTTTATAGATGAGTGAGTATAGTTTATAAACCAAGATATATTGTCACTTAACTATTTTTTTTAAACTTTCTATAGTGTTGTGGTAGTTCTTCTAATTTGGTAGTTAACAAAGATGGAAAGGATTTGGTGTATTTATAAGTTGTTCTTTAAGGTTTATTTTATAAGTGGAAATCTTTTTAGAATATAATTCTTATTTAAAGTAGAAGATACTTTAATACTAAAGTACAAAGTACTTGTAAATTTAAATCATTATGGCTTATATTATTAATGTTTAAAACTAATTGAATTTATTAGACTTATTTGACTTATCTTGAAATATTAATAAATTTTATTTATCTTTATATGAATTATTAATGAAGTAAATAAGTTTAAGTTTGAGTTATTAACCTATTTAAATTTTTATTCACTTAAGAGGAGATTATTATATTTTTAACATGTAGATAATATTTTTGTGATCATTTAGGTATATTATATTTATTTTTGTGATTTATAAATAATAAGATATGATTTTTACAATTCTTATTACTTCATAATTACTTAATAAATAATAAATATTTACTTAAGTGAAATAATAATACATGATTATAGTTTTAAATTATAATTCTTATTTTTCTAAGATCTTTGGTATTCTAATTATATTTTTAACATTTACCATTATTAAAATATAAATTATTAAAGTTTTATTACATATAAAAACTTTATTAAATAATATTTATTTAAATAATTATCAAAATAATATTTGATAATAAGTTTAAGTTGTAGATTTTATTTTTCTACAAATTTTCATATATTATACATATTTTACTGAATTGTAAATCAAAAGTTATTAATTAAACAAGATTTAATCATTTAATTGATTTCTCGAATATTATTAACTGAATAATATCATTTTATTTATTTCTTAACAGAAAATACTTTTTACACCGTACCAAGAGTTAGCCCCAGTCACTGACTAGTGGGCCAGTGTCCACCTCAGCTCGTTGTGTAAAGAAAATCCATTTATTACTGACCCTGTCTTGACCCCCAATCAATGACATATGGGCCCAAGGCCATGTCATCAACCACGCGGGAAAAGACTGGTCAAACAAGCTGACGTGATTCGATCATGAGGTGATCATGACGCAACTATGGTGTCAGCACCACCATCGCCGTCGGTGAGTGGTCACCGGCGACGATCTACGGCGCCCTAGCAAATGAAATGGACCTAGTTCGAATCAGTGCAACCTACTAAACCTAAAAGTGGTGACGCCGCTCGGAAATGGTCATCGGAGCTTCGGCTCCGACGAGCTCCGACGGTGGCCGACGGTGGTATACGGTGAAACAGCGATTTACAACAAGATCAGGTGATTCAATGATGTTGGAAGGTTCAGGAACTCACCCTGATGATGATAGAGTGGTCGGCGAGGACAGGCGCGGTCGGAAACAAGCTCCCCGACGAGGATTCTGACGAACTACTGCAAAAAGGAACTGCAAAATTCACCAGCTCCAGTGCTCCCCTTGATGCAAGATTCTACCCCAAGGATCTACGGAGGAACGCGCTTCTCCATGGCTGCTCAGAATGGTGTGGGGAGATGTGATTCGACGGTGAGGGTGGCTTCGGTGAGCTAGGGTTTCCGTTCCATTCGCATCTGAGAGGATAAGGAGGAATTGGGGATAGGGATTGAGGCAGGGCATCACGGTGGCCTTCTTATCCCTTTCTGCAACGACGGCGAGCATCTTGGCGCATGGCTGACGACGACGATATCGAGCAGCGGCGAGCTCCGCCAGCGAGTTGTCTGTCTGCGTGACGATGACGACGATGACTGTTTTGCGGATAACCCCCTAGTGATTTCTTCAGCTCAACCCGCGGTCCTCTCCTGACCCCACTTGTCAGTCACAGATAGAAAAGAACTGGGGTGGGTACCGGGCTGTTGTGGGATGCACAGGGGCGTTAGATAGGTGTAGGGGTGTTGGTCCACGGCCAGGTAGTGTTTTTATTTGTTTTATCTTTTTTCCATTTTCTGTTTTCTTATTCATATTTGAATTTGATTTATATTTTGAACTTTTCTTTGTAGGATTTCTTTGCTGGACAATTTTAATAATACTAAAACATAGTTAGTATTATTTGTGAATTTTATTATATATAATCTTGTTATATTCCTTTTATTTTCTTAATATATTAACCCCTTTTATTATTTTGTAAAAGCTCTTCTTATTATTTTATTTTTCCTCCTTTAGTTATGGATTTCTTGAATGATATATTCTTATTTGCTTATCAACTTAACTTTAATTGGCTCATATTGTGAATAGAAACTTTTACATGTATAATGATCCTTTACCATTATTTAATGCATGAAATATAAAAGACAGTGATCTGGTTATTACTATTCCCATTAACTTGGAAAATGGAAATGTATATATTTATGATAACAAAGAGGTTTAGGGTTTTGAATCATGAACCTTACCCTGGCTTTAGGGTTTTGCATATACTTAGATTCCTTTATGGATATGGTTCAGGCTTTAATGACTAATCACATTGTCTTATATTTATGATATTTGTTGGAATCTCCCTTTATAATAGAAGGTTATAATTAGGATGTTTTATAAATAGGAATGGATAAAAATGCTCCTAAGCACATAGAATTATGATAGTTGGAATTGGTAAAGATGTGCTTATGTGATTTGCTATAGGACTATGAAGTGATAGAGACATAGGATGATGGATTAATCATATGAAATGGATATTATGTTTGGCTTAAGATTTAAAGTTGGTTGTTTACCAATAATTACTACCTTCCATAATTCATAATTCTAGACTTTTTATTAAAGAATTCCTTTCCTAGATGTACTACCATTTTGTATCTATCATCATGGTTAACATGATGAATTATTACTTCACCTGAATATTCTGTTTCACCTATTATATTTCTAAACTTATTGATAAATCCATTGAATTGATACTAGAGTATTCATAACTTCCTCCTATCATGGCTTGGTTGTATTTACTACTCTACTGTTAATAGCCTTCCATCCAACAAATAGTTCCTTTAAATCTACTCATACTCTTCTTAATCATTCATTACTAATGTATCTTTATTAGTTGTATGCTTCCAACTACTTTTATCTAAAGTTGGCAATCCTTTAATCTGAATAACATCACTTCTATAACTCTATGCTATACTAACTTTAGTTGAATAATATCATTTATATGCACTTTACTCCAACCCTAATTATATTTATGTGGCTTGCAATGACTACTCTGAGATAACTTATCTCTACTATGGTTCTAATCATGTTCTACCTGCCAGTATTACTTATATAAGTATTCAATATTGGTGGCTAAAGCATTACCATTATAATCCTTAAATCATTTATTGCTTAAGTTCTTAATTGACTAAGCAAAGCTTTATCTATCCTACTTTTCATTGTCTTGAAATTATCTTCTTAGTAGCTCATATTGGATTAAGGTTATTAATGGACTATGTCCTCTTTAAAAGATTTAAGTAGTTATTAGGATAAGATCAAGAAATAGTAGATCAAGGATTGTTAGTTAAATAATTTGTGAATCAATGGGGAAGTACCCAACATTGATAAACAACAGATATTAAGATATGTTCCATAAAGATAGCTATAGAAAGAAAGATATATAGTAGATGATCCTGACTTAGTCTCTTTCCATCTTCAACTCATTAAAAAATTTAAAGGTTAGGTATTACTATGATACTCACGATGTATGCAGATGAGATTAAGATATAATTGTTACATTCTTATTATTTGTGTTATATCCTTCACTTGGTACTTATGAGTGATTATTATGAATACTATAATATGATCACCTAATGATCAAATATAATTCACATTGTATTAAGGTTTAACTTGTAGTACATTTGATCTACCCTTAGATCAAATCTTCCTTACCCAAAAGGAGGTTTTAGCAAAGGTCTTATTGAAACTTATTGCAGTCAACTTGATGATCTACTTCAATTCCATCAAGCTAAGAGAAGCTTCAATCACTTTGACCAGTTTTGTTTAAAAGCACGAAAATTATTCGGATTTTCTATGCATGAATGCAATGCACACATCTGGGTTCAGCTTATTTCTAAGCTCTAATTCTGGGATGTTACAACGGGTTGGACGCACGTCAAAGCTAGCAACACGACACAAGGAGGGTGCACGGCAAAGCTCCCTCACACGACACACTTCCATGGGACCCACCGAGGAAGGCACATGGCAAAGAGAACCATCACAGGGTACTGCAATCGGGACCCACCTTGACGGCGTCGTCTCCTCCGTAGCGGTGTCAAGTGCTTTTATGTGCTGTGTGGTGCAGCTGGCCACACGAAAAAGGTTTGCCGTGGCTTTTAGACAAAAGTGCATTGCAAACATACTATGTCGTGTAGACTTTGCCATGTGTCGGTACACGGCAAAGCCTTTTCATGCCGTTGGTAATGCCATGTGACATTGTTCACTTGGAAAAGTTTGGTTTTCCCGAAGTGAGAGATAGCTGCTATCAAGGGAAAAATTGAAAATGTTGTGTCCATTTTTATTGTACTTGTGTCAAGTTTACTTGCAGGATTTTTTCCATTCAGCGAATTGGTGTGAAATTTGTGTCACTGTAATAAAGTTGTATGAAGTGTACTCCTAACAGTTAATTGGAAGCTTTTACTCCGTGTAAAATTTCTGTCAATTGAAGGTAGGGCATGTGCAAATGAAATAACTAGAAAAAGTAATGCATTTTGACTAGCAATATTGAGAGAAACATGAATTCAATTTAGATTGCAAGTTTCACATCAACATAAATTGGGTGTTTGAAATATTAACATAAACAAACAAAGTTGCACCATAGAATCCATGTTTGCAACATTACATACTAATCAATGATCATGAAAAGCAACAAGTTCAGTAGTTTCCACCTATAGTGAAATATGAGTAGCTGGGAATTGCAAATACAGGGTTCAACTAACTCACAATTGGAACTCACTAGGAAAATGTCCTTGCCCAATGTACTGGCTATGTTCTCATTATGTCATTTGTTTGTGGTGTTTCATATGCCATCTTTCCTCTGTAGTAGTTGAAATCTTGCTTGCTAGATGCTTTGGCAATTGTGAGTTGTGATGCATCATCATCAGTGCTGGAGTTACACATTAAACGTATGCGAGTATAAGTCAAAATCTGTTTTAGTGGAACAATAACTAATATAGATCTATTTTTTGTGCAGCAATTTATTTTACTGTAGACATTGTCTAGTCAGAGCATAAGAGGGGATAACTATTTTGTCGCCCATTTATTTTGGCGTCGCACCAATCCTCAGACTCCTTTATTGCTACAGAGGTGCCTTCGGGATGATCTTTATATTATCTTTGTGATAATGTTTCGTTGAATACTGAATAAATAAGGTTGTGTGCATCACTTTGATGTAGTGGCCGGGGTATCACCTCCATTTTGGAAAAAGTGCTTACATAGGTACAAGCTAAATCTTTCTAAGCATCATCTTTCTTATTTCTAGTAGAGTGACTTCGTATACATAAGAATTGTGCTTAAGACCAGCTTATTTTTGCACGAGCAATCAGAAGCATGAAATCAATCAGTCGTGTGGTCTCCAACTTTCACATGGTTGTACTCTCTCTATCCCAAATTAGGACGCATATAGTTTTTGGTCAAAGTAAAACTTTTCAAATTTTGACCAACTATATAAAAAAGGTGTTAATATTTATAATATAAAAACAATATTATTAGAACCTTCATGAAATATATATTTTTATTACGTTGGCAACTTCAAGAGTCGGTACCAACCGCCCTGCCAACTAATTAGAAGATGTTATAAACGGTAATGGAATAAATTCACAAGTGGTAATGTTAATAGAATGGGCAAATTCCAAATCTAGTGAGTTCATACAGGTGACAGAAACCGATACAACACATTTTTTCTTATTGCATATCTTCCGATCACATAAATAAAGATCTAAACACAATGAAATCAAAAAAAAATCTAACCTAAATAAAGATATGGAGGGAGGGCTCCAAGACAGCCGGAGAGGGGGAGAAGGGATCTAGAGAAGGAGCAGTACACATCTCAAGCTTGGGTATCCATGGACGCACTCGTCCTCGCGATCCACCTCTACTCCTCATGTGTCCTCAATTGGCGCCGCTGATGAAGGACATGACGTCAAGGGAGCGGTTGCGGGCGTGTACCGGCGCTGTTGGCAGGACTCGGTGGAGAAGGAGCAGGCAATAGTCGGAATAGGAGACGAGATGAGGGGGTTCTAGACGAGAGGGACGCGGCTTGGTAATGTGATTTGTTATCAGAGGGGTCTGATCGATCGGTTCATGAAGTCGTGGAATTTGAACATGTTTACAGGTAAATTGAACCAAACCAATTTTATTGGTATTCATTAACACACAGTAATCCGGTTACATTACAGAATGGACAACCAAACACGTTCTTAATGGAGCTGCAAGATTCGTTTGGAGGAAAAGCCGGTGTAACCAAGAAATAAAAAAGAGCACAAAATACGCATGAACCATGTCATTTAATGGAAGGACTCATTGAGCCTAGATTTGAGAGAAATTGCTCTTTCAGGTAGACAATTTACATGGGCTAATCGGCGTGAAACACCAACGCATGAGAAGCTGGATCGTATACTCGCAAGTGTAGATTGGGAGAGTAAATTCCCTTTAGTTTCGGTTCGAGCATTGACTCGCTCGGGCTCGGACCACACCCCTTTGCTAATTGACTCTGGTAATCAGGCTCACTTAGGTAATATTAAACGTTTCTCATTTGAATTATCTTGGTTGAAGCAGATTGGATTTTATGAGATGATTGTTGATGAATGGGGATCTGTGTCTAGTGGTGATACGCCTATTCAGACTTGGCAGAGGAAAATCAGACATTTACGGCGTTTTTTGAAAGGATGGGCTAAGAATATGAGTGGAAAATCAGACCTATTTGTTTGCTCAATGTTAGCTTCAAAATCTTTACCAAGGTAGCTACTAATCGTATTACGGATATTGCCAATAAGGTGATTAGAGATACCCAAACTGCCTTTATGCCTGGACGCCATATCCTTGAGGGTGTGGTTGTTCTTTATGAGACCATACATGAACTTCATCGGAAGAAAATGGATGGAGTGATCTTTAAAATAGATTTTGAAAAGGCATATGATAAAGTGAAATGGCCTTTTTTACAGCAAGTTCTGCGCATGAAAGGTTTTGATCCAAAATGGTGTGATTGGATCAAACAATTTGTGCAAGGTGGAAGTGTGGGGATACGGGTAAAAAATGATATTGGTCATTTTTTTCAAACTAGAAAAGGTTTGAGACAAGGTGATCCCTTATCCCCAATACTTTTCAACATTGTTGCAGACATGCTCGCTATCCTTATTTCTCGTGCAAAAGAGGATGGCCAAGTTGGTAGTCTCGTTCCTCATTTGGTGGAAGGAGGGGTTTCCATCTTACAATATGCAGATGACACCATATTGTTTATGGAGCATGACTTAGCGAAAGCCGTTAACATGAAGCTAATCTTGTGTATCTTTGAGCAACTATCGGGCTTAAAAATTAATTTTCATAAAAGTGAGATTTTCTGTAGTGGAAAGGCTAAGGAGCTGGTGGAGGAATATAAGCAGATTTTGGGCTGTGAGTCAGCTGCTCTTCATTTTTGGTACCTGGGTGTACCTATCCATTATATAAAGCTATGGAATTCTGAATGGAACCCGGTGGAGAGCCGTTTTCTTTCAAAGCTAGGATGCTGGCACGGAAAATTGCTTTCGTATGGAGATCGTTTGGTTTGATCAATTCGGTATTGACTAGTTTACCGATGTTTATGCTCTCTTTTATGGAAATACCGAAAGGGGTAAGAAAAAGACTTGATTTTTATCGATCGAGATTCTTTTGGCAAAGTGATGATAACAAGAAGAAATATAGATTGTCAAAATGGAATATTGTGTGTCGTCCTAAAGATCAAGGAGGCTTAGGTATTGAAGTACTTGAGATAAAAAATAAGTTCTTACTTAGCAAATGGCTTTTTAAGTTACTCAATGAAGAAGGGATGTGGCAACAAATTCTGCGAAATAAGTATTTAATGCATAAGACTTTATCTCAAGTAGAAGCTAAACCTACTAATTCCCTTTTTGGAAAGGGCTAATGCGGGTTAAGAAGTTGTTCTTCTCCCATGGCCATTTCAAAATTGGAGATAGAGAAAGTGTTCGATTTTGGGAAGATGTTTGGTTAGGTGAGCATTCTCTTGCTCACCAATACCCCTCGCTGTATAACATTGCACAAACAAAAAATATCTTAGTGGCTGATGTTCTTGGTCAAGCGCCTCTTAATATTGCTCTTAGAAGAAGTTTAACTGGCAACAAATGGACAAATTGGTTACATCTTTGTAGGAGGTTAATGAGAATCCACCTAAATGAGGATCAGGATAAATTCGTGTGGAATTTGACTACCAATGGTCTGTTTACGGTAAAATCCTTGTATATGGATGAAATGAATGGTCATACTATGTTTTTACATAAGTATCTTTGGAAGTTGAAAATACCCCTAAAGATCAAAAAATTTATGTGGTTCCTTAAGAATAGAGTTTTATTGACTAAAGATAACTTGTCAAAAAGACAATGGAAGGGATGCACAAAATGTTGTTTTTGTGACTCAATGGAGTCGGTTGAGCATCTGTTTTTGTCGTATCCTTTTGCAAGTATAATTTGGCGTATGATTTACTTTGCGTACAATATTACCCCACCGGCTAATATAACCAATATGTTTGGGAATTGGTTTAATGGGGTTGATAAAAGGGTTAAAGCTAGAATACGAATTGGTGTTTCAGCTTTATGTTGGTCTATATGGATGTCTAGAAATAATATCATTTTTAACAAACAGAAAGGTACTAATTTTTTGCAGGTTATTCGGCTGGCAACGCACTGGATTCAACAATGGGCATGTTTGCTCCTGGAGGATCAGCGGGAGCTTATGGACAATGGCTGCAATACCCTGCTTACAGTTGCTCAGGATTTCTATTTCCAGGCTACTGGATGGCGGCATACTAGTAGATTGCAAAATGAATAGTTTTGTTGTTCTATTCATTTTTCGATGGTTGATTTTTGTTTCAACTCTCTCTGATCCATGATTGTAAACTTTAAACTATTTGAAATAATACAATAAAAGGGCTGTGTGCATCTATTGATGCAGAGGCCGGGGCGATACTCCCCATTTCGAAAAAAAAAAACGAAGTGGGAGTAGACAGGATACAACCGGCTGGATGCTAATAATGGATACGAGACCGTCGGTAGACTCGTCATGTGCAGGCCTAACACTGCGTGATGGTTAACTTGACAGTGATAGTATCTGTCTCACTTGGCTGAACGGGTTTGGGCAGGAAGACCTGGAAACAGTCCTCCGAATTGGGCAACCCAACAGAGAGATCAGTGCATGCTACTCTGAACTTGGTTTCCTGACTATGCCCGCGGCACATGTCACCAGGACATATTATCCTGCCGTGGTTGCTGTGAGAGTATTCGAGCAGGACGATGAATACCGGCATATTATCGACGGCGACCTGAGGATGCAACAAGAATGCGGAGATCGCGTGCCCAAACGGGTTCCGCTCCACTTTTAGCAGTAGCAGGTACTGCTTGCGATCGGAATGGACGTTCAAGGTGTGGAACCCGTCACGGAGGTGGACTTCGGTGCGCTTATGGCCCTGAACCTCGGTGCACGGCCACTCGTGCGAGACGGCGAAGTGGTCCAGGAGCGCCCCTGTAGAACCGGCGAAACAGCAGGCGTCGGCAGGGCAGTAGCACGGCGCGTGGGGGCAATTCTCGAGATGGTCGCCGTGGTTGTAGTACCTCGGTCTTGCGGCGCAGCCGTAGGCGGCGTTTGGACACGGCACTCGGATGGCTTCCACCAATTTCTCCATGTCGTGATTCCGGTGGTAGCCGCCGCTGGTCGGAGCGCGACACACGTGACACTTCTTCGCATGGAGTAGCTTGTCGCGGCAGGGCGAGCACACCACATGACCCACCGCACACTGCAAGCACACATACAAACGAAGAAGAGTTGGTTTCTAGGGATTGACAAGGGTAGAAGAGTAGAAGACGATGATTATACTTGGAAGATCGGTGGCTTCAGCGGGAGGTAGCAGACGCCGCAGTCCAGGGCATCAGCGTCCTCTACTGTCACGTTCGCGAGGGTCTTGCGCTCTGACGGCGGTGCCATTCCTGCTACTCACTGCTGGGGTCATCTTCTTCCCGTGTACTACTATACTATAAGTCTCGTGTTTTGGTTGCCTCTCCGTCTCCCACATAATGGCAGTAATAAATTCCTCGAGAGCATTTTCCACTTCAATGCAAAATCTGTGTACTCCCAGATAACACGCGTACGTAGCCCATTCCCGAAAAGGCCATCGCCATCCTCCCTTCAAATTAAATACTCCTTGAGTAGTATTACTTCCTCTCACATCCTCCCTTCTCTACTACCTATCTCTACTATACTAATAAAAAAGCAAACTCAAATTTCCCTACACGCACCTCACATCTATACACAAACGAACCAACAAAGAAATATACAGGTCCACTAATCAGATCTGGGTACATTTAGCAATTACATACAAACGGACACACTACTTATCCCACAGGACAGACGGACTCATTTTCCCAGCGTGGCAAACAAAAAAAAGAAAAATGCCCCGCGCTTTCCTTCTTTCAAACTAAGGAAACTATCGCCATCACCGCTCCCACCCTCACGATCACGGCAATCTCGCCAACACTGTCATCTCCGAGATCCAGTTCGACACCCATTACACGTCCTTGCAAAAAACCGCCAACGACGACGCCCACACTGTCATCTCCGAGATCCCGTTCGACACCATCTGTGAAGCATTCATCGACGACGCCCTCGCCCACGTCGTCTTCCTGGACGGGGCCCTAGCCGTGATCCGCAACCACGGCGCCCTCGCGGTGACACTCGACGCCCAAAAAACTGCTGACACCATCTGTGAAGCATTCATCGACGACGCCCTCGCCCAGGTCGTCTTCCTGGACGAGGCCCTAGCCGTGATCCGCAACCGCGGCGCCCTCTCGGTGACACTCGATGCCCAAAAAACAGCTTCCAAGCCGCTGCAGGTACATGGGATTCTGGAAATTCTATTGCTGCTTTTTTTCCACCTGGGTCATTTTGATTTCTTACGCAAGTACAAGGCTCCCTCCATATTGTCATACTTGTAATCTTTTAACAGAACGTTTGATTATTCCTGTATTCTGAATTGACAGATAAGAATGTGTCAGCTACATACATGCAAGCGATTGAAGTGGATGATCTTACAGAATCTGATATTTCATACTAACCTTTTTTGTTTTCCCAAATCTTCATACCAGCCTTATTGTCTTACACAAATTCCATAATTATGTACAAATGTATCTGGTAATCAGGACAAGACAAATATGTCAATGAGATAGTGCATAATCTGCGATGGATGAATATAGTTATTGATCTTGTAGTCTTGTCAAAACTGTAACCTTATACATAATTTATAAAACTCAACATAGTAACTTGGGGGAAACTGAACTTCCTCATTGCCCATATTTAGTAAATATTTGCACGAGTTAGCAGAACAACATTGCAGGCTTAATTCGATTATTTGGTGAGAACTAGTTAGATAGACAAGTAACCTTATACTCCTACATGTCACACTATCTATGTCTTTATTCATTTAATTACATGCAAGTTCATATGGCAGGATTAAGCTGTTGGTATGTCATCTCCGAGTCGTGTTGGGGAACGGATGCCATTTCAGGATATAAGCAACACTTGCTCCTTAGGTAACTATTTCGGCAACCATTGCCTTCTAATTGCTAATATTTTCCATCTATAATGAATGTACCTACACAGACCCTAAAGAGTTGAAAAGGCAGAAGGACAGAGAATATTATGCCCGCAATAAAGATGCTATTCGAAAAAGACGGCGTGAAGCCATCGAAAAGAAACAGGCTTCAACATCCCTACTTAGTGAAGACCAAAATGTACCACATACACCCATGTCCATGTCCGACAGTACTAATGGCCTGCAAAATGTACCACTTACACCAATATCCATATCCCAAAGTATTAATGGCCTTGTAGTGCAACATGAAGCCTGTGGTCAAATGGATATTACTGCTACTCCTATCAATTTCAATGTCCAAGATACTGAAACACAAACACCACTATCCATGTCCATTGGTAATTACGAACAACTAATTCATACACCCTGCTTTTTAATACTAATCACTCTCATAAAAAATACCAATGACCTTTTTTCATCCATGCAGATCCTACCGACATAAGGAGGCAGAGGCAAAGATTGTATTATGCACGTAACCGAGAGGAAATACTAAAACAACAACGACATTATCGTGAGAAGAAAAAACAAACATCAACACTCCTTGACGGACAATACACTGTATCAAACACACCAGCTTCAGGACAATCAGTTGTCACCCAACTACCAAAAAAAGCATCGGCAGGTTTTGTACTGCCATAAATTATTGGTTCCATGTTTATAGCTTGCAAATTGTTGATTGTGTGGTATCTACAATGTGATATGTGCAATTTCCTTGCAGACTTAGCAATTCCACCAAATTCATCTCCGTCACTTGGAGGGATCCATGGAGATGAGGAGAATAATGTAACAGACAAACATGAATCACAATGGTTGCACAGGAATGATGCATACCATAGGCAACAAATTGCAGGACAGATGAGAGCTGTTGCGGTCCCGCTTGGTCATAATAAGACACAAACAGTGCAGCACACTGTAGGGGCCATCACACAACTGTGAGGGGTTGGCATGGCCCAATCAAGTAGACCCGTCAACCTACACACCCCAGGTCACACATTTGACAACCCTGCATCATATATGTTTCTGGCGAAAATGTCATTTTTCTTGACACACTATAATTACCACACTGTGTTTTCAACCGTTTTAATTATTTGTGCAAATTTTATAGATGTGACCAACCAACAAGATGATGTATACGGAATATTTGAACCCAATGATCGCCCGCCAAGCTTTGATGGTAATTACACGTATTTCTTTAGTTATTCTATAAATACTTTATAGAATGTTAATATTTTACTCACATGTGTGTCCCCATCCATGTTTTGCGTAGTTGAAGGCTTGACATGGAACATTATAATGTTGGGCAAGTTGCAAATAATGAGAATGACGACGAAGCAAGGATATTGGCAGAACAACGTATGTAAAGTTACACTTATTATATTTAAAATATAATATTGTTTTTATATTATATTTATTAATTTATTGTTTTAATACATTTATAGGTGTTGAATATGAATCGTTTAGAGAAGAACCACAAACTACTCAAGGACAAACAATGAATGATAATAATGCGGACAGAATCTACGGAAACCTGTCAAGTAGACACCATGTCCTCAGAAAGGTGTCTGACTGCGCCCAATGTGGAGCATTGCGGTTTCCATTCGAGGGCCCTGCATTTTGCTATAGAAAAGGAAAAGTCGGTATATTCATTCTGTAGGTTACTGATGAACTGAAACGGTTGTGGACAAGTCAGGACGACGAAGATGCTATATATTTCAGAGAGCATATCCGCCATTTTAACTCTCACTTCTCATTCACGAGTCTTGGAGTTACACTTGACCGTCGAGTAAGCACCATGGCAGGATCTGGCAACTATACATTCCGTGCACACGGCATGTTGTACTATAAAATGGATGATCTGGTGCCTGGAAGTAATGGGCCACGACATTTGCAGCTTTACACGGCGATGAAACCTTGTCTCACAGGGTCATAAGGTCTCCTGATCTTAATATAGACATCATTCGGAAAATTTTGAGGATACTAGAGAACAACCCTTACGTGCAGACTTTTAAAAGTGTGGGATCTTTCTCAAATCTTGATGAGTATAAGATTGAGCTGAACACAGATATAACCATGGATCAACGCCAGTACAATGCACCGACTACTTCTGAGGTGGCAGAATATGGGTTGAAGGAAATGACCCATCAAACTGCTTCGATCGGAGTGTTTTTGTGCATGCAAAAGGAGGTCGTCCACTATATATAAGGGCATACTATGGGTGCTATGATCCATTGGCATATCCATTGTTTTTTCCGGGTGGGGAAACCGGTTGGAATAAACATATTCCTTATATTGAGCCCCCTGATCACACACCTCAGGATTCAGTGGACAATTCTAATTTAGTCACAGGTGTTGATAACGCCATGATTTTGTTATTATTGCCTTTTATACTTAAACAAATTGGTGTTCTACATCTGTTATATTATTAACGTTACTCCATTTCAGATGCACCTGGTACCTCTACATGACATGAAGACCAAACAACTGACGTGCCTAGAAGAGATGAATACCATGCTACTGATATACCAGCAGGCATGATCATCTTTCGTACTTTTATAAATAATTTAACAAATATACCAATTTATTGTATTTGATAACCTCTTTATAGTTTATAATTTACCAGATGACATCGTTGACAACCAATTGGAGGATGTTATCGAGTTTGCACAGTCCACAAGATTTGTGAGCGCAAGAGAGTACTACTGCTTTAAGTTTCAAGTCCGAAAAAATCTCTTTAACATTATCTTGTTTGGGGGCGCCTCTTTCAATAATGGGTTGTTGATATGTATATCAAGATAGAAACTATGAGGCTTGACTGGTACTCGAAGCCGAGCAATCAGAAGATTATACGAGCTGACCTCTATCAGGTATTTATAATTGGTTTGTTAATATTTCTAAACAAATCGTTAAAATCTCCTCATATATGTGTTTTGTTTACCCTATAGGGTCTGGTTGACATTGTTGTTGCTGGCGAGGCACGTGGTGATCAGATTGGCAAGAGAATCGTGCTCCCACGGAGTTTCCCAGGCGGTGACAGAGATATGCAAAGGAGGTTCCTAGATGCAATGGCTATAGTACAGCGTTGGGGTAAACCGGACTATTTTATCACGATGACTTGCAACCCGTACTGGGAGGAGATAACAGACAAACTATTGCCCGGTCAGCTACCCCAAGATCGTCCAGACCTTGTGGCAAGAGTTTTCAAAGCTAAGCAGCGCGATATGATGGATTTATTGACCAAGGGCAAACATTTTGGAGAAGTCGCTGCTTATATGCATGTCACCGAGTTTCAGAAAGGAGGTCTCCCACATGAGCATATCCTTCTAATCATGAAATCAGATAGCAAGTTGAAGACCCCAGATGACTATGATCGGGTGATATCTGCAGAGATACCTGATAAAGAGAAGTATCTTGTCCTACATGATCTGGTCGTCAAACACATGTTGCATGGACCTTGTGGTGAGTTGAAGAAAAATTGTCCTTGCATGATTGATGGGCACTGTCGTTTTCACTATCCTCGACAGTTTTGCAGCCACACGCAGCAGGGAAAGGATTCATATCCCATATATAGAAGGAGGGTTGATGGGTGTGCAGTTAAGATTAGAGGAGCAAAACTGTACAATAGATGGGTGGTCCCTTACAACCCATTTCTTCTCATGCGATACAACTGCCACATTAATGTCGAAGCTTGCTAGAGCATCAAGGCAGTCAAGTATTTGTTCAACTACATCTACAAAGGTCATGATAAAACATCCTTTGCATTTGAGAAAGATGTCATCAATGATGGGGGAATCATCAATGAAATTCGTCAATACAGGGATGCACGCTATATTTCTCCTCCAGAGGCTATTTATAGGATTTTCGGATTCCACATGTTTGGTGTCAGTCCATCTATTCTATAGCTACAACTTCATTTGCCCAACATGCATACTGTTGCGTTTAAAGCCGGTGATAATCTAGAAGATGTTGTCGCTCGGCCATCTTCATCTAAACCCATGCTTACCGAGTACTTTGAGATGAACCGGAAGTATTTGGAGGCACATAAATGGTTGTACAGAGAGTTGTAGGGATTCGTAGCATGGAAAACAAAAAAATTCTATCGCATGAACACACACAAGCCAAGATCTATCTACTAGATTGTAGCAACGAGTCGATAGAGTACTAACCCTCAAAGATCCAAAGCGGTTAATGAGAGCAGATTCTCGTGGATGATGTAGTCGTACACTTCTGATCTCAAGATCGCGTAGACGATCCTTCCGGCGCTGTGTTCTGGCAGTGCTTCCACAGTCGGTCACACGTTCGGTACTCGATGAAGGCCTTCCTCTCCCTTGTTCCAGCAGGCAACGGAGGTTGTAGCACTCTCCTTGTGATTCCGGCAGCACGACGGCGTGGCGTCGGAAGTAGAGGGGAGATCTCGCAGGGCTTCGCCTTAAGCCAGAGCGAGTATGGTGGAGCAAGAGAGGTGTCTTGGCGATCTAGGGTTTAGAAGCACCAAGGGAAGGGGTGTAGCCAACAGCTAGGGCTTGGGAAATCCCCAAGTCGCCGAGTTGGAGGGGAAACCCTAGGCGGCGGCGGCTGCACTTGGAGGTGGAGGCGCCAAAGCTAGGGTTTGAGGTGTAGGGAGAGGGGTGCCCTACCCTTCCTTATATAGGAGGGGAGAGGCGGTTTGGGGAGGAGGAAGTCCACCTCCAACTCCTCCTCATGGACGGAGGGTGGGAGGGAGTGGGACTTCCTCACCAAGTAGGTTTCCTACTCTCCCTCCACCAAGCAAACTTGAGATTTGACTTTTCAAATTGGCGTTTGACTTTCAAACTTCGATTTGATTTCTTCTCTTTATTTTGCCCAGCCAAGTGACCTAGTGCATGATGCAACCATTCCACATTGTCATGACACATCCATGTACCCTTCCCCTCCGGAGTGCCGGACCTTCCAGACCCTTCTAGAACATTCCTGGTGAAAACACCGGAATCATTCCCGAACTCCGAAACAGGACTTTCCTTATATGAATATTATTCTCTGGAACATTCCGGATCTCCTCGTGATATCCCGAATCCCATCCGAGACTCCGAACAACACTCGGTCTCTTACTCATCATTCCATAACTACTCAACAACATCGAATCCTTAAGTGTGTCTCCCTACGGTTCGTGAATTATGCGGACATGATCGAGACACTTCTCCGATCAATAACCAATAGAGGAATCTAGAAATTCATATGGCTCCCACATATTTCTACGATTACTTTGCGATCGAATGAACCACTTACATACGATACCAATTTCCCTTTGTCTCACGATAGTTTACTTATCCGAGGTTTTGATCGTCGGTATCTCTGCATACCTAGTTCAACCTCGTTACCGATAAGTACTCTTTTCTCGTTCCCGTGATATGTGATCCCTTGTGAGCCAGTCACATGCTTGCAAGCTAATTGGATGACATTCCACCAAGAGGGCTCAGAGTATATCTATCCATCATATGGATGGACAAATCCCACTCTTGATCCATGTGCCTCAACCCATACTTTCTGAACACTCAATGCCACCTTTATAGCCACCCAGTTACGGTGTGGTGTTTGATGTCATTAAATCATCCTTCCGGTGATGGTGATTAACATGATCTCATGGTCGAAGGAATTAGGTTACTATGTATCAGAAAGCTTATAGCAAATGAACTATATTAAATGACTTGATCTTTATGCTACGCTTAACTATAGGAGTATGTCCATCACATCATTCTCCTAATGATATGACCCTGTTGTTAATAACATCTCTATGTTCATGATCAGGAAACCATGATCATATATTAACCAACAAGCTAGTTTAACAAGAGGCTTTACTAGGGACTCTTTTATGTTTACAAATCACACAAGTATTAATGTTTCCTGTTAATACAATTATAGCATGGTATGTAAACATTTATCATAAGTATGAAGATATGATAATAACCACTTTATTATTGCCTCTTGGGCATATCTCCAACAAGAGTTTCTAGAACAATATAGGTGGATCGCCGGAGATAAAAAGTAGCAGAAGAGACAAAATAAGAGATCGCAGATTGGACGACTTGTGTATGCACACCCTGCTGAAGGAGAGAGGTACTACTTGCGGGTGCTCCTAAGTCATGTTCGAGGTGCTACTTCGTTTGATGACTTAAAAACAGTTAATGGCAATCTATGCAGTTCCTTTAGAGAGGCGTGTGAGCACGACAGGTCCCTTGATGACTGCATGATAGAGGCAACCACGTTTCAGATGCCTTGTGCTCTTAGACGTTTGTTCGCAACTATACTGGTATTCTGCGAGGCAACAGAAATCCGACAGTTGTGGGATAAACATCTAGCATCGATGTCTGAGGATTACCGCCTCAACCAATGCAATGAGGCGGCACTTGAGCAGATGGTCCTAAGAGATATCAGAGATCTTGTGCAATCCATGGGGAAGGATATTAAAAGTTATGGACTTCCGAATTTGGTTGAGACAAATGGTTCTTCTAATGAGGAGTATAGAGAGGTAACAGAGGAGAGACAGGTCACCGAAGACCAAGAACATCTAGATCTAATTGGATGTTTGAACAATGAACAACTCGCTGGTTACAATGAAATAATGGATCATGTGAGGAACAAAAGGAGCCAGATATTTTTTGTTGATGGTCCAGGAGGCACCGGGAAGACATACTTGTACAAGGAATTGCTTGCAAAGGTACGTGACATGGGCCTTATAGCAATCGTAATAGCTACTTGGGGCATAGCAGCGTCAATTATGCCTGGAGGCCGAACTGCACACTCTAGGTTTAAAATTCCTATCAAGCTCACTGACTACAGTATGTGTGGTTTCACAAAACAGAGTGGAACAGCGGAATTGCTGAAACAAGCGTCCTTGATAATTTGGGACGAAGTTGCTATGACAAAGCGTCAAGCAGTTGAAACACTTGATATATCACTTCAGGATATAATGGGATGTTCTCTGCCGTTTGGTGGGAAGGTTGTCGTCTTTGGTGGGGATTTCAGGCAGGTCCTTCCTGTTGTGGCACGAGGGACAAGAGCACAAATCACGGATGCTACACCGCGGAGATACTATTTGTGGGATAAGATCCGCAAGATTCCCCTCACACGCAATATGCATGCACAGGCTGATCCTTCATTTTCAGAGTACCTCCTAAGAATCGGCAACAGAACAGAAGAGACAATAGGCGACGACTATGTGCGTCTCCCAGACGATATTGTGATTGGCTATACCGAAGATGAGACAGCAATTAACGAACTCATCGAAGATGTATTCCCATCGCTCCATGCAAATGCTAGGTCAAGAGAGTACATGAGCGCACGTGCAATTCTTTCGACCAAGAACGAGCATGTGGATAAACTCAATGAAAAAATGATCTCCAGGTTTCCAAGCGAGGAAAAGGTATATCATAGCTTTAACTCAATTGAGGATGACTTGCAGAGTAATTACACCATTGACTTTTTGAACATGATCACACCAAATGGCTTGCCCCCGCATGTCTTGCGAGTAAAGGTCAACTGCCCGGTCATTCTGCTTCGGAACCTAGACCCTCATAACGGCCTATGCAATGGGACACGCCTCATGATCAGAGCATTCCAGGATAATGCAATTGACGTGGAGATTGTAGGTGGCCAGCATGCTGGAAAGAGGGTGTTCATACCTAGGATCCCTATGTCCCCCTCGGAGGACATCCCACTTCCCTTCAAACTTAAGAGAAAACAGTTTCCCATTCGTCTGAGTTTTGCAATGACTATTAACAAGGCCCAAGGTCAGACCATACCAAACGTTGGTATTTACCTTCCCGAGCCAGTATTCTCACATGGCCAGCTATATGTTGCATTGTCAAGGGGCGTGTCAAGACAGACGACACGGATTTTGGCCAAGCCTAACAAGGAGGTTGATAAATTGGGAAAAAGTACAAAGAACATCATCTATAGAGATGTTTTACAGGGTTGACGCAGGTGCATTCTTTAGTGTTTTCCTTGCAGCTTTACTACTGCATCTATATATTGGACCTAACACTATTCATTTGTTTTGCGGTTTTGATCAAGACCTGGCTATCATTGCATAAGATTGATGTTCATGTGACCTTTATCCTGTACATCAGCCATTTATCAGAATGATTGAGAATGCGCAAATAAGACGGATATGTTATTTGGTTTACTGTTTGTAGGACAGGGCATAGGTCCAAGCCTGCCTCTTTACATGAACCGTATGTCAATTGTGATCATGGAAACTTGATAGGTGATCTTTGTAATTGTTTCATGGTAACAATATATGACGTTATAAAGAGGATTAATGTCCGGAAAGTGTTTTCTTCACTACATACTGAACCATATATTTTTTAATTTATCACCCGACAATCCGAAGTTTTTAATTAGTCTGGATCCGAGCAAAGATCATGGTACTATTGTTTGAACTTGAATCAACTCGATTAATTATCCAAGATTTATAATGACCCAATAAGCATACATTATGGACAATTCTGCACTGTACTGTAACATAATTGCCACCTAATTATATTGCCTAATAACATGTTCATTCGTGTGAGAGATTTAAACAGAGAAGATTCATACACTCAAATAGCCAATGCCAACTATACACCCAAGCCAAACCAACTCAATAGGCCACTTTAAAGCAAAACAGTTGCGGCTAAAAAAAGGGTACACCAACGTCTGTGTACGTGGGGTATAAGAAAATGACAAAAAAGAAAAGCGCAGGTCCTGAGATAAATCATCCGGATATATATCTCAATAAAAGCGCGATCGTACTGATTGTTGTTTCCTACCTCGCTCTATGGAAATAATAATAATAAATCTTAGGGCCAGAGATAAATCAACGGGATATTTACAGCTCAATAAAATAGGAATCGCAGCGATTGTTGTTTCCCTTTCTCGCACTACAAAAGTCAAATAGCCTCAGGATAGAGCCCTAGGGTTTTTGCCCTGATACATAGCCCTCCCACCTCTCCTTCCTCCCAGCAATCTCTCTGCTGCATCCCCACTCTCCTATACCTCGCCGGCCTCCTCCAAAACAATTCTCTGAACTCACCCGATGAATCTGCCTACTGTGCATTGTTCTCAATGTCTACGCCACCATCCCTGATGTCCTCTACAGATCAATCTCCAACCTTATTGGGTATAATTTTCCATGCTATCAACACAGTAATAATATATTTCTATAACTTCATCTTCTGCCAATTTTTGTTGTCTAAAAGTGATATGTGCTTGGGTTTTCAGGAGACCAAGGACGAGGACACAGAAACTATGCACATCGGAGATGTGATGACCAAAGACAAGGATACAGACCCTGAGTCGACAAAGGCAATAGAAGAACCAATATATTTTTGAATATTTTCACTCTTTAGACTTCTGTCAATTTTTTAATATAAAAGTGATATGTGCTTGGGTTTTCAGGAGAACATCGACACGGGGTCCAAGGACGAGGGCACAGAAACTATGCAGATCGATGATGTGATGACCAAACACAAGGATACAGACCCTGAGTCGACAAAGGCAATAGAAGAACCATATTTGAAGATTTTTCACTATTTACTTGTTCAATAGATATTAAAATTATAGTAGTAATAGCTCTGTCTGGGTTGTTTACAGGAAAACATCAATGAGGGAGTAAAGGAACAAGCATTACCAACTACGGAAAGTGAGAATCATGAAGTAGAACAACAAATCATTATAGAGGGTCACAAAAATTTGCTAATTGAAGAGGCAGTGACCATTGACAATGATACAAACCCTGATTTGACAAAGGTGAGTTCTCCTTTTCCTATTAAATCTACAGTTGATTTAGGTATCAACATTCAGTCCAAATGATTTAGTCACTACCTACTGAATATTGTGCAGGGGAGAGATGGTAGGTGCAACTGTGGGGTGCAGAGAGCAAGAGATGTGGATAAGAGGCGCCAGGAGAGATGGGGATGGGAGGACAAGATGGAGGGGGAGGCGCTACTGAGTTAAAAACCAGGCTTGATCGGCAGGCAACCCTCACCGAGCGAGGACACAGAGCCGGAACCACCCGTTAGATCTCGGTGATCAGCAGGCATCCTCCTGAGCTTAACCTCCTTTGCCCAGCATTCTTGGTCCAGATGTGCGCTCCTCTGTCGAGCAGGTTGCGCCTCATCTTGTCGGATAGGTTCAAGAAGAGCCCAAACAGTGATCGTCCTCCCCCATCTGAGCTCCTCCAACCCGGCCATCTACAGCAGGTGAACTAGTTCCTCCTTATGTCGTACCAGGTTTAGTCAACATAGAATGACGCCCTTGATGTTTCGTTCTGCTGGTTGTGGATGAGAACCTCTATGTTTGTATGCTCTTCTTATTTGGCTTCTGGTTGTAAGACAATTCATGTAAAGCTTCTTTCGATCATAGTGCATGTCGCTTTTAAACTTGTCAAGTTTAGTAGTAGTGTTGTTCAGGGTTGATGCTGAACATTTGATGTATTATCATTTTGTTTGTTAAATAAAATCGGGGTGAGGGATCCTTGAATCAAAAATAAGGTATAAACATTCCGGTGATACAACATGCCACCTTATTTTAAGGTTGTATAGATTATCCTTATATGTTCTCTCAGCTCATCCAGATTCACTAATCGCAAATAAACAAGACTGGAAAGTAAATTAGTTTTTTTATATTCAAGCAACTGTGTGTGATGTCACATTACGCTATGTACATTCTGAGAGTTAATAGCATAGAACTACCAGTTTGTGAGCTAAATTCCGGAAATCTATTAGTTTACGTTTTCGCAGCAAAAATCTACCATATTTGGCGTCTGTTTTCTCAAATCGCACTAAACTCGTTCCGATCGCGAATTGATACGGAAACTGACAAGGCTAGCCCACCCGTCAGGCTGACGTGGCGGCGCGAGACTGTGTGCCGTCTGCTGTTTTGCACATAGGTCCTCAAGTTTTGATGAAAAATTGCGCAGAAGTCCCTGACACTATTAAAACCCTCATAACTTTTGAATACGAATTTAAATGGAAAAAGTTTAAATACAAAAAGTGCTTAGAATTGTTTGAATCCTTTTTTGCAAACTTTATTTATTATTTTATATAATTAAAATATGCAAAAATATAAAAAATATTTTATTAATTAGAAGAAATTATTTTGTTAATCATACAAAAACTTTGGAAATTCATAACTTTAACTATATAACTCCAAATAATATAAATAATATGTCTAAATTTATTAGAAAAATCCAAGGAATCAATTTCTTATATTTATAATGCATGAATCATATCCGTTCCTGTCGGATATTTTGATTATGCAAGTAATCATAATAATAAATGTGTGCCATTTTATTTATTCTTGCATGTTTGTGGATGCACTACAAATTGGATTCATGCTGTGACTTGAGCGAGTTAAAAAAATATTATACACGTTTGTCAGATATTGAAGCATCAGCATGTCTCATCACCGGCCGTGACTTGAGCGAGGAGAGAATCTGAGATGAAAAATAGTCGGATGGATGCCATAGTAAATTCACGTGGTACGTGGTACGTGTGCGTACGATAGGCTGCAATGAGGCTGCAATGGATCGATACGGAGATGCGTGCATGCATGCACGATCATGGGAAACAAAAGCTTGAGGGCGCACGCACGTATACCACCAGCAGCTTTGCTCACGCAGCAGCCTGCATCTGCATGTACATCCAGCCTGCAGCATGCACCCATTTGAGGAGCCACACGGAGACAGACAAATAAAGCATGCATTACCTAGGCAGAAGGCCCCAACAGTGCCGAGCGTTGTGGCCACAGTGCATGGCATACGGTCTCTAGCTAGCGCTCGTGTGTAGTTGCTTTGTTTATATTATTATGATTACTTGCATCTACAAATATGCAAGAATAAATAAAATGGTACATATTTATTATTATGATTACTTGCATAATCAAAATATCCGAGATAACGAATATGATTCATCCATTATAGATATAAGAAATTGACTCCTTAGATTTTTCTAATAAATTTAGACATATTATTTATATTATTTGGAGTTATATAGTTAAAGTTATGAATTTCCAAAGTTTTTGTATAATTAACAAAATAATTTCTTCTAATTAATAAAATAATTTTTATATTTTTTCATATTTTAATTATATAAAATAATAAATAAAGTTTGTAAAAAAATGTTCAAACAATTTTGAGCACTTTTCGTATTTAAACTTTTTCCATTTGAATTCGTATTCAAAAGTTATGAAGGTTTTAATAGTGCAAGGGACTTCTGCGCAATTTTCTATCAAAATTTGAGGACCTACGTGCAAAACGGCCGAGGGCACACAGTCTCGCGCTGCCACGTCAGCCTAACGGGTGGGTCAGCCTTGTCAGTTCCCGTGTCAATTCATGATCAGGACGAGTTTGCGATTTGAGAAAACGGACGTCAAATATGATAGATTTTTGCGGCGAAAACGTAAACTGGTAGATTTCCAGAATTTAGCTTACAAACTGATAGTTCTATGCTATTAACTCACATTAACTTGAACATGGCACGGATGTTGGTTCAGCCAATGGACGTTTCTTTTTTATCGAGATTAACTGATAAGCGTTTTAAATGTATTTGTTTTGTACTAATTGTGATGCAATGAAACTCAAAGCTTCACATGTCTCTTTGTATTTCTTTGATAATATAACATGTTATTCCATATGGTTTGAATTTGCACCGAAACAAAATTAGAAATGTAAAAAAAAAGACTTCAGGTAATTATTTCTTTTTGAGGTTTAACATTTGTTTACACTCTTTTGTAGTTACTATCCAATGATAATTAGCTTTTCTGTTTGAGCACTTTTCTCTCTTTGTATTTACCCCTTCTTTTACTAGGAAATATATTTGGTTTCAAAGCAATTTGCACCATTTTCTATACATTTATTATACATGATCGTTTATAAAAAAGAACAATTGAGGGAATGGTTTGCTTTTGGTTTGCCGGCGACAGTGTGCAACTTTCTCCGGGAACTAAGTATAATATATAGATTTTTTTCTCGTTGCAACGCATGGGTATATTTTCTAGTCAAATTAAATACTCCTTGAGTAGTACTTCCACTCACTACGGGAAAAAATGTCGCTGCCGTGTCGACACGTCTTTGCCATGTGCCAAATGGACCGAAACACGGCAAAGTTTTTTGCCGTGTGTAACTCAGAAAATACATGGCAAAGTACGTGAACATGGCAGATATCTGAAAAAGAACACGATAAAGAAATATACACGGCAAAGACCCATCAAGTAACACGGCAAAGAAAATACACTTGGCAAAGTCGATAACGGCACACGGCATAGGTGTTGTCACGGCAACGAGGTGGGACCCGTGACCCCACAAGTCCATTTAACGGGAGGAGCTAACGGCCGCAGACGATGGTCTCTTTGCCGTGTTCCCTCGCCGGTCCTTTGCCGTGTGTATTCTGTAGTATATACGGCAAAGGTCATTTGTCGTGTGTATTCCGTAGTACACACGGCAAAGGCCTTTGCCGTGTGTATTCCGCAGTACGCACGCCAAAGTCCTTTTTTTTTCTTTTTTTGCCTTTTATCACATTACTCTTAGGAAAATCATAAAAAATCATTCTAATTCAGAAAAATACAAATAATATATCAAAATTTGCAGAAAAATAAGATCTAACTATTTACACTTAAATATTAGATATTTATATTGAATAAGAATCTTCATGCTCGCTATTTTGACCATAGTTTAAAACATGCATAAAAATTAAAAAACGATCGAAACAATGCGAAACCTTTGCGTGGTGTCATATTATGTGACATAGTTGGTAGAAAAAATATCAAACTTCATATATTGATTATGTCTCAAAAAAACCTTCACAAAATGACCTATCTCATTCGAGGTTTCCTCGCTTTCGGGTCAAATGACCAGTGTTATGGCTAGAATCAAGGTATAATTTGTGATAATCTGCCCATATTGTGCATGCATGTGCATCATGGAATGGCGAACAATGTTGTAGGAGGAAGTTTTCCTTTTTGTCGCACCAAAAAGCCATTTTCCATTTTCCGAGCGTCAAAAACGAAGGATTTTATGAAGCAACCACCAAATGGCTAATTCAAAATTCTACAACACCATTTTCAAAAATAATAGACCACCTTAAATGGACAATGTGTTGGAATTATGCCCTAGAGGCAAAAATAAAGATGTTATTGTTATAATTCTTGTTCGTGATAAAGTTTATATTCCATGCTAGAATTGTATTAAGCGAAAACTTTGATACTTGTGTGGTTTATGAACAAACACCGTGTCCCTAGTACGCCTCTATGGACTAGCTCATTGATTAATGATGGTTAAGGTTTCCTAACCATAGACACGAGTTGTCGATTAATAATGAGATCATGTCATTAGGAGAATGATATGATAGACAGACCCAAATCAAGCAGAGCAATTAGATCATGTCATCGTGTTCATCTTTGCGAAGCTTTTTTCTATGTCAAATATTGTATTCCTTAGACCATGAAATAATGCAACTCCCTGGTATCGGAAGAAAGCTTTAAGGTCATCAAACGTCATCCTATGTGAGGGTGATCATAAAGGTGTCTCTCAGGTGATCGAAAAGTACTTGTTGGGTTGTATGTATCGAGATGGGATTTGTCCCTCCCGAGTCGGAGAGATATACTTCGGGCCCACTCGGTAATCGATATCAACACCACTTGCAAGCACGTGGTTAAGGAGTTAATCACAAAGTGATATCGGATTACGGAACGAGTAAAGTACTTGCTGTGAACGACATTGAACTAGGTATGCCGATACCAACGATCGAATCTCGGGCAAGTAAAATATCGCGTGACGAAGGGAATATATATATATATGGGATTAATTGAATCCTGGCATCGTGGTTCATCCGATATGATCATCGATGAATATGTGGGAGTCAATATGGGTTTCCAGATCCCGCTGTTGATTATTGATAAAAGATCATGTCTGCATATTCTCGAACCCGTAGGGTCACACACTTAACGTGCCTCGACGCTAGGATAGAATGGATAATTGGTTTATGAGTTTTTTTCGTATTCTCGGATGAGATCCAGGACATCACGAGAGGTTCCGAAATGGTTCGGAGAATAAGATTCATATAAAGGAAAGCAGTTTTTGGATTTCGAAATCGTTTCGGAGTATTCGGTATTGTACCGGAAGGTTCTAGAAGCTTCCGGAGTGGGACCAACGTGGCGCCACTTGTCGGAGGGCTGCGTGGGCCTAAGAGGGAGTGCCCTGGACGCTTTGGGCCAGGGGCACAAGGCCCCATAGGCCCAGCCGACCAAACCCTAGGGGAAACCCTAGGGAACCCTTCTAGAAGGAGGGGGAAACTTGTCCCCCACTCCAACCCTTGGGGCCGACACCCTAGGTCTTGGGGGAGGGGCCAAGGGGGCCGGCCAGCCCCCTATATAAGGTGGGAAGGGACGCACCCCTCCCCCCACTCCTCCAATCCTAGCCGCCGTCCTGCTGCCCCTCCACATCTCTCTCTCCCGACTGCGTGTAGGCGAAGCCCTGCCGCAGAAATTCTCAACCATAAGCACCATGCCGTCGTGCTGTATATCTAATCTATCTCTCCACCCCACTTGTTGGACCAAGAAAGGAGGAGACGTCGTGAAACCGTACGTGTGCATCTGTCGGAGGCACCGCCACTTGCGGCGTAGGATCGGATCGGATCGCGGGGAGGAGACGAATAGTACGACTACATCAATCACGTTCTGTTGAACGTTTCTGCTGTGCGATTTCTTCAAGGGTATGAAGATCTCATCTATCTCTCTCGTTGATTGCATCTCCTAGATTAGATCTTGGCTTTCTTGTTCGCATCCGTAAATTTTTTTTGATTTACTATGCTGCGAAACCCTTCACAATGTCCCAATGGGGGGATCTCAAACCTTTCCGTCCACTTCAGGTGAAAAATACAAATTCATGCCGAATCGGTAGAAAGTGGGTCAGATATGAACTACAGGTACATGATCGTATGGGCATGATTTTTTACAAAAATCATTTTTAGGTTCACAATATACTATTTCATCAGAGATCCAGTGAAAGTTTAGAGAGGCTCAGCTCCGAGCTAAGAATCTTCATACCCGTCATTCAACAAAGTTTGTCGATAGTTTAAAAGTCATAAAAAAATTCAAAAACGATCGAAACAATGTAAAAACCTTCGCGTGGTGTCATATTATGTGACATGGTTGCAAGGAAAAATATCAAACTTGTTATATTGAATATGTCTCAAAAAAAACCTTCACAAAATGACCTATCTCATTCGAGGTTTCCTGGCTTTTGGGTCAAATGACCAATGTTATGGCTAGAATCAAGGCATAGTTTGTGATAATCTGCCCATATTGTGCATGCATGTGCATCATGGAATGACGAACAATATTGCAGGAGGAAGTTCTCCTTTTTGTCACACCAAAAATCCGTTTTCCATTTTCTGAGCGAAAAAATGGGAGATTTTATGAAGCAACCACCAAATGGCTAATTTAAAATGCTGGCACCCATTTTTCAAAAATACTAGACCATCTTAAATGGACAATGTCCCAACGGAGGTATCTCAAACCTTTCTGTCCACTCCAGGTGAAAAAAGACAAATTCCTGCCGAATCGGCAGGAAGTGGATCAGATATGAACTACAGGTACATGATCTGATGGGCATTATTATTATTATTTTCATTATTGTTTACTTAAATAATTGTTTGGAATCCAAAACTGAGATGTGTGACATCATGGTCCAGGAGTTAATAGGATTGATATGGAAGTATTAGCAACAAGGTATGATTTTTTTCTCGGAAGCTCATTTGGAAGGAACGAAGAAGTTAAGCGTGCTAGAGCAAGAGTAGTGTTAGGATGGGTGATCATAGGGAAAGTTTGATTATGAGTGCAATTTGACCTAATATTTAACATACAAAGGGTTAAAATATCCTATATGAGATTATCAAGTAAATAATATTCAAAAAAGTTTTAAACAAAATTGAATTTTTTTATTTTTTGAAAAAGGCAGTTTCTTTGCCATGTACTTTTTCCACGAGACACACGGAAAATACAGCTTATTTGCCATGTATTTTTCGAGGAGACACATGGAAAAGGCAGCTTCTTTGTCGTGTACTTTTCGAGAAGACACACGGCAAAGAATAGACACCGTCGTCTCGACAGAAACCGTCATCTTACTTAACTTTGCCGTGTCTACGCATAAGACACACGGCAAAGCCTTTGCCGTGTCTTATTTAGAAAACACACGGCAAAGGGCCTTTGTCGTGGCGAACGTTGCCGTGTGGCATTTGCCGAGCCTTTGCCGTGTTCCGAAAGGCCTTTGCCGTGTCGTTTATCCACACGGAAAAGAGCCTATGTGCCGTAGTGTCTGTTTCAAAATATAAGATGTTTTAGGTTTGTGAAAAAAATATATCTAGACTTCTTTTAGTGTGTAAATTCACTCTAAACATGAGTGAACCTACATACTAAAAGTAGAGATCCATTTGATTCTAAAACATCTTATATTTTGAAACGGAGGGAGTACACATTTCGAGATAATTTTTCTTTAGTAATTTAACCAACAAAATGTTAGTTATATGTGTTTTTAAAATATGAATCCAATGATGATATACTTTTGATGAGACTAGCTGCAGAGAAAAATGTCCCACCCTAGCGATGCTCCCCGCAAGCGCCACCCTAGCGTCGCCGAACTCGGCCCCCTCCCCTTCCACTCCCTCCCCTCGCTGTTGTCAGAGGGCGCGACCAGTGAGTGGGCAGCAGCAGACGCCGCAGTCCAGGGCATCGAAGATCTCCAGCGTCACGCTTTCGGGCATCCAAGGCGTGATCACTGTAGAAGCGCACAAGTCACCCTCAAATGTTCTTTTCCGGTGAGGAGAACCATTTGAACGTTGATGCGACACTTTCACCATAAATTTTATTACTAAGAAAGAATAAAAGTTATACTCAATATTTCATCATAAAAATTAAGAAAAACTTCTATTAAGAAAATGTAAAAGCTATACTCATTGTTTAAATTATGATCACAGTTTAACTCATTGTTTTGAGTTAAAATGGAGGGAGCATCTCAATTAATGTATCTATTAATGTAGAGATACTCAGGGCATCTGGAAAGGAATGGCTTCTCCATCTTTTTCAGCAAGCGAAACCCGACATGCGATCACAGGTTGTTTTCCTCCTATGGCGAGTTTGGCATCACCGCAATAACACCGTGCATGGTGATGGAAAGGCGTCCATTACAACTTATGTTAGCTTTCTTGCAAACTATTTATCATCTTTCACAACAGCGACTAGTGCCTCGGGTGTTCGACTGATTCCAGTCTGGATTGCACCAGATGTGGGGATGTTCAAGGCCAACGTCGATGCAGGATGGGACGCTCACTCAAAGAATGCTGATTTGGGAATTGTTGTGCGTGATTCCATGGGTCTGTGTTGCTATCAGAATGGAAATCCATCCCTAATTGTGGAAGTGCCGAGGAAGCTGAAGTCCTAGCCCGTGTAGAAGGGATCAAACTTCTAATTGGCCTCAATTGCTGGCCGACAACTGTCGAGTCAGATTGTCTGTGCGTCGTACAAGCTCTTTCATTGACGCGGCCAGACTTCTCATGGAGTTGGCCACTTATTCTAGAGGGACGCAGGTTGCTAAAGATTTATATTGACATAGGCGTGTCCAAAATTGATCGTGTCTGTAATAGCCCTGCGCATGTTCTTGCTCAGCTAGGTAAATCAGGGTTTAATGGGTCTGTTAGCAATTCAACTCCAGACTGTATTATGGAGTTGATTGCTTTCGATTGTAAGAACACTTTGTAATTCTTATAGCAGCAGGTTTCTTACGCACTCTTTTACTTATCAGAGTACCTGAGGGGACTGAAAGGTTTTTAATGAGGCGGCTTACTGCTAATATATTTATGTGATCTTACTTAAAAAAAATATACTAGGCCCAGGGTATATCTTAGCACGTTATCCTAGGAGAAATAAATGGTGAAGAGACAATTTCTCCAACGCATTGTCTCTACATTTAATGATTTAGACGATATTTTCACCTACTCTCGGTATAAGTGGTGTCTCTACATGTAGGTGAAAATGTCACGTTGCGGGTATACCGAGAGCTAGAATGTGGCAAAGGGTCGATCCAACCTTAGTTTCCATGTAGATATGGCCTATCCAAAGCTAAACCAATAAAAAATATATTGGCCAATCCTCGTACGCAGAAAGCTATAGGGTAGACCTGTGGTACCAGCTAACCGGTCAGCTAACCCAGGGTGGGCGCCTTGCTTGCTATTGAGGGAATAATTCGCTATCACATACTACTCAGGGACTCTGCTGAGTTCTTTGTAGTGGATCTCTGATAAAAATAGCATACTGTGAAATGAAAATGATTTTTCCAAAAAATATAAGGATCAGACTGTGTACCTGTAGTTCAAATCTGACCACTTTCTACCGATTTGGCATGGATTTATCTTTTTCACGAGGGGTGGAAGGAAATGTTTAAGATACACCGGTTGAGATATTGTCCATGCAAGATGACCTAGTATTTTTGAAAAATGGGGTGACACTATTTTGAAACTTTCATTTTGTAGTTGCTTCACAAAGGACCCTCTTTTTGACACTCGGAAAATGGAAACTAGTTGTTTGGTGCGAAAAAAAAGAAAAACTTCCTTCTATAATATTGCTCTCCATCCCATGATGCACATGTGTGCACAGTATAGGCACATTATCATAAACTTGTAGTGGATCTCAGATGAAATAGCATGTTGTGAACCTCAAAATGATTTTTCTAAAAAACCATGAGCCACTACTAGGAAAACGGCTATAGGTAATCCACACTTCTATGGCGCACTTGCTAGTGGTGCCCCACGGGTAAAATAGGCATGGCGCACTGCCCACAGGTGCCCTACGGCTAACTGTCGTAAGTGCGGCGCACATGGAGGTGGTGCGCCACGGCTATGTGTGGGCCAGGGCACATGTGGCCACAACACACATACCCGTAGCGCACTAGGTCAAGGTGCGCTACGGATGTGTCACTTAGCCGTAGCGCACCTTGACCTAGTGTGCTACGGGGCATGTGTACTACAGCAGCTGGGTCAACTTAGCCGTAGGGCACTCTGCCCTAGTGCCCTACGGCTAAGTGGCCTGCACCAACTCCACCCCCACCCCCCCCCGGATCGTCTTTTTAGGTTTTCCAAAAAATAAAAGAAAATAATAAACACTTTAAAAAATAAAATCCTTTCATCTTTAGGTAGGTAATGTGGTATAGTTTTTAGGAAAATTAACAAACATGAGTTTTCACTTTTTATGCAAAAAAAAGTCATGCCACGGTAAAATGGCCGTAACTTTTGCATACGATGTCGAAAAAAATCGTATAATATACCAAAATGACGAGAACGAGATTTCGCATCCGCTCGCAACGACCTTTGGTCGTTTAGCGATTATTTAGATTTTAAAAATTCAAAAATAGTTAAAAGTTACACTCAAAAGACCGTTTTTTTCTACAGAAAAAAAATAGAGGGCAACTTACCCGTAGCGCATCACCACCTAGTGTGCTATGAGTAAGTTGGGCGGGATTCAAAATTTGAATCCCCACCCCGCCCTCCTACCTTTTCCTTCCCTCTTTTCCCTCCCCATTTTCCCTCTCCCTTTCCTTTCCCTTCTCCTTCTTCCTTCTCCTTCTCCTTCTCCTCCTTCTCCTCTCCTTGCAGTGACGGCGCGACGGCGGCCTCCTCCTCTCCTTGTAGTGACGGTGGAGTGGCAGCGGTGCAACGGCGGCCTCCTCCTCTCCTTGCAGTGATGGCGGCGTGACAGCGCCTTCTCCTCCTCCTCGTAGTGACAACAGGCGATAGCGGCATCCTTCTCCACACCGACCTCCCTTCCTCCCTCTCTTCCTCCATCTCTTCCTACCTCCCTCTCTTCCTACCTTCCTTTCTCCAACCACACCCTTCCTACCACCTCGACGTCGGCGAGGACTAGAGCGGCCACGGCCTCCCGCAAATCCCTGCGGTGGTAGGTCGTGGCCACGGCCATGCTCCGGCGAGCTGACACAACGGCAGCGATGCACAGACCCGATTGCTTTTGCAATTCAAAACGAGGGTGTTTTTTGCATTTTTTTGTTTTTTGAAAAACACATCTATGACGCACTCTGTACCCCTACCCGTGGCGCACCTGGTAGTGTGCCACGCCTATCTCAAGATAACCGTAGCGCACCAGGCAGTGCGCTACGGGTAAGAGATAGCCGCAACGCGAGGCTAGTGGCGCACAACTAGTGCGCCACGGATGCCCTTTTCAGACGCGCCACGAATGGCGCACAGCTAGCATCAGAACATTTACTATAGTTCAAATCTGACCCACTTCCTACTGATCGGCTGAAATTTGTCTTTTTCATGAGGGGTGGAAGAAAAGGTTTAAGATTCCTCGGTTGGAACATTGTCCATGCAAGTTGTCCTAGTATTTTTGAAAAATAGGGTGATACCATTTTGAAACTTTCATTTAGTGGTTGCTTTACAAAACATCCATTTTTGACACTCGGAAAATGCAAAATATGTTATACGGAAATTTTTGTAATGTTTTTATATTTTATTCAACAAAAATATGTATTATAGTTTAGATGGGTCTCATTTTTCTGCAAATTTTGATATATTATATGTATTTTTCTAAATTAGAATGATTTAGTTATGACTTTTTTAGGATTAATGTGGCAAAAAGGGAAAACGGCTATGTTTGACATCGGCATAGGTATGAAACCTAGGCCGACGGCTAATCCGTCGACGTAGACTTGATTCTGTCGCATCGTTGTCACGTCCAATCCCTACGCCAACGGCCCGGTCTACACCGACGGATGCTGTCGGCCCGGTCTACGCCGATGGCAAACCTGGGTCGACGACAGGTTTGCTCGGCTGCCCGCCTTGGGGCCTACGCCGACGGCCCCAACAAATAGGTATCGACCTAGCCTTTGGCCGTCGGCGCCTTCCACTTCTCCCGTAGTGACGTACACGACTCCATGTCGGTAGTTACCAATTTCAAGATACCCGGTGACTGTTGCAGCATACTTATAGACTTGCTAAAACTCGTTCAACTAATGAGATATCTCTGCTCTGCTCATTTACTCGAGTTTAGATTTGAAATGGTTTGATTTGGTAGCTCATTTATCTCATTCTAAGTTGTGAACATGCACATATATTAGAAAAATAAGTAATTTAATTATTAATTCAGAACTAGCATGGTGGCCCTCGCAAATGCGAGGGCATCACCGCAGTTATTTGTATCTATTCATCATGCTTAGCTATTTCATTTTGAAATACACAATGTCGTGTCCATGGATCTATTCATAAATGTGTAACTTTGACATTTTGAAGCATGATTGTATTTCTAAGACATAAAAATAATTATTAATTTTTATATAAAAAATCTATGTAGATTTAACATATGCAGTTTTTTGCGGAATTGTTATATAGATCTTATGGGCTATGATATGGTTAGATAGATCTATCATCTATGAGTTGGTTAGGTGATGTTGTAAAGATCTAACATATGAGATTTTAGAAACAAAAGTGGTATGTTTGGATATATATATGTGACGGGATATGACGGTTTGAATTAGAATTTTGAAAGATCCACCAAATGAGATATATATGTTTATTTATAATTTTGTAGATACAATGCCAGTGACATTCTTAGATCAAATTATGAATTTCTAATGGATAGCATTTATTTATGCATAATTTTGACGATCTAACGAATGTGATATGTTCAAGTATGGCAACATAGAACTCAGAGTTACGATCTCTTTAAGAAAGTTCCCTAGATGGAATAATTTTGATATTACTAATAAAGAGATGACCACCATATCGACAACCGGTGTTTTGATTTTTTCGAAAGTTTTAGTTCATCTTTGTTATTTTTGCCTGATGTCTTCCTATGAGTATATAATATATAGATAAATGTGTAATTTTAAGTCATTTCTGTGATAAAATAAGTTGCATGCACATGTGTTTCTAATCTTCCCTAGCTCTCTTGACCTTCAATAGCTGATCAGACAAATGAGTGCAAGGGAGCCCTAGATCAACCTCTGGTGTGTCATTCAAGTTTCTTTATTATTAGTGTTCTATGTGATGCAACCCGACATTTAAGATGACATCACAAGTAATAAGGTCTCATGAGTTTATGTCTCCACCACATGGCCGCCAAAATACTTCATGGAGCATGTGTGATCGTCTTTTGTGTTTACAATACCCCTTGTTAGGTGTACATGTTCTTTGCAATGGTATCCCTATTGTGCTAACGATGTCGTAAAAAATAATAAGTAGGATAGTGGCTCCCCTTCGTCATATGGATGTTGCAACACTATGTAGTTAGTGGATCATATGACTCATCTTTTCATGCTTACTTTATTCATCCATTGTCGATAAATGGACCAATGTTTGGTAATTGTTTGTATCTGGCGAGGTGTTTAATGATCTTAGGGTCTCGCTTTTGTACAATGGATGGCCCATACTCTTTTCGGAATCTATTAGTTTTGTCATTTTATGTTTTCTGCTATATTGTGACCATGGAGGGTGTACATATATATCTTGGTTTTAAAAGCCATTATGGAGTTTCATATTTTATCAAAAAAAAATCTAGATTATTTTGTTTAATACATAATCACCATATAAAAATAAGAATAACTTGGGGGGACAACTTTGGTAATAATTCCTTCAATTTCATATCCGAGGACGTCTAAATTTTTTGCAGACATTGAGGAATCTAGACAACATAAGCCTACATGTGGCCTCCATTTTTATGTGCCCTATGTTATGGGCTAAATAAAAATAAAAGTTTGTAAAGTTTCACCATGCATGTAGAAAAAATTGACGTCTATAATACAAAATATCTAATATATTTCACAAGAATAGTAATAATATTAATTGATTTTGTAGTATAGTGCATTGATTTTTATTTTGGAAACCACAAGAGAGAGTACTGATTTGCGTTACAGTTAATTAACTTGAAGGTGATGTAATTGTGCGCCACACCTGCATGCGCTTTGATGGCTAGTCCTGGCATATCACCACAACACGTTGCATGGAGGCCTGTAGTTTCCTCTATCTGTGCGTTACATTAACCGCATCTACTACTAATTGCAGGAAAAAAAATTGCGGGTATTGCATGAGAATTTCAATAGAAACAGGGTATTGCGTGAGAATTTCAACGGTCCAAAAAACGGATATTTGCGAGTAGTACTATATTTGGACGACTGTTTGAAGAAAAATTGAATTAAAACCTGTCATACAGATCAGAGTTTTTTTTTTGCCAGGACATGCAGATCGGAATTGAGATGGACTCTATCAATACACAGTCCGGTCAAATCTAATAAGGACACGTCTCGTATAGGATTGTACTCAGATCGGTTTTCTGTTTTTTTAAGTACACGTGCATTGTATCTTTTTTAATTACATGTTTAGACTTTTACGTGACGAATTACTTGTTTAGACTTTTACGTGATGGACTAAAAAATAGCATACAACTCATCTCATAAAATCTTAGCTGTAAATAGCCACTAGTAGAAAACAGGACACTAGTTCCGGTTTGTAAGAGTCTTTAGTTCCGGATTGTAATCCGGGACTAACTTATCGGGACTAAAGGTTAGGCCTTTAGTCCCGCTTCTGTTACAAACCGGAACTAGACTGTCTCCACGTGGCCCTGCTGCGCGCGCTGGGCTGAAGGATATTTATTCCCGGTTCGTAACGTTCTTCTGCCGCGGCAACGTTTTGCACCAAACTGTTGCCGCGGCAGGAGGTGGGGTTTTGGGTTTTCTTTTTTTATGTTTAATTATTTTCCATTTTGTGTTTTCATAAACATATTATTCTACGCAACTACATGTTGTATACATTGATGTATATATAATATAATTTCACTCACGATAACATGAGCTCGTCTAATTGATTTACACCAAGATCATCATTACAACAGATACTGTCCTTTTGTGTCTATCCACGATTACACGAATGTCTATCTACGTTGTACTCTCTTTTTGAGTTTATGACGTCCCTGAGCAAAAATCCCGACAACTCCTCTTTAATTGCTAGTAGGCGTTCATGTGGTAGAAGCTTATCCCGCATCGCATCCAACTATATATAAAGAAGTAGATCATTATGAATGAAACTCAACAAAAACTATGGTATAGAATAAATTGCGAATATATTGTTTACGTACTTGAAGAAAGTCGGTGCCCTGCTCAGTACACCCACGAATGAACTCGCATACGTAATATCCACATAAATTAGTCCCCTGTGGCTGCGTCGCACACTTTTCGATCGAGAATATAATTGTCAGATAATAATCAAGCATGATAATTGTAAGAATGATAATTGTAATATACACATAAATTAGTCCCCTAGCTCTCGTACTACTTACCAGGACTGTACGAAAAGTGAGCTCCTCACACCATTCACCCTGAACCTCCTTCGTGAACCTTTTCCAAACCCTGTCCGATAAAAAAGAAATGAATGAGTTATTAATTAGTTTACATCTCAGAGAATGAACAAAAGAGACAGATATAGTGATTAAAATTACTTTTGGAGGCAATCAATTATGCTGCGGTAGTCTTTCATCGGCTTCTTTAACGAGTCCGAGATTTCAACTTTTGCATGGTCAACGTCAATGTTTAGAAGAATCAAGTGGAAGTTGCCCACGTTTATATACACTTAACATCGAGTAAACAAAAATTGAATGTGTACAAGACAGTAAGACTCTTACCCATAGTTGTAAGGAAATAGTATTTGTGTCTTGTAATGTTGCGCCATTAAAAATATTAGCAAGTTATCCTCCGTTTCCTCGAGGTTATTTATTAGCGTATGTCCATTAACTCTGTTTGGGTCAACGAACCCAATGCTGTAGATTGACTTTCTTCTACATTCTTGAATCTTCATTCTGCATATATAATAGCATACAGAAGGAGCTATAGTGAGGATAACGACAGGAAATAAATTGAACGAGCTGAGTTAGTGACTTAATTACTTACAGAAAATAGCAGCTAAGGAGGGACTTGTCGAGGGCGTCTAGGTTGAATAACTGAAATAGTTCACAAAGTTCAATGGAGATCTCGTCTGGACGGAAGTACTCCTCTCCAACTTTACATAGGAGAAATTGTCTCCCTTTCTTTGTGACTTTCAAGTACCAGATATGCAACAGTCGCATATGTGTTGGCAGATCATCGAATACCTCATCGCTGACCAGAGGCTCCCCGTAGACAAATTTTAGTGCTATTGGTCCCTTGGCGACATTATCTCCGCCGTCTAGAAGTGCTTCGACCGGCACGTTACACTCCTTGGCTAATTTAATAGCTAATTTCATATTTATTCCACCTTGTGTGGGCTGGGGTAACACATTGAGCGTGGCAATGGATTGTTTTGCCTGTTTGCCGAGCTGGGCAACTTCTTTTGATTTTATCCCACTTGCAGTACTTCTTGATGACTTCTCTTTTAGTGTCTTCGTAAGACAGCGTGTATAGTCATCTTTCCTATTTAACACATGTTGGGGTGGTTGCTCAAGAAATGCCTTGAAGTGCTTCTTGACTTTTGGATCAACTAGCACCTGTGGCTCGGGTTGTTTTGGTGCAAAATGGGCCTTCACTTCGGTCCGGGAGATCACCACGCTTTCCTCATCAGTCCGGTGATAAGCTAACTTGGGAGGAGACGGCGGTACTCTTGGGAGGGGATCTTGTCGTTTTCGGCGTCGGGTCTCCCTCGACGTAGCGGTGTTATTCTTCCGCTTTCTTCCCTTTGATTTAGTGGGCGGAGGCGGAGGAGCCGGAGATGGAGATGCAGTCGCGCTGCGATCCCTCTCAGGAAGGGGTGGACTATTGTTTCTTGGTGAAGACGGTGGACCCGGAGGTGATGGTGGCCTTGGAGGTGATGGATTGCTTCTCGAAGGAGAAGATTTCCATTGCCGTCTCATCTGCATTTTATAAGTTCATCAAACAAAATCACGATGCTAAGAGTAGTACTAGTCTACTACAAGAGAACCCCCCCCCCCTCCCTACAAAAACGCATTTGTGTGTATCTAAATGCTCATATAGGCGTTGCTAGCGACTTTACCAACGGATAAACATGCGTTGCGTTTTTGGGCGTTGCAAGGATATAATGCAACGAATATACGTGCGTTGGTAACCAATGGGATAAGCGATGCAAAATAGCTATAGATTTCGGAGAACGATTGTATGCGTTGGTAGGAGCATCCTATACAGATTGGAAATTCTATATATAAACGCTATTTCCTAAGCTGGATGTTTCGATCGCTATGATAGCTTTTTTCTCAGTGAGAGAACAGTTTCCTAGGCTGTTTCGATCTCTATGATAGCATTTTTCTCATTGAGAGAACGGATCTCGTACCGTGACAAATCACATCACACAAACCATATAATCTGAATGCATTTCATGAAAACAATTTAATATTTATTATTTGAATCACCATCCATACACACAAATTATCCGAAGATCAGATAGTTTGCAATTTTACATCAAAATATCATATCCTACACAGTCCTATTTACATCCAGTCTAATATTTTGCCAACAAGTTCATTGTTGATATCCGATATAGCAAGTCTTCTCATGCATGGAACCTGCAAATACAAAAATTTCTTTAAAAGACAAAGCAGCTTGTTGTGAATTAACTTGCTTAAAAGTTTACATGTATAGTGACCTTCGTGGCATGCCAAAGCTGATTCAGTGTGCATTGACATGTTTGCAATCCTCTGCGTTTTAAATAGCTAGACCCTAAATCATAGTGATTGTCACATGGATGGAAATAAAAAAGAAGTCTGGATAACAAATACTCCCTCCGATCCATATTACTTGTCACTAAAATGGATGTATCTAGACATGTTTTAGTGCTAGATACATCCATTTTAACGACAAGTAATATGGATCGGAGGGAGTAACAATAACGGGATCTAAACAAATCCATCAAACAAAATATAAAAAAAACCTAACTAGAATGTCCAGTTGAGAGCAGATATAAAATTCTTAAATAAGTAATAGATAGAATGATCGATAAAATTATCATAAAGCTAAAAAATTACTTCTGACATGCGTAAGTAGAAGTTCAAAGACCAGGAATTGATTTTTGCAGGGCGGAACATTTAAAGTCTAAATTCTTTAAAGGCACGGATACATGTGTACTTAACAAGACGACATGAAGATCGTCGGACTCTTTTTGTAGAAACTACTAAGATGGACCCATATCAATTCAAACTCTCTCATTGGTTGCCATGGTATGATTACAAAATTCCAAGCGAGAAGTATATGAGCAGAAGCAAAAGAAAATGGTTCTAAATCTTATAACAAGTGTGATGATGAATTGTTCAAGTAATACAAGGAGGAGAAAAATTAATCGTATGAACGAATTAACTACATGCTAGAGTCAATTATGGCTGGTGTTATATGGCAGATTATGTACGTGCCACCGACCAAAACTAACGGCTGTTCAATAGAATATTTTAGTAATAATATGGACCAGTTAAGCAAAATGCATAAATAATCTTTACTAGAACGATACCATACTATATAAGAAATTAAATTTAAAATAGGAACAGAAACAACTTCTGATTAAATAATGAAAGCATACCTTCAGTGATATAAAAAATTCCCTCGGTGGTATACAGAATGTTAGAAGGGTCCTTGGGGCCTTCAGAACTTGTCAATTCACTATTTTGCTATGTCAGATTATGTGCCGAGGAGAACTAGTATTAAGGTACGCTATGGTAGGCGTAGGCCGTATAATAGAAAATAAATTTGTTGTAATTGACCAAAGGCATGAAGATCTAGTCTAGGAAGTGAGAAACGAAAAAGGAAATGGTATATGATTGGAAGATAACTAAAAGAAGCTGTAATGAATTGCAAACAGAATAATGCAGATACCTCTGACACCTCTGACTAATCTTCTCCAGCCCCCATGGATCAGATAAAAGAACTTGAACACTTGGATTAGATAAAAGAACTTGAACACCTGTTTGGATTTTTTCTTTGCATGTTAAAATCAAGACAACCAATTCTTGCAGGGTTTCTTTATACGCATTCCTTTAGTGGCGCGGTCTGAATTCAACTCATACTCATTCAGCAGGTAACTTTTCTTACTCCCTTGGCCCATATTAGTTGACATGGATTTGTCGAAATTTGGATGAACCTATATGCTAAATAGTGTCTAGATTCATCCAAATCTAGACAAATTTGAGTCAACTAATATGGGGTAGGAGGGAGTAGTACTTTTACCATGATCTTTAAAATATTAATACTCTGCAGAAATAACTAATCGATCATTGCAAGCAAAGGTTCAGTTGAGATATCGTATGAGAAGGAGCAGTACTAGACATGATATAAATAGCCAAATGGGGACGAATCAATACCTGCAAATCGTGCTGGTGTTGGTTGTTAGTGTTGATGTGTGTGTCCGCTTGTTCCTTCTTGCTTTGCCATATCATGCCACTTCCGCATGCGTTGCTGACCATGCCTCTGCCGCAATCGCAGTTATCAAGGATAAACAGAATTTCCACACAAAATTGTGACCAAGGGTAAGGAAGAGAGGAATCTAACAGGGAAAAAGATAAATTACACCTGGATCTCAAACCTCCGTCGTGCCCTTGCGCGGCCGCGCCCCTGTGCTGTGACTCCTCGCCATGGCGCTTTGAGGAAACCCGCATCATGTTGTCGCCCAAATCCACCATCGCCGCACGGGCAGAGTTAGGGGATCTCATGGTAGGAGAGGTGAGTAGTGGAAGGTGTCATCGTGAGCTCTATCACCAGCCGGCACTGGTCGCCGACGAGGGAGGCGCCCTCAGAGGGAGGCGGCTAGGTTTAGGGGAGTTGAGCAGTGGGACGACAGGTGAGGATGTGCGTTCGTGGCAGGTGGGTTAAGGAGATGGAGTCGTGTTTAATGGGCTGGGCTCAAAATATTCCTTCCAATATGTATAATAGACAACGGATCTAGCCTGCAACACATACAAATGTATCTATGATAAAATTTTGCAACGAATATTTACAGCGTTGCCGAGTATATATTGGTATAGAAGGGGTCTTGTTGTAGTTAATAAAGAACACATCGTATACATCAAACAAGCACTGATTTAAAAAACTTTCTACTATATCTTTAGTCCCAGTTGGACATACCAACCGGAACTAAAGGGGTTGCGGCAGACTGGGGCCGACATGAGCCCGTTTAATCCCGAATGGTGTCTCCAATCGAGACTAAAAGTGGGTGACGACACTATATGTCGTGAGTGGACACTATGCCAGTGAGTGGCGACACTGTTTCAGTGGGTGGCGACAATATGACAGGGGTGAGTGGCGACAATATGACAGGGGTGAGTGTCGACACTATGTTGTGCTGCTTGTGAACTATCAACTGCAAGGAAGATCGTGTGCGACCAGGGACACCACTACAGCGGAGCTTCTCGAAGATGTCTTAGGACCTCGTCCTCAGACATCTTCGAGGAGCTCGCCGTAGAGGCACTTCCTAATATGTGAAATTAGTTAGATCCACCAGCATACTAATTTAGCTAGAAAAGATATAAACTGAAAGATGGTGTGCGAGAGCATGAACACCACCATGACCAATGGCGGACTTAGCGTCCCTGTTGCCCGGCGCTCGCCCGGGCTTCGCTTCCGCGCGCCAGCTACCCGACGATGATTCCAGCTACCAAATCCCGATCGGCTAGGGGCAAAAACTGTTTGTCCTTTTTTTCCCGTGAAAATCTACAAATTTGTTTGGTCATGCACAGCGTTGTGCCGTTCTGGATTAGTAGGGCTCAAGGTTTTGGGCCGTTCCTTGCTCAGCGTGACAGGAAGCGATTCAGTTTGTTCTAATTTGTTCTAAATAAAACGTCCAAGATTCGATTATTCTTCTTCTGTTTGCACGACGAGGAAACACAGAACCAGAAAAATCCATAGAATAGAAAAAGACATGAGCTATGCAACACAAACGAAGGAATGGCTAGAGATATGGGCGTTAAATACTACTCGTAGCGATGGAATTCGTTGCTGTGTTAAAATACTATTCTTCACAACCCGGCCGGTGTAGATTATGGATAAGTTGCGTAGGCCAGTACAAGGAATATATCTATTTTGTGATTAGTCTGTGAGTTTCTTTGATTCCACTCAGTGTTTCTTTTTTATTTGCTTTAAATAGTTCGACCTATCCACAAAAATTGTCGGCCTACGAATGTGGTTCCGATTCCTCTGATGATGTCAGAAGACCGTTTTGATATTTTATTTTTAAAACAAGGATAAATCTGGTCTCCGAATCGATGTATTTATCCTTCTCGAAACAGGCTTCCATCCCGAGCCGAGCTTCCAACAGGCGATCTGGGCACTGACAACGCCGAGACGCCGCCAACACCAGGAGTCCCTGACGCCCACTTCTCGCCACCCTCATGGCCCCAGGAGACGGCCATCACCATCGCCATGTCGCCCGTGGGGAGTCAAGTTTAGGGTTTTCGTTGTGGGTATGTGCCCACCGGTGATCAATATATATATACATCAACAAGGAAGGTTACGATACAAGTTGTATACAGTACATGCACCGTATCCGACTCTAAAACACACCCTTAATCTAAACTGTTACGTACAAGATTTAGATTGGTTCTAAATCGATTCTAACGCGTGGATCTTGAGTTGCGTCGCCTTTCATCGCTAGAGTAGGGACCGGAGATCTCGAGTTGCGCCACCTTTCATCGCTATCGTAGGGGCCACTAGTTCTGAGTCACAACACGCCGCCGTGAAAGTAGACAACCCCGTTGTCGTCCGTTGTGCGGACTTAGCCTGGCGGCCTCCTCCGGCGGTGGTGAGGAAGATGGAGACGATGTGCAATGATAAATTTTTGAGTTGCCTTGCGTCGCGCCCAGGCTTCGACAATTTCCTAGGTCCGCCACTGACTATGGCAGAGCTTCTCGAAGATGTCTTAGGATGCCTCATCCTCAGACATCTTCGAGGAGCTCGGCATAGAGGCACTCCCTAATTTAATTTGGTAGCTCCTTGGCGTGTTCATGTTTTTGTTCTTAATTTCTTGCTTAACTGGCTGATGATTAACTAAAATGCTAGGGCGCCACTATATATATGTGTGCCTTCATAGTTTTGGTACTTATTTTTGTTTCAATGGATTTTGTGACGACAGGTAGAAGAAAGAAGAATATTTTGTTGCTCGACGGTGACATGATGCACTGTGAACCGACCGGATTTCAAGACAACGTGTCAAATCAAGATATGTATATAGGATGAACTCATGTATCTATGTGCTTCGATGAATCAAATGAATTTCTAGAACTATATGTGCCAAATTAACTAGATATACAGAGATAGAACCCACACAAAATCTATCCATTTCTAGAGCATGAAATGAGCTAAAACAAGCAATGAGAGCTGAAATGATGAAGTTGCTAACCTCTTAGGACCCTTGATAGATGTGGAGCCAAAAAATCTTCACAAATCTTGAGAAAAATGGGGAAGAACTTGAGATTGAGGGGAGAAATTTGAGAGGGATGATTGTGTGAGCTTGAAATGGCTCGGGCTGGGAAGGGGAAGAAGATATAGTCAGGGACTTTAGTCCCGGTTTGAGAAACAAACCGGGGCTAAAGGTCCACGCATCTGCTCTTTTCCAGCGCCAGACCCTTTAGCCCCGGTTCGTTTAAACCGGGGCTAAAGTTTCCATACGAACCGGGGCTAATGTCTTCTGGTCCCTGCGGCCGTTTCTAGCCGTTGGGACCAGGGCCAGAACCGGGACTAATGCTCTGGACTAAAGGTCCGTTTTCTACTAGTGAGCAGATCTAATGGTTAATATAATTTAGGTGATGTGGATCAACTTGGTGCCTCAAAAACACCCTTATATTACTTTTAGTATATAATAGATTAGAACAAAGATAGTACTTCCCATAATTTCACAGAAGCAAGATCAATGAAAAAATAGCATCTCTATAGGGTGCAAGAAACATTTGCAGTTTGATATTTATTTGATTTTTTTTGTATTTGAAAGAGTTTAACGAGCTAAACGAGTAGCTAAACGAGTAACTCGTGAGTAGCTTGTTTAGCTTGGATAAACAAACAAGCTTAAATCTAAAATTTGGCTCGACTTGTTAGATCTTGAGTTTGAGTCTGAGTCGAGTCCAGCCAAGCCATTAACTACTCGTTTAGCTCGCTGAGTTTGAGTTATAATTCCAGTCCTAGTTAGGGATACTGGCGGTGCAGCCGTTGGCGTTTGAGCAAGAGACGATGGATGCACTCCGCCAGGTGATCCATGGCGTGGCACCGATGGTAGGCACTGTTGGATGGGAAAGGGTGCGGTAGACGTGACATGAGATCTCCGATTCCAGCTCGTCGTGGCACGAGATGAGCAGACTCGCGTGCCCGACGATACACTACGAAGAGAAAAACAGGCAGACTTGCACGATAAGTTCAGACGATTAATATGGTATAGCCTATTGATGTGGTGTGTATGTATTGCACCTGGAAGATTGGTGGCTTTGAGAAGGAGGTGGCAGACGCCGCAGTCCAGTGTGCGTCTGTGGCCCCCACCGTCACGTTCGCCAGAAGGGCGCCCCCATGCGCTGACGGCGGTGCCATATGCACGGCGTACATGTCGCCGTTGTATCGCTCTTGTCCTCGATATACATTATACTGCTATTTTTTTTAATAATACAGTATATTTTTTATTCAATTTTACAAATAATACACGAATTGAAAATTTTGCAAATCAAACGGGCCGTCTTTTTTTCAAAAGAAAACCGGAGCATCTCTTTAATTCAAAAGATGACCAGATTGTCGTCTTTAAATCAAAAGCTGACCGCGTGTGTCTTTGTTTCAAAAGACGACCAGCGCTTGCAGCAGCCCCGCCTGGCCGCGCCGTCGGCCGACAAGCCCACGCTCGTCTCTTGAAAAGACGACGCCGCGGTCTTTGTTTGAATGGACGACGCGCCTCGTCACCCCTTTAAAACGCAGCACCGGCACATCGTCCTCGTCCTCTCCTCCCTGGATGTTCTTCCTCCTTCCCTTTTTCTAACTGTTTTTGCTCTTATTTCCACCAGGTGCTGAACCGATTTTCAGTCCAGATTTTCAACCAAACTCGGTGTTGTAACATATTAGCAAGCTAGTAGAGTCCCGATCTACTAATGAGATAGCCTGGTGTAGTGATTTGAATCGTTTTGGTGGAGGGATTTGGTGGTGTTCTTGGAGAGCAATGACCATGGTGGAGGCTAGTGCTGGGGCTTGAGGCAGCTGCATGGTGGAGGTGCCGATCCGGTGACCGGAGGCTGTGCACGGCAGGACTTCGCACGCTTCAAGGGTAAACCCTAATTTCTTACTAATTGCAGTCATTTGTGTATGTTTATAGGTAGCCTTTGGGATCTGTTAGATGCAAGATATTTCGGTCATAGGATTAGAAGTTTATTTGTAGAGTATTATGTGTCAATGTACATGTATTTGACTATTTTCGGTATTTTTAGGTCGAAAATCATGTCAAATAATATAGTGTTTAGGTTCTTCTATGGTGCTGGTTTTGTCAGAACAAATCAGCACGGAGTTGATTTGAGCGAGTTTCATTTTATGGATGAAGTGCATCAAAATCCTGAAACAGTGCTCGTGACTTAGTTGAAGGATTGGTTATCTGCTTGTTTAGGGCTCCCTCTGACCCATACTGTCGGTGTGCATGCTTTATGGATTAAGTCAAGGAAAACCCCTAATTTTTATTTAAGGCCGATAGAAGTGCAACATAAATGGGTCAAATTTGTGCAAGCTTGCCAGAAAAGAGTAGTTAACCCTAGTGTCTTAGTGATACCTGTGGTGAAGCTACGTATGATCATGGCCAGAGTAGTCAGATCGGTCATGCTGGAGGTGGTTATGATCATGGCCAGAGCAGTGAAGCCTAGGACGCTAGCAACTATTAAGGCCAGAGTAGTCAGGGCCAAGAGGGTGGCGACGGTTATGAATCAGGTCACAGTAGCTATGCACACACCGGGGTGATGGTTATGTATCGGACGACGGTGGCCAAGGTTTAGGGGAAGACATTTTCAGTGGCGAAGCTGATGAGGACAAGATATATGATGGTTTGTTGCAACATCATATGAAAGCCGGAGACTCAGAAGGCAAAAGTGATACGACTGATGATTCTGGCGAGTCTGATCAAGAAGAGATTGCCCAACCTATTCCGGCATCATGGAATAATGACAACACATCATCAATGAATGTGAACGATGGGCATGATTTGGCGTGGCAGTATCACGCAAACAACATCTCTCTGGGTGCATTATATCCTAGCAAAAGACATCTACAAAAAGCAATAGTCGAGTGGTCAATGTCCATGCAACGGGTCTTCAAAACGAAGGTATCATCACAACAATATTTGACATTGGTTTGCGAGGTAGCCGGATGTCCTGCAAGGGTGCATGTCCATGTCCCTAGGTATGACACAAACTGGAAGGTCACCGATGTTGTGATGCACACATGTCAACTTGATAATGTCCTTCAGGACCATCGTAACCTCACGTCAACCCTCCTGTCTAGACTGTTATACACGGAGATAGTGGAGGGCAAAGCCATGGGGGTGAAAGATATCATCAACAAAGTTCTTGTCAGATTCCGCTATAATATTTCATACGGGAAGGATTGGAGGACTAAGCAGAGGGCACTGGAGGCAAGGTTTGGTTCGTTTCGAGACGGGTATGACTGTGTTGTTAGGATGCTCCAGACACCGTAGGCTAGGAATCCAGGCACCTATCTGGACATCCAACACTTTACGTTTCCACAGGAACCTAATTTGAGGGTGCTTCATCGAGTGTTCTTTTCATTTGCTATATGCATAGAAGCTTTCACTCACTGTCGACCAGTCATCTGTGTGGATGGTACATTTCTCACTGGCAAGTACAGGGGTCAGATATTGACTGTCATAGGTCAAGATGGAAACAATCAAATTGTTCCACTTGCATTTACTTTCGTGGAGAGCGAGAACACCGAGAGTTGGGTATGGTTTTTTAGGCAGCTGAAGATAGCAATTGTGAGAGATACACCGAATGTATGTGTCCTTCATGATAGGCATCCAGATATACTAAGAGCGATAAAGAAGCTCACACAGCCCACTCCTGATGAAGTAACTCAATGGTTGTACATGCAGAGTCGTTGGTGCATGCGGCATCTAGGGTCAACTTTTTCTCACAGTTCAGGAACAAGGCCCTTATGAACCTATTCAAGAAGCTTTGCAAGCAGAACTAAGAGTGTAAATACATCAAGTGTCGTGGCTATCTGGATGACTTCACTAAAAAATATATGACTCAGAGGAGAGCAGCTAGAGTAGCAACGGTCGTGGCTCATGCAGCGGCGTTAGCTGCACAGGCAACAACAGGAGCTGCAACTTGCTAGGTTGCCCATTATTGCTGCAACTATGGTCATGGGAGAGGTTCCCTATCGGTCGTCTAGAAGTAAGTGTCAACCAAATAGTCGGCAACCAGGAACATGAAACAATTGTATACCAGTCTGACCTGTTGTTCGATAAAGAGCAAATTGACTTGCCTACGTTTGGCATTCACTGGATCCATCGCAAGGTCAGTGTAACGCTTAATAAATTACACTTCTGGTACTACAATATAAAGGATACTAACAACTATTTTGTCATGCAGTGTCGTTTCGCGGGAGGAAGGGTCGTTAGATGCTATCCATCATTCAGCGAGCAGTTCGACACACTGAAAGAGGATGTCGTGATTTGGGAGACGTACACCCTGCAGGCACGAAACACACGATATCCCGGCGGATTATCTATTATGTGCACTAGAGATCGAGAGTACTGGCTGACTAAATCGAAGAACATTTTCGATTGCCTAGTTGAGGAGATGTATCAACAGAGGGTCATGCGGCAGTTCGGTCTTTGCCAGATGGTAGATCCCCCACATATGGATGTTCCCCTTCCAGATGTCGTGCACACGTAAGTAAATATATGTACATCAGGAATGTGTCTTACTTCATCTCTGTTCTTTAATGATGGTCTAACAAATTGTAATGACAGGTACTCTCGAAAAACTAGCAAGACCTCCACTCAATGGCTCTAACGGGTTGGGATTTACGTCAACGAGTGGCAGAATGCAACGACGAGAGTGTGGCATGTTGGCCCGTTTGATATGGAGTTATTCCAAGGATACTTATAGAGGTACATGTCGATGACATTGCTACATCCCATTCCACACGCACATGACGATGGGATATACTCTAGCCAGTCAACATTGAAGTCCAGACAGTCAGCGGTAAGTACTTTTTTAGAGCATTATGAAGATGAGTGCCTATATAGTGCGTACTTAACTATGATACAAATGCAGGCCGACATGACGTGGGAGCTACAGACTGAGGTGGCTCAGTACGGACGATCGCTTTCGTCCGTTCCTCTTGTGCCTCGTCAGCAGGCTCATTCCTTTGCTCGGCGTGTCGAGGAGAAGCTACGGCGACCATCACATGCACCAGTGTCTCGTACGTCGTTCAACACCGATCAGCACAACGCCCACCGCGTCACTCTGTGGAGGATCACGCCCCACGTCGCTCCACGCAGCAGCGCCCACCGCGTCGATCCATGGAGGAGCACGCCCAGCGTCCAACAATGCAGCAACCACCTTCTCCGAACCAGGATGGAGGCTCAGGGTGGCACGAGGATCATATTCCTCCTCCACTCCGCCACAGGCCTTGTCCACGACTCGTACAGCAGGCGCCGCCGAGAGCACCACCTCCAGACCAGGCTGGAGGCTCGGGGTGGTAGCAATCACAGTTTACTTCTGACCCATGATAGCAATCACAGTTTACTTTCGACCAGTGGCAGCAGAACCAGATTACTTTCGACCAGTGGCAGCAGCAGATCCCCTACATGGACTTCGCTTATCGACCACAATCTCATTCTCAGGGTAAGCTTGTCCCTTCCTACTATTGTTAGATGCATCATGACATCATTCAGTACTTAATTTCTTGTATACGGGCAAGAGACTATGGTTTATAGGACACTAATGACGACGAGGATCAGCAGACAACATCAACAGGTAGACTGGTTTGGCCAGTATCAGTCAGGTATTCCACCACCTCTCCCCACAGAGGATACGCAGGATCAAGGTGAAGGGTCAACTGCACCTCGCCGTGATGTGATGCCACCCCGCAGATACAAATGGATTACACCGAGGCCTCCGCCACCTCGCCGTCGACACCAGTGATATCTATCTATGTATTAGACATTTATCTATCTATGTATCAGACATTTATCTACCTATGTATGACACATATATCTACATATGTATGAGACACCTTTGTATTATTTCACCATTTTATTCGACAAACACCTCAACATAGCTTGCAACATAGTTCAACATAACTTATGGTACATAAATAAGAGTAAGTATAGTATAATACAACTATCCGGAACTAGTACAATTATTGCACAAAAATACTCACTATCCGGAACTAGTACAATTATTGCACAAAAATAGTAAAATTAATCATGAATAGTAAGTATAGTATAATACAACTTATTATCGCATCTACAACATATTTCCAACACTTTCATGCTTGTTTCACCATGTTCGCGATTGATGGATAAATCAATTGGAACAATCATTTTTGGACATAAATATGCCAATTGGAGGCCATTAAAGCCTTGCAAACAATTATTCACTTGGAAGGAGAGCCAAAGAAAAAACCATTCGAGAGAAGGATTCAAGGGTTTTAACAGACATCGGGACGAGATGGGCCTCGCTGTACCGCCCAACCATACCATGTGTCGCCGCCTCCGCCTCATCAAATGTTTTCACCCGGTGCAAATGGATCTGAGAGCGGTAGACGGATTTAAAAGCCCACCGAGAGCGAAAGAAGAGGCCGCCCACCAACAGATAGTTCTCCATACCGTGTTGGAGGCAGAAGATACTAGTCGTCGCAAACATTGCCCTCGTTGCTGTGCAGATGTCAACCGAGCAGCTGAGAACGTGACTGCGATGGCGGCGTGACAGCACGCAGATGCGGCAGCGGCTGAGGAAGCCATTAACGTCGAAGCTGCAGCCATGGAGAGGGACTGCATTATCTGTTGCCGCCGAAGTGGCAGCCGCGTCGAGGTATCGGGATGCTGTGCGAGATAGCATGATCCTCGCCCGGCTCAACATGCAAAGTTGGCTACCGAGAGGCAGCACTGACTCAAGGAAGCCATGGCTGCATGACAAGCCAAGGGGAGCGACAACAGCGACGAGGGGCAAGGAAGCTAAGGCGGCAGCGTCGGCGATGTCCAAGCTAGTTACACAGGTGTTGGTGGCCCGGGACCGATGTAGTTTAGTTTAGTTTAGTTGTTTTTATGTCCTTTTTAATCGTGGAAGCTATCTGAGAAAAAATAATAAAATCTATTTGTGCCAATAACTTTTGGGTCAGGGAGGACGCGCGACTTGTCTGCGGCCTGTCCGTCAAACTGCAAAGGCAGCCCAAATTTAGACCGAGAATGCGCTGAAAGGGACACTGTATACATCGTGCAGTCTATTTGCGGGGTAGCATTGAGCCTTGCCCTATGTCCGATCAGACAGTTTCAGACGGGCCTCCCACCATTTGCATGGCTGTTGGAGTTTCTGTAATGGATGTGCACCAAAATTTACAAATTCGGTCAAATTCCATGCAAATTCTGGATCCTGGCATTTTGGCACATCGTCAATAACAGCTCCTACTACAAGGCCCGGTGACATTCAGGCTATTGCGCCAACGGACGGTACATAGTTTAAACTTGACAGCACATGACTCGAGTTCTAGCGATCGATTGAACTAGCATCCGATGGTCGACGGCCTAATACTTGCTGAGACCTCAATAGTTTCCTGTTCGTCTGGCTGATGAGCATACTTTGGCACGATGAGGTGGAAGCAGCCGTCCGGATTGGGCAGCCCACTGGAGAGATCGGTGGGTGCTAACCTGAATTCTGATCGCTGGACATGAAAGCCCAACTCGTCGCCGACAACGCTGTCGAAGCGTGAGATATTGACCTCGAGCGTGCAGAACGCAACGTCGTCCGTGCCGATGCGTGGACATACATAGGCAAGGGCTATGGCGTGTCCGACCCGCTCACGCCACACCAGCAGTAGGAACAGGTGCTTTCTATCGCCATCGACGACATCCAGCACGTTGAAGCCGTCATGGAAACGGTATCCCGACAGCTGGGGGCCCTGAACCTTGCTGCACGGCCACTGGTGCGCGGTGCGGAAATGGTCTGTGAGGTCCGCCATGGAACCGACGAAGCAGCACGCCGTCGCGGGGCAGTGGCACGGCGCATGCAGGCAGCTGTGGAGGTGTAGCTGGTAGTCGTAGTAGGCCGGCTTGGCGTTGCAGCCGAAGGCAGCGTTGGGACACGGCACCCGGATGGCGTCCACCAGTTTCTCCATGTCGTGGTTCCGGCGGTAGCCGCCGGTCACCGGAGCGCGGCACACGTGGCAGCTTCCAGCCGAGGCCATCTTGTCCCGGCAGGTCGAGCACAGCACATGCCCCACCGGACACTGCAAGGAGACATGCATGGCAGGTTAGTTTACGTGCGCCCGTGCTTGCAAACACTTGGGTACAGGAAAGTGGGAGGCGGCGTGTGCAGGACTGCGAGTAGGACGTACCTGGAAGATGGGAGGCCTGAGCGGGCAGCAGCAGACGCCGCAGTCCAGAGCGTCGAAGCTCTCCAGCGTCACGCTTACGGGAGCCGGTCGCGTCGAAGGCGTTGCCATTCCTGATCGGTGTAGAAGCGCACAGGTCACCCTCGCAAGTTCTTTTCCGGCTGGTATTTATGTTCACGGCGTTTCGATCCCTACCTAGTCAGCTCCCAAATAATTCCGGCCGGCCAGTAAACCGGGAGTACTCTGCAAGCATTTGTGCATCGAACTACTCCAATCGTGTTTTCTCGACTTCTGTCCCCACTCCCAAACATCACGCGCGCCTACGTGGTGCGTAGTCCCAATGGAGGCCGTGATCATAGCACTACTCGTTGGCCAATGTTCTCGATCGGCCAATTCGGGAGTAGAACCATTTGAACTTTGACGCACCACTTTCACCATAAATTTTACTAAGAAAATATATAAGAGTTTTTTGCGGGAAGAAAATATAAAAGTTACACTCAATATTTTGTCATAAAAATTAAGAAAAACTTCTTTTAAGAAAATGTAAAAGCTATACTCATAGTTCAAATTATGATCATAGTTTAACTCACTGTTTTTGAGTTAAAAATAGAGGGAGCATCTCAATTAATGTATATAAAAATGGAGTACTATCTCATTTATAAGGGTTGAGAGCTTTTTTTATTTTGTTGGAGATTTTAAGGGATATCTTATTTATTAGTCTCTCTCCTTCGATGCATATTTTTCTTTTTCTCTCACTTGTCTCATGCATGTAAAACTATTGGTGCATACATAGATTAATTAAGAGAGTTATGGAGGGTCTTGGTCCTAACAACTTGCCCCTTAGGCTGGTCCTAGTGGTAGTATCATACTCTAGTATCATGCATATGATACTAGTGCATGATACTATGTCTCTAGTGCATTGTATCATATAGTAGTATCATAGTAGTGGTATATTTATTGATTTGTAGAATCTCTATGTAAAATGTGTGTACAAGATTTACTTGCCATTATGATTTCTAGCTTTACGTGCTATGATACGGTATCTACCTATAATACACTAACCACCTCTCTCTTCATTAATTATTGCGCCACATCAGATTTTTGCCAAGTTGGCATGCATGATACACCTTATGATACTAGCACTAGGACCAGCCTTAAGACTAGCCCCATGGAGGTATCATAGGTAGTATCATGCACCACATACATGCAAAATGCTTATGTGTCACTGTAATTAATGATGAAAGAGATTGTGTTGGTATCATAGGTACTAGATACGATATCATAGCACATAGAACTAGAAAAATTAATCTCAAATAAATATTGCACACAAATTTATATTAAGATTCTACAAAACAGTAAATATACTAAGACTATAATAGTACTACATGTGAAGATGGTATCATATACTCCTATAATATAAGATGGTATCATATACTCCTATACTACTACATGTACTAGTATAATATACATGATACTACTATATGATATTTTCCATTATGACTAGTCTAAGGCCTTTGATAATGGGGTTTCTTAGCGCGCTATCCTAGGTATTTTGCTTATGTGGCATGCTATTTAAGGAAGAGAGAATGAATGTTGTATCTTAGCTAAGATACACCCTTGCACACAACCATAGGCAAAAATACTTGGATTGTCCAATTATATCCAGACATGAGGCTAAAATCATTTATTGCAACCTCCCTAAGAGCAAGAGCAATAATATAGCCAACAGCTGGCTATATACTTGTGCCATGTCATATATAACCATTGTATTTATAATAAGCTGGCTATAGTGTTGGCTATATAAAATAGTTAGCATTTAATGGTTGTATAACATGCAAGACTCACTCCATGCTAATAGCTCACTTTATAGCACTTGATGCAAGCTACAAGCTGGCTATAGCTTCTTGTTTCTCGTGCTGTAGCCGGCTTTAGATAAAGAGCCCGCTTTTTTTCTTTCCTCACTTCTCTCTCTTCCATCTAGGATTTTGCTGACGTGGAGTAGCTTATAGCCAGCTGATTAGGCTGGTCATAGTGGTAGTATCATACTACTAGTATCATGCATATGATACTAATGTATGATACTATCTTTCTAGTGCATGGTATCATATGGTACTCAATACTAGTAGTATCATACTAGTACCATATATAATGATCTGTAGAATCTCAATACAAAATTGTGTACAAGATTTATTTGTATGAGGATTTTCTAGTTTTACGTGCTATGATACGGTATCTACTTATAATACTCTAACCACCTCTTTTTTCATTAATTGTTGCGCCACATCAGATTTTTGCCAACATGGCATGCATGATACTACCTACGATACTCACACTAGGACCAGCCTTGGAACTTATTGTACTTTCTCTAAGAAACAGCCTCTAAGAAACAATGCATTGTACTAGTTGTTTTTTAAGTTTTAATTGCTCCTATGAAATCATGCTAAGAAACAACCCATTGTGAAAGGCCTAATAATCCTAAACAAAGGTACTCCCTTCATACTGGTTTATTGTGCTAACACAGAGCCCAAGAAATATATTTGACTACAAATTTGACCAACAAAATATAAATCATATGTAACAAAAGTTATATCATTGGAAAAAGCTTTTAAATATCAATCCAATGGTACAATTTTTGTTACATATAACTCATGATTTGTTGATAAATTTTATGGTCAAACTTTTTTCTTAAACTCCGTGTTAGCCTGATAAACCGGTATGGAGGTAGTACTCCCTCTGTTCAGGATTATTAGGCAGGAGAGTGATTTCAGATATTTCGATTTTATAAGGCCGGAGTCTTAACTTCCCTAATATCTAGCGTCCTATTAAATACAACTCCTAATTTTTAGGCCGGAGTAGTCTGCATGCGTTACAAAGGACCCACTACATGCACACTACAAACAAGGAATTGATTGGGAAGTTCTTTCCTCTAACCGCATGAGAGATAAAAAATAAGAAGAGATAATTTCAAAGACATTAATGGCAGCAATTGAAGCAACCCTAAAGAATTTTCTTGGTATTAGCGAGTGGGATCTCGGTCCTAATAATCCCGAACAGAGGGAGTAGTATGCTGGTAGGATCCAGAGGGTTCGGACTAGTTATAGTGGCGAGTAACATATAAGTGGTGTCATGCAAAGTATCTTTTATTAGGCTGGCCCTAGTGGTAGTATCATAAGATCCATTAATAAGGTTTATATTGGTTACTAGGATACAATACCATTAACTGATGCCATTTGAAAAATGGTGAAAGTGTTTGACGAAGTCAAACTTCATGTCTATCTTGTTGTTTAATAACTCTCTTCTTTTAACTAGTTGTTCTATGGGATTTTATCTTCATTACAAAGGCAAGAGTGAATCAAAGATAGCAAGGTAAAAAACCATGCAAGCTAATAGTAGCAAAGAGAAAAGAAAATTTTAGATTTGTTCAATTGTCCAACATACAATGGTTAGTTTTGTTCAAAAGCAAGGGATAGTTGCTAGAGCTCCTATCTATGTAGCCCACATTTGTATTATTGTTAGTCTATAGATTTTTTAAGACTAGTTAATATGCATAAGTTGATGATGTCAGGCTCGTATTCTATTATCAACCATAAGCTCATTGTTACATGATATGATCTATTCACTTATTTGCTCGAGGATTGGAAAAGGTTAAAGCTTGAGGGAGTTGATATGTGTATTTTACACCATCAATATAGTGACTTATATGATCTATTATGAATGATATTTTCCATGTTCTATCATTATTTATGCCTTTTTAGTTGATTTATGGAACTTTCCTACAAAGTCCCTTTCATTGGTATTTAATTTCTGGGAGGCAGGAAACCTCATTTTTCGTATTTGTTGTTTTAGGGACCTTCTAGACAACTAAAAATCAAAGGAAAAATACTTGATCAATTTTTCACCTAGGGAAGGATTGTGAGGGAAAGAATCAAGCGAGAGGAGCTATAGGGCCAGAATAGCCCAGATGGGGCACCCTCCCTCGTTGGGCGTGCCACCCATGATCATTTAGCCCACGAGCGTCCTCGGCTCCTCCTTTTGACAGATGCCTCCGTATCACCAGAAAACCTACGCTATATTTTTTCCATGATTTATAGAGGTGGCAGCGGTGGAAGCAAAATTTCACTCCTACTCCGGGATAGGGAAGATCCTGCATCATCGGAGGCTCCGGTGAGGGGGAAATCGATGCCATCGTCATCATCACTCCTCCTCGGCGTAGGGTAAGGCCTCTCCATCAACATCTGCATCAACACCATCATCATAACCATCTCCATCTCCAAGATCCACCTCGGTCCCCTCATAGTTTGTGATTGATTGAACCCTGGATATTGTTTTAAGTGCTATTTTTATGTTTGTGATTGGCAACTTGTCTTTATTTGGTGGAGATATTATATTTTCAGATTGTGTTTAATCCATATGCCACTGATCCATATCATGTTTTTCACTCGTGAGTAGATCCCCATGTTCCTGAGGGCATAGGATGAATTGGTTATGATTTCCATATAATATGCAATGGTTATTTGGTCAAGTTTTTATCTTTTATGTGGTTCTATGATGATTTCATGCGAACGTCGACTGCATATTACTTCACCTATATGGGCTCATAGTTCTACACTTTAATGCAATGATGAGGGTTGGAAGTGAAGGAATGACAGAAATCGTTTTCCAATACTTTGAGTTGCATTAGAGGGATTTATGTCGGGGACCAATGAACTAACTGCTATGGTGGAACATTTATGTCTTAATGATTCCTATACTTGCTCATGAAAATGGCTCTTGGACCCATCATAAGGGGTGTACTTTCTCATATCTATGGTTGCACCTAATTTAGGCTCCGCCCTAAAGGAATGAAACTTGACAGGATGTTCACCATGTTGTGTAGAAATCTAAATGCTATGTAAAACCATGCCGCCCTTGGAAACGCTTGTCACATATAATTTTATACACACTTGAGATTCTCCTATTTCTGCATAGAGGATTGGGCGTTCTCTCATTGAGAGCATTTACTTGTTGCTATTTACCTTTGGTACTTTATTTCGCTCCAAACTACAAGCCCAAAACACCAAAACCAATGCACTCTTTTACTATTTTACTTGTCAAACATACTAACCAATACCTTCAGCTCCTCGTGGGTTCGACAACCTTTCTTATTGAAAGTATTGCGATTGATCTCCTACACTTGGGAGCCATGAACCACCCCAAAGAAACACTGCTTGCCCCGAAGCAATGGCTCTACGAGGTTGCCATTGTTTGTAGCTCCACATTGTGCATAATGGTCTTCTCATATTTCGAGTCCAACCAGTAGTGTCCCTTGTCGTTGCTACATTAAGCTTTGGACTTCTTTACTGATAATCTCCAATACCCCTAGATCCCATTGTTTGTACTAAAGTTGGCTTGCCAAACAGGTCAAGGAACAAAAATCATGTGTGCGGTGACCCAACATACCACTTCATGATGTAGTACACTATAGTAGTTGATATAACACTCACGCAACACCATTCCGCAAATATTACATCCCTTCGAGTGGTACAATAGAAACAAAGCGGGTCCACAAACATATATTATTACAACCAGAAATTTACATGACGACTTTGAGATCCTCCTAGGTCCAAAGAGGAATCACGATGACGAAGCTAAACTATAATAACTTGAGAACAAGATAAATAAGGAAACTAAACATTACTATAATACGAGATTACTGTATAGAGGATAGAGATCTATACTTCTAGACTTATTTAACTATATCTGATGTAAATACGCTTCAGACTCTTCAGCCTCCATTCCATAAATGATCCCGTAGTTATTTCCTTTGATGCTTCTAGATAATTCTGAATCCTCGTAGAAGAATTATATTTGGTATTTAGCTAAATATAGTGTTTCAAATTCTTGGTTGTTAATGTCTTCAGAATCTAGCAAGGTTCAAGAAGGTACGGTTGAGTACGAGCATACTCAGCAAGTTCACTAAAAAGGAGTGTTTGATGCACTAGCTTTCAAAGGTCATAGGTTATGCAAGTTTTCATAAACATTTCTTCAAAGATTGTTTTTATTCTGAAAAACTATGTCCATCAGTTTTCATAGGTTGATTAGAACTTCGTGGAGTTCCTTTCCTGCAGTGTTTGTAGCTCCTTCCTAGAACAGAGAGTAACATGTCACACTTTTATACACTCTAAAGAGGTGCGTTTCTTTACCCATGAGAGACCTTAGCTTTGTTGCACATCCGAGATGCAATCTTGTCCACACTTCCTTGGTATGGGGCCCAGTCTAAGATCCAAGCTGATCACCGATACGTCGGAAAAAGTATCTATAATTTTTGATGTTCCATGCTTGTTTAGTATCTACTTTGCTTTGTCTAAACTTTGAGGTGTTTTTATATGTTTTCTGGTACTAACCTATTAACAAGATGCCACAGTGCCAGTTGCATGTTTTCTTCTGTGTTTGGTTCCAAAAAAGGCAGAAAATAAATATTCTCGGAATTGGACGGGACAAAAGCCAAAGTTAATATTTTACCATGCGGAACACGAAGCCAGAGTACGAGACGGAGGGGAGCCACTACCCTGGCCATGCGACTAACCCTAGCCCGCACCTAGGGGTGCAGCCGCCCTTGGTGCCCCCCTGCTTCGCCTCTTCGCCTATAAAGAGCCCCTATACCAAAACCCTAATTAAGGACCCGATCAATATTCCATGAAACAGTCTGTAGCTGCCGCCACCATCTTCCCTAGATCGGGGGGATCTGAAGCTCTTCCCGGCACCCTATAGGAGGGGAGATCATCCCGAAGGCCTTCTTCTTCATCATGCCAGCCTCCGGTATGAAGAGTGAGTAGTTCCACCTTGGACTACAGGTCCATGTAGTAGCTAGATGGTTGTATCTCCTCCTTTGTGCTAGCAAGTTTAGATCTTGTGATCTCCGTTCATGATCAAGATCATCTATTTGTAATCATGCATGTTGTGTTTGCGGGGATCCGATGGATATTGAGATTACTATGTCATATTTTTTAATGGTTTTGTCTTATTGATTCTATCATGTCTGTATTGTTTGTGATCTTGCATGCTCTCCGTTTCTAGTAGCTATCTTGGCCAAGTAGATGCTAGTTACTCCAAGCGGGGGTATTTATGATCGATAGTGGGTTCATGCCTCTATTTAATCTAAGGGAAGTAAAAGAAATCTCTAAGGTTGTAGATGTGTTGTTGGTACTAGGGGGGAAACAACGGTCTCTTGTTTACCTTACACACTTTGCTTAAATCAGTTATCCGTTGCTTGCAACTTAATACTGTAGGGGGTTCTAATGATAACCTGAAGGTGAATTACTAGTCATATATGCAGTTGGATGGCGGTCTATGTATCTTGTTGTATTGCCCAATCGAATACCATAGGATCATGAATGTCTAGTACTCCCTCCCTCCCATTTTAAGATGCGTATAAGAATGGACTCACATACCAAGAAGCCCCGTCCAGCGTTGTAGAGAAAAAAAATCCTGGACTCAAATGCCCTCTCGCATGATTGAAAAGCATGCAACGCTGCCCACCTACTTGCATTAATACGCATGCATGCATTGGCCAATGCCTCCACTCCCTTCGTTCTCCACCCTCTCTTCTTTCGAGCAAAAATTCACTGGCGCTAAACTTTCTTCTATGGCCGCTCCAAACAAAGCTCAATGGCGCCAACTAGCAGCAAAATTTTCGTTAGATTTTCATTGAAAGAGCAGCACATAGGAGGGAAGTAAGCCATGGCGCTGTTTTTGCAAAACTCGAATGAAATTTTCAGCCTTCGTAGCAGGCACTCTATAAATACCCCATGGCATCGTTGAGATTTTCTCATCACCTACCTTTCCTTTCTCTCCTTATCTCCCATGGATACCGAAGGTCCTATCGACTGGGACGCCGTTGAAGATCAGTACGACGGCGTGGCCATCGACTTGAACTACGCATATGTATTTGAAGAAAGCGACGACGGTATGGTGTTGTTCATCGTTGTATCGTTTGGTCTAGTGTAATCTGTTGATTGTAACTTGTATTTGATCTTTGCGCAGAGGAACAAGGCGAGCACTTTGAGCAGGAGCATGAGCCCGACGTACGGCAAGAGCAGGACGTTGAGCATGTGCAGACGCCATGTCATTCTCGGCTCGACTGGACTCGAAAGAAAGAGCATAAGGGGCGGCCACGCAGCTCGCCGCGCGTGCGCGGCGCGCCATGCAGCAGCCTGAAGGCCATGCCACGCTGCTCGACGCGGCCACTAGTCAGCACGTTGCGGCGCAGCTCGACGCTGCCACCAGTCAGCACGTCGTCGCACAGCTCGTCGCGCCTGCCTCGCAGCTCGCCGGTCCCGCCTTGCAGCTCGTCGCGCCCGCCTCGCAGCTCGTCGCGCCCGCCTTGCAGATCGCCGTTCCCTTCTCGCAGCTCATCACGCCCGCCTCGCAGCTCGCCATTCCCGCCTCGCAGCTCGTCGCACCCGCCTCGCAGCTCGTCGGTCCCGCCTCGCAGCTCGCCGTTCCCGCCTCGCAGCTCGTCGCGTCCGCCTTGCAGCTCGCCGTTCTCGCCTCGCAGCTCGCCGTTCCCGCCGCGGCGGCCAAGAAGCTCACCGTCTCCATCTTCCTCCTCCTCTCCATGGCGGCGTCGAAGCTCACCACACAGCTTTTCTTCCATGCCCACGAGCCCGCGAGCTTGACGGAGCAAATCTTCTTCATCGCACGCAGCATAATCCGGGGCTTCTTCTTCCTCCTGGCTATCTATGAACCAGGAAGGATCCATGCCGCCTCCTTCGTCCAGGGAGTGAGAGGGAAACAGAGAGAGTCGAGGTGGAGATGAGAGACACGGAAGAGGCAGAGAAGAGTCGGCGGGATGGGGGAATACGAGGAGGAAGATGAACGAGTAGGGAATTAATGAGGGAGACTTGAGCGTTGTTAGTCAGGGGTAGAAGGGTCCAGTTAGCGCTAGTTTTGGCTCCTCCTCAGAATACGCATCCTAAAACGGGAAATCCTAGAAAAATTTATACGCATCTTAAAATGGGAGGGAGGGAGTATTGCATTGTTATGCCTTGCTCAGTCCTGTCAATTGCCCTGCTGTAATTTGTTTACCCAGCATGTCATGTTTGTTTATCTCAAGGAGAACACCTCTAGTGAACTATGGACCCCGGTCCAATCTTTACCATTGATACATCTTCCACTATTACTATTTACCTTTCTGCAAACCACCATTACTTTCCACACCATACAGTTAATCTTTTGTTTTCAGCAAACCGGTGAGATTGACAACCTCACTGTTCGTTGGGGCAAAGTCTTGAGTTTGTGTTGTGCATGTTTCCAAGTTGCTAGCAACACCTTTGAGTCATTTCCTTCCTCCTACTGGTTCGATAACCTTGGTTTCTTACTAAGGGAAGACTTGCTGTTGTGCTCATCACACCTTCCTCTTGGGGACTCCCAACGAAGCTCTACATTGATCTGAGCCACCATCAAGATTTTCTGGCGCCATTGCCGGGGAGGCTAAGGACGGCTTCACAAGGGGAGTCCTTCACAACCTTTCTCTTTACTTTGTTTTTTTTGCTTAGTCTCATTTGCTTGGTTTTGTGTGCCTCTTTTTATCAAAAACTCCAAAAATATTAGTTTCATTTGGTTTGCTTTTTCTTATCAAAAACACACAAAAATTAGTTCCTGCTCTAGTTGTCACCTTGCTCTAGCTCACCATGTTGATTCCCAAGTTCATCCTGAAAGACCTTTCAATAGGTAGTTGCTCTATAATTAGGAAAGAAAACATTGAAGAATTCTTTAATCATGTTAGCAAACATGGGGATATTGAGGATAGATCCTTAGCAGAACTTGCTCCTAATTATGAAATTGTTGCAGCTTCTTTAGTTCACATGTTGGAGGCTAGGTTTGTTAAACTTAACCCCATGATGCAAATTTTGTTTCTTAAACTAAAAGAAGAGGATGCTGAAAAGAGAGATTTTATCCTAGAACCTTTACTAAAAGAGTTCAGTGATGTTGCTAAGGAAGCCAAAAAGGTCTTTGAACGTTTTAATATGCTAGGCTCATGTGTAGATGTTATGGGTACTTTAGATAAAACCAAACCTAGAAAGGAAATTAACATACCCATACCTTTTAAACTTGTAGGAATGCATGAAGCCTTAGAAAAAATATTGATTGGATTGTGCCTGAAAATCTATTTGATGAAAGTAGTGAACCTAAGAGAGATGAGAAACGATCCTCTAAAACTCATTTAGATGAGATACCTTTCCTAGTTGAAGATATTTCGAGTATTGATGTTAATGCTTCTTCATTTAAAAATACTTGATTCTTGCTTCTTGTGTCTAACTTAAAGGCGTTAAAGAAAAGTACTTATTAGGAGATAACCCAAAAGTTTTCTTGAGTCTTGGAAGTTATTACCTCTGTAATGACCTCTCCTTATCCTTTTTATTTGCTTTTTGTGCCAAGAATAACCTCTATTGAGAGGGAAGTAAGATTTGGAGAGTTGTTGTCCCGAAACAGATTTTTGTGCTCTACCATAAAAATTCATGTAAAATCTCTGTAAGTCGAATTGAGCTGTAATTTTCTGAATAAATACCCCCGTATGTTATCTAACTTTCTTTTGTTCGACACTTTTTTATTTGAGCAACATAAGGTCTTCTAAAAAATCGGTTTATCCCTGCTAGTCTGTTTCGACAGATTTCTGCCATTATTTGCATTTGCTTCTTATTGATTCCTTTTTGGGTTATTTTTTGAGAAATTGAGATTTTTGAAGGAATTTCTATAGTAGATTATGTTCTTAGCGAAAGTTTTCTGTTATAAAACTAAAACCCAAAGGTCTATTATCTTTTGAATGCACTAATGTTGCTAATGAAGATTGTGTGAAGTTTTGTATTAAGGAAAATTCCCAGGTGTAGAGAAAGAATGATGTAATGAGATGAAGAATGGACAAAATCTCAAGCCTGGGGATGCCAACCCCTGTCACCCCAAGAAATATTCAAGAGTTACAAGCGTCAAAGCTTGGGAATGCCCAAGGAATCCCTTCTTCATCAATAAAAATCTCAGGTCTTTCTAGACACTTCATTTTTATTGTTTCATGCACAAGTTGTGTTGTTCTTGGAGCGTCTTAGTTTTCGTTTTTGGTTTTTGGTTTGCTTAGTTTTCTTGAATAAAGTAATTTGGACCCCTGCTCGCGCTGTGTTGTTGCAAATAAGTTGATTGGTGTTGGAGAGGAGTAGAAAGTTCTTACTTGAACAGTACAAGAGGAGATTGATTTGATTGTGACTTAGACTTTATCATGTCATGCTAGATGTTTTTTTGACCTTATGCTTAGTGATTATTTTTGTAGCAATACTTGTTCCAAACAATTGGGATTGCTTAGTGTGCCTTGAAGGAATCATGTGTTGTTTTAGCATACAAAAGCATAGTATTGTGGTATTCTCCTTTGATGCTTTGTTTGGGTTGACTTGGCACATGCTCACACCATGTTATGACTATGAATAAGTCACCATAGCCTCTATGATCATTTAGTCCTTGACATGTAGTACCACTTTATGCTTTTATTAGTAATGTTTTGTCGCTCTGCATGATTATGGCCATTATTAATCTCTTAGTTGGTCGCTTCCCAGTCTTTTGCTAGCCTCAAGTTGTATGAGTAAGCTCTACTCATGCATCCAACTCCCAATAAATCAAGTTATTCCAGAGTGTCCACTATAAATTCCTATGCATGGTGTGTTACACCATTCCAAGTATATTCTTGTTTTCATCTACCTTCTAATTAAAAAGTCTTTTTGTTATGTGAAAACTTAGCGATTAAAGCTCTCAAACTTGATGGCACACTTTATTTTTATTGCCCCTAATAAACTTGAACCATTGTGTTATATATGTTGTATATGCTTGCACTTATACGTTGGAATTAGCAGAACTGTGTTGTCACGGGGAACGCTTTCAACATTGCACATGTACATTGTACATAGTTGATATCATGCTCTTTTGTTTATGGATGTCGTCGGTGTGAAATAAAAGGGGATCTTATAAGTCCATGGAGTTATGTATGTGTGTTAGAGAAATGCCTGGGCCGCTAGCCTAAGCCATGCCTAATCATGGTGGAAACTTGCAGCATCACCATAGTGAGCAATCTATGCAGCTTTCTTATTATTAAAAAAGAGACATATTGAAAAGAGGAAAGAGAGAAAAAAGCACCATTTTACCATGGTAAATAAGAAGATTGTGGAGATGCTCATTGTCTGCTTGCCTTGTCATTTTGATTATGGGATAGCTCATGTATCATGTGTAAGGGGTACCCCGTTGGCGGTTCTCTATGATACATGTAACATCCCAAAAATATTAAATTAGAATCATCAAACTCCAATCACCAAATTTAGGGTTAACAAAAACGTTTCTAAATAAAAATATGAAGGCATGCATATGTTTAAGCATGACAATTTGGATTCTTTTGAATTGCCTTGTTTATGTGTTTCTTTGCTTGTAAAAGGATTCTTAGGTAAAATAAACATCATCTAAACAATCCCCACACTTTTCCCAAAGACAAATAAATCAAAACAAACAAAATAAGGGAATGGTCATTTTGGCCGATTTAACTCCCATGCCTACTTTGGCTGTCTCTAACTTTCAAAACTTAACAGAAACTTGTTTGGATCTTTACACCCCTTGATAGTACTCATAACAAAGTACCAAGGCCCACCTTGTGATCATCCAAAAACATTTGAATGCATAGTTTAAAGGACAGTTCAAAATTGAATCTTTATCATATGGGAAGATCCCACTTTTTCAAAAATCACTCAAACAAGCTCAACTTTCAAAACCCAAGCATCCACAGACTCACCAGCACATGCCTAGCACACTCACCAAAAATCTTTTCAAAATTCAGAACTTGAGTTCTTGCGGCCATTTCATCAAACACTTGGAGGCAACAAATCAATCTGGCCAAACTTCACTGTTTTGAGCAGTAATTTGGCTAAGCAATGTTCACCATTGATCACCCTTGTCTCCCTTAGTGCCAACCAGTGCTTGGACAAACCCTAGCCCCTACCCTTTGCCCCATGCCATGCCAACCCGAGCACCCCCTTGCCAGCCGACCATGGCTAGCTAGCCAGAGCAAGCACCAAGCCTAAACAGCATGTCTAGGACACATCCCACCGTCCATCGCCACCCCCTGTCCAGCGCTCGAACCCTGCCAGCCACTGGACCACACGCCCAAGCCATGCCAAGCTTCTGTGAGCGCATGCCGAGAGCGCTCCAGAGCGCCACTCTCGACACACACCGATAGACCGCGCGCCGCCCTCGCCGCGTGCATACGCGATCACCCCCGTCCCAGGAGACCGCTAGTCATCCCCGTTCGCCGCCCCATGCCTCACAGCCACCTCTCGCCGTCAAAGACGCCGCCTCTGCCGCGTAGAGCATCGCATGTTCCATACCGTTTGCCACCGCCCCTACATGCGCATTAAAGCCATAGAGTATCGCCAGGAGATCACCGATCGATCGCCACCGACGGCCATGCCTCTGGCAGCCCGTAGCCATGTTGCCACCGTTGCCTGCCCATCCTGTTCGGTCTCGTCGTCGAGACTATAAATAGAGGCCTCCCCCGCTTAAACTCTTCACACCATCTCACTCCCCTCTCCTCACTGATCGTTCTACCCCGTTCCCTGAGCAAGGCGAGCAGCGCATCGCCGGAATCGCTGGAGCAGGCCGCCTCTAGAGAAGAAGGGCGTCGTCGATTTCGTCCACCCCAGGAGAAGCTGCCGGTACCAGGAGGTTCGCCGTCGTCGACTTCATCATTCGCCCGCATCGCTGACCCTCGCCTGAGCCCCGGTGAGCCTCCCACGACCCCCACTGCGCCGCTAGGGTTCGAGCTCGCCGATGACTAGTTCATCGTCGATGACGACCCTCAGCCGTTGATCTTACTTCTAATCCAACGCACCACGTTGCCCCGTACCGCTTTGCACCCCCCTGTCTCACTGACGCGTGGGTATAGCAACTTAACCAGCCCGCATAAGCGCTGTGCTTAGCAGGCCGGCCCAGTATCATTTCCCGCGCAGCCCACTCGTTTGAATTTGGATTTTTCCATTTTCATTCAAACACAGTTCTGTACCGAGTTTCAAAAATCAACCAAGCTCGATTCAGTGAACCAGATTGAATGAAACCAATTTTGTTAGAAAGGTCTTGAAATGCTGAATCCAAGCCCGTTGGATTTAAATCATTTGGATCTGTAGATCACCCTTGGTAAAAATAACAAGGCAGAAGCTTTTCTGCATTCAAACATTTTTCAAATTGAAACCATAATAGCTTTTGAGTTGATTCCAACTCTCAAAAATCACATTTAACCATACCTTTCAGAATATATAAAAATATATGGGTTTACTTACAGAAATAATGTTCAAGTAATAAAAGAATACCACATAGGCATTTCTAGTCACTTATTTTATTTAAAATAAAAAGGTTAAACCTTGACACCACTTTAAATCACATTCCCATGTACTGAAATGTGTGGTGATGACATGTGTCAACATGATCCCATGTTTGGTTTGGAGAATATTAAATCTTAAGTAGTTTTTCAATGAGTAGAAATTACTTTTCTAAAAATAAAAGAAATTAATCCAAGCTCTAATCTTGTAATATTAGTGATGATGCTAGATCATCTATAGGACCCTTTTGTGTGATGATTGAAAGTAGTTAAGTATTGTTTGGTGATTGTGTACCTCGTATTTATTCATAGACGCTAGTACCGACCAAGGATACGAGGAGGAAGGAGGATACTACAAAGAAGAAGCCGAGGAGAACTTCAACCACTGGCCTCTGCACAAGGCAAGCTAACACTTGCAAGATACTCTACTTTAGCAAACCTTACTAATCAAGTTGACCTATGCAAGCAAATACTTGCTTGTTACCATGCCAACTATATGCCTTAAGCATATGTGATCATACCCACTTGATAACCCCATTCCTAGTTTTACTTACAAGCTTTATACTTTATTCTTTATCAAAGCAATTACTTAGAGCTTACTTAAGTTAATTTGTAGATTCTAGAAAGATAATTGAAGGTTGCATAAATACCATAAAACTTGGCCTAAGCTAGATAATCTTTATGTCATCCTAAGGCATGAGATTGAAATTAGTTAAACTCCACTAGTTTACCACCCCTCATTAGTACTTACCCCCACCTGTAGATGCTAGTGCTAAGTATAAAACTTGATCAACTTTAGATGGGAATACTTGGCGAAAATGGTTATGAAAACCTTGGAATGATGGATCATTCTACTGAGATGTTTTGACATGTGTTTCCAAACACCAGATGATTTTGGTGATGAAAATGTTGAGGCATGAGCCTTAGCCCTTTATAAAACTGATGGTTGTCTGGATGCGATACCATTCCGTACAACCACAATACCCGAGAATTGGGTAGGGCTTGACTGGAAACTTATATACCTTAGTATTAGTTCCCTCACGGCCAAGGTCTGAGCTGAGGCTACCTTGTGAAGATTGTCCACCTGTGATGTACCCAAGATGACAGTTGGTCATGGTTGGGAGGCCAAACTCATAGGAGAGGTGCTTATACTAGGGCGTGTAATTGAAAGGTTGGGATTGATTATCCGCATACTGAGTATGGTGAATTCAGGATTTGTTCCTGATGGATGTATCGAATGTTGTGGTGAAAGTGCACAATCTCTGCAGAGTGTCAAACTATTCGAATAGCCGCGTCCGCGGTTATGGATAGTTGGAGTGGCCATACTGTTCCCCCATCAGATGTTTTCAAAATGACTTGTGAAATGGATTGAGATTTTTACTTTACCACAACAGAGTTGTGATATGAAATACAAGTTCCCACTTATGTGTTATAAAACTTCAACTAGCTTTCTTCATTTCTAAACTTAGTAGAGGTAAATCTGGCTTTTTGCAAAACAACCCTAGAGCTTAGTGTCCTACTACAAAAAACCCCTTCACTTGTTAGTATTAGTTTGCGAGTACTTAAAGAGTACTCATGGCTTTGTCCCTAGCTATTCCCGTGGCCATACTATGAAGAGGAGTAACTGGAGGATGGACCACAGGAAGGTTACGACAACTAGGATCATCTCCCATCGTCGGCATTGCCTGTGACCCCGAAGATGGAGCTTCGCCTACGCTACCGTTATTATTACGTATTTCCGCTGCTTGAGTTGTATTAAGAACTGGATCATGACATCCTTATTTGTGTAAGACCTTATATATGGTTTGTAATGGATGATGTACTGTGGTATCCAATTCTGTTATGTCTCGCAAAAATGGTAATCCTGGGATTGCGATGTATGGCATAACAGGCATCTGGGATTAAAAATCCGGGTGTTGACAAGTTGGTATCAGAGCCATCCTGACCATAGGAGACCCTAGTAAGACGGGACATTTGAATCAAAAACTTAGTTTCAAAACCAAAGGAAACAAATATTTACAAAAACTTATTCCCATTCTTATCACCTTGATTCTTTTACAAAAATTCATGTTCCTCAAAAACTGTTGCAAAATACATAAAATTTGACACACTTGATCACTCTACTAACTTACTCATCTTATATTCTTTTAGATGGACGTTGTAAGATCCCTCCTTTGTAAAGGAAAAGGATCCCTGTGATTGCAATGCTAGTCCTTGGATCATTGCTAGCATCCACAGTTTAAGATGAAGTACAGAGATACAAAGGTCATTTATTACATCCATTCCAGAGATAAACATAGTCTTTACAACTCAAGGCCACAGGCCTAATACAAGAGTTTGAATAAGTAAATAAATATAAGTCTTCATCTTCATGTGCCACAGGCAAACATGTTGAGTGTAGACTCATGACACCTAATCCTCATCAGAGTAACCTGCAACATTACAAGTTACAGCCACAGTGGGTCAATACTTTGGAATAGTATTGGCAAGTGATACCTTAGTAAATTTTAAGTGGACTATATTACTATATGCAATTTGGCTAAGTGTAGCTTGGCTTGCTTTGCTCAAAATAGGTTTTTCCTATTAGTTGAAATCACTAAGTTTTTCTTTGTCAAAACTTTTCCCAAGAAACCTCCAATAGACATTGGGGTCCTTCACCCTTGTTCACCCACAAGTTTTTTACTTAGAAGTTGGAGTGATGAGATTCTTGATAGCTTCCATGTCTTGATGCTCAAGTTGTCCATTGCCATGGACTTGGCTAAGTACTTAGATTTTCCATCTGCAGAGGTTGTGCACTTTCCCCACTAGACTTGGTTTCCCAAGACAGGACCTTTCAGAAGCCTTTCCTTAGACCAAATGGACGCGCTCCAACCTATCATTTCCACTACCACCAACTGTCCAAATGGCTAAGTTCTAGCAACTTATATGATCCAGGCAGAGCCCATATTGCCAAGTGGCTGCACTAGAAGCTTCTCAACACTTGGCCTCTAAAATCCCTTTGTTACTGGGTGGCTTTCCACAAGTGAGATACACAAGGTAAACCATATCCATGGGCCTTGTGTAACCACTCAACCAAAATCCACCAAGCAATTACCATTCCACCCAGGTGATTCATTGACTTAGTTGTTTTATTAAGCAAAACACAAGTCCAAAAGTCTTAGAAATATTTTCACCATAGCATGTATATATTTTACCAACCCTTGTTTGCTACTAGCTAGGCTAAGCATGGCATAGATAGTAACTTAACTTAGAAATTTCCTAGCAATTCTACAACTACTTAGGATTTCCCATCATGGCATTTGGCAAAATAGTAACATGCAAGACTTAGCAAAATATTTCTAATGCTTGTATAAAAATATAGGGATAGACATATTCATGAAGTACCACTTGCCTTGGTAGTTGGGAGAGTAGCACTCTTCACAATCACAATCACTAGCACCAAAGTCTACACAAAGAATGGTAGCACAAAATTACACACAATTCATATACAAACATAAATATATGCATGCATGCAAAATGCTAAGTGATGATTTTTAAAACCCAACCAAGCAAGTGCATAGTACTGAATCATAACCAAGTTAAAAACTTGCTAAACCAAGTTTATTTTACACTAAAACAATTTCCTAAACAATTCCTATACTCAAAATAGTCCTAAACAAGTTTCTGCAAATAAAGTCATTTTAACAGAAACTAAACACTAAACACATTGCATAAACAAAAAGGGCTTTTCTCCCTGATTACAACGGTATAAAATTTGCTAAAATCTAACGTGGGAATCAAAAGTTACAAGAAAATCAAATTTGGATACAAATCTGATTTCAAATTCTGTTTTAATTCAAACCCTAGCCACACGTCTTAATCTTACTAGCGCGTACCGGTTCGCGTTGGATCACGCACGCGAGCCGTAGGATCTAAGTGGCGATGCACGGTTCAGATCAAAACGTAACGCTTCGCTAAGTGGTTCTATCGCACACGTTGGATCTAGATCCAACGGCTCTTGATCAAACGACCAAGGTCTGGCGGCGCGCGGCGACGGCGAGCGGCGGAGCGCTCTGTCCGTGGCAGTGCCGGCGTTGTAGGTCGCCTGGGGAGGAAAGAGTGTGCTTACCATAATCGTAGGGTCGAGGCGAAGCTCAACGTGGAGGTGGCTTGGCAAGGGGCGCACGGCAGGGGCTGCTGGAGCTCGTCGGAGTCGTGCACGGCGTCAGGAGGTTGCAGACGATGTAGTTGCCGAGGTTTCGCGTCGCCCTAGAACGAACCAGATGGATTAGGAGACGCGCAAAACAGTGGCGAACATCCTCGTATGCAAGAGGGGGCAAGGGGCGCGCTCTGCTTACCGTAATTGGTCGCCGGAGTTGAGCGGCGGCTCGGTCGGTTGCGGGCACGAACGGGGACGGCGTCCTGGGTCACGAGCAGGCAAGCGAAGAGTATCAGGAGATGCATGAGATCACGCTGGGCACGATAGTTTGAACCAGATAAAGGGGGGCGGTCGAAGCTCACCGGAATCAGTCGCTGGAGGTCGTCGGTGCTGCGGGGTTTCGAGGTCGAATGCGCGCAGCCTGGTGGCGGAGTGAGCGAGGAAAGTGGGGGGAAATGACCGCGGCGGCGAGGGGTTTAAGTAGCCAGAAGCGGGGCAAGGATTGCGCGCTGAATCAATGGAATTTAAGCGAGTTTTAATCGCGGCGTCACTGCATGGTGGTAACGGCGGAGCGGTGTCTGCGCGCGAGAAATTGGGGAAGGCGACGCTGACGTGGAGAGGGCCCGCTCGTCAGCGAACAGAACAGAGGGGAGTGGGGTCTGGGTGTCAGCGACTTGCTGGGTGCGTTCGCGCGTGCGAGAGAGAGAGGGGGGCCGGGTGGGCTAGCTGGGCCGGTTTTGCTGTTGGGCTAGAATAGGAGCGCCGACCTTTTTTCTTTATTCCTTCTCTATTTCTGAATTGATTTTCAGGAATGGTTTTAAATGATTTCAAAAGCTATTTGAATTCAAATCTTTTTGGGATTTTTGTAGTGTGCAACAGTCACAAAACTTGGCATAAAACCATGTGGTCACTTTGAGTTGGCTTGGTCATTTTTGGAAAAACAAAATAACAGGGACATTGCACTTGGTTTGCAAATGTTTGAAAATGGTTTTTGAAATCACTTCTATTTTGTAAAATTTTGTTCTAACTCCACACTCAAACCAATCAACAAGGGAGATAAACAATCTAGGTTTAAAACATTCAAGCTCTCAAATGGGGATGGCCATTTGATTTAAGTTTGCTCACATAAAATGATAGCACTAAGTGCTTCTGTTTTCTTGAATTTGGTTTGAAATTGATCTAAAAACTATATGCATGCATGAATGATATGCAAACTTTGAAATCATGATTTTAGGGATGTTACAAATCTAACCCCCTTAAGGTGAATCTCGCCCTCGAGATTCGGATTGGCTAGCAAATAGGTGAGGGTGGTCTTTCCGAGGATCATCTTCTCTTTCCCATGTTGCTTCCTCTTCGGAATGATGATTCCACTGTACTTTGCAGAACTTAATAGTCTGAGTCCTTGTGACTCTTTCTGCAGTCTCAAGAATCTTGATAGGTTTCTCTTCATAAGTGAGATCACTTTCTAGTTGAACTTCCTCCAAAGGTATAGTATCCTTCAAAGAAGTTTCTTCCATTTCTGGATGACATTTCTTAAGCTGACTCACATGAAACACATTATGGACAACAGACAGAGATTCTGGCAATTCAATTTCATAGGCAACTTCTCCTTTGCGACTCAAAATCTTGAATGGCCCAACATATCTTGGTGCCAATTTTCCTTTGACCCCGAACCTTTTCACTCCACGAAGTGGTGATACTCTAAGATAGGCTCTATCACCAACTTCGTAGGTGACTTCTCTACGCTTAGGATCTGCGTAGCTTTTCTGTCGGGACTGTGCTATCTTCAACCTGTCCTTCACCAATTTGACTTTCTCTTCGGCTTCTTTGATAAGATCTGGCCCGAATAAACTTCTTTCTCCCACACCATTCCATAACAATGGGGTGGTACATTTTCTTCCGTAGAGAAACTCAAACGGTGCCATCTCAATGCTGGCTTGATAGCTGTTGTTATAAGAAAATTCTGCGTAAGGCAGACTTTCATCCCAACTGGCTCCATAGTCTAGGGCACATGCCCTCAACATGTCTTCGAGAATCTGATTAGTCCTTTCTGTTTGTCCATCGGTTTGAGGATGAAAAGCAGTACTAAATTCCAACCTCGTTCCCAATGACTCATGTAGCTATCTCCAAAAATGGGAAGTGAATTGAGTTCCCTTATCTGACACAATACTCTTGGGTACTCCATGTAGACATACAATTCTACTCATGTAGATTTTGGCTAACTTGGCACTTGTATATGTTGTCTTCACGGGTATGAAATGAGCCACTTTAGTTAGGCGATCCACTACTACCCATATGGAATCATATCCTGACCTGGTCCTTGGTAATCCGGTAATGAAATCCATACCAATCTTGTACCACTTCCAATCAGGAATAGGTAGTGGTTGAAGCAAACCTACTGGTTTCTGATGCTCCGCTTTCACTCTACTACATACATCACACAAAGCAATATGTTCGGCGATGTCCTTCTTGAGATTATTCCACCAAAATCTTTCTTTCATGTCCATGTACATTTTGGTGTTACCCGGGTGAATAGAATACGGAGAGTTGTGTGCTTCATGCAAAATCAGTTTCCGTAGCTCCAGATCTTGTGGAACACAGATACGTTTCCCATGCCATAAAGTACCCTGTTCGTCTTCATGGAATCCTTTGGCTTTCCCTTTGCCAATCTTTTCTTTAATCTCTTCGATTTCTTTATCAATCTTCTGGGCTTCTTTGATCTTGTCCAACAAAGTGGGTTGAACATCCAAAGACATGAGATGTCCTTCAGGCACAATATCTAATCTGAGTTTCCTAAATTGGGTACACAGATCATCTGGCAATTCTCCTTTGGTAAGGCCATTCACAAATACCTTACGACTTAGAGCATCTGCTACAACATTCGCTTTACCGGGGTGGTATTGCAAACTTAAGTCATAGTCCTTGATAAGTTCTAGCCATCTTCTTTGTCTCATATTAATTTCCTTCTGAGTGAAGATATACTTCAAACTTTTGTGATCTGTGAACACTTCACATCGCTTTACCAAAAGATAGTGTCTCCATGTTTTGAGTGCATGGACAACAGAGGCTAACTCTAAATCATGAGTAGGATAGTTTACTTCATGAGTTTTGATTTGTCTCGAGGCATAAGCCACAACTTTACCGTCTTGCATAAGTACTGCACCCAAACCTTGATGAGATGCATCACAATATACTTGGAAATCTTTTTCCAAGTCTGGCAGACACAAAACTGGTGCTGTCACAAGTATCTTCTTCAATTCCTGAAAGCTGAGTTCACAACCTTCAGACCAAGCAAACTTCTTGTCTTTCTTTAACAATTCAATCATAGGCTTAGCTACCTTAGAGAAATTCTCAATGAACCTTCTGTAGTAACCTGCTAAGCCAAGGAAACTACGAACTTCTTTCACGGATTTGGGAGATTCCCATTCAGTCACAGCTGAAACCTTAGCAGGATCAACTGCTACACCATCCTTCGTCATAACATGACCAAGAAAACCAACTTCCTCTAACCAGAACTCACACTTGCTGAATTTGGCATAAAGTTTATGCTCTCTCAATTTATCAAGTATCAATCGTAAGTGTCCTTCATGTTCTTCTTTGCTCTTGGAGTAGACTAAGATGTCATCGATGAAAACGACAACAAACTTGTCAAGAAATTCCATGAACACCTTGTTCATCATATTCATGAAGTATGCTGGAGCATTGGTCAAGCCAAAAGGCATTACGGTATACTCATACAATCCATACCTTGTGGTGAACGCTGTTTTAGGTATGTCTTGCTCTCTTATCTTGAGTTGAAAATAGGCTGACCTTAGATCAATCTTTGAGAACACACATGCTCCTTCAAGCTGATCAAACAAGTCATTGATTCTAGGCAAAGGATATTTGTTCTTGATAGTTACCTCGTTGAGTGAACGGTAATCTATGCATAACCTTTGACTTCTATCTTTCTTCTCCACAAACAAGACTAGGGCTCCCCAAGATGAAGAACTTGGTTGAATGAATCCTTTCTGCAACTGTTCTCCAAGTTGCTTCTTGAGCTCTTTCAGTTCATCAACTGACATTTTATATGGTCTCTTTGCTATTGGTCCAGACCCTGGTACCAAATCTATCAGGAATTCCACATCCCTATCTGGTGGCATTCCCGGTAATTCTTCGGAAAACACATCTGGATACTCACTCACAATTGGCACACTGTCCATGCTAACCCCCTTAAGAGAATTTAGCTTACTTCCTTTAGATTCAAAGTTGGACTTGAATTTAATCCGCTTTCTTTCCGGGGTTGTGAGTGCAACAGTACGATTAGCACAATCCAGTACTCCTTCATACTTAGCCATCCAATCCATTCCCAATATTACGTCCAGTCCTTGGGAATCTAGGATTATCAGACTCACTGAAAATTTATGTTTTCCAAACTCTATTACTAGATCCCGGCATCCAAGACTTACTATCATATCTCCACCCGGAGAACTAACTTTTATTGGACACCCAATGTTTTCAGTTGGACCCATTTCTATCAACAAATGCTTTTGATATGAATGAATGCGATGCTCCAGTATAAAAAAGAACAAATGCTGGAATAGAATTGAGTCTAAACTTACCAACAACAGCATCAGGCTCCTCATAGACCTCCTCCACATTGATGTGGTTCACCTGTCCTTTCTGGAAAGGATTGGGCTTGATAGGTCCTTCAACTTTATTTTCAGGGCACTCATTTGCATAATGCCTCATCTTCTTGCATTTGAAGCATTCAACCTGACTGATGTCTATCTTAACAGGCTGACTTCCACTTCCACTACCATTACCACTGTGGTGGCTCTTATGTACACTCTTGTGGTTCTTGTACTTGTCGTTTTCATGACTGCGATGATGCTTGTTGTTATGACGGTTGTGGTTGTGGTGCTTGTTGAATTTCCCATGCTTGTGGGATCCTGAGCTTCCACTGTCATCATAATGAGATCGTTTGTGAGACGATCTCGAGCTGTGTTTGTCGGAGTGCTTCCTCTTTCTACTCTCAACTTGCTTCATTTTGTTCTCCAAAATAGCAGCCTTGTCACAGAGCGACTGATAAGTGGGAACATAGGCCACAGCCAATTGCAGATTCAGCTCATCATTCAAGCCTTCTAGAAATTTTTCCTTTCTCTTGGCATCGATGTCAACTTCATTCGGTGCATAACGCGCCAGATTGTTGAACTCCTCAATGTATTCAGCCACGCTACGGTGGCGCTGCTTCAGATTGTGGAACTCTTTCTTTTTCAGGCTCATCACTCCTGATGAGATATGAGCAGTGCGAAAGCCATCCTCAAAGATAGCCCATGTCACTTCATCTATGGGAGTGGTGATATGGAAGTTGTCCCACCAAGTGGCGGCTGGCCCTTCCAGTAGATGTGCTGCAAATCTGACTTTTTCAGCATCCGTACAGCCCACGGTTACTAAGTCCTTGTTTACAGAACGTAGCCAATCATTGGCCACCATGGGATCAGTCGTCCCTGAAAACTTTGCTGGCCTCAATCTCAGGAATCTGGTAAGCATATCAAAGCCCGGAGGGTTGTTGTTGTTGTTATTGTTTTGGTTCTGGATGAATGTTGTCATCATCTGCATTAGCTGTGTTTGAGCAGTCATCATTTGTTGCATTTCTGGAGTGATGTTGTTGTTGTTGTTGGGGTTGGGGTTTGCACGACGGGGAGGCATCTGTGGTTTGTTCAAATAGAGATAAGAATGAGATACCCATAGATGTTTTCATGCACATTACATCACATAAGCAAACACATAGCATGCAACACAAGATAAAAGTTCAACAACAAGATAACAAGTTCACAAAGTAAAACACACAAGTAGCAAGCCATCCACATGTCGGATGGTCCAATAACAAGTTCTCAAATAACAAGTATGATAACAAAAGATAAACGAGTAGTCAAGTCTACTCATCGGCATCAATCTCCTCCTCGACAAAGGTAAGACCTGCGTTCTCCATCGCGGCCTTGTTCTCCTCGATGGTAGTGGTCAAGGACTCTATCTTGGCCTTGAGAGCCCTCTTCTGGGAACGAAGCCTCTCGATCACCGACTGCTGCTGCTCTAGCTCGAAGTCCTTGGACTGCAGTTCTTCAGTCATGTCCCGGATCTTCTTGTTCCTATCCTGGACACGCTTATCCCGACTCTTGAACTTCCTGTCCTGGGTCTCGAACTTCGCCTCCATTTCCTTGACTATCTCGTCCTGCTGCGCGAAGAGCTTGTCCTTCTCGCGAAGCTGCACCTGGAGCTCATCGTTGCTGAGCATGACATTGGTCATGTCCGTGTCCACGTGCCTAATGAGAGACTCTAAGTGCTGGAGGTACAGGAGTATCGGCTCTGCTGCGTCCCTCGAATCGTCCTCGAAGTCGATGGACTCTCCATCCTCATCACGTCTTCCGAAGACATGAAAGTGGGTGCCTCTAACCTGTCGGGAGTGTCGTCCTAGAAGACGTCCTATCAGGTCCTGCATCACTACCTCAAGGCCTCTCTCCCTGTCATCGTGCATAAGCTTGAAGACGATGGCCTCCGTAGTAGGCTCTGTCTGGCGTCCGGGCTGGTTCACCTTGAAGCCCCAGAGATCCTTCCTCTCAAACTTGGTGAGGGGATGCACCATGATGGTGGGAAGAGGGAGATTGAGCAAAGTGGTAAGCTCAATGATACGAGGACCAAAGCGGGTAACCTGGAACTCCTCAACAGTGCTGATGGTAATAGGCATCTATTTATAAGACAGAAAAGTTAGAACAACACAATTCAAGATAAAACATAAGACATAACATCACATACACATTCTTGGGAAGGAAAACACACAAGTCATGCATACATGAAACCATTACAACAACCAAAGTTCAATCTTATTTTTAAGCAACTTTTTGGAAAATAGGGTGATAGGTGGTGGTCCAACTAACGAAGTACGTTTACAATCCTATCTCATTGGATCTGTTGGCTAACACAATGTTTCTAGAAGCAATCAGCCTATCTTGCTCACATGATTCCATCACTAAGTCTATAATATCTCCTCTTAAGGTTTGGTTGGTAGCTTCCAACTCTTGGGTATGTTCCTTCTCTTTCCTTAGTTCATCTTGGAGGTTGAGCATTCTGCACTTGACTCTATCACCAAGTTCTTTGATGGTCTTCCAAGCTTCATCCCTTGCCGATTCAAAGAATGTAGAGTGCACCACTGAATTGGTGAACATGCAGAATCCTTTTTCCTGATGGTTGTCTTCCCTGTTTTTATACAAGTGAAGTTGCACCCACCAGTATTCCACTCCTTCATCCATCACTGGAAAACCTTTGTACACAGCTGCACCTTGTATCTCTAATGCAACCATGAGGTCCTTGAGAGCCTTGGGGAATTCTGTCTCACACTCCAAAGTCATTGTCATGAGTGGTCCTTTCCTTACGGCTTAGTTGATGGAGTTCATCTACAAATAGAGATGAGAGAGAAGATTAGAAAAGTTTACGAGAAGAATAGACAAGTGTAAAGGTAGTTGAAAATTTTTCCTTAGTGGTTTCCAATCCTAGGGTCATAATCCTACAGGCAACACAGTGCTCTGATACCATCTGTAAGATCCCTCCTTTGTAAAGGAAAAGGATCCCTGTGATTGCAATGCTAGTCCCTGGATCATTGCTAGCATCCACTGTTTAAGATGAAGTACAGAGATACAAAGGTCATTTATTACATCCATTCCAGAGATAAACATAGTCTTTACAACTCAAGGCCACAGGCATAATACAAGAGTTTGAATAAGTAAATAAATATAATTCTTCATCTTCATGTGCCACAGGCAAACATGTTGAGTGTAGACTCATGACACCTAATCCTCATCAGAGTAACCTGCAACATTACAAGTTACAGCCACAGTGGGTCAATACTTTGGAATAGTATTGGCAAGTGATACCTTAGTAAATTTTAAGTGGACTATATTACTATATGCAATTTGGCTAAGTGTAGCTTGGCTTGCTTTGCTCAAAATAGGTTTTTCCTATTAGTTGAAATCACTAAGTTTTTCTTTGTCAAAACTTTTCCCAAGAAACCTCCAATAGACATTGGGGTCCTTCACCCTTGTTCACCCACAAGTTTTTTACTTAGAAGTTGGAGTGATGAGATTCTTGATAGCTTCCATGTCTTGATGCTCAAGTTGTCCATTGCCATGGACTTGGCTAAGTACTTAGATTTTCCATCTGCAGAGGTTGTGCACTTTCCCCACCAGACTTGGTTTCCCAAGACAAGATCTTTCAGAAGCCTTTCCTTAGACCGAATGGACGCGCTCCAACCTATCATTTCCACTACCACCAACTGTCCAAATGGCTAAGTTCTAGCAACTTATGTGATCCAGGCAGAGCCCATATTGCCAAGTGGCTGCACTAGAAGCTTCTCAACACTTGGCCTCTAAAATCCCTTTGTTCCTGGGTGGCTTTCCACAAGTGAGATACACAAGGTAAACCATATCCATGGGCCTTGTGTAACCACTCAACCAAAATCCACCAAGCAATTACCATTCCACCCAGGTGATTCATTGACTTAGTTGTTTTATTAAGCAAAACACAAGTCCAAAAGACTTAGAAATATTTTCACCATAGCATGTATATATTTTACCAACCCTTGTTTGCTACTAGATAGGCTAAGCATGGCATAGATAGTAACTTAACTTAGAAATTTCCTAGCAATTCTACAACTACTTAGGATTTCCCATCATGGCATTTGGCAAAATAGTAACATGCAAGACTTAGCAAAATATTTCTAATGCTTGTATAAAAATATAGGGATAGACATATTCATGAAGTACCACTTGCCTTGGTAGTTGGGAGAGTAGCACTCTTCACAATCACAATCACTAGCACCAAAGTCTACACAAAGAATGGTAGCACAAAATTACACACAATTCATATACAAACATAAATATATGCATGCATGCAAAATGCTAAGTGATGATTTTTAAAACCCAACCAAGCAAGTGCATAGTACTGAATCATAACTAAGTTAAAAACTTGCTAAACCAAGTTTATTTTACACTAAAACAATTTCCTAAACAATTCCTATACTCAAAATAGTCCTAAACAAGTTTCTGCAAATAAAGTCATTTTAACAGAAACTAAACACTAAACACATTGCATAAACAGAAAGGGCTTGTCTCCCTGATTACAACGGTATAAAATTTGCTAAAATCTAACGTGGGAATCAAAAGTTACAAGCAAATCAAATTTGGATACATATCTGATTTCAAATTCTGTTTTAATTCAAACCCTAGCCACGCGTCTTAATCTTACTAGCGCGTACCGGTTCGCGTTGGATCACGCACGTGAGCCGTAGGATCTAAGTGGCGATGCACGGTTCAGATCAAAACGTAACGCTTTGCTAAGTGGTTCTATCGCACGCGTTGGATCTAGATCCAACGGCTCTTGATCAAACGGCCAAGGTCTGGCGGCGCGCGGCGTGCGGCGGAGCGCTCTGTCCGTGGCGGTGCCAGCGTTCTAGGTCGCCCGGGGAGGAAAGAGTGTGCTTACCAGAACCGTAGGGTCGAGGCGAAGCTCAACGTAGAGGTTGCTTGGCAAGGGGCGCACGGCAGGGGCTGCTGGAGCTCGTCGGAGTCGTGCACGGCGTCGGGAGGTTGCAGACGATGTAGTTGCCGAGGTTTCGCGTCGCCCTAGCACGAACCAGATGGATTAGGAGACGCGCAAAATAGTGGCGAACATCCTCGTATGCAAGAGGGGGTAAGGGGCGCGCTCTGCTTACCGTAATTGGTCGCCGGAGTTGAGCAGCGGCTCGGTCGGTTGCCGGCACGAACGGTGACGGCGTCCTGGGTCACGAGCAGGCAAGCGAAGAGTATCAGGAGATGCACGAGATCACGCTGGGCACGATAGTTTGAACCAGAGAAAGGGGGGCGGTCGAAGCTCACCGGAATCAGTCGCCGGAGGTCGTCGGTGCTGCGGGGTTTCGAGGTCGAATGCGCGCAGCCTGGTGGCGGAGTGAGCGAGGAAAGTGGGGGGAAATGACCGCGGCAGCGAGGGGTTTAAGTAGCCAGAAGCGGGGCGAGGATTGCACGCTGAATCAATGGAATTTAAGCAAGTTTTAATCGCGGCGTCACTGCACGGTGGTAACAGCGGAGAGGTGTCTACGCGCGAGAAATTGGGGAAGACGACGCTGACGTGGAGAGGGCCCGCTCGTCAGCGAACAGAACAGAGGGGACTGGGGCCTGGGTGTCAGCGACTTGCTGGGTGCGTCCGCGCGTGCGAGAGAGATAGGGGGGCCGGGTGGGCTAGCTGGGCCGGTTTTGCTGTTGGGCTAGAATAGGAGCGCCGACCTTTTTCTTTTTCTTTATTCCTATTCTATTTCTGAATTTATTTTCAGGAATGGTTTTCAAATGATTTCAAAAGCTATTTGAATTCAAATCTTTTTGGGATTTTTGTAGTGTGCAACAGTCACAAAACTTGGCATAAAACCATGTGGTCACTTTGAGTTGGCTTGGTCATTTTTGGAAAAACAAAATAACAGGGACATTGCACTTGGTTTGCAAATGTTTGAAAATGGTTTTTGAAATCACTTATATTTTGTAAAATTTTGTTCTAACTCCACACTCAAACCAATCAACAAGGGAGACAAACAATCTAGGTTTAAAACATTCAAGCTCTCAAATGGGGATGGCCATTTGATTTAAGTTTGCTCACATAAAATGATAGCACTAAGTGCTTCTGTTTTCTTGAATTTGGTTTGAAATTGATCTCAAAACTATATGCATGCATGAATGATATGCAAACTTTGAAATCATGATTTTAGGGATGTTACATACATGAAGTACAGCAAGTTTTATCAGTTGGGAAATGGCGGAGACCTTATCTTTGAGAGGGATTTGGACCAGCTTTCGGAACTTCTGGAGCGTCCGCACCCCGAGTTCTTCGGAGCTTAGCTCAATGATCAAGGAGGAGAAGATCTGCAGTGGATAATTGTTGCAAGTCTCCGAGGAAAGATTGAAGCTCCCACTGCGGAGGGAATTCAGTTCACCTTAAGAGAGAACAACTGGCTCGATGGACTTGCCAGGGCCATGCAGGAAGCTCTTGCCCGTCTGTGTGTACAGAGTATCAACCAGATCAAGGGTACCCGCTTTGAGTTTTGCCCAAGGCGTGATGCTAATGGAAAGCCACTGGAAGCCCCATACCACCACGAGCGGAAGACTCAGTTGGACCACCTCGGCTTCATGATGTACGATCGTCAGCAGGAGTTGGATAATTGCCGTGACTACTCCAACCACAAGTCCGCCATCATCAAGACGAAGGATCAGACCATCGCCATGCTAGCAAAGGATCGCAAGTCACGCCGCCGTCAGCTCGATAAGAAGGAGCGCATCATTGCCCGTCTTCGCCACCGTATCTCGTCTTTGGAGGAGACCATCCACGAGAGAGACATGCAGTTGGAGGAAAGGGAGAATGCTGGAGAGGATCTTCGTGGAGACCCCTACTCCTATCTCAGCGATGATGATGATTTTCTGGAGGATCAGGCTATGGACTTCTTCACCGATGAGGAGGATTTCGCCTTCATCAATGACGATGAGGATGATGAGGATGACGACTACACCGATTCCGAGGAGTAGTAGCACTTGAGCACTAGCGTAGTGAGTAGTATTCGGTCCCACTGTATCGTAGTTTCCAGAATGGTTCTTAAAACCATCTGTTTTTCTTGTTTTGTGGTGTGTGTTTGTATCATGTGATATGAATGAATGAATGAAAAGCAAGTTGCTAGAAAATCTGAGTCAAACTTTAAAAAAAATTCCAAGTCCGAGAACCTTAGAAATTTCCCTCTTTTCTCATGATCTATCTCAATCTTCAGATGCCACGCGGAGGAAGTGGTTCATCCCCGGACCCGATGTTGCAGGTCCTGCAAATGTTGGTTTCTGACTGCGAAGCTGAAAGAGCCGAACGTCAAGCCAACTTAGCCACCCTTCAGCAGATAGCCCAGCTAGCCCACAACAATCAAGGCCACGGAAATCAGGACAACCATGGATCTAAGCTTAAGAATTTCCAGAACACCAACCCACCTATTTTCACTAAGTGGGAAGAGCCCCTAGATGCTGACGATTGGCTGCAAACCATGGAAAACAACCTACAAGTCGTCGGAGTGGAAGCTAACGAGAAAGTTCTGTTCGCCATCCACTATCTAGCCGGAGATGCCAGAGCATGGTGGAACAGTGTTCGTGCAATGACCGGAGGACAGATGATGACCTGGGAGGAATTCAAGGTCAAGTTCAGCAGAACCCATGTGCCACCGGGTTTGATCAAGAGAATGAGAGACGAATTCAGAGAACTGAAGCAAGGACGGATGACCGTAGTGGAATACCGTGACAAATTCTTGTCATTAGCTAGGTATGCCCCGGATGAGATCGACACCGAAGCCAAGAAGAAAGAAAGATTCCTGAATGGTTTGCACGATGAAATGCAGACTGTGTTAGTCAATATCCCCTTTGCTGATATTGAAGCCCTGGTCGACTCTGCCATCCAGATGGAAGGAAAGATCAACCAAGCCAATGAGAACCGCAAGCATCGCATGATGCATCAGCCAGGAACCCATCAGACCCCAAAGTATCGCCCCAACCCATCTCCAGGATTTGCCCCGAGAACCAACAGACCTCCGATGAACCGTCCGACCTATCCCAACCGTGGAAACCCTAGGCCCGGAGGAAATCAGAACAACCCCGGCCACTCTAACAATTTCAACCGTGCCCCACCCAAGTTCAACAACAACAATGTTGCCGCCAACACCAACACTGCCCCGATAACTGGAAGCAACGTTGTGCCTGTTGCAGCAAAGGACAAGTCGCAAGTGACTTGTTATGACTGTGGAAATAAGGGTCACTACTCCAACGAGTGCCCCAACAATAAGAATACCGCAGCCCCGATGAAAATGCACCAGCTCAGCAGCAGCAGCGTCGTGTTCAGCCCGGAAGAAGATTTGCCCCAGGGAATTCGCTCAACCGCAACGGCCGTCTTTTTCTCATGCATGCTGAAGAAGCTCAGGAAGCGCCAGACGTCGTGTTGGGTATGTTTTCTGTTAATTCAGTACTTGCAAGAGTGTTGTTTGATTCCGGTGCATCGCATTCATTTGTCACCGAAGAATTTGCCTGCACTAGTAAGATTAAACCAACAAAACTGAAGCATGTTATGATCGTTCAAATTCCTGGTTCAACCACCAAGGCTAGGCAAATTTGCAAAGCCGTCCCTATCCGAATCCATGGCATAGATTTTTATGCTAATCTGGTAGTACTCGGAACTAAATGTTTGGAAGTAGTACTAGGAATGGATTGGATGTCCAAACATAAAGGATTGATTGACTGTGCCAAGAAAGCCATCACCATGACCAGTACAGCCGGAATATCAGTCGAGCATATATCTGAAACCTTACCTCGTCAATTCAAGTGCAACAAGAGTATAGCCCAACCTACCATTGACCAAGTCCGGATAGTCTGTGAATACCCCGATGTATTTCCAGATGTTTTGCCCGGTATGCCCCCAGATCGGGATATCGAGTTTATCATTGAACTAATCCCCGGAACAGGACCCATAGCCAGAGACCCTATAGTATGAACCCGTCTGAACTAGCAGAACTAAAGAAGCAACTAGATTCCATGTTGGAAATTGGATTGATTCAACCAAGTGCGTCACCATGGAGATCACCTGTCTTATTTGTGGACAAGAAGGATGGAGGTAACCGTTTGTGTACGGATTATCGGAAGATGAATGATGTCACCATCAAGAACAAGTACCCCTTGCCCAAGATAGAAGATTTGTTTGATCAGTTGACCGGTTCCAAAGTGTTTTCTAAGATTGATCTTAGAACAGGCTATCATCAACTCAAGATTCGCGCAAAGGATATTCCAAAGACTGCCTTTACCACCAGATATGGATTATACGAGTATACTGTCATGTCTTTTGGATTGACCAATGCCCCTGCTTATTTCATGAATCTCATGAATAAGATATTTATGGACTTCCTGGATAAGTTTGTCGTTGTTTTCATCGACGACATTCTGATTTATTCCAAGTCGGAAGAAGAACATGCGCTACACCTAAGGACCATTCTTGGAACCCTTAGAGAGCATTAGTTGTATGCCAAGTTTAGCAAATGTGAATTCTGGTTACAGGAAGTAGGATTCCTTGGTCACATTGTATCAGCCGGAGGAATTGCCGTTGACCCTACAAAGGTGAAAGATGTCGAAGATTGGCAAGCCCCAACCACTCAAACCCAAGTTCGTGCATTTCTCAGATTGGCGGGATATTACCGCAAGTTCGTAGAAGGATTCTCGAGTATCGCCCGACCCATGACCCAATTGCTGAAGAAGGACAATAAGTTTGAATGGACCGACAAATGTAAAGCGAGTTTTCAAGATATCAAGAGGAGATTGATTTCAGCCCCAATCTTAATCATGCCGGATATCACGACGCCCTTCGACGTGTATTGTGACGCATCCAAGATCGGTCTCGGATGTGTGCTAATGCAAGAAGGGAAAGTTATATCTTACCTATCTAGACAATTGAAACAACATGAGCAAAATTACCCAACCCATGACCTCGAACTCGCGACCGTAGTTCTAGCCCTGAAGACATGGAGGCATTACCTAATGGAAAACCGTTGTGAGATTTATTCGGATCACAAGAGCATGAAGTATATATTCACTCACAAGGAGCTGAATATGAGACAGAGAAGATGGATTGAGCTAATCAAGGATTACGATCTGGACATTCACTATCACCCTGGTAAAGCCAACGTAGTAGCCGATGCCCTTAGCAGATTGCCGTGCCACTTGAACTCCATGATCTTGAAGGAGCAACCAAGCTTGCACAAAGAGATGGAAGATTTTCGAATGGAATTAGTAAGTGAAGGATTTTTGGCTAGCATAGAACTTCAACCCACTTTGATCAGCCAGATCAAAGAGGCACAGAAAGGAAATGCTAGTATTGACGGAATCAAGCGTCGTATCGGTACAGGCAAAGTACCTGGATTCACCGAAGACGAAGAAGGAGTTCTGTGGTACAAAGGACGCCTTTGTGTACCAGCAGATTCTGAGTTGAAAGAAGTTATTCTCAAGGAAGCTCATGCCCGGAGGAACTAAGATGTATCAAGATTTGAAGGAGCAATTTTGGTGGCATAAGATGAAGAGAGAAATCGGAAGCTATATCGCCAAGTGTGATATATGTCAGCGAGTCAAGGTAGGACATCAAAGACCCGCTGGATTGTTTCAACCATTGCAGATTCCGGAATGGAAATGGGATTCTGTTGGAATGGACTTTATCACCGGATTGCCTACTTCTAGTAGGGGAAATGACTCTATCTGGGTCATAGTAGACAGATTGTCCAAAGTCGCCCATTTCTTACCCGTCAAGACCACATATCAGAGTTCTAAGCTAGCGGAGTTATACATCGCTAGAATCGTTAGTTTGCATGGAGTCCCCAAGAACATCATATCTGATCGAGGAACTCAATTTACCTCGAGATTCTGGAATAAAGTCCAAGAAGGTTTAGGAACCCGCCTAGATTTCAGTACCGCTTATCACCCTCAGACCGACGGACAAACAGAGCGAGTAAATCAAATACTCGAAGATATGCTGAGAGCATGTGTGTTAGAATATGGATCTAAGTGGGAAGACTGTCTGCCGTTCGCAGAATTTTCATACAACAATAGTTATCAAGCTAGTTTGCAAATGGCCCCATTTGAATTTATGTACGGAAGGAAGTGTCGCACCCCTTTGAATTGGTCGGAAGTAGGAGAGAGTCATATTTTCGGACCCGATATCCTACGAGAAGCAGAAGAGAAGGTTCACAAGATTCGTGAGCACCTCAAGACAGCCTAGTCCATACAGAAGAGTTACGCCGACAAGAGACGTAGAGACCTCTCCTTCAACATAGGAGATTTTGTGTATCTGAAAGTGTCGCCATTAAAAGGAATGCAGCGTTTCCAACTCAAAGGAAAGTTAGCCCCCAGATATATCGGACCTTTCAAGATTCTAAAACATCGACGAGAAGTGTCGTATCAATTAGAACTACCCGAAGAGATGTCAGCCGTGCACAATCTGTTCCATATCTCATTACTTCGCAAGTGTCTAGAAGTTCCAGAGAAGACGGAAGTGTTCAAGAATATTGATACCGGACTATAGAGATCAAGATGACCTGACCTATCCCGAAGTACCCATCCGTATTTTGGAAGAAGCCTTCAGAACTACCCGAACCCGAAGCATCAAGTTTCTCAAGATTCAGTGGAGAAACCACACAGAAGAGGAAGCTACCTGGGAGCGCGAAGATCACATCAGGACGGAGTTTCCTGATCTCTTCAAATCCTAGGTAATCTTTTCATACCTTTTCAAATCTCGGGACGAGATTTTGTTTAAGGGGGGAAGGTTTGTAACATCCCAAAAATATTAAACTAGAATCATCAAACTCCAATCACCAAATTTAGGATTAACAAAAACTTTTCTAAATAAAAATATGAAGGCATGCATATGTGTAAGCATGACAATTTGGATTCTTTTGAATTGCCTTGTTTATGTGTTTATTTGCTTGTAAAAGGATTCTTAGGTAAAATAAACATCATCTAAACAATCCCCGCACTTTTCCCAAAGACAAATAAATCAAAACAAACAAAATAAGGGAATGGTCATTTTGGCCAATTTAACTCCGATGCCTACTTTGGCTGTCTCTAACTTTCAAAACTTAACAGAAACTTGTTTGGATCTTTACACCCCATTGATAGTACTCATAACAAAGTACCAAGGCCCACCTTGTGATCATCCAAAAACATTTGAATGCATAGTTTAAAGGACAGTTCAAACTTGAATCTTTATCATATGGGAAGATCCCACTTTTTCAAAAACCACTCAAAAAAGCTCCAATTTCAAAACCCAAGCATCCACAAACTCACCAGCACATGCCTAGCACACCCACCAAAAATCTTTTCAAAATTCAAAACTTGAGTTCTGGCGGCCATTTCATCAAACACTTGGAGGCAACAAATCAATCTGGCCAAACTTCACTGTTTTGAGCAGTAATTTGGCTAAGCAATGTTCATCATTGATTACCATTGTATCCCTCAGTGCCAACCAGTGCTTGGAAAAACCTTAGACCCTACCCTTTGCCCCATGCCATGCCAACCCGAGCACCCCCTTGCCAGCCGACCATGGCTAGCTAGCCAGAGCAAGCACCAAGCCTAAACAGCATGTCTAGGACACAGCCCACCATCCACCGCCACCCCATGTCCAACGCTCGAACCCTACCAGCCACTGGACCACACGCCCAAGCCATGCCAAGCTTCTCTGAGCGCATGCCGAGAGCGCGCCAGAGCTCCACCCTCGACACACGCCCACAGACCGCGTGCCGCCCTCGCCGCGTGCATATGCGATCACCCCCGTCCCAGGAGACCGCCAGACATCCCCGTTCGCCGCCCCATGCGTCACAGCCACCGCTCGCCGTCGAAGACGCCGCCTCTGCCGCGCAGAGCATCGCATGTTCCAGACCGTTTGCCACCGCCCCTACACGCGCATTAAAGCCATAGAGCATCGCCAGGAGACCACCGATCGATCGCCACCGACGGCCATGCCTCTAGCAGCCCGTAGCCATGTCGCCACCGTCGCCTGCCCATCCCGTTCGGTCTCGTCGTCGAGACTATAAATAGAGGCCTCCCCCGCTCAAACTCTTCACACCATCTCACTCCCCTCTCCTCACTGATCGTTCCACCCCGTTCCCGGAGCAAGGCGAGCAGCGCATCACCGGAGCAGGCCGCCTCTGGAGAAGAAGGGCGCCGTCGATTTCGTCCACCCTAGGAGAAGCTGCCGGTACCAGGAGGTTCGCCGTCGTCGACTTTGTCATTCGCCCGCATCGCCGACCCTCGCCTGAGCCCCAGTGAGCCTCCCATGACCCCCACTGCACCGCTAGGGTTCGAGCTCGTCGGTGACTAGTTCATCGTCCACGACGACCCTCAGCCGTTGATCTTACTTCTAATCCAACGCACCACGTTGCCCCGTACCGCTTCGCACCCCCTGTCTCACTGATGCATGGGGACAACAACTTAACCAGCCCGCGTAAGCGCTGTGCTTAGCAGGCCTGCCTAGTATCGTTTCCCGCGCAGCCCACTCGTTTGAATTTGGATTTTTCCATTTTCATTTAAACACAGTTTTGTACCTAGTTTCAAAAATCAACCCAGCTCGATTCAGTGAACCAAATTGAATGAAACCAATTTTGTTAGAAAGGTCTTGAAATGCTGAATCCAAGCCCGTTGGATTTAAATCATTTGGATCTGTAGATCACCCTTGGTAAAAATAACAAGGCAGAAGCTTTTCTGCATTCAAACATTTTTCAAATTGAAACCATAATAGCTTTTGAGTTGATTCCAACTCTCAAAAATCACATTTAACCATACCTTTCAGAATATATAAAAATATATGGGTTTACTTACAGAAATAATGTTCAAGTAATAAAAGAATACCACATAGGCATTTCTAGTCACTTATTTTATTTAAAATAAAAAGGTTAAACCTTATTAAATTGTGACACCACTTTAAATCACATTCCCATGTACTGAAATGTGTGGTGATGACATGTGTCAACATGATCCCATGTTTGGTTTGGAGAATATTAAATCTTAAGTAGTTTTTCAATGAGTAGAAATTACTTTTCTAAAAATAAAAGAAATTAAACCAAGCTTTAATCTTGTAATATTAGTGATGATGCTAGATCATCTATAGGACCCTTTTGTGTGATGATTGAAAGTAGTTAAGTATTGTTTGGTGATTGTGTACCTCGTATTTATTCATAGACGCTAGTACCGACCAAGGATACGAGGAGGAAGGAGGATACTACGAAGAAGAAGCCGAGGAGAACTTCAACCTCTGCTCTGCACAAGGCAAGCTAATACTTGCAAGATACTCTACTTTAGCAAACCTTACTAATCAAGTTGACCTATGCAAGCAAATACTTGCTTGTTACCATGCCAACTATATGCCTTAAGCATATGTGATCATACCCACTTGATAAACCCATTCCTAGTTTTACTTAGAAGCTTTATACTTTATTGTTTATCAAAGCTATTACTTAGAGGTTACTTAAGTTAATTTGTAGATTCTAGAACGATAATTGAAGGTTGCATAAAGAGCATAAAACTTGGCATGAGCTAGATAATCTTTATGTCATCCTAAGGCATGAGATTGAAATTAGTTAAACTCCACTATTTTACCACCCCTCATTAGTACTTACCCCCACTTGTAGATGCTAGTGCTAAGTATAAAACTTGATCAACTTTAGAAGGGAATACTTGGCGAAAATGGTTATGAATACCTTGGAATGATGAATCATTCTACTGAGATGTTTTGACATGTGTTTCCAAACACCAGATGATTTTGGTGATGAAAATGTTGAGGCATGAGCCTTATCCCTTTATAAAACTGATGGTTGTCTGGATGCGATACCATTCCAATTTTACCGTACAACCACAATACCCGAGAATTGGGTAGGGCTTGACTAGAAACTTATATACCTTAGTATTAGTTCCCTCACGGCCAAGGTCTGAGCTGAGGCTACCTTGTGAAGATTGTCCACCTGTACAGTACCCAATATGACAGTTGGTCATGGTTGGGAGGCCAAACTCACAGGAGAGGTGCTTATACTAGGGCGTGTAATTGAAAGGTTAGGATTGATTATCCGCATACTGAGTATGGTGAATTCAGGATTTGTTCCTGATGAATGTATCGAATGTTGTGGTGTAAGTGTACAATCTCTGCAGAGTGTCAAACTATTCGAATAGCCGCGTCCGCGGTTATGGACAGTTGGAGTGGCCATACTGTTCCCCCTTCGGATGTTTTCAAAATGTCTTGTGAAATGGATTGAGATTTTGACTTTACCACAACAGAGTTGTGATATGAAATACAAGTTCCCACTTAGGTGTTATAAAACTTCAACTAGTTTTCTTCATTTCTAAACTTAGTAGAGGTAAATCTGGCTTTTTGCGAAACAACCCTAGAGCTTAGTGTCCTACTACAAAAAACCCCTTCACTTGTTAGTATTAGTTTGCGAGTACTTAAAGAGTACTCATGGCTTTGTCCCTGGCTATTCCGCCAGACTATGAAGAGGAGTACCTGGAGGATGGACCCCAGGAAGGTTACGACAACTAGGATCATCTCCCATCGTCAGCATTGCATGTGACCCCGAAGATGGAGCTTCGCCTACGCTACCGTTATTATTACGTATTTCCGCTGCTTGAGTTGTATTAAGAAATGGATCATGAGATCCTTATTTGTGTAAGACCTTATTTATGGTTTGTAATGGATGATGTACTGTGGTATCCAATTATGTTATGTCTCGCAAAAATGGTAATCCTGAGATTGCAATGTATGGCATAACAGGCATCTGGGATTAAAAATCCGGGTGTTAAATACACATGTACTTACTATGACAAGAACTTACAGGTGACTAAAGTTGAGTAGCATGAGGAGCGGCCCTCGTATTCAAGGGACATGAGATTGCCAACGTATACTTTGTCAAGCATATACTCCATAGTTTGGTCACTTTAACCTTCAAGATGCTTATGATAGGGGCAATGAGAGATGAAACCCAAGTACCATAATTTTTGGAAGCTCTTTTTGAGACTTGAAATCCCTGCTTTACTTTTATGAAGGGCCTTTCTTCCACCATTATATTGAGTCTCCACCATCTATCCTTAGGCACCAGTTAAGAGAGCATAGTTGCCATTCTTAGTTCTATGTGCATTGTCCCAAAACTTATTGATTGATGCATATTGTTGATATTGCTTGATTCTTGAACTATTTGTATCTAGTCACTCTTATGAACTTTGAAGGTGTCCTATGCATCTATTTGCTACTCCATGAGGGACAAGCTGAATTCCAGTATGCTGTTTTCTATATGTGAAAGAAACAAACGTATTTCAATGCATTGTTATTCATGATCTTTGTTTGTAACCTTTCATGCTACATACATAGTTACTTTGTATTACTATTAGAACTCCATCTTTCATGCTCATGTTTAGAGTTCTTTGATCCCAGCTTTCAATGCTTGCAAATGGTTTGATCTTGATTTCGATGGTGCATGTCACCTAAAAAAATATTCTTTTTATCACTTACCTACTCGAGGACGAGCAGGAGTTAAGCTTGGGGATGCTTGATACATCGGAAACGTATCTATAATTTTTGATGTTCCATGCTTGTTTAGTATCTACTTTGCTTTGCTTTGTCTACACTTTGAGGTGTTTTTATATGTTTTCTGGTACTAACCTATTAACAAGATGCCACAGTGCCAGTTGCATGTTTTCTTCTGTTTTTGGTTCCAGAAAAGTCAGAAAATCAATATTCTCGGAATTGGACGGGACAAAAGCCAAAGTCAATATTTTACCGTGGGGAACACGAAGCCAGAGTACGAGACGGAGGGAGCCACTCCCCTGGCCGCGCGGCTAACCCTAGCCTGCGCCTGGGGGTGCAGCCGCCCTGGGTACCCCTGCCTCGCCTCTTCGCCTATAAACAACTCCTGATACCAAAACCCTCAGGACCCAATCAATATTCCACAAAACAGTCCGTAGCCGCTGCCACCATCATCCCTAGATTGGGGGATCTCAAGCTCTTCATGGCACCCTACCGGAGGGGGGATCATCCCGGAGGCCTTCTTCTTCATCATGCCAGCCTCCGGTATGAAGCGTGAGTAGTTCCACCTTGGACTACGAGTCCATGTAATAGCTAGATGGTTGTATCTCCTCCTTTGTGCTACCATGTTTAGATCTTGTGAGCTCCGTTCATGATCAAGATCATCTATTTGTAATCATGCATGTTGTGTTTGCGGGGATCCGGTGGATATTGAGATTACTATGTCATATTGATTAATGGTTTTGTCTACTTGATTCTATCATGTCTGTGTTGTTTGTGATCTTGCATGCTCTCTGTTGTTAGTAGCTATCTTGGCCAAGTAGTTGCTAGTGACTCCAAGAGGGGGCATTTTTGCTCGATAGTGGGTTCATGCCTCTAGTTTCCAAGGGAAGTGATAGAAATCTCTTCGGTTGTAGATGTGCTGTTGCTACTAGGGAGAAAACAACGGTCTCTTGTTCATGGAACAAGTGGATTGTTTACCTTATACACTTTGCTTAAAGCAGTTATCCGTTGCTTGCAACTTAATACTGTAGGGGGTTCTAATGATAACCTGAAGGTGGATTACTAGTCATAGATGTAGTTGGATGGTGGTCTATCTATCTTTTTGTATTGCCCAATCGAATCTCATAGGATCATGAATGTCTAGTATTGCATTGTTATGCCTTGCTCAGTCCTGTCAATTGCCCTGCTGTAATTTGTTTAACGACATGCCATGTTTGTTTATCTCAAGGAGAACACCTCTAGTGAACTATGGACCCCGGTCCAATCTTTACCATTGATACATCTTCCACTGTTACTGTTTATCTTTCTGCAAACCACCATTACCTTCCACACCATACAGTTAATCCTTTGTTTTTAGCAAACCGATGAGATTGACAACCTCAATGTTCGTTGGACAAAGTCTTGAGTTTGTGTTGTCTAGGTTTCCATGTTTCTAGCAACACCTTTGAGTCGTTTCCTTCCTCCTACTGGTTCGATAACCCTGGTTTCTTACTGAGGGAAGACTTGCTGCTGTGTTCATCACACCTTCCTCTTGGGGACTCCCAATGAAGCTCTACATTGATCTGAGACACCATCAATCACTTCCCTTCTCCGCGACCCTGTATGCCCACCCTTTTGCTAGCTCAGGACAACGGCTACGCCGGTTTAAATTCCTGAAGAGAGCAATCCATTATAGACATCTAATATCGGGGAATTGACGGTTCCCACCCTTGGACATTCGTAGATGTAGGATCACGGCTCCGATAAAGTTGTCCATCAGCATACGAAAGGGAGAATATCCATCTGACTTCCCCATAGCACATATAGATCTCATGGTTAACGCGTAATATACGACACAAGAATCACTCACGACATTTGTTATTAATTCCTAGGTGATACTTTCCCGTGCAAATGGAACCTCCACCAATCCACAAACCATATTGTGGTTCCATTTGCCCGCCATATTAGGTTAACACCACTTGGGTCGATAACCATTAAGTCACATTATTAAGAAAATAGTATTTTCTTCCATCCTTTTTGAAATGCAGGTGATGACAACAACAATTTGCAAATACTTGATAGAAAATAATAAAAGGACATGAGCAAGTGTGAACTTGCCTTGATATAGCAAAGAATTATAGTCGAGTGTTTTGACTTGACCCTAGGCCTCGAGTTCTACAAAATACCATCATTGTCTGGTAAGGACAATGTTTAAAGAAGCAATATGTTGTTATGCATAAGTAATGAGATGCATGTTGTAAAGGCCCCAGGTAATTCCCCAACATTATAAGTGTGTTGGATTTTGATGATTTGTTTAAGATTTAATTTATCTTCAACTTTACTTCACAAAAGAGTATAGTTGCAAGGACTTTAAGATCAACATATAAGTCATAAAAGGTGAAGTACAATTAGAATACATAATTAAGGTTAAGTGGTATCATGTAAATATTACGAAGTTCATATTTTAAGTTGTTATGACTTAAAAGAAATAGTATAGTGTTTCTTTTGAAGTGGCAGAAAGAATAATATTTGAAGAAAATATTAGTTATGTTAAGTAAATTAACTTTGAAGATTAATAGGACTAAAGTTATGGTTTATGATGAGATTTGAATGATTTTAAGTCATTATATTCCTAGCTTATGGTATATCATACCAAAGTTAACTATAAAAATATAATGTGTTGGGGAGGTGACCCCGGATAGGGTCAAGACGGGGGAAGCCAAAAGGATTTTCCCCGGTATTATGCCGAGTTACTGTTTATATCGGCCGAATCATGTAAAGGTCGGACAAGATGAGCATGACCATGACGTTTACAAGAGGAGCTGTACGTTATTCGGCCGACGTACGAGTTAAGTTGGCCAGGCAAGTCCGAATAAGTCATGATGCAGGTGAAGGCCGAGCCGAGCTAAGCGAGGCAGGGCCGAATAACATGAAGCTTGTAGGAGAAGGAAGAGCCTAAAGTCAAACCCTAGCCTCGGGCTAGGAAGAATTTGAACAGAGCCAAGCGCAAAGGATAAGGCGCAGAGCAGCAGAAGAGCAGAAGGAGGTCACGGAGGTGACAGTCCTGGAACCCGAGGCATGTAGGTGGGGCTCTCTGGAACTTTGCCGTCATTAGAAGGGGGACACGGAAAGGAGCGCTGAGTTACTATATTGGGACAAGCATATTCCACGAATATGCTTGCCACGTCATCCCTAGAGGATCCAAGGCACCCCTTTATAAGGAGAAGCTTGGACCCTTGAGGGGGGATCGGTTCATTCTATATCGTTAGGCTGGTAGAAGTTCATCCTCTCTTCCTGCATACAGCTCAAGGAGCACTTGTAGTCCAGGAAAGGAGAAATAAAGATATGTTTGTTAGTCATTTGTGTGTAGAATTAACTACATCTTCCCTCCCCAGATCCCTCTAGCATCCATTGGACCCAAACTTTAGCCTACCCATGGCATCTGCCGTGCCACCACCACGACAGTTGGCTCCCACTATGGGGCCAACAGCGGTGCTAGCTAGAGTCATGATCCGGACGGGAAACTTCATCCACACTGGCGAGCGCGTTGTCTCTGGCTTAGTCCAGAGATTTGATCTCTGTGACTATGTCAGCGATAACGCAGGAAGATTCAGGGGAAAAACTCCTCCGCTCAATGGCGTCTTCATCAACTTGGTCATGCACCAGATCTACGTCGGCGTCGACACCTCCGGTGTTTATCCTCACCAAGTTATTGTTGCAGGAGAGCCGCCTTAGCGTCGCAAACGGTCCGCGTGGAGAACGCCCCGTCAGTAGCGTCGAGGTGATGGTCGCAGGCGGGAGCAGCAGGCGCCGGATCAAGCAAGGATCCGACGACGGGAGTGCAGATGACCACAAAGCAGGCAGCTCCACCGCCCGCCGAGGTGGATCCTTCAGCAGCCAACCTAGCCGAGGTGCAGGAGACAACCCCAAAGGCACCAAGGGTAAGATGGCCACCTCTGGAAAGAACAGAAAATATTCTCCAGGCAACTATAGATAATCTGACCATGCCTGTAGCGCCGATACTTGATCCGGCTAATGCTCAGGCAGAATTAGAAGAAACCAGGAAAAAAGTACTGGTGGAGGCAAAAAAGGTGTCGGCATTGCGGGAGTCCTTAAACAGGACCCTGTGAGAATATGCTAAGGCAAACAAGCTTGATGTCGCCCCCGAGCGGGTTGATGAATTAAGATTGAGAGGGAAGAACCTCATGGATGATATAATAAAGAGCATGAGACTCATAAGGCAGATTCAGTCGATCTAGGCTTGCCGAGGTATAGCACCCCGGCAAAGAACCTAAGGGCGGCAAATGCCGCTGCACTAGAGTTAGAAGGACTAACCGGCGAAGCCCGGCAGAAACAGCAAGAAAGAGTGAATGAGCTAGTGCGCATTGCGAACCAGCAGAATGAAGAAATGCTCAGGGCAGACCCGGCAAGGCCTGGTGCCTCGCGTATGGTTCATTCGGCTGGTGCAGCACCCGCCCTATCTGTGGCAGCAGCATCCTCACCCGGAAACAATGCGCGAAAAGACAGAGCGGTAATTTCAGGAAAAAGAAATAAGCAAATTGTTCCGTATGATCCGGCAGTAGCCGGAAAAGCTAATGAAAACAGAGGCAATGGGAGCCTAGGTAACAATGGCAAAAGAAACCCCGGTCGTGCCAACAAAGGCAACAGAAGCCGAGGTAATGGGGATCTCGAAAGAGGAAATCATGAGAATAATATCCCGGCAGAAGGAAAAAGGGATCCGTCGCCCAATCCTCAGCCGAGATATGAACCTCGGCAGGAAAGAGAAGTGAGACCAGCTCGCCACAATCAGGTGAATGAGAGGTACAATGATGGTTATTCGGATATATGGAGTATGCAGGGCATGCTGGAAATGACCATTATGGAATACAGGAAATAATCATTTACAGAAACTTGCCGTCGAATGACGCAAGATCAAAATTGGACAGGTTGTACCGGTCCGAGTTGTTAGAGGAGCAAGGTCCCCCAGGTCCGGCATGTTTCAGACCCCGGATCATGGGCGAGCCGCCTGTGCCGAATTTTCAGCTGGCTAGGGGCACAAAAACATACAATGGGAGCACCAAACCACAAGACTGGTTAATTTACTATGCCACTGCAGTAAAAATAGCTGGCGGAAACTTGCGATGGGCAGTAAGATATGTTCCACAAATGCTGGAAGGACCGACCAGAGTATGGCTGAATAATCTGCCAGCGGGCAGTATCAACTGCTGGCTAGATTTTGAGGAGATGTTTGTCAGCAACTTTACCAGCACTTACAAGAGACCAAACAGGCCACAGCAGCTTGCAATGTGCAAGCAAAGGCCGAATGAGACACACAGAGAATTCTTGACTCGGTGGTGTAACCTCAGGAATTCATGCGAGGGAGTTATAGAATCACAATCGATAGCTTGGTTCGCTCAAGGATGCCGTTATGCCAGTGTCTTGTGGCAGCGACTGCAAAGAGATATGCCAACCACTTTGGCAGAAACCACACCAGGATAGCGAATTCATATGCATTGGGAGATCCGACGCAACCGGAGCTGATGTCGGCAGACCATCGGGAGCATCAAGATCAATATGCAAGAGATGCACCGGATCATCAAGGCGCAATGAGTTCAGAGGAAGAAGAAGAGAGGAAAGACCGGATTACAGATATGCCTCCAATCAGGTGGCAGCGGTAGTGCAAGATCAGCTGAGTCATGGAAACAGTCAGCGGCAGAAGAATGGTCCTCAGCAATGGACACCAAGGAATGAAGGGAAGAGACAATGGACACCAGAACAGAAGAAGCAATGGCAGGAAAGACCGAAGTACACGTTTGAGTCCATGTTGGATCAACCGTGTAAGTTTCACACTCCAAACCCGGCCAAGCCGGCCAATCATACAACTCGGCAATGCGCCTAGATGAAAAATGCAATGGGTAACCTGGCGGGCATGCAAGCACCTTCCCATCAGGCACATCAGCAGCAGCAGCCATAGTTGACTGGAGCAAATGCACAACAACTAATGTTACCCCCTCCTTCCCCGAGGTATGATAACTCAGACCGGAGAGATGCAGTGCATCAAGTGATAAATCAGGGTCAGGATGGAAGGACAAACCCCGGAAATAATGGACGCAATGATTACAGGGAACATCATCAATCATATTGCATGTTCACAACAGAACAGCAAGACAGGCAAAGTGTACAACAACGGCATATGGAAGTAAATGCAGTTATGCCGGCAGTACCAAGATATGCGCCTTGGTCAGATCAAGAAGTAACTTGGAGCATAAAGGATCATCCCAAAATAATGCCAAATCCGGGGTCGTACGCACTCGTACTGGATCCGACGTTTGTCGGACCCAGCATTAATGTGAAATTTTCAAAAGAACTCATTGACAATGGGAGTAGTATCAATATCATGTACAAAGATACAATGCATAAACTCGGAATATCGCAGAATATGCTGCAATCCACAAGAACCACATTCCATGGAATAGTGCCTGGACTTTCATGCGAGCCCATTGGGAAGGTTCGAGTAGATGTTTTATTCGGCACAAGGGATAACTGCAGAGCGGAAAATTTGGAGTTTGAGGTGGTGGACCTAGAAAGTTGCTATCATGCTTTACTCGGTCGGCCAGCATTGACCAAATTCATGAGCAGCTGCCACATAACTTACTTAAAAATGAAGCTACCGGACCTCAAGGGGTGATAACGGTAGAAGGAGATTACAGGAAGTCGATGGAATGTGCCTCGGCCGGATCAAACCTGGCCGAGTCATTGGTGACCGCAAGATAAAAAAGAAGGATTCAAGAGGTAGCGGCTCTCGCTCAGTCGGCGCAACTGAATATGCCGGCATTGGCCAACCCGCATGGAAGCGTTTCTTTCCAGCCGACTAAAGAAACGAAAAAGGTCCAGATAGATGAGCAGTTCCCAGAACGCACCATCACCATTGGTGCCGGCCTAGATGCCAAATAGGAAGGCGAGCTCACCAACTTCCTCCATGAGAATCGGGACATCTTTGCATGGTCAACTCAATACCTGCAAGGTGTAACGAGGGAGTTGGTGTAGGGTTTCGTAGCATGGAAAACAAAAAAATTGTACCGCATACAAACAAACAAGCCAAAATCTATCTACTAGATTTTAGCAACGAGTCGAGGAATAACTCACCCTCGAAGATTCCAAAGTGTTTAACGAGAGCAGATTCTCGTGGGTGATGTAGTCGTACTCTTTCCGATCTCAAGATCGCGTAGACGATCCTTCCGGCGCTGCGTTCCGGCAGCGCCTCTGCAGTCGGTCACACGTTCGGTACTCGACGAAGACCTTCCTCTCCCTTGTTCCAGCAGGTAGCGGAGGTTGTAGCACTCTCCTCGTGATTCCGGCAGCATAACGGCGTGGTACCGGAAGTAGAGGGGAGATCTCGCAGGGCTTCGCCTTAAGCCGGAGCAAGTATGGTGGACTATGAGAGAGATCCTCGGCGATATAGGGTTTAGACGCACCAAGGAGGAGGGTCTAGGGCCGGCGGCTAGGGCTTGGAGCTTCCCAAGTCGGCGGCTAGGGTTTCCCTAGGCGGCGGCAGCAGGAGGTGGCGGCGCCGGCGGCTGGGAGCTAGGGTTTTGGGTGGAGGTGTTGTGTACTTGGAGGGGCAGCCCTGCCCCTCCTTATATAGGTGGAGGGAGGCGCGCCAGGGGAGGGGAGTCCCTCCCTAACTCGGATCCCAAGTGGGCCGGCGGTGGAGGGGAGGAACTCCTCCCCAAGTAGGTTTCCTACTTCCCCTCCACCTTCCAAAATAGTCGTTTGACTTTTCAAATTGGCGTTTGACTTTTCAAACTAGGATTTGATTAAACCCTTTATTTTGTTCAGCGATGACACCTAGTACATGATGCAATCATTCCAACTTGGTATGACACATTCATGTACCCTTCCCCTCCGGAGTGCCGGACATTCCGGAACCTTCTAGAACATTCCCGGTGAAAACACCGGAACCATTCTCCAACCCCGAAACAGGACTTTACTTATATGAATCTTATTCTCCGGACCATTCCGGATCTCCTCGTGATATCCCGGATCCCATCCGAGACTCCGAACAACATTCTGTCTCTTATTCATCATTCCATAACTACTCAAACAACGTCGAATCCTTAAGTGTGTCTCCCTACGGTTCATGAATTTGCGGACATGATCGAGACACTTCTCCGAACAATAACCAATAGAGGAATCTGGAAATTCATATGGCTCCAACATATTTCTACGATTACTTTGCGATCGAATGAACCACTTACATACGATACCAATTTCCCTTTGTCTCACGATAGTTTACTTATCCGAGGTTATGATCGTCGGTATCTCTGCATACCTAGTTCAACCTCATTACTGATAAGTACTCTTTTCTCGTTCCCGTGATATGTGATCCCTTCTGAGCCAGTCACATGCTTGCAAGCTAATTGGATGACATTCCACCGAGAGGGCCCAGAGTATATCTATCCGTCATATGGATGGACAAATCCCACTCTTGATCCATGTGCCTCAACACATACTTTCCGAACACTCAATGCCACCTTTATAGCCACCCAGTTACGGTGTGGTGTTTGATGTCATCAAAGCATCCTTCTGGTGATGGTGATTAACATGATCTTAGGTCGAAGGAATTAGGTTACTATGTATCAGAAAGCTTATAGCAAATGAACTATATTAAATGACTTGATCTTTATGATACGCTTAACTATAGGAGTATGTCCATCACATCATTCTCCTAATGATATGACCCTGTTGTTAATAACATCTCTATGTTCATGATAAGGAAACCATGATCATATATTAACCAACAAGCTAGTTTAGCAAGAGGCTTTACTAGGGACTCTTTTATGTTTACAAATCACACAAGTATTAATGTTTCCTTTTAATACAATTATAGCATGGTATGTAAACATTTATCATAAGTATGAAGATATCATAATAACCTACTTTATTATTGCCTCTTGGGCATATCTCCAACAGCCTCCCACTTGAACTAGAGTCAATAATCTAGTTTCAAACCTTTGTGTATTCAACACCTATGGATTTCCGGTGTTGTAAGTACACGTTTGCTAGTGGTCAATTGATCTCCGGATCTGACACTTCCAGGTCCGTGTGTAATTGCATGTCTTTGTGTCTCTACGCATCACTCATTCTCTAATGAGATGGCTTTGTATAAATTTGGTCCTTTGGTGAGACCTTTAGTTCTTTGGGGTTAAAACATGTTGATAATATTGTCGTACAATATATCTTCATAGTATTATCCTGTTGTGAACTACACCTAGTTTGATAACAAACTACTTGACACAAATGCCCTCTTTAGCTACTATAATAGCAGTCATATACTTAGCCTTTTTTTGTAGTATCTGTCACAATGTCTTAAATTTGGAACTCATCCAAATCTATTATGGAACTTACTTTCCATTATATTGTGCCACCTTAGTTTAGATTGAGATAAACTTAATTTGTACTTTGTGGAAAAACTAGTATCAATGTAATACTTTTACAATGAATTAACCATCTATTTGCCACTTCTACAAAATAATATATTCTTATTTCTTTTACAAGATCATAAGAATATATTTACTATTGTACAATAATCATCTTATGAATCATTCTGGTATACGCTCATAACATTTAGAGCATAGGACATATCTGGATTTGTACACATCACAACATGATTGATAAAATACTCTTTGTGATTTTATACATCAAGTATCAATCTGAATCTTTGTTTCACTTACCAAATGTCAATACACTTGAATATATCATCAATATTGAACTCATTCAATCCTTTCTGTGCGACAAGAACCTTTCTTTTAGTTTCTATATTGAACTCATTTAATATATCATCTATGTACTTTCGGCACAACCATATTAGCGTCTATTGATGCCAAATATTTGGGTTTTGCCTAAGTCTTTCATCGAGATGAAATTCTTATCTTGTGTTAATAAAAAGATACATTATTTCCAATCAACAATATGTCTTCCACATAATGTATTAGAAACATGTCTTAGCGCTCCCACTTAATTTCTTGCAAATGCAAGCATCTTCATCGTCTCCGATGAAATTAAACTCTTTTAACAGTTTCATCATAGTGAAGATTCCAACTCCGCGATGCTTACTTCAACCATTGAAGTTTGCATATGCATTTAGCATCCTTTGAATTAACAAAACCTTTTGGACCGTGTCATGTACACGTCCTAGGTAACCCTTCTATTAGAAGAACTTGTTTTGTTTATCCAACACATAACAAAATTATATGTCGTGGTTGCTACATTAATCAGTCTAGACTAAATATCGCTATGAAAGATCAAATCTTGTCATAGTCAACCTTTGGACATTGTTGTGAACTGTTTCCCAACATGTCGACCATTTCATAGATGCGAAACATCCATGTCTAATTCTTTATAGATCCAAACACAAATGTAAGGTCTTACACCTTTCTCGAGGGTCCTTCAAGTTCAAAACTTGATTTATCGTGTATGGAACTATCACGTATTTTATGGCTTCAAGCCATTTTACGGAGTCAGGGCCCATCACCTCTTCTTTGCATGTAGTATGTTCATTATTCTCAAATAATGATTCAACCCTCAAATCTTGGTATTTGATTGCTTACTCGACCTACTTGGTTCAATAGAAACTTTGACCTTCGTAACCACAACCTTTGAGGCACTTGAGCCATGAGCATTGTTGCTGCCTCCGGAACACTTTTCGGCGCTACGCAACTTTGCACATATAGCTAAGGTTCTTTTAACCTTATCAAAGTTCTATTGTCCTCCCACTTATCTTTTCACGAAAAATTCCTTCTCAAAGAAACTTGACGTTCTAAGTGACAAACACTTTTGTCTCCGATGTTATGGAGGATTACTTAACAGTTATTCGAAATAACATACAAAGACAGGTTCATCCGACTTTGGTTGCAAACATCTTTCTTATGCATAGCATACCAATGTTTAAGAAAGGACAACTTGGGTTTTATCCCAAACCATAACTTTATATGGTGTCATTTCAACGGATTATGATGGAGCTCTTTTCAGTGGAAAAACGGTAGTCTCTAAAGCTTTTAATCTTTTAAAATATAATGGCATTTTTATGATTTACACCTTTGATCTTTACCATGTCAAACAAGGTTTAATTACATATCTCGAACGCTCCATACTCTTATGGTGTTTCGGAAATGCAAATCCACGGAACGATTCCTTAAATCTTAGGTATTATGCTAAACTTGTAACTCAAATATATTTGTTTATGATCTTATCATAAACTACTTATATTCTTGTTACAATGATTTTGCACTTCATCTTGAAAATCTTTGAACTTTTCAAATTTTCATACTTCATCCTTATTAAGTAAATATTCATATATTCACTCAAATTTTCGGAAAAAGCATATGAAGTTGAAATCCATCGCTCTTGACTACACATAATGGACTTTGTACAACAATATGTACAAGTTCCAATAAGCAGTCATTCGTTCCCTTTTGGCCTATGAACGAAGTTTTAATTATCTCTAGGAAAGTTTCACAAGCGTCATTTGATCAAAAATCAAAAGACTCCAAAATTCCATCCACATGGAGATTCTTCATGTTTTCTTTCCAATATAATTTAAATGGCGATGTCACTTCCTAAGTGATCTTTCAATCAATTTGTCTTTCGACATTTTTTAGCACTAGTTTTATGGATGTGATTTCTCCAACGAGATTTATGAATCATCCATCTTTTATGGATTACGGCAATTATTTGAACAACCCTTTTGTTCTCATAATACCTGATAAAACAAATCTTGAAGGCAAGCTTTGATGTTTAACAAGCAGCACAATAACCCTTTATTTGTTCTCGATGAACATCATCACATATTCTTTTGCTAGTTACTTAGGCCATTGTAGTTCATGAATTGTGTTGTTTCGTATGACAATTCACACCAACAAATTCAGTATCAAATACTTAAGAACCACATTGTTTAATAAGCAAAGAATATAGCCATAACATGTATATCATCTATATACTTAAGCTGAACAATTCTAATCTTTTCTTTTCTGCCATATATTTATGAGATTCTCTTTCAGTATTCCCTTTTGAAAGAATCTATCAACATCAATAGTGGAGTCATACATATGACACATAGTCCAAAGCGTGTATAATTAAATACCAATGTCTTTAGACTTTCACTTTGAAGTAGATCACCATCATCAAAATTTTGGTGTGCTTTCAAATTCCATTCTTTAGTAATCTCTTGGTGTAGTAAATATTTTACCTACATCAAATATTCACCCTTATCATGGAATTATTCATGATCAAGCTACTTTAACTTATTGCGGTGAATCGCGAGTATAATGTTGCTCTCCGAAACCTTTTGGAGAATTAAGACAACCATTGTCTCCAACCTTTTGCAAATTCTCATCAAATATGAGAACATGACTTTTGCCATATTATACTCTATCATGTTGCAACCAAAACTTTGTTTCAGATATCACAATATCTTCCACACATCATGGTTTCTGAAACAACTCTTTCAGATCCTAGATAACCTTGATATTAAGACAATCCTTTGAATATCAAGAATCATGGAGACAAACATGATACTTATACACTAACACTTGGAATTTATCACTCTCGATTTAATACCAGTTATTAAACTTCATGGAGTAACCGGAACTTAATGAAAGTTTGCAATAGGACTTTTAAACTTTAGTTTAACACTTCAAAACAATACGATACCAGTTCGTAAAGTAACTAACCAGAATTCTATAGTTCTATCATCTCAATTATAACTAAGCGCAAGGTGGTAAACGGATGCCAATGACTACAACAATTATGCAAATTCACTTTGATTTAATTTATGATAAATAGTGTTCAACTTTTAATCATATTTCTGTTGAACTCCCACTCAAAACAATATCCCTCACATTGTTTTAGTGATCACACGAACCAAATCCACCACATCAAAACCGATCATCACGAGAGTTGATGTAGCTTCAATGGCGAACAATCAACATGTTCATCATATCTACTATATGACTCTTGCTTTACCTTTCGGTGATCCGTGTTCCGAGACCATGTCTGTACATGCTAGGCTCGTCAAGATCAAACCTTAGCTTCCGCATGAGCAAATCTGGCTTGCTCACGTTGTATACACTTGTGGAATCTAACACACCCGATCATCACGTGGTGCTTGGAAACAACAAGCTTTAGCAACGGTGCTTACTAAGGATGAACACTTTAGAACTTGAAATTCATGTGCATGAGGGATCATCTTATAATGCTACCGTTGTTAACTAAGCAATACAAGATGCATAAAGGATTAACATCACATGCAATTCATAATATGTGATATGATATGGCCTTTCTTCTTTGTGCTTCCGATCTCCATCTTCAAGCACGAACATGATCTCCATCATCACCGGCATTGCATCAAGGTCCATGATGCTGCTCCATGGTTGTCGTCCACCAGCTTCAACTATTACAACTACTTTGAATAGACACGCGGGTCTTAACAGAAATTAAAGACAACCATATGGCTCCTGCCGGTTGCCAACTTACAATAAGGAACATTGCATACATCAAATATAATCACAATCATGGCCATATCACATCACAGCACACCCCTGCAAAACAAAGTTAGACGCCTCTAATTTTCTTTGCATATTTTACGTGGTTTGGGGCTTTCAATAAGTGTCGTTCTAACTTATGAACAAGAACCACAACATTGATACTAGTATTGTCAATCACCCGTTGTAAATTGAATCTTAACTATGTTGGGAGAAACAGGCACCCGCAAAGCCACTTATGCAATACAAGTTGCATGTCAAGCGTGGAGCAAGTCTCATGAACGATGTCATGTAAGGTTAGCCCGGCCCGCTTCATCCCACCATCCCGCAAGATGCAAAGTACACAAGAAGCAATCGACAACAAAAGCATCAACGCCCACAATGACCATTGTGTTCTACTCGTGCAACAGATCTACATATAGACACGGCTCTGATACCACTGTAGGGTTTCGTAGCATGGAAAACAAAAAATTTCTACCGCATACAAACAAACAAGCCAAGATCTATCTACTAGATTGTAGCAACGAGTCGATGGAATAACTCACCCTCGAAGATTCCAAAGTGTTTAACGAGAGCGGATTCTCGTGGGTGATGTAGTCGTACTCTTTCCGATCTCAAGATCGCGTAGACGATCCTTCCGGTGCTGCGTTCTGGCAGCGCTTCCGCAGTCGGTCACACGTTCGGTACTCGATGAAGACCTTCCTCTCCCTTGTTCCAGCAGGCAGAGGAGTTTGTAGCACTCTTCTCGCGATTCCGGCAGCACAACGGCGTGGTACCGGAAGTAGAGGGGAGATCTCGCAGGGCTTCGCCTTAAGCCAGAGCAAGTATGGTGGACTATGAGAGAGATCCTCAGCGATCTAGGGTTTAGACGCACCAAGGAGGAGGGTCTAGGGCCGGCGGCTAGGGCTTGGAACTTCCCAAGTCGGCGGCTAGGGTTTCCCTAGGCGGCGGCGGCAGCAGGAGGTGGCGGCGCCGGCGGCTGGGAGCTAGGGTTTTGGGTGGAGGTGTTGTGTACTTGGAGGGGCAGCCCTGCCCCTCCTTATATAGGTGGAGGGAGGCGCGCCAGGGGAGGGGAGTCCCTCCCTAACTCGGATCCCAAGTGGGCCGGCGGTGGAGGGGAGGAACTCCTCCCCAAGTAGGTTTCCTACTTCCCCTCCACCTTCCAAAATAGTCGTTTGACTTTTCAAATTGGCGTTTGACTTTTCAAACTAGGATTTGATTAAACCCTTTATTTTTTTCAGCGATGACACCTAGTAGATGATGCAATCATTCCAACTTGGTATGACACATTCATGTACCCTTCCCCTCCGGAGTGCCGGACATTCCGGAACCTTCTAGAACATTCCCGATGAAAACACCGGAACCATTCTCCAACCCCGAAACAGGACTTTCCTTATATGAATCTTAATCTCCGGACCATTCCGGATCTCCTCGTGATATCCCGGATCCCATCCGAGACTCCGAACAACATTCGGTCTCTTACTCATCATTCCATAACTACTCAAACAACGTCAAATCCTTAAGTGTGTCTCCCTACGGTTCGTGAATTATGCGGACATGATCGAGACACTTCTCCGAACAATAACCAATAGAGGAATCTGGAAATTCATATGGCTCCCACATATTTCTACGATTACTTTGCGATCGAATGAACCACTTACATACGATACCAATTTCCCTTTGTCTCACGATAGTTTACTTATCCGAGGTTATGATCGTCGGTATCTCTGCATACCTAGTTCAACCTCGTTACTGATAAGTACTATTTTCTCGTTCCCGTGATATGTGATCCCTTGTGAGCCAGTCACATGCTTGCAAGCTAATTGGATGGCATTCCACCGAGAGGGCCCAGAGTATATCTATCTGTCATATGGATGGACAAATCCCACTCTTGATCCATGTGCCTCAACACATACTTTCCGAACACTCAATGCCACCTTTATAGCCACCCAGTTACGGTGTGGTGTTTGATGTCATCAAAGCATCCTTCCGGTGATGGTGATTAACATGATCTCATGGTCGAAGGAATTAGGTTACTATGTATCAGAAAGCTTATAGCAAATGAACTATATTAAATGTCTTGATCTTTATGCTACGCTTAACTATAGGAGTATGTCCATCACATCATTCTCCTAATGATATGACCCTGTTGTTAATAACATCTCTATGTTCATGATCAGGAAACCATGATCATATATTATCCAACAAGCTAGTTTAACAAGAGGCTTTACTAGGGACTCTTTTATGTTTACAAATCACACAAGTATTTATGTTTCCTTCTAATACAATTATAGCATGGTATGTAAACATTTATCATAAGTATGAAGATATGATAATAACCTACTTTATTATTGCCTCTTGGGCATATCTCCAACAGTTGGCTAAGCACTCTCTGCATGTAAGGATAGGAGCAAGGCCAGTGAAGCAAACTCTCCGCCGCTTCGCCGAAGACAGGAGAAAAATAATAGGGGATGATATAGCTCGGCTCCTTGCGGCCGGGTTCATCATGGAAGTGCTTTATCCGGATTGGCTGTCAAACCCGGTGTTAGTAGAAAAGAAAAATGATGATCCAACTGTAGCCGTCGTATGGCGAATGTGTATTGATTACACAAACCTGAACAAGGTGTGCCCCAAAGATCATTTTCCTTTACCTAGAATAGACCAAGTCATTGATTCGACCGCTGGTTGTGAGATGATATCATTTGTAGACGCGTATTTTGGTTTTCATCAGATAGCGTTAAATCCGGGTGATCAAATAAAGACTGCGTTTATTACCCCGTACAGGGCTTATTGCTATCGCACCATGCCATTCGGCATGCGTAACGCAGGGGAAACGTACCAGAGATGTATGCAAAAATGTCTGCATGACCAGATAGGAAAAATGTACAAGTATATGTAGATGATGTGGTTATCAAAACCAAAGAGAGCAAAACGCTACTGGATGATATTCGGCAGACATTCGCGAACTTGAGAAGATTCCGAATGAAGCTTAACCCGGAAAAATGTACCTTCGGCGTACCGGCTGGAAAACTACTCGGTTTTCTCGTATCAAGCCGAGGTATAGAGGCCAACCCAACTAAGATAAGAGCGGTAGAAAGGATGGAATTGCCGAGATGTCTAAATGACGTACAGAAGTTCATGGGTTGCCTGGCATCGCTTAGCCGATTTGTATGTAGGCTGGGAGAGAAGGCACTACCACTTTACCAACTGATGAAAAAATCTGATAAGTTCATTTGGACACCACAAGCAGATAATGCATTCCATGAACTGAAGAAGATGTTGGTCACAGCGCCAGTCCTGGCCTCTCCATTATCAAAAGAGCCTATGTTACTTTACATAGCCGCCACAAACAGAGTAGTAAGTGCTGTGATCGTGGTGGAACGAATTGAAGATGAAAAATTAGTACAAATGCCGGTATATTACCTAAGCGAGGTGCTATCAGCCTCAAAGCAAAATTACCCACATTATCAGAAGATGGCATATGGAGTATACATGTTGGCAAAGAAACTTAAACATTACTTCGAAGAGCACCCGATTAAAGTGATCTGTGAAGCGCCCATAGCCGACATATTGAGCAACAAAGATGCAAGCGGCCGAATAGCAAAATGGGCAATTGAATTGTCACCTTATGCTCCGCAATTCGATAGGCGAGATGCAATCAAATCTCAGGATGTGGCCAACTTCTTTGTGGATTGGGACGAGGTACAATATGAGCCACCAATACCAGATCCGAATTATTGGACAATGCACTTCGACGGTTCCAAGCTGAGGAATGGCATGGGGGAAGGGATAGTGTTAACTGTGGCATCCCGCAAAACCACTACTAGAAAATCGCGTTAAATTTGTGCATTGCATCATCCTGACCGCATGCTCATGTCATCATGCCACATTGCATTTGAGCATCGTCATCATCTTGCATTTGCTTGCATAAAATTATTTCGGAAAAACCTATTTTTGTTTTCTAAAACGCCCCGTCTTGTTTTCAAAATTCAAAACCCGGGTCTCCGGATTATTTTGTTTTGTCCGCTGTCGGTTTGCAGAAGCCTTATTTTAAACAAATAAAATATTAAATTATTTTGGTGGGGGCAGTCGAACGGGCCGATTCGACCCGAACGACCACCCCCAGTATTTTAATCGGTCCACCCCAAAATCCTTTTCATACCCAACCTAATCTACCCAGCCCCCCTCCACCTCACCCCAACCAACCCCCTCTCGACACCTCACCTCACCCTTCCCCCTAGCCAATCAAACCCTGCCACCTCACCCTCCAACTCTCTCTTCCTCCCTTTCTCTCTCCCAGTCAGCCACCCACCAGCCCCTGCCCACGCGGTCAACCCCCCCTCTGACCCCCGGGCCCCACGTCCCTGGGCCCCACCCAGTTCCCCACCTCCCCGCTCCACCCACTCTCCCCGTCTGGCGCCCCGCGTCCCCCACGCGGGCAGGCCACCTCCCCGACGCGTCCTCTCCCTCCTCCCTCCGCACCGCGCACTCGCCCCGCCCGTTCTCCTCCCGCCGGCGACCTCCCGCCCGCCTCTCTCCTCTCCCTCCCCCTCCTCTGGTTCCTCCACCGCTCGCCGCATCCGCCTCCTTCACCATCTCTCCCCGCCACCGGCCGCCGCCGACGACCACCCCTGCCTCCCGTCGCCCCCTCAAGCTCCCCGGCCCCGTCGCCTCCTTCCTCGGCCCCGCCTCGGCGCCGCCCCGTCGCCTCCATCGCGAGCTCTGGCCGCCCGCCAACATCGCCAGGAGCCGCGTCCCCGCCGCCTGGACGCCCTCGCTGGACCGCCACCTCTTCTCCGACCCCCGTCCGCCGGCAGCCGCCGCTCGCCCCGAGCACCGCCTGCCTCGCCTCCTCCGCCGTCCGCCGCCCTTGGCCTCTCCCCGCGGCACCGAGCCCGTCCACTCTGCCGCCGGCCCGTCCCCCTCGAGCGCGCCGTCGCCTTCACCCCACCTCACCGGAGCTCCACCCCATGCCTCCCTGCCAGCCCGTCGAGCTTGTCGCCCGCTGCAGGGTGGCCCAGCGCCTCCTCGGGTCGTCGCCGTGGCTCCCCTGGCCGCGACTCCCTGCTCCCGCTCCGCATCCGGCTGCCTCGAGCCCCGTGTCGCCTGAACGCCTCCTTCCCCCCGGCCTTTGTCCCATCGCCAAGTTCTGCTTCGATCGCCTCGAGTGGATGCCTCTGCTTGTTGCGGGTACGGCTCCAAGGACGCACGCGGTCTGCTCCAGTTTCGGGTCGTCGTCATCTTTCAGGCTATGCTACTCGCAGTACATTTGTTGCCAACCAAGGTCTGCTAGTGAACAAGCCCAACAGATTAGACAAGGAGCTCCATCGACAAGTTTTCCAAGATCCTCTCGAGCTGCCGCCTGTTTGACCAAGGTCGACACCGAACCCAAATAGCGCCCTATTACAAGATCTTCGTCCTAGGCCAACAAGATCTCCATCGCGGGCTCAAGTTCCCCTCGGATGCACCAAGATCTACTTCACGGATCTGAAGACCGACCCCGAACCCGGCGCCACGCCAAGTACTACTTCCTGAACCCTACACGCCAAGTTCCCCTTCACGAACGCCGAGTCCCCGGATTCAAGGGCGTCGAGATCCCGAAGACCGATCCGAAGTGCCAGGACCAGAACCTGAAGAACACCAAGATCTCCACGAGGACGACAAGTCCTTCTTCCCGGACGCCAAGACCGACCCGATACGAGGACACGACAAGATCTCCGCGACGATAAGAACGACACCGACCCGGAAGAATCCGATGCGCCCCCGGCACCGAACCAAGTCCTGCTCCCCGGACGCGACAAGATTTACTCCGCTAACCGAGAACGTTCCGTCGAACCCTGAACCCTGAGACCGGACCCCGAACCCCGGAACCCAAGCTCGCCGAACCCTAATGTGTGAACCCCTTCCCGAAACCCTATTTTATAATATAATACAACTTGTCGCATATTAATTGTTCTTGCATGCATATTTGTGTGGTTTGGGGGCCTTATGCCGATTCACCTTATAATTAAATAATGGGGCCCATATGCGGGCAAATCTAGTCTTATATTGGCCTCATTTAAATTTGTGTAGTGAACCGGTGCTATCTCTTGTCTTGATAAAACAACATTTAATTTGCGGGGTAGATAAACAACTTGAACCATATAATCATTTGTCGGGACCCCTGGTTCCACTTAATATGACCTAATTGCACCGCACCTTTGCCATGCCATACATCATACATGCATCATGCCGATCTTTTGCCGTAGTATTAAATATTGCATCCGGTGTTTCTTCTAGTGTTTTGCTTCTTCGCGGATAAGGCCGTTGAGTTGATGTGAGCTTCGCCCCGATCTTCGGTTGAACCTTCGGCAATGTTTTTCAGGCGAGCATCTCCCCCTTTCTACCTATTTACTTATATAGTATTTATTCCCTCCTGTTGATCTATTGCTATCTGTGTCGCGATGCTCTAGTCCCGTACCTGTGATATCCCTTGCAGCCTTATATTGCCTTGGACACATCCTATTACCTGATGTTTGGTAGATAGTTGGACTTGCGCGTCGTAGTCGCTTGCTCAAGTGCTGTTGCGTGCCGTCAAGTATCACAGTTGTTGGATCCTTGCCGCATGTTGATGTTGGAGATGATCTCGGCTTTATTTATCGTTCACTTTAATTCCTGTTTAACAACTAAAATTGAAGTAAGTAAGCAGAGGCATCGGTGGGTGATAGATAATATTTGGTTTCCGACCGCCCACTTGTGTCCCGTAGGACCCCGAGTACTTGATACATGTTCCTTGATTTATCGCGCTATCCACATACGGGGAATTATGGGACCCCCCTTAGCCAGAGCTTGATTCCGTCTTATTTCTTGGGGCCACAAACTAGTTTGAGGTTTTGTTACTATCATGTACTTATGCCATGCTTTATTACTGTATTTACGATTGTGCGAGGAGCACACTGTACTGTTTAGGATCGGGACACGTTTTTGCGGTGTCGACAAGCCCAGTTTTGGGTTCCCAGTCGCTCACAGCCGTCCACCCAAACCTCGGGTCCGTCTCGGAGTCAGCTAACTTCGTTGCGGGTGTACTCCAAGGGGTGCCCCCCTGAAATATTTCTGAATCTTGTGATTGCTCTGTCGTGAAAGCCTCGTTGGGTTTTGATTTGGTTTTTCCGAGGTCGATCGTGTGTGTGTTGCTATTTGTGCACCCCGGCCGGGTAAAACTTTCTGAAAGCCGTGTCCGCGGTTATGGACGACTTGGAGCACAGTATCTCGATCATAGACAAGCATAACTAAAGTAGTGCTATAAATTTGACTTTATAATGACTAGTAATCAGCTTCACTATAATGGAATGGCTAAATAATACTTCCCACAATTGCTTGTTTGGAGTGTCGCTTGCGACCATTGTACCTGACAAGTAAGTATGGTAACTACAACGGAATGGCTAAATAAAAGTACCAACAACTGCTGGGTTTTGGAGTTATCTCATGTTAACTGCATCTGATTAGTAAGTGTTGCAACTATAACGGAATGATTAACTAAAAGTGCCCACTGCTTATTTTATCAGGATGATTAACTATACTTGACTAGTAATTGCTGCAACGATAACTGAATAAATAAAACTGCCAACTGTGTGAGTTCCTCGGTTGCCTTCCTCGTTTGGGCTCGAGGGGGAAACACCAGGATAGGTTTGTTTGATGGTAGCATCCGGTTGGTTCCGAATAGGTGTAACACCCTCAGAATCGGACCTATGCAAGTTTCAACGATTCTCGCCAAACCAGCATAGAAACGATTCAAAGGTGCCCACCAGGCACTTTCGTGCGGGTGGAAAACGAAGTAATAACATTACACAACAGTCCTCGATGGGACCCACAGAACAGATATATATAACAGCGACTCCATGAGTCAAGAATGCAGATATAATATTCAAAGATCCAAATCACCTTGAAAATGATACAGCGTCCGACTACGGACAAGATGCAAATGGGGCTAAGAGGCCTGAAGAATAACCAATGGCGTCCATAACCCTGCCCAGGCCAAGCCGGAAGGGTAACCCTGCTAACGACGTCGGTCTCAAAACCTGCTTAAACAAAAGGGGTGCCGACAAAGGGCAAAGGAAAAAGAGGAGCGTCAGTACTGAGGCCAGTACACGGCGAGACTAGAATTCGGCGGTCCTCGCCTACATAGGTATGGTGGACTAAAGCGGCAGCGGCAGCGTGCACTAAACAACCTATAGAGACTCGATCCAACTGGCGGCAATCAGAGAGGGGTAAGAAGGACCTATTCGGAACCAACCTGATACTACCATCAAACAAACCCATCCTGGCGTTTCCCCCTCGAGACCAAACGAGGAAGTCAACCGAGGAACTCACACAGTTGGCAGTTTTATTTATTCAGTTATCGTTGCAGCAATTACTAGTCAGGTATAGGTAATCATCCTGATAAAATAAACAGTGGGCACTTTTAGTTAACCATTCCGTTATAGTTACAACACTTACTAATTAGATATAGATACCATGAGATAACCCAAAACCCAGCAGTTGTTGATACTTTTATTTAGCCATTCCGTTGTAGTTGCAAGACTTACTAGTCAGGTACAATGGTCGCAAGCGACACTCCAAACAGGCAATGGTGGGCAGTATTAATTAGCCATTCCATTATAGTGAAGCTGATTACTAGTCATTATAAAGTCAAATTTATAGCAATAAACTTTAGTTGTGCTTGTCTATGGTCGAGATACTGTGCTCCAAGTCGTCCATAACCGCGGACACGGCTTTCAGAAAGTTTTACCTGGCCGGGGTGCACCAATAGCAACACACACTCGATCAACCTCGTAAAAACCAAAACAAAACCCAACGAGGCCTTCACGACAAAGCAATCACAGGATTCAGAAATATTTCAGGGGGCCACCCCTTGGAGTACACCCGCAACGAAGTAAGCAAGCTCCGAGACAGACTCAAGGTTTGCGACAATGGCTGTAAACGACAGCAAATCCCCAAACGCGGACTGTCGATACCGTGAAAACACTCCGCTTCCAAAACAGTACAGCGTGCTCCTCACACAATCGTAAATAAAGCAGTAAAGCATGGCATAGGTACAGGATAGTAAATAAAACCTCAAACTAGTTGTGGCCCCAAGAAATAAGACTGAATCAAGCTCTGGCTAAGGGGGGTCCCATATACCTCCCGGATGTGGATAGCGCGATAAATCAAGGAACAGGTATCAAGTACTCGGGGTCCTACGGGACACAAGTGGGCGTTCAGAAACCAAATATTATCTATCACCCACCGATGCCTCTGCTTACTTCAAATTTTAGTTGTTTAAACAAGAATTAAAGTGAACGATAAGTAAAGCTATGATCATCTCCAACAACAAACATGCGGCAAGGCTCCAACAACTGTGGCAATTGTCGACACGCAACAGCACTAGAGCAAGCGACTACGACGCGCAAGTCCAACTATCTACCAAACACAGGTAATAGGATGTGTCCAAGGCAATGTAGGGTTGCACGGTATATCACAGGTACGGAAACTAAAGCATCGCAACACATATAGCAATAGATCAACAGGAGGGAATAAATACTATAAAAGTAAGATAGGTAGAAAGGGGGAGATGCTCGCCTGAAAACATTGCCGAAGGTTCAACCGAAGATCGGGGCGAAGCTCACATCAACTCAACGGCCTTATCCGCGAAGAACCAAAACACTAGAAGAAACACCGGATGCACTATTTAATACAACGGCAGAAGATCGGCATGATGCATGTATGATGTATGACTTGGCAGAGGTGCGATGCAATTAGGTCAATATTAAGCGGAACCGGGGTCCCGACATTTAATTATATGGTTCAAGTTATTTATCTACCCCGCAAATTAAATGTTGTCATATCATGGCAGAAGATAGTACCGGGTTCGCTACACCAATTTAAATGAGGCCAATATGAGACTAGATTTGCCCGCATATGGGCCCCATATTTAATTATTAGGTGAATCAGCATAAGGCCCCCAAACCAATGATATGCATGCGAGAATGACAATTTAATATGCATCAATTGTTATTATATTATAAAAAAAATAGGGTTCAAGAGTGGGGTCACACATTAGGGGGTCTCGGCGAACTTGGGGTTCCGGGGTTCGGGGTCGGTCTCAGGGTTCAGGGTTCGGCGGATCGGTATCGACGGGGACATTCTCGAACAACGGGGCAGATCTTGTCGCATCCGGGAAGCAGGACTTGGTTCGGCGTCGGGGGCGCATCGGACTCGCCCTGGTCGTGTCGATCTTGTCGCATTCGTGGAGACCCTGTCAGGTCCGCGGGTCGGGTCGGACTTGGCGTTCCTTTCGGTTCGGGTCTTGGCGTCCGAGGCAGTACTTGGCGTCCGTGAAGGAGAACTTGAGGGTCCAGCATCTCGGTGTCCTCGGATCCGAGCGGAGAACTTGTCGGGCTGGGTCCGGCCTTCGGGGTCCGGGAGGGAGAAGTTGGCGTTCGGTATAACATCGGTCACGCGGACGACACATGGTGAGGAACACGGCGATGCGCATGTTGTCGTTGATCTTGAGTAGGGGCAAACAACAGCACCACACAGATAACTATCGCCGGGAACAGGAACACGGATCTGCTGACGGTGTTGTTTGCAAGGCGAAGTGCTTGTGTGATCCTTGAGCCCCACCTTGCACAACACGTGCAGCCTTGGCTTGAAACGGAGGCACCAGGACCGCGTCGCGATGGGACAGCTCGCAGAGGCGACACAGGATGCCGGCTCGCAGGAGGGGGGGTACGTCGGGAAGCCGATGGCGGCTCGAGGCGGCCCCAGCGGCGACGCGGGCCAGAGGCCAGAGACGGGGCACGGGGAGCGACGGGAGGAGGAGGCCGGCGCGGGGTTCGGGGTGCTGCGGCGCGGTGGGAGGAGGAGGGCGCTGGCGAGCTCGAGCGGAGCGGCGGAGGCTGAGCGCGGACGGGGCGCAGGAGGCGGCGGCGCCGGCGTGCGCGAGCGGAGGAAGGGGGACCGGCGGCGGGCTCGCAGGCGACCGGCGTCGCGCTGGCAGGAGGGGTTGGGGAGAGGGAGCTCCGGCGAGCGGCGGTGGAGCAGAGGGTCGGGGGGCGGCTGCGCGCAGCGGGGGAGCGAGCAGCGAGGCGGGAGCGGAGGCGCTGGCGGCGGTGGCGCAGGCGGCGAGCGCGCGGTGAGGGGAGAGGGGCAGCGCGTGCGGGGCGAGAGGGGCGGGGGTCCTGGGCGAGCGGCGGCGCGCTGGAGGCGAGCTCGGAGGCCGGCAGTGGGAGCGTGCGCGGGCGCGTGCGAGTTGGGGAAGAAAGGTTGGGGAGGGGATCGAACGGGGCAGGCGTGGGGGTTGAGTTGGGTGGGACCCAGGGGCGTGCGTCTGTGTGCGTGTGTGCGGGTGGGGGCGTGTCTGCTTGTGTGTGTCAAGTGGCTGGGTGAGTTGGTCGTGTGGTGTGTGTTGAGAGGGAGGGTTGTCTAGGTGGCAGCGTGTGAGTGGTGGAGGAAGGGAGAGAGGTGAGGTGTCGAGAGGGGGTTGGTTGGGGTGAGGTGGAGAGGAGGGCTGGGTAGGTTAGGTTGGGTAGGTTTAGGAATAAGGGGTGGACCGATTTGAAAATGGGGGTGGTCGTTCGGGTCGATTCGGCCCGTTCGACTGCCCCCGCTAAAAATAATTAAATGTTGTATTTATTTAAAACAGGGCCTTGCAACCCGAAACCGACAAAACAATTAATCCAGAGTCCCGGGTTTGAATTTGAAAACAAGACGGGGCGTTTAGAAAACAAAACCAGGCCTTTTCCAAAATAGTTTTATGCAAGCAAATGCAAGATGATGACGATGCTCGGATGCAATGTGGCATGATGACATGAGCATGCGGTCATGATGATGCAATGCACAAAATCAACGCGATTTTCTAGTAGTGGTTTTGCGGGATGCCACAATAGGTCTTTCTCACCCCTCTCTGATAGCCGCCAGTTGTATCGAGTCTCTATAGGTTGTTCAGTGTATGCTGCCGCTGCCGCTTCAGTCCACCATACCTATGTAGGCGAGGACCGCCGAATTCTAGTCTCGCCGTGTACTGGCCTCAGTACTGACGCTCCTCCTTTTCCTTTGCCCTTTGTCAGCACCCCTTTTGTTTAAGCAGGTTTTGAGATCGACGTCGTTAGCAGGGTTACCCTTCCGGCTTGGCCTGGGCAGGGTTATGGACGCCATTGGTTATTCTTCAGGGCTCTTAGCCCCATTTGCATCTTGTCCGTAGTCGGACGCCCTATCATTTTCAAGGTGATTTGGATCTTGTATATTATATCTGTATTCTTGACTCTTTGAGTCGCTATTGTATATATTTGTTCTGTGGGTCCCATCGAGGACTGTTGTGTAATGTTATTACTTCGTTTTCCACCCGCACGAAAGTGCCTGGTGGGCACCTTTGAATCGTTTCTATGCGGGTTTGGCGGGTTTCGCTAAAACTTGCATAGGGTCGATTCTGAGGGTGTTACATTAACCTCGCCAAAAAGAGATCAGCTGAAATATGTGCTACAAATACATTTTGTCGCATCAAACAATGTAGCCGAGTATGAAGCACTCGTCCATGGATTGAAGGTGGCAAAAGAGATTGGGATACGCCGGATCTTATGCTACGGAGATTCAGATCTCGTAGTACAACATGTATCAGTCAATTGGGATGCGCTAGATGCCAATATGGCCTTATATAGATTCCATGTGCAAAAACTCAGTGGATACTTCGATGGATGTGAATTTCATCATATACCTCGAGCAGAAAACGACGCTGCAGACACGCTGTCAAAACTCGGATCAACCAGGCAATCAATCCCCCCAGGTATCGCCCTAGATCTCCTGAGAAAACCATCAATAACACCATCACCAGAGTCTGAATCCATCTTTATTCCGGTGAAATCAAGAGAAGATAGTATGCCGATGGAAGTTGACAAAGATTATAACCCGGAGTTTCCGAAAGTGAACCCCGCCGATGCAAGGATGGATATGGAAAAATCCGAGGTGGTTATGTCGGCAGAAAATATGGAAATAGATAGTGAGATTATCCCAGAGAAAATCATGCCAACATGGGCGCAACCCATATTTTCCTTCCTTAAAGATGCGACTTTGCCGAATAACGAGGTATTTGCTAGACAGACAGTGAGAAGAGCTAAAGCTTATACAATCATAAACAATGAGCTGTATAAAAGGAGCGTCACAAGCGTGTTGCAAAGATGTGTGGATTCGGCGGAAGGCCAGGAGATTCTCCTAGATATACATGAAGGAGAATGCGGGCATCACGCCTCGTCCAGAGCTTTAGTGGCCAAAGCATTCAGGCATGGATTTTATTGGCCAACAGCGTTGAAAGAGGCCAAAGAACTGGTGGAAAAATGTAATGGTTGCCAGAGATATGCCAGCAAGATACATATGCCATCGTTCGAGTTAAAAACGATACCAATTACTTGGCCGTTTTCTGTATGATGCTTAGATATGGTGGGACCATTCAAGCCGGCCCGGGGCGGGATGACCCACATTTTAGTCATGGTCAACAAATTCACAAAATGGATTGAATTGAAACCAATAAAAAAATGTGATGGACCCACAGCAGTAAAATTCCTCAAAGATATTATCTTGAGATATGGTTACCCACACAGTGTTATTACAGACAATGGCACAAACTTTGCTGAAGGGGCTTTTGCTAGATTCTGTCAAGAAAAACACATAAGACTAGATGTCGCCTCGGTGGCTCACCCAGCATCTAATGGGCAAGTAGAAAGATCTAATGGACCAGTATTGTCCGGAATAAAACCCCGACTCGTCGAACCACTGCAAAGGTCGGCAGGGTGTTGGATCGAAGAACTACCAGCAGAACTATGGAGCCTCAGAACTACCCCAAACAGGTCAACAGGGTATACCCCATTTTTTCTGGTATATGGAGCAGAAGCCGTGCTTCCAGCCGACATAATACATGACTCGCCAAGAGTTACCCAACATACAACTCCTGAGGTAAATGAGGTAGCTCGGCAAGATGATGTCGATCTTCTAGAAGAAGCTAGGGAGTTGGCATTATCAAGATCAGCGATCTATCAGCAAGACTTACAACGATATCACAGCAGAAAGTCAATCCAAGAGTGTTTAAAGAAGGAGATTTGGTTCTTCTGCTAGTGCAACGCACAGCCGGCATGCACAAACTATCGCCCCCAAGGGAGGGACCATTCATCATGAGCAAAGCATTGCACAATGATGCATATTACCTAATTGATGCCTAGTCACCAGAAAAGAACAAGGCAAACAAAGCCGGCAAAGAATCGAAAAGACCATGGAACATAGCTTTACTTCGTCCATTTTACTCGTAGGAGTCATCTATGATACGTTGTAATGTGACGCTGCAGGTCAAAGTATCGACTATGTATTAAACCTCGGCACCTTGAGCAGTGACTCGGGGACTGCCCTATGTTATTTCTCGTTTTTGTTATGTATTAAACGTCGGCACCTTGAGCAGTGACTCGGGGACTGCCCTATGTTATTTCTCATTTTGGGTTATGTATTAAACCTCGGCACCTTGAGCAGTGACTCGGGGACTGCCCTATGTTATCTCTCATTTTGGGTTATGTATTAAACCTCGGCACCTTGAGCAGTGACTCGGGGACTGCCCTATGTTATTTCTCATTTTGGGTTATGTACTAAACCTCGACACTTTGAGTTATGCACTTTGAGCAGTAACACGGGACTTGCCAAACGTCATTTTTTCCTAAATTATGTGTTAAGGACCTCGAGCAAGGAACTCGGGGACTATGATGTATTATCTGTTATCTCGAATTAGGCATTAAAACCTCGATTTCTAGAGCACTGACTAGGGAATTGCCCCATGATTGTCCCCTGTTACAAAAATGGATATTAAACTTCGGCACCCCGAACGATAGGTCATAAGCTACCTTAAACGATATTATTTCGCTTTCCTCAAATATGGGCTTCGGGATTTATAGCTCGAATAAAGATCAAGAACACAATGGTAGAGCCGTCGAATTTATAAAGGCCAGGCAATATTAACGCCGAACTAAGGTGGGTCAAATGAAAACACACAATCTGAACTTATGAAATTGAAGGCCACCAAAGCAAAGATTTAAACCAACAAGATCTGTTTAGACAGACTAATAACGATCACCATCATATGTGCCTTAGCAGCAAAAGGCAAAAGGGAGTTCATACCACACAAAGAGTCGGATAATTGTTTCACACACAGCATACGCCCGGCATACCGGGGATAAGAAATAACCTAAAGTTTTTTGAACCTAAGGGGCAGCGACTTGGTCAGGCACTAGGCGCTCCGAGGTAGACGGCACCTCGGCCGAAGTTACTTCGCCCTCCACAGAACCAATAGCGACTTCGGGGGAAGCCCGGGGCTGTTGAGAAACGTTAGGTTGAGCGTGAGAGTGCCCAGTCCCTTTGGAAGATGATCGCGCATCGCCCTCCCCATCCGAGCTGGAGTTGGAATCACCAGAGTTGTCCGAGTCGCCCTCACCTTCGTCCTGATCGGCCGAACTATTATCAGAGGCATCTTCGACTTCGATGTCATCAGCTGGGTTGGAAAGAAAACTCGACCCTTCAATCCAGTTATGCACATCAGCATACTCAACAAGCTGGAAGGCACGAGCTTGTCGGCGAGCGACGAATTCTGGATCCTCAACCCAACGGGAGCCCGTGCGCAAGTTTATCAAGGTATCGAGCGAAATATCCTCGTACCAAGACATAATGACTATGAGCGCCATATCAGCACCATCCCGTCCAGCGGATTCCCTCCAGAGATTTAACTGGTTCTGGGATTCCATTAATCTTTCCACCAGTATCTTGATCTCATCAATATCAGGAGTTCCAGAAGTATTCGGCCAGAGAACATGGTAGGCCCTGATGGCTGCCTGCACCAAATCCCTTCCCATAATCTTCATCGGACCAACGACAGCACCAACGGCAACCAAGAAGTCTTCCATCGAGTATTCTGGGCTTGCATCTGCGGGGACACCTCGGCGCACGCGAGCATTAATCACCTCTCTAGAGCTCACGGGCTTAGCTTCTGGAAAATGGTCTACGCAAAATAAAAATATATCGGTCAACAGTAAGAAAGAGAAGAAGATAACTCGGCCACGGTCAGAGACTTACGATGAATATAGCTCAGCATTCTCTGAAGATCTTGAGCCCAATCACCCTTGGTCTTCTCAAAGCGAGTGATTTCCTCGCTCATCGTCCGTGTCTTAAGTTCGGCAGCCTCGAGGAGTTCTTTATCCTTCTGCAATTGCAGACTTAGCCGATTCTTCTCTTCGAAGAACTCCTGATCAACTTTCTCTAACTCAGATTTCTGAGAAAGCTTGAGGGACTCCACCTCGGCGCGCAAGCGAATTATCTCATCGTCCTTCTCTTTCAGCTGCGCCGAATGGGTAGTGGCTTGTTCTAAAAAATGCAGCATCATATCAGGCATGGGTATGCATTCTTGATGTGACGCTGCAAGAGTTTGTAACTAGGCTATACCAAAGCCAGAAGGTTATAAGAAACCCGGGATAAATCTCGAACGGGAAACAGTAAAGAGAAAGGATAACTAACCTTCCAGGGCCTTGACTTTCTTCTCAAGACGGATATTAAGATTGTTGATATTACCTGTTTACCAGCAAAATGAGCTAACACCTCAAGTCGAAAATATTAAGAGATTTAGGGACAATACAAAAGGTTGTTAAATTACCAGCTTTCTTCACCACAAGAACAACTTTCTCATACTTCTCTTGCAATTTATTGTGTGCGAAAAGCAGCCTTTGAAATTCGGCGGTCCGCCGATCATGAGCAACCTAAGCAACAAAATAAATGGCAGTGAGATATTCAAAGCTAAAACAGATCCAAATCAAGCAAAAGCTTACCTCGGATCTAGGTGGCTGGATATTCGAAGCTAAAACAGATCCGAATCAAGCAAAAGCTTAACTCGGATCTAGGTGGCTGGATATTCGAAGCTGAGACAGATCCGAATCAAGCAAAAGCTTAACTCGGATCTAGGTGGCTGGATATTTGAAGCTAAAATAGATCCGAATTAAGCAAAGCTTAACTCAGATCAAGGTGGCTGGATATTCAAAGCTAAAACAGATCCGAATCAAGCAAAAGCTTAACTCGGATCTAGGTGGCTGGATATTCGAAGCTAAGACAGATCCGAATCAAGCAAAGCTTAACTCGGATCTAGGTGGCTGGATATTCAAACACTAAGACAGATCAGAATCAAGCAAAACTTAACTCAGATCTAGGTGACTGGATATTCAAACGCTAAGACGGATCTGAATCAGGCAAAGGCTAATAAAGTTTCCAAACGAATAACAAGTTAGTCGGTTGCAAGCTTCGGGGACTAGAGTATATATAATATCATTCGAATAATTAATCAAATGTCAAATAAAAACAATTACCTCGTTCATCTTATCGCTGTCAAGCACGATCTTGGCAGCCAGATGCAAGCGACTGCTGATGTCAGAGAGTTGAAATGGCTGACTGCTTGGATTGCCCTCGAGCTGATCAGCAGTGTTCCAATTATTGGCATACTCAACCAAGGAGCCGAGGTTGTTCCCACTCTCAGTACGAGTCAGGACTTTACCTCGGACGCGTTGTGTAACCACCGCCGCCGCGGGACTCTTGTGGAGAGTGAGCTGAGTATCAGCGGCCGGGGTAACATGGGTCTTAGCAGAGGAAGCCCCCTTGCGGAGCGCATCAGCAATCGTAGGTTGAGAAGAGCTGGCAAGTCCTTTCTGAGATGAGAGAGGTTTGGTGACGACGACCTTCTTAGCCTTAGAAGAGGCATCGGCAGGAGCTGTTACTTCGGCACTAGGGGTGGCGTCCTTGGAAACAGGAGGAACTATAGTTTCTGAGGGCGCCGAGATGGTGATATCCTCGGCTGGAGTTGGAGTTGCGGTTGAAACTGTGGGGGCCAGAGGAGTCTGGGGAGAAACTCCGGGGTTCACGATGGGGGCAGTGGGTTTGTTAGGAGGATCTACTGTCCAGATTACGTTGGCATCAGCAACGGAAACCACGGGTGCATCTTGCCGAGGTAATGTTTGAATCGGAGCAGGAGGAGAGTCCTCGCGAGCGGGACTAGGAACTCTGGTATCTTCAGGAGGCGGAGGAGAAGGCAGCCGAGTAGTATGAATCGTCATGCTTGGACCACTGGGCTTAACAGAAAGAGGAGCGCTGCAAAAGCACAGAAAGTCAAATCAAAAGACAGAAAAAGAGAAACAAGAAATACAAATGAAAATGAGCGTACCCAGTAACTCCGGGCATAGTTTTACGCTTCGGAAGGTGCTCGGATGACTTTTTAGTTCGCTTCTTGGGAGAAGCTTCGGAGGCACCTGTTGGAGCGGCACGTTTCCGCGAGGTAGCAGGAGGTTGGGAGGCGAGAGGCTCGGCGTCGTGCACCTTACCGGCCTGTTTAGTTGAGGAAGTAGAAGCCGGAAATGCATAAGAGATAGGCATTGCGGTGACTACCTCAAGAATTTGGACGTCGTCTGAATCACCTTCCTCCCCGTGAGCCGAGGTCTTGCCACGGGCGCGATCCGGAGCGAGGTCCGACTTGGGAACGAACTCCTCCGAGTCGGGCTCCCCGCTATCCGTAGTGTTCCGATCTGCGGTCCACGGGAGGGCCAGAACCTCGGCATCCTCAATCTTCTGCTCCGCAAATCTCTACAAAAAGAGAGACAAAAAGGAATTAGCAAAAGGAATCACAAACGCAATTGGGGGGCAAAACATAAATGTGTAAACTTACCTCGGGAGGGGAATTCCCGCGTGTGAACGGCTTCAGTCCCCAGGTCCAATCCTCCGGCATCTCCGTCTTAAAGATAGCTCGGACACGCTTGAAAATAAGATAATTATCGAGCTCAACAGTTGAGACTCGGTTGGGATCAAGGGGACCGCTCATATAGCAGAGCTTGCGCGTGCGTTGCTGAAAAGGGCAGATCCGGCTACTGACGAAGGTGTTCATCAGATCCTCTCCACGTAACCCGGCGCGGATCAGCTCCTTCAGCCGAATCTCAAAGGCCTCGGCCAGAGCATGGCTCTTCCTGGGGTTATAAGTCGAGTTCTTCTTGGAAGGGGGCCGATGGAGAAAGCAGGGAGCCGAATCTTATCTTCCTTCCCAGAATTCTTGACATAGAAAAACGATCTATGCCATTTCTTGCATGACTCGAGACCAGCAACGCGAGGAAACTCGGATTTCCTCCGAGGTGTGATGGACGCGGCTCCACACTGGGTGAGCAATTTCTCGGAAGGATGAAGGGATTTGTCTGGAACGACATTGGATCGGATCTGGAAGAACTTGGACCATACATGCACAGACGGCCAGAGGCCGAAGTATCCTTCCGAGGCCGAGATAAAATCGGATAGAGAAGCAATGGCGTTAGCTGGAAGATGATGCGGCTGCAGGCCGAAGTAATCGAGGAATTGCCTAGCAAAATCGCTAAGGGGAAGACCAAACCCATGAGCGAAATGGGACATAAAAACGACGTACTCACCTTCGTTCAGAACAGGAGAGGATTCGCTGCCGGGTAAGCGACAGGCAACCTCGGCAGGAATCCGGCGAGTTCTAATTAACCACTCAACCTCTCGGCGGGTAACGGTGGAACCTTGCGAGGAGCCCCGCTCTGGGCCAGACGCTGCATCGTCATCCTCGATGAGCGCGCCGCTAATAGAGCTTGACATAGGGTCGCCGAAGGAGTCCACGGAAGAGGAACTAGCGGCGGAGAAAAGCCTAGAGGTGCAAGGCCACGTCCTGGTCCTAGGCGAAAACGACGGGGGAGCGGAAAACCACCGCGGGGAACCTAGAGAGCGACAGACGCGTCTAGAGGAAAATCTAGGAAATGAGACCACAGAGAAACTCACCGGCGACGGTGCCGGCGCAAGCGTACGGGGACGAGGTCGACGGAGCGGAGGAATTAGGGCCTCGCCGTCGAAGATTCCGACGAGCGCGCGGCCGCATAAGCACGAACAGGCGCAAGGACGAAAGGAGGAAGAAGGGCAATGGTGAACGAAGGAGGAAAGTAAATCCTCTAGCCCCGTGCCCCTCTTTATAACCGCGTGGCTTTGGCGGTAGTGGGATTGTGCGTGCGGGCTCTAACCGTGTAGATTGTGTATGCGGCATAACTGCTCGCGGCTGAGTGGAGCCACACCGACGACCACATGACGCAGGAGAGGATCAGGCCTCCTGACTGATGCGGTGCGCGAGGCGTCGCAGTGCCGATGCGATAGGCGCAGTAATCACTGTAGAGTTGTCAACGGGAACTGTAGAGGAACAAAAAACTAGGTAAATAATGATGAGTGTTACACGTAGGATGAGGCATACACAAGAAGCTACGCGGATACCTCGAATAGGAGAGAGTAACTCGGAAATGAAGAGAAATGAGTATTGGGAAACTGATGTGGGGAAGGTGACCACACCAGCTTCAGGGACTAATTTTGGGGAGGTGACCCCGGATAGGGTCAAGACGGGGGAAGCCAAAAGGAGTTACCCCGGTCTTATGCCGAGTTACTGTTTATATCGGCCGAATCATGTAAAGGTCGGCCAAGATGAGCATGACCATGACGTTTACAAGAGGAGCTGTACGTTATTCGGCCGACGTACGAGTTAAGTCGGCCAGGCAAGTCCGAATAAGTCATGATGCAGGTGAAGGACGAGCCGAGCTAAGCGAGGCAGGGCCGAATAACATGAAGCTTGCAGGAGAAGGAAGAGCCTAAAGTCAAACCCTAGCCTCGGGCTAGGAAGAATCTGAACAGAGCTAAGCGCAAAGGACAAGGCGCGGAGCAGCAGAAGAGCAGAAGGAGGTCACGGAGGTGACAGTCCTGGAACCCGAGGCATGCAGGTGGGGCTCTCTAGAACTTTGCCGTCATTAGAAGGGGGACATGGAAAGGAGCGCGCCGAGTTACTATATTGGGACAAGCATATTCCACGAATATGCTTGCCACGTCAGCCCTAGAGGAGCCAAGGCACCCCTTTATAAGGAGAAGCTTGGACCCTTGAGGGGGGATTGGCTCATTCTATATCGTTAGGCTGGTAGAAGTTCATCCTCTCTTCCTGCATACAGCTCAAGGAGCACTTGTAGTCTAGGAAAGGAGAAATAAAGATCTGTTTGTTAGTCATTTGTGTGTAGAATTAACTACATCTTCCCTCCCCAGATCCCTCTAGCGCCCATTGGACCTAAACTTTAGCCTACCCATGGCATCTGCCGTGCCACCACCACGACATAATGGGACTTAATACATAATATTTATGGCATTGACGTGGCTCAGTCAATTGTAGAGCTTCGTTGGGAGACCCCAAGAGCAAGGTTTGATGAGCACAGCAGCAAATCTTCCCTCATTTATGAAACCAAGGTTATCGAACCAGTAGGAGCAAGGAAACAACTCCAAGGTGTTGCTAACAACTTGGAATCCTGCACAACACAAACTCAAGACTTTGCCCCAACTTACGGTGATGTTGTCAATCTCACTGGTTTGCTGAAAACAAAGGATTAAATGTATAGTGTGGAAGGTAATAGTTTCTTGTAGAAAGTAAACGGTAATAGTAGACGATGTATCTATGGTAAAGATTGGACCGGGGTCCACAGTTCACTATAGGTGTTCTCCTTAAGATAGATAACATGTTGGGTGAACAAATTACAGCGGGGCAATTGACAGGATTGAGAAAGCATAACAATGCAAATACTAGACATCATGATTCCTATGAGATTTGATTGGTCATTACAACAATATACATAGACCGTCATCCAACTGCATCAATGACTAATAATCCACCTTCAGGTTATCAACCAAACCCCCTCTAGTATTAAGTTGCAAGCGACGGATAATTGCATTAAGCAATGTGTGTAAAGTAAACAATAAGATTGTTCCATGAACAAAAGATTGTTGTTTTCTCCCTAGTAGCAACATCACATCTACAACCTTAGAGATTCCTGTCACTTCCCCAGATTACTAGAGGCATGAACCTACTATCGAGCATAAATACTCCCTCTTGGAGTCACAAGCCTCTACTTGGCCAAGGTAGCTACTAGCAACGGAGAGCATGCAAGATCACAAACAACATAGACATGATAGAATCAATAATTAGTCTAACATAGTATCTCAATATTCATCGGATCTCCGCAAACACAACATGTATGATTACAAATAGATGATCTTGATCATGAACGGAGTTTATGATAGCACGAATGAGGAGAAACAACCATCTAGCTACTGTATGGACCCGTAGTCCAAGGGTGAACTACTCACGCATCATACCAGAGGCTAGCATGGTGATGAAGAAGGCCTCTGGGATGATCTCTCCCCTTCGGCAGGGTGTCGGGAAGAGCTTCGGATCCCCTCGATCTAGGGACGATGGTGGTAGCGGCTATGGATTGTTTCGTGGAGATCTGATCGGGTACTTAGGGTTTTTGCATCGGGGGGATTTATAGGCGAAGAGGTGAGGTCGGAGGCCGGCTAGGGGGCCCACACCATCGGGCGGCGCACCCTAGGGTGGAACCGTGTGGCCCTAGGGTGTGGCCACCCTATGCCCCCCTTCAGCTGCCCTTCGGTCTCTGTGTTCGTTCCGATAAAATATTGACTTTGGCTTTTGTCCCGTCCAATTCCGAGAATATTTCCTTACTAGATTTTCTGAAACCAAAAACAACAGAAAACAGGCAACTGACACTGCGGCATCTTGTTAATAGGTTAGTCCTAAAAACTGTATAAAAATACCTCAAAGTGTAGACAAAGCATAGCAAAGTTTATACTAAACAAGCATGGAACATAAAAAAATTATAGATATGTTTACGACGTATCAGGCATTACCAACTATTAGGGTTTTCCTAAGCATAACTAAAACCGAAAGCTTATAAATATGAATCTTAGCCTTAAGGACTTAGATATAGCTTGTTTAACATTCATAGATCATAGTATAAGATTTTTCTATGAGAAATATGTGAATTTATTATATAGTTTATTTAGTTAATACCAAGTTTAGGAGTTATACAAAATATGGATCTATATAAATTGAGATCACTCACTTCTAATATAAGTTAATGATTTGCAAAATGAACTTGCAAACCTTTGACTTATAGTGAGTTAAAGTTTTTAAAAAGGAATATTATATAGTTACAATTTACTTTAAAACTTTATTAGAAGTTATATTTATGGTTTTAAGTGTACTATTTAGACTTAACTTTTATTTGGTTTTCTACCTAATTTATTAAGTAATAAACAATTTTGAGAAAATATTAATTCTTTTCCAAATTAATAAATTTTAAATAACTTAAATGAAGTGATAAGAAAATTATTTTTAATTTATAAAGATAAATGAAATACATTTTAAGAAAATAATTTTTATAAAGCTAAACACACATATATTTTCTATAAATCCTAAGATAACTTTTCAATCCATAAGTATCATTTTTATAAGATATTACACTTCTCTTTGTACCTAAAAGTGATTTTCATTTATTTTTAGGTCTTTTCCTTGATTTACTAAATTTTATTTAGATATTTAATGGTGTTAATACTTATTTTCATTTTGTGTAACTTAAATTAGCATTATTATATTTTTCCTAGTTAGATATTATTTTTGTGAGCACTATGATATATTGTAAGTATTTTTATGATTTTTCTACATTATTCTAGGGCTCAAAATGGTTAGAGGGTATTTTAGTAATTTCCATTTTACCCGTTTTATTCATTTACTCATTTCCTTTATATACTAAGACCTAGGCCCACTGGTCAGTCCTACCCACTAGGTTGGGCTAGACCACTCGATCTGGTCCATTTGGTTGGTTGACCCCGACCTAATCCTCTACTTCTCCTCTTGAGGCCCTCTTCTCTCTCTCTCTCTCTCTCTCTCTCTCTCTCTCTCTCTCTCTCTCTCTCTCTCTCTCTAGCGATGCCGATGCAGACAGCGCCGCCATCGTCGCTCGCTGCTCTAGCCGGTCGGATTCTTGTGATGTTGGTCATTGCGTCCCTCGCCGCCGCAGTCAAAAGCTCCATCGCACTTTGATTTAGTTTCTTCTTAAATTTGATTTGTTTTCCTTGCCCTCTAGCTATTGTGCTTGACTCCCGGAACCCTAGGTTTCCTTCCCGGCTCCGGCCGCTGTAGATTTGCCTCGACACCCCTTCTGCTGGCGTGGCTCCGCCCCTTCCTCTTATCCATCGACCCCCTCTCTTATGCCACTCTATTCTGGTAGTACGGCGGTGCGTACCGCAACACCGGTGCCCTGACTTGTGGCGGTTCTCTCGGTGTGGAGCATGGTGGTGATGTAGAGGCGCTGGTGCGGGTGCTGCATGGGTGAGTGTGACTCAGCGTGATGCAACACGGTGGTGCTCTTTATGGTGGTGTTGTTAGGGTTGTGGTGGCCGCTTGCTATGTCACCCTGCTTCGCCATGCTCCTCCTCGACCCCACGCCGGTGGGATGGCAGCGTGGCTGCAACCGCAGTGTCCCTAGGTGATGACTGTGAAATATAGCCATCCAATTCCACATTTGAACTAGATATTATTCATACTTTTGATGAAATATATCTCTAAATCCCGCCACTAATGCCTAATGATCAAAGGGGTATGCAATCCTGTCTTTCTATTTTTCCTTGTGCAGGAAATGACGTTTGATGATGGGAATCACAACATTAAAGTCAAACATACAAGATTTCCAACAACCCAAAGAAACTAGGGGGGCGTGAAGAGGAAACAAAAGGTTTAACGACCAACTATACGGCAGGAATAAAATTCTGGCCGTATAGTTCCGGTAGTATAGTTTCCACCGACACCGCTAGGTCAAACAGAACAACCTTCGTGAAGGGACCCCGATATAAAGAGAACTCTCCTGACGAGAAAAGAGAGTCAGAGAAGAGAAGAGGAGGAGAACCAGAAAACACAACACCGAAGAGCCGCCGGAGGAATAGATCTAGATCCAATCTCACAAACCCTTCTCCACCACCATATCCATAGTCCACCACTAGTAATAGTAGATCTCATCTCCAATTTGCGACGTTGTAAGACTATTACTATTGATCTCATGGTTTCCATTACATTGTTTATGATTGTTGATCTCATCTCTTTGCGTGAGTAATTATCCTTGGGATAAGGGCTTCGGCCTAGCCATGTAGTTTGTGCATGTTATTTATCATAGATGGGATCGTGTATCAATTTGTATGACATGATGATTATTGTATCCTCTCTTGCCTCAATCTAAGGGCTTGTCAGGTGCCCAAGACCCAAAGGATTGATCCAGGTACAGGGAGTATGAGTAATGACTAATATGCGGGATGGGAACCCCAGTGACAGAAAGGGTAGTACGGCTGTATGTGAGGTATTTAATTGGGATTAACAGTGATATCACTACGCATATCATTAGATCTCTTTCTTCTATGTATGAGACTAATAGGCTATTGTTATTAGCGGTTGCGGAGGCAATAGCAGTTATGGATGCACTGCCCACATATAATTATCTTGCTCTAATGATTACATGTGTACTTTATTATTATCTTTTATTCCCATTAGATGTTTTGCACAGCTACAGGTGAAACCGAACACCCCAGGCCCTCTCTCTCCATCATCGACAACAACAAAAGATTGCAAACTCTTGGTCCGGTAAAACACTAAAACAATTCTAAAACCCTCGAAGGTCCGTTAACTTCACCATGCTTTATACTTCCTGAGGATTCGATAACCTAGGTCTACTAGGAAAAATGATCTATACTACATCCGTAATCCAGATCGAAGGTATCAATCCTTTTTCTGGCGCCGTTGTCGGGGTAGCAATATCTATCCTAGTAAGGTTATTAGGAACCTTGTTAGTTTTAATTCTTGTTTTTAATTTTGTTAGTTTGCTTTCAGTCTTTGTTTGAAAAACCAAAAAAAAGTTAGTCTTTAAATTCTTGTTTTTACTATCATAAGTTTTTGTTTAAAAAAACCCAAAAACATAGGTAATATGGTTGAAAAGAAACTTAGGGAGGTTGCAACTCCCAATAATGATTATTTGCATACTCCTATTACCCAGCCAACAATTACTACTGAGAACTATGAAATTAAGCCCCACTATTTAAGTCTGGTTCAACATAATCAATTTGGAGGCTCTGTTGTTGAGAACGCATGTATGTACTTGAACACTTTCACCTAAATATGTGATACGATGCGCATTAAATATGTTGACCCCGATGCGGTAAAGCTGCACTTATTTTCTTTCTCTCTTAGAGGAAAAGCAAAATAATGGTTGCTATCTTTGCCTAGAAATACTATTGCATCATGGGTGGAATGTACTTTTTTATTTATGACTAAATTTTTTCCACCCGCAAAGACTATGCAACTAAGATCTAATATTACTGGTTTTAGACAGGAAGAGCGTGAGCCACTAGCGGTTGCATGAGAGAGAATAAAAAAATGCATGAGAAACTGTCCCGGCCATGGGATGGAAGATTGGTTAATTCTCCATTTATTTTATAATGCTCTTAATCCTGTGTATAAGTCTATGCTTGATACTGCAGCTGGAGGAACATTTATGGGCAAACAAATTGCCTAAGCAAAGAAGCTGCTAGACAATATGCAAGACAACCATGCGTAGTGGCATGTGGAAAGATCAAACACAAAGAAGGTGGAATCCATCACACCGCAAGAAAATGAAGAACTCACTGCTAAGCTGGATGAGCTCATATTATCTGTCAAGGGTAAGGAAACCCATGTAACAGCTATCCTAGAATCAAATATTGAAGAAACAGACTTCATAGCTCGTAATGATTATAACCCTTCTTGGAAGAAGAACTATAATTCAAATTTCCAAAAACATTATTTTAGCCCTGCAGGTAACTCTAATGATAATATTGTATCAAGTAATGGTAGTTTCCAAGAAACACTTAAGTCCTTTATGAACTCGCAAACTGAGCAAAACAATATCCTTGTTAAGATAATGGGGAACCATGATAATATGCTTGGAAAATTGTCTAACCAAGCTGTGAGTTTAAGGAATGATTTGAAGGCCCTCCAATAAAGAACAATGATTATTGAGGCACAACTAGGTAAGATAACCGAGAGTCAAACTCTCATTCTAGCTAAATTTGCAGGTAAAGCCGAGCCCAATCTGGTTGAAGACCTCAAGATGATAAGAATTCAAAGGGAGGAGCCTGAAGAACTTGACTATAGCAATGCCCCTTCACCAAATTACACGGTTGAAGATCTTGTGAAAATGATCAATATCAAGATTCCCATAAGTGAATAAAATGATGAAGCTATGTATCGATGTTTCATTAATCAGGTAGCAATAAAGGTATGTGAGTTTGCGGATGAATATAATAAAATTGCTGAAAAACTACATGTTAAGCTTGATGATATATTTGAGCCTACTATTAAAATTAAGATTAGGACTAATGAGATAGCTGCACTTTGTGATTTAGGTGCAAGTGTTGCAATAATTCTAAAAAAGTATTTTTGATAAGTTAAATCTTGGCTCTTTTGAAATCACTGAGTTAAAATTATATTTAGCAGATTCTACCTACAAACAGGCTGTAGGAATTAAAGAGAATACTTTAGTATACATTAAAGGTTTTCCTGCTCTTATTGATTTTGTTATTGTTGACATGCCTAAAGATGCCACTGCTCCTATCATATTAGGCCATCCATTCTTAAAAACTACTGAGGCTTTGATTAATCTACATGAAGGGAACATGAAGCTTCAATTGCCTTCGCGGGATCCTTTTGTTGTTCATTTTCCCAAAAAGACAAACATGATGAGAAGGAGGCCATCACTTTGAAGGCCAACTATTTTGGAGTGGGTGTTCCACTCATTTGGCCTAAGTAAGCAACATCATGGTCAAGCTATTGACCATAAAAAAGCGCTTCATGGGAGGCAACTCATGTGAAATAAAGGTTAGATTAAATTTTAAGTTTTAGTTTAAGTTTCATGTTGAATAAAGAGTGCTAGAAAACTCCAGTTGAGGAGGAGAAGTTCGGTGATATGGAAATACCTGTCTTATACATGTTGTTATTGGTCGAAAATTTAAGCTGTCATTTTTCTATCAAAACATGATGTTTTACTAAGTTTTAGGTTAAGAAAGAATTCTTGAAAAAACGGGTAAATTTTGGTGGAGAGCTGCTAGACCCGAAAAAGGAGGGGACCCAAAGCAGAGGAAGAAAATAGACAAACGAGAGGAGAATACCGAGTTTGGTTTAGTTTTGTTCAGTCCTTGTTTGACTATCGGTGCTCCCCTTTTGTAGATAATGAACCATGCCACCAGCCCATGGCCCATGTCAGCATGTCCAATAAGCCTCCATATACAGTCATGACAACAAGGTAGGCATTTGGTGTCATGTTGTAGTCGAAGATCCTCTGTTGTGGCACGCCGTCCTAGAGGAAGAGAGAGATGAGGTGCTAAGAAGGCACTAGACCACCTAGTGGATGCCTCTTTAGCCCTGGATCACATCGGCAAACCTTTGCCTCTATGGATGAACTCCGAAGAACAGCTACACAAACGACCCATGGAGCTCCAGATCCTAGTGCGCCTCACTTACTTCTACCTCCATGATGACTAGACTAGGCAAGACCACTAGCGCATACAACTCCACCAGCCCTAGCCACAAATCCACCTCCAACTTACCTTTCTCCGCCCACCATGGACCCAAAATAATAGGGCGAAAGGGATCGCACATGGCTATCATCAATTTTGTCAGAAAGAAATTGGGTGAGTGAATAATGAGCAATAGTAGAAGGATCAAACCATCACCACTGATCTGGCAATGCCGTGAAGGCATAAGCCCCTCCACCTTTGTTTCCACAACTCCTCTTCCCGTCGTCAACACCATGATCCAGATGAAGAGGAGAGGAGAGATCAGAAAAGAAACCAAATCCAAACCCTGCTTTATTAACCAAGAGGAGGGAATTCCTACCAACTAAGGCCTTGTTCGGTTTAGCACATATTTAAGAGGATTGAAAGATATTGGGGTGGATTAAATCCCAAGCAATTCAAAATCCCCCCTCCCCTCAAATCCACCCAATTCCACTCGAGTCCACTTGAAGAGAGGGTTAAACGAACATAGCCTAAGATTAAAAAAAAACAGAAGACATACCCTCACCTATCCTTCGTTAGCCACCATGGCTGCCGATGGCAGGGCGAGAGGGGTCGACACGAAGATCTAAGAGGGAGGACAAGAACAAGACCCACGAGGGGGAAAACACCACATGGGCCGTCGGAAGACGAGATAGAAAGGTAGATGCATGATTTTTGCTATGTGCTAGCTTGATATGTAACGGCGGTGAGTATCGATAAGACAGTGTAGACCAGTGATAGTCACGAGTGAAACCATGAAAACGTCTTTGTTTGAAGTACAAATAGTGACTTGACAAGGTTTCAATACAGAAACAACGACTTGACAATAGTTGGCGTATGGTGACACAAATTTGTTTGCCACAAGTATCTATGTTTATAGTGACTGGACATGGCATCAGAAAACATTAGTGTGCCAAAAACGTGACATTGACCCAAATGGTTATCAAACTGTAACAATTACCTTACTTTGTGTCGTGTCCAAGTATAGTACTCCCTCCGTTCAGAATGTTAGACCTTTTAGATATTTTAAAATGAACTAGATACATTTTAAAATAAGTAAAGTTATACACTAAAACATGTTTACATACATGTGTTTTTTTTTAAAATAGAATGCCTTATATTAGTGAACGGAGGAAGTAATAAATCAAAATGAGAGAATCAATCCCCACAACGAAAAAATCAATCAATGGGGCGCACATTCTAGATATAAAGATAAGCTTCGGCCAATATTTTGGGATGGCTACTCTCACGTGGAATCGAAGTGGGGACAAAAGAAACGAGCTAGAGCAAGATTCTACCAACACGTCGGGATGGCTACCCTACAGCAAAGTAAGTACTTTGAAGTGGCTCTCATTCTCACCTTTGTCTGTTTTGTTTTGAGGACCATTCTCCAACTTGCAGGGCGTTGACACAAAGACAGTTCCATGACGGGAAGCTATCTCGAAGGTGACCGGAGTGCCTACGAGGATGTTATTCCCTTGGAAAGATGCTAAATCTGTGCCAACAAATAATAAAGTAAGGGATTGGATTCTGTTGTCAAGGGACCGAAGTATGATTGAATCCTTTGGCGAAGTGACCGGAGTATCATGTCTTCCGTTTAATCTTTTTTTGTGGGACAGAGATAGGATCCTTTTGGTAAAGTGCCCCTAATGAACCCATTCTTTTAGATGTAATAAGAACATTCTAGCGCAAAATATATAAGAAGGTTTAAATCCAGAATAGTGCCCGTTAAAAGAATTTAAACCTCCATTAAAGTGTAAAAATATCCGGACTCATTCTTGGCCATGTTTTGGCTTCCTCTTCTATCTTAATATACCACATGTAGTCCTCTTGCATGGTTCCAAAAAACAAAGTGTAAAAATGCCACCACATGACATTAGGAAAAAATGATATGATCAAATATCATAGTTTATCTCGATGATCTACAAGATTCCTTATACAAATCTAAAGAGAGTAAAGTCCATGAGAGTCAAACCATTAATTATTTTCCATAAGATTTAACCCTATGATAAACCCCCATAATGATATAAAGTTAACCATTCCATCAAATTTATAAGACTCTACGTATTAATTTCTTGGGTGCTACTAGGGTGATGCCGCCACAACACATGGCATCCTGTTCTCCGCATTTTATATTCTTTAGTAGTTTTTGTTTATTTCATTTTTTTAAGTATAGTTGTACTATAAAACAAAAAACACGCACTCGGGGCATGCCACAAAGGCAAGACATTCAAAAAAATTGTATGCTAAGATTGTGCAAACCACTCCGGGACAGAATAAAAATGGTAGGATATCGAAACAAACTGCAATGCACTCAAGACATTCTAACATACTATTGACATTGGACTCTAGTTTTGAAGATGGTGAAAAAAGGGACACAACAAAAAAGATACAATCGAGAAAAATATAATGCTATTTATACGCTCGGCTCAAAAGATATCTTAATGTTTTTTTTCGGATCTACAAACAAATGCAGCCTAACCATCCCAAAGAAAGTGACGAGTGACATGCACGAAAGCACACACGAGAGGATGATTTCATCACCGCATGCCGTGTGTCCAGGAAATCGAAACTCAAAAGTGGCAGCTCTAAATTGATGCTCCTTTTGTAGACAAGCTATTATTTCTTTTGTTCCAACGTACACTGCAGAGAATGATTAGGATCATAACAATACGTTTCAAACCAAAATCAAATCAACACTGAAAAATACCAAAAGAATATTTGCAAACCCAACCCCAAACAGTAGCCTGCCGAGCGCTAGGGCCGACCTAGAGCCCGAGAGCGGACCCAATAGATCGGCTGTCGGCAGATGGGTCCAATGTGGCGGATCAAAAAGAATATCTCTTTGAGGAGAAAAGGTGGAAAGACAAGGCCAAGCCCACAAGCCCACAAAGGGGACGCCGTGGAAATTATTCCCCAGACTTTTCCAGCTTTCGTCTCCAATCTCTATCGCTCGAGTCCCCTTCGCTCTTCCCCCTCTCTCGCGCTCGCTCTCGTTTCTCCATGTGTGGATGTGAATCGCGGGGCGCGCCGCAGCACGTACTATATACGAGCTTTGCTGCGGCGCGGAGAACCATGCCACTCGCCGAAGATCCCAGCCCTCGAGGAGCCCCGTTCTCTAGCGCCGCGCGCTTCCGGCGACCCGGCAGTTTGGGGCGCCAATGGGGGCGGCGCGGCTGCTGGCCTTGTGCTTACTTCTTGCCGCGGTGGTGTGTACGGCGGGGCAGCGTCCCCGCTCGGTGAGCGTGGGCGCGCTGTTCGACTACGAGTCCACCATTGGCCGCGCCGCGCGGCTCGCCATCGAGCTCGCCGTCGACGACGTCAACGCGGACCGCTCCGTGCTCGCGGGGACCAAGATGGACCTCGTCATGGCGGACACCAATTGCAGTGGCTTTGTTGGAACCGTCCAAGGTTGGTTTGACTCTTTTACTGTAATTTTATTTGTCATGACTGAAGAACTGCAGTTTCTTTGCTAGCCAGTACTCACTAGTACTCCAGAGCTTAGGATAGTTGAATTCAAGTAGTAGTAATTTTTACAGAGGAATTTATTTTCCAGGACGCAAGAATGATAGTATTGGAAGTGACTAATTATCGTATATCTCAAATAGTTTGGTTGTTTACAAGGTTTGCCCTCTGCCAGCATAATAATTAGGGAACAACAATGACAACAGCAAAAACCCTTTCATCCCAATCAAGTTGCATAATCTAGAGACAAAACCAAAAGAGTCTCACAAACCAACAGAACAATAATATTAAGAGTAATATAGTACTGGTGATCATAATTCTAGTAGTACTGTCAATGTTTTGGCACATGGATTGCTAATTTTCACTCACTCGTGCCCAGAATCAGATATGTTTGTTCGATGATGGGCTTATGCGGTCCAGCTGAAAGTTGATTATGCTTAAAGCTACTAACAGTATACAGAATGCTGCGAGCCTTAGCTTACAATCAATGATGAATAACAAGCAAACCACTCGGAATTAATCTACGCTCAGCTTGAATTCAACACAGAGAACGCCAAACCCTTGACATGCACCAACTCCGCAAATTCTCTAGAACGCCAAACCGCCAGGGAGACAAATCTCTAGGGACGTACATAATAGACTTTATTATGGAATTGTCAAAGTATAGATGCAGTAAGGAGGGTGGAGTCAGGCTAGATCTATACTATATATCCTTAATATATATAAGTGGAGTGGAGTCATCTTTTGTACGGTCCGCATTAAGCAATGATTTTAGAATCCAATTCAATAGAAAGTGAGAAAATATGCAAACAAAATAGAAGAAACAAATGAATCATCCGGTTCAGCAACCGAAACCTGCTGGTGTCCTTTTTCCTCTCAACTGGATTATAAGATAGAAAACGTGTTGGTACTATGGATCACAAATGCCATAATTATGAATTTTCTCTGAAGGTGGAAGGAGTATGTAGTAATGCACATCTTGTTCTTCACTTTCTTCTGACCCACCATTATTTTTCTCTCCGTGGTATGTGTGAGCATCAGCATAACCACATTATTGGGGACTACTCACCGTATGTTTGAACCATAGCTATTATTCACTTTGTTGTTAAACACTAAATTTCGAATAGAAGCCAAGTATTTTGCTTTCTTGTCTTGTGAGATATGAAAATTCAGCTTCAGTTTATCAACTACAGTTGCTGATTGCTAAGGGCTGTGCGCATCACTTGCTGCAGAGGCCAGGGCTTACCTCCCCATTTTGAAAAAATAGTTGCCGATTGCTTGAATAGTTCTGATAAATTTTGCTTTTGCTGCAGCACTACAACTAATGGAGAAAAACATGGTTGCAGTCATTGGCCCACAATCCTCTGTGATAGGACATGTTATCTCACATTTTGTTAGTGAGCTACATGTTCCTCTTCTGTCGTTTGGGGCCACTGATCCAACTCTTTCTGCATCAGAGTATCCTTACTTTTTAAGGAGCACCGTAAGCGATTACTTCCAAATGCGTGCAGTTGCTAGCATTATTTCTTACTATCAATGGAAAGAGGTGACCACTATATTTGTTGATGATGATTATGGGCGAGGTGGGGTGTCTTCTCTTGGTGATTTCCTTGCAGCAAAGCGTGCCAAAATTTCATATAAAGCAGCCATTCCTCCAAATGCTAACACAGATGTGATCAGTGATATACTGTTTAAAGTTAACATGATGGAATCAAGGATTATTGTTGTGCATGTCAATCCTGATACAGGGCTGCAAATATTATCTATAGCTAACGAGCTCCAGATGATGGCCGGTGGTTATGTCTGGATTGTAACTGATTGGTTAGCTGCTGTGCTGGATTCCTCAAGGTCTGGATATCCGGAGAACATGAGTTATATGCAAGGAATGATTGTCCTTCGTCAGCACATTCCTGATTCTGATGCCAAGAAGAAGTTCACATCAAAATGGAATACTGCGGCTCGCAAAAGGAAAATTGCTTCTGGTTTGAATTCGTATGGTTTTTATGCTTATGACTCTGCTTGGATTGTTGCCCATGCTATCGATCATTTTCTTGACAGTGGGCAGCAGATCAACTTCTCTACAGATCCAAGACTGCATGATTCAGATGCAAGCAGTATCACTCTGTCAACTCTCAAGATATTTGATGGTGGTGAACACTTGCTACAGCAACTTCTGCTCACAAACTTTACAGGCCTAACAGGTCTGGTTCAATTTGATTCAGACCGCAATTTGGTACACCCAGCCTATGATATTCTTAACATTGGTGGTTCTGTGCCTCGTTTGATTGGATATTGGTCTAATTACTCTGGCCTTTCCGTTGCTACTCCTGAAATTTTGTATCTGAAGCCACCAAATATGTCGACAAGTGCCCAGCAGTTGGACAGTATGGTGTGGCCAGGTGACTCAACCACTAAACCCAGGGGGTGGGTTTTTCCAAACAATGGCCAGCCTCTGCGAATCGGTGTTCCAAATAAACCAAGTTTCAAGGAGTTTGTGGCAAGTGGCAAAGGTCCTGATAATGTAACTGGGTATTGCATTGATATATTCAACGCAGCAGTTAAACTGCTTCCTTACCCTGTTCCGTCCAAATTCATATCAATCGGTGATGGTACACACAATCCTAAATATGATGACATTATCAATATGGTTGCCAACAATGTATGCTCTGATTCTTTATGCTTGTTCTTTCGTCATTTTCCTTTTAATCCTCTGATTTCAACTGCAACGGCATTGTAAATACGGTTGCCACCAATGTGCGTCCTAATTATGTGCTCTGCTTTGTTGATCATTTTGCCTTTAATCCTCTGATTTGCTTTTCTTTCCATTGTAGACCATTGATGTAGCTGTAGGCGACTTTGCTATTGTCAAAAATAGAACGAGGATTGCTGAATTTACACAGCCCTATATTGAGTCAGGGATGGTGATAGTAGCGCCAGTGAAACAGTCAACTTCAAGTGCCTGGGCTTTCTTTAAACCATTCACATTTGAGATGTGGTGTGTAACTGGCACTCTTTTTGTCTTTGTGGGCATAGTTGTTTGGATTCTTGAACATCGGACTAATGAGGAGTTCCGAGGCACTCCACAGGAACAAGTCCTAACAATATTTTGGTATGTTTTAATTGTTACTACTTGATGTATTTACTTTATGACCATGACCATATCTAGCTAGAATGCAGACCATAAATATTAGTAAAGAAAAAAATGCTTCATTTATTTCTTTTTCATAAGATAATATAATATTTATCTTGGTGGTTTCTGTATTTGTTAACTATATGTAACATATACTTCATGCTTCTCTTTCAGGTTTGCTTTCTCAACAATGTTCTTTGCACACAGTAAGTCTGCATCACATGATGGCATGCTTAACTGTTCCATTGCATCTTATTTTTCATCATGTTGAAGAAAATCTGAGTTATTTCCGCATCTGGTACAAAACATCTTACTGAAATCTCATCTCAGGACAAAACACCGTAAGTGGTCTTGGGCGTTTCGTGCTGATCATATGGTTGTTTGTCGTGCTGATCATCAACTCAAGTTACACTGCTAGTCTGACGTCAATCCTCACAGTCCAGCAGCTTGTAACCGGAATAACTGGGCTGGACAGTTTGATTGCAAGCACTGTACCTATTGGATACCCAGCTGGAAAATTTATCAGAAATTATTTGATTGAAGAGCTAAATATTCACGAATCCCGGCTAGTGCCGCTGAACACGATCCAGGACTATGCCGATGCCCTTAACCGTGGACCAAAAGCTGGTGGTGTTGCTGCAGTTATTGATGAAATGCCGTGTGTTGAGCTCTTCCTGTCCTACCACTGCAACTTCAGAATAGTGGGTCAGGAGTTCACAAAGGAGGGATGGGGATTTGTATGCACATCATCCTTTATGTCATTATCGATTTTTCATTCCCGCTTCTCGGGACGTCAGTCTAATAGAGGAAACAAATTAACATGCTTATCTCTTTTGTTCTTTACAGGCATTTCAGAGAGATTCTCCCCTTGCTGCAGACATGTCAACGGCCATCCTTCAACTTTCAGAGACTGGCCAGCTCCAGAGAATTCATGACGAGTGGTTGACGCGGCCAAGTTGCAGCTCTGACGACAGTGGGTTGGGACCAAGCAGGCTGGATCTCGGAAGCTTCTGGGGCCTTTTCCTGCTCTGTGCTATGATATGCCTCTTCTCTCTTGGGGTGTTCTTTGTTAAAATAAGCTGGCAGTACAGCAGGTACTCCGGTTCTGTGTCTGCTGGTGAACCCAGCGAAGCTGCTGCTACCTCCCCTGCTGTTTCTCAAGTACACCCGATGAAGCCAAAGCCAAGACGTCTTGATAGCTTCAAAGATCTGATGCATTTTGTTGACAAGAAGGAGGAAGATGTTAAAAAAGAAATGAAGCAGAGATCATCAAGCGATAAAGATCATCATGGTGTGGGATCCTCGGATACACACACTGTCGTTGATTCAGCATAGAAGTTTCCAGCTTAAGACAAAGCCCCAGGTTATCACACTGCCAAGATAACACACGGAAGTAGATAAAAACAGCAGTGTATTGGTAGTACATGACAAAGCTCTGGTTCTTGCTATGCCTAATAGCCTGAGCACTGGAGGTATTTGTGTCTGAACAAACCTTGTAAATCAGAAATGACTAGGATCCTGTCTGAAATCACCCTTTTTGGGATGTATGTTATGTTTATGCATGTAAGTAATGCGGCCCAAGAGCCCATGTATGTTTATACTACTCTACAGTTTTGCAATAACTTTGAATATTAGTCACAGTTTTGTAAAAAGTTTGACTATTAATCACTGCATTACTTCGATTGGATGGTTCAGATTTAAAACCTATACTGCTAATGAGATGTTTAAGTTTGGACCTGTAACCTGTTGACCTGTGACCTGCCACTTTCATATTTGTGGAATGTGAACTTGTTAAAGTGTGTTGTTGCTTGTTGTATTTGTGGAATGTGGGTTTCTTTTATGTGTGCTGCTACATGATTTATTTGTTGCTGTCATTGTTCATTTGTGTTGTCATTTGGTATGTTTGTCATGTTACATGAAGGAGAAGTGGTCTCCTGCATAAAATGGTCAGGGGGGGGGGGGGGGGGGGGGGGGCGATGCTTCTTGTTTTCTCTTTTGGATAAAGGAAGCTTTATTGATCTTGGTCATTTGCATAAAGATGATATAATCAAGGGAATTGTAAAAAACCATCACAATTGCTTCGAAAGTCTTGAAAACAATTGGCTTTGAGAACCAAGCGCTGGCTTGGTGGCAAGGCTAGCGAGTGCGCAGCCAGCTCACCCGGGTTCAAGTATCTATGGAGATTGAATTAAACGGGGTTTTATCCGAGCGTGTATAATTCGCTGCTGAAGAGGTCTCATCTATCTAACAATGTATAGCCCGCGAGGGATCATTCCACGGGGGCCAACGTTTTTAAAACAATCGGCTTTGCAGGATTTCCCAAAAAAACACCGGTGTTCAAGTATTTCTTCTTCAGAGAAAGCACTGTTTGACGGGGTTTAATAAGTCCAAACATCCTCTACGGACCCTTACTTTAATAAGGGTCCAAACATCCTCTACGGACATTAGTTAAACCGTTTCTAATAAGGGCTATAGAAAACAACAAAAGAACAGTGAAGTCGGCTGTGCTGTTGACGGAGCACCACTTCTATGATAAGACAGATATCGGTTCATCACTATATTCATGTTTGTCCTTATGTACAAAAGATCGTATGAGGACCCAGTTTCAGTGCAACATGGAAGGAGCCCTGTTCATATGAATTCAAAGGCGCCAGATGGTCTCGATGTTTCCTCCTCGCCCTAAATGATATACAATATTCGTAAGGCATGAACATATCAAATTACTCTAAACATATAACTAGAACAGTGCCAATTAAGCTACAGTTGAAACATTAACATATCCAATTACTCTAAATATGTATCTACAACTGAAACAATGGCAATTAAGATATATTTACAACATGAGCATAACAAGTTACTCTAAATATATAACTAGAACACTAATAATAAAGGTACAATTTAAACATGCACATAGTAGAATACTCTAAATATATATATATATACAACTAAATCAGTGGCGATTAAACTATATTTACAACAAATTACTCTAAATATATAACTACAACATTGCTAATTAAACTATAGTTGAAACATGAACATATCAAATAACTGTAGTTATGTATCTACAACTAAAACAATTAAGCAACATGTACAACACGAGAATAGTAAATTAATATAAATATATAACTAGAACGGTGCTAATTAAGCTATAGTTAAAACATGAACATAGAAAATTACTCTAAATATGTATCTACAACTAAAACAGTGACAATTAAGCTACATTCATAGCATTAGCATAGCAAATTACTCTAAATATATAACTAGAGCAATGGCAATCAAGTTAAAGTTGAAAAAAGAACATACAAAATCACTCTAAATGTGTGTCTAAAACTAAATCGGTGGAAATGAACGTACATCTACAACATGAACATAGAAAATTACTCTAAATATATAACTAGAACAATGATAATTAAGTTAATGTTGAAACAGGAACAAAAAAATCACACTAAATGTGTGTATACAACTAAATCAGTGGCAATTAAGCTACATTCACAACATGAGCATAGCAAATTACTCTGAATATATAACTAGAACAATGCTAATTAAGCTACAGTTGCAACATGAACATAGCAAATCACTCTAAATATGGATCTACGCCTAAATCAATGAAAATTAAGCTACATTTACAACATGAACATAGAAAATTAATCTAAATATATATCTAAACATGAACAGAGCAAATAAAAATCTAGAGTTATTAACTTAGGCGAGGCGGGCTCGTTTTGCGTTGTCGGTCAAGCGCCCGACGTTGAAGCTATTGGCCCCATCTGTCGGCGCCGGCTCCTCTGCCTGGCCTCACCGGGACCCTCGCTAGGGAGCAAAGACAAGGCAGCGATGGAAGGTTATCCCGGAAGACCACATCCTCGGCTAGGGAGATCTAGTGCTCCACCAGGGCCAACCCTAAGGGGGGTCGAGGGAGGGTCGGCCGCCCCGGGCCCCTAAGACTAAGGGGCCCCAACTCCCAACTAGCAGCGGCGACAAAAGAATCCAATTGGACGCCATTGGAACAATTATCTACTTTGTTACGGTTGGAACACTATGCACATAAGGTGGTCTAGTATTTTAGAAAAATCGGGTTGTACCATTTTAAAACTTTTATTTGGTGTTTGGTTTGCAACACGCCCCATTTTTTACGCTCGAAAAATAGAAAATATCTTTTCTGTGCGATGAAAAGGAAAAATTCCTGCAATATTGTTCGACATCCCAATATACACATGTGTGCATAATATGGACACATCATCACAAACTATGTCACGATTCTAGCCATAACATTGGTCTTTTGGCCTGAAAGCCATGAAACCTCGGACATGATAGGTCATTTGTGACATGGTTTTTTTTAGACGCAATAAATATACCAAGTTTGATATTTTTCTTTCCAACTATGTCACATAATATGACGTCAGGCGAAAGATTTACCTTGCTCGTACTATTTTTGAATTTTTTATGCCCGTTTCAAACTTCGGTCAAAACAGCGGGCATTAAGGTTCTTAGCTCGGGGTTGAGCCTCACTAAACTTGTATTGGATCCCTAATGAAATAGCATGTTGTGAACCTAAAAAATGATTTTTTCAAAAACTCATGAGCACTGGATCCCTATATCGTGATTCTAGCCATAATATTGGTCTTTCGGCCTAAAAGCCATGAAACCTCGGACATAATAGGTCATTTGTGAGAAGGTTTTTTCGAAACACAATAAATATACCAAGTTTGATATTTTTCCTTGCAACTATGTCACATAGTATGATGTCATGCGAAAGATTTACATTGTTCAGACTATTTTTGTATTTTTTATGTCTGTTTTAAACTTTGGTCAAAACAGCAGCATTAAGATTCTTAGCTCGGGGATTAGCCTCGCTACACTTGCGTTGGATATCTGAAGAAACATGATATTGTGAGTCTAAAAATGATTTTTTTCAAAAAACATGAGCATTGGATTATGTACCTGTACTTTAAATCGGACTCACTTCCTGCTCATTTGGCCGGAATTTTTCTTTTTCATCGGGGTGGAAGGAAAGGTTTGAGATACCCTGGTTGGGACATTGTCCATTTAAGGTGTCCTACTATTTTAGAAAATCGGGTTGTACCATTTTGAAACTTTTATTTGGTGGTTGCTTCACAACACGTCCTGTTTTTTACGCTCAGAAAATGGAAAATGTATTTTTGTACGACGAATAGGAAAACTTCTCCTGCAACATTGTTCGCAATCCCAAGATTCACGTGTCTGCATAATATGAAAATATTATCACAAAATTATATCATGAATCTAACCATAACATTGATCGTTTGACCGGTTTCAAAATGCTGTCAAAACGCCAGGCATGACCGTTCCCTAGAGGTGGAATCTTGCAAAAATAATAGTGGATTCCTAATGATATAGCATCTCGTAAACCTTAAAATGATTTTTTTAAAATAAAGAGAAAACAATGATGTACCTGTAGTTCACATTTGACCCGTTTCCAGCTGAATCGACAAAGATTTGTCATTTTGCAAAGACATACCTAAAATGCTTTTGGAATAGGGGCATATGGTGATTTGCACACACAATATGGTATATTAGTTTGTAAAATTGGTTTGGTCCAATTTTATAAAATTGTTTTGATAGATACTTCACAAAAATAGTCATTCGAGACAAAAAAAACCTCTAAAAATATGCTCGGGCTGGTGTGGTTTGGGGCGGGTTGAAACCGCAGCGGCCGAAACGGGGTCAACCCGTGGGTTGAGCCTATGGGTCTCGCCCCACAACGTGTCGCTATAAAAACAAAGGAAAAGGATACTGTTTCCCCGGGAGATCGTTCCGTTCGATCCCCCGGGCCCCTCACTTTATCGTATGTCTTCAACTCTCGTGCGGTCGTGGGTGGACTAGGTAGTGCTTGGTCCCACCTTATCTCCGCCCAACCATGTATATCTTCCGTCTCTTTCCCAGATGCGATGCACGTCGGTCTCAGCAGCCGCCGGCTCCTCGACACGCGGACATGCGCCACCACGTCCACCTCTTCACGCTGCCTGATTCCAGCGCCTCTAGTGGCGCGCGTCCACCTCCTCCTGCTGTCCGGTTCCAGCGCCTTTCTGGCCGCTACCAACAACTTCCGCCGGCATAGAAGTCTCGTATGCCCTGGCCGGCCTGTGCATGACACTGCACATCAAATTCGCCAACCAGGTCCAAACTCCATGGGCGACGGTGAGGTGCGGCCCATTGCTGCTACAATAGCAGGGCGTGTTGCTACGAGTGATGGCTGGTGTTGCTGTCGGCTACCGGATGCCACTGGCGCTGCTACGCTACGTGCAGCCAATGGCGGTGCTACATGTGGCAAGCGACCGTGCTACACGCGGCGATTGAATCTGCTACATATGGCTTCTGGTGTTGCTACCTGCGACGAACGATGCTGCTACAATGTGATATTTTCTTTGCTACAAGTTTTTGCTACGACATCTCTAATGATGTCTTCGGCGAAGTCGGCTACATTAGCATAATTATTTTGCTACATATGTTTTCTGATTCTGCTACATTAGAGTAAAGTTGTTGCTATAAGGTATCCGGCGAAGTCTCCGGCGAAAATCTCCAACGAGTCTTCGGTGAGGTCGATTTTGCTACATTAGCACAACTTTTTGCTACACACGATCGCCGACGAGGTCTCCGGCGAGATATCTGGCGAGATCCAATTTGTTTTTCTTATTTTCGGGACTGACAATTTTTTGCTATATGTAACAAAAATGGGTGTTTAATAGCAAAAGCGGGTTTAAGCCAGGAAAAAATGGACACGTGGTTGGCTAGGACCAATGGATGAAAACAATCGATACCCCGGGGAACGCGTAGGAGTGCACGAAAACAAATCGCCGACCCCCAGAACTAAACGGATCTCATTCCCTGCCGCCGCCGCCGGACTCCTTGGTTCCACTGCCACCGCCCGCCGCTACCCCGCCGCCCTACACCGACATAGCCTCCGTCGTCTGCTTCCTCTTCCCCATTCTATTGGTGGGCGCTCTGCACGGGTGGCCGCCCTGCACGGGTGGCCGCCCTGCACCGTCGTCGTCTTCTTACCGACGTCATCTTGGTCGCCCTGCACCGCCGCTCTGAAGCGCCGTCGTCTTTCTCGTCAGACCAAGACAACCATACAACCAGCGGCTTCTTACCTTCCCAGTGAGGTGGTGAGCAGCGACTCCCCTGATCAACTCCACTATTCTCCCCCTCCGTGTCTTTCTTTTCTTGTTGATGGTTCTAACATGTCTAATGTCTGGTTAGTTATTGTGATCTGACTTGATAAAGCAGCTTGAACCAAATACTGGACTAGAGTTAGTATTAACACACATCAGCAAAAGAGAACAGTAATGGCACAACTATGTTAGATCACCAAATGAACTTTCAAGCGCATCAAGCTAGGATAAATTCGATAACACGATTAACGGACAAACGATCTACTTGATGGTAAGATAGGCTGTGACAAGGATAGTGGCATCGTCGTCTGGGTGAACAGACTTGGGTACCACGAACAGCGCCAAGTCGTCCGGGAGCCCAACGCTGAGATCCACGAAAGGCACCCTGAATTCAGATTCTTGGTAATGGCTTGCTGCCCAGTGGCGGAGCTCGAGGTCCACCGTCTTGGTTTCTGCTGCTACCAACGACTCGACGGCAGCTGGCTGCGGATGTATGCAGAACGCGGAGACCGTGCAGCCGAACGGCTGCCTCACCACGTTTAGCAGGAGCAGGTGCTGCTGGTCGCTGCCATCACGGACGGCCGCGGCGACGACGTTGAAGCCGTCACAGAGGACGATGTCGAAGCTCCTCCCGACGCGCTCCTCGGCGGTGAGCGGCCACCCATGCACGGCGGTGAAGTGGTCCAGGAGCTCCGCCATTGGGGCGACGAAGGCGCAGGCGCGCACGGGGCAGAGCGTTCCCGGCGCGTGGGCGCACGCCATCCGGTGCGCGTGCAGGTCGTAGTAGGCCGGCGTGGCGTCGCAGCCGTGCGCCGCGTTGGGGCACGCCACGCGGAGGGACTCCACCAAGCCCTCCATCAGGCGGCACCGGGCGTAGCCAGGGCCGCGGCACTGGTTGCAAGTCCGCGCCGTTCCTCTGCGGCGGAGCGGGTCGTCCCGGCACGCCGAGCACACCGCGTGCCCGGCGTCACACTGCAAGGGCAATGGCGTACTGTAAAATCAACTTGTTGTTACCTATGGCTGAGAGAGGATGCAATGATGTACCTGGAAGATTCGCGGCTTGAGCGGGAGGCTGCAGACGCCGCAGTGGAGAAACGATTTGGCGTCGCCCACCGTGATGTTCATGAGCACCTCGCTCTCTGAAGACGCCGGAACCGTGACGCGAGGCCTCTCCGGCGCGCTGCGGACCCAGGTGTCCCCCGCAACTGCCCGACCATGAGCCCAGGCATCCCGCGCGGCCTCCGTCGGCACGGGGCACCAGGTGAAGGTGACGGGCGCCTCCTGTGCCTCCGCTCCGCTGGCCTGGTGCGAACGCTTCAGACTCCCATTGCTCGCTGCAAACAGCCTCGCCATACTAGTATCTGTTTCGAATGTGTTCCTTCTTATAAAAGCTTCGATGGGGGCTGTTCCTTCTCGTCAAAGCTAGTAGCATTTGCAAGTCTGCAAGCCTGTTTGGATTCGCTGCGTCATTATTATTAACACAGCTACTACTACTGCCACGCGATCAAATCAGGTTGCACTACCAAAGTAATCTTAATCCGCTGCATCGTTATTATCGTCGTTATAACTTTCTCGATCGTTTATTTCTGCATACATAAATGTTGGAGGCCGATGCGCTTCTCCGTAGTACCTCTATGGATTGCACGATTTTCGAGACCTAGAAATAGAAAAAACCTGAGATTAGAACGTCGTGCGAGGTAAATTTGGGGGCGTCGAATTCTAATTCGACCGAGAATTTAGTATAAATTCTTGATTAGCTAATTTTTAGTCAGACAATGTTAGGCTCATTCTAGTACGAGTATCATAGCTAGTACTTCCTCTATCTAGGTTTATTAGGCTAACACGCAATGATATATTTTGTGATATATGATTTATATCATATATTTATTTAGTAGGTTAAATTTGTAGTCAAACATATTTTTTGGACTACGTGTTAACCCAATAAATCCGTACGAAGGGAGTACTATCATGCATGCATGTTGGTAAAAATCTGATTTAGCATAACAATTAATGAATAAAGAAATGGTTAGAGTAGCATAATCGTATCATAGTACGTAAAACTAGAAAATTCTCATACAATTAAATCTTATACACAATTTTGTATTAAGATTCTACAAATCATTAAATATAGTACTAATATGATACTATCATATGATACCATACACTATGAAGATAGTATCATACACTAGTATCTAGAAGTATGATACTACCATTATGATCGGCCTTATGCAATCTTAGCCGTAAACCCACTTACAACTAAAGATATCGCGATGCAAAATATAGTAAATTAAGATCTAACTGAAATCTAACTTAATTTTTATTAATAAAACCCACTAAATTTCTACATGATTATAGAAGGGTAGAAATTTTACATCAGGACAAATACGAAGACGGTGATGAACGGATATCCGTCTTGTCATAAAAGTAATGCTCCATCAACGGCGCAAACGGCCTCACTATCGTTGTTTGCTTTATGTAACCCTTATTATACTACTATAGATTAATCTAGGTGACATGCATGAGCAATGGCGATTTTTTTAAATAATACATACTTTTTAATATTTTCCAAGTCTATTATGCGTTTTTTAGATTTTACAAAAGTAGTACTTTGTCGGTCTGATGGAAGCCGATTAGTGCAGTCGGCCTGAAGAAAGTCGACTGAGCGTCGGCCGTAGGGCCGCTGGGGCCCACGTCGGTCAATCGGCCTGAGGCAGGCCGACTGCCCCAATCTGCATAGGCCAAGCCGACTGGAATTGCTACAGGCCAATTTGAAAAACATCGCCGGCGACCCATAGCACTCCAGTCGGCTTGGCCCAGGCCGATTGGGGCAGTCGGCCTGCCCCAAGCCGATTAGGGCAATCGGCCTGCCCTAGGCCGATTGGGGCAACGCGGGGCCCAGCTGCCCCACGTCCAACGCTCAGTCGGCTACCTGTTGGACGAGTGCAAAGCTATCGGCCAGGCCCTGGCCGATTGGCCCAGTCGGCTTGCTCCAGTCCGACAAAGTGCTAGATCTGTAATTTCTAAAAAACGTATAATAGAACTCAAATTTATTAAATAACGCGTATTATTTAAAAAAAAAATCCCTGAGCAACGAGGGCACTTGCATATCATGTATCTATGGAGTGTGGGCCCGGGCAAGCTTCATGAAGGATTTGTTTAAATTTTTTTTACAGATTTAAAAAGTTTTAGCAAAATTATCAGAATACAAATAATGATTTATAATACACGTGTATAAAATCTTATGTGAAAATACTTTATATTCTGGTCTTTAAAAAAGAAATAAATTTAGATCAGTGTAATCTTGAATGGGCCTCCCTTTTATAAAAAAATTGATGAATTTTAAAAAATTCAAAAAGGGCTTCATGGAGCCCGTGCTCTAAAGCGATTTTCCGTGGAGTTGATCCTCTCTATTTGTCTTTCTAGAGAGCTCCGGGCTAGGGTTTTCGGCTGTCACCTACAATTTTCCGACTGCTATCATACTAAGCTCGCTCAACCGCAACTCCTTTAGGCTGCCTCCCCTGGCCTCATCTCGACCACTGTGTGGCCATGTGCGAGGAGGGGTGCACGGAATCGTTGCTCAGACGGAGGTGACGCGCAGAAGGACGAGCCTGTGGTGATGAGGCGCTGCAAGAGGCACTGGTCAGGCGGGGGGCTTGGAGACACATCTCGAGGCAGAGTCTTTGGCGTGGAGTTGAGTCTGCAGAGGAGGTGTGGGTACATCGACTCTAGGACAACAATGCTTGGGAGAGGGAGGCGCCTGGGTGGGTCACTCCGCGCCTAAACCTTCCCGCCCATCCTTTCCTAGAGACGAGGAAAGGTGCTTCCTCCTCAGGTTGTCCACCCCTCTCATCTGCTCCTCTCCTCCACTCTTAGCTCTCTCTTCTCCTTCAACTTGTGAGCAACAAGCACACGTCATGAGTAAGCGTTGTTGTGAATATGGTGAGTGCAGAATTCACCCCCGGGTTTGTAGGGTTTCGTAGCATGGAAAACAAAAATTTTCTATCGCATACAAACAAACAAGCCAAGATCTATCTACTAGATTGTAGCAACGAGTCGATGGTATAACTTACCCTCGAAGATTCCAAAGCGTTTAACGAGAGCGGATTCTCGTGGGTGATGTAGTCGTACTCTTTCCGATCTCAAGATCGTGTAGACGATCCTTCCGGCGCCACGTTCCGGCAGCGCTCCCGCAGTCGGTCACACGTTCGGTACTCGACGAAGACCTTCCTCTCCCTTGTTCCAGCAGGCAGCGGAGGTTGTAGCACTCTCCTCGCGATTCCGGCAGCACAACGGCGTGGTACCGGAAGTAGAGGGGAAATCCCGCAGGGCTTCGCCTTAAGCCGGTGCGAGTATGGTGGAGCTTATGAGAGAGGCTATTAGTGGTCTAGTAATTAGACACACCAATTAGAAGGCTCTAAACCAATTAGAAGGCTCTAAACCGCTGGCTAAAGCAATTAGAAGCTCTAATCCAAAACGGCTCTAAACCGGAGATCTAGAGGTGAAAGTTGTGTGTCTAGGAGGGGAGCCCTGCCCCTCCTTATATAGGTGGGAGGGGGCTGGCGCCAAGGGGAGGAGAGTCCCTCCCCAAGTCGGCTTGGTGGTGCGCCGGCCAAGGGAGGAACCCTCCTCCAATTCGGCCTCCACCAATCCTCCTTCTCCTCTTTCCGAAAACTGGCAGTTTGACTTTTCAAACTTGCCGTTTGACTTTTCAAACTAGGATTTGATTTAATCCCTTATTTGGAACAGCGATGACACTAAATACATGATGCAATCATTCCAACATGCAATGACACATTCATGTACCCCTTCCCCTCCGGAGTGCCGGACATTCCGGAACCTTCTAGAATGTTCCCGATGAAAACACCGGAATCATTCCCGAACTCCGAAACGGGACTTTCCTTATATGAATCTTATTCTCCGGACCATTCCGGATCACCTCGTGATATCCCGGATCCCATCCGAGACTCCGAACAACATTCGGTCTCTTTCTCATAACACCATAACTACTCAAACAACGTCGAATCCTTAAGTGTGTCTCCCTACGGTTCGTGAATTATGCGGACATGATCGAGACACTTCTCCGAACAATAACCAATAGAGGAATCTGGAAATTCATATGGCTCCCACATATTTCTACGATTACTTTGCGATCGAATGAACCACTTACATACGATACCAATTTCCCTTTGTCTCACGATATGTTACTTATCCGAGGTTATGATCGTCGGTATCTCTGCATACCTAGTTCAACCTCGTTACTGACAAGTACTCTTTTCTCGTTCCCGTGATATGTGATCCCTTGTGACCAAGTCACATGCTTGCAAGCTAATTGGATGACATTCCACCGAGAGGGCCCAGAGTATATCTATCCGTCATGTGGATGGACAAATCCCACTCTTGATCCATGTGTCTCAACCAAAACTTTCCGAACACTCAATGCCACCTTTATAACCACCCAGTTACGGTGTGGTGTTTGATGTCATCAAAGCATCCATCCGGTAAAGGTGATATGCATGATCTCATGGTCGAAGGAATTAGGTTACTATGTATCAGAAAGCATATAGCAATTGAACTATTGAAATGACTTGATCTTTATGCTACGCTTATCTATAGGAGTATGTCCACCATATCATTCTCCTAACGATATGATCTTGTTGTTGACAACATCTCAATGTTCATGATAGGGAAACCACAATCATCTATCACCCAACAAGCTAGTGAAGTATAGAGGCTATACTAGGGACTTCTAATTAAGTTTACAAATCACACAAGTATCAATGTTTCCTTGTTAATACTATTATAGCATGAATGTAAACATTTATCATAAACACGAAGATATAATAATAACCACATTTATTATTGCCTCTAGGGCATATCTCCAACAGTCTCCCACTTGCACTAGAGTCATCTAATCTAGATTACATGGTAATATACCGAACACCCATGGCAGTTTGGTGTTGGTCATGTTTTGCCCTCGGGAGAGGTTTAGTCAACGGATCCGCCACATTCAGATCTGTGTGTACTTTGCAAATCTTTATATCCCCATCCTGGATATGTTCTCGAATAGCGTGAAAACGCAGCTTGATATGCTTCAGCTTCTTGTGTGACCTTGGTTCTTGCGCATTGGCTATGGCGCCCATGTTATCACAGTAGATAGACATTGGGTCCAGCGCACTAGGAACCACACCCAGCTCTGTAATGAACTCTTTCATCCATATCGCTTCTTGTGAAGCCTCCGAAGCAGCCATGTATTCCGATTCAGTTGAAGATCTCGCCACAACGCTTTGCTTTGCACTCCTCCAGTTAACTGCTGCACCATTCAAAATAAATACGTATCCGGATTGCGATTTAGAATCATCCGGATCAGTGTTCCAACTAGCATCAGTGTAACCATTAACAACGAGCTGTTCATCACCTCCATAAGAAAGAACCATATCCTTAGTTCTTCTCAAGTACTTAAGGATGTTTTTGACCGCTGTCCAATGATCCACTCCTGGATCACTTTGATATCTGCTAGTTAAACTAACAGCATATGCAATGTCGGGTCTAGTACATAGCATGGCATACATTAGAGATCCTATGGCTGAGGCATAGGGAGTCTTACTCATCCTTTCTCTATCTTCTGCCGATGTCGGACTTTGAGTTTTACTCAAGGTCGTATTGGGCAACATGGGCAAGAACCCTTTCTTGCTTTCTTCCATTCCAAACCTCTTTAGAACTTTGTCCAAATATGTACTCTGTGACAATGATATTTGGCGTTTCGATCTATCTCTATAAATCTTTATGCCTAATATGTAAGCTGCTTCGCCAAGATCCTTCATTGAAAAACTATTATTCAAATATTCCTTGACACTATTAAGAAGGTCTACATCATTCCCAATCAACAATATGTCATCCACATATAGTATTAAGAATGCTACAGAGCTCCCACTCACTTTCTTGTAAATACAAGCTTCTCCATAAGTTTGTATAAAACCAAAACTTTTGATTACCTTATCAAAACGTTGATTCCAACTTCGGGATGCTTGCTTCAATCCATAGATGGATCGTTGAAGTTTGCATACCTTGTTAGCATCTTTAGGATCGACAAAACCTTTGGGTTGCATCATATACAACTCTTCATCAATGTCTCCATTGAGGAATGCTGTTTTGACATCCATCTGCCATATCTCATAATCATAATATGCAGCGACTGCTAACATAATCCTCACAGACTTTAGCTTCGCTACCGGTGAGAAAGTCTCATCGTAGTCAACTCCTTGAATTTGTCGAAACCCTTTTGCGACAAGTCGAGCTTTATAGACAGTAACATTACCATCAGCATCTGTTTTCTTCTTGAAAATCCATTTGTTCTCGACAGCCTTTCGGCCATCTGGTAAGTCCACCAAAGTCCATACTTGGTTTTCGTACATGGATCCAATCTCGGATTTCATGGCTTCTTGCCATTTATTGGAATCTGGGCTCATCATTGCTTCCTCATATGTCTCGGGGTCATCGGTGTTGTCCCCCACCATGACATTCATAATGGAATCATACCATTCGGGAGTGGTACGAGTTCTCGTCGACCTCCGAGGCTCTGTAGCAACTTCAACCGAAGTTTCATGATCACCATCATTAGCTTCCTCTCTTATTGGTGCAGGCACCACAGGAACTTCTTCCGGTGCTGCGCTACTCGCAATTTCGAGAGAAGGTTCGACAACCTCGTCAAGTTCTACTTTCCTTCCAGTCAATTCTTTCGAGAGAAATTCCTTCTCTAGAAAGGATCCATTCTTGGCAACGAAGATTTTGCCTTCGGATCTATGATAGAAGGTATACCCAATAGTTTCCTTCGGGTATCCTATGAAGACGCACTTTTCCGCTTTGGGTTCAAGCTTGTCCGGCTGTAACTTCTTTACATAGGCTTCGCATCCCCAAACTTCAAAGAACGACAATTTAGGTTTCTTCCCAAACCATAATTCATACGGTGTCGTTTCAACGGATTTAGATGGTGCCCTATTTAAAGTGAATGCGGCTGTTTCTAATGCATAACCCCAAAATGATAGCGGTAAATCTGTAAGTGACATCATAGAACGAACCATATCTAAGAGAGTTCGATTACGACGTTCAGACACACCATTACGCTGTGGTGTTCCCGGCGGTGTCAATTGTGAAAGTATTCCGCATTTCTTCAAATGCTCGCCAAACTCGTAACTTAGATATTCACCTCCACGATCAGAACGTAGAAATTTAATCTTCTTGTTACGTTGATTCTCTACCTCACTTTGAAACTCCTTAAACTTCTCGAAAGTTTCGGACTTATGTTTCATGAAATAGATATACCCATATCTACTCAAGTCATCCGTGAAGGTAAGAACATAACGATAACCACTGCGCGATGTTACACTTATTGGACCACACACATCGGTATGTATGATTTCCAATAAGTCTGTAGCTCGCTCCATCATACCAGAAAATGGAGTCTTAGTCATTTTTCCCATCAGACATGCTTCGCATCTTTCAAGTGATTCAAAATCAAGTGATTCATGAAGTCCATCGGAATGGAGTTTCTTCATATGTTTCACTCCGATGTGACCAAGACGACAGTGCCACATATAGGTTGAATTATCGCTTGATTTCAATCGTTTAGCCTCAATGTTGTTGATATGTGTATTTCTACTATCGAGATTCAATAAGAATAGACCATCTATCAAAGGTGCATGTGCATAAAACATATTACTCATATAAATAGAACAACCATTATTCTCGGATTTAAACAAGTAACCGTCTCGCAATAAACAAGATCCCGATATAATGTTCATGCTCAACGCAGGCACCAAATAACAATTATTTAAGTATAAAACTAATCCCGATGGTAGATGAAGGGGTAGCGTGCCGACCGCGATCACATCAACCTTTGATCCGTTTCCCACGCGCATCGTCACCTCGTTCTTCGCTAGCTTCCGTTTATTCTGCAGCACCTGTTTCGAGTTACAAATATGAGCAACCGAACCAGTATCAAATACCCAGGCACTACTACGAGTACTAGTGAGATACACATCAATAACATGTATATCAGATATACCTTTCTTCTTGATGTTGCCGTTCTTCAAATCCGCCAAGTACTTTGGGCAATTCCGCTTCCAGTGACCTTCTCCCTTGCAGTAAAAGCACTCAGTATCAGGCTTAGGTCCAGCCCTGGTCTTCTTCGTCGGCGTGGTAGCTTTCTTACCACCCTTCTTGAAGTGTCCCTTTTGCTTAGACTTGCCTTTCTTGAATTTGGTGGTCTTATTGACCAACAACACTTGGTGCTCTTTCTTGATCTCCACTTCTGCAGATTTCAACATGGCAAAAAGTTCTGGCAACGTCTTGTTCATGTTCTGCATGTTGTAGTTCATCACAAAGTTCTTGTAACTTGGTGGTAGTGATTGGAGGACACGGTAAATCCCCAAAGCATTAGGAATCACTATACCCAAGCTTTGAAGTTTGTTTGCGTGCCCTGACATCTTAAGCACATGCTCACTGACGGAGCTGCCTTCTTCCATCTTGCAGTTAAAGAACTTTTCAGAAGCTTCATAGCTTTCAATTGCCGCATGAGTCTCAAAAATCAATTTGAGATCCTCAACAATATCATATGGGTCTGAATCCTCAAACCTTTTCTGAAGCTCCGATTCTAAACCATACAAGATAGCACACTGAACTATGGAGTACTGATTCTTCCGAGCGAGGTAAACATTTTTTACTTCATCGGGAGCATCAGCTGCAGGTGGGTCACCCAGCGGTGCATCCAGCACATAGGTCAAATTACCAGCTGTGAGGACAATCCTCAAATTGCGGAACCAATCCGCGAAGTTGCTTCCATTGTTTTTCAACTTTTCTTTCTCTAGGAACGCATTAAAATTGATGGTAGGGGCTGCCATTGATCTACAACATATTTGCAATAGTTTAGACTAAGTTTATGATAAATTGAGTTCAAATTAATTAATGTAATTAAACTAGGTGAACTCCCACTCAAAACAACATCCCTCACATTGTTTTAGTGATCACACGAACCAAATCCACTACATCAACACCGATCATCACGAGAGTTGATATAGTTTCAATGGCGAACAATCGTCATGTTCATCATATCTACTATATGATTCATGCTTTACCTTTCGGTGATCCGTGTTCCGAGACCATGTCTGTACATGCTAGGCTCGTCAAGATCAAACCTTAGTTTCCGCATGAGCAAATCTGGCTTGCTCACGTTGTATACACTTGCGGAATCTAACACACCCGATCATCACGTGGTGCTTCGAAACAACAAGCTTTAGCAACGGTGCTGACTAAGGGTGAACACTTTATGATTTGAAATTCATGTGCATGAGGGATCATCTTATAATGCTACCGTCGTCTACTAAGCAATACAAGATGCATAAAGGATTAACATCACATGCAATTCAATATATATGTGATATGATATGGCCTTTCTTCTTTGTGCTTTGATCTCCATCTTCAAGCACGAACATGATCTCCATCATCACCGGCATTGCATCAAGGTCAATGACGCCTCTCCATGGTTGTCGTCCACCGGCTTCAACTATTACAACTACTTTGAATAGACACGCGGGTCTTAACATAAATTAAAGACAACCATATGGCTCCTGCCGGTTGCCGACTTACAATAAGGAACATTGCATACATCAAATATAATCACAATCATGGCCATATCACATCACTGCACACCCCTGCAAAACAAAGTTAGACGCCTCTACTTTCTTTGCATATTTTACGTGGTTTGGGGCTTTCAATAAGTGTCGTTCTAACTTACGAACAAGAACCACAACGTTGACACAAGTATTGTTAATCACCCGTTGTGTATTGGATCTTTACTATGCTAGGAGAAACAGGCACCCGCAAAGCCACTTATGCAATACAAGTTGCATGTCAAGCGTGGAGCAAGTCTCATGAACGATGTCATGTAAGGTTAGCCCGGGCCGCTTCATCCCAACATACCGCAAGATGCAAAGTACACAAGAAGCAATCGATAATAAAAGCATCAACGCCCACAATGACCATTGTGTTCTACTCGTGCAACAGATCTACATATAGACACGGCTCTGATACCACTGTAGGGTTTCGTAGCATGGAAAACAAAAATTTTCTATCGCATACAAACAAACAAGCCAAGATCTATCTACTAGATTGTAGCAACGAGTCGATGGTATAACTTACCCTCGAAGATTCCAAAGCGTTTAACGAGAGCGGATTCTCGTGGGTGATGTAGTCGTACTCTTTCCGATCTCAAGATCGTGTAGACGATCCTTCCGGCGCCACGTTCCGGCAGCGCTCCCGCAGTCGGTCACACGTTCGGTACTCGACGAAGACCTTCCTCTCCCTTGTTCCAGCAGGCAGCGGAGGTTGTAGCACTCTCCTCGCGATTCCGGCAGCACAACGGCGTGGTACCGGAAGTAGAGGGGAAATCCCGCAGGGCTTCGCCTTAAGCCGGTGCGAGTATGGTGGAGCTTATGAGAGAGGCTATTAGTGGTCTAGTAATTAGACACACCAATTAGAAGGCTCTAAACCAATTAGAAGGCTCTAAACCGCTGGCTAAAGCAATTAGAAGCTCTAATCCAAAACGGCTCTAAACCGGAGATCTAGAGGTGAAAGTTGTGTGTCTAGGAGGGGAGCCCTGCCCCTCCTTATATAGGTGGGAGGGGGCTGGCGCCAAGGGGAGGAGAGTCCCTCCCCAAGTCGGCTTGGTGGTGCGCCGGCCAAGGGAGGAACCCTCCTCCAATTCGGCCTCCACCAATCCTCCTTCTCCTCTTTCCGAAAACTGGCAGTTTGACTTTTCAAACTTGCCGTTTGACTTTTCAAACTAGGATTTGATTTAATCCCTTATTTGGAACAGCGATGACACTAAATACATGATGCAATCATTCCAACATGCAATGACACATTCATGTACCCCTTCCCCTCCGGAGTGCCGGACATTCCGGAACCTTCTAGAATGTTCCCGATGAAAACACCGGAATCATTCCCGAACTCCGAAACGGGACTTTCCTTATATGAATCTTATTCTCCGGACCATTCCGGATCACCTCGTGATATCCCGGATCCCATCCGAGACTCCGAACAACATTCGGTCTCTTTCTCATAACACCATAACTACTCAAACAACGTCGAATCCTTAAGTGTGTCTCCCTACGGTTCGTGAATTATGCGGACATGATCGAGACACTTCTCCGAACAATAACCAATAGAGGAATCTGGAAATTCATATGGCTCCCACATATTTCTACGATTACTTTGCGATCGAATGAACCACTTACATACGATACCAATTTCCCTTTGTCTCACGATATGTTACTTATCCGAGGTTATGATCGTCGGTATCTCTGCATACCTAGTTCAACCTCGTTACTGACAAGTACTCTTTTCTCGTTCCCGTGATATGTGATCCCTTGTGACCAAGTCACATGCTTGCAAGCTAATTGGATGACATTCCACCGAGAGGGCCCAGAGTATATCTATCCGTCATGTGGATGGACAAATCCCACTCTTGATCCATGTGTCTCAACCAAAACTTTCCGAACACTCAATGCCACCTTTATAACCACCCAGTTACGGTGTGGTGTTTGATGTCATCAAAGCATCCATCCGGTAAAGGTGATATGCATGATCTCATGGTCGAAGGAATTAGGTTACTATGTATCAGAAAGCATATAGCAATTGAACTATTGAAATGACTTGATCTTTATGCTACGCTTATCTATAGGAGTATGTCCACCATATCATTCTCCTAACGATATGATCTTGTTGTTGACAACATCTCAATGTTCATGATAGGGAAACCACAATCATCTATCACCCAACAAGCTAGTGAAGTATAGAGGCTATACTAGGGACTTCTAATTAAGTTTACAAATCACACAAGTATCAATGTTTCCTTGTTAATACTATTATAGCATGAATGTAAACATTTATCATAAACACGAAGATATAATAATAACCACATTTATTATTGCCTCTAGGGCATATCTCCAACAGGGTTGAGCTGTCATTTCCTTCTCCCCAACTCTTCTTCTTCTTCTTCTTCTTCTTCTTCTTCTTCTCCTTCTCCTTCTTCTTCTCAATTTGCAAAATTGACTACAAATAGGCATAATTGTTTTTAAATTTTGTATCACCGAGCCTTCATGTGTTAATTTATTGGTTAGAGAAGTCATGTGCTTAGAGAAAGAAAATAAATATTTATTTATTTTTAACTTAAAAATATCCATTTATATTCTAATAATAAGATGTTGGAATTATGCCCTAGAGGCAATAATAAAGATGTTATTATTATAATTCTTGTTCATGATAAAGTTTATATTCTATGCTAGAATTGTATTAAGCGGAAACTTTAATACTTGTGTGGTTTGTGAACAACACCGTGTCCCTAGTATGCCTCTATGGACTAGCTCATTGATTAATGATGGTTAAGGTTTCCTAACTATAGACATGAGTTGTCGATTAATAATGAGATCATATCATTGGGAGAATGATATGATGGTCAGACCCAAACTAAGTGGAGCAATTAGATCGTGTCATCGTGTTCATCTTTGCGAAGCTTTTCTTATGTCAAATATTGTATTCCTTAGACCATGAGATAATACAACTCCCTCGTATCGGAAGAAAGCTTTGAGGTAATCAAACGTCATCCTATGAGAGGGTGATCATAAAGGTGTCTCTCTGGTGTTTGGAAAGTACCTGTTGGGTTGTATGTATCGAGATGGGATTTGTCCCTCTCAAGTCGGAGAGATATACTTCGGGCCCACTCGGTAATCGATATCAACACCGCTTGCAAGCATGTGGTTAAGGAGTTAATCATAAAGTGATATCGGATTACGGAACGAGTAAAGTACTTGCTGTGAACGAAATTGAACTAGGTATGACGGTACCGACGATGAAATATCGGGCAAGTAAAATATCGCGAGACGAAGGGAATATATATATGGGATTGATTGAATCCTGACATCGTGGTTCATCCGATATGATCATCGATGAATGTGTGGGATTCAATATGGGTTTCCAGACCCCGCTGTTGATTATTGATAGAAGATCATGTCTGCATATTCTCGAACCCGAAGGGTCACACACTTAACGTGTCTCGACGCTAGGATAGATTGGATAATTGGTTTATGAGTTTTTGTTCGGAGTCTCGAATGAGATCCAGGATGTCATGAGAGGTTCCGGAATGGTCCGGAGAATAAGATTCATATAAGGCAATGCAGTTTTTGGAGTTCGGAATTGTTTCGGGTTAATCGGTATTATACCGGAAGCTTCTAGAACCTTCCGGAGTGGGACCAACGTGGCCCCACTTGTCGGGAGGGGGAATGGGCCTATGAGGGAGTGCCCTGGCCGCATTGTGCCAGGGGCACAAGGCCCCATAGGGACCAGCCGACCAAACCCTAGGGAAGCTTCTAGAAGGGGGAAAACTTGCCCCACACTCCTCCCTCCTTTGGCCGCCGGCCTAGGGCTTGGGGGAGGGGCAAGGGCCAGCTGCCCACCCATCTATATAAAGAGGGCTGGGGGCGCACCCTCCCCACGCCTCCTGCTCAACCCTAGCCGCCCTGCTGCCCCTCCTCTCTCTCTCCTTCCCGACTGCGCGTAGGCGAAGCCCTGTCGCAGAAACTCTCCACCACTTGCACCGCGCCGTCGCATTGTAGATCCAATCCATCTCTCCACCCTACTTGCTGGACCGAGGAAGGAGGAGACGTCGAGGTGCCGCACGTGTGCATCTCTCGGAAGCATCGCCACTTGCGGTGTTAGATCGGATCGGATCGCGAGGAGGAGAAGCGAGTACGACTACATCACCCACGTTCCGTCAAACGTTCCGCTGTGCGAATCTTCAAGGGTATGAAGATCTCATCTATTCCCCCCTCATTGTTTGCATCTCCTAGATTAGATCTTGGCTTTCCCGTTCGCATCCGTAGAATTTTTTGATTTACTATGCTGCAAAACCCTTCAGTGGTATCAGAGCTAGATCTATGCGTAGATGTGTTTCACGAGTAGAACGCAACATGGTTGTTGAGGGCGTTGATGTTTTCTGTTGCAAGCCTCTTGTTTGTGTACTTCTTATGACGCGGGATAGTGAGATCGAAGCGGTCCAGGCCAACCTTACGCGACCTCGTTCGCGAGACCGGCTCCGCCCTTGACGTGTGGCTTGTTCCACACATGCGGCTGGTGGATGTCAGTTTCTCTCACTATAGTTGTCATGGGATTTACACCGGAGTTTGGCAATATCACCGTTGTGGCTTTCCGTAGGTAAGAATCGTTCTTAGCTTGCTACTCCCATAAGCCACGTAAAACATGCAATAACAAAGTAGAGGCGTCTAACTTGTTTTTGCAGGGAGTGTTTTCTGTGATATGGTATGGCCATGATGTGATGTGTATGTTGTATGCGATGATCATGTTTTGTAATGTTTCACGACTTGCATGTCGATGAGTACACAACCGGCAGGAGCCATATGGTTGTCTTTATAATTGTGTATGACCTGTGTGTCAATTTCTTATACGCCATGTAATAGCTTTACTTTATCGCTAAGTAGTTAGCAATAGTTGTAGTTGCTATTCGTGGTGGAGGCAATCATGGTGGAGTGATGGATATCATGCCGGCACGCACAAGATGGAGATCACTGCGCGAAGATTGGCTATACCATGTCACATAAAGTTATATGCATGTGATGTTTATCCTTTTATGTATCTTATTATGCTTAGATCGCGACGATAGCATTATAAGATGATTCCTCACTTAAAGATCAAGATAAAACTGTGTTCTCCCCATGTATGCACCGTTGTGAAAGTTCGTCGTGTTTAAGCATCACGTGATGATCGGGTGCTATAAACTCTATGTTCACATACAACGGGTGCAAGCCAGTTTTGCACACGCGGAAATACTTGGGTTTGACTTGACGATCCTAGCATATACAGACATGGCCTCTGAACACATGAACCGAAAGGTTAAGCATGAGTCATATGAATGATATGATCGACACTTTGTTGTCCACCATTGAAACCACATCTCTTCTCGTGAAGATCGGATTAGGTGTGGTGAATTTGGATCATGTTCACTAAACAACTTGAGGGATGTTGAATTTAGTGGGAGTTCATCTAGTAATTTGATTAAGTTGAACTAGTTATCATGAAAATAGTCTAAATTTTACTTGCAAATTTTGTAGATCAAATGGCTAAGTCCAACTTCAACTTCAACGTTTTTGCTGAGAAAGAAAAGCTTAAGAACAATGGGTCTAACTTCACCAACTGGTTCCGCAATCTGAGAATCATTCTTGCTGGCGGACAAAAGGACTATGTCCTTGAGAATGCGCTAGGTGACGCCCCTGCTGTAGATGCACCGGCTGATGAGAAAGCTGTTTTTTAGTCGCGCAAAGATGATTATGGTGTGATTAAGAGCACCATGTTGTTTTCTATGGAATCAGACCTTCAAAATCCTTTTGAAGATTACCCCGGGCCCTTTGAGATTTTTGAGAAACTGAAAACTATGTTCCAGACTCAGGCCCGTTCTGAGAGATATGAGATCTCTGAGAAATTCTTTAACTGCAAGATGGAGGAAGGGAGTTTCGTTAGTGAGCATGCCATAAAGATGTCGGGCTACACTCAACGCCTTGAGCAACTGGACTGCAAGATTCTAGAGGAGCTCAAGATTGACAGGGTTCTGCAATCACTCCCTCCTAGCTACAAAAGTTTTGTAGTTACTCATAATCAGATTGGTTCCACTGATACGATCACCGAGCTCTTCGCTAAGATGAAAGATGCGGAGGTGGACATCAAAAAGGATAATCATGTGTTGATGGTTGACAAGCCCCCCAGCTTTAAGAAAGGTAAGGGTGCAAAGAAGCCCTTCAAGAAAGGCAGCGGCAAGCGCGTTGCCCCTGCTGAGAAGAAGCTCAAGTCTGGACCTAAGCCGGACACTGAGTGCTTCTATTGCAAGGACAAGGGTCACTGGAAGCGCAACTGTCTGAAGTACTTAGAAGACAAGAAGGCTGGCACCATCAAAGGTATATTTGATATACATGTTATTGATGTTTTCCTTACTATCCCTCGTTGTAGTGCCTGGGTATTTGATACTGGTTCAGTTGCTAATATTTGTAACTCAAAACAGGAGCTGCGGAATAGACGGCGGCTAGCGAGGGAGGTGACGATATGCGTTGGCAACGGATCAAGAGTTGATGTGATGGCCGTCGGCACGCTCTCCTTAGTTTTACCTTCGGGATTAGTTTTAACCTCAATAAATGTTATTATGTGCCTGCGTTGAGAATGAACATCATATCTGGATCGTGTTTATTGCAAGATGGTTATTCATTTAAATCTGAGAATAATGGTTGTTCTATTTATATGAGTAACATCTTTTATGGTCATGCACCTGCTGTGAATGGTTTATTTCTTCTGAATCTCGAAAGGGATGAAACACACATCCATAACATTGAGGCTAAGAGATGCAAGGTAGATAGTGATAATACTACTTATTTGTGGCACTGCCGTCTAGGTCATATTGGTGTAAAACGCATAAAGAAACTCCATTCTGATGGACTTTTGGAGTCTCTTGATTTTGAATCATTTGAGACATGCGAACCATGCCTCATGGGCAAGATGATCAAAACCCCGTTCTCCGGAATGATGGAGCGAGCAACAGATTTGTTGGAAATCATACATACCGATGTATGCGGACCGATGAGTGTTTCGACGCGCGGTGGATATCGCTACTTTCTCACTTTTACCGATGACTTAAGTAGATATGGGTATATCTATTTAATGAAACATAAATCTGAAACATTTGAAAAGTTCAAAGAATTTTAGAATGAAGTGGAAAACCATCGTAGCAGAAAGATTAAGTTTCTACGATCCGATCGTGGAGGTGAATATTTGAGTTATGATTTTCTCACGCATCTTAAAGCAAGCAGAATCGTTTCGCAACTCACGCCACCCGGAACACCACAGCGCAATGGTGTGTCTGAGCGCCGGAATCGAACTCTATTAGATATGGTCCGATCAATGATGTCTCTTACTGATTTGCCGTTATCATTTTGGGGTTATGCATTAGAAACCACTGCATTCACTTTAAATAGGGCACCATCTAAATCCGTTGAGACGACACCGTATGAACTGTGGTTTGGTGCTAAACCTAATTTGTCGTTTCTTAAAGTTTGGGGATGCGAAGCTTACGTCAAGAAGTTGATGCCGGACAAGCTCGAACCCAAAGCGGAGAAATGCGTCTTCATAGGATACCCTAAGGAAACTATTGGGTATACCTTCTATCACAGAACCGAAGGCAAAGTGTTTGTCGCAAAGAACGGATCCTTTCTTGAGAAGGAGTTTCTCTCGAAAGAAGTGAGTGGGAGAAAAGTAGAGCTAGACGAGGTTGTTGAACATTCTCTTGAATTGGAGAGTAGCGCAGCACCTGAAATTGTTCCAATGCCGCCTGCACCAACAATAGAGGAAGCTAATGACAAGGATCATGAAGCTTCGGACGATGCTACTACTGAACGTCGCAGGTCGACAAGGTCGCGTGCCCCTCCTGAGTGTTACGGCAACCCTGTCTTAACTGTCTTGTTAGTAGATGACAGTGAACCTACGAACTATGAGGAAGCGATGATGAGCCCAGACTATGAGAAATGGCTAGAGGCCATGAAATCCGAATTGGGATCCATGAGCGAAAACCAACTATGGACTTTGGTGGACCCTCCTAGCGACCGAAAGGCCGTTGAGTGCAAATGGATCTTGAAGAAGAAAACAGACGCGGATGGTAATGTTACCATCTATAAAGCACGACTCGTCGCGAAAGGTTTTCGACAAGTTCAAGGTGTTGACTATGATGAGACTTTCTCTCCCGTAGCGATGTTTAAGTCCATTCGGATTTTATTAGCAATTGCTGCGTTTTATGATTATGAAATATGGCAGATGGATGTCAAGACTGCGTTCCTCAATGGCAACATTGATGAAGAGTTGTATATGATGCAACCCGAAGGTTTTGTCGATCCTAAGGATGCTGATAAAGTGTGCAAACTTCAACATTCCATTTATGGACTGAAGCAAGCATCTCGGAGTTGGAACCTTCGTTTTGATCAAGTGATCAAGAGCTTTGGATTTGTTCCAAATTGCTACGAAGCTTGTATCTACAAGAAAGTGAGTGGGAGCTCAATGACATTTTTGGTACTATATGTGGATGACATATTGATTATTGGAAATGACATTGACATGCTTAACGATGTGAAGAGTTATTTGAACAGATGTTTTTCAATGAAAGACCTAGGGGAAGCTGCTTATATATTGGGCATCAAAATCTATAGAGATAGACAAAGATGCCTGATAGCTTTAAGCCAGAGTACATACCTAGACAAAGTTCTGAAAAGGTTCAGAATGGATAAGGCAAAGAAAGGTTTAGTGACTATGTTGTCAGGTAAGATGTTGAGCAAGGCTCAGTGTCCAGCCACGGTAAATGATAGATAAGCTATGAGCAAAGTGCCTTATGCCTCGGCCATAGGTTCTATCATGTATGCCATGTTGTGTACTAGACCGGATGTGTCCAATGCTCTTAGTTTGACGAGCAGGTACTAAAGTGATCTAGGAGTGGAACACTGGACAGCCGTGAAGAACATCCTAAAGTACTTAAATAGGACTAAAGAAATGTTCTTAGTCTATGGAGGTGATGAACAGCTCGTCTTAAAGGGTTACGTCGACGCTAGTTTCGACACCGACAAGGATGATTCTAAATCTCAGACAGGATACGTTTATATTTTGAATGGAGGACCTGTGAGCTGGAGAAGCTGCAAGCAAAGCATGATCGCGGGATCTACAGTAGAAGCGGAATACATGGCTGCTGCAGAAGCGTCAAGTGAAGGAGTTTGGATCAGGAACTTCATCACTGAGCTTGGCGTGGTTCCAAGTGCCTTGGACCCATTGGAGATATTGTGTGACAACACTGGCGCCATAGCACTAGCTAAGGAACCAAGATATCATCCAAAGACCAAGCATATCAACCGCAAGTTTCATATAATCCGAGATTATATAGCAGATGGAGATCTGAAGATTAGCAAAGTACATACAGATCTGAATGTCTCAGATCCATTGACTAAACCTCTTCCACGTGCAAAACATGATCAGCACCTTAGTGCCATGGGTGTTAGATTGTTGCCAGATGTAAACTAGATTATTGACTCTAGTGCAAGCGGGAGACTGTTGGAATTATGCCCTAGAGGCAATAATAAAGATGTTCTTATTATAATTCTTGTTCATGATAAAGTTTATATTCCATGCTAGAATTGTATTAAGCGGAAACTTAATACTTGTGTGGTTTGTGAACAACACCGTGTCCCTAGTATGCCTCTATGGACTAGCTCATTAATTAATGATGGTTAAGGTTTCCTAACCATAGACATGAGTTGTCGATTAATAATGAGATCATATCATTGGGAGAATGATATGATGGACATACCCAAACTAAGCGGAGCAATTAGATCGTGTCATTGTGTTCATCTTTGCGAAGCTTTTCTTATGTCAAATATTGTATTCCTTAGACCATGAGATAATACAACTCCCTGGTATCGGAAGAAAGCTTTGAGGTCATCAAACGTCATCCTATGAGAGGGTGATCATAAAGGTGTATCTCAGGTGTTCGGAAAGTACATGTTGGGTTGTATGTATCGAGATGGGATTTGTCCCTCCCAAGTCGGAGAGATATACTTCGGGCCCACTCGGTAATCGATATCAACACCGCTTGCAAGCATGTGGTTAAGGAGTTAATCACAAAGTGATATCGGATTATGGAACGAGTAAAGTACTTGCTGTGAACGAGATTGAACTAGGTATGACGGTACCGACGATCAAATCTCGGGCAAGTAAAATATCGCGAGACGAAGGGAATATATATATGGGATTGATTGAATCCTGGCATCGTGGTTCATCCGATATGATCATCGATGAATGTGTGGGAGTCAATATGGGTTTTCAGACCCCGCTGTTGATTATTGATAGAAGATCATGTCTGCATATTCTCGAACCCGAAGGGTCACACACTTAACGTGTCTCGACGCTAGGATAGATTGGATAATTGGTTTATGAGTTTTTGTTCGGAGTCTGGGATGAGATCCAGGACGTCACGAGAGGTTCCGGAATGGTCCGGAGAATAAGATTCATATAAGGCAATGCAGTTTTTGGAGTTCGGAATTGTTTCGGGTTAATCGGTATTGTACCGAAAGCTTCTAGAACCTTCCGGAGTGGGACCAACGTGGCCCCACTTGTCGGGAGGGGGCATGGGCCTATGAGGGAGTGCCCTAGCCGCATTGGGCCAGGGGCACAAGGCCCCATAGGGCCCAGCCGGCCAAACCCTAGGGAAACCCTAGGGGAGCTTCTAGAAGGGGGGCGGGGGAACTTGCCCCCCACTCCTCCCTCCTTTGGCCGCCGGCCTAGGGCTTGGGGGAGGGGCAAGGGCCAGCCGCCCACCCCTCTATATAAAGAGGGCTGGGGGAGCACCCTCCACACGCCTCCTCCTCAACCCTAGCCGCCCTGCTGCCCCTCCTCTCTCTCTTCCTCCCGACTGCGTGTAGGCGAAGCCCTGCCGCAGAAACTCTCCACCGCTTGCACCGCGTCGTCGCGTTGTAGATCCAATCCATCTCTCCACCCTACTTGCTGGACCGAGGAAGGAGGAGACGTCGAGGTGCCGCACGTGTGCATATCTCGGAGGCATCGCCACTTGCGGTGTTAGATCAGATCGGATCGCGAGGAGGAGAAGCGAGTACGACTACATCACCCACGTTCCGTCGAACGTTCCGCTGTGCGAATCTTCAAGGGTATGAAGATCTCATCTATTCCCCCCTCGTTGTTTGCATCTCCTAGATTAGATCTTGGCTTTCCCGCTCGCATCCGTAGAATTTTTTTGATTTACTATGCTGTGAAACCCTTCATAAGATTGGGTTAACAACACTCCACCAATAACTCGTGTACGCACTGTTAGTGTATTAAAAAAACTAGACATAAAAGAGAAATAAAGACATCACAAAAAACTCTCGTGCTTGCTTGCAATATCTAACGCGATATAGGGGGCGAGATGAATCTCGCATACCCACCTGGTTATTAACAGTTTCACTAATCTCGGTAGTTGATGTCGATGGAGCCTGGGAGCCAAACTGACGCTATGTCCATTTTTTTTCCTTTAAGTACAGTGTCCTTGTTTTCAATTGGTCAACAACGTATAACTTTGACTATGATTTGTATTTACAAAACATTCACAAAAAAATATATAAAGATATATGAAATGAAAGCATTATGTAAGACAAATGCCATGATACCGTTTAAAAAATTCTCCATTCATATAGTTATATATACATTAGTTGTCGAAATGTTGTATCCAAAACCGTATCAAACTAAGTTCATATTTTAGAACGTTTATAGGAGAGTGGATTTTTTACCACCGGGTGGCTTTGCCCCCCACCGCCCCCCCCTCCACACACACACCACTGGCTACCGTCCGATTTGAGCCCTGAGATTCGTATACGGTGTCAGGTGTGTGGTTGCAAATCATGTGAGTGCACTATAATTAAACTATGTTTATGATGCTAATTTTACGTTCATACGTCAGTAAAGAAGTCAGTCATGCAGTTGTTCACAGTGACACGGCTGAAAATGCGTGGCCTGTAGTCCTGACGTGGCCCATTGCTCCTCCAAATGCATAACTGGTACATGCATGCCACAAGGGCCGGGGCTAACTGGATAGTGCTGAGGGTTACAAAAAAGCATCATGGGAAAGATAAGGATGACATGATATCCATTGAATTTGATGAACTATTTCAATTATTCAATCAAGACGCCTTGGACAAATCGATCATGAGTGCCTATTGTCTGTAAGTACTAATTCTGTAATTAATTTAGTCTCCAACTATATTATTTTGTTTATTGCATGTATATAATCATACTGTAATATGCAGAATGAAGATTCTCGAATGCAGCAGAGGACAAATCTATGACATTGGCTTCATTGACCCATATTGGGTTCATGAAGCTAATCTCAAAATAAGCCCCCAGGATACGGAGGATAATATAGTACACGCGTTAAGGTTTCAAGAAACCAAAAGGGAAATACTATTTACTTACAACTTCCAGTGAGTGTTATTGTCTTGTATACACTTTCTATTTCGCTTACTCGATGTTAAGTATATAATTGATTAGTTCTGCATTCGCAGGTACCACTATATTCTGTTAATCATTCAACTTGACAAAGGGCGTGTACTAGTCATGGACTCGAAACATAAACCCCTTGAGACGTGGAAGGACATGCAGATACTTCTCCAGCGGTAATTCTAATTATTACGACACTATATCGGCAACGTTCGTGAATTTTATGATATCAAGTACTTAATAACTTATTTTATTCGTTTTCTACGTCGGGCAGCGCTTGGAAACGGTTCACCAAGAAGGCTAGGGGTGTTTGGAAAGAGGAGCTTACATTTCAACCACTAGATGTAAGAACCACTAGCTATATCCGCGCATCTCTTTGATTCTAGTTTTGATACAGTTATTATCATGCTTGATTATTATTTTGATTGAACTCTGTTCTCGTAAAGTGCCTGACGCAGGGACCAAGTAACAATCTATGTGGATACTATGTATGCGAGTTCATCCGGCAGACGTGCGATGAGAAGGGCAGAAATTTAGAGCTACTCCACGTACGTAAACAATTTCTATAGTTTTTAATTACAATCAAATTGTGTTTAGTTTCATATTCATATAGGCTGACTCCTTTTTTAAATCAGATCGAACGTCTACGGGACGGTCTTCTGCCAAAGGATCGCATACGAGCAATTTAGGAGGAATTGGCGGGATTCTTGGATGCAGAAGTCCTAAACACACAAGGGGAATACTACTCGGCTGTGTATAGACAATAGGAATTGTAAAAATAGCAACTTTCAATAAATTGGCCGGTAGCATCGAATAGCAACTTTTGTATGTAGTGCATGAAATCGGTCCGTGTATTGAATGTAATGTTGTCATGATGATCTTGTGTAATATAAGGTTCCTTCGTTGATAAGTGCAAAACACTAAATAAACAATAAAACAACCTAAATGAATTCTCTGCCGCGGCACAAAAAGTGGCGAAAATGCTGCCGCGGCAACAAAATGTGCCAAAATGAATTCTCTGCCGCGGCAGAGAAATGGGCCAAATCTCTGCCGCGGCAGCAGGTTATTAGTCCCGGTTCGTGTTACGAACCGGGACTAATGCTCCACCCCCCCTCGCGCTCTGATGCCGCCACGTGTGCCCCATTTGTCCCGGTTGGTGGGGCAACCGGGACTAATGGTTAGAGCTTTAGTCCCGATTGCCCCGTCTCGGTTGGGCAACCGGGACTAATGGCCCTTACCAACCGGGACGCATGGGCCCTTTTCTACCAGTGATGGTACCGAATTTCGACCCATTTGATCCTCCAAATGGTACCGAAGGGCCTAGTCGTCCTCTTCCGGACCATCAGCATCCGCCAGCGAGTCCAACTCTTGGATTTAGCCAAGGATAAAAGCTGGTTGAGTAAGAGACGCTGCCAATTGCTCTTGACGCTATCAGCAAACCCGGGAACGCCAAACCATTTGGTTTCCAAGAAGAATCTACTGGATTTAACCACAGTCCCTTCCCCCTGTATCTAACACTAGAGGGGTGTGATCCAATCCAACTCTAGTTTCAGCGCGGAGAGAAGACAGAGGTCGGTTCCTGTCATCGTGTAGTTTGCAGTTCCAACACTGAGCGCTCGTTTGATTGGAAGGATTTGTAAAACATAGGTAGAAAAAGTGCAAGAATACAATGACATGTGTAACACCCTCAGAATCGGCCCTATGCAAGTTTTAGCGAAATTCGCCAAACCCGCATAGAAACGATTCAAAGGTGCCCACCAGGCACTTTCGTGCGGGTGGAAAGCAAAGTAATAACATTACACAACAGTCCTCGATGGGACCCACAAAACAGATATATATACAACAGCGACTCAAAGAGTCAAGAATACAAATATACGGTTCAAAGATCCAAATCACCTTGAAAACGATGGGGCGTCCGACTACGGACAAGATGCAAATGGGGCTAAGAGCCCTGAAGAATAACCAATGGCGTCCATAACCCTGCCCAGGCCAAGCCGGAAGGGTAACCCTGCTAACGGCGTCGATCTCAAAACCTGCTTAAGCAAAAGGGGTGCCGACAAAGGGCAAAAGAAAAAGAAGGAGCGTCAGTACTGAGGCCAGTACACGGCGAGGCTAGAATTCGGCGGTCCTCGCCTACATAGGTATGGTGGACTAAAGCGGCGGCGGCAGCATGCACTAACAACCTATAGAGACTCGACACAACTGGCGACTATCAGAGAGGGGTAAGAAAAACCTATTCGGATCCAACCTGATACTAGCATCAAACAAACCCATCCTGGCGTTTCCCCCTCGAGACCTTCGAGGAAGTCAACCGAGGAACTCACACAGTTGGCAGTTTTACTTATTCAGTTATAGTTGCCGCAATTACTAGTCAGGTTTAGATATTCATCCTGATAAAGTAAGCAGTGGGCACTTTTAGTTAATCATTCCGTTATAGTGGCAACACTTACTAGTCAGATACAATTAGCATGAGATAAACCCAAAACCCAGCAGTTGTTGGTACTTTTACTTAGCCATTCCGTTGTAGTGGAGCTGATTACTAGTCAAATCAGATACAAATCAATTTATAACAGTAAACTTTAGTTATAGTTGTCTATGATCAAGCACTGTGCTCCAAGTCGTCCATAACCGCGGACACGGCTTCTCGAAAAGATTTAACCCTGCAGGGGTGCACCAAAGTATCCACAGGCACTTCGACCCTTTTTGCCAGATCAGTTAACATACACCCATCGGTATGTCGGCGGGGCCTAAGTCACGACGTTCCCAGACACAAAGCAAGTACATGGGGGCCACCCCACCGAGTCGACACCCGCAACGGAGTCGGCCGGTCTCCGAGACGGACTCAGGGTTTGGGTGGACGGCAGTGAGCGACAGCAAATCCCCAAACGGGGACTGTCGACACCGCGAAAACGTGTCCCGATCCTAAACAGTACACGTGCTATCTGTCGCACAATTTAAATAAAGCAGTAAGCATGGCATAAGTACAGGATAGTAAATAAAACCTCAAACTAGTTGTGGCCCCCAGTACAATACTTTGAAATCAGGTAATAATCAATGGGGGGCCCATATCTCCCCACCTGTGGTTAGCGCGCTCGATCTCGGAACAGGTGTCAAGAACTCGGGTCCTACGGGACACAAGTGGGCGGTCGGAAACCAAATCTTACCTATCACCCACCGATGCCTCTGCTTAATTCAATTTTAGTTGTTAAACAAGAATTAAAGTGAAACAATAATTAAAGCCATGATCATCTCCAACGTCAACATGCGGCAATCCTCCAGCAAAGGTGGTACTTGACGACAAGCAAAACACTTGAGCAAGCGACTACGACACGCGGGTCCACTATCTACCAACAACAGGTAGTAGGATGTGTCCAAGGCTATATATGGCTGCAAGGGATATCACTGTACGAAAACTAGAGCATCGCAACACAGATAGCAATAGATCAACAGGAGGGAAGTAAATACTATAAAAGTAAGATAGGTAGAAAGGGGGAGATGCTCGCCTGAAAACATTGTTGAAGGTTCAACCGAAGATCGGGGCGAAGCTCACATCAACTCAACGGCCTTATCCGCGAAGAAGCAAAACACTAGAAGAAACACCGGATGCAATATTTAATACACGGCAGAAGATCGGCATGATGTATGTATGATGCATGGCATGCAAAGTGCGATGCAATTAGGTCAAATTAAGCGGAACCGGGGTCCCGACAATTAGTTAGATGGTGCAAGTTGTCTATCTACCCCGCAAATTAAATGTTGTTTAGCAAAACAACAGATGGAACCGGTTCGCTACACATGTTTAAATGAGGCCAATATAAGGCTAGATTTGCCCGCATATGGGCCCCATATTTAATTATTAGGTGAATCGGCCTAAGGCCCCCAAACCACATGATATGCATGCGAGATGTCAATTTATATGCAACAGTTATATAGGTGACATTTTAAATTAGGGTTCTCGGATAAGGGGTTCACACATTAGGGTCTCGACGGTCTTGGGGTTCCGGGGTTCGGGGTTCGACAGGGTCCAGGGTTCGACGGAAGCGTTCTCGGGTAACGGGGTAGATCTTGGCGCATCGGGGTCTCGATGTCCGGGGAGCAGAACTTGGGTCGGTGTCGGGGCGCATCGGCTTCTTCCGGGCCGATGCCGTTCTTGTCGTCGCGACGGTCTTGTCGGGTTCGCAAGTCGGGTCGGTCTTGGCTTCGGGGTGAAGTGCTTGTCGGTCTCGTGGCGATCTTGTTGGAACCATATCGAAGGCCCTGATGTCGAGAAGATCTAGGCGTTCCATGAAGAAGGTCTTGACGCTTCGATCTGGTGTCGCCCTTCCGGTACCGCGGGTCTTGGCGTCCTTTGGTTCCCAGAGGAAGGACTTGGCATTTCCACGGGTCTTGGCGTTTTGACGGGGTTCTCGGCTCCGGTTCCGCGACGGAGATCCTGAGGTTCCCTGCCGGCACACTTGGCGCCTTCTACACCGACGATCGGTCTCATGTCCAGGTAGGGGTGCTTGATGGTCCGAGAGGGGTTCTTGTCCGCGATTCTTCGAGCACCTTCGGGGTACGGGGACTTGATGACGTCGAAGGAACCTGGCCTCCGTGGGCCTGCGAGCGAGGCGGCAGTCCAGGAGATCCCCGAGGAGGTGGTCTTGCGGCCGGCAGGGGCAGGGCACGGGCATGCGGAGGCAGAGGCGCCGGGAACGCCGGCGTCCAGAAGGCGAGGTGGCGGCACCGACGAAACGGCGACGAGGATCTTGGCGGCGACGTCGTGGGCCAGCGGGCACCGGAGGGCCGACGAGCGCGACGACGGCCAGGGACGGGCACCGCCGGCGAGGAGGGGCTGCGCGGGCTCTGCCGGAGGAAGACCGGACGGGGCGAGCTCGGAGAGGACCGAGGCGGGGGCACGGCGGCCGGAGGACGGCGCGGGCTCGACGACGGAGGCAGGGCACGCTGGAGGGCGGCGACGGTGAGGCGGCTCCAGCGGCAGGGCCGCAGCGGCCGGCGGGGCGGACGGCGAGGCGGCGAATAGAGGGTGGGCCGGCGGCGGCGGACACGGGCCGGGGCGCCGCGGAGCACGGCCAGAGGCGGAGGTTGGCCGGCCGGCGAGGGAGGCGGGAGCCGCGGGCGGACGGCGCTGCGGGTCGGGCTCAGGCGGCGATGGAGCGAGGTTGGGGAGGGAGCAGCGGTGGCGTGCCCGCGGCGGAGGCGAGCGGGGGCGACCGAGGCCGGCGAGGGTGAGCAGGAGGGCGAGGACAGCGCGGAGACCGGGGGAGGTCCGGCGGGCGGCGGAGCGAGTGGCCTGCGCGGGGCGAGCGGGGGGGAACGGGAGCTGGGGAGCGGCGGGGTGCGGACGGCGAGGTGAGCGGCGCTGCGGGAGCGAGGAAGGGCACGCGGGCTCGGGCGGCGGGGGTCGCCGGCGGCGAGGAGGGATGGGAGCGCGTCGGGCCAGGGAGAGCTGGGGGCGACGGGGAAAGGAGAGAAGGGAGAGAGAGGGAGCGGCACGCGGCAGGGTCGCGGGCCAGGGTGGGGCCCAGGTGGCAGGGACGCGGGTCCAGGGGAAGAGGGAGGGCGCGTGGGGCATGGCCTGGGTGGCGGGGCCCACAGGGCAGGGGAAGGGGTTGGCCGGCGGTTGCATGCGTGTGCGTGGGTTGTGTGGGTGTGTGGGAGCTGTGTGCTAGAAGTGGTTGAGAGAGAGAGGGAGTGGGGTAGGCTAGGTGGCAGCTTAGGAATGGGTGGAGGGAAGAGAGAGGGTGAGGTGGCAAGCAGCTATTGGGTGGGGTGATGTGGAGGGGGTGTGGGTAGATTAGGACAGGGTAGACTAGGGATTTTGGGTGGTCCGTTTTGTATTTTTCTGGGGTGGTCGTTCGGGTCATTTGGCCCGTTCGACTGCCCCGCTCAAAATAATGCAAACTTTTATTTATTTTAAACAGTGCATTGGCAATCCGATAACCGACAAAACAAATAATCCGGAGTCCCGGATTTTGCATTTGAATTAAGATGGGGCGTTTGGAAAACAAAACGGCTTTGCGAAAATAGTTCTAGTCAAACAACACATGATGATGACGATGCAATGCACAACTTCGACGCGATTTTCTAGTAGTGGTTTTGCGGGATGCCACAATTCGACACCACTAACAATGGATCTCGCCCTCGAGATCCGCCTCATGGTACCGGAAGGAAGGGTCGGCGATCTGCGTCTTCTCGCTTCGTGTAGATCCTCGCGACACCACTAACGAGGGGTCGTTGATCCTGCTCATCAAGAGAACACTCCGGAAAACAATGGACTAAGTTATAGGTAAGGCCACCTCTAACTTCCATGGAAGGAGTAGAATTGCATCGATCCACCATTCAATATACAAAGCAAATGATAAGAGTAGTGGTATGGTCGCGACTCCATCCCGCACTCAAAGCATTACTCCGTACACGAGCAGATAGATTATGCAACCAACCCTCAAGATTCAGACTGAAGATCTCGACAAGCGAGGTTCGGATCAAAGGAGTGATGCTGACTCTGCATCGGATCTGGCGTAGAGGATGTCGTCGCGTCGGAAAACACCGGAAGGCACGAGAAGGAACAAGAGGAGTCCACCAGACGAAGGATTCCTCGGATAGCATGAAGCCCGGATGGTAGAACACCGTTATCAAAGAAGGAAGCGAAACCCTGAAGGTACGACGGAACCCAACCACGAGAAATCCTGGACTCGAAGAAAAGATAAGAGAGCAGATTCAAAACACGTCGAGATAAGAGGAGAATAGCAGAGGGGTAAGGAGTAAAATCAAACCTAATCAGAACTATCCAACCGATTTTCAAAAATAGTTTTGACACTCTACTTCGGCCGTTAGCTAGGTTATCCTACAGGCTGGACTTGTGGGTATCGCAACTGCTGAGCTCTGATACCACTCTGTAACACCCTCAGAATCGGCCCTATGCAAGTTTTAGCAAAATTCGCCAAACCCGCATAGAAACGATTCAAAGGTGCCCACCAGGCACTTTCGTGCGGGTGGAAAGCAAAGTAATAACATTACACAACAGTCCTCGATGGGACCCACAAAACAGATATATATACAACAGCGACTCAAAGAGTCAAGAATACAAATATACGGTTCAAAGATCCAAATCACCTTGAAAACGATGGGGCGTCCGACTACGGACAAGATGCAAATGGGGCTAAGAGCCCTGAAGAATAACCAATGGCGTCCATAACCCTGCCCAGGCCAAGCCGGAAGGGTAACCCTGCTAACGGCGTCGATCTCAAAACCTGCTTAAGCAAAAGGGGTGCCGACAAAGGGCAAAAGAAAAAGAAGGAGCGTCAGTACTGAGGCCAGTACACGGCGAGGCTAGAATTCGGCGGTCCTCGCCTACATAGGTATGGTGGACTGAAGCGGCGGCGGCAGCATGCACTAACAACCTATAGAGACTCGACACAACTGGCGACTATCAGAGAGGGGTAAGAAAAACCTATTCGGATCCAACCTGATACTAGCATCAAACAAACCCATCCTGGCGTTTCCCCCTCGAGACCTTCGAGGAAGTCAACCGAGGAACTCACACAGTTGGCAGTTTTACTTATTCAGTTATAGTTGCCGCAATTACTAGTCAGGTTTAGATATTCATCCTGATAAAGTAAGCAGTGGGCACTTTTAGTTAATCATTCCGTTATAGTGGCAACACTTACTAGTCAGATACAATTAGCATGAGATAAACCCAAAACCCAGCAGTTGTTGGTACTTTTACTTAGCCATTCCATTGTAGTGGAGCTGATTACTAGTCAAATCAGATACAAATCAATTTATAACAGTAAACTTTAGTTATAGTTGTCTATGATCAAGCACTGTGCTCCAAGTCGTCCATAACCGCGGACACGGCTTCTCGAAAAGATTTAACCCTGCAGGGGTGCACCAAAGTATCCACAGGCACTTCGACCCTTTTTGCCAGATCAGTTAACATACACCCATCGGTATGTCGGCGGGGCCTAAGTCACGACGTTCCCAGACACAAAGCAAGTACATGGGGGCCACCCCACCGAGTCGACACCCGCAACGGAGTCGGCCGATCTCCGAGACGGACTCAGGGTTTGGGTGGACGGCAGTGAGCGACAGCAAATCCCCAAACGGGGACTGTCGACACCGCGAAAACGTGTCCCGATCCTAAACAGTACACGTGCTATCTGTCGCACAATTTAAATAAAGCAGTAAGCATGGCATAAGTACAGGATAGTAAATAAAACCTCAAACTAGTTGTGGCCCCCAGTACAATACTTTGAAATCAGGTAATAATCAATGGGGGGCCCATATCTCCCCACCTGTGGTTAGCGCGCTCGATCTCGGAACAGGTGTCAAGAACTCGGGTCCTACGGGACACAAGTGGGCGGTCGGAAACCAAATCTTACCTATCACCCACCGATGCCTCTGCTTAATTCAATTTTAGTTGTTAAACAGGAATTAAAGTGAAACAATAATTAAAGCCATGATCATCTCCAACGTCAACATGCGGCAATCCTCCAGCAAAGGTGGTACTTGACGACAAGCAAAACACTTGAGCAAGCGACTACGACACGCGGGTCCACTATCTACCAACAACAGGTAGTAGGATGTGTCCAAGGCTATATATGGCTGCAAGGGATATCACGGTACGAAAACTAGAGCATCGCAACACATATAGCAATAGATCAACAGGAGGGAAGTAAATACTATAAAAGTAAGATAGGTAGAAAGGGGGAGATGCTCGCCTGAAAACATTGTTGAAGGTTCAACCGAAGATCGGGGCGAAGTTCACATCAACTCAACGGCCTTATCCGCGAAGAAGCAAAACACTAGAAGAAACAACGGATGCAATATTTAATACACGGCAGAAGATCGGCATGATGTATGTATGATGCATGGCATGCAAAGTGCGATGCAATTAGGTCAAACTAAGCGGAACCGGGGTCCCGACAATTAGTTAGATGGTGCAAGTTGTCTATCTACCCCGCAAATTAAATGTTGTTTAGCAAAACAACAGATGGAACCGGTTCGCTACACATGTTTAAATGAGGCCAATATAAGGCTAGATTTGCCCGCATATGGGCCCCATATTTAATTATTAGGTGAATCGGCCTAAGGCCCCCAAACCACATGATATGCATGCGAGATGTCAATTTATATGCAACAGTTATATAGGTGACATTTTAAATTAGGGTTCTCGGATAAGGGGTTCACACATTAGGGTCTCGACGGTCTTGGGGTTCCGGGGTTCGGGGTTCGACAGGGTCCAGGGTTCGACGGAAGCGTTCTCGGGTAACGGGTAGATCTTGGCGCATCGGGGTCTCGATGTCCGGGGAGCAGAACTTGGGTCGGTGTCGGGGCGCATCGGCTTCTTCCGGGCCGATGCCGTTCTTGTCGTCGCGACGGTCTTGTCGGGTTCGCAAGTCGGGTCGGTCTTGGCTTCGGGGTGAAGTGCTTGTCGGTCTCGTGGCGATCTTGTTGGAACCATATCGAAGGCCCTGATGTCGAGAAGATCTAGGCGTTCCATGAAGAAGGTCTTGACGCTTCGATCTGGTGTCGCCCTTCCGGTACCGCGGGTCTTGGCGTCCTTTGGTTCCCAGAGGAAGGACTTGGCATTTCCACGGGTCTTGGCGTTTTGACGGGGTTCTCGGCTCCGGTTCCGCGACGGAGATCCTGAGGTTCCCTGCCGACACACTTGGCGCCTTCTACACCGACGATCGGTCTCATGTCCAGGTAGGGGTGCTTGATGGTCCGAGAGGGATTCTTGTCCGTGATTCTTCGAGCACCTTCGGGGTACGGGGACTTGATGACGTCGAAGGAACCTGGCCTCCGTGGGCCTGCGAGCGAGGCGGCAGTCCAGGAGATCCCCGAGGAGGTGGTCTTGCGGCCGGCAGGGGCAGGGCACGGGCATGCGGAGGCAGAGGCGCCGGGAACGCCGGCGTCCAGAAGGCGAGGTGGCGGCACCGACGAACCGGCGACGAGGATCTTGGCGGCGACGTCGTGGGCCAGCGGGCACCGGAGGGCCGACGAGCGCGACGGCGGCCAGGGACGGGCGCCGCCGGCGAGGAGGGGCTGCGCGGGCTCTGCCGGAGGAAGACCGGACGGGGCGAGCTCGGAGAGGACCGAGGCGGGGGCGCGGCGGCCGGAGGACGGCGCGGGCTCGACGACGGAGGCGGGGCACGCTGGAGGGGCGGCGACGGTGAGGCGGCTCCAGCGGCAGGGCCGCAGCGGCCGGCGGGGCGGACGGCGAGGCGGCGAACAGAGGGTGGGCCGGCGGCGGCGGACACGGGCCGGGGCGCCGCGGAGCACGGCCAGAGGCGGAGGTTGGCCGGCCGGCGAGGGAGGCGGGAGCCGCGGGCGGACGGCGCTGCGGGTCGGGCTCAGGCGGCGGTGGAGCGAGGTTGGGGAGGGAGCAGCGGTGGCGTGCCCGCGGCGGAGGCGAGCGGGGGCGACCGAGGCCGGCGAGGGCGAGCAGGAGGGCGAGGACAGCGCGGAGACCGGGGGAGGTCCGGCGGGCGGCGGAGCGGGTGGCCTGCGCGGGGCGAGCGGGGGGAACGGGAGCTGGGGAGCGGCGGGGTGCGGACGGCGAGGTGAGTGGCGCTGCGGGAGCGAGGAAGGGCACGCGGGCTCGGGCGGCGGGGGTCGCCGGCGGCGAGGAGGGATGGGAGCGCGTCGGGCCAGGGAGAGCTGGGGGCGACGGGGAAAGGAGAGAAGGGAGAGAGAGGGAGCGGCACGCGGCAGGGTCGCGGGCCAGGGTGGGGCCCAGGTGGCAGGGACGCGGGTCCAGGGGGAGAGGGAGGGCGCGTGGGGCATGGCCTGGGTGGCGGGGCCCACAGGGCAGGGGAAGGGGTTGGCCGGCGGTTGCATGCGTGTGCGTGGGTTGTGTGGGTGTGTGGGAGCTGTGTGCTGGGAGTGGTTGAGAGAGAGAGAGGGAGTGGGGTAGGCTAGGTGGCAGCTTAGGAATGGGTGGAGGGAAGAGAGAGGGTGAGGTGGCAAGCAGCTATTGGGTGGGGTGATGTGGAGGGGGTGTGGGTAGATTAGGACAGGGTAGACTAGGGATTTTGGGTGGTCCGTTTTGTATTTTTCTGGGGTGGTCGTTCGGGTCATTTGGCCCGTTCGACTGCCCCGCTCAAAATAATGCAAACTTTTATTTATTTTAAACAGTGCATTGGCAATCCGATAACCGACAAAACAAATAATCCGGAGTCCCGGGTTTTGCATTTGAATTAAGATGGGGCGTTTGGAAAACAAAGCGGCTTTGCGAAAATAGTTCTAGTCAAACAACACATGATGATGACGATGCAATGCACAACTTCGACGCGATTTTCTAGTAGTGGTTTTGCGGGATGCCACAACATGACACTTAGAATCCTACATAAATAAAAAATGCATGAATCAGTAAGATAAACTATTTGATTGCATTGCAGGAAAAACACAGGAAAAACATGGGGTTTAGTTACATGTCATAGTTGTCATAAATACATAGGAATTTTTCCAAGAGGTATCACCTCTTGTTAAAAATCCTATAGGACTGTAGTGTAGAAAAACAATGCATAGGGATTTTGTAAAATTTATTCTTTTGAAACATATTCCATAGGAAAATTTTCTATGGATTGGAATCCTATAGAATTCCTTTAAAAATCATTTGAATCAAACAGCCCTGAGTGTACCATCAGACACCGAGTAGCTTTTGCCTTGGGCTGAATAATCAATTTCTCGAGAATTGAACCTGGAAGTCTGGAACCAATCGACATCTATAGAAACTATAGCAAAAACAACTCAAAAAAAACTATAGTAAAAAAGTTCAACAATTCAGCGGAACAAGAATTTTCACAGACATGAACAAGTGGAATGAAACGGACAGATCCAGGACTGAAGGAGTGCATTGGATGACCTATACTAAACCTGATATAGCAGCACAACACCACCGTATTACAAAAGGAGCCACTCAGCACACAGATGGCAGGGTACCAAATACACATAGTAGCATATTAAGCTTAGAGGCAGTTCATGGCTGAGGTCAACAAAATAAAAGCTTGTCTTGCCAATAGATCAACAGCTGCATGAAGCATACCGAGTAACAGTTCTCCGCTCTAGGGTTAGCGACCCGCCCTGCGACCATTTCAGAGCAGTCCAAACTAAACCAAAACAGCCATCCAGGCCAACTAGTGGAAACAAGGTCTTTTGTTGATCCCGAAAAGGGGCTTTAACACCGGTTCTTCTACGAACCGGTGTTAAAGGGGGGCCGTACCAGCGTGTCCCCTGCGGCATTAAAGGAGCCCCCCCTTTAACACCGGTTCGTGCCACGAACCGGTGTTAAAGGTCCCTGCACTGGTGGCCCGCGCACCACCCCCCCTTTAACACCGGTTCGTGGCATGAACCGGTGTTAAAGGGGGGGGGCTATATAAGACACCACCCCAGCCCACACACACCCCACTCTTCCATTCTTTCACATTTTGGAGCCTAGCAAGAGGGTGTGAAGAGTGCTAGTTTGTGTTTTTTTCATATGCACTAGAGGTGTTCGGTGAAATGCCCGAGAGCTCAAAAAAGGCTTTCTTGTTGCTCTTTCCGTCTCGGTCGAGGTCGGCAACTATAGTTTCATGTGTCATTGATGTACTATATATATAAATGGTCATCTCCCTATTATTTTTTGATATATACTACATATTAATGCAGATGAATCGACAATGGATGTACGGTGACCGCCGCACTTCCGAGTACATTACGGGCCTCCAAAATTTCATCGTTGTGGCTAATGCAAACCGTGGTCACAATGGTTTTATGTGCTGTCCGTGTGTTCACTGTCAGAACAAGAAAGACTACTCAAATACCAGAACCATTCACGCCCACCTGCTTCGATCCGGTTTCATGCCCATCTATAATTGTTGGACCAAGCATGGAGAAAAAGGGGTTGTGATGGAAGACAACGAAGAAGAAGAGGATGATGGAAACTATCATAATATGTATCCTGAATATGATGATAATCCAACGGAGGTAGATAATGAAGATCAAGAGGGAGCAGATGGGCCCGCTGATGACGATCTTGGTCGGGCCATTACTGATGCAAAGGAAGAATGTGAAACTGAAAAGGAGAAGGAGAAGCTGGAGCAGATGTTAAAGGATCACAAAACATTGTTGTATCCAACTTGCGAAGATGGCCACAAAAAGCTAGGTGCCACACTGGATTTGCTGCAATGGAAGGCAGAGAATGGTGTGACTGACAGCGCATTTTCAAAGTTGTTGGTAAAAATGAAGAATCTTCTTCCAAGAAATAATGAGTTGCCTGACAGTACATACCAAGCAAAGAAGGTTGTCTGCCCTCTAGGATTAGACGTGCAGAAGATACATGCATGCATTAATGACTGCATCCTCTACCGCGGTGAGAAGTACGAGAATTTGGATGCATGCCCGGTATGCACTGCACTGCGGTATAAGATCAGACGAGACGATCCTGGCGATGTTGAGGGCGAGGCCCCTAGGAAGAAGGTTCCCGCCAAGGTTATGTGGTATGCTCCTATAATACCACGGTTAAAACGTCTCTTCAGAAATAAAGAGCATGCCAAGTTATTGCGATGGCACATGGAAGACCGTAAGAAAGACGCGATGTTGAGACACCCCGCTGATGGGTCACAGTGGAGAAAAGTCGAGCGAGAGTACCCGGACTTCGCACGTGACGCAAGGAACTTAAGGTTTGGTCTAAGTACAGACGGCATGAATCCTTTTGGTGAGCAGAGCTGCAGTCACAACACCTGGCCTGTGACCCTATGCATCTATAACCTTCCTCCTTGGTTGTGTATGAAGAGGAAGTTCATTATGATGCCAGTGCTCATCCAAGGCCCGAGGCAACCCGGCAACGACATTGATGTGTACCTAAGGCCATTAGTTGAAGAACTTTTACAGCTGTGGGCCAAACCAGGTGTACGTATGTGGGATGAACACAACGGGGAGCCATTTGACCTACGAGCATTGATTTTCGTAACCATCAATGATTGGCCTGCTCTTAGTAACATTTCAGGGCAGACAAACAAGGTATACAATGCATGCACACACTGTTTAGATGATACTGAAAGTGTATATTTGGATAAATGTAAGAAGGTTGTGTACCTAGGGTATCGCCGATTTCTTCCAAACCTGCATCCAGTAAGAAAGAAAGGCAAGCATTTCAAACGTCTGGCAGAACCCCGGAGGAAGCCTGTCCTCCGTACCGGTGAGGAGGTATTTGGTATGGTCAAGGACCTAGAAGTAATCTTTGGAAAAGGTCCTGGCAGTCTATCTGTTCCGAATGACGATGCCGGACACGCGCCCATGTGGAAGAAGCAATCTATATTTTGGGACCTACCCTATTGGAAAGTCTTAGAGGTCCGCTCTTCAATCGACGTGATGCACGTGACGAAGAATGTTTGCGTGAACCTGCTAGGCTTTCTAGGAGTGTATGGGAAGACAAAAGATACACCGGAAGCACGACAGGACCAGCAACGTCTGAAGGCCCCTGAAGAGCCTATGCATCCTGAGAACGAGAAGGGTAAACGATGCCACTTAACTCCTGCCAGCTACGTCGAATATAAAGGGAATAATAAATATGGCAGAGAAAAAATTCCAAAACCTGAAGTCTCATGACTGCCACGTGATTATGACACAATTGCTTCCGATTGCATTGAGGGGGCTTCTACCTGAAAATGTTCGAGTACCCATTGTGAAGCTATGTGCATTCCTCAATGCAATATCTCAGAAGGTAATCGATCCAGAAAGCCTACCAGGGTTACAAACAGATGTGGCCCAATGTCTTGTCAGCTTTGAGTTGGTGTTCCCACCATCCTTCTTCAATATTATGACGCATCTCCTGGTTCACCTAGTAGAAGAGATTGCCATTCTCGGTCCTGTATTTCTACACAATATGTTCCCCTTTGAGAGGTACATGGGAGTCTTAAAGAAATATGTTCATAACCGTGCTAGGCCAGAAGGAAGCATCTCCAAGGGCTATGTAACAGAGGAGGTCATTGAGTTCTGTGTTGATTTTATTCCTGACCTTAAGGCGATTGGTGTTCCAGAATCACGACATGAGGGGAGACTGCGTGGAAAAGGCACCCTAGGATGTAAAGCAATGATATGTAGGGACGGGCATTCTCTCAATCAAGCACACTACACGGTTTTACAAAGATCTATCTTGGTTGCCCCGTATATCAATGAACACAAGAATTTAATATGCCTCAAACACCCGGGGCAGTCTGATGAATGGATTATAAGTGAACACATGGCGAGTTTTGGCGGCTGGCTGCAAAGACTTCTCACGAATAACACCACTATTGGGGATCAGCTGTACTTGTTGGCCAGGACACCGTCTTCGACTGTATGTACTTTCCAAGGGTACGAGATAAATGGGAATACATTTTACACGATAGGCCAAGATAAAAAGAGCACCAACCAAAACAGTGGTGTCCGCTTCGATGCAGCAGAAGACAATGGGCAAAAGACCACGTATTATGGGTTCATAGAGGAGATATGGGAACTTGACTATGGACCTAATTTTAAGGTCCCCTTGTTTCGATGCAAATGGGTCAAGCTAACAGGAGGAGGGGTTGAGGTAGACAAGAAGTACGGAATGACAACGGTGGATCTCAACAATCTTATGAAGAACTTAGACGAACCATTCGTCCTAGCCAATGATGTGGCTCAGATTTTCTATGTGAAGGACATGTCCTCCAGACCAAAATAAATAAATAAATATGCAAACGAATACATCATATGATGAACCAAAGCGTCACATAGTTCTTTCAGGGAAAAGAAACATCGTGGGAATCGAGGACAAGACAGACATGTCAGAAGATTATAATAAGTTTGATGAAATTCCGCCCTTCACAGTGAAAACTGACCCAAGCATTCCGTTAAGTAAAGAAGATGCTCCATGGTTACGTCTGAAGCGATCATAAGGAAGGGCATATGCCAAGAAGTTCATGCTCATATTATGTAACTCTAGTTCATGTTTTTAATATTAATACATGTCTTGAGTGTTAGTCATGTTTTGTGGATGGACCGGGACTATGAGAAGAAGTTGTCCCGATTCGTACATACCACTAAGATCTGATCTCCAAACGCGCGCGGTCACATATTAGGGAGTGCCTCTATGACCAGTTTCTTGGAGATGCCGGAGGACTAGGCTCCGTCGGCATCTCCCTGAAACTGGCCGTAGTGGTGTCCCTGCTCTCGAAAACCATCTTGCAGCTTTGTAACTTCTCTAACTAGATCAATACACCAGGAAGCTAACTAATTTCACATATTAGGGAGTGCCTCTATGACCAGTTTCTCGGAGATGCCGGAGGACTGGGCTCCGTCGGCATCTCCCTGAAACTGGCCGTAGTGGTGTCCCTGCCTCAAACTGGCTGGAGGACTGGACTCACAAGGATGCCTATTTATAGTACAAGCAGCTCGACATAGTGTTGACACTTACAAAATAATGTCGACACTCACCCCTATTATTAGTGTTGACTCGTGTTTTGTGCCGGATGGTGTCTACAACCGGGACTAAAGGTTCATCTTTAGTCCCGATTGGTGACACCATCCGGGACAAGGTACACGCCGCACGACATAATGTCGACATGCACTCACCCCTATTATTAGTGCTGACTCGTGTTTTGTCCCGGTTGGTGTCTCCAACCGGGACTAAAGGTTCATCTTTAGTCCCGGTTGGTGTCTCCAACCGGGACTAAAGGTTCATCCCGCCATTTTTTCCCGCCATTTTTTTCCCCGCCAGTTCTTCCCTCCAGTTCTTCCCGCTAGTTCACTATATATATATATATATATGTAGGGGGTTGGCCTCCATTGTCATTGAACATCTCTAGACTCATATCTGCAACCTCATCACTCTTTCCCATGGCTTCCACCGTAGCACTAACCCCCAGAGAGGCGGAGGCGCTTTGCGCCTCGAACTACCCCTGCCCGCCGGGCTACTGTGTCCCTGTCGGCTGGATGCTGAGCGTCGGAGGCGTGCTGGTTCCTCCTGTCCCTCTAGGTGTGGCGCGCCGGATGGCCATCACGAACCACTACTACTTCAAGCTCACGCCGGAGCAGCGGAGGAATCTCAGATGGCATCCCGACTATTTCCCTACTTGGGAAGCCTTCTTCGTGGATCGGCATGAGAGGGCGCTCGCCAGGCACGAGGAGGACGGCCCACCTCCTCCTAACTTCAACGAGGCCGGCCGTCGGCTATGGTGGCGCGGTCGGACTCTCCAGAGCATCATGGCCTATGACACTGCCGCCGACTCTAACCCCCATCTGCGCTACCCTCAAGTCCAGCCCACGCGCTACCCTCAAGTCCAGCCCACGCATACTCTCCAGAGGTTCAATTACGGCGACCCCGACGACGACAGCGATGACGGCGGCGGCGAGTACGACGACTACAGTGGCGAGTATTACAGGTGTAGGCAGGAGCATGACTGAATCACTCCAACATTCCGAAACAAGTTCGGCCGATTGTTACTTAATCTGGCCATGTATCTTAATTTTCAGTTCTTTTATGTATCTTAATTTTCAGTTCCAGTTCGGCTTTATGTAACTGTCTCAAAATGACCTATCTCATTTGAGGTTTCTTGGCTTTCGGGTCAAATGACCAATGTTATGGCTAGAATCAAGGCATAGTTTGCAAGAGGAGTTTTCCTTTTTATCGCACCAAAAAGGCATTTTCCATTTTCCGAGTATAAAAAACGGACGGTTTTGTGAAGCAACCACCAAATGGCTAATTCAAAAAACCACCAACACATTTTTAGGTTCACAATATGCTATTTTATCAAAAAAACAATGCAAGTTGAGCGAGGCTTGGTGAGATACAAAAGATGCGACATTTAAATATCCAATCAATTCAAAAATGTTAATACAAAAGATGCGGCATTAAAATATGATTTGATCTAATAAAAATCATTTTTTAGATGCTTAATATTTCTTATGTTCAAAGTTTTAGGATTTAACAATTTATTTTTGTTTGAATTGAATAATCAAAATTTATATGTAAGTGTTTTAATTATTTTTAAAAAATTTCATGTAAAGTAAATATAAAATGATTTACATGAAAGGATAGATATTATTTTTCTGAAAATTATGATATATTATTCATATTTTTCTGAGTTGAAATGAAAAAGATATGAATTTTCTAAATTCATATCATATTTTTTGAATTAAAAAAGCCCCTTTAATGCATGAAATAAATGCCCCCCCTTTAACACCGGTTCCAGACAGGAACCGGTGTTAAAGGGGGGGGGGGCATTTATTTCGTTTCCCGCGCGCACCCCCCCTTTAACACCGGTTTGTGGCTGGAACCGGTGTTAAAGGGGGGGTGTAATAAATGGGCGCGGGAAACGAATTCCCCCCCCTTTAACACCGGTTCGTGGCACGAACCGGTGTTAAAGGGGGGGTGTATTAAATTCACCTTCCCCTTCCTTTCTTCCCCCCAGAGTAGCCAGATCGCCACCGCCATCGTACGTACCGCCACCGCGCGCGCCATCAGAGCAGAGAGAAGCGCCGCGCCGCCACCTCTGTCCGCCGCCGTTGGAACCGCCTCATCGCGAAGATCATCTGCACCGAAGGAATCGACCCCGCGTGCTTCGAATCCTCGCCATCGACCTCTTCTCTTCCGACGCCGTCTGCCACTCTCCGACGACGAATCCGACGCTTCTCGACCGCACCTCGCCTCGCCGACCCCTCCGTTGCATCCGTGGTGAGCCTGCGGTCCTCACAAAACTCCTCTCTCGCCTCCTCTCGCTCTATGTCGCTGGCGCCACGAGCATCTGCAAGCCCCGCCGCCGCGCGCCGCCGTGTGTCGTGCTCCGACGACCATTCCAGGGAGGCGCCGCCACTATCTGGCTCCCCGCGACGCCCTCTCTCTATCTCGCCCCTCCGCGCATCCAGGCGAGCACGGGATCATCGGATCCTTGCTCGATCCGAGGGTGAGCTCCATTGCTGATGTCATGCTGACATCAGCATGAGGCAATAACTCATTTCTTTTATTAATTATTTTGTAAATAATTTCAGTAAATATTAAATATGACAGGTGGGCCATGCATGTCAGGGTTTTAATCAATTCTGTAAATATTTTCTGAAAATAATAAAAGTCTGACATGTGGGCCCAAGTTTGGAAATTAATTTAAATATTCCAAAAATGTTTAAAATGAATTAAAATTTGGGAAATTCATAACTAATTCATTTGAAATCAGAAAAATACAAATAATATACCAAAATGTTCAGAAAAATGAAATCTATCTAACTAAGCTATAATTATACATTGTTAATCAACTTTGATATCAAGTTTAATTAGAAGAAATAATTGAACCCCATAGGTGATTCTGATGATTCCCCTGTTTTAGGGTTTGGATCCTCGGAACCCCCTCTAAAGTGATCAAGCATGTTTTAGGATTCAATTCAACACCGTTTAACTTGTCATATCATCCATATTGTATGAGCATTGTACATGCCATGTGTTGAGAGTTGTTTTCTCTTTTCCGATGATTGGTTCTCGCGAATAGGAACCGAACCCGAAGCTGAAGTCAATGCCACCGAAGAGCAGAACCAGTTAGTATGGATCCACTTAGTAGAAACCTTGAAGAAGAAGAAATAATGGAGAACATTATTGATGAGGACACCTCACAATATCTGAACTTGGAGGGACATGATGACGACAACTCAAGTACTAGTCATGGAGAAGATGAAGACTCTGGTGAACGCAATTTAATGGTTACAAAGTCCGGCGAGGTATATGCATTGATTAAGCCTCTGCTGACTTCCACCAACAATCTTCTTCTACATGTATTAATTAACGCTACTTTCTTCTTTTAGCCCTCTGGATCGACCAGCGCGCAACCATCTTCTTCTACGAAAAAGAGCAAGCGAGGCGCGAGCCAGCGGTTGAAAGATCGTGCAAAGTTCACGATCGAAGCAGTCCGTGTTGATGGCAGGCCGATGGAGCCCAAGAAGGCCGCAGACAAATTTGTACGTCAGGCTGGAGTTCTTGTTAGGGACCAAATCCCAATCACAATTGAAAATTGGAATAAGCCAAATAAGGGCGACGGTACCTTTGTCGATGACAGATCCAAAGAAACGCTTTGGAATTCGTTGTTGGTAAATTTCACCCTTCCGCCAGAGGAGGATGAAAACAACCCGGTTATAAAGGAAAAGGTCAAAGAGTGGACTCTAAAGAAGATGGCCGAGGCTTTCCGCAACTGGAAGACAAAATTGAACAAATTTATCAAATCTGGCGAGACTCCAAATTTCGAAGACGCATATTATGCGAAGATAAGACCTCACTGGCCCGAATTTGAGACATATAAAAAAGTGCTATAGCTAAAAAGAGGTCAGAAACCAATACGCTTAATGCCCTGAAGAAGGAATATCACCAGAGGACGGGGTCAGGTGGCTACATATCTCAGAGGCCTAAGTGGGAGGAAGCTGAGAAGGCCCTGCGCGAGAGAGGGATCACACCCTAGACAGATGGGTGGGACCTACGTGCAAAGACTTGGTTCTACGGAATCGGGGCAAGGTTGGACCCAGAAATAGGATTGTGTATCTTCCCAACCATCCTTGCCAAACCCGTCACTGAACTCATCACGGCATACGAGGAAACATCTGCCAGGACCTTCCATCCCGACAGAGAGAATGACCAGCTCACACGCGCCATCGGTAAAAAAGAACACCCTGGACATGCACGAGGCACAGGGGGTATGACATGGAAGGATGAGTTTGCCGACTGGAGCGACTCTTACAGATGGTGCGGCAGAAAGGAAAAAGAGCGTACAGAGCGGATGACACAGATAGAACATGCACTTGCGGCACTGCAGGCGCAAGTGAATGCACAACAGAGCCATCAAGCTACCGGCCCATCTCAGCGGCACAAAGAGCCTGCATTGGAAGCTGCCCGCGGCCCAGACTCTGCACGGAAAAGCAGTGTGGCTTCCACGGAGAACGTGCAGCCCACGCTTGAAATGACGGGTCCTCGATACCCCGTGGATGAGATCACGGAGAGCGAACACGCTGAGCTGCATGTGAGATTAATGGGCTTATCCATTAAGGTGGCTGTCGGCTATGCCTTACCTCCTGTAGCTGGTGGAACTTACCACTGCCGACCGATTCCAGATGGCTATGCTATTGTCGGGGTGGATGAGGTTGTGAAGGAATATGAGGAAGCACAGCTTGACCATGCTACAGGTGAAGGGGAAACTCAACTCAAATTTGCAGTGAAAACAACCATTCTTTGGAAGAAGGAACACATTGTGCTTCCGAATTGGAGGTCACTGGCACCCCCGCCGTCTCCGCAGCGTCAGCAGTCTGAGCCGCTTCAGCTATCTCCTGCGCGGCAGCCATCTCCGGCGCGACAGCCATCTCCGGCCTGTCAGCCATCTCCTGCGCGACAGCCATCTCCGGCCCGTCAGCCATCTCCTGCGCGGCAGCCATCTCCGGCCCGTCAGCCATCTCCTGCGCGACAGCCATCTCCGGCCCGTCAGCCATCTCCGGTGCTTCATCCATCTCCTCAGCGTAAGCGGAAGAGCACTGCCACGAGGAGCATCAGTAGCACTGCCACAAAGAAATCCGCAGGAAACCGTACGCCAAAGAGTTCAAAAAACTACGTCCCGCAGCCTTCCGCCAAGCCATTGCCGGTTTTACCGTGGAATCGCAGCGACGAGGAGACCAATAGGATCTCGGAAGAACAGGTCAAGAAATTCTTTGCACCTAGACGGGCCGACCAAAGGATAAAATAGATCCGGTGGTGGTGGAGAAGTTTTACAATAATCTTTTGAAACCTGAAACCCCACTTGTGCCGGACTACGAGCGCCAGATTTTGAAGGCAGATGCATGGCGCCGTAGGGAGACTGAAAGTAGCAGTCGTGAGGCACCCCAGAAAACAGTTCCCATGCTCGGAGAGCAGGAAAACTAATCATGTGCCCCGCTCCAAATGTTCGACACACGAGATGCTCCTCCCGTAAATGATTACGAGGCAGAGCTACAAAGAAAGGCCAATGAGATGGGGATGACTTACATTGCATACTTGAACGTCATGGGAGACAACTTGCCCAAATGCGATGCCAACCCCATACAACCATGGAAGTATGGGAAGAATCTCGTCAAGAAAGAGGAGCTCAAGACTCTACCAACAAAGATGCGAAAATTGCACAAGTGGTACCTTCATTTCTGCAAGACGAGAAAGGTAGAATGGATCACGGCGCATATAAGAGATCAGATTTTCTTGTGTGGAGACGACGCAATCGACTTCAACATTCAAGACTTGCATTTTCTATTCAATCAGAAGGAACTCGACAAATCTGCCATCAGCCTTTATTGTGTGTAAGTACTATTTCTGTAATTTTTATCTCATCTCATTCACTTCATTAATTGCATGTATATATATATATGCTCACCATATATGTATATACTATTATGCAGGAAAAAGGTTATGGAATGCATGAAAGGAGGCCCTTTTGACATTGAGTTCGTTGACCCAAATAGAGTTCATGAACAAGGGGTAAGAGACAAACCCGGGCAAACAGAAGATTACTTGCTAAAGTCTTTACTGAGACAACAAACCAAAGGGAAATACTATTGCCTTACAACTTCTCGTGAGTACTGTTACCCTCTCTCTTGTACACATTCTGTTTCGGCTTACTCGATGTTAAGTGTAACTGATGATGAGTTATGCGTGCGTAGGTTCCACTTTATTCTGCTAGTCATTCAACCGACTCTGGAAAAGTCCTTGTCATGGACTCGTTACGAAAGAAAAGAGCTATGGGCAGACTTAAGAGAGATGCTCCAGAGGTAATTTCAATCATATTATCGCACTAGATCGGCAACTTTCGTGACAATAAGTAATTAATTACTCCTTTATCCATTTTCTTTGTCGGACAGGGTTTGGAAAATGTTCACGGGCAGGGCCGTGGGTGAATGGTCAGAAGAACTAAAATTTGTAGACCAAAATGTAAGTAATACTAGCTAGCTTCCAATTCCATTATATCATGCTTTATTGATTATTATTTTGATTGAACTCTCTATTCTCGTAAAGTGCGCGCATCAGGGACACGGCAATAACTTATGTGGGTACTATGTTTGCGAATTCATTCGCAACACGATATGTGCGACAGGCCAAGCCGCACTAGAACAACTTAGAGTAAGTAAACAAAGTCCACAACATTATTTTATTACCATCAATTGTGTTGAGTTTTATTCTTATATATATATTGACGTCCCATTCTTCATATATATTCAGATTGAACGGATGCGGGACCAACTCCTACCATTTGAACGCATACGAGCCATTCAAGAGGAATTGGCGGGGTTCATACTTGATGAGGTCGTCACGCCTGGCGGAGAACTCTTTAGATATCCACCAAAATGAACGATGACGATGTATGTGCCGATGACGATGTATGTGCCGATGACGATGTTTGTGTATAATAATAGTTGCTTAATTATTCATGTACTCGTATGTACCGATGACGATTTATAAGTATACCACTCCCGATCGATTACCCCTCGCCCCCCCCCCCCTCCCGCAGAAATACGCCCAGAACGGGGCAGAGGCAGAAGTCTGCCGCGGCAGAGATTTAGGCCGTTTTCCTGCCGCGGCAGAACTCTGCCGCGGCAGGAAAACGGCCTAAATCTCTGCCGCGACAGAAGAACCTTTAACACCGGTTCCAGATACGAACCGGTGTTAAAGGGGGGGGCTGAGGCCTGCGGCAGCCCCACGTGCGCCACCCTTTAACACCGGTTCGTATAAGAACCGGTGTTAAAGGGCCCCCCCTCTAACACCAAACCCTCAACAGCGGTTGGGGAACCGCTGTTAGAGGGCCCTCCCAACCGGAGTTAAAGGGGGGGCTCCCCCCTCTAACACCGAACCGTCAACAGCGGTTGGGGAACCGCTGTTAGAGGGCCCTCCCAACCGGAGTTAAAGGGGGGGCTCTGAGAACCGGTGTTAAAGGTTCTTCTGTCGCGGCAGAGATTTAGGCCGTTTTCCTGCCGCGGCAGAGTTCTGCCGCGGCAGGAAAACGGCCTAAATCTCTGCCGCGGCAGACTTCTGCCTCTGCCCCGTTCTGGGCGTATTTCTGCGGGAGGGGGGGGGGGGCGAGGGGTAATCGATCGGGAGTGGTATACTTATAAATCGTCATCGGTACATACGAGTACATGAATAATTAAGCAACTATTATTATACACAAACATCGTCATCGGCACATACATCGTCATCGGCACATACATCGTCATCGTTCATTTTGGTGGATATCTAAAGAGTTCTCCGCCAGGCGTGACGACCTCATCAAGTATGAACCCCGCCAATTCCTCTTGAATGGCTCGTATGCGTTCAAATGGTAGGAGTTGGTCCCGCATCCGTTCGATCTGAATATATATGAAGAATGGGACGTCAATATATATATAAGAATAAAACTCAACACAATTGATGGTAATAAATTAATGTTGTGGACTTTGTTTACTTACTCTAAGTTGTTCTAGTGCGGCTTGGCCTGTCGCACATATCGTGTTGCGAATGAATTCGCAAACATAGTACCCACATAAGTTATTGCCGTGTCCCTGATGCGCGCACTTTACGAGAATAGAGAGTTCAATCAAAATAATAATCAATAAAGCATGATATAATGGAATTGGAAGCTAGCTAGTATTACTTACATTTTGGTCTACAAATTTTAGTTCTTCTGACCATTCACCCACGGCCCTGCCCGTGAACATTTTCCAAACCCTGTCCGACAAAGAAAATGGATAAAGGAGTAATTAATTACTTATTGTCACGAAAGTTGCCGATCTAGTGCGATAATATGATTGAAATTACCTCTGGAGCATCTCTCTTAAGTCTGCCCATAGCTCTTTTTCTTTTCGTAACGAGTCCATGACAAGGACTTTTCCAGAGTCGGGTTGAATGACTAGCAGAATAAAGTGGAACCTACGCACGCATAACTCATCATCAGTTACACTTAACATCGAGTAAGCCGAAACAGAATGTGTACAAGAGAGAGGGTAACAGTACTCACGAGAAGTTGTAAGGCAATAGTATTTCCCTTTTGGTTTGTTGTCTCAGTAAAGACTTTAGCAAGTAATCTTCTGTTTGCCCGGGTTTGTCTCTTACCACTTCTTCATGAACTCTATTTGGGTCAACGAACCCAATGTCAAAAGGGCCTCCTTTCATGCATTCCATAACCTTTTTCCTGCATAATAGTATATACATATATGGTGAGCATATATATATACATGCAATTAATGAAGTGAATGAGATGAGATAAAAATTACAGAAATAGTACTTACACACAATAAAGGCTGATGGCAGATTTGTCGAGTTCCTTCTGATTGAATAGAAAATGCAAGTCTTGAATGTTGAAGTCGATCGCGTCGTCTCCGCACAAGAAAATATGATCTCTTATATGCGCCGTGATCCATTCTTCTTTTCTCGTCTTGCAGAAATGAAGGTACCACTTGTGCAATTTTCGCATCTTTGTTGGTAGATTCTTGAGCTCCTCTTTCTTGACTAGATTCTTCCCATACTTCCATGGCTGTATGGGGTTGACATCGCATTTGGGCAAGTTGTCTCCCATGACGTTCAAGTATGCAATGTAAGTCATCCCCATCTCATTGGCCTTTCTTTGTAGCTCTGCCTCGTAATCATCTACGGGAGGAGCGTCCCGTTTGTCAAACATTTGGAGCGGGGCGCATGATTGGTTTTCCTGCTCTCCGAGCATGGGAACTGTTTTCTGGGGTGCCTCACGACTGCTACTTTCAGTCTCCCTACGGCGCCTTGCATCCGCCTTCAAAATCTGGCGCTCGTAGTCCGGCACAAGTGGGGTTTCAGGTTTCAAAAGATTTTTGTAAAACTTCTCCACCACCGCCGGATCTATTTTCTCCTTTGGCTCGGCCCGTCTAGGTGCAAAGAATTTCTTGACCTGTTCTCCCGAGATCCTATTGGTCTCCTCGTCGCTGCGATTCCACGGTAAAACCGGCAATGGCTTGGCGGAAGGCTGCGGGACGTAGTTTTTTGAACTCTTTGGCGTACGGTTTCCTGCGGATTTCTTTGTGGCAGTTGTGGCATCCCGCAAAACCACTACGAGAAAATCGCGTTAAATTTGTGCATTGCATCATCATGACCGCATGCCCATGTCATCATGCCACATTGCATTTGAGCATAGTCATCGTCTTGCATTTGCTTGCATAAAACTATTTGCAGAAAAACCTATTTTTGTTTTCCAAACGCCCCGTCTTAATTCAACCGCAAAACCCGGGACACCGGATTATTTTGTTTTGTCTGCTATCGGTTTGCAGAAGCCGTGTTTTAAATAATTAAAATATTCAATTATTTTTAGTGGGGCAGTCGAACGGGCCGAATCGACCTGAACGACCACCCCCAGAAATACAAACGGTCCACCTAAAATCCTACATCTACCCAACCTAATCTACCCACCCCTCCTCCACCTCACCCCCACCAATCGTCTCTCGCCACCTCACCCTCATCCCAATCCCCACCCAACCAGCATATGCCACGTCACCTAACCCTCTCCACCTCCCTCAACCAGCCGGCCCACACCCAACCGCTGCCACTGGACCCTCTCTCTCTGTCCCGCGCCCCGGCCCCACCTGCAGACCCCCCACCGACCCCGCGTCAGGCCCCACCCCGCGTCCTTCTTCCTCCTCCCGACCCGCTCTCTCCCAGCCCCGCCCTCACCCCCGCTCGCCCCGCACCCTTCTTTCTCTTCCCTCCCCTGGCAGCCGGCGGCCTCGCCGTGCCGCCCCCGTCCCCGGTCCGCCCGACCTCCCGCCAGCCCCGCGCCGCTCCCCTCGCTCCCGCTCCCGCCGGCCGCGGAGCTCGCCCCTCCCCTCTCGACGCGCCTCCCGCTCTGCCGCTCCGCCGCCTCCTACACCGCCTGGCCCCGCCGCTGGTCGCCTTCCTCCCCATCGGGCCGGCCTCGCCACGCCAAGCCCGAGCCGACCGCCTCGCCCCTCCCTCTCCGCTACGCCCGCAACCGCCCTCCCCCGCCCTTCTTCTCCCGCTCCGGCCGCCGCCGCCCCCCTCGCGCGTCTGCCGCCCCACCGCTCGCCGCTCCACCCCCTGGCCACCTGCTCCCTGCCCGCTCGCCTCCCAGGGCCCCTCTCCGCTCGCCGGCCCGCCCCCGCATCACGGACAAGCACCGCCGCCGCCTCCCTGTTTCCGAGCACCCCCCTCTGTCCTCCTCCCCGGTCACGTCCGGCCGCCTCCGCGGCGCTAAATAAAAGTACCAACAACTGCTGGGTTTTGGGTTATCTCATGCTAATTGTATCTGACTAGTAAGTGTCGCAACTACAACGGAATGGTTAACTAAAACGGCCCACTGCTTATTTTATTAGGATGATTACCTATACCTGACTAGTAATTACTGCAACGATAACTGAATAAATAAAACTGCCAACGGTGTGAGTTCCTCGGTTGACTTCCTCGTTTGGTCTCGAGGGGGAATACCAGGATGGGATTGTTTGGTGTTAGTATCAGGCAGGTTCCGGATAGGTCTTTCTTACCCCTCTTTGATAGACGTCAGTGACATCGAGTCTCTATAGGTTGTTTAGTGCATGCTGCCGCTGCCGCTTCAGTCCACCATACCTGTGTAGGCGAGGACCGCCGAATTCTAGTCTCGCCGTGTACTGGCCTCAGTACTGACGCTCCTCTTTTTCCTTTGCCCTTTGTCGGCACCCCTTTTGTTTAAGCAGGTTTTGAGAGCGACGCCGTTAGCAGGGTTACCCTTCCGGCTTGGCCTGGGCAGGGTTATGGACGCCATTGGTTATTCTTCAGGGCTCTTAGCCCCATTTGCATCTTGTCCGTAGCCGGACGCTGTATCGTTTTCAAGGTGATTTGGATCTTTGTTCTGTATATCTGTATTCTTGACTCGTTGAGTCGTTGCTGTATATATTTGTTCTGTGGGTCCCATCGAGGACTGTTGTGTAATGTTATTACTTCGTTTTCCACCCGCACGAAAGTGCCTGGTGGGCACCTTTGAATCGTTTCTATGCGGGTTTGGTGGGTTTCGCTAAAACTTGCATAGGGCCGATTCTGAGGGTGTTACAGAGTGGTATCAGAGCTCAGCAGTTGCGATACCCCACAAGTCCAGCCCGTAGGATGACCTAGCTAACAGCCGAAGTAGAGTGTCAAAACTATTTTTCAAAATCGGTTGTATAGTTCTGATTAGGTCTGATTTTACTCCTTAACCCTCTGCTGTTCTCCTCTTACCTCTACGTGTTTTGAATCCGCTCTCGTCTCTTTCTTCGAGTCCAGGAATTCTCGGGGTTGGGTTTCCGTCGTACCTTCAGGATTTCGCTTCCTCTTTTGGTAACGGTGATGCTACGTCCGGTGTTCATGCTGCCCGAGGAATCCTTCGTCTGTGGTACCATTATTTGTTCCTTGTTTGTGCCTTCCGGTGTTTTCCGACACGACGACATCATCTACGCCAGATCTGATGCAGAGTCTGCATCACTCCTTTGTTTCGGAGCCTCGCTTGTCGAGATCTACAGTCTGATTCTGAGAGTTGGTTGCATAATCTGTTATTCGTGTACAGAGTAATGCTTTGAGTGCGGGATGGAGTCGCGACCATACCACTACTCTTATCATTTGCTTTTGTATATGGAATGGTGGATCGATGCAACTCGTACTCCCCTATGAAAGTTAGAGGTGGCCTTACCTTTAACTTCGTCCGTTGTTTATCCGGAGTGCTCTCTTGACGAACAGGATCAACGACCCTTTGTTGGTGGTGTTGCCGATTTCAAGACGGAACAAGAACCATTGTTAGTGGTGTCGCGAGGACCTACACGGAGTGAGAAGACGCAGATCACCAACCTTCCTTCCGGTACCATGAGGCGGATCTCGAGGGCGAGATCCATTGTTAGTGGTGTCGAATTGTGGAATCCCGCAAAACCACTACGAGAAAATCGCGTTAAATTTGTGCATTGCATCATCATGACCGCATGCCCATGTCATCATGCCACATTGCATTTGAGCATAGTCATCGTCTTGCATTTTCTTGCATAAAACTATTTGCAGAAAAACCTATTTTTGTTTTCCAAACGCCCCGTCTTAATTCAACCGCAAAACCTGGGACACTGGATTATTTTGTTTTGTCTCCTATCGGTTTGCAGAAGCCGTGTTTTAAATAATTAAAATATTCAATTATTTTTAGTGGGGCAGTCGAACGGGCCGAATCGACCCGAACGACCACCCCCAGAAATACAAACGGTCCACCTAAAATCCTACATCTATCCAACCTAATCTACCCACCCCTCCTCCACCTCACCCCCACCAATCGTCTCTCGCCACCTCACCCTCATCCCAATCCCCACCCAACCAGCATCTGCCACGTCACCTAACCCTCTCCACCTCCCTCAACCAGCCGGCCCACACCCAACCGCTGCCACTGGACCCTCTCTCTCCGTCCCGCGCCCCGGCCCCACCTGCAGACTCCCCACCGACCCCGCATCAGGCCCCACCCCGCGTCCTTCTTCCTCCTCCCGACCCGCTCTCTCCCACCCCCGCTCGCCCCGCACCCTTCTTTCTCTTCCCTCCCCTGGCAGCCGGCGGCCTCGCCGTGCCGCCCCCGTCCCCGGTCCGCCCGACCTCCCGCCAGCCCCGCGCCGCTCCCCTCGCTCCCGCTCCCGCCGGCCGCCGAGCTCGCCCCTCCCCTCTCGACGCGCCTCCCGCTCTGCCGCTCTGCCGCCTCCTCCACCGCCTGGCCCCGCCGCTGCTCGCCTTCCTCCCCATCGGGCCGGCCTCGCCACGCCAAGCCCGAGCCGACCGCCTCGCCCCTCCCTCTCCGCTGCACCCGCAACCTCCCTCCCCCGCCCCTTCTTCTCCCGCTCCGGCCGCTGCCGCCCCCCTCGCGCGTCTGCCGCCCTACCGCTCGCCGCTCCACCCCCTGGCCACCTGCTCCCTGCCCGCTCGCCGGCCCGCCCCCGCATCGCGGACAAGCACCGCCGCCGCCTCCCTGTTTCCGAGCACCCCCCTCTGTCCTCCTCCCCGGTCGCATCCGGCCGCCTCCGCGGCGCCGCGCTCCACCTGCCTCGCTCCTGACGCTTCTTCTCCCTCCGTGCTTTCGGTCCCCTCGTCGCTCGGGCCCTGCTCAACATCGTCCGGCTCACCGACGTCATCCCCGTGAGGTAGTCCCTGTGAGGCACTGCGCATCCCTGTTGTTGTGTTCGTGAAGGTGTGAGCCAGTGTGTTTGCGCTGCTCGTGAAGTGCTGCGTTTATGGTCCTTTGTGGATGTGTTGTATGCTTCAGAGCTATGCAGAGGTGTAATGGATGATCATGGTGTGGTGATGCGAGAGTGGCATTGGATGGGTAGCCTCCAGGTCAGACGCCCGAAGAACAATGTTTTGACGATGTGGTTATATGAGTTAGACCATGCGACAAGATCTCGAGGTCAAGCCAACCCAACGCCGACCCAAGTCCTCTAGAGGTGCTGAGGCTAGGATCCAAGGTCGCCGACAAGGAACATCAAGCTCTTCCTCACAGATCCCAAGTTCTTCTCGACGCGAAGACCCCGGTACCGAACAAGTTCGCCATCGACAATTGAAGCCGGCACCCTTCAAGATCTTCTTGGGACATCGAGTTCGCCATCACGGAGGACAAGCACGCCTTCAGGGTACCGAAGGCACGGAAACCGCAAGACCTTCTTTCCGGGACACCAAGATCTCCGCGCGAGACAACAAGACCGACAACATGGCCCGACTACCACGGATACGATAAGATCGGCATCGACCCGGAAGAATCCGATGCGCCCCGACACCGAACCAAGTTCTCCTTCCCGGAAGCATCGACGCTCGTGCGACAAGATCTACACCCTCGAACCGAAGACCCTAATCCCGGATTCCGAGAACGTGCCCGTCGAACCCGGAACCCCGAGACCCGACCCCGAACCCCGGAACCCCAAGTTCGTCGAGACCCTCTAATGTGTGAACCCCTTCCCGAAACCCTATTTTATAATAAAATACAACTGTTGCATCTTAAATTGTCATGCTCGCATCATATCATTGGTTTGGGGGCCTTATGCCGATTCACCTCATAATTAAATATGGGGCCCATATGCGGGCAAATCTAGTCGTATATTGGTCCCATTTAAATTTGTGCATCAAACCGATACTATATTTTGCTTTGCTAATACAACATTTAAATTGCGGGGGTTCTAAATAACTTGAACCATATATTTAATTGTCGGGACCCCGGTTCCACTTAATATTGCCTAATTGCATCGCACCTTCGCCATGTCATGCATCATATCATAATCATGCCGGATCTTCCGTCCTAGTATTAAACATTGCATCCGGTGTTTATTCTAGTGTTTTGCTTCTTCGCGGATAAGGCCGTTGAGTTGATGTGAGCTTCGCCCCGATCTTCGGTTGAAACTTCGGCAATGTTTACAGGCGAGCATCTCCCCCTTTCTACCTATCTTACTTTTATAGTATTTATTCCCTCCTGTTGATCTATTGCTATCTGTGTCGCGATGCTCTAGTTTCCGTACCCGTGATATCCCTTGCAGCCCTATATTGCCTTGGACACCTCCTAATACCTGTTGTCTGGTAGATAGTTGGATTTGCGCGCCGTAGTCGCTTGCTCAAGTGCTGTTGCGTGTCGTCAAGTACCACAGTTGTTGGAGAATTGCCGCATGTTCAATGTTGGAGATGGTCATGACTTTAATTATTGTTCACTTTAATTACTGCTTAACAACTAAAATTGAAGTAAGCAGAGGCATCGGTGGGTGATAGATAATATTTGGTTTCCGACCGCCCACTTGTGTCCCGTAGGACCCCGAGTTCTTGACACCTGTTCCGAGATCGAGCGCGCTAACCACAGGTGGGGAGATATGGGCCCCCCATTGATTATTACCTGATTTCAAAGTATTGTACTGGGGGCCACAAACTAGTTTGAGGTTTTATTTACTATCCTGTACTTATGCCATGCTTTACTGCTTTATTTAAATTGTGCGACAGATAGCACCTGTACTGTTTAGGATCGGGACACGATTTCGCAGTGTCGACAGTCCCCGTTTGGGGATTTGCTGTCGTTCACAGCCGTCGACCCAAACCCTAAGTCCGTCTCGGAGACCGGCCGACTTCTTTGCGGGTGTACTTAGTGGGGTGGCCCCCCGTGCTTGCTTTGGGTCTGGGAACGTCATGACTTAGGCCCCGCCGACATACCGATGGGTGTATGTTAACTGATCTGGCAAAAAGGGTCGAAGTGCTTGTGGATACTTTGGTGCACCCCTGCAGGGTTAAATCTTTTCGAGAAGCCGTGTCCGCGGTTATGGACGACTTGGAGCACAGTGCTTGATCATAGACAACTATAACTAAAGTTTATTGTTATAAATTGACTTGTATTCGATATGACTAGTAATCAGCTTCACTATAACGGAATGGCTAAATAAAAGTACCAACAACTGCTGGGTTTTGGGTTATCTCATGCTAATTGTATCTGACTAGTAAGTGTCGCAACTACAACGGAATGGTTAACTAAAACGGCCCACTGCTTATTTTATCAGGATGATTACCTATACCTGACTAGTAATTACTGCAACGATAACTGAATAAATAAAACTGCCAACGGTGTGAGTTCCTCGGTTGACTTCCTCGTTTGGTCTCGAGGGGGAATACCAGGATGGGATTGTTTGGTGTTAGTATCAGGCAGGTTCCGGATAGGTCTTTCTTACCCCTCTCTGATAGCCGTCAGTGACATCGAGTCTCTATAGGTTGTTTAGTGCATGCTGCCGCTGCCGCTTCAGTCCACCATACCTGTGTAGGCGAGGACCGCCGAATTCTAGTCTCACCGTGTACTGGCCTCAGTACTGACGCTCCTCTTTTTCCTTTGCCCTTTGTCGGCACCCCTTTTGTTTAAGCAGGTTTTGAGAGCGACGCCGTTAGCAGGGTTACCCTTCCGGCTTGGCCTGGGCAGGGTTATGGACGCCATTGGTTATTCTTCAGGGCTCTTAGCCCCATTTGCATCTTGTCCGTAGTCGGACGCTGTATCGTTTTCAAGGTGATTTGGATCTTTGTTCTGTATATCTGTATTCTTGACTCGTTGAGTCGCTGCTGTATATATTTGTTCTGTGGGTCCCATCGAGGACTGTTGTGTAATGTTATTACTTCGTTTTCCACCCGCACGAAAGTGCCTGGTGGGCACCTTTGAATCGTTGCTATGCGGGTTTGGCGGGTTTCGCTAAAACTTGCATAGGGCCGATTCTGAGGGTGTTACAGCAGTGCTACTGATGCTCCTCGTGGCAGTGCTCTTCCGCTTACGCTGAGGAGATGGCTGAAGCACCGGAGATGGCTGACGGGCCGGAGATGGCTGCCGCGCAGGAGATGGCTGACGGGCCGGAGATGGCTGCCGCGCAGGAGATGGCTAACGGGCCGGAGATGGCTGCCGCGCAGGAGATAGCTGAAGCGGCTCAGACTGCTGACGCTGCGGAGACGGTGGGGGTGCCAGTGACCTCCAATTTGGAAGCACAATGTGTTCCTTCTTCCGAAGAATGGTTGTTTTCACTGCAAATTTGAGTTGAGTTTCCCCTTCACCTGTAGCATGGTCAAGCTGTGCTTCCTCATATTCCTTCACAACCTCGTTCACCCCGACAATAGCATAGCCATCTGGAATCGGTCGGCAGTGGTAAGTTCCACCAGCTACAGGAGGTAAGGCATAGCCGACAGCCACCTTAATGGATAAGCCCATTAATCTCACATGCAGCTCAGCGTGTTCGCTCTCCGTAATCTCATCCACGGGGTATCGAGGACCCGTCATTTCAAGCGTGGGCTGCACGTTCTCCGTGGAAGCCACACTGCTTTTCCGCGCAGAGTCTGGGCCGCGGGCAGCTTCCAATGCAGGCTCTTCGTGCCGCTGAGATGGGCCGGTAGCTTGATGGCTCTGTTGTGCATTCACTTGCGTCTGCAGTGCCGCAAGTGCATGTTCTATCTGTGTCATCCGCTCTGTACGCTCTTTTTTTTTTCTGCCGCACCATCTGTAAGAGTCGCTCCAGTCGGCAAACCCATCCTTCCATGTCATACCCCCTGTGCCTCGTGCATGTCCAGGGTGTTCTTTTTTACCGATGGCGCGTGTGAGCTGGTCATTCTCTCTGTCGGGATGGAAGGTCCTGGCGGATGTTTCCTCGTATGCCATGATGAGTTCAGTGACGGGTTTAGCAAGGATGGTTGGGAAGATACACAATCCTGTTTCTGGGTCCAACCTTGCCCCGATTCCGTAGAACCAAGTCTTTGCACGTAGGTCCCACCCATCTGTCTGCGGTGTGATCCCTCTCTCGCGCAGGGCCCTCTCAGCTTCCTCCCACTTAGGCCTCTGAGATATGTAGCCACCTGACCCCGTCCTCTGGTGATATTCCTTCTTCAGGGCATTAAGCTTATTGGTTTCTGACCTCTTTTTAGCTATACCACTTTTTTTATATGTCTCAAATTCGGGCCAGTGAGGTCTTATCTTTGCATAATATGCGTCTTCAAAATCTGGAGTCTCGCCAGATTTGACAAATTTGTTCAATTTTGTCTTCCAGTTGCGGAAAGCCTCAGCCATCTTCTTTAGAGTCCACTCTTTGACCTTTTTCTTTATAACCGGGTTGTTTTCATCCTCCTCTGGCGGAAGGGTGAAATTTACCAACAACAAATTCCAAAGCGTTTCTTTGGATCTGTCATCGACAAAGGTACCGTCGCCCTTCTTTGGCTTATTCCAATTTTCAATTATGATTGGGATTTGGTCCCTAACAAGAACTCCAGCCTGACGTATAAATTTGTCTGCGGCCTTCTTGGGCTCCATCGGCCTGCCATCAACACGGACTGCTTCGATCATGAACTTTGCACGATCTTTCAACCGCTGGCTCGCGCCTCGCTTGCTCTTTTTCGTAGAAGAAGATGGTTGCTGGCTGGTCGATCCAGAGGGCTAAAATAAGAAAGTAGCGTTAATTAATACATGTAGAAGAAGATTGTTGGTGGAAGTCATCTGAGGTTTAATCAATGCATATAACTCGCCGGACTTTGTAACCATTAAATTGCATTCACCGGAGTCTTCATCTTCTCCATGACTAGTACTTGAGTTGTCGTCGTCATGTCCCTCCAAGTTCAGATATTGTGAGGTGTCCTCATCAATAATGTTCTCCATTATTTCTTCTTCTTCAAGGTTTCTACTAAGTGGATCCATAGTTTCTAAAACAATAATATTATCTAGAGTAAGAGTGTAAACATTCAAGTGGACTTGGATTCATACACAAATATACATATTATTCATACCAAAATACACAAATAAATACACAACTGAGTCAGAGGTCCAATTTGTATACAAGTTTTAATCTATGCATGTAGTACAATTTATCGAGCAAACAAGTTTTAATCAGGATGAGTCAGCAATCATACACGTGGCAGACACGTGGCGCTCACCGGTGGGGTGACGTTGGTCTCGTCGGACGGATGCGGCGGTGCTAGCGGCGGGCTCGTCGGGCGGCGGGCGGCGGGCGGCGTCGGCGTTTAGGCGTGGCCTATGAGCTCCGAAGCGGCGGCGGCGAGACGCTCCTGCACGGGGAAGAGAGCGAGGTGGTCAGTTAGGGTTTAGGCGTGGCCTATTATAATATCTTTGCTATAAGCTATTTTATTTTTACTCCACATGCTTCTAATTCACATGTGTAAGGGTTAAGGCCTAGATCGTCGGAGTCGATGTCACTACATTCATCTCGCCCATCTTTGGCACCCTGGAATCGTTCCGAGGGTCAATTGGCGATTATTTATTTTCATCCTAAGACTATGTAAATGAAATGCATTGGCCAAACAAAAAAATACTATACAGAAATAGACAAATACTCCATATTTCTCGAATTTTTTGTAAAACTTTGAGTGCCCCACATGTCAGTCCACTCTCTACACTTTTCTCTCCCTGTCAACTGGACCCCACCCGTCATCCCTAACCTACGACCATCCATCTGAGCAAGCTCACATGCAGGAAGGGGAGGGGCTCGCCGCGCCCTCGCCGGCAACCGAGCTCGCCGCGCCGCCACGCCGCGCCCTCGCCGGCAACCGAGCTCGCCGCTCCGCGCCCTTGCCGGCCACGCGCGCGCTCGCCGGCAACCGAGCTCGACGCGCCCTCGCTGGCCACGCACGCGCTGGCCACGCGCGCCGCGCCGCGCCCTCACCGGCAACCGAGCTCGCCGCGCCCTCGCCGGCCACGCGCGCCGCGCCCTCGCAGGCAACCGAGCTCGCCGCGCCGCGTCGCGCCCTCGCCGGCCGTCTCGCGCTCTCGCTGGCCCCGCACGTTCGCCGGTCTACTCTGTAGGAAGTGGTGGCGGATGGAGGAGCCGGAGCAGCGGTGGCCGGCGGCGGGGAGCGGCGGCTGGCCGGCGAGGTGCGGGGCGGCAACCTGCTGCCTGCCGGGGGAGGGCCGGCCGGGCGCGGCCGGAGCAGGCGCCGAACGAAGGAGGTGTTAGAGGGATGGGAAGGATGCGGGGAAGAGAGGGTCGGGGGCGGCGAACCTCGAGCTCCGAGCGGCGGCGGCGAGACGGCAGGTCGGGGGCGGCGAGACGGCGGGTCGGGCTCTGAAGCGGCGGCGGCGATACGGAGGGTCGGGGGCGGCGCTTCTATCGATCGATCTGGCTCAGTGGGGGAAGAAAGGAAGGGGAGGAAGGTGAAATAAATACACCCCCCTTTAACACCGGTTCGTGGCTGGAACCGGTGTTAAAGGGGGGGGCGTTTCCCGCGCGCATTTATTACCCCCCCTTTAACACCGGTTCGTGCCAGGAACCGGTGTTAAGGGGGGGGGAATTCGTTTGCGCGCGTATTTATTACCCCCCCCCTTTAACACCGGTTCCAGCCACGAACCGGTGTTAAAGGGGGGGGGTGTGGGTGCGCGCGGGAAACGAAATAAATGCCCCCCACTTTAACACCGGTTCCTGTCTGGAACCGGTGTTAAAGGGTGGGCATTTATTTCATGCATTAAAGGGGCTTTTTTAATTCAAAAAATATGATATGAATTTAGAAAATTCATATCTTTTTCATTTCAACTCAGAAAAATATGAATAATATATCATAATTTTCAGAAAAATAATATCTATCCATTCATGTAAATCATTTTATATTTACTTTACATGAAATTTTTTAAAATAATTAAAACACTTTTTTCATGCATTAAAGGGGCTTTTTTAATTCAAAAAATATGATATGAATTTAGAAAATTCATATCTTTTTCATTTCAACTCAGAAAAATATGAATAATATATCATAATTTTCAGAAAAATAATATCTATCCATTCATGTAAATGATTTTTATTAGATCAAATCATATTTTAATGCCGCATCTTTTGTATTAACATTTTTGAATTGATTGGATATTTAAATGTCGCATCTTTTGTATACACTTGAATCTCACCAAGCCCCTCTCAACTTGCATTGTTTTTTGATCAATGTGTTGGTGGTTTTTTGAATTAGCCATTTGGTGGTTGCTTCACAAAACCGTCCGTTTTTTATGCTCGGAAAATGGAAAATGCCTTTTTGGAACAATCGGCCGAACTGGAACTGAAAATTAAGATACATAAAAGAACTGAAAATTAAGATACATGGCCAGATTAAGTAACAATCGACCGAACTTGTTTCGGAATGTTGGAGTGATTCAGTCATGCTCCTGCCTACACCTGTAATACTCGCCACTGTAGTCGTCGTACTCGCCGCCGCCGTCATCGCTGTCGTCATCGGGGTCGCCGTAATTGAACCTCTGGAGAGTACACGTGGGCTGGACTTGAGGATAGCGCGTGGGCTGGACTTGAGGGTAGCGCAGACGGGGGTTAGAGTCGGCGGCAGTGTCATAGGCCATGACGCTCTGGAGAGTCCGACCGCGCCACCATAGCCGACGGCCGGCCTCGTTGAAGTTAGGAGGAGGTGGGCCGTCCTCCTCGTGCCTGGCGAGCGCCCTCTCATGCCGATCCACGAAGAAGGCTTCCCAAGTAGGGAAATAGTCGGGATGCCATCTGGGATTCCTCCGCTGCTCCGGCGTGAGCTCGAAGTAGTAGTGGTTCGTGATGGCCATCCGGCGCGCCACACGTAGAGGGACAGGAGGAACCGGCACGCCTCCGACGCTCAGCATCCAGCCGACGGGGACACAGTAGCCCGGCGGGCAGGGGTAGTTCGAGGCGCAAAGCGCCTCCGCCTCCCTGGGGGTTAGTGCTATGGTGGAAGCCATGGGAAAGAGTGATGAGGTTGCAGATATGAGTCTAGAGATGTGCAATGACAATGGAGGCCAACCCCCTACATATATATATAGTGAACTAGCGGGAAGAACTGGAGGGAAGAACTGGCGGGAAGAAAAATGGCGGGAAGAAAAATGGCGGGAAGAACTGGCGGGAAGAAAAATGGCGGGAAGAAAAATGGCGGGAAGAAAAATGGCGGGAAAAAATGGCGGGATGAACCTTTAGTCCCGGTTGGAGACACCAACCGGGACTAAAGATGAACCTTTAGTCCCGGTTGGAGACACCAACCGGGACAAAACACGAGTCAGCACCAATAATAGGGGTGAGTGCATGTCGACATTATGTCGTGCGGCGTGTACCTTGTCCCGGATGGTGTCACCAACCGGGACTAAAGATGAACCTTTAGTCCCGGTTGGAGACACCAACCGGGACTAATAATAGGGGTGAGTGTCGACATTATTTTGTAAGTGTCAACACTATGTCGAGCTGCTTGTACTATAAATAGGCATCCTTGTGAGTCGAGTCCTCCAGCCAGTTTGAGGCAGGGACACCACTACGGCCAGTTTCAGGGAGATGCCGACGGAGCCCAGTCCTCCGGCATCTCCGAGAAACTGGTCATAGAGGCACTCCCTAATATGTGAAATTAGTTAGCTCCCTGGTGTATTGATCTAGTTAGAGAAGTTACAAAGCTGCAAGATGGTTTTCGAGAGCAGGGACACCACTACGGCCAGTTTCAGGGAGATGCCGACGGAGCCTAGTCCTCCGGCATCTCCAAGAAACTGGTCATAGAGGCACTCCCTAATATGGTAAGTACGAATCGGGACAACTTCTTCTCATAGTCCCGATCCATCCACAAAACATGACTAACACTCAAGACATGTATTAATATTAAAAACATGAACTAGAGTTACATAATATGAGCATGAACTTCTTGGCATATGCCCTTCCTTATGATCGCTTCAGACGTAACCATGGAGCATCTTCTTTACTTAACGGAATGCTTGGGTCAGTTTTCACTGTGAAGGGCGAAATTTCATCAAACTTATTATAATCTTCTGACATGTCTGTCTTGTCCTCGATTCCCACGATGTTTCTTTTCCCTGAAAGAACTATGTGACGCTTTGGCTCATCATATGATGTATTCGTTTGCATATTTTTCTTTTTTTTTGGTCTGGAGGACATGTCCTTCACATAGAAAACCTGAGCCACATCATTGGCTAGGACGAATGGTTCGTCTAAGTTCTTCATAAGATTGTTGAGATCCACCGTTGTCATTCCGTACTTCTTGTCTACCTCAACCCCTCCTCCTGTTAGCTTGACCCATTTGCATCGAAACAAGGGGACCTTAAAATTAGGTCCATAGTCAAGTTCCCATATCTCCTCTATGAACCCATAATACGTGGTCTTTTGCCCATTGTCTTCTGCTGCATCGAAGCGGACACCACTGTTTTGGTTGGTGCTCTTTTTATCTTGGCCTATCGTGTAAAATGTATTCCCATTTATCTCGTACCCTTGGAAAGTACATACAGTCGAAGACGGTGTCCTAGCCAACAAGTACAGCTGATCCCCAACAGTGGTGTTATTCGTGAGAAGTCTTTGCAGCCAGCCGCCAAAACTCGCCATGTGTTCACTTATAATCCATTCATCAGACTGCCCCGGGTGTTTGAGGCGTATTAAATTCTTGTGTTCATTGATATACGGGGTAACCAAGATAGATCTTTGTAAAACCGTGTAGTGTGCTTGATTGAGAGAATGCCCGTCCCTACATATCATTGCTTTACATCCTAGGGTGCCTTTTCCACGCAGTCTCCCCTCATGTCGTGATTCTGGAACACCAATCGCCTTAAGGTCAGGAATAAAATCAACACAGAACTCAATGAACTCCTCTGTTACATAGCCCTTGGAGATGCTTCCTTCTGGCCTAGCACGGTTATGAACATATTTCTTTAAGACTCCCATGTACCTCTCAAAGGGGAACATATTGTGTAGAAATACAGGACCGAGAATGGCAATCTCTTCTACTAGGTGAACCAGGAGATGCGTCATAATATTGAAGAAGGATGGTGGGAACACCAACTCAAAGCTGACAAGACATTGGGCCACATCTGTTTGTAACCCTGGTAGGCTTTCTGGATCGATTACCTTCTGAGATATTGCATTGAGGAATGCACATAGCTTCACAATGGGTACTCGAACATTTTCAGGTAGAAGCCCCCTCAATGCAATCGGAAGCAATTGTGTCATAATCACGTGGCAGTCATGAGACTTCAGGTTTTGGAATTTTTTCTCTGCCATATTTATTATTCCCTTTATATTCGACGAGAAGCCAAACGGGACCTTGATACTGCTCAGACATTCAAAAAAGATTTCCTTCTCTGCTTTGGTAAGAGCGTAGCTGGCAGGAGTTAAGTGGCATCGTTTACCCTTCTCGTTCTCAGGATGCATAGGCTCTTCAGGGGCCTTCAGACGTTGCTGGTCCTGTCGTGCTTCCGGTGTATCTTTTGTCTTCCCATACACTCCTAGAAAGCCTAGCAGGTTTACGCAAACATTCTTCGTCACGTGCATCACGTCGATTAAAGAGCGGACCTCTAAGACTTTCCAATAGGGTAGGTCCCAAAATATAGATTGCTTCTTCCACATGGGCGCGTGTCCGGCATCGTCATTCGGAACAGATAGACTGCCAGGGCCTTTTCCAAAGATTACTTCTAGGTCCTTGACCATACCAAATACCTCCTCACCGGTACGGAGGACAGGCTTCCTCCGGGGTTCTGCCAGACGTTTGAAATGCTTGCCTTTCTTTCTTACTGGATGCAGGTTCGGAAGAAATCGGCGATACCCTAGGTACACAACCTTCTTACATTTATCCAAATATACACTTTCAGTATCATCTAAACAGTGTGTGCATGCATTGTATCCCTTGTTTGTCTTCCCTGAAATGTTACTAAGAGCAGGCCAATCATTGATGGTTACGAAAAGCAATGCTCGTAGGTCAAATGGCTCCCCTTTGTGCTCATCCCACATACGTACACCTGGTTTAGCTCACAGCTGTAAAAGTTCTTCAACTAATGGCCTTAGGTACACATCAATGTCGTTGCCGGGTTGCCTCGGGCCTTGGATGAGCACTGGCATCATAATGAACTTCCTCTTCATACACAACCAAGGAGGAAGGTTATAGATACATAGGGTCACAGGTCAGGTGCTGTGACTGCAGCTCTGCTCACCAAAAGGATTCATGTCGTCTGTACTTAGACCAAACCTTAAGTTCCTTGCGTCACATGCGAAGTCCGGGTACTCTCGCTCGACTTTTCTCCACTGTGACCCATCAGCGGGGTGTCTCAACATCGCGTCTTTCTTACGGTCTTCCATGTGCCATCGCAACAACTTGGCATGCTCTTTATTTCTGAAGAGACGTTTTAACCGTGGTATTATAGGAGCATACCACATAACCTTGGCGGGAACCTTCTTCCTAGGGTCCTCGCCCTTAACATTGCTAGGATCGTCTCGTCTGTTCTTATACCGCAGTGCAGTGCATACCGGGCATGCATCCAAATTCTCGTACTTCTCACCGCGGTAGAGGATGCAGTCATTAATGCAGGCATGTATCTTCTGCACGTCTAATCCTAGAGGGCAGACAACCTTCTTTGCTTGGTATGTACTGTCAGGCAACTCATTATTTCTTGGAAGAAGATTCTTCATTTTTACCAACAACTTTGAAAATGCGCTGTCAGTCACACCATTCTCTGCCTTCCATTGCAGCAAATCCAGTGTGGCACCTAGCTTTTTGTGGCCATCTTCGCAAGTTGGATACAACAATGTTTTGTGATCCTTTAACATCTGCTCCAGCTTCTCCTTCTCCTTTTCAGTTTCACATTCTTCCTTTGCATCAGTAATGGCCCGACCAAGATCGTCATCAGCGGGCCCATCTGCTCCCTCTTGATCTTCATTATCTACCTCCGTTGCATTATCATCATATTCAGGATACATATTATGATAGTTTCCATCATCCTCTTCTTCTTCGTTGTCTTCCATCACAACCCCTTTTTCTCCGTGCTTGGTCCAACAATTATAGCTGGGCATGAAACCAGATCGAAGCAGGTGGGCGTGAATGGTTCTGGTATTTGAGTAGTCTTTCTTGTTCTGACAGTGAACACATGGACAGCACATAAAACCATTGTGACCACGGTTTGCATTAGCCACAACGATGAAATTTTGGAGGCCCGTAATGTACTCGGAAGTGCGGCGGTCACCGTACATCCATTGCCGATTCATCTGCATTAATATGCAGTATATATAAAAAATAATAGGGAGATGACCATTTATATATATAGTACATCAATGACACATGAAACTATAGTTGACGACCTCGACCGAGACGGAAAGAGCAACAAGAAAGCTTATTTTGAGCTCTCGGGCATTTCACCGAACACCTCTAGTGCATATGAAAAAAACACAAACTAGCACTCTTCACACCCTCTTGCTAGGCTCCAAAATGTGAAAGAATGGAAGAGTGGGGTGTGTGTGGGCTGGGGTGGTGTCTTATATAGCACCCCCCCTTTAACACCGGTTCGTGCCACGAACCGGCGTTAAAGGGGGGGATGCGCGGGCCACTGGTGCAGGGACCTTTAACACCGGTTCGTGCCACGAACCGGTGTTAAAGGGGGTCTCCTTTAATGCCGCAGAGGCCACGCTGGTACGGCCCCCCCTTAACACCGGTTCGTAGAAGAACCGGTGTTAAATCCCATTTTCGGGATCAACAAAAGCCCTCGTTTCCACTAGTGGTGGCCCCAGACTAGTCCTTGGCTCCGTCAGCTCTGGTTATGACTTAGGACTCTAGATCTTCAGGGTACAAACAAGTGCATGCGACCTCGATAGTATCCGAATCGAGCGGCAGAAGGGATTTTGGCACGACGAAGTCGTCGAGAGAAGACAGCCTACCGGAGTCGGAGAGATCAGTGGACGGCAGGTTGAATGCATATTCCAGGCGACGGGTGCCGCAAGGAGTTTCGTACGCGAGCTTCAACCTGAATTTCTTGGGGTTTCGTACGCAAGGACTTACGACGCGTCCATACGACTCCCGCGTCACTGGCCTTTAGGAGGACCAGCCCAGAAAAATATACAGGAAGAGGGAGTTCAAAGAGCCCCTTAGGGTGGGGCTTGATTAAATTGAAGCCGTCGACGAGGACCAAAGCAGACGTCGAGCCATCGTACACGGCGGTTGACGGCCATCTGTGCGTGCCGACGAAGTGTTCCCGGAGCGCGGGCATGGTGCCGGTGACGAAGGTGCACCCCTCTGAGGGGCAGTGAAACGGCCTGTACTGGCAAGCCTGGAGGTGCGCGCTCTCGCCGTAGAGGGCCAGCATGACATAGCAGCCGTGGACCCAGTTTGGGCACGGAACCCTGAGGCACTCCACAATGTGTTCCGCGCCATAGCACCGCTTGTAGCCACCGGCAAGGGGGCGCCGGCAAACATGGCACGTCGCCGCTGCTGCTGCCATCTTCTGGCTGCACTCTGAGCACACCAGGTGTCCCACTTCACACTGCGGTTAATAAGTCCAACTAAATTAGCAAAGGAAAATACACCCACCGGGTGGTGGAAGGAGAAATCTGATGCCTGAGCTGTTAGCTAGTTTCGCATGCATGTGTACCTGGTAGATTGGCGGCTTGAGTGGACATTTGCATACACCGCAGTCGAATGCGGCGGAGTCCTCCGCCGTCATGTTCTCGATCGACTTCTTCGACGACGCCATGGTACCCTGCTACTCCTGCAGCCTGATGTAAAGAAAGGGGAACAGCATATAAGCAAAGATCTAGCTAGGAAGGGAGAAACAAACTGATTAACTGACGATTATAAAATAAGAAAGGAAGAACTATCGTTTAATTTATCAACATGTAAAGAGTGAGGTATAAGCGTAGTACTGGAAACAGGTGTTAAAATCACCTTCACAAAAGGATCTAGTCTAGATCTAACAGTAGCACTATACATCACCTTTGTAGATCGAGAACGGAGAGAGAGAGAGAGAACCGAGACGAGCTCTACCTGCTCCCTGGCTCGACAGACACGAATCAGAGGGAATGCCCGAGCTGGTGCCGGAGCTAGAACCTCTGTCATTGGCCATGGGTGGAAAGGGGGTGAGTGTGGCGGCGGTGGAGCTTCGCGTCGGCGCAGCGCTTAGCCTAGATCGGATAGGGTTTGTAGGTGGGGCGGCTAGGGCACGTCTGACCTCGTAAGTTGTGCTGCCGGCTCCCACCACTTTATATAGCGCTGGCGACAGGGGCCCACCAACCAGATAAGGTTGGGCGCCCCCGATCAGGGCGCAGTTAGGGGGGGCGTGCTGGGCCGTTGGGCCCAGTCACGTTGAGATCTATCCAACATTTTCCCCCTAGATCTCGACTTTACTTTTAACCTTGTTCTTTACTTATTCCATCATAGAATGATACATAGAGCATGTTTTATCGTCTCAGCTCAATTGCCGATAGAATCAGACAGCCACTATATACCTTCATGTTCTGAAACAAATCATGTTATTTTTGGGCCTCTATAGTCCAGGAATCATAGGCTTCCCTTTAAACCCATGCCGGCTATGTGCTCCTTGAACACATTGGGTGGTAAGCCTTTCGTTAGCGGATCCGCAAGCATATCCTTTGTCCTTATATGCTCGAGTCTTATAGTTTGATCCTGGACTTTGTCCTTCACAACATAATACTTTATATCTATAGACTTTGTAGCATTACTCGACTTGTTGTTGTGAGCATAGAATACTGCGGGCTCGTTGTCACAGTACATCTGTAGTGGCCTGCTGATGCAGTCAACCACTTTCAAGTCGGGTAAGAATTTCTTTAACCATAACGTCTGTCCCATGGCCTCATAGCATGCTATAAACTCTGCATACATCGTAGATGATGCAACTATCGATTGTTTGGCGCTTCTCCACGAAATAGCACCTCCTGCGAGAGTAAAGACATACCCTGTCGTGGACTTTCGGTCGTCTTTATCTCCCGCAAAATCCGCATCTGAATACCCTTTTATCTCTAGGGAATCAAATCGTCTATATGTTAGCATAAGGCCTTTTGTGCCTTGCACATAACGCAAAGCTTTCTTTACCATCTTCCAGTGCTCTATGCCTGGATTCTCTTAATATCTACCGAGTACCCCGGTGATAAATGCTAAGTCAGGACGAGTACACACTTGTGCATACTGTAAGCTTCCAACAGCCGAAGCATATGGTACTGACTTTATTTGATCGATCTCATATTGATTCTTTGGACATTGGGATTTCCCAAAACTATCGCCCTTGACTATGGGAGCAGGTGTTGAATTACTCGCATGCATATTGTATTTCTTTAAAATCTTTTCATAATACGCTTTCTGCGACAGTCCTAACACTCCATTCTTTCTGTCTCGGTGAATTTCTATGCCCAAAACATAAGAGGCTTCACCAAGGTCTTTCATGTCAAAATTAGATGACAAGAACTTCTTTGTCTCTAGTAGTAGACTAACATCACTGCTAGCAAGCAGAATGTCATCCACATATAGAATTAGGAAAATATATTTCCCACTTTTGAACTTTGCATAAATGCAGTTGTCCTCAACATTTTCTTTGAATCCAAATCTTTTAATGGTATCATTAAACTTTAAATACCACTGCCTAGAGGCTTGCTTTAACCCATAAATGGATTTCTTTAGGCGGCATCCCATATGTTCCTTCCCCTCCATGAAAAAACCCTTGGGTTGTTTCATGTAAACATTTTCTTCTAAATCTCCATTTAGAAATGCCGTCTTGACATCTATTTGATGTAACTCTAAATCAAAATGTGCAACTAGTGCCATGATGATTCTGAAGGAGTCCTTACATGAGACCGGAGAAAAAGTCTCATTGTAATCTACGCCTTCTCTTTGCGTAAAGCCTTTTGCCACGAGTCTAGCTTTGTACTTTTCTACATTTTCATTGGAGTCATACTTTGTTTTGTAGACCCATTTGCATCCTACTGTTTTGGCTCCTTCGGGAATTTCCTCTAAGTCCCAAACATTGTTGGAACTCATCGATTTCATTTCATCTTCCATTGCCTCTACCCACTTGGCTGAGTGAGGGCTACTCATGGCTTCTTCATATGAGGTAGGATCGCTCTCCATATGAACTACATTATAAACTTTGTAGATTTCTTTTGAAATGGCTGGTCTTCGTTCTCTTTTAGACCGTCTGAGTTCATCAGACTCTTGCTCATTTCTTGCCTCGGGTTCAGGCACATTTACAGTAGGTGGCTGTTCTGGCTCCCTTTCGTGCTCAACAGTGGGTTCAGGTGGCTCCTGATGGACAGGTTCCGAACTTTCGCCCATTGTTGTCACGTGTGGAGTCACAACAGGTGCCGGCACCACAACCTTAGGGGTTGTAGATGGTGGCACAACAGGTAGCGAGAAAAATGGTTCCTGAGTCATCGGATTAGGTGCATGCACCCTCTTCTCCTCAAGATCAATTTTCCTAGCTACCGTGCTCCCCCTCATCAATTCGTCCTCCAAGAAAACTGCATGTCTCGTTTCTACAAACTTCGTGTATCTGTCGGGACAGTAGAAACGATAGCCTTTGGCCTTATCTGGATAGCCAATAAAATGGCAAGATACTGTTTTGGGGTCTAACTTTGCAATGTTTGGATTGAAAACTTTTGCCTCAGCTGGGCTCCCCCAGACCCTCAAGTGGTGCAGAGAGGGGACTCTGCCTGTCCACAATTCATATGGTGTTTTGGGCACCGACTTGCTTGGTACTCTGTTGAGGATGTGAATCGCGGTTTTAAGGGCCTCCATCCACAATCCCAACGGGAGGGTGGAATAGCTCATCATGTTGCGCACCATATCCATAAGGGTACGGTTGCGCCTTTCAGCTACTCCGTTTTGCTGAGGTTCGCCCGGCATAGAATACTGGGCGACTATTCCATTTTCTTGCAGGAACCTTGCAAAGGGTCCTGGTACTTGACCATATGGAGTATGCCGACCGTAGTACTCCCCCCCTCACGATCGGACCGAACTATTTTAATTCTTTTATCATGCTGATTTTCTACTTCAGCTTTGAAAATTTTAAATTTATCCAATGATTCAGATCTTTCTTTAATTGGATAAATATAACCATACCGGGAGTGATCATCCGTGAATGTTATGAATGAATCATAGCCATCCACACTTTTCACCGGAAACGGTCCACAAATGTCCGTGTGGATTATTTCTAGTGTAGCTATGCTTCGGTTTGCACCCTTTTTAATTTGTTTAACATACTTTCCTTTAATGCAATCTATGCATTGTTCTATGTCGGAGAACTCTAACGGAGGAAGAATGTCATTTTTAACGAGGCTTTCTATTCTTCCCCTCGAAATATGGCCTAGTCTGTAGTGCCACAGTTTCGATGAGTCAAGAGTTCTCTTCCTTTTCTTTTGTTCTTTGTTCGACAAGGGAACTTTTTCATTCACATCACACACAGAAAGTACTTTCTCATGCAGGGATAACAAATATAACTTATCAAATAAGGTAGCAACACCCACACACTTGTCTTTCAACCAAATGGCACACTTGCCATTTCCGAAATAACATTCATAAGAATCTTTGTCCAGACATGAAACACTTATTAAATTTCTATGTAATGAGGGAACAAAAAGCACATCTTTGAGCAAAAGGAAAGAGCCATCAGCCAGCTCCAGAGGGACGTCACCAATGGCCTCCACTTCTGCTTCTATTCCATTCGCCACTTCAATGAGTCTTTCTCTTCTTTGTGTGGTCCTTGTCGAATGGAACCCCTGTAAAGAGTTGGCAACATGAACAGTTGCACCAGAATCAATCCACCAAGTAGATCTAGTAAACTTTTCATACAAAGATTCATTAACAAAAGAAACAATATCTTTACCATTTTTGGCCATGATGTACTTCAGCCAAATTGGGCAGTCTTTCTTGTAGTGGCCAGGATTTTTACAGTGATGGCACTGGTCTTTCTCCCCAGGGGTGGACTGGTGATGCTGGTACTGGTGCTGCATTGGACCCTTGCCATGTGGCTTAGAGGGTGAGCCACCATGGTTGCCGTTTGTGAAGCCTCTCTTCCTATTGTCCTTCACGAAGTTCAGGGAACCGCCGTGAAGGGCCTTCAGCCTTTTCTCTTCTTGGGAGCACATCCCAATGGTCTTTTCTATGTCCCACTTTTCAGACATATTATAGTTTATCACAAAATTTTCGAAAGGCTGTGGAAGTGAGGCCATCACAAGGTGCACCAAGAGTGCTGGCTTTAGCTCGAGGTCGTCATCCATGGGCTTGAGCTTCGCTGCCATGTTTGACATCCTCAAGATGTGCTCTCTTATTCCATGGGGTCCCCCCGTATACTTTTCAGTCACCAGCTGCTTTAACAGCTGGGTCGCATACATCTTTGAAGAGCCAGTAAACTGGCTCTTTATCTTGGCGAGATACTCGCCCACAGTAGCACACTCTCCAATTGAGCCCACTATTGCGTTCTCAATTGTGTTCTTTACGAAGGCCAAACACTTCTTGTTGGCGTTCACCCATTTCTGGTTATCAATCGAGTAGGCCAGCTCCAATGGAGCATGGTCCCTCTTCCTTTTCTCAAACTCAGCACTTTCCTCAGCAGCTCCTCTGACCGGGTCAGCGGGCTTGACTGGTTGCTTGGTGTCAATCACCCAATCCACTTTGGCGCATACGAACGCCAAATCAACTTTCTTCCTCCATTCGGAGTAGTTGTCCCCCCTTAGCAGCGGGATGTCCTTCAAACAGGCCATGAGGTTGAGACCTCCTGAAAATCACAAAAGATGTGAAATCACCAAGGAAAAAACCGTATGCATTAATTCAACGTTGGTATAAATTATGCATGCAATTGTTGTGTTATTTAAAATTACATCACCGTTGGGCAGAAATAAAGTTAAATGCACCTTTAATACTTAAAGAGAAAACGATCATGGTCATGTTTATTAATAACATTGGTTAATTAATAACATGAGACATAATCATCTTTAATTACTTTGTCACATCTTTATTTCAAAATTTAAACAACTTTGTTGCATCATTGCAATTTAAAAACATACATTTGCAGCGAAAACTTAATAATAACTTTCTTTATACTTTGAACTTTACAGAAAAATTCTGCCTTTACAACATTCTCGAGTCAAAATGTACTTGCAACAAGATGACTAGAAAAAACTATGCAAAAAATGCTTAAAACTCTAAGCAAAACAATTAAAAAACAACTCTGTAAAAAAATAAAACAGAAAAAATTGTTTAAAACCGGCCTACTAGGCTAACTCTGTGGGCAGCGCGCAGCGGCCCAAAGCGGCCTAGCGGCTCCCGCGCCTGGCTGTCGCCCACGCGCGCGCCAGCGAGCCAGCCCCCGCAGCCCAGAGGCGCGACCCAGCAAGCGCCCGCCCCCGGCCAGCAAGCTTGGCCCAGCAAGTGGCCCGCCTGGCCCGGCACCGCCCGCGCGCTCGATCCTGGCCGTCCACGCGCCTGACCTAGATCCGACGGCCTACCGTCCTCTTCGGAGGGATAAAAGGACCAACCGCCGCCCCCCTCCTAAACCTAATCCCCATTCTCCCCCTCACCGCCCCCGCGCGCCCACCGTGGCGGCGCCGCGTCCCACGCGCGGCTGCCCCGCATGGACACCGCGTCCACCCCGCGTCCTCGAGCTCGCCTGCGCGTCCACCCCGCGTGGACGCCGCGTCCCTCGCGCGGCTGCGCCGGCGGCGGCGAGTCGGGCTCAACCGCGTCGGGCGCGTCTCCCATGAGGCCGAGGTGAGGTGAGGTGGCCGCCGGTCGGCGCGCCCCTCCCTCTCCAACTGCCCCGGCGGCGCACTCGAGCTCCGAGGCGAGGAGGCCGAGCCCCTCCCGCGGCGAGGTGGCCGCGCCCCTGCCTCGGCGAGGTGGCCGTGCCCCTCCCACAGCGAGGTGGCCGCGCCCCTGCCTCAGGTGTGCCCGCCGCCGAGGCGAGGCGGCCGCCTCTCGGCGAGCCCCTCCCTCTGGCTGAGCGGCTTGGTCCGCCCGAGTACAAGGCGAGGTGGCCGCGTCTATCGCGCGCCCCTCCCTTCTCTGTTTGCTCCGGTGAGCCATGCCCCCCCCCCCCCCGCCCTCCTTGCCGGCGGTGCGTCCACCCGAGGGTGGGCGCACCACCGTCAAGAGGGGTGGCGGTGGAGCCTCTAGCGCTGCCGTGGAGCCCCTTTTTTTGTTGTTACTTTGTCTATGGGGAAACGGCGGCGCCCCCCTCCTTTGCTCCTTGCCGATGTGTGCATCCTCCCAAGGGTGGGTGCACCGTCGTCAAGTGGCCAAGGTGTGGGGCAAAACTTTTCTTTGGGGATCTATGGGGTTTTAGATCTAGGGTTTTGCTTTGCCACGAAGGGTGTGTTCTTCTTCTAGATGTCTCCACAATGGATGCCCATCTAGATCGAGAGGAACGGCGCGGCCATAGGGCAGGTGCACTTTGGATCTATTTCTTTTTCTTTTGGACTCTTGCTTTCTACAAATGCACTGATAAATCTAGCAACTAAAACTAGCTCTGATACCAATTTGTAACACCCCCGGTCACTCCGGACCGACGGCTGTCACTTCTGGCAGCTCAATAGGATCTCTAGACTATCCCCACAGACGAACACTAGTCTTTTCTGCCCACTTTGTCCTCACTCGTGCGCACCCGGTTATCCACTTCCCGGTCGGTCACCCATCCTAGAATTGCTCTAGGCCAAACACGCTTAACCTTAGAGTTCTTTTCGAATGAGCTTCCGGAAAAGAAGTTGCAACTTGTTGGTATGGGTTTCCTATTAATCCTATTGAGCCATGCGCCAGGATCTCACATACACCCTCCCTTAGCAGATCGACGTCCTCGTCGATCAACCACAAGCCAGGAACGTCCCCTCTTGGCACACGTCTGTGCGTCCAGTGCCGGCACATTGCCATGCCGTGTCCACTCCGGGCCACACGCGCCATGCTACACATGTCCGCCACTGACATGCACACGCCCATGTAACCGCGAGGGTCGGCTCTGATATCAATGTTAAAATCACCTTCACAAAAGGATCTAGTCTAGATCTAACAGTAGCACTATACATCACCTTTGTCAATCGAGAACGGAGAGAGAGAGAGAGAGAGAGAGAGAGAGAGAGAGAGAGAGAGAGAACTGAGACGAGCTCTACCTGCTCCCTGGCTCGACAGACACGAACCAGAGGGAATGTCCGAGCTGGTGCCGGAGCTAGAACCTCCGTCATTGGCCATGGGTGGAAATGGGATGAGTGTGGCGGCGGTGGAGCTTCCCGTCGACGCAGCGCTTAACCTAGATCGGATAGGGTTTGTAGGTGGGGCGGCTAGGGCACGTCTGACCTCGTAAGTTGTGTTGCCGGCTCCCCACCACTTTATATAGCGATAACGACATGAACCCACCAACCAGATAAGGTTGGGCGCCCCCGATCAGGGCGCAGTTAGGGGAGGCGTGCTGGACCGTTGGGCCCAGTCATGTTGAGATCTATCTAACAACAAGGTCAGCACCGATTCCCTACTAGAGTTTCAAGAAGCCAGCCGCGCTGAAGATGAACAGCCGGTCACAGGAAACAAAGGAGAAAAAAAGGTTGGAGCAGAGAGATCTAAAGGTAAATCTAAAGCGTATCCTGTCAGAATCAAACATCTACGTTACAGAAAACAAAAAACAGATGACCTCCAAGTCGTTCTCTGCAAATTAAGAGAAACTAGAGATCGGGAGGAGCTGAACACTTACGGCTGTAGCAGAAGAAGTCAGTCGACGGAGAGCGGACGGGGAAGCGACATGAAAGAAGAGAGACCGACACCAAGGAGAAGAAGAGAAGCAAAAACGACGCGAGTGATAAAACAGGCATGGCATCGGGGCTAGTGACAAAAACTTTATGGCGTTTAACCCCTCGGCTGACTGAAAGCTTTTTCTTTTGACGTTGTAAATAAACAGCACGCCAATCGATTGTGACGTTGTAAATAACTCTCTCACGCCAATCGGAGTATATACTACGTGGCCTATACATCTATTACTACTCGAGCAAAATCCAGGGTTGCACCGGAAGACAAAGCTTTTCGATGAGAACTGGTTTAAGTCCTAGGTTTGTATTTTTAGATTAAAAAAAAGCAAAATCCAACAATACATTTTATTTTCAACAGCTCTATAAATTTTTTTTGTATTGATATTGACCGCATTTTTTTTTTGAGAAATATATATTTATTGATGCAAAACCCAGCTAGATCAGTTGCAGGTAGTAGTACTTACAGGGAGCAATCGATCAGCATTTAATTAACACATAATCAATTAGCTTTAGGCGGAAATGAACTTGCATGTACCCCTGCATAGATTCAGTGTAGCTATAGACAAATGTTGTGTAGCTATAGACAAATGTTGTGCAGAGCACTGCAGCTAAATGTAGAACATAAACAGCATCCGTAACCAAGAGACACGCCAACATCCGTAACTTGCCTCATCGCACGATGTAGAAGAGAAAGCAGCAACAACAGCAGTTCCATTGAAAACTGACGAAGCTCAGTTCCAAATCTCCTTCTCTGAAGGCCATGTGCCTAAAAACTCTCTTCTCTCCCTTCGTTACTGTTGAAGATATGCTATATGGATATCCTCATAGCATGTCTCCTATCCGGATAGCCCGAATGGCCCACGGTTGGTAGCATGGCTTATGGCCTACTGGGCGGCTCAGTTAGATGGATCCAGAAGAGAGGCCCATGCCGGATAAAGGAAGACTACGGTTGAAGTCACCGACGTACCCGGAGCCTTGGAGTGCAAGAAACACAAGACTAGTAATAGACGGTGTAGGACTCTGTAACCTGTCCGGCTAGGACTTTTCCCTGTAACCCTAGGACCTGGCGACTATATAAGTCGGGCCTATGGGAGCCTTTAGGGCACAGTCTCAGACGTTCATAGACAACTTCAGACAACCTCGTACAGCGAACCAATCTCTGTAACTCGGCGTATTGCCCTTATAGTGATTTATAGCAGGAGTAGGATTACGTCACCGTTGTGGGATCTGAACCTAGGTAAGCTGTGTTACCTCCTACCCGTCAACCGTCCGTCTTTCCCCACGTCTCTAAACACGCACTGTGAGGACCCCTTCATGGCGTACTCGTCGGCAATACCACGACAGTTACACCTCTGCAAGACACCCACCCGGGGACTGGATCAAGCGAGCTCGCCCCCATCAGCCACTGCCTCCAATGCTAAGATCTGGATCTAGAGGGGGCATTGTCGGTGACACGCTGCACCTAGATGCGCACGATGCAGCAGGGGAGCCTGAGCCGTAGGGCAACCCGCCCATGGACAGCGCCGCCGCCGGAAGCCATGCTCGATGGGGCAGAGGCATTGTAGGAGGCCGGGCAAACGCCACGCCGCTGTCTACGAATGAACGGAGTGTCGCCCTCGCCTGGGAGGGGTTAGGGAGCCTGCCGGCTAGGGGTACCAACCCATAATTCCTTGAAGCGTCGCCAATCGCTGAGTCTAGACCCTGCTCCTGTTCAATCTCCTCGCTCTGTTCATGGACACCGTTTACCCAACCTAGACAAAGGACTGCCCGCCATCTACCACAACATCCTCTCCCCTCTCTCTCTCGCTTGGACATGAGATATTTAATTCCCTTTGATCAATCAGTGGTGCTGCTTATTTGATTTTGAGTCTGCTTGGTGATTCCAAGCATCTTACAGACATATATGAATCAGTGGGATTCGGTATAAAGAGGTGATGTGGGACTATTCAATGCCTCCTCTCATCGATGTGTATAGAGTCGCCCCTTCTGTTCCACTTTCGGCCGAGATGTTCAGTTAGGCCCGGCCTTTCTATGCTCAGTAGGGATCACAGGTTTGGGTGGGGATGAGCTCGGACGTCTCATGGGTATTAATTTGTTGTTAAATGGTTTTGTACTTACGGGTGGTATTTATAGGTAATTTAGTGTTTTGCAAAAGGGTAAATTGGTCCAAAAAGAGTTGGACCGGAAGAAACACTTTGTCCTTTATTATTAGTATAGATATATTAAAGCAATCACTAGTGGAAAATGAGCCTCTAGTCCGGTCATAGACAGTCTCTAGTCCCGGTTTTGCAATCGGGACGAATCAGGACTAGAGTTCTCAGCATCTAGTCCCGGATCTTTTACGAACCGGGATTGGAGACTCTGCACGTGGCCGCGTAGTAGAGCGCGTGGTGGAAAATCTTTAGTCTCGGTTCATATCACGAACCGGGACTAGATATTTTCTGTCGCGGCAACATTTTACCAATTAGGCTGCCATGGCAGCTGATGGGGGTTTCTGCCGCAACAGAGTTTTGGGGCCGTTTTCTGCCGCGGTAGCCGATGGGAGTTTCTGCCGCGGCAGAATTTCCGATTTCTGCGGTGGTAGCCGGATGCGAGGTTCTGCCACGACAGGAGGATAGGTAGAGGAGGGTTGCATTTGGTGTAAAGTGACATGCAATGAAGGAACCCATTACACACAACATCGTCATGATTATATAGATATAATTCTGCATTACATATATATATTCAATTTGATTAAATAGAGATCACAATCCTTCTATTCGGTTACAAGATCATTAAATCACTAGAAGCCGGAGGTATGGTATTTTTCTTCTGGGTGTATGACATGGTCAACAATAAATCCTGCAGATTCCTCTTGAATTGCTACCAGACGCTCCTTTGGTTAGAGATTCTCCCGCAATCTTTCCAACTATATATAAAAGAAGGAGGTCAATATGAATATCAATAGCCATAACAAATATTATGAATGACACTCAACAAAATTTGTGAATATATTGTTCACGTACTTCTATAAATGTCCCTCCGTCCCGCTCACTGACCTCGGAGCAAATGTACTCACACACGAAGTATCCACACAAATTAGTCCCTGTTGGCTGCCTCTTACACTTTACAAGAATAGAATTTAATCAAATAATAGTCAAGCATGATATAATGTTATTGAAACTAGAATTGAAGAGATGCGCGGATCTAACTCGTACTAGTTACATCGACCTGATGAAACTAATCTTATCTTTAAATTCACCAACCGTAGCATTGGTGAAAGCTTTCCAAATCCTATCCGGCAAAAAATAAAGAATAAATGAGTTATTAGTTACTTGATATCTCAGGATATATATGAACGAAAGAGACCAATATAGTGCGATAATGACTGAAATTACCTCTGGAGCATATCTTTAATGAATGCATACTCTGATTCATCTCTCATTAGCGAGTCCTTGATTTCAACTCTTCCAGTGTCAACTTCAATGATTAGCAGAATCTAGTGAAAGCTGCGCACGTTTATATACGTTAATAACTCATCAATTACACTTATCAGAATCAAGTGAATCTGTACAAGACAGTAACACTCTTACTTGTAGTTGAAGAGAAATAATATTCTTTGTTTGTAATTTTTCCTCAGTAAGGCTCTTAGCAAGTTACGCTCCGTCTCCTTGGGGTATTCCCTTAGCAATGCTTGGTTAAACCGGTGTGGGTTGATGAACCCATTGTCAAAGATTTTCTTTTGGTCACATTCACCGCTATTTATTCTGCATAATAGCATAGTGAAGGTAATTACATGCAATGAACGAGCTAAGTTATAGACTTTATCATAAAAATAAATGAACCACTTACAGACAATAGGTAGCGAGGAGACTCAAGTCGATGGCATCTTGTTTGAATAACATATAGAATTCCTCAAAATAAATTTGCAATTGGTCTTTATCATTAAAATGCTCACTCGTAATTCTCACAAGCAGCGCTGATAATCGATCTGCTTCATCGCATGTAGAGACTTTCTCGTATCAGTCATGCAGTCCTCGCATTTGTGTTGGTAGAAGCTCGACCTCATTAGGTCTGACCAGAGTCTTCCCATATTCATATTTCCATGTTATTTCCTCGTGTTTGGGGATATGCCCGCCTAGAGCTTGATCAACTGTAATCCTAGCACCTTTGGCAAATTCCATTGCTATAATATTCTGATGATCAATATTGGGTAACACCTTGAGCGGGGAGATCGATTGGTTTGCCTGCATTCTGAGTTGGGCAACATCTCTTTTCCCACTTCTTGCAATAGTACTTCCTGGATTCTTCCTACAAATTCTCATCAGACAACGTTTGTAGTCATTAGCCTTATTTATCTCTGATACGACCAATTTGCATCACCCTTCTATATCATAATTTACCTCTATTCATTGATATATGTCTTATTATGAGGTATTACTTATGTCTTTTCTACTATTTATGCATGTTGGATGATTCTTGGAGGATGGAATGCCGGAGTCTAGATTCTGATGGAAAAGAGGGCGTTTCGATGCAATTTCGCGAAGATCAGAAAAATACCAGAAAAATATGGGAAAATATTATTTTCCCGGAAGACAGAGGAAGCCAGAAGGGGAGGCGAAGAAGGGCCACAGGGGGCCCACACCCCCTAGGCGCGGGCCCACCTGACCTCGCTGAAAGAGCATTTCCTATCCCTGTGATTTTGATGTTTGATAACAACACACCTATCGTTTTAATCGTTCGCTAAGTGTATCCCAGGTTTTCTAGATATTGGCAAAAATATTGTCTTGCCCACGGTTGCCCTTCCCAAAAGTCTTCTGTGCTGACCAGTAGTACCGGAAGTACAACCGGTACTACCGCTTGGCACCGGTACTACCATTCCTGGTACCGGTAGGATCCGGGCAAGTTGGGCAGGTCTCGTTTTTTGTCAGTACCACCCGGTACCGCGGAGCGGCACTATCGCTCCAACCGGTAGTACCTCTTGTGGCAAGCGGTACTACCACTTGGACACGGTACTACCGCTCGGCGGTACCGGGCAGCACTGAGGAAGGACTAGCCCTTCCCTATTTGCTCATTACCAACCGGTACTTGGGACCGGTACTACCGCCCTGACCGGTAGTACCGCGTCTACCAACCGGTACTACCGCTTGGGAGTTGTACCGCTGGGCAGCACCGGGCAAGACCGTAGCTGGCTCGACCAAGTGTGGCTCCTCCGGTACCTGGTCCGGTACTTGACCGGTAGTACCGCTTGTAACCGGTACTACCGCTTGAGTACCGGTGCATTTAATGCTCCAACGGCCAGATTTCTTCAGGGGGTATAAATACCCCTCCACCTACCTTAGGACAAGTTGGCCGTTGCATTGAAGACTACTCCACTCATTTGAGCCACCAAATCGCCAAGATCTCTTCACTCCACCATCCAAAGTCGTTGATCTTTGGAGAATCGAAGGAGGAGGCCTTGATCTACTACTTCACCAAAAGAGATCTTCATTTCCCCCTCATTCATTTGAGGGCCCCCATTGCTCTAGTGTTTTCTTGTAAACCCTAGTTCTATATTTGGTTCTTACAAGCTTGTCTGTGATTGTCTTGACAGCTTGCTTGTATTTGGGAGCCTCCAATTAAGTTGTGGATGTGTGCCCCAAACTTGTAAAGGTGTCGACTTCCACCTCGAAGGTTGCCGATATAGTGGAAGGTGGATCGATCCCGTTGGGGTGAGATTCATCGGAGAACAAGGGAGGCCTCTTATGGCGTTGGTGGTTTGAAACGATCCCCTCTCCAAACGTAGACATACTTCCCCTCAAAAGGAAGGAACTACGGGAAACAAATCCTTATGTCTCCGCGTCCACCACTTTGGTTACTTTTATCCTTTACCGCACTTTACTTACCTTTTCTTGCTTAGTGTTGTGTTATCTAGTGCTAGTTTGTCATATAGGTAAATTCACCTTAGTTGCATTATCTAGAGCATTTACCTTTCTTGTCAAACCTTAATTTCAAAAAGAAGAAAATTTGAAGTAGCACCTATTCACCCCACCCCCTCCAGGTGCCCATACGATCCTTTCACCCGCGCCTAGGGCAGGTGTGGCCCACCTGCCCGGCCTCCGACTCCGCCCCTTCGCCTATATCTTCCCTACGGAACCCTAAGCCTTGGGGGGCGACCACAGATAGATTTCCGCCGCCTCTGGGGGAGGAAAACACTGAGAGAGAAAGATCTCTCCGGTAGACAGATATCTGCCAAGGGAATTCCTTCCCGGAGAGGGGAGATCGTCGCCATCAACACCGTCATAAAGCTAGGCTTCATCGGGATCATCATCCACACCATCATCTCCACCAGCACCATCATCACCACTCCGTCCCGTTGTAACAGTTGTGTTGGATATTGCTTTAGTTCTTAGGGGAAACTTTCCCGGTGTTAATTACTATTGTAGTTGATGCTTGTGAGTAGAACCATTGGATTATTGTTTATGTTCAAATTGTTATCCATTATCATATCATCTTGGATCTTGATCCATATGATGTCTTGTGAGTAGTTTGTCTAGTTCTTGAGGACATGGGAGAAGTCATGTTGTTATTAGTGGATTTGTGTTGAGTTATTATTCAATGGTTTAGTATTTAAGTTGTGGTGCTATTCTTCTAGTGGTGTCATGTGAACGTCGACTACATGATACTTCACCATTTATGGGCCTAGGGTAATGCATTGTGTATTTGGCTACTAATTGTGGGGTTGCCGGAGTGACAGAAACCTGAACCCCCATTAGGACACCTTTGCACAAGGGAGTGTAAGATCTCAGAGTTTAAGGCTGTGATTAGATTTATATCTTAATTACTTTCATGTAGTTACGAATGTTTACAGGGGGTTTAATCACAAGTATGTATTAGTCCAAGTAAGGTCGGTACATTAGCATAGGTTCACCCACAACACTTACAACACCAAAGAAGAGTACTCGGCTATTTGAAGCGAAAGCACTTGACAGAATTCCCATGTGTCCTCGAGAACGTTTGGTCCGTATAAGTATTTCCACCGTCTTGTCCTTTGCTAAGAAAGGTTTGGGCCACTTGCTACGTTTGTTCTTTATTACATGCACTTCGTTTTGTTGCCTTATCAAAAAACTGTTGGAGATATGCCCTAGAGGCAATAATAAATGTAGTTATTATTATATCTTTGTGTTTATGATAAATGTTTACATTCATGCTATAATAGTATTAACAAGGAAACATTAATACCTGTGTGATTTGTAAACTTAAAATAGAGTCCCTAGTAAAGCCTCTTTATAATACTAGCTTGTTGGTTAATAAATGATTGTGGTTTCCCTATCATGAACATTGAGATGTTATTAATAACAAGATCATATCGTTAGGAGAATGATATGGTGGACATACTCCTATAGATAAGCGTAGCATAAAGATCAAGTCATTTTAATAGTTCAATTGCTATATGCTTTCTGATACATATTAACCTAATTCCTTCGACCATGAGATCATACATATCACCTTCACCGGAAGGATGCTTTCATGACATCAAACACCACACCGTAACTGGGTGGCTATAAAAATGGCATTGAGTGTTCAGAAAGTATTGGTTGAGACACATGGATCAAGCGTGGGATTTGTCCATCCATATGACGGATATATATACTCTGGGCCCTCTCGGTGGAATGTCATACAATTAGCTTGCAAGCATGTAACTGGCTCACAAGGGATCACATATCACGGGAACGAGAAAAGAGTACTTATCAGTAATGAGGTTGAACTAGGTATGCAGAGATACCGACGATCATAACCTCGGATAAGTAAATTATCGTGAGACAAAGGGAAATTGGTATCATATGTAAGTGGTTCATTCGATCGCAAAGTAATCGTAGAAATATGTGGGATCCATATGAATTTCCAGATTCCTCTATTGGTTATAGTTCGGAGAAGTGTCTCGATCATGTCCGCATAATTCACGAACCGTAGGGAGACACACTTAAGGATTCGACGTTGTTTGAGTAGTTATGGAATGATGAGTAAGAGACTGAATGTTGTTCGGAGTCTTAGATGGGATCTGGGATATCACGAGGAGATCCGGAATGGTCCGGAGAATAAGATTCATATAAGGAAAGTCCTGTTTCGGGGTTGGAGAATGGTTCCGGTGTTTTCATCGGGAATGTTCTAGAAGGTTCCGGAATGTCCGGCACTCCGGAGGGGAAGGGTACATGAATGTGTCATACCAAGTTGGAATGATTGCATCATGTACTAGGTGTCATTGCTGAACAAAATAAAGGGTTTAATCAAATCCTAGTTTGAAAAAGTCAAACGCCAATTTGAAAAGTCAAACGGCTATTTTGGAAGGTGGAGGGGAAGTAGGAAACCTACTTGGGGAGGAGTTCCTCCCCTCCACCGCCGGCCCACTTGGGAAACCGAGTTGGGGAGGGACTCCCCTCCCCTGGCGCGGCCCCTCCACCTATATAAGGAGGGGCAGGGCTGCCCCTCCTAGCACACAAGATCTCCACCCAAAACCCTAGCTCCTAGCCGCCGCCGCCCTCCATAGCCGCCTCCGGCCTAGGGCAACTTGCCGCCGCCGCCTAGGTCAAACCCTAGACGCCGGCCTTGCCCCCTCCTTGGTGTGTCAAAACCCTAGATCACCGAGGGCTCTCTCATAGTCCACCATACTCGCTCCGGCTTAAGGCGAAGCCCTGCGGGATCTCCCCTCTACTTCCGGTACCACGCCGTTTTGCTACCGGAATCACGAGGAGAGTGCTACAAACTCCGCTGCCTGCTGGAACAAGGGAGAGGAAGGTCTTCGTCGAGTACCGAACGTGTGACCGACTGCGGAAGCGCTGCCGGAATGCAGCGCTGGAAGGATCGTCTATGCGATCTTGAGATCAAAAAGAGTACGACTACATCACCCACGAGAATCTGCTCTCGTTAAACACTTTGGAATCTTCGAGGGTGAGTTATTCCATTGACTCGTTGCTACAATCTAGTAGATAGATCTTGGCTTGTTTGTTTGTATGCGATAGAAATTTTTTGTTTTCCATGCTACGAAACCCTACAGTGGTATCAGAGCCGTGTCTATATGTAGATCTGTTGCACGAGTAGAACACAATGGTCATTGTGGGCATTGATGCTTTTATTATCGGTTGCTTCTTGTGTACTTTGCATCTTGCGGGATGTTGGGATGAAGCGGCCCGGGCTAACCTTACATGACATCATTCATGAGACTTGCTCCACGCTTGACATGCAACTTGTATTGCATAAGTGGCTTTGCGGGTGCCTGTTTCTCCCAGCATAGTTAAGATTCGATTTACAACGGGTGATTGACAATACTAGTATCAATGTTGTGGTTCTTGTTCGTAAGTTAGAACGACACTTATTGAAAGCCCCAAACCACGTAAAACATGCAAAGAAAGTAGAGGCGTCTAACTTTGTTTTGCAGGGGTGTGCTGTGATGTGATATGGCCATGATTGTGATTATATTTGATGTATGCAATGTTCCTTATTGTAAGTTGTCAACCGGCAGGAGCCATATGGTTGTCTTTAATTTATGTTAAGACCCGCGTGTCTATTCAAAGTAGTTGTAATAGTTGAAGCCGGTGGACGACAACCATGGAGAAGCGTCATTGACCTTGATGCAATGCCAGAGATGATGGAGATCATGTTCGTGCTTGAAGATGGAGATCGGAAGCACAAAGAAGAAAGGCCATATCATATCACATATTATGAATTGCATGTGATGTTAATCCTTTATGCATCTTGTATTGCTTAGTTAAAGACGGTAGAATTATAAGATGATCCCTCATGCACATGAATTTCAAGTTCTAAAGTGTTCATCCTTAGTAAGCACCGTTGCTAAAGCTTGTTGTTTCGAAGCACCACATGATGATTGGGTGTGTTAGATTCCGCAAGTGTATACAACATGAGCAAGCCATATTTGCTCATGCGGAAGCTAAGGTTTGATCTTGACGAGCCTAGCATGTATAGACATGGTCTCGGAACACGGATCACCGAAAGGTAAAGCATGAATCATATAGTAGATATGATGAACATGTCGATTGTTCGCCATTGAAGCTACATCAACTCTCGTGATGATCGGTGTTGATGTGGTGGATTTGGTTCGTGTGATCACTAAAACAATGTGAGGGATATTGTTTTGAGTGGGAGTTCACCTAGATTAATTCAACTATTAATTAGAACTCAATTTGTCATAAACTTAGTCTAAACTATTGCAAATATGTTGTAGATCAATGGCGGCCCCTACCATCAATTTTAATGCGTTCCTAGAGAAAGAAAAGTTGAAAAACAATGGAAGCAACTTCGCGGATTGGTTCCGCAATTTGAGGATTGTCCTCACAGCTGGTAATTTGACCTATGTGCTGGATGCACCGCTGGGTGACCCACCTGCAGCTACTGCTATCGATGAAGTAAAGAATGTTTACCTCGCCCGGAAGACTCAGTACTCCACAGTTCAGTGTGCTATCTTGTATGGTTTAGAATCGGAGCTTCAGAAAAGGTTTGAGAATTCAGACCCACATGATATTGTTCGTGGTCTCAAATTGATCTTTGAGACTCACGCGGCAATTGAGATCTATGAGGCTTCTGAAAAGTTCTTTAAATGCAAGATGGAAGAGGGCAGCTCCGTCAGTGAGCATGTGCTTAAGATGTCTGGGCACGCAAACAAACTTCAAAGCTTAGGCATGGTAATTCCTAATGCTTTGGGGATTTATTGTGTCCTCCAATCACTACCACCAAGTTACAAGAACTTTGTGATGAACTACAATATGCAAAACATGAACAAGCAGTTGCCAGAACTCTTTGCCATGTTGAAATCTGCAGAAGTGGAGATCAAGAAAGAGCACCAAGTGTTGATGGTCAATAAGACCACCAAATTCAAGAAAGGCAAGTCTAAGAAAAAGGGACACTTCAAGAAGGTTGGTAAGAAAGTTATCGCGCCGACGAAGAAGACCAAGGCTGGACCTAAGCCTGATACTGAGTGTTTTTACTGCAAGGGAGAAGGTCACTGGAAGCGGAATTGCCCAAAGTACTTGGCGGATTTGAAGAACGACAACATCAAGAAGAAAGGTATATCCGATATACATGTTATTGATGTGTATCTCACTAGTACTCGTAGTAGTGCCTGGGTATTTGATACTGGTTCAGTTGCTCATATTTGTAACTCGAAACAGGTACTGCAGAATAAGTGGAAGCTAGCGAAGAACGAGGTGACGATGCGCGTTGGAAACGTATCAAAGGTTGATGTGATCGCGGTCGGCACGCTACCCCTTCATCTACCATCGGGATTAGTTTTATACTTAAATAATTGTTATTTGGTGCCTGTGTTAAGCATGAACATTATATCGGGATCTGGTTTATTGCGAGGCGGTTACTTGTTTAAATCCGAGAATAATGGTTGTTCGATTTATATGAGTAATATGTTTTATGCACATGCACCTTTGATAGATGGTCTATTCTTATTGAATCTCGATAGTGGAAATACACATATTAATAACATTGAGGCTAAACATTTGAAATCGAGCGATAACTCGACCTATATGTGGCACTGTCGTCTTGGTCACATTGGAGTGAAGCGTATGAAGAAACTCCATTCCGATGGACTTCTTGAATCACTTGATTTTGAATCACTTGATAGATGCGAAGCATGTCTGATGGGTAAAATGACTAAGACTCCATTTTCTGGTATGATGGAGCGAGCTACGGACTTATTGGAAATCATACATACCGATGTGTGTGGTCTAATGAGTGTAGCATCGCGCGGTGGTTATCGTTATGTTCTTGCCTTCACGGATGACTTGAGTAGATATGGGTATATCTATTTCATGAAACATAAGTCCGAAACTTTCGAGAAGTTTAAGGAATTTCAAAGTGAGGTAGAGAATCAACGTAACAAGAAGATTAAATTTTTACGTTCTGATCGTGGAGGTGAATATCTAAGTTACGAGTTTGGCAAGCATTTGAAGAAATGCGGAATACTTTCACAATTGACACCACCGGGAACACCACAGCGTAATGGTGTGTACGAACGTCGTAATCGAACTCTCTTAGATATGGTTCGTTCTATGATGTCACTTACAGATTTACCGCTATCATTTTGGGGTTATGCATTAGAAACAGCCGCATTCACTTTAAATAGGGCACCATCTAAATCCGTTGAAACGACACCGTATGAATTATGGTTTGGGAAGAAACCTAAATTGTCGTTCCTTAAAGTTTGGGGTTGCGAAGCCTATGTAAAGAAGTTACAGCCGGACAAGCTTGAACCCAAAGCGGAAAAATGCGTCTTCATAGGATACCCGAAGGAAACTATTGGGTATACCTTCTATCATAGATCCGAGGGAAAAATCTCCGTTGCCAAGAATGGATCCTTTCTAGAGAAGGTATTTCTCTCGAAAGAAGTGACTGGAAGGAAAGTAGAACTCGACGAGGTTGTCGAACCTTCTCTCAAAATTGCTAGTAGCGCAGCACCGGAAGGAGTTCCTATGGTGCCTGCACCAATAAGAGAGGAAGCTAACGATGATGATCATGAAACTTCGGTTGTAGTTGCTACAGAGCCTCGCAGATCAACGAGAACTCGTACCACTCCTGATTGGTATGATCCCGTTATGAGTGTCATGTTGGTGGACAACACCGATGACCCTGCGACATATGAGGAAGCGATGATGAGCCCGGATTCCAATAAATGGCAAGAAGCCATGAAATCCGAGATTGGATCCATGTACGAAAACCAAGTATGGACTTTGGTGGACTTACCAGATGGCCGGAAGGCTGTCGAGAACAAATGGATTTTCAAGTAGAAAACAGATGTTGATGGTAATGTTACTTGAAAGAACATTTCTTAATCCCTAGTGTTTTGTGTGTTAGATAACAATACCAAGGATCATTTAATGTGTGTTGAAGTGTTGCAGCTCAGAAATCTACCTTTGGGGGCGGATAATCCGGCCCCACCAGGGGCGGATAATCCGCCCCTCCCTCTGCCCAAGCCTGCGCAAGCCCCAGAAGGAGGGGCGGAACATTGGCCGGACTTTCCGGCCAGGCCGGATAATCCGCCCCCCAGGGGGGCGGATAATCCGCCCCTCCTGCTCTTCGCCAAGGCGCAAGCCCCAGAGAGGGGGCGGAGTTTTGGCCGGACTTTCCGGCTACGCCGGATAATCCGCCCCAGGAGGGGGCCGGATAATCCGCCCCCCAAGTTTTTCTCCAAGCTTCACCAAGGCGCAAGCCCCAGAGAGGGGGGCGGAGTTTCCCCCGGAGAGTCCGCCCTTGGGGCGGAATTTTCCCAGGGGGCGGATAATCTGCCCCAACTGGGGGGCGGATAATCCGCCCCCAAAATTGAGCAACGGCCAGATCTGGGGAGGGGGTATTTAAGCCAGCCTTCCCCCTCCTGCCAGATCTCTTGATTCATCTCGAAAAAGAACAGATCAGATCTCAAAAGTTCATACAAGAGTGCTCCACCTAGATCCATCCAAAGGCCCCATCCCTTTGGGAATCGAAGGAGGAGAACTCGACCTTCATCATCAGCAATCAAGCGCTTCATCTCCTCTCCATTCATTTGGAGAACCTCCGATCTAGTATTTCTTGCAAAGATCTAGATCCTCATTTTTGTTTATATTGATAAACCTTGTTTTTGTGGCAGCTTGTTGTCATCCCGGGAGTCCCCAATTCGGTTGTGGGTGTGTGCCCCGATAGTATTGTAAAAGGCACCGGTTCCCGCCTCGAAGGGATCCAATAGTGGAGAAGGTGGATCAGGCCTCTCGTGGCGAGATCCATCGGAGAATAGGGTGAGGCCTATTGTGGCGTGGTGGTCTTAGAACCGCCCACCCCTCCAACGCAGACGTACTTCCCCTAACAAGGAAGGAACTGCGGTAAAACAAATCCCTGTGTCTCCGCGTGCTCCACTACGGTTTCCTCGCTCCTCTTTTACGTGCTTAGTAGTTAGGGTTTCATATAGGGAAATTCTCGTAGTTGCATATCTAGAGAATTTACCTTGTGTCAAGCCTAAAATTGAAAAAGTATATTAAAATTGGTTAGCACCTATTCACCCCCCCCCCTCTAGGTGCCCATACGATCCATTTCAATTGGTATCAGAGCATTGGCTCTTATTTCGGGCTTAACAGCCTAAGAGAAGTATGGGTTCCAAGGGAGATGGGAGTGATGCTCCGGAGGTAGTCACCATGAACGATCTCAAGACGTTGGAAACAACCTTGGTGAGTTCTATGGAGGCTAAGATGGAAGAGATGCGTCAATTGATAATGCGTCTCTCCACATCCGCAGCATCACCTCCATCTAACTCTGAGGATACCACTCCGCAATCCAAGGAAACGGGTAAAACTGTTTCCAAAGAGAACGAAGTGGTAGGTGATGATACAAGTAAGAGCTCCTCCTCGAAAAAGGATAGCGGTAAGGATGGATACAATGAGGTTTCTCATGTGTATTCCCCTGATCCGCCTATTCCTCACCCTCATATACATAATAGGGGTGATCCACCCAAATTGTCAGCTTCTACTTTCTCTCAATGGCAATTTTTGATGAAATCTCATGTGTGCAGTTCCTCCATAGAGTTGTGGAAGATCATCGAAAATGGTCTTCACGTTGGAAATCCTAACAATCTCACAAGGAGAGAAGTGGTCGATAGCCAACTCAATGCTACGGCCCTACACATGATACAGCTTGGTGTGGGAGATAAAGACATGCCACACATTCAGCATCTTAGCACAGCTAAAGAAGCGTGGGATGCTCTCACCGAGCTCTTCATCGGAAATGAAAGTATGAGAAGGAATAGATATGATGCCTTGAGCAATGAAGCTGAAGGATTTTATATGCTGGATGGAGAAGACCACGAGGACATGTATAGGAGGCTAAAGGCAATAGCTACTACCTTCAGAAACCACGGCGCGGCTTATGTTGATGATGCTTGGATCAAGCGCAAGTATGTCAGTGCTCTTATGCCATTTGAGCCCACAGATTTGAAAAGTCTCCAAGGTAGGCATAATTATCACCTCATGTCATCCAACGAGGTAATGCAAGAAATGGCCGCATTCAAAGTGGCTGCCAAGAATGCCGAAGATGCTCGTGCTCGAGCTATGGGGATGCAAAAGGGGGTAAACATGGCTTTGAAGACTAGTGTGGTTGATCATGATGAATATGCGGTAGAAGGCCTGGACTGTCCCGAAGATATAAAAAGGATTCACGGACAATACTTGGCTCTTTATGCAAGAAACTTTTGGAAAGATCCAGCCAAGGCTAAAGCTGAACTAGATCGCAAAAGTGGAGCCTATGGAAGAAAAGAAAATGGTCCCAAGCTGAGAACTTGCTTTAATTGTGGTGACCGGTTGCACTTCGTAGCTGAGTGTCCATATCAAAGTAGAGAGGATAATGGAGGAAGACTCATTTTCAAGGACAAATCAAAAGCTCCACGTAAGAAACAGTTTGTAAAGAAAAATGCTCCTTTCAAGAAGCAACCAAAGATTGTTCTAGTAGCTCAAGAAGAATATTCATCGGGGAGTGAAGATGAGGACGAGGACGATAGCTCTCAAGAGGTGGCTGCTATAGCCACCACATCTACATCAACATCACTCTTCGACTCTCCAAACGAAAACATCATCAACAAGAATCCTACTTGTCTCATGGCAAGAAGCTCCGAGGTAACTTCTTCTAACTCTTCTTTTCCCAAGGCTATGATAGACATGGATGATCCTGCTAGTCTTAAGGTTAAAGAAGAGATTATTGCCTTGGATTATTTCTATACTAACTTGCAAGGTGAGCACAAAGTTCGTTTTGAGGCTCTTATGGATCAGTTGGCCCAAAACGAAGCACTCCTCGAAGAAAAGGGCAGAATTGAAAGGGAGGATGCAATGGAAATTGCATCCCTAAAAAATGCTCTTGAAGAAGAAGAAGAAGCTCGGGTCTCTCTTGAAGAGAGGCTTGAGTCTATGGAAGAGTCACATGAAGAAATTGTGACTAAACTCGTTAAGGAACGTGACAATGCGGTCACCAAGGCAAAGAAGTTAAAGAAGGAAAGGATTGACTTTGGGGCTGCTCATGATAGACTCTCCGAGGAATTGGAGAAACTTGACAATGCTCACAAGGCGTTGAAAAACGAGTTCTCTATCCTCAATGAGTCACATGATCAGCTTCAAAGTTGATTGGCCATATATGATACTCCTAGCTCGTCCAACTCAACATATAGTAACAAGAAAAATGCTAATGTGGAGAAAGGAGTGATCAAGGACACCACTACAAAGGACAAAGGTGTGCTTGATGAAGTCCTTGACAAGCAAAGGTCAAATCATGGTAGAGAGGGACTTGGGTATGTCACCAAGTCCAAGAAGAAGAAAACCAAGAAGAACAAGACCAAGAATGTGCAATTAAAGACAAGCACGGCTGAGAAGGTTGTCACAAAAGACAAGACTAATAATATTGGTTTTGCAGGGTCTCACAATCCGAATTATGAACTCTTTTGTGATGATTATGGCGATGTTTATGCTTATTATGTTGGTCCTTTTGATGAATTTATTGCTTGGTCTATTTGGGTCCCAAAGACCCTTGTTACTAACATGAAAGGACCCATTGAAAAATGGGTACCTAAAACCAAGAAGTAATTTTCTTGCAGGGCTATGCTTCCGGTGGGTCGAAATGGGTGCTGGATAGTGGATGCACTAGTCATATGACCGGAAGCAAGGAGATCATCACGGAGATGCGTCCAAATCTTGATAATATCACAGTCTCCTATGGTGATAAGTCTAAATCTCAGGTATTGGGTCTTGGCAAGGTTGTGGTTGCCCACGATATCTCTCTCGTGGACGTCATGCTTGTTGAGACCCTTGGCTATAATCTTCTTTCTGTTCGTGCCCTTGGCAAGATGGGTTTTGCTGTTTTTATCGATGATGATTTGGTGGTACTCTTATGGATCAAGTCTCTAAAGGTCGCTTTCGTTGGATACGTCGAAAATGACCTGTATGTGGTGGACTTCTCGGGGAAAACCACTTCGGGTCCGATGTGTCTATTCGGAAAGGCCGACGTGGGCTGGCTATGGCATCGCCGTTTAGCCCATGTCAACATGAGAACTTTGCAAAGTCTCCAAAAGGGTGGCCACATTCTTGGACTAAAAGACAATGTCTCTTTTGCCAAAGATCGTGTTTGCAGGGCCTGTGTTGAAGGAAAAATGCATGATTCTCCCCACAAGAGGAAGACTATTGTGTCATCGAAGAGGATCTTGGAATTACTCCATGTGGATTTATTTGGACCTCCTTCTCATGCAAGTCTTGGTGGGAAGAAATATTGCTTGGTCATCGTCGATGATTACTCAAGATATACATGGGTATATTTCTTCAAGCTGAAAAGTGAGACTCAACAAACTGTCATCGACTTTGCCAATGAAGTTCAACGTCAACACAATGTTCCCATATTGGCAATTAGAAGTGACAATGGCACAGAATTCAAGAACTACACTTTAAACGAGTTTCTTAGCGAAGGGGGGATTAGACACCAATATTCCGCTGTGTACACCCCTCAACAAAATGGTGTAGCCGAGAGGAAGAACCGGACTTTGATGGATATGGCAAGATCTATGCTAGCTGAATTTAAGTCTCCTTATAACTTTTGGGCTGAAGCCATATCCACTGCTTGTCACTCATCAAACCGGCTTTACCTTCGGAAGATCTTGGACAAGACCCCATATGAAATACTTACTGGCAACAAACCCAACATCTCATACTTCAGGGTATTCGGGTGTAAGTGTTTCTTTCTTATTAAAGGTGTCCGTTTGTCAAAATTTGAATCCAAGGCTTTAGAGGGTATATTTGTTGGTTACGGTGCCGAATCCCACACTTATAGAGTCTACAACAAGCTCACTGGGATTGTTGTAGAATCTTGTAGTGTGGAGTTCGATGAAAATAACGGCTCCTTTGTAGGGCAAGTTGATGTTTGTGATGCAGATGTTGAAATACCCCAAGATGCCATAAGAAGAATGGGCGTGGGATTTTTCCGCCCCATTGAGGAACCCCTTGTGGCGGATCGGGAAGGACAATGCTCCACTCAAGTGGAGCCCTCATCTTCACAAAATCAACAAGCTCCTACTGTTGGAGAAAACTCAGCACCAACACCGCAACCTGCTGAAGATCACGAGTCTCCTGGACAAGATGGTAGTCCCAGGCCGGATTATCCGCCCCCTCCAAGGGGCGGACAATCCGCCCCTGGCACCCCAACTTGTTCCAGAGGATCCAAAGGAGAAGTCAACAACTCTGAAGCTCCCAGGCCGGATTCTCCGTCCCCAAAGGGCGGATTATCCGGCCCTGGGTCTCCAAATCCAGTCAGGCTCTCTCAGGAAGATGGTTCTGGTTCTTCACCGCCCAGGCCGGATAGTCCGTCCCCTCCAAGGGGCGGATTATCCGGGCCTAAAGAAAATATTCAGCACCAATCGTCTGACAGTACCAGTGACCAAGATCAAGGTCAAGGCAGTAATCAAGACAAAGATACAACCATTGAATCCACTCCTTCAAGAAACAATAAGGATATTGAGGCTCGTCGCAGGGCTCGTGCTGATCGCAACCTTGAACTAAGAGGTCACACCCTTGACAAGGTCGTTGGTGATCTACGACGAAGGGTATCCACTCGAAGAGAGCTTGCTAGCTTCTGTGATCATCAAGCTCACATTTCCATGGTTGAACCAAAGAAGGTTTTTGATGCTCTTGAAGACCCCGATTGGGTTGTTGCAATGCATGAAGAATTAAACAACTTCGAACGCAACAAAGTGTGGAAGCTCATAGAAAAGCCAAAGGATTGCCGCAATGTTATCGGCACCAAGTGGATCTTCAAGAACAAACAGGATGAAAATGGCATTGTTGTGAGGAATAAAGCACGACTCGTGGCTCAAGGATTCTCTCAAGTAGAAGGAATTGATTTTGGCGAGACATATGCTCCAGTGGCTCGCCTTGAGTCCATCCGTATCCTTCTTGCATATGCAGCTCATCATAATTTTAAGTTACAACAAATGGATGTTAAGAGCGCTTTCCTTAATGGTCCTCTACATGAGTTAGTATACGTCAAGCAGCCCCCGGGGTTTGAGGACCCCAAATTTCCGAACCATGTCTACAAACTCGATAAGGCGCTCTATGGCCTTAAACAAGCCCCACGTGTGTGGTATGAGCACCTTAAAGAGCTTTTGATAGACCGTGGATTCGAAGTTGGGCAAATCGATCCCACTCTTTTTACTAAGAAGGTCAATGGGGAGCTTTTTGTATGCCAACTCTATGTAGATGACATTATTTTTGGCTCTACTAACCAAGCTTTTAACGATGAATTTTCAAAGCTTATGACTGACAGGTTTGAGATGTCCATGATGGGTGAGCTCAGGTTCTTTCTTGGCTTTGAAATCAAACAACTTAGAGAGGGAACCTTTATTAATCAAGCTAAATACATCCAAGACATGCTCAAACGGTTCAAGATGACGGATCTCAATGGCGTTGCTACCCCAATGCAAACAAAGTGTCATCTTGAGCTCGATCCCAAGGGTAAAGATGTGGATCAAAAGGTATACCGATCCATGATCGGCTCTCTCCTTTACCTCTGCGCATCTAGGCCCGATATCGTGTTAAGTGTAGGAGTGTGTGCAAGGTACCAAGCCGCTCCTAAAGACAGCCACTTAGTGGCGGTCAAGCGAATCTTCCGATATTTGGTTCATTCCCCAAATTTTGGGTTATGGTATCCCAAGGGTTCAAGTTTCTCTCTATGTGGTTACACCGATTCAGATTGGGCTGGTGACAAAGATGATAGGAAATCAACCTCTGGTGCATGCCAATTCTTGGGCAGGTCTCTAGTGTGTTGGTCATCAAAGAAACAGAATTGTATTTCACTCTCAACCGCCGAAGCTGAATATGTTGCTGCTGCAAGTGCTTGTACTCAATTGTTATGGATGAGGCAAACTTTAAAGGAATATGGTGTCAATTGTGACAAAGTGCCTGTTTTATGCGACAATGAAAGTGCTATCAAAATTGCTTACAATCCTGTGCAGCATACAAGAACAACACATATAGAGATTCGCAACCACTTTATTCGGGATCATGTTGCTCGTGGAGATATTGCTCTGTCATTTGTAAGAACGAAGAACCAACTTGCTGATATTTTCACGAAGCCCCTCGATGAAGCAAGATTTTGTTATTTGCGGAATGAGCTAAATATCGTAGATTCAAGGACCTTGGCTTGACTATTCTTGCACACTCACTTGCCCTTATTCATGTATTTGGCTTAGATGTGGGCATCGACATAGGGGGAGTGTGGTCCTAATTGATTGGGCCAACCCTCCCCCCATCATGCCGAAAGCAAGTAAAATCATTTCCCTTAATATCATTTTGTGATATGTGGGTCATCGATGAGCATTGGTTTTGAACTCAAGATACATCTTCGCGGTGTCATGCCATGCGCTCCAACATGGTGGCTTCGGCCACCGCCCTCTTCCTCAAGAAGAGTTGGTTTTTCATGGGTCTCGTTGGATTTTCTTGCATACCTCTTGTTCTTATGGAAAACACACTCAAATTTGGCTTTTGGTTGATTCGATTCTTGCTCTTCTTCCTTTTTGGCGTTTCGATGCCAAAGGGGGAGAAGTAGTTCTAGTAGGTCACGTGGATTTGCAAGGGTCGGGCACAAGCTCTTCGGTTTTAGTCGTTTTTATTTGCTTGCTTGTGCCTTTTCTAGCGTGAACTTGTTTTCTATTTGTGTTGCTATTTGTGGTTGATTGTGTAAGACTATGTCGTACTCCACAGTTTGGTACTATGTTTGGTATTCATGGATTTCTGGATTTATCTATTATGGACCCCATTGAAGTCCCATTGAAGTCTGGAATTATGGAGCTTATTTGATGACATTTGGATTCAGGGGTTCATCTATGTATGTCATGGCTATATATTCCGGTGTTATGACTTTCTTTCACCAAACCTTAAAGTAGTTCTCTACCTAGTGTGTGTATTTGTATTCAAATGCAAATCTTAAATATGCACACATCTAGGGGGAGCGTCTTTCATTATCTAAGGTGGCACTTGCCGTTTTCACTGCAAATCCTAGTATTGTCATCTAACACCAAAAAGGGGGAGATTGAAAGAACATTTCTTAATCCCTAGTGTTTTGTGTGTTAGATAACAATACCAAGGATCATTTAATGTGTGTTGAAGTGTTGCAGCTCAGAAATCTACCTTTGGGGGCGGATAATCCGGCCCCACCAGGGGCGGATAATCCGCCCCTCCCTCTGCCCAGGCCTGCGCAAGCCCCAGAAGGGGGGGCGGAACATTGGCCGGACTTTCCGGCCAGGCCGGATAATCCGCCCCCAGGGGGGCGGATAATCCGCCCCTCCTGCTCTTCGCCAAGGCGCAAGCCCCAGAGAGGGGGCGGAGTTTTGGCCGGACTTTCCGGCTACGCCGGATAATCCGCCCCAAGAGGGGGCCGGACAATCCGCCCCCCAAGTTTTTCTCCAAGCTTCACCAAGGCGCAAGCCCCAGAGAGGGGGGCGGAGTTTCCCCCGGAGAGTCCGCCCTTGGGGCGGAATTTTCCCAGGGGGCGGATAATCCGCCCCCAAAATTGAGCAACGACCAGATCTGGGGAGGGGGTATTTAAGCCAGCCTTCCCCCTCCTGCCAGATCTCTTGATTCATCTCGAAAAAGAACAGATCAGATCTCAAAAGTTCATACAAGAGTGCTCCACCTAGATCCATCCAAAGGCTCCATCCCTTTGGGAATCGAAGGAGGAGAACTCGACCTTCATCATCAGCAATCAAGCGCTTCATCTCCTCTCCATTCATTTGGAGAACCTCCGATCTAGTATTTCTTGCAAAGATCTAGATCCTCATTTTTGTTTATATTGATAAACCTTGTTTTTGTGGCAGCTTGTTGTCATCCCGGGAGCCCCCAATTCGGTTGTGGGTGTGTGCCCCGATAGTATTGTAAAAGGCACCGGTTCCCGCCTCGAAGGGATCCAATAGTGGAGAAGGTGGATCAGGCCTCTCGTGGCGAGATCCATCGGAGAATAGGGTGAGGCCTATTATGGCGTGGTGGTCTTAGAACCGCCCACCCCTCCAACACAGACGTACTTCCCCTAACAAGGAAGGAACTGCGGTAAAACAAATCCCTGTGTCTCCGCGTGCTCCACTACGGTTTCCTCGCTCCTCTTTTACGTGCTTAGTAGTTAGGGTTTCATATAGGGAAATTCTCGTAGTTGCATATCTAGAGAATTTACCTTGTGTCAAGCCTAAAATTGAAAAAGTATATTAAAATTGGTTAGCACCTATTCACCCCCCTCTAGGTGCCCATACGATCCATTTCATTACTGTCTATAAAGCTCGAATTGTCGCAAAAGGGTTTCGACAAATTCAAGGAGTTGACTACGATGAGACTTTCTCACCAGTAGCAAAGCTAAAGTCTGTGAGGATTATGTTAGCAATCGCTGCATATTATGATTATGAGATATGGCAGATGGATGTCAAAACAGCATTCCTCATTGGAGACATTGATGAAGAGTTGTATATGATGCAACCCAAAGGTTTTGGCGATCCTAAAGATGCTAACAAGGTATGCAAACTTCAAAGGTCCATCTATGGATTGAAGCAAGCATCCCGAAGTTGGAATCAACGTTTTGATAAGGTAATCAAAAGTTTTGGTTTTATACAAACTTATGGAGAAGCTTGTATTTACAAGAAAGTGAGTGGGAGCTCTGTAGCATTCTTAATACTATATGTAGATGACATATTGTTGATTGGGAATGATGTAGACCTTCTTAATAGTGTCAAGGAATATTTGCATAATAGTTTTTCAATGAAGGATCTTGGCGAAGCAGCTTACATATTAGGCATAAAGATTTATAGAGATAGATCGAGACGCCTAATATCATTGTCACAAAGTACATATTTGGACAAAGTTCTAAAGAGGTTTGGAATGGAAGATAGCAAGAAAGGGTTCTTGCCCATGTTGCCCAATACGACCTTGAGTAAAACTCAAATTCCGACAACGGTAGAAGATAGAGAAAGGATGAGTAAGACTCCCTATGCCTCAGCCATAGGATCTCTGATGTATGCCATGCTATGTACTAGACCCAACATTGCATATGCTTTTAGTTTAACTAGCAGATATCAAAGTGATCCAGGAGTGGATCATTGGACAGCGGTCAAAAACATCCTTAAGTACTTGAGAAGAACTAAGGATATGGTTCTTTCTTATGGAGGTGATGAACAGCTCGTTGTTAATGGTTACACCGATGCTAGTTGGAACACAGATCCGGATGATTCTAAATCATAATCTGGATACGTATTTACTTTGAATGGTGCAGCAGTTAGCTGGAGGAGTGCAAAGCAAACCGTTGTGGCGAGATCTTCAACTAAATCGGAATACATGGTTGCTTCGGAGGCTTCACAAGAAGCGATATGGATGAAAGAGTTCATTACAGAGCTGGGTGTGGTTCCTAGTGCGCTGGACACAATGTCTATCTACTGTGATAACATGGGCACCATAGCCAATGCGCAAGAACCAAGGTCACACAAGAAGCTGAAGCACATCAAGCTACGTTTTCACGCTATTCGAGAACATGTCCAAGATGGGGACATAAAGATTTGCAAAGTACACACAGATCTGAGTGTGGCGGATCCGTTGACTAAACCTCTCCCGAGGGCAAAACATGACCAGCACCAAACTGCCATGGGTGTTCGGTATATTACCATGTAATCTAGATTAGATGACTCCAGTGCAAGTGGGAGACTGTTGGAGATATGCCCTAGAGGCAATAACAAATGTAGTTATTATTATATCTTTGTGTTTATGATAAATGTTTACATTCATGCTATAATAGTATTAACAAGGAAACATTAATACCTGTGTGATTTGTAAACTTAAAATAGAGTCCCTAGTAAAGCCTCTTTATAATACTAGCTTGTTGGTTAATAAATGATTGTGGTTTCCCTATCATGAACATTGAGATGTTATTAACAACAAGATCATATCTTTAGGAGAATGATATGGTGGACATACTCCTATAGATAAGCGTAGCATAAAGATCAAGTCATTTTAATAGTTTAATTGCTATATGCTTTCTGATACATAGTAACCTAATTCCTTCGACCATGAGATCATACATATCACCTTCACCGGAAGGATGCTTTGATGACATCAAACACCACACCGTAACTGGGTGGCTATAAATATGGCATTGAGTGTTCATAAAGTATTGGTTGAGACACATGGATCAAGAGTGGGATTTGTCCATCCATATGACGGATAGATATACTCTGGGCCCTCTCGGTGGAATGTCATCCAATTAGCTTGCAAGCACGTGACTGGCTCACAAGGGATCACATATCACAGGAACAAGAAAAGAGTACTTATCAGTAACGAGGTTGAACTAGGTATGTAGAGATACCGACGATCATAACCTCGGATAAGTAAACTATCGTGAGACAAAGGGAAATTGGTATCGTATGTAAGTGGTTCATTCGATCGCAAAGTAATTGTAGAAATATGTGGGAGCCATATGAATTTCTAGATTCCTCTATTGGTTATTGTTCGGAGAAGTGTCTCGATCATGTCCGCATAATTCACGAACTGTAGGTAGACACACTTAAGGATTCGACGTTGTTTGAGTAGTTATGGAATGATGAGTAAGAGACCGAATGTTGTTCGGAGTCTCGGATGGGATCCGGGATATCACGAGGAGATCCGGAATGGTCCGGAGAATAAGATTCATATAAGGAAAGTCCTGTTTCGGGGTTGGAGAATGGTTCCGGTGTTTTCATCGGGAATGTTCTAGAAGGTTTCCGAATGTCCGGCACACCGAAGGGGAAGGGTACATGAATGTGTCATACCAAGTTGGAATGATTGCATCATGTACTAGGCGTCATTGCTGAACAAAATAAAGGGTTTAATCAAATCCTAGTTTGAAAAAGTCAAACGCCAATTTGAAAAGTCAAACGGCTATTTTGGAAGGTGGAGGGGAAGTAGGAAACCTACTTGGGGAGGAGTTCCTCCCCTCCACCGCCGGCCCACTTGGGAAACCGAGTTGGGGAGGGAATCCCCTCCCCTGGCGCAGACCCTCCACCTATATAAGGAGGGGAAGGGCTGCCCCTCCTAGCACACAAGATCTCCACCCAAAACCCTAGCTCCTAGCCGCCGCCGGCCTAGGGCAACTCGCCGCCGCCGCCTAGGTCAAACCCTAGCCGCCATCCTTGCCCCCTCCTTGGAGTGTCTAAACCCTAGATCACCGAGGGCTCTCTCATAGTCCACCATACTCGCTCCGGCTTAAGGGGAAGCCCTGCGAGATCTCCCCTCTACTTCCGGTACCACGCCGTTGTGCTGCCGGAATCGCGAGGAGAGTGCTACAACCTCCGCTGCCTGCTGGAACAAGGGAGAGGAAGGTCTTCGTCGAGTACCAAACGTGTGAACGACTGCGGAAGCGCTGCCGAAACGCAGCGTCGGAAGGATCGTCTACGCGATCTTGAGATCGGAAAGAGTACGACTACATCATCCACGAGAATCCGCTCTCGTTAAACACTTTGGAATCTTCGAGGGTGAGTTATTCCATCGACTCGTTGCTACAATATAGTAGATAGATCTTGGCTTGTTTGTTTGTATGCGATAGGAATTTTTTGTTTTCCATGCTACGAAACCCTACAAAAACCACTAAAAATCCGTTTGCTAAGTATTCACAGGGATTTCCTACTCCACACCACTGTTCAGCACCTTCTGCTCCTAGTTGGGATCGACACTCCTATTTATCAAAAGTACTATGATACACCCCCTATACTTGTGGGTCATCAAGACTATTTTCTGGCGCTGTCGCCGGGGAGTGAAGCGCTATTGAAGAGTGGAACTAGTAAAGGAAACTTCTACTATGAGTATTTCTTTTGTTACTGCTTGTTACTTTGTTTCCAATATGGATAACCCACTTGGTTTTCTGTTTGGGAAAACTACTATCTCTGCTAGGGTAGTAGATGAACCACCACCCGTTGAGATAGATCCTTTTAAGATACCTACAAGTATTGTTGATCATGTTATGGATAATTATTATTTTGGGGATGGAACTGTCCATCCTAGTGATCATTTGCTCTTTATCCATGAATTATGTGGGTTGTTTAAGTGTGCAGGTACCACAACTGAACAGGTGAAGAAGAAGTTACTCTCTATATCCTTGAATGGGAGAGCTGAAGAATGGTATAAGGTGCTGAAGAATGGACGATCCATGGAATGGGAGGAGATGGCATCTCTCTTTTATTCTAAATTTTATCCTCCCAGTGAGATTTATAAGGATAGAAATCTTATATATAACTTTTGGCCTCTTGATGGAGAGAGTACATCTCAAGCTTGGTGGATATTGAAGTTACTAATGCTTAAATGTCCTATTCATGAACTCCCTAACAATATTATTCTCAATAACTTTTATGCTAGGCTTTCTCTTCATGATAAAGATTTACTAGATGATTCTTGTGCTGGATCATTTACATGTATGAATGAAGAAGCTAAATGCGATCTCCTAGACTATATTCAAGAAAATACTGAAGCTTGGGAGAATGACAAAGGAAGAAAGTCAGGTATAAACTATGATTATGAATGCATTAAGTCTTTTATAGGAACTGATGACTTCCGTGATATTAGCAATGAGTTTGGTCTTGATCCTCAAGTTCTTGAAAAATGTCTTAATGCCTTTGCCTTTTATATTTAAATTCCCAAGAATGAGTGGAATAAGTACCATGCTCCTTATAAAGATGTTGTTAGTCATGTTCCAGTTAGAAGTACTGAAGTTTGTACTACTAATAATATTGTGCCTGAACCTCATGTTGAGAAAGTTCCTTTCCCAGCTAAGGTAAAGGAGTATTCTATGATTATTAGTGCAAATAATAAAGGTACAAAGAAAACTGTGGAGCCTGTTGAGCAATTGAATGTTGAACCTGTGGTAGCTATTGTGAAAGATCTTGACGCTAGAAATATAGAGGATGAGCACATTGTATTCTGTGAAGACGCTTCTAATATTATATCTCATCCTAGTAAGGCTAGAAAAGCTAGTGTTCCCGTGCTTTGTGTTAAAACTGGTGATCATTGCTACTATGGTTTATGTGATAATAGTGCTAGTTCTAGTGCTATTCCTTATGAGATTTACAGGGAAATTATGCATGAGATTGGTCCTTGTGAGCTTGAGGACATTGATGTGGTTATTCACCTTGCTAATAAGGATACCATTTACCCCATTGGAATTGTAAGATATGTAGAGGTTCTTTGTGGTAAGATTAAGTATCCTGCTGATTTTCTAGTACTTAATTCTGCATTTAGCAAAACTTGTCCTATCATTTTTGGTAGACCTTTCTTGAACACTTGTGGAGCTATTATTGATTGTAAGAAGGAAAAGTTTTAACTAGGTTTGATGGATATTCTTATGAGTTTAACTTTTCTAAATTTGCTAAAGCCCCTTATGAAAACAGTTTGCCTAATAAAGATTTCAGGATGGAACAAATTGCTTCTATTGATCTGGTTTATGACCTTGGACGTCTTTTTGGTGACTGTAAGTATGCTCATTCTTATGATAAAGTTGTTGGCAGTGACAGTTATATTGTCAACTTTATTCAGAGTGTTACTAAAAGTTATTATGAGAGAGGGAAACATGGTTTTATGCATCCCAATAATGTTAAGTTTCCCTGTTTTATGTTGAAGGCTTTGAAGTTGCATCTGTTTTGTCTTCCTATGCTTGTGGATTTTTTTTCAACAATTTGTTTTCTCATGATACCCCCATGCATAGGAAGTGCGTTAGACTCAAGTGTGTTGGTTATTTGCTTCTTGATGCTCTTTTTCACTCCAAATATATATCCCCTATGTGAGCATCTTTGAAAGTTTCAAGCCTAACTTAAAGGCATTAAAGAAAAGTACTTGTTGGGAGATAACCCAAGAGTTTTGTCGAGTCTTGGAAGTTATTACCTCTGTAATAAACGCTACTTATCCTTTTTGTTTTGGTTTTTGTGTCTAGTCCAACTACTTTTGTGAAGTAGAGGAGTTGTGAAAAGTGGCTGTCCTGGGACAGATTTTTGTTCGGTACCGTAAAAATTTGTGAGGGAGCTCAGTACTTCGGATGGAGCTGTATTTTTCTGAGCTTGTTCTCCAAGTTTTTACCCAACTTTTATCAGTTCTGCACTTTTTGATTTGAGCAACAGAAGGTTTTCGAAAAATCATTCTTTACCTGCTGGTCTGTTTTGACAGATTTCTGCTATTATTTGCATTTGCCTCTTATAGAAACCTTTGTTTTGATGGATTTCAGTTGAAGTGTGAACCTAAAGGTTTGTTGTTTTGCTTACACTAATGTTGCCATTGAAGTTTGTGTATTGCCTTGTGAGGAAAGGAAAATTCCAGGAGAAGGAGAAAAGAAGTATGCAAAGTCCGTCTTTGAATAGGTAAAAGTGATGAAAACAGAAGGTTCATGAAACCCCAATCTTTTTATATTTTTAATTTTTTTAATACATAAGGGAATTTACGAGATGTAAAAGAAGAGGAACCAGAGTCCGGGGTGGACAAACCCACCCCAGGCGCGGGCCCAGCCTGGTCACGCCTGGAGGGGGTTTGACTCCCGCAAACTCCGTCTCCGCCTCATTTCCGTGTCAAAACATTCCTTATGCATTGAAACTTCATAATATATAACCCCCCCGGATCCCCCGAGGTTCGTGCATTGTGTTCTCGAAGTGTTTCCGTTTCAAGCTGTTTCTGTGAGGAAATCTTATCAAGTTTAGAGCACCATGGTCTCCGCCAACGACAAAGGCAAGAAGCCCGAGGAAGACGATCCTCACAAACCCAAAGAGGAGGAGATTTTGGTAGGTTATGAAGGAGACATGGAGGATGACAAGCAACAGGACACCCGCGCTACTGTCGCAAGCATTGGATTGGTGGCAAAACCTACCAAGCTTAAGAGGACAGCACAGATGTCTACAGGAGGGAAAACTCCATGACATATTCTCTCTCCACGGTGACCTCCTCCTCGTACCACTCACTCTAACCATGCAGGGAAGGAACACTCTAAGTTGGAAGAGTGGAGAAATAATAATAGGGACTAGGATCCTCAGTCCTAATTGATCATGAGCTGCATTGAACATAATTCAGAATTGATCCATACTCTAACCTTTGATTTGGAAGATTTGAAGAAACTTATTGAGGAGCTTATCAAGAGAACACCACCACCACCGAAGGAGTAATTCGTCATCAGGTTTGGCATCCCCTTGGCTTGTTCCAAGATTGGGGGAGTGTCGTGGTATCACCACCATTATCTTTTACATTTTTGGTGGATTCATATATTTGGTAGAGAGGTTATCTTATAGTTTGGTTTGCATGTGGAAGTATCTATCCTTTAGTTGATTATCTATGTATCCCATGGTGTGAGTGCATTTATTGGAATATTAATGAGAAGTCTCATCTTTTACTTTTTGCACTTCTTATTTTAGTTTGCAATCTCTATTATATGATGGATCTTGTTGATCAGTATTGGCATCACTTTGGGAGCATCAAGTGGATCTAAATTGGTTTTGGCAAACCAAGTTCTGGTCAGTAGCATTACTTTGAAAGAGAAAAAGATAAAAAGCTTACAGGTATTTTATACCAATTGTTTTCTTTCTTGTTGGCTAATAAGCCTACTATTCTTTATTTAATATCTTTTGTGTCTTCAAGGAAGATTGCATGTTTGGCTTTATTACTTGTATGTTTGCTTGTTTCTTTCAACTCTCTTGCTTGCTACCCAGCCTTGCTAGCAAAAACCTGTTTTGAGAAGGCATACTTCTCATGTTTCCAATCCCAAAGAACCAAAACCTTTGCCACTTGTGTCCAACATATCTACCTAATAACACTTTTGCTATTCCAAGCAAATTCTCAAGCTTCATCTACCTTTCAAATTAAAAAGTATTTTGTTATGTGAAAACTAGTTAGTAAAGCTCTCACGAACTTGACGACACACTTTATTTTCTTGCCCCTAATAGACTTGAACCATTGTGCCTTCGAAGTTGTATATGCTTGCATCTATACATTGGAATTAGCAGAACCGTGTTGTCATGGGGAACGTTTTCAACATCGCACATGTACTTTGTACTTAGTTGATATCATGCTCTTTTGTCTATGGATGTCAACGGTGTGAAATAAAGAGGGAACTTGTAAGTCCATGGAGTTTGTATTTTTATTAGAGAAACGCCTGGGCCTCTAGCCTAAGCCATGCCTAATCATGGTGGAAACTTGCAGCATCACCATAGTGAGCTATATATGAAGCATCCTCAATAAAAAGCTATGCACATAGTAAATTAAAAGATCGTTGAGATGCTCATTGTCTGCTTGACTTATCATTTTGGTTATGGGAAAGCTCCTGTACCATTTGCAAGGGGTACCCCATTGGCGGTTTTCTATGGTATGCAAATACTTACAATGACAAGAACTTACCGGTGACCAAAGTTGAGTAGCATGAGGAGTGGCCCTCATATTCAAGGGACATGAGATTGCCAACTTATATTTCGTCAAGCATATACTCCATCTTTGTGCACTTTAACCTTAATTATCTTAAGATGCCTATGACAGGGGCAATGAGGGCTCAAAGCTAGTAAGTACCATAATCTTTTGGAAGCTCTTTATGACTTGTAATCCCTGCTACCCTCTAGGGACCTTTCTTCTAGTTACTAGTTTGAGTCAGTAAACCTACTTCCTCTCTATCTCCAGCAAGCATTTGAGTTGTTGTATTTCAAGCATTCATATGGTGATTTATTCAATCATGTTCTCTATCTTCCTTGTTTGCACAAGACTCTTATTTATTGAGCATTGCTTTGAAAGCCTTCACTTGTGAAACACCTTTTTGAGCAAAGAGTGCACCTATTGAAAAACTTCTACAAAAAGCTTTTTGTGAAACTGTTTACCAGGTGTTATCTGACCAAGAACAAGTTTGCCAATTCCAATTATGATTTATCTTTATGCATCTCTATTGTGACTACTGTACCTGGTTGCAAGCTAAGTTATATAATGGTGAGTTGCTTTCTTTTAGGAGTTGTGTAACGGTAAGTGTGATGCTTCTTGTTCGCGTTCTTTTATTAACACTTCACTCCATAAACATGTGGACATGTTTACTGAGCTCAGTTTTCGCTTGGGGACATGCGAAGGTCTAAGCTTGGGGAGTTGATACGACCAATTTGCATCACCCTTCTATATCATAATTTACCTCTGTTCGTTGATATTTGTATTATTATGAGGTATTACTTATGTCTTATCCACTGTTTATGCATGTTGGATGATTCTTGGAGGATGGATTGCTGGAGTCTGGATTCTGATGGAAAAGAGGGCGTTTTGATGCAATTTCGCGAAGATCAGAAAAATACCAAAAAAATATGGGAAAATATTATTTTCCCGGAAGACAGAGGAAGCCAGAAGAGGAGGCGAAGAAGGGCCATAGGGGGCCCACACCCCCCTAGGCGTGGGCACACCTAACCCCGCGCCTAGGGCAAGTGTGGCCCACCTGCCTGGCCTTCGACTCCGCCCCTTCGCCTAGATCTTCCCTACAAAACCCTAAGCCTCGGGGGGTGACGACAGATAGATTTCTGCCACCTCTGGGGGGCGGAAAACACCGAGAGAGAAAGATCTCTCCGGCAGACAGATTTCTGCTAGGGGAATTCCTTCCCGGAGAGGGGAGATCGTTGCCATCAACACCATCATCAAGCTAGGCTTCATCGGGATCATCATCATCATCATCCACACCATCATCTCCACCAGCACCATCATCACCACCCCGTCCCGCTATAACAATTGTGTTGGATATTGCTTTAGTTCTTAGGGGAAACTTTCCTGGTGTTAATTACTATTGTAGTTGATGCTTGTGAGTGGAACCATTGGATTATTGTTTATGTTCAGATTGTTATCCATTATCATATCATCTTTGATCCTGATCCATATTATGTCTTGTGAGTAGTTCGTCTAGTTCTTGAGGACATGGGAGAAGTCATGTTGTTATTAGTGGATTTGTGTTGAGTTATTATTCAATGGTTTAGTATTTAAGTTGTGGTGCTATTCTTCTAGTGGTGTCATGTGAACGTCGACTACATGATACTTCACCATTTATGGTCCTAGGGGAATGCATTGTGTATTTGGCTACTAATTGTGGGGTTGCCGGAGTTACAGAAACCTGAACTCCCGTTAGGACACCTTTGCACAAGGGAGTGTAGGATCTCAGAGTTTAAGGCTGTGGTTAGATTTATATCTTAATTACTTTCCTATAGTTATAGATGTTTGCAGGGGGGTTTAATCACAAGTATGTATTAGTCCAAGGAAGGTCGGTACATTAGCATAGGTTCACCCACAACACTTACAACACCAAAGAAGAGTACTCGGCTATATGAAGCGAAAGCACTTGACGTAATTCCCATGTGTCCTCGAGAACGTTTGGTCCTTATAAGTATTTCCACCATCTTGTCCTTTGCTAAGAAAGGATTGGACCACTTGCTGCGTTTGTTCTTTATTACTTGCACTTCATTTTGTTGCCTTATCAGAAAACCATAAAAATCCGTTTGCTAAGTATTCACAGGGATTTCCTGCTCCACACCACTGTTCAGCACCTTCTGCTCCTCGTTGGGATCGACACTCCTATTTATCAAAAGTACTACGATACCCCCCCATACTTGTGGGTCATCAATCTCATATTGCGATGGTTGCTCAAGAAAACCCTTAGCACACTCTTTGGCTTTCGGATCAAATATTTGCTTTGGCTCGGGCACTTTGGGTGCAAAGAAGATTTCACTTGAGCATCACTGATCGCATTGGTTTCCTCATCAGTCATCTCGTCAGGTAACTTGGGAGGAGGCAGCGGGGTTTTCTTTGACCTTTTACCTTTGGCTTTCTTCTGAATAGTATTACTAGTTGACTGAGAGGCCGCCTTCATCGTCTGACACGGCGGCGGCAGTGTGGGATGACGCGGCGGTGGACTCACGCTATGGTGGTCGTCCCACTCCTCATGTGGACTTGCTGGAGGCGGAAGACTCGGATGACGCGGAGGAGACGGTGGTGGCCTGGGTGCAGAGCCTGGAACACGATGTATTTCTTGCGCCATAGAATGATAGAGCCCCTGACTTCTCCTAGCATGCTCTCATCTTCAGGTCTATGGATGTCAAGTTGTAGTGATTCATATTGAGGTAGAACCTCATCCACCCCAACACGAGCATATCCATCTAGAATCTCTTTGCAATGTCTGCATGCTTCATGTTCACAAGATAAAGCATAGCCGATAGCCGCCTTGAAGGACAAGTTCATCACTCCCACATGCAACTCACATCTTGTCTTCTTAGTGATATTATCCACGGGGTAGCGATCTATCGGATCAGTCGCCGTGGAAGCGATGCTGCTTCTCCGCTAAGATGGGCCACCGGCACTTTCTTCCAGCCGCTGATGAGTTGGCCCTTGCTGGCGCATTTCGTCCAGTTGCTTCTTTTGCTCCTTTAGCATGGCATATATTTCCTCGTTCTTTATTTCCATGCTACGCAACAGGTCTGCGTCCTCCTGCTCCTTCCTCTTGTTTGCTCTCGCTCGGCTTCTATAAGATTCATTGTCCTCGGGAAACCCAGTTTTCCATGGCACAAAAGGTCCAAAACCTCGTGTTTGTCCTGGTTTTTAATGTAGGGTTTCCTAGCATGGAAAACAAAAAATTTCTATCGCATACAAACAAACAAGCCAAGATCTATCTACTAGATTGTAGCAACGAGTCGATGGAATAACTTACCCTCGAAGATTCCAAAGTGTTTAACGAGAGCGGATTCTCGTGGGTGATGTAGTCGTACTCTTCCCGATCTCAAGATCGCGTAGACGATCCTTCCGGCGCTGCGTTCCGGCAGAGCTCCCGCAGTCGGTCACACGTTCGGTACTCGATGAAGACATTCCTCTCCCTTGTTCCAGCAGGCAGCGGAGGTTGTAGCACTCTCCTCGCGATTCCGGCAGCACAACGGCGTGGTACCGGAAGTAGAGGGGAGATCTCGCAGGGCTTTGCCTTAAGCCGGAGCGAGTATGGTGGAGTATGAGAGAGCTCCTCGGCGATCTAGGGTTTAGACACACCAAGGAGGAGGTGCTAGAGCCGGCGGCTAGGGTTCCGGGGACCCCAAGTCGGCGGCTAGGGCAAAACCCTAGGGGGCGGCAGTGGCTGTGGTGGGCTGCAGCTTCTAGGGTTTGAGGTGAGGGACTTGTGTGTCTAGGAGGGGAGCCCTGCCCCTCCTTATATAGGTGGAGGGAGGCATGCAAGGGGAGGGGAGTCCCTCCCCAACTCGGCCTCCAAGTGAGCCGGCGGTGGAGGAGGGACTCCTCCCCAACTCGGTTTCCCACTTCCCCTCCACTTCCCAAAATAGCCGTTTGACTTTCAAACTAGCCGTTTGACTTTTCAAACTAGGATTTGAATAAACCCTCTATTTTGTTCTGCGATGACACCGAGTACATGATGCAATCATACCAACTTGATATAACACAATCATGTACCCTTCCCCTCCAGAGTGCCGGACATTCCAGAACCTTCTAGAACATTCCCGATGAAAACAACGGAACCATTCTCCAACTCCGAAACGGGACTTTCCTTATATGAATCTTATTCTCCGGACCATTCCGGATCTCCTCATGATATCCCGAATCCCATTCGAGACTCCGAACAACATTCGGTCTCTTACTCATCATTCCATAACTACTCAACAACATCGAATCCTTAAGTGTGTCTCCCTACGGTTCGTGAATTATGCAGACATGATCGAGACTCTATTCCGATCAATAACCAATACAGGAATCTGTAAATTCATATGGCTCCCACATATTTCTACGATTACTTTGCGATCGAATGAACCACTTACATACGATATCAATTTCCCTTTGTCTCACGATAGTTTACTTATCCGAGGTTATGATCATCGGTATCTCTGCATACCTAGTTCAACCTCGTTACTGATAAGTACGCTTTTCTCGTTCCCGTGATATGTGATCCCTTGTGAGCCAGTCACATGCTTGCAAGCTAATTGGATGACATTTCACCGAGAGGGCCCAGAGTATATCTATCCGTCATATGGATGGACAAATCCCACTCTTGATCCATGTGTTTCAACCAATACTTTCCGAACACTCATTGCCACCTTTATAGCCACCCAGTTACGGTGTGGTGTTTGATGTCATCAAAGCATCCATCCGGTAAAGGTGATATGCATGATCTCATGGTCGAAGGAATTAGATTACTATGTATCAGAAAGCATATAGAAATTGAACTATTAAAATGACTTGATCTTTATGCTACGCTTATCTATAGGAGTATGTCCATCACATCATTCTCCTAATGATATGACCCTGTTGTTAATAACATCTCTATGTTCATGATCAGGAAACCATGATCATATATTAACCAACAAGCTAGTTTAACAAGAGGCTTTACTAGGGACTCTTTTATGTTTATAAATCACACAAGTATTAATGTTTCCTGTTAATACAATTATAGCATGGTATGTAAACATTTATCATAAGTATGAAGATATGATAATAACCACTTTATTATTGCCTCTTGGGCATATCTCCAACAGTCTCCCACTTGCACTAGAATCAATGATCTAGTTTCAAACCTTTTTGTATTCAACACCTATGGCTTTCCGATGTTGTATGTACATGATTGCTAGTGGTCAACCGATCTCCGGATCTGACACTTCCAGGTCCGTGTGTAATTGCATGTCTTTGCGTCTCCACGCATCACTCATTCTCTAATGCGATGGCTTTGTATAATTTTGGTCCTTTGGTGAGACCTTTAGTTCTTTGGGGTTAAAACATGTTGATAATATTGTCGCACAATATATCTTCATAGTATCCCGCTGTGAACTACACCTAGTTTGACAACAAACTACTTGACACAAATGCCCTCTTTAGCTGCTATTATAGCAGTCATATACTTAGCCTTTTGTTGTAGTATCTGTCACAATGTCTTAACTTTGGAACTTATCCAAATCCATTATGGAACTTACTTTCCATTATATTGTGCCACCCTTAGTTTAGATTGAGATAAACTTAATTTGTACTTTGTGACAAAACTAGTATCAATGTAATACTTTTACAATGAACTAACCATCTATTTGTCAGTTCTACAAATAATATACTCTTAGTTCTTCCAAAAGATCATAAGAATATCCTTACTATTGTCCAATGATCAACTTATGAATCATTCTGGTATATGCTCATAACATTTAGAGTATAGGACATATCTGGATTTATACATATCACAGTATGATTGATATAAATACTCTTTGTGATTTCATACATCAAGTATCAATTTATACTTGAATCTTTGTTTCACTTAACCAGTGTCAATACACTTGAATATATCATCAATATTGAACTCATTCAATCCTTTCTGTGTGACAAGAACCTTTCTTGTAGTTTCTATATTGAACTCATTCAATACATTATCTATGTACTTTCGGCACAACCATATTAGCGTCTATTGATGCCAAATATTTGGGTTTTGCCTAAGTCTTTCATCAGGATGAAATTCTTAATATGTGTTAATAAAAGATACATCATTTCCAATCAACAATATGTCTTCCACATAATGTATTAGAAACATGTCTTAGCGCTCCCACTTAATGTGGCATCCCACAAAACCACTACTAGAAAATCGCGTTGATTTTGTGCATAGCATCATCATGACCGCATGCTCATGTCATCATGCCACATTGCATTTGAGCATCGTCATCATCTTGCATTTGCTTGCATAAAACTATTTTCGGAAAAACCTATTTTTGTTTTCTAAACGCCCCGTCTTTGTTCAAACACAAAACCTGTTAATTTGTTTTGTCGGCCAACGGTTTGCAAAAACCTGTTTAAAACAAATAAAATATTTAATTATTTTAGTGGGGGCAGCCAAACCGGGCCGATCCGACCCAGTCGGCCACCCCCAGAATAAAACCAGCCTACTCGAATACCTAAAACTACCTAGTCCTAATCTACCCACCAATCACAGCTTGCCATCTCACCATCTCCCCCAATCCCCACCCACCTTGCCACCTCACCAATCCGCCCTCTCTCCTCTGCCCACATCCACACACAACCCTCCTACCCCTCTCCCTTACACCCAGGCCCCACCCCCAACACACACACCCAGCGACCCCACCTCCCCACACCGACCCACTTCCTCACCCTCTCCCTGGAACCCGGGCCCCACCCCGCGGGACCCACTCGCCCCACCGACCCGGCCCGCCTGGACCCACCCGTACCAGCCCCACTCCCTCCCCACCTGCCTCCCCTGGTCAAACCCTCCCCAACCGCACCCTGGCCCCACCCCGGTCCCACCACCCACCAACCCCCGTCTCCTTCCTCTCTCTCCCACCTCCCGCCTCGCTCCTCTCTGCCCCCGCCGGCTCCTCCTCCCCCCGTCATCTCGCCCCTCTCTCTCCCCCGTCTGCCTCTCCCCGCTCGCCCCCCCAAGCTCGCCTCCGGCCGCGTGCCCGCCGCCGGCGCGCCCTCCCTGGCTCTCCACCTCGCCGTCTCCGAGCGCATCCCGCAGCCTCCCCGCCGGCCGCCTCCACCCCGCCCCTGACCTGCGCCGCCTCCCCCTCCCTCTCCTTCATCTCCACCGTCGCAGCCGTCGCCCTCGGCCTCCAGCGCCTCCGCCCGCCGGCCTCCTCTCCCTCTGGTCGCCGCCGCCCCTCCTCCGCCCGTCCTCCGGCCGAGCCGCGTCGCCCTCCCCCGCCTCCGTCGGTTGGTCCTACGGTCGCCGTCGTCGGCCCCAGGCGCCGCCAGGAGCCCGCCTCGAAGCCTTCTCCTCCGTCCGTCGCCCGGCAGCGCGGCCCGCGTCCTTCCCCGTGCGTGTCTGCGTGTTCAGGGCCAGATCGAGGCATGTGCTATGTTTGTGTCTCCCTGGTGACAAGGTGTGGTTGTTCTGAGGCGATTGTGCAAGATACCCTGTGAGACAAGACCGACAATAACGAGTTAAGTTCTTCCCAACTGGTGGCACGCCAAGATCTGCACCGGAGATCTCCGGAACTAGAATCGAGTTCGCCTTCGGCAATCGAGCCCGATCATCAAGTGCTCCATCCCAGCCGACAAGACCATCGCCAGGAACCCGAAGCAGCCCAGAGTACCACTCCAAGGCCACCGACAGGATCTTCGACACGGAACCGAAGACCGCAGAACCCCAAGGTCGTCGACATGGAACTGACAAGGTCTACTACATGGATTCGAAGACCGAACCCGACCCGCCAAGTTCTTCCCGGATCCGAAGACCCCGGTACCCGATCCACTCAAGTTCGCCATCGCCGACAAGATCGACCGCTTGGACCCAAGTTCTCCATCTTGTATCCGATCCCGTCAAACCCTGAACCCCGAGGCCCAACCCCGAACCCTCGGAACCCCAAGTTCGCCGAACCCTAATGTGTGACCCCTTTCTCGAGCCCTATTTTATAAATGTAATATCATATTGCTGCATATTAAATTGTCATACTCGCATGCATATTTGTGTGGTTTGGGGGCCTTATGCCGATTCACTGCATAATTAAATATGGGGCCCATATGCGGGCAAATCTAGTCGTATATTGGTCCCATTTAAATTTGTGGATCAAACCGATACTATATTTTGCTTTGCTAATACAACATTTAAATTGCGGGGGTTCTAAATAACTTGAACCATATATTTAATTGTCGGGACCCTGGTTCCACTTAATATTGCCTAATTGCATCGCACCTTCGCCATGTCATGCATCATATCATAATCATGCCGGATCTTCCATCCTAGTATTAAACATTGCATCCGGTGTGTATTCTAGTGTTTTGCTTCTTCGCGGATAAGGCCGTTGAGTTGATGTGAGCTTCACCCCGATCTTCGGTTGTACCTTCGGCAATGTTTTTCAGGCAAGCATCTCCCCCTTTCTACCTATCTTACTTTTATAGTATTTATTCCCTCACGTTGATCTATTGCTATCTGTGTTGCGATGCTCTAGTTTCCGTACCCGTGATATCCCGTGCAGCCCTATATTGCCTTGGACACATCCTATTACCTGTTGTTTGGTAGATAGTTGGTCTTGCACGTCGTAGTCGCTTGCTCAAGTGCTGTTGCGTGTCGTCGAGTTCCACAGTTGTTGGAGTATTGCCGTGTGTTTATGGTTGGAGTTGATCATAACTTTAATTACTATTTAACAACTAAAATTGAAGTAAGTAAGAAGAGGCACAGGTGGGCAATAGATGTTATTTGGTTGTTAACCGTCCACTTGTGTCCCGTAGGACCCCGAGTACTTGATACCTGTTCCTTGAATATTCGCGTTATCCACATCCGGGAGGATTATGGGACCCCCCTGAGCCAGAGCTTGATTCATTCTTATTTCTTGGGGCCACAAACTAGTTTGAGGTTTTATTTACTATCATGTACTTATGCCATGCTTTACTGTATTAATTACGATTGTGCGAGGAGCACCTGTACTGTTTAGGTAAGCGGAGTGTTTTCGCGGTATCGACAAGCCTAGTCACATTTTCGGGTTCCCAGTCGTTTACAGCCACTGACGCAAACCTTGAGTCCGTCTCGAAGTCAGCTAACTTCGTTGCGGGTAGCTTAATGGGGTGGCCCCCTGAAATATTTCTGAATCTTGTGATTGCTTTGTCGTGAAGGCCTCGTTGGGTTTTGATTTGGTTTTTCCGAGGTTGATCGAGTGTGTGTTGCTATTTGTGCACCCCTGCAGGGTAAAACTTTCTGAAAGCCGTGTTTGAGTTGTTTGAGTTGTCGCTTGTGACCATTGTACCTGACTAGTAAGTATTGCAACTACAACGGAATGGCTAAATAAAAGTACCAACAACTGTTGGGTTTTGGGTTATCTCATGTTAATTGTATCTGCCTAGTAAGTGTTGCAACTACAACGGAATGATTAACTAAAAGTGCCCACTACTTATTTTATCAGGATGATTATCTATATTTGACTAGTAATTGCTGCAACGATAACCGAATAAATATAACTGCCAACTGTGTGAGTTCCTCGGTTGACTTCCTCGTCTGATCTCGAGGGGAAATGCCAGGATGGGTTTGTTTGATGGTAGCATCGGGTCGGTTCCGAAATAGGTCTCTCTTACCCCTCTCTGATTGCCGCTAGTTGTATCGAGTCTCTATAGGTTGTTTAGTGCATGATGCGCTGCCGCTCAGTCCACCATACCTATGTAGGCGAGGACCGCCGAATTCTAGCCTCGCCGTGTACTGGCCTCAGTACTGACGCTCCTCTTTTTCCTTTGCCCTTTGTCGGCACCCCTTTTGTTTAAGCAGGTTTTGAGATCGACGTCGTTAGCAGGGTTACCCTTCCGGCTTGGCCTGGGCAGGGTTATGGACGCCATTGGTTATGCTTCAGGGCTCTTAGCCCCATTTGCATCTTGTTCGTAGTGGGACGTTGTATCGTTTTACAGGTGATTTGGATCTTTGTATTGTATATCTGAATTCTTGACTCTTTGAGTCGTGTTGTATATATATATATCTGTTCTGTGGGTCCCATCGAGGACTGTTGTGTAATGTTATTACTTCGTTTTCCACCCGCACGAAAGTGCCTGGTGGGCACCTTTGAATCGTTTCTATGCGGGTTTGGCGGGTTTCGCTAAAACTTGCATAGGGCCGATTCTGAGGGTGTTACACTTAATTTCTTGCAAATGCAAGCATCTTCATCGTCTCCGACGAATTTAAACTCCTTTAACAGTTTCATCATGGTGAAGATTCCAACTCCACAATGCTTACTTCAACCATTGAAGTTTGCATATGCTTTTAGCATCCTTTGAATTAACAAAAACTCTATGGACCGTGTTTATGCACATGTCCTAGGTAACAATTCTATTAGAAGAACTTGTTTTGTTTATTCAACTACCACATAACAAAATTATATGTAGTGGTTGCTATATTAATCCGTCTAGACTAAATATCGCTATGAAATATCAGATCTTGTCACAGTCAACCTTTGAACATTGTTGTGAACTCTTTCCCAATCATGTCGGCTATTTCATAGATGTGCAACATCCATGTCTATTTCTTTATAGATCCAAACACAACTGTAAGGTCTTACACCTTTCTCGAGGGTCCTTCAAGTTCAAAAATTGACTTCTCGTGTATGGAACTATCACGGATTTTATGGCTTCACGCCATTTTATGGAGTCAGGGCCCATCATCGCTTCTTTGCATGTAGTACGTTCATTATTCTCAAATAATGATTTAACCCTCAAATCTTGGTATTTGATTGTTTACTCGACCTACTTGGTTCAACAGAAACTTTGACCTTTGTAACCACAACCTTTGAGGCACGTGAGCCATGAGCATTGTTGCTGCCTCCGGAACACTTTTCGGCGCTGCGCAACTTTGCACATATAGCTAAGGTTCCTTTAACCTTATCAAAGTTCTATTGTCCTCCCACTTAACTTTTCACGAAAAATTCCTTCTTAAAGAAACTTGATGTTCTAAGTGACAAACACTTTTGTCTCCGATGTTATGGAGGATTACTTAACAGTTATTCGAAATAACATACAAAGACAGGTTCATCCGACTTTGGTTGCAAACATCTTTCTTATGCACAGCATACCAATGTTTAAGAAAGGACTACTTGGGTTTTATCCCAAACCATAACTTTATATGGTGTCATTTCAACGGATTATGATGAAGCTCTTTTCAGTGGAAAAACGGTAGTCTCTCAAGCTTTTAATCTTTAAAATATAATGGCAGTTTTATGAATTACACCTTTGATCTTACCATGTCAAACAAGCTTTAATTACATATCTCGAACACTCCATACTCTTATGGTGTTTCGGGAAATGCAAATCCACGGAACGATTCCTTAAATCTTAGGTATTATGCTAAACTTGTAACTCAAATATCTTCCTTTATGATCTTATCATAAACTATTTATATTCTTGTTACAATGATTTTGCACTTCATCTTGAAATTCATTGAACTTTTCAAATGTTTCATACTTCATCCTTATTAAGTAAATATTCATATATTCACTTAAATTTTCGGAGAAAGCATATGAAGTTGAAATCCATCGCTCTTTACTACACATAATGGACTTCGTACAACAATATGTACAAGTTCCAATAAGATAGTCATTCGTTCCCTTTTGGCCTATGAACGAAGTTTTAATTATCTCTTAGGAAAGTTTCACAAGCGTCATGTGATCAAAAATCAAAAGACTCCAAAATTCCATCCTCATGGAGTTTCTTCATGTTTTCTTTCCAATATAATTTAAACGGCAATGTCACTTCCTAAGTGATCTTTCAATCAATTTGTCTTTCGACATTTTTAGCACTAGTTTTATGGATGTGATTTCTCCAACGAGATTTGTGAATCATCCATCTTTTATGGATTACGGAAATTATTTGAACAACCCTTTTGTTCTCATAATACCTGATAAAACAAATCTTGAAGGCAAGCTTTGATGTTTAACGAGCAACAAAATAACCCTTTATTTGTTCTCGATGAACATCATCACATATTCTTTTGCTAGTTACTTAGGCCATTGTAGTTCATGAATTGCGTTGTTTCGTATGACGATTCACACCAACAAATTCAGTATCAAATACTTAAGAACCACATTGTTTAATAAGGAAAGAATATAGCCATAACATGTATATCATCTATATACTTAAACTGAACAATTCTAGTCTTTTCTTTTCTGCCATATATTTATGAGATTCTCTTTTAGTATTTATTTTCTGTTTGAAAGAATCTATCAACATCAATAGTGGAGTCATACATATGACACATAGTCCAAAGCGTGTATAATTAAATACCAATGTCTTTGGACTTGCACTTTGAAGTAGATCACCATCATCAAATGTTTGGTGTGCTTTCAAATTCCATTCTTTAGTAATCTCTTGGTGTGGTAAATATTTTACCTACATCAAATATTCACCCTTATCATGGAATTATTCATGATCAAGCTACTTTTAACTTATAAAGATGAATCGCGAGTATAATGTTGCTCTCCAAAACCTTTTGGGGTATTAGGACAACTAGTGTCTCCAACCTTTTGCAAATTCTCATCAAATATGAGAACATGTCTTTTGCCATATTATACTCTATCATGTTGCAACCAAAATTTCGTTTCAAATATCACAATGTCTTCCACACATCATGGTTTCTAAAACAACTCTTTCAGATCCTAGATAACCTTGATATTAAGACAATCCTTTGAATATCAAGAATCATGGAGACAAACATGATACTCATACACTAACACTTGGAATTGTCACTCTTGATTTAATACCAATTATTAAACTTCATGGAGTAACCGGAACTTACGGAAAGTTTGCAATAGGACTTTTAAACTTTAGATTAACACTTCAAAACAATACGATACCAGTTTGTAAAGTAACTAACCAGAATTCTATAGTTCTATCATCTCAATTATAACTAAGCACAAGGTGGTAAACGGATGCCAATGACTACAACAACTATGCAAATTCACTTTGATTTAATTTATGATAAATAGTGTTCAACTTTTAATCATATTGCTGTTGAACTCCCACTCAAAACAATATCCCTCACATTGTTTTAGTGATCACACGAACCAAATCCACCACATAAAAACCGATCATCACGAGAGTTGATGTAGTTTCAATGGCGAACAATCAACATGTTCATCATATCTACTATATGACTCATGCTTTACCTTTCGGTGATCCGTGTTCCGAGACCATGTCTGTACATGCTAGGATCGTCAAGATCAAACCTTAGCTTCCGCATGAGCAAATCTGGCTTGCTCACGTTGTATACACTCGCAGAATCTAACACACCCGATCATCACGTGGTGCTTCGAAACAACGAGCTTTAGCAACGGTGCTTACTAAGGATGAACACTTTAAAACTTGAAATTGTGTGCTTGAGGGATCATCTTATAATGCTACCATCGTGAACTAAGCAATACAAGATGCATAAAAGGATTAACATCACATGCAATTCATAATATGTGATATAATATGGCCTTTCTTCTTGTGCTTCCGATCTCCATCTTCAAGCACGAACATGATCTACATCATCACCGACATTGCATCAAGGTCAATGACGCCGCTCCATGGTTGTCGTCCACCAGCTTCAACTATTACAACTACTTTGAATAGACACGCGGGTCTAAACAGAATTTAAAGACAACCATATGGCTCCTGCCGGTTGCCAACTTACAATAAGGAACATTGCATACATCAAATATAATCACAATCATGGCCATATCACATCACAGAACACCCCTGCAAAACAAAGTTAGACGCCTCTACTTTCTTTGCATGTTTTACGTGGTTTGGGGCTTTCAATAAGTGTCGTTCTAACTTACGAACAAGAACCACAACATTGATACTAGTATTGTTAATCACCCGTTGTAAATTGGATCTTAACAATGCTAGGAGAAACAGGCACCCGCAAAGCCACTTATGCAATACAAGTTGCATGTCAAGCGTGGAGCAAGTCTCATGAACGATGTCATGTAAGGTTAGCCCCGGACGCTTCATCCCAACATACTGCAAGATGCAAAGTACACAAGAAGAAATCGACAATAAAAGCATCAACGCCCACAATGACCATTGTGTTCTACTCGTGCAACAGATCTACATATAGACACGTCTCTGATACCACTGTAGGGTTTCGTAGCATGGAAAACAAAAAATTTCTATCGCATACAAACAAACAAGCCAAGATCTATCTACTAGATTGTAGCAACGAGTCGATGGAATAACTTACCCTCGAAGATTCCAAAGTGTTCAACGAGAGTGGATTCTCGTGGGTGATGTAGTCGTACTCTTCCCGATCTCAAGATCGCGTAGACGATCCTTCCGGCGCTGCGTTCCGGCAGCGCTCCCGCAGTCGGTCACACTTCGGTACTCGACGAAGACCTTCCTCTCCCTTGTTCCAGCAGGCAGCGGAGGTTGTAGCACTCTCCTCGCGATTCCGGCAGCACAACGACGTGGTACCGGAAGTAGAGGGGAGATCTCGCAGGGCTTCGCCTTAAGCCGGAACGAGTATGGTGTAGTATGAGAGAGCTCCTCGGCGATCTAGGGTTTAGACACACCAAGGAGGAGGTGCTAGAGCCGGCGGCTAGGGTTCCGGGGACCCCCAAGTCGGCGGCTAGGGCAAAACCCTAGGGGGCGGCGGCGGCTATGGTGGGCTACAGCTTCTAGGGTTTGAGGTGAGGGACTTGTGTGTCTAGGAGGGGAGCCCTGCCCCTCCTTATATAGGTGGAGGGAGGCGTGCAAGGGGAGGGGAGTCCCTCCCCAACTCGGCCTCCAAGTGAGCCGGCGGTGGAGGAGGGACTCCTCCCCAACTCGGTTTCCCACTTCCCCTCCACTTCCCAAAATAGCCGTTTGACTTTCAAACTAGGATTTGAATAAACCCTCTATTTTGTTCAGCGATGACACCGAGTACATGATGCAATCATACCAACTTGATATAACACAATCATGTACCCTTCCCCTCCGGAGTGCCGGACATTCCAGAACCTTCTAGAACATTCCCGATGAAAACACCGGAACCATTCTCCAACTCCGAAATGGGACTTTCCTTATATGAATCTTATTCTCCGGACCATTCCGGATCTCCTCATGATATCCCGAATCCCATTCGAGACTCCGAACAACATTCGGTCTCTTCCTCATCATTCCATAACTACTCAACAACATTGAATCCTTAAGTGTGTCTCCCTACGGTTCGTGAATTATGCGGACATGATCGAGACTCTTCTCCGATCAATAACCAATAGAGGAATCTGGAAATTCATATGGCTCCCACATATTTCTACGATTACTTTGCGATCGAATGAACCACTTACATACGATATCAATTTCCCTTTGTCTCACGATAGTTTACTTATCCGAGGTTATGATCGTCGGTATCTCTGCATACCTAGTTCAACCTCGTTACTGATAAGTACTCTTTTCTCGTTCCCGTGATATGTGATCCCTTGTGAGCCAGTCACATGCTTGCAAGCTAATTGAATGACATTTCACCGAGAGGGCCCAGAGTATATCTATCCGTCATATGGATGGACAAATCCCACTCTTGATCCATGTGTTTCAACCAATACTTTCCGAACACTCAATGCCACCTTTATAGCCACCCAGTTACGGTGTGGTGTTTGATGTGATCAAAGCATCCATCCGGTAAAGGTGATATGCATGATCTCATGGTCGAAGGAATTAGATTACTATGTATCAGAAAGCATATAGCAATTGAACTATTAAAATGACTTGATCTTTATGCTACGCTTATCTATAGGAGTATGTCCATCACATCATTCTCCTAATGATATGACCCTGTTGTTAATAACATCTCTATGTTCATGATCAGGAAACTATGATCATATATTAACCAACAAGCTAGTTTAACAAGAGGCTTTACTAGGGACTCTTTTATGTTTACAAATCACACAAGTATTAATGTTTCCTGTTAATACAATTATAGCATGGTATGTAAACATTTATCATAAGTATGAAGATATGGTAATAACCACTTTATTATTGCCTCTTGGGCATATCTCCAACATTTAAGGATTCCCGAGGGCCTTTGTCAGCTCGTCATTCTCTCTGTCAGGTTTGAAGTTACCCTTTTTAACCTCCTCGATTGTTTTAACAATTTCTCCATGGTGTAGCAACATTGGACATTTCATCAAATATTAACTCCCATGTTTCTATGTGGTCAGGGGAGCGCTCAAGCGCTGAATCGCGCTGGACCAGTCGACGAAGCATCATCGACTGACCCATCTTGCATCACGGCGGAGGCTAGGAAGGACAAGGGCGGCCGGAATCCCATGACGACGGCCACAGCGCCACATCGCCACGAAGGGGAACGACCGAGGGGAGCATGAGTGCGCGAGGAAGAGAGAGGGGTACTAGGCCGGTCTAGTCCAGTACTGAGTGAGACAAGGGTATGACCCATACCAGATGGGTCGGTTCAGGACTAGGCGAGCCTAGCGGGCCAGGTCCAGGTTTAAAAAATAAAAAGAACTAAATTATTTTAGTAAAAGACCAAAATAACCCTAGAACTTAATAAGCTCTAAGAAATTAAATAAAAATCCCAAAAATACAAATAATATATCCATGAGTTCATAAAAATATAAGCTACCCAATAAAATTAATGAATTCTATTTTAATAGAATAAATTTAGGTTAATTATTTTTATAATATAAATTTCTTATGGAATTTCATATAAATAAATAAAATACCTAAAAATAAGTAAAATCCACTTTTACAATCCTAAATATGTATAGTATTTTAGAAAAATACTAAATTATAATTTTGGATTAATAAAATAAAATTCCTAAATTGAAACATTTATTTTTAAATAGGATTTTAAGAAAATATTAATAAGATTTAAAATTAAATAAAAACTAGTTTTAAACTCTTATATTAATGTATTATACCACAAAAATATTAAATATAATTTTTACAAGATTTTAGGAATTATCAATTACTAACTTTCTTTTATTAATAAAGAAACTTTAGAACTTTGATAATGTAGGTAAAACACGCAAAAAGATAAATAATAAAATGATGCATTGCATTACTATGCATGTTCATTATTGATTCTTTAAATATTATCCTTACCGGACAATAATGGTGTTTTGTAGAAATAGAAGCTCAAGGTCGAGTGCAAGCATCCGACTTCACTACCTTGCAGTCACAAGGCAAGTTCATCACTTGCCCATGTCCTTTGATGATTTTTATCAAGGTATTTTCAAATTGTGTGTTATCATCAATGTTCTAAAGAGAAGAAGGAAAATACTATTTTATGAAATAAATAAAATGCTATTATCATCCAAGGTGATGGTAAATATAAGATTGGCAATGGAATAATAAGTTGTTGAGATCAATTCTAGTTATGAGTTTTAAACTTTGATCTTACGCTGAAACTTCTTATGTTTGGTTTGTAAGTTTGAATAACTTACAGTACTGATCTTTTGGTATTATAATAATAATGTGTGTATGTTTGTAAAATGGACCCGCAAAGTTTTTATTGTACTACTCTGAGGGATGTGATATTTGCGGAATGGTGTTATGTGTGTCATGTCAACGACTATAGATGCTGGGTCACCGTAGTGGTAGCATTGTTGGATATATTCCCAAGAGGCAATAATAAAGAGGTTATAATCAAATCTTCATGCCTATGATAAATTTTTACATACCATGCTATAATTGTATTAATCGGAAACATTAATACTTGTGTGATTTGTAAACATAAAAGAGTCCCTAGTAAAGCCTCTTGTTAAACTAGCTTGTTGATTAATATATGATCATGGTTTCCTCATCATGAACATTGAGATGTTATTAACAACAATATCATATCATTAGGAGAATGGTGTGATGGACATACTCCTATAGATAAGCATAACATAAAGATCAACTCATTTCAATAGTTCGTTTGCTATAAGCTTTCTGATACATAGCAACCTAATTCCTTCGACCATGAGATCATGCTAATCACCATCACCGGATGGATGCTTGATGACATCAAACACCACACCATAACTGGGTGGCTATAAAGGTGGCATTGAGTGTTCGGAAAGTATGTGTTGAGGCACATGGATCAAGAGTGGGATTTGTCCATCCATATGACGGATAGATATACTCTGGGCCCTCTTGGTGGAATGTCATCCAATTAGATTGCAAGCATGTGACTGGCTCATAAGGGATCACATATCATGGAACGATAAAAGAGTACTTATCGGTAATGAGGTTGAACTAGGTATGCAGAGATACCGACGATCAGACCTTGGATAAGTAAACTATCGCGAGACAAAGGGAAATTGGTATCGTATGTAAGTGGTTCATTCAACCAAAAAGTAATCGTAGAAATATGTGTGAGCCATATGAATTTCCAGATTCCTCTGTTGGTTATTGATCAGAGAAGAGTCTCAGTCATGTCTGCATAATTCACGAACCGTAGGGAGACACACTTAAGGATTCGATGTTGTTTAGTAGATATGGAATGTAAGTAGGGAGACCGGATGTTGTTCGGAGTCTCGGATGGGATCCGGGATATCACGAGGAGACCTAGAATGGTCCGGAGAATAAGATTCATATAAGGAAAGTCAAATTCCGGAGTTCGGGAATGATTCCGGTGTTTTCATCGGAATGATCTAGAAGGGTCTAGAAGGTTCACCAGGCCGGAAGGGGAAGGGTACATGAATGTGTCATGAATAAGTGGAATGATTGCATCATGTCCTAGGTCACTTGGTTGGGCATTTGTAAGAAAGAAATTGAGCTCCAAATTGAAAGTCAAAAGGAAAGTTTGAAAAGTCAAACTGAGACAATGTATCCTGGTGGAGTAAGGAAAGAATCCTTCTTTCCCTCCACCACAAGCCAACAAGGAGAGGGAGTTGGGGAAGGATTCAAACTCCCCTCTCCCAAGCTGCCCCCCTCTCATAAATAGAGTGGATGCCCCAAGAGACACACAACACCAGCCCCTCCCCACCGCACCAAGTCGCCGCCTCCCTAGCCACCGCCGACTACCTCCTCCTCTCCGACTTCTAAACCCTAGATTGTCGGGGACACCTTAATACTCCACCATAACCCGCCCCGGCTTAGGCGAAGCCCTATGAGATCTTCCCTCTACTTATGACACCACGCTGTTGTGCTTTCGGAATCACGAGGAGAGAACTACAACCTCCGCTGCCTACTGGAACAAGGGAGAGGAAGGTCTTCATCGAGTACCGAACTTGTGACCGACTAAGGAAGCACTGCCAGAAGTATCGTCTACGTGATCTTGAGATCAGCAAGTGTACGACTACATCACCCACGAGAATCTTCTCTCATTAACCGCTTTGGAATCTTCGAGGTTGAGTACTCTAATCGACTCGTTGCTACAATCTAGTAGATAGATCTTGGATTGTTTGTGTTCATGTGGTAGAATTTTTTTGTTTTCCATGCTACAAACCCCTTCAGTGGAATCAGAGCCGTGTCTATATGTAGATCTATTGCACGAGTAGAACATAATGGTCATTATGGGCGTTGATGCTTTTGTTGTCGATTTCTTCTTGTGTACTTTGCATCTTGCGGGATGATGGGATGAAGTGGACCGGGATAACCTTACATTACATCGTTCATGAGACTTGCTCCACGCTTGACTTGCAACTTGTATTTCATAAGTGGCTTTGCGGGTGCCTGTTTCTCCCAACATAGTGAAGATTCAGTTTACATGGGTGATTGACAATACTGCTATCAACGTTGTGGTTCTTATTCGTAAGTTAGAACAACACTTACTGAAAGCCCCAAACCACGTAAAACATGCAAAGAAAATTAGAGGCGTCTAACTGAAGGGTTTCGTGGCATAGTAAATCAAAAATTTCTACGGAGCGAACAGAGGGAAAGCCAAGATCTAATCTAGGAGATGCAAACAACGAGAGAGATTGGATTAGATCTTCATACCCTTGAATATTCGCACAGCGGAACGTTCGTCGGAACGTGGGTGATGTAGTCGTACTCGCTTCTCCTCCTCGCGATCCGATCCGATCTAGCACCACAAGTGGCGGTGCCTCCGTGAGATGCACACGTGCAGCACCTCGACGTCTCCTCCTTCCTCGGACCAGCGAGTATGGTGGAGAGATAGATTGGATCTACAGCACGACGGCGTGGTGTATATGGTGGAGAATTTCTGCTGCAGGGCTTCGCCTACAAACAGTCGGGAGGGAGAGAGGAAGGTAGCAAGGCTGCTAGGGCTTGGAGGAAGGTGTGTGTGTGGGGGGAGGGGGCGCACCACCCCTCTATATATAGAGGGGGGGCGGCCAGCCCTTGCCCCTCCTCCAAGCCTATCTCTAGTTTAAACAATTTAAACTCTCCCTTATCTAGAAATCCTATCTCTAGTTTAAACGACTTAAACTCTCCCTTATCTAGAAATTCTATCCCGAGATTTAAACGAGTCAAATCTCTCTAGAATCGGCTGGGCCCTATGGGGCCTTGTGCCCCTGGCCCAATGCGGCCAGGACACTCCCTCATAGGCCCATGCCCCCTCCCGGAAGGTGGGGACACGTTGGTCCCCTTCCGGAAGGTTCTAGAAGCTTCCGGTACAATACCGATTAACCCGGAACAATTCCGAACTCCAAAAACTGCACTGCCTTATATGAATCTTATTCTCCAGACCATTCCGGAACCTCTCGTGATATCCCTGATCCCATCCGAGACTCCGAACAAAAATTCATAAACCAATTATCCAATCTATCCTAGCGTCGAGATACGTTAAGTGTGTGACCCTGCGGGTTCGAGAATATGCAGACATGATCTTCTATCAATAATCAACAGCGGGGTATGGGCACCCATATTGACTCCCACACATTCATCGATGATCATATCGGATGAACCACGATGCCAAGATTCAATCAATCCCATATATATATTCCCTTCGTCTCGCGATATTTTACTTGCCCGAGATTCGATCGTCGGTACCGTCATACCTAGTTCAATCTCGTTCACAGCAAGTACTTTACTCGTTCCGTAATCCGATATCACTTTGTGATTAACTCCTTAACCACATGCTTGCAAGCGGTGTTGATATCGATTACCGAGTGGGCCCGAAGTATATCTCTCCGACTTGGGAGGGACAAATTCCATCTCGATACATACAACCCAACAGATACTTTCCGATCACCTGAGAGACACCTTTATGATCACCCTCTCATAGGATGACGTTTGATGACCTCAAAGCTTTCTTCCGATACCAGGGATTTGCATTATCTCATGGTCTAAGGAATACAATATTTGACATAGGAAAAGCTTCACAAAGACGAACACGATGACACAATCTAATTGCTCTGCTTTGTTTGGGTCTATCCACCATATCATTCTCCCAATGATATGATCTCATTATCAATTGACAACTCATGTCTATGGTTAGGAAACCTTAACCATCATTGATCAATGAGCTAGTCCATAGAGGCATACTAGGGACACGGTGTTGTTCACAAACCACACAAGTATTAAAGTTTCCGCTTAATACAATTCTAGCATGGAATATAAACTTTATCATGAACAAGAATTATAATAATAACATCTTTATTATTGCCTCTAGGGCATAATTCCAACAGTCTCCCACTTGCACTAGAGTCAATAATCTAGTTTACATTTGGCAACAATCTCACACCCATGGCACTGAGGTGTTGATCATGTTTTACACGTGGAAGAGGTTTAGTCAATGGATCTGCGACATTCAGATCCGTATGTACTTTGCTAATCTTCAGATCTCCATCTGCTATATAATCTCGGATTATATGAAACTTGCGGTTGATATGCTTGGTCTTTGGATGATATCTTGGTTCCTTAGCGAGTGCTATGGCGCCAGTGTTGTCACACAATATCTCTAGTGGGTCCAATGCACTTGGAACCACGCCAAGCTCAGTGATGAAGTTTCTGATCCAAACTCCTTCACTTGACGCTTCTGCAGCAGCCATGTATTCCGCTTCTACTGTAGATCCCGCGATCACACTTTGCTTGCAGCTTCTCCAGCTCACAGCTCCTCCATTCAAAATATAAATGTATCCTGTCTAAGATTTAGAATCATCCTTGTCGGTGTCGAAACTAGCATCGACGTAACCTTTTACGACAAGCTGTTCATCACCCCCATAGACTAAGAACATTTCTTTAGTTCTATTTAGGTACTTTAGGATGTTCTTCACGGCTGTCCAGTGTTCCACTCCTGGATCACTTTGATATCTGCTCGTCAAACTAAGAGCATTGGACACATCCGGTCTAGTACACAGCATGGCATACATGATGGAACCTATGGCCGAGGCATAAGGCACTTTGCTCATAGCTTCCCTATCATTTACCGTAGCTGGACACTGAGCCTCGCTCAATATCTTACCTGACAACATAGGCACTGAACCTTTCTTTGCCTTATCCATTCTGAACCTTTTCAGAACTTTGTCTAGGTATGTACTTTGGCTTAAAGCTATCAGGCGTCTTTGTCTATCTCTATAGATTTTTATGCCCAATATATAAGCAGCTTCACCTAGGTCTTTCATTGAAAAACACTTGTTCAAATAACTCTTCACATCGTTAAGCATGTTGATGTCATTTCCGATAATCAATATGTCATCCACATACAGTACCAGAAACGTCACCGAGATCCCACTCACTTTCTTGTAGATGCAAGCTTCGTAGCAATTTGGAACAAATCCAAAGCTCTTGATCACTTGATCAAAACGAAGGTTCCAACTCCGAGATGCTTGCTTCAGCCCATAAATGGAACGCTGAAGTTTGCATACTTTACTAGCATCCTTAGGATCGACAAAACCTTCGGGTTGCATCATATACAACTCTTCATCAATGTTGCCATTGAGGAAAGCAGTCTTGACATCCATCTGCCATATTTCATAATCATGAAACGCAGCAATTGCTAATAAAATCCGAATGGACTTAAACATCGCTACGGGAGAGAAAGTCTCATCGTAGTCAACACCTTGAACTTGTCGAAAACCTTTTGCGACAAGCCGTGCTTTATAGACGGTAACATTACCATCCGCGTCCGTTTTCTTCTTGAAAATCCATTTGCACTCAACGGCCTTTCGGTCGCTAGGAGGATCCACCAAAGTCCATACTTGGTTTTCGCTCATGGATCCCAATTCGGATTTCATGGCTTCCAGCCATTTCTCAGAGTCTGGGCTCATCATCGCTTCCTCATAGTTCGTAGGTTCACTGTCTTCTACCAACAAGACAGTCAAGACAGGGTTGCCGTACCACTCAGGAGGGGCACGCGACCTTGTCGACCTGCGACGTTCAGTAGCAGCATCGTCCGAAGCTTCATGATCCTTGTCATTAGCTTCCTCTATTGTTGGTGCAGGCGGCACTGGAACAATTTCAGGTGCTGCGCTACTCTCCAATTCAAGAGAAGGTTCAATAACCTCGTCTAGCTCTACTTTCCTCCCACTCACTTCTTTCGAGAGAAACTCCTTCTCAAGAAAGGAACCGTTCTTTGCGACAAACACTTTGCCTTCGGTTCTGTGATAGAAGGTATACCCAATAGTTTCCTTAGGGTATCCTATGAAGACGCATTTCTCCGCTTTGGGTTCGAGCTTGTCCGGCATCAACTTCTTGACGTAAGCTTCGCATCCCCAAACTTTAAGAAACGACAACTTAGGTTTAGCACCAAACCACAGTTCATACGGTGTCGTCTCAACGGATTTAGATGGAGCCCTATTTAAAGTGAATGCAGCGGTTTCTAATGCATAACCCCAAAATGATAACGGCAAATCAGTAAGAGACATCATCGATCGGACCATATCTAATAGGGTTCGATTCCGGCGTTCAGACACACCATTGCGCTGTGGTGTTCCGGGTGGCGTGAGTTGCGAAACAATTCCGCTTGCTTCAAGATGCGTGAGAAAATCATAACTCAAATATTCGCCCCCACGATCGGATCGTAGAAACTTAATCTTTCTGTTACGATGGTTCTCCACTTCATTCTGAAATTCTTTGAACTTTTCAAACGTTTCAAATTTATGTTTCATTAAATAGATATACCCATATCTACTTAAGTCATCGGTAAAAGTGAGGAAATAGCGATATCCACCGCGCGTCGAAACACTCATCGGTCTGCATACATCGGTATGTATGATTTCCAACAAGTCCGTTGCTCGCTCCATCATACCGGAGAACGGGGTTTTGATCATCTTGCCCATGAGGCATGGTTCGCATGTGTCAAATGATTCAAAATCAAGAGACTCCAAAAGTCCATCAGAATGGAGTTTCTTCATGCGCTTTACTCCAATATGACCTAGACGACAGTGCCACAAATAAGTAGTATTATCACTATCTACTTTGCATCTCTTAGCCTCAATGTTATGGATGTGTGTTTCATCCCTTTCGAGATTTAGAAGAAATAACCATTCACAAGAGGTGCATGACCATAAAAGATGTTAATCATATAAATAGAACAACCATTATTCTCCGATTTAAATGAATAACCGTCTTGCAATAAACACGATCCGGAAATGATGTTCATGCTCAACGCAGGCACATAATAACATTTATTAAGGTTTAAAACTAATCCCGAAGGTAAAACTAAGGAGAGCGTGCCGACGGCCATCACATCAACTCTTGATCCGTTGCCAACGCGCATCGTCACCTCATCCCTCGCAAGCCGCTGTCTATTCCGTAGCTCCTGTTTCGAGTTACAAATATTAGCAACTGAACCGGTATCAAATACCCAGGCACTACAACGAGGGCTAGTAAGGAAAACATCAATAACATGTATATCAAATATACCTTTGATGGTGCCAGCCTTCTTGTCCGCTAAGTACTTCGGACAGTTGCGCTTCCAGTGACCCTTGTCCTTGCAATAGAAGCACTCAGTGTCCGGCTTGGGACCAGACCTGAGCTTCTTCTCAGCAGGGGCATTGCGCTTGCCGCCGCCCTTCTTGAAGGGCTTCTTTGCTCCCTTACCTTTCTTAAGGAGGGCTTGTTGACCATCAACACATGATTATCCTTCTTGATGTCCACTTCCGCAGCCTTCAGCTTTGCGAAGAGCTCGGTGATCATATCAGTGGAACCAATCTGATTATGAGTCACTACAAAACTTTTGTAGCTGGGAGGGAGTGATTGCAGAACCCTGTCAATCTTGAGCTCCTCTGGAATCGTGCATTCCAGTTGCTCAAGGCGTTGAGTGTAGCCCGACATCTTTATGGCGTGCTCACTAACGGAACTCCCTTCCTCCATCTTGCAGTTAAAGAACTTCTCAGAGATCTCATATCTCTCAGAACGGGCTTGAGTCTGAAACATGGTTTTCAGCTCCTCGAGAATCTCAAAGGGCCCGGGATAGGTTTCAAAACGATTTTGAAGCTCCGGTTCCATAGCAAACAACATGGTGCTCTTAATCACACCATAATCATCTTTGCGCGACTGATAGACAGCTTTCTCATCAGCCGGCGCAGTTGCAGCAGGGGGGTTACCTAACGCTTTCTCAAGGACATAGTCCTTTTGTCCGCCAGACAGAATGATTCTTAGATTGCGGAACCAGTTGGTGAAGTTAGACCCATTGTTTCTAAGCTTTTCTTTCTCAGCAAAAACGTTGAAGTTGAATTTGGACTTGGCCATTGGATCTACAGTATTTGCAAGTACAATTTAGACTATGTTCATGATAAATAGTTCAACTTAATCAAATTACTAGATGAACTCCCACTAAATTCAACATCCCTCAAGTTGTTTAGTGAACACGATCCAAATTCACCACACTAATCCGATCATCACGAGAAGAGATGTGGTTTCAATGGTGGACAACGAAGTGTCGATCATATCATTCATATGACTCATGCTTAACCTTTCGGTTCTTGTGTTCCGAGGACATGTCTGTACATGCTAGGCTCATCAAGTTAGACCCAAGTATTTCCGCGTGTGCAAAAACTGGCTTGCACCCGTTGTATGTGAGCGTAGAGTCTATAGCACCCGATCATCACGTGATGCTTGGACACGACGAACTTTCGCAACGGTGCATACTTGGGGAGAACACAGTTTTTATCTTGATCTTTAAGTGAGGAATCATCTTATAATGCTACCGTCGCGATCTAAGCATAATAAGATACATAAAGGATAAACATCACATGCATATAACTTTATGTGACATGGTATAGCCAATCTTCGCGCAATGATCTCCATCTTGTGCGTTCCGGCATGATCTCCATCACTCCACCATGATTGCCTTCACCACGAATAGCAACTACAACTATTGCTAACGACTTAGCGATAAAGTAAAGCTATTACATGGCGTATAAGATGTTGACTCGCAGGTCATACACAATTATAAAGACAACCATATGGCTCCTGCCGGTTGTGTACTCATCGACATGCAAGTCGTGAAACATTACAAAACATGATCATCGCATACATTATACACATCATATCTTGGGCCATACCATATCACAGAAAACACTCCCTGCAAAAACAAGTTAGACGCCTCTACTTTGTTGTTGCATGTTTTACGTGGCTTTATGGGAGTAGATGCTAAGAACGATTCTTACCTACGGAAAGCCACAACGGTGATATTATGGTTGCCAAACTCTGGTGTTAATCCCATGACAACTATAGTGAGAGAAACTGACATCCACCAGCCGCATGTGTGGAACAAGCCACACGTCAAGTGCGGAGCCGGTCTCGCGAACGACGTCGCGTAAGGTTGGCCTGGACCGCTTCAATCTCACTATCCCGCGTCATAAGAAGAACACAAACAAGAGGCTTGCAACAGAAAACATCAACGCCCGCAACAACCATGTTGCGTTCTACTCGTGAAACACATCTACGCATAGATCTAGCTCTGATACCACTGAAGGGTTTCGCGGCATAGTAAATCAAAATTTTCTACGGAGCGAACAGAGGGAAAGCCAAGATCTAATCTAGGAGATGCAAACAACGAGAGAGATTGGATTAGATCTTCATACCCTTGAAGATTCGCACAGCGGAACGTTCGTCGGAACATGGGTGATGTAGTCGTACTCGCTTCTCCTCCTCGCGATCCGATCCGATCTAGCACCACAAGTGGCGGTGCCTCCGTGAGATGCACACGTGCAGCACCTCGACGTCTCCTCCTTCCTCGGACCAGCGAGTATGGTGGAGAGATAGATTGGATCTACAGCACGACGGCGTGGTGTATATGGTGGAGAATTTCTGCTGCAGGGCTTCGCCTACAAACAGTCGGGAGGGAGAGAGGAAGGTAGCAAGGCTGCTAGGGCTTGGACGAAGGTGTGTGTGTGGGGGGAGGGGGCGCACCACCCCTCTATATATAGAGGGGGGCGGCCAGCCCTTGCCCCTCCTCCAAGCCTATCTCTAGTTTAAACAATTTAAACTCTCCCTTATCTAGAAATCCTATCTCTAGTTTAAACGATTTAAACTCTCCCTTATCTAGAAATTCTATCCCGAGATTTAAACGAGTCAAATCTCTCTAGAATCGGCTGGGCCCTATGGGGCCTTGTGCCCCTGGCCCAATGCGGCCAGGACACTCCCTCATAGGCCCATGCCCCCTACCGGAAGGTGGGGCCACGTTGGTCCCCTTCCGGAAGGTTCTAGAAGCTTCCGGTACAATACCGATTAACCCGGAACAATTCCGAACTCCAAAAACTGCACTGCCTTATATGAATCTTATTCTCCGGACCATTCCAGAACCTCTCGTGATATCCCGGATCCCAGCCGAGACTCCGAACAAAAATTCATAAACCAATTATCCAATCTATCCTAGCGTCGAGATACGTTAAGTGTGTGACCCTGCGGGTTCGAGAATATGCAGACATGATCTTCTATCAATAATCAACAGCGGGGTCTGGGCACCCATATTGACTCCCACACATTCATCGATGATCATATCGGATGAACCACGATGCCAGGATTCAATCAATCCCATATATATATTCCCTTCGTCTCGCGATATTTTACTTGCCCGAGATTCGATCGTCGGTACCGTCATACCTAGTTCAATCTCGTTCACAGCAAGTACTTTACTCGTTCCGTAATCCGATATCACTTTGTGATTAACTCCTTAACCACATGCTTGCAAGCGGTGTTGATATCAATTACCGAGTGGGCCCGAAGTATATCTCTCCGACTTGGGAGGGACAAATTCCATCTCGATACATACAACCCAACAGATACTTTCCGATCACCTGAGAGACACCTTTATGATCACCCTCTCATAGGATGACGTTTGATGACCTCAAAGCTTTCTTCCGATACCAGGGAGTTGCATTATCTCATGGTCTAAGGAATACAATATTTGACATAGGAAAAGCTTCGCAAAGACGAACACGATGACACGATCTAATTGCTCTGCTTTGTTTGGGTCTATCCACCATATCATTCTCCCAATGATATGATCTCATTATCAATTGACAACTCATGTCTATGGTTAGGAAACCTTAACCATCATTGATCAATGAGCTAGTCCATAGAGGCATACTAGGGACACGGTGTTGTTCACAAACCACACAAGTATTAAAGTTTCCGCTTAATCCAATTCTAGCATGGAATATAAACTTTATCATGAACAAGAATTATAATAATAACATCTTTATTATTGCCTCTAGGGCATAATTCCAACACTAACTTTGTTTTGCAGGGGTGTGCTATGATGTGATATGGCCATGATTGTGATTATATATGATGTATGAAATGTTCCTTATGTTGGAATTATGCCCTAGAGGCAATAATAAAGATGTTATTATTATAATTCTTGTTCATGGTCAAGTTTATATTCCATGCTAGAATTGTATTAATCGGAAACATTAATACTTGTGTGGTTTGTAAACAACACCGTGTCCCTAGTACGCCTCTATGGACTAGCTCATTGATCAATGATGGTTAAGGTTTCCTAACCATAGACATGAGTTGTCAATTGATAATGAGATCATATCATTGGGAGAATGATATGGTGGATAGACCCAAACAAAGCAGAGCAATTAGATCGTGTCATCGTGTTCGTCTTTGCGAAGCTTTTCCTATGTCAAATATTGTATTCCTTAGACCATGAGATAATGCAACTCCCTGGTATCGGAAGAAAGCTTTGAGGTCATCAAACGTCATCCTATGAGAGGGTGATCATAAAGGTGTCTCTCAGGTGATCGGAAAGTATCTGTTGGGTTGTATGTATCGAGATGGAATTTGTCCCTCCCAAGTCGGAGAGATATACTTCGAGCCCACTCGGTAATCGATATCAACACCGCTTGCAAGCATGTGGTTAAGGAGTTAATCACAAAGTGATATCGGATTACGGAACGAGTAAAGTACTTGCTGTGAACGAGATTGAACTAGGTATGACGGTACCGACGATCGAATCTCGGGCAAGTAAAATATCGCGAGACGAAGGGAATATATATATATGGGATTGATTGAATCCTGGCATCGTGGTTCATCCGATATGATCATCGATGAATGTGTGGGAGTCAATATGGGTGCCCAGACCCCGCTGTTGATTATTGATAGAAGATCATGTCTGCATATTCTCGAACCCGTAGGGTCACACATTTAACGTATCTCGACGCTAGGATAGATTGGATAATTGGTTTATGAATTTTTGTTCGGAGTCTCGGATGGGATCCGGGATATCACGAAAGGTTCCGGAATGGTCCGAGAATAAGATTCATATAAGGCAGTGCAGTTTTTGGAGTTCGGAATTGTTCCGGGTTAATCGGTATTGTACCGGAAGCTTCTAGAACCTTCCGGAAGGGGACCAACGTGGCCCCACCTTTCGGGAGGGGGCATGGGCCTATGAGGGAGTGTCCTGGCCGCATTGGGCCAGGGGCACAAGGCCCCATAGGGCCCAGCCGATTCTAGAGAGATTTGACTCGTTTAAATCTCGGGCTAGAATTTCTAGATAAGGGAGAGTTTAAATCGTTTAAACTAGAGATAGGATTTCTAGATAAGGGAGAGTTTAAATTGTTTAAACTAGAGATAGGCTTGGAGGAGGGGCAAGGGCTGGCCGCCCCCCTCTATATATAGAGGGGTTGTGCGCCCCCTCCCCCACACACACCTTCCTCCAAGCCCTAGCAGCCTTGCTACCTTCCTCTCTCCCTCCCGACTGTTTGTAGGCGAAGCCCTGCAGCAGAAATTCTCCACCATATACACCACGCCGTCGTGCTGTAGATCCAATCTATCTCTCCACCATACTCGCTGGTCCGAGGAAGGAGGAGACGTCGAGGTGCTGCACGTGTGCATCTCACGGAGGCACCGCCACTTGTGGTGCTAGATCGGATCGGATCGCGAGGAGGAGAAGCGAGTACGACTACATCACCCACGTTCCGACGAACGTTCCGCTGTGCGAATCTTCAAGGGTATGAAGATCTAATCCAATCTCTCTCGTTTTTGCATCTCCTAGATTAGATCTTGGCTTTCCCTCTGTTCGCTCCGTAGAAAATTTTGATTTACTATGCCGCGAAACCCTTCACCTTATTGTAAGTCGGCAACCGGCAGGAGCCTTATGGTTGTCTTTTAATTTCGTTAAGACCTGCGTGTCTATTATTCAAAGTAGTTGTAATAGTTGATGCTGGTGGACGACAACCATGGAGCAGTGTCATTGACCTTGACGCCACGCCGGTGATGGTGGAGATCATGTTCGTGCTTGAAGATGGAGATCGGAAGCACAAGAAGAAAGGCCATATCATATCACATATTATGAATTGCATGTGATGTTAATCCTTTTATGCATCTTGTATTGCTTAGATCGCGACGGTAGCATTATAATATGACCCCTCTCACAAAATATCAATTTATAAAGTGTTCATCTTTAGTAGGCACTGTTGCCAAAGCTCGTTATTTCGAAGCACCACGTGATGATCGGGTGTGTTAGATTCTGCGAGTGTATACAACGGGAGCAAGACAAATTTGCTCATGCGGAAACTAAGGTTACATCTTGACGAGCCTAGCATGTACATACATGGTCTCGGAACACGGAATACTGAAAGGTAAAGCATGAGTCATATAGATGATATGATGATTGTTTGCCTTTGAAACTACATCATGTCACATGATGATGGGACTTGGTATAGTGGATTTGGTTCATGTAATCACTAAAACAATGTGAGGGATATTGCTTTGAGTGGGAGTTCAACAACAATATGATTAAAAGTTGAACACTATTTATCATAAATTAAATCAAAGTGAATTTGCATAGTTGTTGTAGTCATTGGCATCTGTTTACCACCTTGCGCTTAGTTATAATTGAGATAATAGAACTATAGAATTCTGGTTAGTTACTTTACGAACTAGTATCGTATTGTTTTGAAGTGTTGATCTAAAGTTTAGAAGTACTATTGAAAACTTTTAGTAAGTTCCGGTTACTCCGTGAAGTTTAATAATTGGTATTAAATTAAGAGTAACAATTCCAGTGTTAGTAAATAAGTATCATGTTTATCTCCATGATTATTGATATTCAAAATATTTTTTAATATCAAGGTTATCTAGGAGCTTAAAGAATTGTTTCGGAAACCATCATATGTGGAAGATATTGCGATATCTGAAACGATGTTTTGATTACAACATGATAGAGTATAATATAGAAAAGTTTATGTTCTCATATTTGATCAGAATTTTCAAAAGGTTGGAGACGCTAGTCATCCTAATTCTCCAAAATGTTTTGGAGAGCAACATTATACTCACAATTCACCGTTATAAGCTAAAGTAGCTTGATCATGAATAGTTCCATGATAAGGATGAATATGTGATGTAGGTAAAATGTTTACTACACTAAAAGATTGCTATAGAATGGAATTTGAAAGAACACCAAACATTTGATGATGGTGATCTACTTCAAAGTGCAAGTCCAAAGACATTAGTATTTAACTATACATGTTTTGGACTATGTGTCATAAGTATGGCGCCACTGTTGATATTGATAGATTCTTTTGAAAGGATAAAAAAATACTGAAAGAGAAATCTAAGAAATATTTGGCAGAAGAGAAAATACTAGAATTGTCCAGCTTAGGTATATAGAGGATATACATGTTATGGTTGTATTCTTTGCTTGTTAAATAATGTAGTTATTGGGTATTGGATACTGAATTTGTTGGTGTGAATCATCATACGAAACAACACAATTCATGAACTACAATGACCTAAGTAACTAGCAAAAGAATATGTGATGATGTTCATCAAGAACAAATAAAGGGTTGTTGTGTTGCTCGTTGAAATCAAAACTTACCTTCAAGATTTGTTTCAATAATTGTTATTTCGATCAGGTATTGTGAGAATAAAAGGGTTGTTCAAATAATTGCCGTAATCCATAAAAGATGGATGATTTAAAAATCTCATTGGAGAAATCACATCCATAAAACTAGTGCTAAAAATGTCGAAAGACAAATTGATTGAAAGATCACTTAGGAAGTGACATCGCCGTTTAAATTATATTGGAAAGAAAAGATGAAGAAACTCCATGTGGATGTAATTTTGGAGTCTTTTGATTTTTCATCAAATGATGCTTGTGAAACTTTCCTATAGATAATTAAAACTACGTTCATAGGCCAAAAGGGAACGAATGTCTAGATTATTGGAATTTGTACATATTTGATGTATGAAGTCCATTGCGTGTAGTCGAGAGCGATGGATTTCAACTTCATATGCTTTCTCCAAAAATTTGAGTGAATATATGAATATTTTACTTAATGAGGGAGAAGTGTGAAACATTTGAAAAGTTTAAAGACTTTCAAGATGAAGTGCAAAATCAATGTAACAAGAAAATAAAGAATTTATGATAGGATCATAAAGGAAGATATTTGAGTTACAAGTTTAGCATAACACCTAAGATTTGGGGAATCGTTCCATGGATTTGCGTTTCCTGAAACACCATATAAGTATGGAATAATCGAGATATGCAATGAAACCTTGTTTGACATGGTAAGATCAAAGGTGTAATTCATAAAACTGCCATTATATTTTAAAGATTAAAAGCTTTAGAGACTACTGCTTTTTCACTGAAAAGAGATTCATCATGATTCGTTGAAATGAAACCATATAAAGTTATGGTTTGGGATAAAACCCAAGTTGTCCTTTCTTAAACATCGGTATGCTATGCATAAGTGAGATGTTTACTACCAAAGTCGGATGAACATGTCTTTGTATGTCATTTCGAATAATCGTTGAGTATTCCTCCATAACACCGAAGACAAAAAATGTTTGTCGCTTAGAACGTCAAGTTTCTTTGAGAAGGAATTTTCGTGAAAAGTTAAGTGGGAGGACAATAGAACTTTGATAAGCTTAAAAGAACCTTAGCTATATGTGTAAAGTTGCGCAGCGCTGAAAAGTGTTCTGGAGGCAGCAACAATGCTCATGGCTCACGTGCCTCAAAGGTTATGGTCACGGAGGTCTAAGTTCCTATTGAACCAAGTAGGACGGGTAAACAATCAAATACTAGGATTTGAAAGTAAAACATTGTTGTTTGACAATGATGAACCGACTGTATGTAAAGAAACAATGATGGGCCCTGACTCTGTCAAATGGCTTGAAGCCATAAAATCCATGATAGTTCCATACACGAGAAATCAAGCTTTGAACTTGAAAGACCCTCTGTAAAGGTGTAAGACCTTACAGTCGTGTTTGGATCTATAAAGAAATAGACATGGATGTTTCACATCTGTGAACCAGTCGACATGTTGGGAAAGAGTTCGCAACAATGTTCAAAGGTTGACTATGACAAGATTTGATCTTTCATATTGATATTTAGTCTAGACGGATTAATGTAGCAAACACTACATATAATTCTGTTATATGGTAGTTGAACAAACAAAACAAAGTTCTCTTGATAGAATTATCACCTAAGACGTGTACATAACATGATCCAAAGGGTTTTGTTAATTCAAAGGATGCTAAAAGTGTATGCAAACTTCAATGGTTGAAATAAGCATCGAGGAGTTGGAATCTTCACCATGATGAAACTGTTAAAAGAGTTTAATCTCATTGGAGATGATGAAGGTGCTTGCATTTGCAAGAAATTAAGTGGGAGCGCTAAGACATATTTCTAATACATTATGTGGAAGACATATTGTTGATTGTAAATGATGTATCTTTTATTAACACGTGTTAAGAATTTCATCTCCATGAAAGACTTAGGCAAAACCCGAATATTTGGCATCAATATCTATATAGATAGATTGAGACGCTAATATGGTTGTGCCAAATGTACATAGATGATATATTGAATGAGTTCAATATGGAAATGATAAGAAAGGTTCTTGCCACACAGAAAGGATTAAATCTAAATTCAAGTGTATCGACACTTGGTAAGTGAAACAAAGATTCAAGTATAGATTGATACTTGATGATTGAAATCACAAAGAGAGTTTATTAATCAAATTGTGATATTTACACATCCAGATATGTCCTATACTATAAATGTTATGAGCATATACCAGAATGATTCATAAGATGATCATTGGACAATAGTAAGGATATTCTTATGATCTTTTGGAAGAACTAAGAATATATTATTTTTTTAGAGGTGACAAATAGATGGTTAGTTCATTGTAAAAGTACTACACTGATACTAGTTTTGTCACAAAGTACAAATTAAGTTTATCTCAATCTAAACTAAGGGTGGCACAATATAATGGAAAGTAAGTTCCATAATGGATTTGGATGAGTTCCAGAGTTAAGACATTATGACACATACTACAACAAAAGGCTAAGTATATGACTGCTATTATAGCAACATAAGAGGGCATGTGTCAAGTAGTATGTTATCAAACTAGGTGAAGTTCATAGTGGGATATAAAATATGAATATATATATTGTACGATAATATTGTCAACATGTTTTAACCCCAAGTAACTAAAGGTCTCATCAAAGGACCAAATTTATACAAAGCCATCTCATTAGAGAATGAGTGATGCGTAGAGACGCAAAGACATGCAATTACACACGGACCTGAAAGTGTCGAATCCGAAGATTGGTTGACCACTAGCAATCATGTACATACAACACCGGAAAGCCATAGGTGTTGAATACACAAAGATTTGAAACTAGATTATTGTCTCTAGTGCAAGTGGGAGACTGTTGGAGATATGTCCAAGAGGCAATAATAAAGAGGTTATTATCATATCTTCATGCTTATGATAAATGTTTACATACCATGCTATAATTGTATTAACCGGAAACATTAATACTTGTGTGATTTGTAAACATAAAAGAGTCCCTAGTAAAGCCTCTTGTTAAACTAACTTGTTGGTTAATATATGATCATGGTTTCCTCATCATGAACATTGAGATGTTATTAACAACAAGATCATATCATTAGGAGAATGGTGTGATGGACATACTCCTATAGATAAGCATAGCATAAATATCAAGTCATTTCAATAGTTCGTTTGCTATAAGCTTTCTGATACAAAGTAACCTAATTCCTTCGACCATGAGATCATGCTAATCACCATCACCGGATGGATGCTTTGATGACATCAAACACCACACCATAACTGGGTGGTGATACGTTGGAAACGTATCTATAATTTTTGATGCTCCATGCTTGTTTAGTATCTACTTTGCTTTACTTGTCCACACTTTGAGGTGCTTTTTACATGTTTTCTGGTACTAACCTATTAACAAGTTGCAACAGTGCCAGATGCCTGTTTTCTGCTGTTTTTGGTTTCAGAAAATTAGTAAAGAAATATTCTTAGAATTGGACGGGACGAAGGACAAAGTTAATAACTTTCCGTGGGGAACAAGTGAAAGAACATTTTTGAATCCCTAGTGTTTTGTGTGTTAGATAACAATATCAAGGATTATTTAACGTGTGTTGAAGTGTTGCAACTCTCTCTAAGATAAAGGGAAAAGTATCTGCCTTTGGGGGGCGGATAATCCGCCCCTCCCTCTTCCCAAGAGTGCGCGACCCCTAGAGAGGGGGGCGGAGTTTGTGTCCGGTTTTTCCGGCCCTGCCGGATAGTCCGCCCCCTCGAGGATTTCCTACAAGCCAAGGCATGCGTCGCTCTCTGTATGGGGGGTGGAGTTTCCCTCGTACTTTCCGGTCCTTGGGCGGACTTTATCCCAAGGGTGGATAGTCCGCCCCTGGTGGGGGCAAAGTTTTCCCCGGAGTTTTCGTCCTTAGGGGGTAGATTTTCTCCCTAGGGGGGATACACCGCCCCAAAGGGGGGCGGATAATCCGCCCCCAAATGTTTCCAATGGCTTGTTCTGGGCAGGGGTATTTAAGCCTGTCTTCCCCCTTTGGCCAGAACTCTTGATTCATCCGAAAAAGAAAAGACCTGATCTGCAACCTTCATCCAAGAGAACTCCACCTAGATCCACCCAAAGGCCCCGTTCCTTGGGGAATCTAACGAGGAGAACTCGATCTTCATCACCAGCAATCAAGCGCTTCATCTCCTCTCCATTCATTTGGAGAATCACCGATCTAGTATTTCTTGCAAATACCTAGATCCTTGTTTTTGTTTATATTGATAAACCTTGTTCTTGTGACAGCTTGTTGTCATCTCAGGAGCCCCCAATTCAGTTGTGGGTGTGTGCCCCGGTAGCGTTGTAAAAGGCACCGGTTCCCTCCTCGAAGGGACCCAATAGTGGAGAAGGTGGATCAGGCTCTCGTGGCGAGATCCATCGGAGAATAGGGTGAGGCCTATTGTGGCGTGGTGGTCTTAGAACCGCTCACCCCTTCAACGCAGATGTACTTCCCTTAATAAGGAAGAAACTGCGGTAAAACAAATCCCTGTGTCTCCGCGTGCTCCACTACGGTTTCCTCGCTCCTCTCTTTACGTGCTTAGTAGTTAGGGTTGCATATAGGGAAATTCTCGTAGTTACATATCTAGAGAATTTACTTTGTGTCAAGCCTAAAATTGAAAAAGTATTAAAAATTGGTTAGCACCTATTCACCCCCCCCCCTCTAGGTGCCCATACGATCCATTTCAACAAGAAGTCCAGAGGAGAGACGAGGAGGTGTGCCAGGGCGACTAAACCCCCCTAGGCGCGGGTGGGACCTACCCCGCGCCTGGGTAGGGTTTGCCCCCTCTAGCCGCCGCCTCGGCCTCCCCTTCGCCTATAAGAAGCCCCTGATGCAGAAACCCTGGGTACCCGATCAGAAATCCACAAAACCGTCTGTAGCCGCCGCCACCATCGTCCCTAGATCGTGGGGATCTGAAGTTCTTCCCGGCACCCTGCCGAAGGGGAGATCATCCCGGAGGCCTTCTCTCCGGTATGATTCGTGAGTAGTTCCACCTTGGACTATGGGTCCATGTAGTAGCTAGATGGTTGTATCTCCTCCTTTGTGCTTTCATGTATAGATCTTGCGAGCTCCATTCATGATCAAGATCTAATCTATTTGTAATCATGCATGTTGTGTTTGCGGGGATCCAAAGGATATTGAGATTATTATGTTGGTTTGATTAATGGTTTTATCTTTATGATTCTATCATGTCTGTGTTGTTTGTGATCTTGCATGCTCTCCGTTGCTAGTGGTTATCTTGGCCAAGTAGTTGCTAGTGACTCCAAGAGGGAGTATTTATGCTCGATAATGGGTTCATGCCTCTAGTTTCCAAGGGAAGTGACAGAAATCTCTTCGGTTGTAGATGTGCTATTGCTACTAGGGAGAAAATGTAACACCCTCAGAATCGGCCCTATGCAAGTTTTAGCGAAACTCGCCAAACCCGCATAGAAACGATTCGAAGGTGCCCACCAGGCACTTTCGTGCGGGTGGAAAACGAAGTAATAACATTACACAACAGTCCTCGATGGGACCCACAGAACATATATATATATATATACAACAGCGACTCAATGAGTCAAGAATACAGATATACAGAACAAAGATCCAAATCACCTTGAAAACAATAGAGCGTCCAACTACGGACAAGATGCAAATGGGGCTAAGAGCCCTGAAGAATAACCAATGGCGTCCATAACCCTGCCCAGGCCAAGCCGGAAGGGTAACCCTGCTAACGACGTCGATCTCAAAACCTGCTTAAACAAAAGGGGTGCCGACAAAGGGCAAAGGAAAAAGAGGAGCGTCAGTACTGAGGCCAGTACACGGCGAGACTAGAATTCGGCAGTCCTCGCCTACAAAGGTATGGTGGACTGAGCGGCAGCGGCAGCATGCACTAAACAACCTATAGAGACCCGATATAACTGGCGGCTATCAGAGAGGGGTAAGGAAGACCTATTCGGATCCAACCTGATGCTATCACCAAACAAACCCATCCTGGCGTTTCCCCCTCGAGACCAACGAGGAAGTCAACCGAGGAACTCACACGGTTGGCAGTTTTACTTATTCAGTTATAGTTGCGGCACTTTACTAGTCAGGTTTAGATAATCGTCCTGATAAGGTAATCAGTGGGCACTTTTAGTTAACCATTCCGTTATGGTGGCAACACTTACTAGTCAGATACAATTAGCATGAGATAACCCTAAAACCCAGCAATTGTTGGTACTTTTACTTAGCCATTCCGTTGTAGTGAAGCTGATTACTAGTCATATCGGATACAAGTCAATTTATAACAAATAAACTTTAGTTATAGTTGTCTATGATCAAGCACTGTGCTCCAAGTCGTCCATAACCGCGGACACGGCTTCTCGAAAAGATTTAACCCTGCAGGGGTGCACCAAAGTATCCACATGCACTTTGACCCTTTTTGCCAGATCAGTTAACATACACCCATCGGTATGTCGGCGGGGCCTAAGTCACGACGTTCCCAGACCCAAAGCAAGTACATGGGGGCCACCCCACCAAGTCGACACCCGCAACGAAGTCGGCCGGTCTTCGAGACGGACTTAGGGTTTGCGACAGTGGCGGTAAGCGACAGCAAATCCCCAAACGGGGACTGTCGATACCGCGAAATCACTCCGCTTCCAAAAACATTACAGCGTGCTCCTCACACAATCGTAAATAAAGCAGTAAAGCATGGCATAAGTACAGGATAGTAAATAAAACCTCAAACTAGTTTGTGGCCCCCAGTACAATACTTTGAAATCAGGTAATAATCAATAGGGGGCCCATATCTCCCCACCTGTGGTTAGCGCGCTCGATCTCGGAACAGGTGTCAAGAACTCGGGGTCCTACGGGACACAAGTGGGCGGTCGGAAACCAACTATTATCTATCACCCACCGATGCCTCTGCTTACTTCAATTTTAGTTGTTAAGCAGTAATTAAAATGAACAATAAATAAAGCCATGGTCTTCTCCAACATTGAACATGCGGCAATTCTCCAACAACTGTGGTACTCGACGACACGCAACAGCACTTGAGCAAGCGACTACGACGCGCAAGTCCAACTATCTACCAAACAACAGGTAATAGGATGTGTCCAAGGCAATATAGGGTTGCAAGGGATATCACGGGTACGGAAACTAGAGCATCGCAACACAGATAGCAATAGAACAACAGGAGGGAATAAATACTATAAAAGTAAGATGGGTAGAAAGGGGGAGATGCTCGCCTGAAAAACATTGTTGAAGGGTTCAACCGAAGATCGGGGCGAAGCTCACGTCTCAACGGCCTTATCCGCGAAGAAGCAAAACACTAGAATAAACACCGGATGCAATATTTAAGATTACGGCAGAAGATCGGCATGATGCATGTGTGATGCATGACATGGCAAGGTGCGATGCAATTAGGCCATATTAAGCGGAACCGGGGGTCCCGACAGTTAGTTAGATGGTTCGAGTTGTTTACCTACCCCGCAAATTAAATGTTGTTTAGCAAGACAACAGATGGCACCGGTTCGCTACACATGTTTAAATGAGGCCAATATAAGGCTAGATTTGCCCGCATATGGGCCCCATATTTAATTACAAGGTGAATCGGCATAAGGCCCCCAAACCACATGACAAGGATGCATGCAAGATGAATGATTAATATGCATCAGGTTTTATATTTAGCATTTATAAAATAGGGCTCGGGAAAAAGGGTCACACATTAGGGTCCGACGATCTTGGGGTTCCGGGGTTCGGGGTCCGGTCTCAGGGTTCAGGGTTCGACGGAAGCGTTCTCGGACTCCGGGGTCGGGGTCTTCGGATCGGGGTAGATCTTGTCGAGTTCACTGCAACGGCCTTGAGGTCCCGATGACGATCTTGGCGGTGATCTAGTGGCACCATGTACACCCCTCGAGCCCATCGGCATTGAGCCGGTCCTGTCGTTGAGCATCCCTGTACAAAGGTCTGGGTGTCCCGGTTCCATTGACGATGGAGATCTTGATTCAACATCATCGCGGCCTTCGAGGTTTCGGCTAGCGGAGCCGGGAAGGAGTTCTTGGGGTCCGGGGAGGGAATCCTGTCGCATCCGAGGGGGTACTTGAAGTCCGTGATGGAGATCTTGTTGTTCCGGGGGTCTCTCCGAGTCCGAGATGCGTCCGTGTGGTAGATCTTGGGGGTACCGGTGTCGTCGGGTTCCACGGGTTCGAGCTCGAGAAAACGGAATCCGGAACGGGTCTTGGCGAACTTGGCGGGGGTTTGTCGGTCTTCGAGTTGGTATTGTCGTTCGCATCCGCACCCGTACACGCCACGCAGAAACCGAACGCGGACGACTCCGGTCGAGGAGAGGCGGGGCCACGGTACGAGGACGGCAGGGCACGGAGAGGGCAACGCACGCGGGGCGAACAGGCCGCTGCCAGAAGATGTTGCGGAGGCGTCGGCGCCGGAGGGAAGAGCTCGGGGGGCGCGGGGCCGGCTGCTGCGGTGCAGGCGCGGACGAGGGCGACGCGGGGTCCTGCTGCGGCGGCGCTTGGGGACGGGGCATGCAGCAGCGGGGCGACGGTGGCCGGAGGCGGAGGGGAGAAGCTCGGCCCGGCGGCGGACGCGGGCCGATGGTCGGCGGTGCGGAGGCGAGCGTTGGCCTGAGGGGAACAGGGGGGCGCCGCGGCGAGGCGGGCACGACCAGGAGGGGGAGGAGGGCCGGCGACCGGAGCGCGGCCCGGCGGTGGCGCGAACGCGGGGTGGAAGGCCACGGCGGCGGCGCAGGTGGGAGACAGGCGGCCGGAGCTGGGGAGAAGGGGCGGGGCGGCGCGGTGAGGGTGGGAGAAGGCGGCGGCGGTGGAGCCTGGGGACGGAGCGGGCGGCGAGGGGCGGGCGAGCGCGGGACGGCGAGGACGGAGGGGAGGGCCGGGAACGGCGCGGCCGGATCAGGTGGAGGGCGTGTCGGAGGTCGCTGGCGAGGGGGGTGGCAGAGGGAGACCGAGCGGGGGTGGCGGTGAGAGGAGCTCGAGGGGGAGGCGAGCGCGCGGGAGCGCCGGCGGCCGAAGGTGCGGCGGATGCGGAGCGGAGGAAGCAGACGAGGGGAGAAGGGAGAGGACGCGGGGAGAGAGAGGAGGGAGGAGGCGTGTCGGTGGTGGGGGTGGGACCGAGCGAACAGGTGGGGTCCAGGGGGTGGGTCCGGGACGCGGGGCAGGTGGGGATCTGATCGGTGGGTTGGGGCCGTGGGGCAGGCGGTTGGTGTGTGTGGTGTGTGTGAGTGCATGTGAGGGAGGGGAGAGGGAGTAGGTGGCGGCAGCTGGTTGGTTGGGGGATAGGGAGAGGGTGAGGTGGCAACTCGGGATTGGGTGGGGTGATGTGGAGGGGGGGCTGGGTAGGTTAGTTGGTAGCTGTAGGATTAATGGGGTGGGCCGATTGCATTTTTCTGGGGTGGTCGTTCGGGTCATTCGGCCCGTTCGACTGCCCCACTAAAAATAATATAATTTTTATTTGTTTATAAAACACCAACCGATAGCAGACAAACAAAAATATTCCGGGGACCCGGGTTTGCGTGATAATTAAGATGGGCCGTTTTAGAAAACCAAAAACAGGTTTTGCGAAAATAGTTTTAGGCAAACAATGCATGATGACGATGCAATGCACAAATTCAAAGCGATTTTCTAGTAGTGGTTTTTGCGGGATGCCACAGAAAACAACGGTCTCTTGTTCATGGAACATGTGGACTGTTTACCTTACACACTTTGCTTAAAGCAGTTGTTTGTTGCTTGCAACTTAATACTGGAGGGGGTTTGGATGATAACCTGAAGGTGGACTTCTAGTCATATATGTAGTTGGATGACAGTCTATATATATTGTTGTATTGCTCAATCAACCTCATAGGATCTTTCTGGCTAGTAATTGCATTGTTATGCCTTGCTCAGTTCCTGTCAATTTCCCCGCTGTAATTTGTTTACCCTTCATGCCATGTTGTTTATCTAAGGAGAGCACCTCTAGTGAACTATGGACCCCGGTCCAATCTTTACCATTGATAAATCTTCCACTGTTACTTGTTTACTTGCTGTAAACCATTACCTTCCACACCATACGTTTAATCCTTTGTTACAGCAAACCGGTGAGCTTGACAACCTCACTGATTCGTTGGGGCAAAGTCTTGAGTTTGTGTTGTGCGGGTCTACGCATTGCTTACAACACATGTGTGACGTTTCCTTCCTCCTACTGGTTCGATAACCTCGGTTTCTTACTGAGGGGAAACTTGCTGCCGTGCTGCTTCACACCTTGCTCTTGGGGTTCCCAACGAAGCGCTCCTACATCAACTCAGCGCTGCATCAGGTGGCTATAAAGGTGGCATTGAGTGTTCAGAAAGTGTGTGTTGAGGCACATGGATCAAGAGTGGGATTTGTCCATCCATATGACATATAGATATACTCTGGGCCCTCTCGGTGGAATGTCATCCAATTAGTTTGCAAGCATGTGACTGGCTCACAAGGGATCACATATCACGGGAACGATAAAAGAGTATTTATCGTAACGAGGTTGAACTAGGTATGCAGAGATACCGACGATCAGACCTCGGATAAGTAAACTATCGCGAGGCAAAGGGAAATTGGTATCGTATGTAAGTGGTTCATTTGATCGCAAAGTAATCATAGAAATATGTGGGAGCCATATGAATTTCCAGATTCCTCTATTGGTTATTGATCGGAGAAGAGTCTCAGTCATGTCTGCATAATTCACAAACCGTAGGGAGACACACTTAAGGATTCAATGTTATTTATTAGATATGGAATGTAAGTAGGGATATCGAATGTTGTTCAGAGTCTCGGATGGGACCCGGGATATCACGAGGAGACTAGGAATGGTCCGGAGAATAAGATTCATAAAAGGAAAGTCCAATTCCAGAGTTTGGGAATGATTCCGGTGTTTTCACCGGAATAATCTAGAAGGGTCTAGAAGGTTCACCGGACTGGAAGGGGAAGGGTACATGAATGTGTCATGAATAAGCGAAATGATTGCATCATGTCCTAGGTCGCTTGGTTGGGCATTTATAAGAAATAAATTGAGCTCCAAACTGAAAGTCAAAAGGCAAGTTTGAAAAGTCAAACTGGGACAATGTATCCTGGTGGAGGAAGGAAAGAATCCTTCTTTCCCTCCACCACAAGCCAACAAGGAGAGGGAGTTGGGGAAGGATTCAAACTCCCCTCTCCCAAACTACCCTCCCTTTCATAAATATAGAGGAGGGGGTGCCCCAAGAGACACACAACACCAGCCCCTCCCCGCCCAGCGCTGCCGCCGCACCAAGTCGCCGCCGCCCTAGCCACCGCCGACTAACTCCTCCTCTCCGGCTTCTAAACCCTAGATTTTCAGGAAAACCTTAATACTCCACCATAACCCGCTCCAGCTTAGGCGAAGCCCTGCGGGATCTTCCCTCCACTTTCGACACCACGCCGTCGTGCTGCCGGAATCACGAGAAGAGAACTACAACCTCCGCTGCCTGCTAGAACAAGGGAGAGGAAGGTCTTCATCGAGTACCGAACGTGCGATCGACTGCGGAAGCGCTGCCGGAAGTATCGTCTACGCGATCTTGAGATCGACAAGTGTACGACTATATTACCCTCGAGAATCTGCTCTCGTTAATCGCTTTGGAATCTTCGAGGGTGAATACTCTAATCGACTTGCTACAATCTAGTAGATAGATCTTGGCTTGTTTTTGTTCATGCGGTAGAATTTTTTTGTTTTACATGCTACGAACCCCTTCAAGCATCATATTATTACTATCATGCATATGATACTAGTGTATGATACTATTTTATTTAGTTTTACGTGCTATGATATTGTATCTGCCTATGATATAACTATCACCTATCTTGTTATTAACTACAGTGACACTGATGAAGACTTTTTGGCCTGATCTTTTACGATGCACATATCCAATAGATCTGATAAAAATCTCTCAGTCATGTAATATACGTGACCTTAAGATGAGAGAACCAATCTTATGAGAAACTCCACGATGAACGAGGAACCTCACACCAGAATATATTAACCAACACACAACATATCGATGAACAACACGCCTCACACCAAAGCACGATAATCCTTGATAGCACAAGAACCTTCATGCAAATATCAATAAGATAGATAATCATACGAGCGCAGATACGTCGTTACAATACGCTAATCTGGTGGGATGGTTTACAAACGAGGAACTAAAAGTTCTACATAATTTTCAGCTCCCCCAATATTGTGGCACCCCCTTATTTATATAGGTCAAAGGGGTAGGATGGCTGAACCTACTGGAGTCAGACTAACTCGACCTAACTGGACTCTGATTCATAAACATAGAACACATGTTTGACACAACCTTAGACTAAATTATTACTCCCTTCGATCCATATTACTTGTCGCTAAAATGGATATATCTAGCACTAAACATATCTAGATACATCCATTTTAATGACAATTAATATAGATTGGAGGGAATACATATCTTGGTTGTCCTAGTATATCAAACTGTATAAGATTCCTTCATTAGACATATCAGTATTTTGCATGCATATAGTACATGATACTACCTATGATATCACCACTGTGTCTAGCATGAGTAGTCTTCGCCTCATTTAAATGGTGAGATCCCATTAGAAAAGCAGCACTACCCAGTGGTATGAGGACAACACAAGGCGATACCCAACGACGACGACTGTTAGGGGTTCACGTACCTTTCATCGGCGACATTTTCGACTCCACCTCTGATGGCCTTTTAGGCTTTGGAGTGGTGGTGGATCTCGGCCTCTCGTTGGCTGGAGGGTCTTTGTTTCTTGTTTTAGCAAGCTTTTGTGTCTTCACTCGGATGGTGAGGCGGCGGATATATCCTACTGTCAAAATAAAATCCTCTTCGCCCTATCCCTATTCCGGTGGTGCGTATAGCATCAACGAAGGGCGCATGGAGTTTTGTATCTGGGGGATCTTTCGGGATCTCATCGATTTTTGTCTATGTTGGTGTGGTTTTAGATTAGTCTCTATCGAGCTACAATTGTTATCATCGACGATAGTTGCTGCTCTAGTGCTCTAGTCTTTTGTGTCCTTAGCACGACGACTTTTCGTCTGTCAATTACAACAAGCTTTACTACGACAAGCTTTGCCTGACTCTAGCGATGGAGGGTGAGGACAGCGACACACCTTTGGCTCGTGCTAGTATCTATAGTCATCGTTAGGTGATCTAAGGACGTATTTATATTTTTTATTACTTTTAGGACCTTTTGTAGTGCCGTTGATAATTATTCACAAATACGTGAACTTTTTTTGAAAAAAAATAAGAAAAGCAGCAGTTGGGCCACTTTTGTGATGCGTTGTCCACTGCCGATTAGGCCCCTTGGCCGAGACACAGCCCAGCCACTTGCGCAGATCCGACCCATCATCTCCAACTCCTCGTCTGAGAAAAACAATCTATCGTCTCCAGAACCTTCCGAGGCCAGGCGACGAACGCGTGATCTGGAACCTTCCACAGCCTTCCCGATGTGTCTGGATGTGCACTGTACGGACGGGTATTTAGCACTCCGGCCTCCACTCTCCGCGAGCGCCCGCCCCACCCAAGCTAACCCAACCCCACGAAATTATCCACTGAGTATTTATTTTTTTCTACCGCATAACAATCTCCTTTATATAAAAATAAAAATCTCCCGATTGATTGTGCTGCTCTGCCGGAAATATCCCAGGATTTCATCCGCGACCTTTTACCAAAGCAAGTTCGTGGCGAGTAGAGTTGGTTGGTGTTCGAGTTGTTGCTACGATTCGAGTTTCCGGATGCCGCGGGACGAATCCTTGGTTTGATTTGTTGGTGTTCTTAGTTGGATATAGGTGGGGGGTCATGGACCCGGTGGCGGAGGGCATTGTAAAGGAGGAGCTCCCGGAGCAGCAGCAGCAGGACGGAGCACCGCGGCCGATGGAGGGGCTGCACGAGGCGGGCCCGCCGCCGTTCCTCACCAAGACGTACGACCTGGTGGAGGACCCGTCGACGGATCAGGTGGTGTCGTGGAGCCGAGCGGGCAACAGCTTCGTGGTGTGGGATCCGCACGTCTTCGCGGAGGTGCTGCTTCCGCGACTCTTCAAGCACAACAACTTCTCCAGCTTCGTCAGGCAGCTCAACACATATGTGAGCACCCTCTCCCACCCTAGTCATCAACCCGTGTTCTTCTTACGGTTTTGGTAGTAATTAGTTTTCTGATTAGTTCGGTAATCTGTGGTGGTGATCACTGCGCGTCCTAGACACATTTTGTCTATTAATCTCGTCAATTTCATCCAGTCATGGGTGCTAACTAGTTTTGGTACTCCCTCCATTTCAAAATATAAGATGTTTTAGTTTTGTAAAGAAAATATATCTGAACTTCTTTTAGTGTGTAAATTCACTCTAAATATAAGATGTTGACTTGGAATGGGCAAGCCCGATCTACAAAGCAGATACAGGGCTTCATTTCGACTACGTACATTCATGGACACCTGATTTCCTATTGGACCTCTGCTCATCTCATACCTGAACCTGGCTTGATTATGGTATGGGGTTCAGGTTCAAAGCAGAATTTGGAGGAATAAGTGGCATATAGTAAACTGGAACCCTACAATAAGTGTCATATTGTAACCCCATTCATCCTACATATGCTTACATATCACATCACTATTAACCACTTCATATCCAGCCCGTATGTTGCACTGTTTGATGACAACTTAACCCAGTGTAAAATAAACTAATCATGTGTGTAATGCTTCAGTGCAAAGTATACAGTTTAATCTGCATTCTAGTTCTGAAACTTTTGGCATTGTACTGATTATGTATGTGCAAAACTTTTTGAATTTTCTTATTCTTTAATGGTTCCTCCAGTGAGCTTCATCTGACGGTGAGGCACGGAGGTGTATTCTCCCAGACAATTGTATCATCCTGACTGAATTCCTTAAACTTCTTATTGTAGCTAGATGGACAAGATACTGGATAAAGTACAGGAACCAGATTCTTTTGTTCTAGAAGACTACTGATCACCTTCAAATGATATAGTATACTGATGATCAGGCTATAATCTAGAAGTTACAGCATAACTGTTGCTGGTCAATCATGTTGCCTTGTGACTGTTGTAAGTTCTGTCCATGGCCTAACAGTAGTCATTACTTACTTCTTGCAATCTGCAGGGTTTTAGAAAGGTTGATCCTGACAGGTGGGAGTTTGCAAATGAAGGTTTCCTTAGGGGTCAAAGACATCTCCTGAAGATAATCAAGAGGAGGAAGCCACCATCCAATGTGCCTCCATCGCAGCAGCAGGCCATCGCAGCTTACCTGGAGGTTGGTGAGTTTGGATTTGAGGAAGAGGTTGACAGGCTGAAACGCGACAAGAACAGCTTGATCACGGAGGTAGTGAAGCTAAGGCATGAGCAGCAGGCTACTAAGGATCATGTTCATGCCATGGAAGAGAGGCTAAGAGCTGCTGAACAGAAACATGCCCAGATGATGGGGTTCTTGGCAAGAGCAATGCGTAACCCACGGTTCTTCCAACATTTAGTTCAACAGCAAGATAAGAGGAAGGAGCTTGAGGATGCCATCTCGAAGAAAAGAACGCGGCCCATAGACAATGTTCCATTCTATGGCCTTGGATTAACAAGTCAGAGCGTGCAACATGATTTAGATTTCTCGTTTGATTCAGGTGTTCTTAGTGAGCTCAGTGAACCTGCAATACCTAGGCTGGATAATTTAGCTCAGAACATTCAGGAGCTTGGGAAGGGTAAAAGAGATGTTGAGAAGATGGATCAAGCTAGTTGGCAGGTGGAGCTCAACAATGAATTCTGGGCAGAGCTGTTTTCTGATGATTTTGGAGACGGGTCTGGGCTGTCAGAGTTGGAGGGAAGGAGACATGAGGATGTTGATGAACTGGCGCAACAGTTGGGGTATCTGAGTTCTACTAGCCTTCAGTAGAGTTTTGTTGGCAATGCTTTACTTCAACCAACAAACATTGCTTCTTCAGAGCTATTGCTGATCATCTCGAACAATCTGGTATATTCTGTGTTAAATGTCGCACATATCATAGTGGCTCATAAGTGTATTGGAAAACATGGTGACTCAGGAGTGAGGGTTAGAGTAGTGGTTCTATCTTTGTGAACGTTGGTTGACAACTATCATGCCTATTTTCTTTCTGATTAGTCTACTTTATGGCCTTTCCTCTATTGCTACTTACTCAGCCTATCCTGTCTGTTCCTTCACCAGATTTACTTGAATGGCGAGCAGCATGACTGGCAACCTGTAGTGTCCATGCTGGAGACTGCAGTGTTTACACCTGTGGGCTGAAGACTAATTGATGCAAGTACTAACCTGCCTCCTCACTTGCTCAAGTCAAGCTTGTTAGAAAATATTCTACTCCCTCAGTCTCAAAATAGATGTCTTAAGTTTATCAAAATTTAGATGAATCTATATACTAAATAGTGTCTAAATTCATCCAAATTTTGACATATCTGAGACATCTATTTTAGAGGGAGTATTAGTATTTAACAATGCTCGATTTTTTGGATACAGGTGTTGCTCGATAGAGACCCATGATGCAGCCTAATGGTCAACTAAACTCACTCTGAAGAAGATAATTCATGTAGACATTCACTCGTCATCAGCTGGTATATTTATCAACAGTTGTAGAAGGGTTTTACTTTATGTTCGTACTAATTCAATCAAGTTCTGTTGTGAAACTCTGGTTAGACTGGCTGTGGGTTTAACCAGTCCGTGTGTGATGATTTGTGGTGTATCGTCAAAACAATTCTAAGTTCGTACAGTGTATTCATGATCCTTGAATGCATGTATCGGCCACCGTCATCTTGGCATTTTCACCATTCAGCTCGATAGAAGTTGTTGATTGTGCTTTGTGCTTTTATGGTGTTATGGGTAAGCCACGGGATGGCTAGATCTTTTATGATTTTCGGAAATAAGTGGGACTGTGGGAGATTTATAAGGGAAGAGGGAGAGGAAGATGCAATTGAGCTCGCACAAGAAGAACCTGACGAACACACACGCGGGTTCTAGTGGCTACCGGTCCAATAAAATATCTTGGATCGGTAACCTTTTTGGTGAGATTTTGATAGCTTTCAAAGATCCAACTTAATTGAAAGATCTTGTAAAACTTGGATGGCCAAAGGGAATCCAAAAAAAAGGTGGAGGATACTAGAGATGACGTCCCTTCATCCTCACCACCAAATCACTTTGTGTGACTTTGACTCTTGAACGGCCTGCTACTGCATTGTCATACTTTGTGCATCCTCAGCTACGAACCCATGAGAAAACGCTAAGGGAAGGAACCAAGTGCTCACAAGAAAAAGAACCAGCGCAAACCGACGGCAGACTTAGCGAGTTGGAATCACCTCCTCAAACTGATGCCAGGCCCGGCGGCCAAACCCCCATTCTGGCGACCCTCCGAAACACGCACAAGAACGCCAAACCGGCTAAAGGCCGAAACAACCCAGAGGTCGCCGAAAGACGCCGGACTTCTCGCCGAAACCTCCTGATTGCAAGTCAACTGTTGGGTTTGGCCCATGTAATGGCCTATTTCGTCCAAACTTACCTTTATTCCTAAACTACCCTTGTTTTAGTGACTGGCCTATAAATAGCACCACCCATGTTTTAGGTAGAAGAAGAAACACCCTTGTGGATCTCTATCTAGTTTGATCTCATGCTCCTTTATGAGGAGCATCTAATATCCCAAACCTCTCGGATCTTTCTTTATAGTGTTCAGTTGTACAAGATCTTCATACTGAGTTTGCTCTTATGAATCTATCAAGATCTCACCAAGATCCTTGTCTTCGCTGTTTGGGTTTGAGAGAGAGTCTTGTTGTAGCATCCCAATTTTCTGACATTGTAATGCTACATGGTTCAATATATAATGCTATTTTCTATATGTCATTATTGCGTCATAATAATATTATGCTCATGTCACCATGCCACCTTGCATTTGAGCATCATATTAAAACCCTTTTCTTTTGGTTCTTTCCTCATATTGCATTGTCTATTAAATGTATTTGCTTCTAGAGACCTTGTATTTGGTTTTTGATATATGTTAAATGCCCAATTGGAGATGGGGCCATATCTTTTCAATTCCTCCAATCCTCTAACATGCCACTCTTGTGCTCAATCAATCTTGCTCCAAACCCACCATACAGTACACATATGAGGTTCTTTGGGTTTTGGTTGTGATCTTAGTCTAGCCCATGTGTAATGGTCGGTTCCTTCTCTTTTACATCATATGCTCCTTGTTTTAATTACATGTAATATTATGCATGGTCAAGCCTTGAAACCCTTCATCTCCCTCTTCTTTTATAGTTGGTTTTGTGATGTTTTCTCTCTTCTTGGAGGTGCCAAGGAACCATCCTTTCATCTACTCTATATCTACACTTTCTTTTGATCTCCCACATGTTCTCCATCTTGTTCAAGTTCACAATTGCTTTGATCTTTTTCTACTGCCAACTCATGCTTACGAGTATCTCTTTTCCTTTTTGCCAATCCCTCTTCATCTCTTTTTTGAATGCTAAAACCCATTTTGAAATCACCTGAAAAGTTTCGAAAGGATTTGAGTTAGTTGTTGGTTAGAATTTAAAAGCAAACTAATACAAACAAACAAATAAAAATGAAAACATATATAATAAAGAGTAGAGATACCAACCATCCCACCTCCCTTCCTTGGCCCAGCCGCATCATCCCAGAGCAACGCCAACCCACCCTGGTTCCTTGCTTGCCTCAACCCGTCCAGCCCATCTATGCACCCCATACCGCTTCGGCGATGCCCAGCGAGGGATCCCCTCTTCTTGTCTTCTTCCTCTTCCTATACGATAGAGCATCCACGATGGCCACCTGGGAGCCTGAAGGATGGGACGGCGATCCAAATGTATCCCAAGGCTATAAGAGGACCCCTGTTGTCCCATCAACCCTAACTGACATGGGTATGCCCAATAGGCACCCAACTACAGGCTACTTGGTGTGGCTAAACGAAAGGCCCACTCGATGACCTACCAAGGTCCATAACACCTATGATGGTTCAGCTGTACAAAGCACATATGGACACGGACTCCCAAGCGCACAAGACAAGGAAATATCAAGACTAGAATTTGAATAGAACTTGTAACCTACTTGTATCGGTACTTGATACCTAGTCTTCCCATATGTAAAGGCTAGGGGGTCCAACGAGGAGGGCACGCTACGCCATAACCCCCAATAGACAGATCTACGACCTAATCTCTCTCCACTGCCACAACAGATCTACAAATCTATATCTATCTCTCTCAACTCTCATACACACACCTCATGCCATATTGCATCTGCGCACCCTTGTAACCTTCGGTTCCGCCATCAATCAAGAACATACAAGCATGAGTAGGGTTTTCCCTCTGGGAGCCTAAACCTAGGTAAACACCGTGTTCCCTTTGCTGCGTGTCTGTTAACCGTCTCGTGATCTCCAGCCTCCCCATCTTCTCCAAACCCAAGTCCATAACAATGGGCATTGCCGAGTCAAACCCTCATCAATTGGCACCGTCTGTGGGAACTGGGGGCGATGATCGTGCGATCGTGACGGTCCCATCCACCACCGTCTTCGATTCATCCGCGATGGAGAACCACCTTTTCTTTGGTGCCATCGATTTCACCGTCCACTCATCGTCAACTCGCCAAAACTTTGACTCCATAGGCGACGGAGTCGAACTAATGTTAGGGAGCTTCTGCTTATAGGTGGGATAGATCGGCACCCTTCGCCTCCCTAAGCGAATACTGCCTTCGGCAGTCGCACCCGCTCCGTGGGTACCACCAATCGGTGCCCTGCGCATTGGATACTAGCGCGGCGGCCAAAGCGACGACATTGATGTGCAGCCACAAGAGCGTAGGCGTCGGGCGGCGCCAACAACGGAGCGACCAGCCTTTGAAACAACCTTCGTATCTCCATTGATGGCTAGTGGAAGAAGGCCGTTGAGTTGTTGCCAAGTGGGCCCTTGGCCACGCTCCCGTGGGAGGACACGGGAGAACACACACGCTATCCGAGTTGATGCAACCGTTGTCCAAATTTGGTGCACGAATAGGTCGATCCGAATGCATTGGTCTAGGTGGGTCGTGCCGCTGAAGAGACCGCGCACATCCTACACGTCTGCGCGAACGCGTTCAGACGGGTTGGGTTGTGTTGGTGGAGATGCACTGACTAAGTGTCTCCGGAGCGCCCGCAGTTGCCCATCTACGAAGGTGCAGTCCTCTGCGGGGCAGTGGAACGGCCTGTACTTGCAATCCTGGAGGTGCCCGCTCTGGTCGTAGCAGGGCAACTTGGCGGAGCATCCGTAGTCCGTGTTGGGGCAGGGCACCCTCAGGGACTCCACAATGTGCTCCGCGCCATGGCACCGCTTGTAGCCGCCGGAAAGGACGCGCCGATAGACATGGCACGAATCCGCTGCTGCCATCTTCTCCCTGCACTCTGAGCACACCATGTGTCCCACTTCACACTAGAGTTTTTTGGAAAAGAGTATATATTAATATCACGGGGATACCAATTACACCCGGCCTCTGCAACAACGCATGCCCTAGCGGCTCTATGGATGCACACAGCCCAGAAAAAAGAAAAAAGAATTACAAAAAGGAAAAGTCCCGCTACGGAGAACTAATCCTCAAAACAACAACACTGACACCATCAGAATAACAACAGTAGTCCCCACTCCAATAACAACGTCTTCAAGAAGGAAACAGAACCCAAGCGTCGTCGTTGCCCGATCAAAGATCATAGGTTTTCACCCTGGAGAAAGTCCTTGCTCACAAAACAATGCCTTCAACAAGGTCATTGCCAGGCACAACCAGTTAAGGCCAGACCTTGGATTTTCACCTTGCAAGGTAAGACAAGATAAGACTGGGAACTCCCCCTATGTTGTCTTCCCGCACCAACAGCCGCTGCAACGAGTCCCAGATCACGCAGCCAGATCTCCGTCGACACAATAACAAAAATCACCATCTCTACCCTCATATTTCCGCTTTGCTGACATTCTCTGCATCTGACTTCACCATGACACTAAGAATGGCACTTGGTGGGAACAAACAGCAGAGCTTCGCAATGTTCCCGCTGAAACCAAACGGACAAAAAAACAAGGTGCGCACGACCGAATACCTTCCGATCTAGCAATCTCCAGGCATGATACGCCCATGGGAGTTCGCTGGTGGAGCCTTCCGAAACCCGCCTCTCCAGACCAGATCAACGAGGGAAGATGTCAAGTAGATCTTCGTCTTCGTGCAAAGGAAACCAAAGGACCACCACCATTATTAGATCCGACACAGCGATCCCCACACCGCCAGCCATTTCCAGAGAACGGATCGAGCAGGCAACTAGGGTTGGAGAGCCGATCTTGGTCTTCCAACAGAATTCCATCATCGGCACCTCCTCCACTAGATCGCCCCACTCCACCGCCCTGGAGGAACGAACAAGTCGCCAGCACGGGGGACCGGCGACCGTTGCACGCCAGCACTTTGGACGTGCCTCCATGCCGCCGCCCTCCATGCTGCCTCGCGCTGCCGTGCCACCTTCCCCGCACCGCCGCTCCCTTCCCCGCCAATGTTCGACGCCTCTCCACGCTCCACCCTCACTACCCCTGTGACGATCCGCCTCCGCGCAAAGGGGATCGTTGGGGGAGCTCCTCCCTCACCCGCCGCCTTTGACGGCCAGGCGCGGTCGCCACCACCGACGCTGGCAGCGGCAGCGGCCGGTGGAGAGGAGATCGTGGCGCCTCTTTTTCTAGGGTTTGGCGCCTCCAGAGCCGCCCCGCGCGAGGCGACTCGAGAGGAGTTTTTGGTCTGGCCTGGTGCTTCACACTGCACTTAAGTCCAACTAAATTAAATTAGCAAAGGAAATACACCCACCGGGTGGAAGGTGAAATATGATGCGTGCGCTGTTAGCTAGTTGCGCCGTGGAGATTCGCATGTGTACCTGGAAGATTGGCGGCTTCATTGGACATTCGCATACCCCGCAGTCGAACGCGCTGGAGTCCACCACCGTCGCGTTCTCGATTAACGATGCAATGGTCCCCTGCTATTCTCGCGGCCTGCAGGCAGGAAGGAAAGGGGGGAGATTGAGTGCTCAAATAGATTCGTCAGTGGTATAAGCAAAGATCTAGGAACCAGGTGTTGGAATAACTAGCTGTCAGTTACATTTGTTTTTTCAGATTCAGATAAGTGTTTAGGAGTTAGCCGTTTTTTCAGTCAAAGCAGTTAGCGCTGGATGAGGACTTGCACGTCCCGATCGCAGCATAGTAGGAGCTAGTGGACTCGTTCCAGATCATGGGATGGCATGATCTAGTCGGTGGGCACGATCTCCACTTCTCAAACGTTTTGTAATTCTCGTCAATAAATAGAGAAAGCCAGGAGAAAAGCAGTATCAGTACACGACACAAAAACCATTGTCTCAGTTCCTTCCCCGAGTTCGTTTTCTCTGAAATCCAGCCACATCTGGTATCAGAGCGATAGTGAGAGAGATCCCTGTCGCCGCGATGACTGGGAAGACGGACAACACCGGAAGAAGAAGGGAGCTGACGACGGTGCCAGCACCTAGCTAGGCGAGAAGACACCACCGTCGTCATCACCTGCTAGGCTCACCGGCAATGAGCAAGTTGCGGCTGGTGGAGCCACACAGCAGCGCATGATGCGCAACGACGGAGGTAACTGGCCACAGCTGACACGCACGAATTACGCGGACTAGGCTGTCTTGATGCAGGTGATGCTCGAAGGCAGGTTCCTGTGGGACGCGATCGAGAACGGCACCGACATGCGTTCTGACGATCGTCTCTCTCTTGAGGCAATCCTCCGCGGCGTGCCGCCGAAGATGATGGCGACCCTCGCTGCGAAGGGTACTGCCAAGGGTGCCTGGGAAGCGTTGAAGATGATGCGGCTCGGCGTCGCCCATGTCCGTGACGCCAGGGCTGGCACGCTGAACAAGCAGTTCACGGTGATCCAGTTCAACGCCGGCGAGACCGTTGACGACTTCTCCATCTCACTACTAGGAAAACGGCTATAGGTAATCAGCACATCCGTGGCTCACATGGTTGAAGTGCCCCACGGCTAAAACAGGCGTGGCTCACCTGTGAGCAGTGCCCTACTAGTAACTAGAATAACCGTGGCGCACATGACTATAGTGCGCCACAGATGTGTGTGGGCCAGGGGCCTGTTGGCCGCACGCCAAACATCTGTAGCGCACTAGGGTCATGTGCGCCAGGGTTGTTAGTCTCATCTGTGGCGCACATGGGGGGGTGCGCTATGCCTAAGCGCACGCCCCCCTCTGCTGTGAAACGGCCACAAACTTCTGTGGCGCACTCGGCCTAGTGTGCCACTGGGAGTAGGAACATCTGTGGCGCACATGGCCTAGTGCGCCACGGATGTGTCGATTTTTTTAGGACAGCACTTTATGTGCACATGTGTGACCACACATCCACCACCCCACACTTCACTTTCCCCTTCTTCTTCCTCCTTAGATCTAGTCGGGATCTTCTCCTTCCCACCTCAATTTCTCCACCCATTCACCATTTTTAGCATGTAAAACTTGATTTGGATGTTACATAAGTAATAGAGGAGGTCTCCGATCTCTCATCTCCTTCTCCGGTCGACGCGCGCACCTCTCCTTTCCATATTTTCTCGCGATCGGTCTCTCATCTCGGTAAGTTGTCCATGTAAGGATGTGTTCATGTGTATATGGATGATGTGCTCATATGTATGTAGATGATCGATGCTCATGATGTGTGTATGTGGAGAGGATGGTCATATGTGTGTGTGTGTATATGGAGAGTATCGATGATGCTCATGCATGTGCGTATGGAGAGGATAATGATATGTTCATGTGTGTATGGATCAGTCTCGATCTCTCTCTCTTGTGTTTGTATGTGAACAAGTTGCCATTTGTTTTGCCTAAATGTTGATTCATTTCCATTTTGGCAAGACTTTGGCATTTCGCAAAGGTCCTAATTTTAGGATAGGTCATGCCGAAATTTTCTATCGACCATTGCATGCATAAATTCATTATGTGGTTCTAATAGACTTCAAAATTGTACCGTGTACACCGTGCAGGCAAAAATGGTCCGCATAATGAGCGAAGGCATTGTGGCTAGATTTTTGAAATGTGCGACGGCCGACATGATACGAAATAACAAGACATATATAAGATGTCCGTGCAGAAGATGCAAACTCAACTGGGTGATCGACCCAGATTCCAGAAATCTGCAGGCGCACCTGCTCCGCCATGGTTTCATGGATGGATACACTCGTTGGATAAGCGATGACGTAGATGATGGAGACGGTGAAGGTGGCCAACATGACGATGATCATCATCACGGCGAGAACGGGCGAGATGATGAAGAGTCTCCTGGAGATGGTGAAGGTGCGGAAGCAGACCGGGATGATGATGATCTAGATGCCGGAGGAGCAGACGACGATGGAACAACGTCAGGCTGGGTGCGGGACCCTTATGTGCAAGAGCTGCTTCTCAAGCAGACGAGTAACGCCAGGGCTGCCGCTAGAGAGAAATCCAAGCTTGCGCAACTTGAGAAAGATGCGGTTACTCCATTGTATGAAGGATGCAGGCCCGATGATACCCGGTTGAATGTAACGCTCAAGGCTATGGAGATGAAGGCAAAGCACAAATTGAGCGACGCAAGCTTCGACGATATGATGGCATTCTGGCACGATCGTCTCCCGGAGGGGAACACATGTCCAACTAGTATCGAGGATGCCAAGAAAATCGTCTGTCCTCTCGATCTACCGCACGTTAGATATCACGTATGCATCAACGATTGCATCATTTATCGGGGCGAGGACGCGGAGAAAACCACATGTCCGGTGTGCGGCGTGAGTCGATACAAGAAAGGGAAGAAAGCACCTCGAAAAGTGGTATGGTACTTTCCTATCACTCCTCGTCTGCAGCGCTATTTCGCGGACCCTAAGGAAGCGAAGCTCATGCGATGGCATGCGGAAAGGAAGAAGCCAGGAGATGATGATGACCCCGAAAAGGATGAGCTGCTGACGCACCCTTCAGATGCTAGCCAGTGGAAAGCATTGGACCTCGAATTCCCAGAATTCAGTGGATATTCGAGGAACATCAGGCTTGGTGCAAGCACCGATGGACTCAATCCGTTCGGTAGCCAGAGCAGCACGCACAACACTTGGCCCCTGTTTGTATGGATGTACAACCTCCCTCCATGGTTGTGCATGAAGAAGAAGTACATACAAATGAGTATGCTAATTCAAGGGCCGAAACAACCTGGTACCGACATCAATCTGTATCTCGGGCTGTTGAAAGAGGAGCTAGCCACGTTATGGGAATCTGGAGCCAATACTTACGACGCCGTCGCACAAGATTATTTCTCTATGAGAGCCGCGTTGATCACTACGGTGCAAGACTATCCAGGTTGCGGGTATATCTCGGGGCAGGTTATCCAAGGATTCTGCGCATGCGTTAGGTGCATGGATAACACAAGCTATCTCCAACTAGAGAAAGATCCAGGGTCATCGAAAACCGTGTTCATGGCACACCGGAGGTGGCTCGGCAAGAATGATCCATGGAGAAAACGTGGAGACCTGTTCGATGGAAAATCAGAGACCCGAGGAATCCTAGAGCGTAGGAGCAGCGAAGAAGTGGAAGAGTTGCTGAAAAACTGGAAAGATTGTCCTAAGCCTGGAAAGAAGCGAAAGAGGCAGCAACAAGACAAGCCGCTGATGAAGGTATGGAAAACAAGGTCTGTTTTCTGGGAGTTGCCATACTGGAAGTTTCTCCGCATGCCTCATAGCCTCGACATCATGCATATCATGAAAAACGTGTGCGAGAGTCTGGTCGCCACCATAATCAACATGCCAGATAGGACGAAAGATGGTCCGAAAGCAAGGCACGACCTGATATGCTTGGGTATCCGGAAGGAGCTTCACGAAGGACGCACTACTCCTGATGATCAGGAAGATGACGATGATCATGAGTCGGAGACGACACAAGGTCGTCGGAAGGGTAAAAAGTTCAAGAAGAACGAATATTACTGCCCTTCTTCTTGCTTCACTCTAAGCCAGGATGAGATCAAACAGTTTTTCAAGTGCCTTCTAGGAGTCAAATTTCCTTACGGCTACGCGGGCAAGATAAGCAGATACCTAGACGAGGCGAAGCAGAGGTTCAGTGGCATGAAGTCTCACGACTGTGCCGTGCTAATGACGCAGGTACTTCCGGTCGTACTAAGAGGGATAATGGACGAGCACGTCCGTGAAATGTTATTTGGCCTATGCAAGTTTTTCGACGTCATCTCTAGGAAGTCGTTTGGCTTGAATCAGCTCAGAAGGCTACAGGAGGAGATCTTGGTGATACTATGTGAGCTTGAGGTCTACTTCCCACCCGCATTCTTCGACATTATGGTGCATCTGCTGGTCCATGTCGTGGAGGACATCGTACAACTCGGGCCGATGTTCCTCCGCAGCATGATGGAGTTCGAAAGGATGAACGGACACATCAAAGGATACGTTCGCAACAGGTCCCGTCCAGATGGAAGCATAGCCAAGGGCTTTCTGGCCGAAGAGTGCATCTCTTTCTGCACGAATTATCTAGACATCGAGAACCCTGTCGGTCTTCCCGTCAACAGACACCTTGGCAAGATCGACGGATCTGGTCACCGAGAGGGTCGTCGCATACTGCATGCAGACTTCGATTTTCGACGCGCAGACTTTGATCGAGCAAACCTCGTCGCGCTACAGCATTTAGAACTGGTCGATCCTTGGGTACAGAAGCACAAAAGGTTAATCGAGAAGAAGTACAGTGACCGGGGCATACAGAGGACGCAGGGAGAAATAATCAAAGAGCACAACTCAGATTTCACGCGTTGGTTGAGGCAGACGCTCCTTGATAATCCCCCGCGCTCGCATTCTTCTGACACGGAAAAGATCATATTCACCTTATCGCAGGGACCGATGCAAAACCTGGTGACCTATCAGGCGTATGATATCAACGGCTACACATTCTACACGGAGGAAAAGGACAACAAGTGTGATTATCAGAACTCAGGCGTAACGTCGGAATTCTACACCGATGACAACGTGAAGGAAAGATTCTACGGAAGAATCGAGGAGATCTGGGAGCTCGACTACTGTGGAGAAAAGGTGCCGATGTTCCGTGTCAGATGGGCAAAGAGCGTCGAAAGAGAAGACCGATATTTCACAACCATGGTTATACCCGAAGCAGCCAAATCCAAGGCCGCCGGTGCAAACGTGGCCGCGAAAAATGAACCGTGGGTACTGGCTACCAAAGTGGACCAATGTTTTTTCATTACCGACCCGACAAAGCCTAGCCGTGTTGTCATGAGGAGAGGAAAAAGAAACATCATCGGAATGGATGGAGCCCATGCTACCTAAGAATTTGCGGAAGCTCGCCAGTTCGGAACTGCAGAGTGTGCATGACGGCGTGCTGACGATAGAGAGACGCCTTCTATCGGAGAAAGATCCCTCGCACCCGGTATTCGTGGTTAAGGTGCCACCAGGCTTGGGCTTCGTCGACAATGCCCCTGCGGATATGTTCTTCCTGCGGTTCGACGACATCTTCAATATGTTCCACCTATACCCGCTGCACTATACCATGGTCCGTCTGTTTTCTCTCAGCCTGGCCATGCAGATCATTAGAGAGAACACACCGGGCATCGCTATAGTGGACCCCTACTACATGCGTGACGGCTGCTTGGGTTTCCCCGCCGAACGACCTATCGTGGCCTCGTACCTAAAAAGAATCCTCGTGGCGAATAAGACAAAGGAATACATTCTCGTGCCTTACTTTCCCGAGTAAGTCGTTATTCACTCGCCACCGTCGATTGGCTTTATTAGATCATCATCATTCTTTTTCCAACACATTCCATTTGAATTTTTTGCGCAGAGATGAACACTGCACGCTCATCTCCTTATCGCCGAAGCATTCCCACGCCACGTATTTTGACTCGGGGAGTCTAGAAAAGAAGAAAAACTATGACAAGATCAAGGAAGTTCTGGATGATGCTCTCACTGGCTTTGCCTCGACGGAAGGCACCACCTTCGTGCGTACGAAGGTCAAGTTCGGCAGGCACGTCTTCAACCACGTAACGGAGTTCCCCTGCGTGAAGCAGCCGGAAAACAGTAAGAAGGAAGCCTACTACGCACTCCATCACATGAGGGCGTTCCTACTTGACCAGCAAAATTCTACGCTGCCAGTGTTGGAGATATGCCCTAGAGGCAATAATAAATGTAGTTATTATTATATCTTTGTGTTTATGATAAATGTTTACATTCATGCTATAATAGTATTAACAAGGAAACATTGATACTTGTGTGATTTGTAAACTTAATTTGAAGTCCCTAGTATAGCCTCTATACAACACTAGCTTGTTGGTTGATAAATGATTGTGGTTTCCCTATCATGAACATTGAGATGTTATCAACAACAAGATCATATCGTTGGGAGAATGATATGATGGACATACTCCTATAGATAAGCGTAGCATAAAGATCAAGTCATTTAAATAGTTCAATTGCTATATGCTTTCTGATACATAGTAACCTAATTCCTTCGACCATGAGATCATGCATATCACCTTTACCGGATGGATGCTTTGATGACATCAAACACCACACCGTAATTGGGTGGCTATAAAAGTGGCATTGAGTGTTCAGAAAGTATTGGTTGAGACACATGGATCAAGAGTGGGATTTGTCCATCCATATGACGGATAGATATACTCTGGGCCCTCTCGGTGGAATGTCATCCAATTAGCTTGCAAGCATGTGACTGGTTCACAAGGGATCACATATCACGGGAACGATAAAAGAGTACTTATCGGTAACGAGGTTGAACTAGGTATGCAGATATACCGACGATCATAACCTCGGATAAGTAAACTATCATGAGACAAAGGGAAATTGGTATCGTATGTAAGTGGTTCATTCGATCGCAAAGTAATCGTAGAAATATGTGGGAGCCATATGAATTTCCAGATTCCTCTATTGGTTATTGTTCGGAGAAGTGTCTCGATCATGTACGCATAATTCACGAACCGTAGGGAGACACACTTAAGGATTCGACGTTGTTTGAGTAGTTATGGTAGTATGAGAAAGAGACCGAATGTTGTTCGGAGTCTCGGATGGGATCCGGGATATCACGAGGTGATCCGGAATGGTCCGGAGAATAAGATTCATATAAGGAAAGTCCCGTTTCGGAGTTCGGGAATGATTCCGGTGTTTTCATCGGGAATGTTCTAGAAGGTTCCGGAATGTCCGGCACTCCGGAGGGGAAGGGGTACATGAGTGTGTCATTGCAAGTTGGAATTATTGCATCATGTACTAAGTGTATTCGCTGTCCAAAATAAAGGGTTTATTCAAATCCTAAATTGAAAAGTCAAACGGCTAGTTTGAAAGTCAAACGGCAAGTTTTTGGAAAGTGGAAAGAGGAGGAAGGAGGGAAACCGAGTTGGGGAGGGAATCCCTCCTCCAACCGGCGGCCCACCTCCAAGCCGAGTTGGGGAGGGACTCCCCTCCCTCCCTTGGCGCACCGGCCCCTCCACCTATATAAGGAGGGGCAGGGCTCCCTCCTCTAGACACACAAGTTCCTATCCTCTAAATCTAAACCCTAGCCACAGCCTCCGGTTTAGAGCCGTTTTGGTTTAGAGCTTCTAATTGCCCTAGCCTTCGGATTAGAGCCTTCTAATTGGTGTGTCTAAACCCTAGACCACTAAAGCTCTCTCATACTCCACCATACTCGCTCCGGCTTAAGGCGAAGCCCTGCGGGATCTCCCCTCTACTTCCGGTACCACGCCGTTGTGCTGCCGGAACCTCGAGGAGAGTGCTACAACCTCCGCTGCCTGCTGGAACAAGGGAGAGGAAGGTCTTCGTCGAGTACCGAACGTGTGACCGACTGCGGGAGCGCTGCCGGAACGCAGCGCCGGAAGGATCGTCTACGCGATCTTGAGATCGGGAAGAGTACGACTACATCACCCACGAGAATCCGCTCTCGTTAAACACTTTGGAATCTTCGAGGGTAAGTTATTCCATCGACTCGTTGCTACAATCTAGTAGATAGATCTTGGCTTGTTTGTTTGTATGCGATAGAAATTTTTTGTTTTCCATGCTACGAAACCCTACAGCCAGATCATCTCAAACAGTGGGCCGAAGCAAAGGCCAAGATCAATGATTCGGATATTAGACAAGAGATGTATCGCATCCAGCAGCAGTTTGGGGCAATCATCTTTCGTGATGTCATGACTTCGGGGGGGGGGGGATCTTCTACGGAGGAAATATCCCGAATAACCGTGACATAGAAGATCTCCTAGAGATGCAGGGTGACTATAGGAAGTTCATGACGAGACAGGGCGTCCTCCCGTTCCCTAAGCCGAGCCAGAAGGCTTGATGTTGGCCTAGTTGTAGTTACAAACTATAGATGACCTTTGTGTGTGTGTGTGTGTGGACGACAAGTGAACTTATTTTGCTTATTATTATATATCAATCAATGCTTGGTTTTTTTGCTTACTCTTTGGTCCTTTGCTCAATTTGGTCCTTCTTTTTTTCCTTACTCTTTTTTCGAGAATAATGCCGGTGATTGAAATGTCGTGGCACACTATATATGTGAATGTGCTACGATGGGACTGTGAGCCTTGTGATATGCACAAGTCCAGGTCTTGTGCATCCTACTTGGCTCACCGTTCCATCGTAGCATATTCCTGTGTCCAACGACCTATGTATATATATGAGGCATTCTTTTCGAGTTATTTTTGTCTTTTTCGAGAATATGCCGATGATTGAAATGTCGTGGCACAATATATATGTGAATGTGCTATGACGGGATAGTTAGCCTTGTGATATGCACAAGTCCAGGAATTGTGCATCCTACTTGGCTAACCGTTCCGTCATAGCATATTCATGTGTCCAACGACCTAGCTAGTTATATATGAGGCATTCTTTTCGAGCTACTTTGGTCTTTTTCGAGAATAATGCCGATGATTGAAATGTCGTGGCACACTATATATGTGAATGTGCTACGATGGGATTGTACGCCTTGTGCTATGCACAAGTCCAGGTGTTGTGCATCCTACTTGGCGTACGGTTCCATCGTAGCATATTCCTGTGTCCAACGACCTATGTATATATATGAGGCATGCTTTTTGAGTTACTTTGGTCTTTTTCGAGAATAATGCCGATGATTGAAATGTTGTGGCACACTATATGTGAATGTGCTGCGATGGGATTGTTCGCCTTGTGCTATGCACAGGTCCAGGTGTTGTGCATCCTACTTGGCGAACAGTTCCATCGTAGCATATTCCTGTGTCGAACAACCTAGTTATATATGAGGCATGCTTTTTGAGTTACTTTGGTCTTTTTCGAGAATAATGCCGATGATTGAAATGTCGTGGCACACTATATGTGAATGTGCTGCGATGGGATTGTCCGCCTTGTGCTATGCATAGGTCCAGGTGTTGTGGATCCTACTTGGCGGACAGTTCCATCGTAGCATATTCCTGTGTCGAACAACCTAGTTATATATGAGGCATGCTTTTTGAGTTTGGTCTTTTTGATTTAGGAGTACTTTCTATAAGTGTATCTTCATATGCGACTTTAATTATATATGTTTTTTTTTCAATAATCGGTTAATTATTATTGTCAACTTATAGATGACGTGGTACGTCGTGTACAAGGGACGGGTTCCCGGAGTCTACGATGATTGGGAAGACTGCCGGAGACAGGTGCACCGTTTCAGCGGCAATAGCTACAAAGGGTACAACACTATGGCGAAGGCGGAAGCTAGATACACGCGCTATCTAGCGGGAGTTAGGACAAGGAACCGGATGAAGACCTACACCTTCGTCGCGGCGGTGATCATGCTTATCTTCTTTGGTTATTTATCCCGCGTTTGTGTCTAGCTAGCTAGTTTAGATGTCTAGGCGAGCTTCCGAGCTCTAACTTGTTCGATCGACACATGTATTCGCATGTCACCAACTACTACTTTGTAACATGATCGAAACAATGTAACTTAGACTATGTATTCATGTCTAGGCGAGCTTCCGAGCTCTAACTTAAACAATGTAACATCACCCACGAGAATCCGCTCTCGTTAAACACTTTGGAATCTTCGAGGGTAAGTTATTCCATCGACTCATTGCTACAATCTAGTAGATAGATCTTGGCTTGTTTGTTTGTATGCGATAGAATTTTTTTTCCATGCTACGAAACCCTACAGTGGTATCAGAGCCGTGTCTATATGTAGATCTGTTGCACGAGTAGAACACAATGGTCATTGTGGGCGTTGATGCTTTTATTGTCAATTGCTTCTTGTGTACTTTGCATCTTGCGGTATGTTGGGATGAAGCGGCCCGGGCTAACCTTACATGACATCGTTCATGAGACTTGCTCCACGCTTGACATGCAACTTGTATTGCATAACTGGCTTTGCGGGTGCCTGTTTCTCCTAGCATAGTTAAGATCCAATTTACAACGGGTGATTAACAATACTAGTATCAATGTTGTGGTTCTTGTTCGTAAGTTAGAACGACACTTATTGAAAGCCCCAAACCACGTAAAATATGCAAAGAAAGTAGAGGCGTCTAACTTTGTTTTGCAGGGGTGTGCAGTGATGTGATATGGCCATGATTGTGATTATATTTGATGTATGCAATGTTCCTTATTGTAAGTTGGCAACCGGCAGGATCCATATGGTTGTCTTTAATTTATGTTAAGACCCGCGTGTCTATTCAAAGTAGTTGTAATAGTTGAAGCCGGTGGACGACAACCATGGAGATGCGTCATTGACCTTGATGCAATGCCGGTGATGATGGAGATCATGTTCGTGCTTGAAGATGGAGATCGGAAGCACAAAGAAGAAAGGCCATATCATATCACATATATATTGAATTGCATGTGATGTTAATCCTTTATGCATCTTGTATTGCTTAGTAGACGACGGTAGCATTATAAGATGATCCCTCATGCACATGAATTTCAAGTCATAAAGTGTTCACCCTTAGTTAGCACCGTTGCTAAAGCTTGTTGTTTCGAAGCACCACGTGATGATCGGGTGTGTTAGATTCCGCAAGTGTATACAACGTGAGCAAGCCATATTTGCTCATGCGGAAACTAAGGTTTGATCTTGACGAGCCTAGCATGTACAGACATGGTCTCGGAACACGGATCACCGAAAGGTAAAGCATGAATCATATAGTAGATATGATGAACATGTCGATTGTTCGCCATTGAAACTATATCAACTCTCGTGATGATCGGTGTTGAGGTAGTGGATTTGGTTCGTGTGATCACTAAAACAATGTGAGGGATATTGTTTTGAGTGGGAGTTCACCTAGATTAACTTTATTAATTAATTTGAACTCAATTTGTCATAAACTTAGTCTAAACTATTGCAAATATGTTGTAGATCAATGACAGCCCCTACCATCAATTTTAATGTGTTCCTAGAGAAATAAAAGTTGAAAAACAATGGAAGCAACTTCGCGGATTGGTTCCGCAATTTGAGGATTGTCCTCACAGCTGGTAATTTGACCTATGTGCTGGATGCACCGCTGGGTGACCCACCTGCAGCTGATGCTCCCGATGAAGTAAAGAATGTTTACCTCGCTCGGAAGAATCAGTACTCCATAGTTTAGTGTGCTATCTTGTATGGTTTGGAATCGGAGCTTCAGAAAAGGTTTGAAGATTCAGACCCATATGATATTGTCGAGGATCTCAAATTGATTTTTGAGACTCATGCGGCAATTGAAAGCTATGAGGCTTCTGAAAAGTTCTTTAACTGCAAGATGGAAGAGGGCAGCTCCGTCAGTGAGCATGTGCTTAAGATGTCTGGGCACGCAAACAAACTTCAAAGCTTGGGTATAGTGATTCCTAATGCTTTGGGGATTTACCGTGTCCCCCAATAACTACCACCAAGTTACAAGAACTTTGTGATGAACTACAACATGCAGAACATGAACAAGACGTTGCCAGAACTCTTTGCCATGTTGAAATATGCAGAAGTGGAGATCAAGAAAGAGCACCAAGTGTTGTTGGTCAATAAGACCACCAAATTCAAGAAAGGCAAGTCTAAGCAGAAGGGACACTTCAAGAAGGGTGGTAAGAAAGTTACCACGCCGACGAAGAAGACCAAGGCTGGACCTAAGCCTGATACTGAGTGCTTTTACTGCAAGGGAGAAGGTCACTGGAAGCGGAATTGCCCAAAGTACTTGGCGGATTTGAAGAACGGCAACATCAAGAAGAAAGGTATATCTGATATACATGTTATTGATGTGTATCTCACTAGTACTCGTAGGCCTGGGTATTTGATACTGGTTCGGTTGCTCATATTTGTAACTCGAAACAGGTGCTGCAGAATAAACGGAAGCTAGCGAAGAACGAGGTGACGATGCGTGTGGGAAACGGATAAAAGGTTGATGTGATCGCGGTCGGCACGCTACCCCTTCATCTACCATCGGGATTAGTTTTATACTTAAATAATTGTTATTTGGTGCCTGCGTTGAGCATGAACATTATATCGGGATCTTGTTTATTGCGAGACGGTTACTTGTTTAAGTCCGAGAATAATGGTTGTTCGATTTATATGAGTAATATGTTTTATGCACATGCACCTTTGATAGATGGTCTATTCTTATTGAATCTCGATAGTGGAAATACACATATCAACAACATTGAGGCTAAACGTTTGAAATCAAGCGATAATTCGACCTATATGTGGCACTGTCGTCTTGGTCACATTGGAGTGAAACGTATGAAGAAACTCCATTCCGATGGACTTCTTGAATCACTTGATTTTGAATCACTTGAAAGATGCGAAGCATGTCTGATGGGAAAAATGACTAAGACTCCATTTTCTGGTATGATGGAGCGAGCTACAGACTTATTGGAAATCATACATACCGATGTATGTGGTCCAATGAGTGTAGCATCGCGCGGTGGTTATCGTTATGTTCTTACCTTCACGGATGACTTGAGTAGATATGGGTATATCTATTTCATGAAACATAAGTCCGAAACTTTCGAGAAGTTTAAGGAGTTTCAAAGTGAGGTAGAGAATCAACGTAACAAGAAGATTAAATTTCTACGTTCTGATCGTGGAGGTGAATATCTGAGTTACGAATTTGGCGAGCATTTGAAGAAATGCGGAATACTTTCACAATTGACACTGCCGGGAACACCACAGCGTTATGGTGTGTCCGAACGTCGTAATCGAACTCTCTTAGATATGGTTCGTTCTATGATGTCACTTACAGATTTACCGCTATCATTTTGGGGTTATGCATTAGAAACAGCCGCATTCACTTTAAATAGGGCACCGTCTAAATCCGTTGAAACGACACCGTATGAATTATGGTTTGGGAAGAAACCTAAATTGTCGTTCCTTAAAGTTTGGGGATGCGAAGCCTATGTAAAGAAGTTACAGCCGGACAAGCTTGAACCCAAAGCGGAAAAATGCGTCTTCATAAGATACCCGAAGGAAACTATTGGGTATACCTTCTATCATAGATCCGAAGGCAAAATCTTCGTTGCCAAGAATGGATCCTTTCTAGAGAAGGAATTTCTCTCGAAAGAAGTGACTGGAAGGAAATTAGAACTCGACGAGGTTGTCGAACCTTCTCTCGAAATTGCGAGTAGCGCAGCACCGGAAGAAGTTCCTGTGGTGCCTGCACCAATTAGAGAGGGAGCTAATGATGGTGATCATGAAACTTCAGTTGAAGTTGCTACAGAGCCTCGGAGGTCAACGAGAACTCGTACCACTCCAGATTGGTATGATTCCGTTATGAATGTCACGTTGGTGGACAACACCGATGACCCCGAGACATATGAGGAAACGATGATGAGCCTAGATTCCAATAAATGGCAAGAAGCCATGAAATCCGAGATTGGATCCATGTACGAAAACCAAGTATGGACTTTGGTGGACTTACTGGATGGTCGGAAGGCTGTCGAGAACAAATGGATTTTCAAGAAGAAAACAGATGCTGATGGTAATGTTACTGTCTATAAAGCTCGACTTGTCGCAAAAGGGTTTCGACAAATTCAAGGAGTTGACTACGATGAGACTTTCTCACCAGTAGCGAAGCTAAATTCTGTGAGGATTATGTTAGCAATCGCTGCATATTATGATTATGAGATATGGCAGATGGATGTCAAAACAACATTCCTCAATGGAGACATTGATGAAGAGCTGTATATGATGCAACCCAAAGGTGTTGTCGATCCTAAAGATGCTAACAAGGTATGCAAACTTCAACGATCCATCTATGGATTGAAGCAAGCATCCCGAAGTTGGAATCAACGTTTTGATAAGGTGATCAAAAGTTTTGGTTTTATACAAACTTATGGAGAAGCTTGTATTTACAAGAAAGTGAGTGGGAGCTCTGTAGCATTCTTAATACTATATGTGGATGACATATTGTTGATTGGGAATGATGTAGACCTTCTTAATAGTGTCAAGGAATATTTGAATAAAAGTTTTTCAATGAAGGATCTTGGCGAAGCAGCTTACATATTAGGCATAAAGATTTATAGAGATAGATCGAAACGCCAAATATCATTGTCACAGAGTACATATTTGGACAAAGTTCTAAAGAGGTTTGGAATGGAAGAAAGCAAGAAAGGGTTCTTCCCCATGTTGCCCAATACGACCTTGAGTAAAACTCAAAGTCCGACATCGGCAAAAGATAGAGAGAGGATGAGTAAGACTCCCTATGCCTCAGCCATAGGATCTCTAATGTATGCCATGCTATGTACTAGACACGACATTGCATATGCTGTTAGTTTGAATAGCAGATATCAAAGTGATCCAGGAGTGGATCATTGGACAGCGGTCAAAAACATCCTTAAGTACTTGAGAAGAACTAAGGATATGGTTCTTTCTTATGGAGGTGATGAACAGCTCGTTGTTAATGGTTACACCGATGATAGTTGGAACACCGATCCGGATGATTCTAAATCACAATCCGGATACGTATTTATTTTGAATGGTGCAGCAGGTAGCTGGAGGAGTGCAAAGCAAAGCGTTATGGCGAGATCTTCAACTGAATCGGAATACATGGCTGCTTCGAAGGCTTCACAAGAAGCGATATGGATGAAAGAGTTCATTACAGAGCTAGGTGTGCTTCCTAGTGCGCTGGACCCAATGTCTATCGATTGTGATAACATGGGCGCCATAGCCAATGCGCAAGAACCAAGGTCACACAAGAAGCTGAAGCACATCAAGCTACGTTTTCAAGCTATTCGAGAACATATCCAGGATGGGGATATAAAGATTTGCAAAGTACACACAGATCTGAATGTGGCGGATCCGTTGACTAAACCTCTCCCGAGGGCAAAACATGACCAGCACCAAACTGCCATGGGTGTTCGGTATATTACCATGTAATCTAGATTAGATGACTCTAGTGCAAGTGGGAGACTGTTGGAGATATGCCCTAGAGGCAATAATAAATGTAGTTATTATTATATCTTTGTGTTTATGATAAATGTTTACATTCATGCTATAATAGTATTAACAAGGAAACATTGATACTTGTGTGATTTGTAAACTTAATTTGAAGTCCCTAGTATAGCCTCTATACAACACTAGCTTGTTGGTTGATAAATGATTGTGGTTTCCCTATCATGAACATTGAGATGTTATCAACAACAAGATCATATCGTTGGGAGAATGATAGGATGGACATACTCCTATAGATAAGCGTAGCATAAAGATCAAGTCATTTAAATAGTTCAATTGCTATATGCTTTCTGATACATAGTAACCTAATTCCTTCGACCATGAGATCATGCATATCACCTTTACCGGATGGATGCTTTGATGACATCAAACACCACACCGTAACTGGGTGGCTATAAAAGTGGCATTGAGTGTTCGGAAAGTATTGGTTGAGACACATGGATCAAGAGTGGGATTTGTCCATCCATATGACGGATAGATATACTCTGGGCCCTCTCGGTGGAATGTCATCCAATTAGCTTGCAAGCATGTGACTTGTTCACAAGGGATCACATATCACGGGAACGAGAAAAGAGTACTTATCGGTAACGAGGTTGAACTAGGTATGCAGAGATACCGACGATCATAACCTCGGATAAGTAAACTATCGTGAGACAAAGGGAAATTGGTATCGTATGTAAGTGGTTCATTCGATCGCAAAGTAATCGTAGAAATATGTGGGAGCCATATGAATTTCCAGATTCCTCTATTGGTTATTGTTCGGAGAAGTGTCTCGATCATGTCCGCATAATTCACGAACCGTAGGGAGACACACTTAAGGATTCGACGTTGTTTGAGTAGTTATGGTAGTATGAGAAAGAGACCGAATGTTGTTCGGAGTCTCGGATGGGATCCGGGATATCACGAGGTGATCCGGAATGGTCCGGAGAATAAGATTCATATAAGGAAAGTCCCGTTTCGGAGTTCGGGAATGATTCCGGTGTTTTCATCGGGAATGTTCTAGAAGGTTCCGGAATGTCCGACACTCCGGAGGGGAAGGGGTACATGAGTGTGTCATTGCAAGTTGGAATGATTGCATCATGTACTAAGTGTATTCGCTGTCCAAAATAAAGGGTTTATTCAAATCCTAAATTGAAAAGTCAAACGGCTAGTTTGAAAGTCAAACGGCAAGTTTTTGGAAAGTGGAAAGAGGAGGAAGGAGGGAAACCGAGTTGGGGAGGGAATCCCTCCTCCAACCGGCGGCCCACCTCCAAGCCGAGTTGGGGAGGGACTCCCCTCCCTCCCTTGGCGCGCCGGCCCCTCCACCTATATAAGGAGGGGCAGGGCTCCCTCCTCTAGACACACAAGTTCCTATCCTCTAAATCTAAACCCTAGCCACAGCCTCCGGTTTAGAGCCGTTTTGGTTTAGAGCTTCTAATTGCCCTAGCCTTCAGATTAGAGCCTTCTAATTGGTGTGTCTAAACCCTAGACCACTAAAGCTCTCTCATACTCCACCATACTCGCTCCGGCTTAAGGCGAAGCCCTGCGGGATCTCCCCTCTACTTCCGGTACCACGCCGTTGTGCTGCCGGAACCTCGAGGAGAGTGCTACAACCTCCGCTGCCTGCTGGAACAAGGGAGAGGAAGGTCTTCGTCGAGTACCGAACGTGTGACCGACTGCGGGAGCGCTGCCGGAACGCAGCGCCGGAAGGATCGTCTACGCGATCTTGAGATCGGGAAGAGTACGACTACATCACCCACGAGAATCCGCTCTCGTTAAACACTTTGGAATCTTCGAGGGTAAGTTATTCCATCGACTCGTTGCTACAATCTAGTAGATAGATCTTGGCTTGTTTGTTTGTATGCGATAGAAATTTTTTGTTTTCCATGCTACGAAACCCTACAGCCAGATCATCTCAAACAGTGGGCCGAAGCAAAGGCCAAGATCAATGATTCGGATATTAGACAAGAGATGTATCGCATCCAGCAGCAGTTTGGGGCAATCATATTTCGTGATGTCATGACTTCGGAGGGGGGGGATCTTCTACGGAGGAAATATCCCGAATAACCGTGACATAGAAGATCTCCTAGAGATGCAGGGTGACTATAGGAAGTTCATGACGAGACAGGGCGTCCTCCCGTTCCCTAAGCCGAGCCAGAAGGCTTGATGTTGGCCTAGTTGTAGTTACAAACTATAGATGACCTTTGTGTGTGTGTGTGTGGACGACAAGTGAACTTATTTTGCTTATTATTATATATCAATCAATGCTTGGTTTTTTTGCTTACTCTTTGGTCCTTTGCTCAATTTGGTCCTTCTTTTTTTCCTTACTCTTTTTTCGAGAATAATGCCGGTGATTGAAATGTCGTGGCACACTATATATGTGAATGTGCTACGATGGGACTGTGAGCCTTGTGATATGCACAAGTCCAGGTCTTGTGCATCCTACTTGGCTCACCGTTCCATCGTAGCATATTCCTGTGTCCAACGACCTATGTATATATATGAGGCATTTTTTTCGAGTTATTTTTGTCTTTTTCGAGAATATGCCGATGATTGAAATGTCGTGGCACAATATATATGTGAATGTGCTATGACGGGATAGTTAGCCTTGTGATATGCACAAGTCCAGGAATTGTGCATCCTACTTGGCTAACCGTTCCGTCATAGCATATTCATGTGTCCAACGACCTAGCTAGTTATATATGAGGCATTCTTTTCGAGCTACTTTGGTCTTTTTCGAGAATAATGCCGATGATTGAAATGTCGTGGCACACTATATATGTGAATGTGCTACGATGGGATTGTACGCCTTGTGCTATGCACAAGTCCAGGTGTTGTGCATCCTACTTGGCGTACGGTTCCATCGTAGCATATTCCTGTGTCCAACGACCTATGTATATATATGAGGCATGCTTTTTGAGTTACTTTGGTCTTTTTCGAGAATAATGCCGATGATTGAAATGTTGTGGCACACTATATGTGAATATGCTGCGATGGGATTGTTCGCCTTGTGCTATGCACAGGTCCAGGTGTTGTGCATCCTACTTGGCGAACAGTTCCATCGTAGCATATTCCTGTGTCGAACAACCTAGTTATATATGAGGCATGCTTTTTGAGTTACTTTGGTCTTTTTCGAGAATAATGCCGATGATTGAAATGTCGTGGCACACTATATGTGAATGTGCTGCGATGGGATTGTCCGCCTTGTGCTATGCATAGGTCCAGGTGTTGTGCATCCTACTTGGCGGACAGTTCCATCGTAGCATATTCCTGTGTCGAACAACCTAGTTATATATGAGGCATGCTTTTTGAGTTTGGTCTTTTTGATTTAGGAGTACTTTCTATAAGTGTATCTTCATATGCGACTTTAATTATATATGTTTTTTTTCAATAATCGGTTAATTATTATTGTCAACTTATAGATGACGTGGTACGTCGTGTACAAGGGACGGGTTCCCGGAGTCTACGATGATTGGGAAGACTGCCGGAGACAGGTGCACCGTTTCAGCGGCAATAGCTACAAAGGGTACAACACTATGGCGAAGGCGGAAGCTAGATACACGCGCTATCTAGCGGGAGTTAGGACAAGGAACCGGATGAAGACCTACACCTTCGTCGCGGCGGTGATCATGCTTATCTTCTTTGGTTATTTATCCCGCGTTTGTGTCTAGCTAGCTAGTTTAGATGTCTAGGCGAGCTTCCGAGCTCTAACTTGTTCGATCGACACATGTATTCGCATGTCACCAACTACTACTTTGTAACATGATCGAAACAATGTAACTTAGACTATGTATTCATGTATGAGACTTATCTATATGTATTTGTTTCAATCTTGTTTTTCATATTGAGTATTTATATATATAATTGTATATCTTGTATCTCTGTGTGTGTATATCTGCTGTAATATTGTATATAATCTGTATTGCATATAATCTGGCTCGGAAATTAAAAAAAACAAAAAATACATCTGTGGCGCATATGGTCTACCTTCTATGGCGCACTACACCTAAAGCGCACTATGGAAGTTTAGTGGCGCACTAGATAGTGCGCCACAGAAGATCCCAGGGGTAGCGCACCATCCTAAACTTCTGTGGCGCACTAGGAGGTGCGCTACGCCTATCGTGCCACGGCTGAGAGATAGCCGTAGCGCAAGGCTCGTGGCGCACTGCTAGTGCCCCACGGATGGGCGATGGGCATTTCGGGTGCGCCACTAACAGCCTGTTTCCTAGTAGTGTCTGCATCACAAGCATGGTGAATCAGATGGGGCTCCTCGGCAAGGTCATCCCTGAAGGGGAGACAGTGGGCAAGATGATGTCCGTGCTGCCCCGCTGCTATGGCCAGATCGCCATGTCCATCGAGACACTGGTGGATCTCGACACCCTCTCGATCGAGGAGCTGGGCGGGCGGCTCAAGGCTGTAGAAGAGCGGTACTGCCTCGACAACGACCTCATAGTCGGTGCTGGAGAGCTGCTCCTCACTGAGGAGGAGTGGCGCGCGCAACAAAAGCCGTGGTGGCGGCTCATCAAGCGGCGGCTCCAACGGATCCGCGACGACGCACACAAGGATGGCGGCTCTGGAGGCGCATCGAAGGACGACGTGTGCCGCTACTAAAACAAGAAGGGTCACTGGGCCCACGAGTGCAGGAAGAAGAAGTGGGAGGAGGCGCACCTTGCCTGTGAAGAAGGAGGCGGCGACGATGGCGATGATGCAAATCCTGCGCTCCTGATGGTCGGGGTCACCGCTGCCTCGTTTGAGCCCGGGCACGTCGGCGGCCAGGTCTTCCTCAACAAGACCCACGCCAAGGCCAACCTCGGCTCCGAGACCGCGCCGTGCGACGACCGCTGGTACTTGTACATGGGCTCCTCCAACCACATGTCCGGCGACCGTGCGGCGTTTGCGGAGCTGGACAGGAGCGTCAAGTGCAGCGTCAAGTTCAGGGATGGCTCGACGGTCGACATCTGTGGCCGCGGGACGGTGGCGTTCACGGTCCGCTCCGGTGACCAGCGCGCGCTCACCAATGTGTGCTACATACCACGTCTCAAGACCAACATCGTCAGCCTTGGTCAGCTGGACGAGAACGGCTGCGACACGGAGATCCACACCGGAGTCCTGACGCTGTACGACCACAGCGGACGTGAACTCGCTCAGGTACGGTGCAATGCCCGACGCCTCTATGTCATAAAGCTGGAGATCTCTGATCATGTGTGCCTGTCAGCCCAGAACGGCAGCACGGCATGGCGCTGGCACGCACGCCTTGGACACCAGCACTTCGAGGCGCTCCCGCGGATGGCGCGGGAGAAGATGGTGCATGGCCTGCCAGTTGTTGACCATGTCGAACAGCTGTGCGACGCATGCCTCGCCGGCAAGCAGCGTCATGCACCGTTCCCGCAGAAGTCCAAGTACCGCGCAAAGGACTCCCTCGAGCTTGTCCACGCTGACCTATGCGGCCCCATCTCGCCACCGACGCCGAGCGGCAATCGTTTCTTCATGCTGCTCGTCGACGACGCCACGCGCTACATGTGGGCAGTGCTGCTCGCAGGCAAGGACAGAGTTGAGGAGGCGATCAAGCGGTTCAAGGCAGCCTCCGAGTTGGAGTCAGGGCGCTCCCTTCACATGTTCCGCACTGACCGGGGAGGAGAGTTCTCCTCGAACGCCCTCGGCACATTCTTCGCCACGCACGGCGTCCAGCGCCACCTCACCGCGCCATATTTCCCATAGCAGAACGGCGTCGTCGAGCGCCGCAACCAGACTGTGGTGGGGATGGCGCGGAGCATGATGAAGGCCAAGGGGATGCCAAGACGGTTCTGGGGAGAGGCCGTGGAAATGGCCGTGTATGTATTGAACCAGTCGTTCACGAGGAGCATGGACAGCGTCACCCCGTTCGAGGCCTGGCACGGACGTAAGCCAGACCTAGAGCACCTGAGGGTGTTCGTGTGCGTGGCACATGTCAAGGTGACATGTCCCGGCCTCAAGAAGCTGGATGATCACAGCATACCAATGGTGTTCCTCAGGTATGAACAAGGATCCAAGGCCTATCGCTGTTTTGATCCTACATGATATCGCGTTCACGTGTCTCGCGACATTATGTTTGACGAAGACGCTTGCTGGGATTGGGGCGACAGCAACGTCGATGGCAGCAACGACGTGCCGTTTGTCGTCGAGTTCATGGTGCACGGGGGAGAACTAGGGGCGGATTTACCAGGGAGGCTTCGATAGGATCGAGCCTACCCTCTATTTTTACCATGATACCTTCAAAAAAATGTGCCTCAACCATGATTGATGATGAAAGCTCAAAGTTTTGTAGTTACAGAGGGAAATAACTGCTAAAATGAGTCTATACTGATTGCCTCACCAACTTTGGCCTTACGGGTGTAGCTCCTTGGCCCAACTATGTAGATAAGTGCGAGAAGTCCAGTGTAAATGGTTGCCTGGTTAAACATTTAAGCAATCACCTTAATGTTTGAATATGGTAGCCGACGGTGTAGCTCGAAGTAAAGTACCCTGACAACGAGCTGAACATTCACTCGAAGCGCACTACATCTACGTATATTTTCTCAGTCTTTTAGTTATCATTGTGTGATATCAAATATTGTTTGGTTGATAAGAAATCATGTCGTTGAAATTAGAGTTGAATGAGTGAAGTCGTGCTTGCTAATTATCCTAACTTATATTAAGCAGCCATACATGGCTTTCAAAGACACAAGAACTTTCAATATAGAACTAGATTATTGGCTTGCTTCAATTTTCTCATGTTACATGGTGCGTGGACATAAATGGTTTGAAATTATGTTCAAGTTTTTTAGCCTATCCTTCAATTTGTTCCTAGATTCGCCACTGGGGAGAACCAGCAGCAAAAGGCTCCGCTGTGACGCCAGCAGCGAACGGTGATCGGGTGCCAGCGACAACGACACCACCCACGTCGCCTCCGCAGGACGGCAGCGTAATGTCATCAAGCACGCCCACGCCGCCACTGCTGGGCGGCAGCGCCACATCTCCACCAAGCGCGCCACGATTCGTATCGCCGCTAGCCGCGTTCCAGGAGATGCTAGATTCCTCTGATAACGCGGGGAGGCCACACCGATTCCGCCTCGTCTCCGATGTGGCAGGCATGGACACGGAGGAGCCAGACCAAGCCAATTGGCTCTTCTTCGTCGAGGACCCCAACACTTTTGCCGATGCAGAGCCACATGACTGCTGGCGGGCGACGATGATGGAGGAGATCGGGGCCGTCGAGGAGAACGTGACATGGTCGCTCACCGATCTGCCACCTGGACATCGAGCCATCAGGCTCAAGTGGGTGTTCAAGACGAAGAAGGAAGCCACCGGCCGCGTCATCAAGCACAAAGCCCGCTTGGTCGCCAAGGGGTATGTGCAGCGCGAAGGGGTGGACTTCGAGGATGAGTTCGCTCCGGTGGATCGCCTCGACTCCGTGCGGGTCATGGTGGGCATCGCAGCTCAGGAGAAGTGGGAGCTCCATCATCTTGATGTGAAATCTGCTTTTCTTAATGGTGAATTGCAGGAGGAAGTATACGTGAGCCATCCGCCTGGGTTCGTGCGCAGCGGCGAGGAGGGCAAGGTGTATCGCCTGCACAAGGCGTTGTACGGCCTTCGCCAAGCTCCACGCGCCTGGAACATGAAGCTGGACGGCACCCTGAAGCAGCTCGGGTTCGTCAGCAGCCCATCCGAGCACGCCATGTACATGCGAGGGCAAGGGCGATCGCGGCTTCTCCTCGGCGTGTATGTGGACGACCTGATCGTCGCCGGCGCGGATCTTGACGAGATTCAAGTGTTTCAAGCAGGAGATGATGACCCAGTTCAGCATGAGCGATCTGGGCCTGCTACACTACTACCTCGGCATCGAAGTTCATCAGAACACGAGCGGCATCACCCTGTCCCAAGGCTCGTACGCGCGCAAGCTACTGGAATGGGCAGGCATGATCGGGTGCAATCCTGCCCAGGTTCCCATGGAGGCACGACTTAAGATGAGCAAGAACAGCAAGGCGCCGGCGACGGACTCCACCTTCTACCGGAGTGTGGTAGGGTGCCTGCGCTATCTTGTGCACACCCGCCCGGACATCTCCTACACCGTCGGCTTCGTGAGCCGGTTCATGGAGTCTCCCACCATCGAGCACTTGGCGGTCGTCAAGCACCTCCTCCGCTACATTGCTGGCACCACTGATCTTGGGTGCAGGCACACTGGAGGAGGCGACGCGGTGCTGACCGGTTTCAGCGACTCCGACTTAGCCGGCGATATGGATGATCGCAAGAGCACCGCCGGCGTCCTCTTTCTGCTGGGAGGAAACACTATCACTTGGCAATCCCAGAAGCAGAAAATTGTGGCACTCTCCTCATGCGAGGCAGAGTATGTTGCTGCCATGACGGCAGCCTGTCAGGGAGTGTGGCTGTGTCGATTGCTCGAGGATCTCATCGGCAGGCAGTACAGCTCCACCAATCTCTTCATCGACAACAAGTCAGCCATCCAATTGTGCAAGAATCTGGTGTTTCACGATCGGAGCAAGCATATTGAGGTACGCTACCACTTCATCCGCGAGTGCGTCGAGGCCGGCAAGATCGTCGTCGACTATCTTGGCCGTACCAGGTTCCTGGAGCTGACATTCTCACTAAACCACTTGGCCGTACCAGGTTACTGGAGCTGCGTGCGAAGATTGGCATGGTGGATGTCAAGAACTACAGCTAGATTAGGGGGAGATTGTTGGAATAATTAGCTGTCAGTTACATTTGTTTTTTCAGATTCAGATAAGTGTTTAGGAGTTAGCCGTTTTTTCAGTCAAAGCAGTTAGCTCTGGATGAGGACTTGCACGTCCCGATCGAAGCATAGTAGGAGCTAGTGGACTTGTTCCAGATCATGGGATGGCATGATCTAGTCGGTGAACACGCTCTCCACTTCTCACACGTTTTGTAATTCTCGTCAATAAATAGAGAAAGCCAGAAGAAAAGCAGTATCAGTACACGGCACAAAAACCATTGTCTTAGTTTCTTCCCCGAGTTCGTTTTCTCTGAAATCCAGCCACACCAGGAAGAGACAAATAAACTGAACTGACGGTTAAACCAAGTATTGCTGAATCTATGAACATACTAGTACAATACAACAAGGGAGTGAGATGTAGCTGGAGTACTGGAAACAACAAACAAGGTCAAAACCGATTCCCTACAAGAGTTTCAAGAAACCATGCCAGCAGCCGCGCTGAAGATGAACAACGCGTAACAGGAACACAAAACGGGGGGGAAGGTCAGAACTTAGAAGGGAGACTGAAAGCTAAATCTGAAGCGTGTCTTATGACAATAAAGCATCTACGTTGCAGAAAACAGAAACAGTTCGACTGCAGGTCGTTTTCTACAGATTAAGAAAAGCAAGAGATCAGGATGAGACGAACACTTACGCCCGTAGCAGAAGAAGTCGCTCGACGGGCAGCAGAGGGGGGAGCGAAGACAAGGAAGAGCGACCGGACGCCAAGGAGGAAGAGAACAAAAGGGACGGGTTAGAGCAAGATCAATAAGAGAAACAACAGCCGGATGTATACTAATGCCGTGTCACTTAGGGCATATCTACGGGTCGATCAAAACGGTCTATTTCTGTCCCGTTTGGGTTGGACGGTGGTCGCTTTTGGGTCATTGTTTGGCCTGTCTGGCTAACTGCGCCCGGCGGTCCAATATATTTGTCCATCGTCCCTTGATGTCACCGTTTGACACCCTTGACGATGGGACGTTAATCGTGACTCAGCGTTGGCTATCAGCGTCGGCGGTTTCCAGCACGGCCAACGTTTTTCGCTATCGAAACTTTCGGTTTCCCGCGCCGCCTCGCCTACCGCGGCCAGAAGACTTCCCATACCTCCCCGGCCATTTCCCGCCTTCGCAGCGGTCTATAAAAGACGACTATCAGTGCGGCGGAGACAACAAGTCTAAGCAAGAGCAAACCAGCAGCCGAAAAAACGCCAACCACCAACAGCCATGCCTCGCCGCAATATCGCCAACTGGACCAAGATTTGGAAGATGTGCCGCACCCGCTACCTGGAGGTGGAGATCGACGTCATCCACCTCGAGGCCACGTTGTTGGCCAAGCGCATGAGCGAGGCACGGTGGTTCGCGGCCAGGTGCACGACCATTACCGCAAACGTCTATAGCAGCTGGCCATTTGGTCCGCTAGGGCGGCGATCGACGGGGCCGACGATGGCGGCAACGGTGGCCGCGGCAATGATGGCCGCGACAACGGTAGCGACTAGCCATAGCGACAGCCTCCTCCAGGAGTAATAGTAGTCCCCTTTTATTTTATTTAAATGTCCCTTTTTTTAGTTGGCAGAGCCTAATCAAATAAAAAGCTATCGTTTAAGTAATAATGTTTCACTTACATATCGGTCCCGAGTGGCCGACTGACGGACACCTGCATGGTTCGCGCGTCAACCGTTGACCAAATTTCATGCATAGATCGGTCGAGCCGGACACGCCTGTCCGGATGGGTCGTGCCGCTGGGGCGCCGCACATGTCCCGCACGTCTGCGCAAACGAGTTCGGACGGGTTGGGTCGACCCGGTGAAGATGCCCTTACTTCCCTTCGTGCGCTAATAAGTGTACTCCTAGCCTTGTTCTAAGTCAAATTTAGTAAAATTTGACTACCTTTATACAAAAATGTAACAATATTTATAACACTAAATTGGCACTACTAGATTTGATTTCAAATTTATTTTTATAATATAATAATTTTATGTAATATATGTTGCTATATTTATCTATAAGTTTAGTCAAATTTAGTAAAGTTTGACTTAGACAAAAGTTAGAAATACACTTATTTGCGCTTATAACCTTTACCAATAAATTGTCTATACTTAGAAACGACTATTTTATTGAACTCAAATACCAACTTAAATACTTTTTTGCAAAGAAGAAACCACTAACAAGATTCATAGTTTTTTAGGGCACATGTTGCACGTTCTTCGGCTGCACGATCTTTTCTAAAATAAACTTTAGATCTATCGTGCCAACATCACAAACAGAAGCATGTGATCTATCTCTTGTGGCTGATAAGAAGAAAACAAAAAAATATTAGCACACACATCAATATTAGCATCGGTATCAATCAACCAATTTGTAAACTGACAAATTGATAAAACAGTAGATAAATTACCATATTGGATGCACCCTTATCATTGTTGCTGACAGACTTAGAGTTCTGTCCATTCTGTTTCTTTCTGCCTTTGTGCTGCTTGCAGTTTGGAGCCCAATGTCTAACCTCGTCGCACATAAAACAGGGATCATGTGATTTGTTCTTCATATTATTTTTTAAGTTGGTAGTCTTAACGACCTTGTTCTTCCCCTTAAACTTGTTGTGGAAGTTCTTCTGCACCACATTGGCGCTTGACTAGGGTGCCTCAGCTCCCTTTGGGTGTGCGTACATTGTCTTTGCCTTTTCCTCAAGTTCCAGAAACTCGATGAGATTCTCAAGAGACATCTCTTTCCTCTAGTGTTCGAGGTTAGTGGCAATACTCCTCTAGAACTGAGGAAGCTTAGAAATAATGCATCCGGCAACAAATTTGTCAAGCAACGAACACTTCAGGAGATGAAGTTCTTTTGCAATGCACTATATCTCATGAGCCCGTTCAACCATAGGACAGTTTTAAACTATCATGTAGTCATGAAACTGCTTCATGGCATACAGTTCACTATCGGCATAAGTAACACCGAATTTTTCTTCGAGTGCATCTCACAGTTCCTTGGCATTTTCCATATGTAAATATGCGTCAACCAACTTATCCCCAATGACACTTATGACATAGCGTACGAAGAATATGGTGGTCTTCTTGAATGCCTTCTTCTGATCAGTAGTAATTGTTCCTTCAGGATTACCATCCCATACCCAGAAGGAGTTCATAGCCATTAACCAGAGGGTACACTTGGTTTGCCATCGCTTAAAGTGCGCACCCATAAATGGGTTCGGTTTCAAACAAGTGGCAAAGCTTTGACGCGAAAATAGTCTAAAATAAGGTTTTTGGATTATTGAAATAATTAATAGTTTTTCCATTAATTTAATCCAAGTATAAAACATGACAGAACAATTTCCAAAATTGACTAGCATACGAATAGTAGACATATGCCATATAGGCAAGTGAAAACCTAGCATATACGAGTAGTGCGGCACTAGTAATCAACATAGGAAATATCAGGAGGGCAAATAACACGTACGAGTTCGTCGATGGTATGACCTGTAGCAAAACAGGAGAAATTCCGCCACCAGCGGCAGCAGCCGAAGTGGTATCAGCAGCCTTCTTGGCGGCGGCGTTCGGCATCGCGATGGAGTCGAGGAGGCCGGGCGAAGAACTTGAGAAGTCGTGCGTAGACGCTCCCCAAAAACCTTGTCACCTCTCTCCCGGTGCAGGATCAGAGAAACAGGGTTCCAGAGGACTGCTCTCCCAGATGGTCGTGCATGCAACCAACAGGATGGAGTAGCAGAGGGCAGCATAGAGAGGTGGAACGGTGATGCGTGGGTTAGCAGATGCAATATAATTTGTGAAGGCTAGGGATTGTGTCTGCCTATTTATATACTACGGGTCGGGTAGGTCGTAGGCAGCAACCCACGACCGAGTCGGTAACAATCCACGATCCATAATATGGAAACGGCTGGTTGATTAACGCGTTTGTTAATGACTCGTAATTAAGACACAATTAATTTTCTCGAATAGCAAAATATAAACGACATGAAAAACATGAGCTTGGCTCGACGAGATTCCCGCAACCCACAACGCACGCGTCATGAAGAGGCGAGGCGGGCAACGTCGGAGGAGGAGTGCGCAAGGGTTTCTCTTCTTCTCACACCTTAGTGAGTGGTGTAATACTCTACTATATAAGGTGGTCCAACTCCCATTCCACTAGCAATGTGGGAATAAACTTTAGCTCCACTAGCACACACATAAGCTGCCACAAATAATGGGACAATAAGAATTTTAGAATTTATATTTGTTATGGGCCAAAAGCCCAACATGCAAATACCTCAAATTCCAATAATCCCTCACAAAATCTGATTGACACGTCACATCACTCTGTTCCAAATCGATCACCTTTTTGATATATCGGTGTTTTTAGTAGAGAATGTTAAGTTGAACTTCCACCTAGAGCACTAGACTATGCTCATCAACAACTAACAATGTACTAAGCCTTGAATTGCCAGTTTTGTGTAAATGATTTTCACCTAATGTCATACTGATATAAGGCTGCTGAAGGCTACCCCTCGGGTGGAGCATATAAGTCACACTCCTGGTCTATTCATGACCTTTTAGAGATTACCCTGTCTCATAGATTGTGATCAGCAGTTGAGCTCACATAGGTGCGTTCTTTCAAGACTTTTCTGTAGGATAGCATCTTGGCTTATACAAGCCTATGAACACATTAAGACTAAGTCAACCCGCCATGCATATCGCGAGAGTAATGCATCTTCAACGGAGTGGGTTAGTAAAAGTTTCTCTCCTCTAGTTAGCAATGGCTTGTTTCACTAGGTCCTAATTCATGGCATATCCGATCACATAGGTTGGGTTACTACAATGGTAACTCATGTGGGTCTCAAACCCATCTCCTTTGTTGCAATATCTATCTCATTTCTTGATAGACTTTTTATGAAAGGATCTACTAGATTTTTAGCTGTTTGGATATAATCCAATGCTATTATTACTCCGGAGTTTCTCATTTTCCTAATAGATTCCAATCTTATCTTTATATGTCTTGATGTCTTAATATTATCCTTTGAACTACTCACTTTGACAATCACATTTTGGTTGTCGCGGTTCATAAGGATAGCCGGCACAGGTTTATCAACAATCGACAAGTCAATCAAGAGTTGACGGAGTAATCTGCTTCGACAGTAGCTGTATCTAGTGATGTGAGTTCTTCTTCCATTGTTGACCTTGTTAAGATGGTCTTCTTGCAATACTTCCATGAAAAAGCGCCACCGCCATGAGTGAATACGTATCCACTTGTGGCCTTTATCCCATCAGCATCAGAAATTCAGTTTGAGTCACTATACCCTTCAAATACCGCAGGGTCTCCAGTATAGTGAATACCATAATTCGATGTACCCTTTAGATAGCGCATTACTCTCTCAAGAGAACTGATGTCTACGCACTTCTATTCTTGTAGACATTTGTTGGGCCTCCAAGTGTAGAGATTTGTAGAACAGCAGCAAATTTCCCTTAAGTGGATCACCCAAGGTTTATCGAACTCAGGAAGGAAGTGGTCAACGGTATTCCCTCTCAAGCAACCCTGGAATCAAGATACAAGAAGTTTCTTGTGTCCCCAACACACCCAATACACTTGCTAGGTATATAGGTGCACTAGTTCGGCAAAGAGATAGTGAAGTACAAGTGGTAACGGTGCCAAAAAAGAGCTTCTGGCTTGTTGTTGACGTGGGGTAACGTGTGTGAGTGAGGTAAAGACTAAAGCAAGAAAACATGCAACAGATCTAGATGCAAACGGTGTTTCAATGTTTAAAAACAAGGCCTAGGGATTATGCTTTTACTAGTGAACACTCTCTCATATAAATATCCTCTCTTCATGATACTACTCTTAACTACTCTCCGGTTGGACACTCTAATCCATGGTAGGGCTATAACAACACACCTAAAAGTCCGCATTTCCCAATCTAGATAACCTCACACTGTCATAGATGGTTCCAACAAACACCACAATTTCATAGAGACATCCAACTCCAAATATAATTCATAACAAATATATATGTAGTCTAGCCTAAGTGCCACGCATGGCGTGCTCGCTGTCACTTTCACACACGTGGGGAAAAGCATAGATCTATTAAAGCACAATGAGTATTTATGTAGAATCAAGCCTAAGTGCCACCATGGCGTGAACGCTGTCACTTTCACACACATGGGGAGAGCAGAGATCTATTGAAGTACTTGAGTAGCAAGGTAGATCTACTTGATTACAAAGGTCATGATCACAATATGACCATGCATAGAAAGAGAGATGAACACATAGCTACCGGTAGAGCCCTTAGCCTCGAGGAAGCACTACTCCCTCCTCATCATGGGAATCAGCAACGATGATGAAGATGGCTATGGAGATAGATGGAGATGGATCCAGGGGCACTTTCCCGCCCCGGCAGGGTGCCGGAACAGAGACTTTCTATCCCCCGAATCTCCCCTTCTGTGGCGGCGGCGCAACGGAACTTTTTCTAGAAGTATGATGGATTATTTAGGGTTTTCTCTCCTGGGGCTTCTTATAGGCGAAGGAGGCAAGGTAGGTGGAGGGACAGGGGGCCCACACCTCCTATAGGCGCCACCAGGGCTTGCCCGTGCCTGGGGGGGTGCGGCCACCCTGGTGCCCTACTCTGTCTCTGCTTCTTGGTTCCGTGTTGGTCCGGGAAAATAATGACTTTGGCTTTTGTCCCGTCTAATTCCGATAATATTGATTTTCTGCCTTTCTGGAACCAAAAACAGAAGAAAACAAGCAACTGGCACTATGGCATCTTATTAATAGGTTAGTACCAAAAAGTGTATAAAAATACCTCAAAGTGTAGAAAAAACGTAGCAAAGTAGATACTAAACAAGCATGGAGCATCAAAAATTATAGATACGTTTACGACGTATCAAGCACGCCAATGATCATCTCCCAGATTGGAAACAAACCGGCTAAGTTTTCTCACAGAAAACACGATGTTAGGCCTTGTTGCGCTAGCTAAATACATTAACGAGTCAATAATCTGAGAGTATCTCAGCTGATCTCTAGTTATTCTTTTATTATTTCAAAGCATCTTACTAGGATCATATGGTATCAGCGAAGGAGTATAATCTGAGTAGCCAAAGTGACTCAAAACCTTCTCCACATAGTGAGATTGCAGAAGTGTAATTCCGCCATTCTCATCTCTCATCTGCTTGATGTTCATAAGGTCTTTCATGTCAAAACTTTGAGACAAGAAACTCTTGACCTATTCGATGACAATCATATTTGTCCCAAAATCAGTATATCATCAACATAAAAGCAAAGTATAACTCCTTCGCCCCCCACCATGGCGATAGTATACCCACTTGTTGGCTTCAATTACAAAAAACCCCAACAAATGTTAAAGTTTGATCAAACCTCTCATGTCATTTCTTAGGTTCTTGTTTTAGGTCATACAAAGATTTCATTATCTTGCACACCTTTCCTTCTTGTCCATCTACTAAAAAAACATCTAGCTGATACATATAAATTTCCTCACCCAACTCTTCATTAAGGAAAGCTGTCTTGAGGTCCATTTGATGAACGATAAGACCATGTGAGGTAGCCAATGAGAGTATAACTCAAATTGTGGTCAATCTAGCCAAAGGCGAATAAGTATCAAAGAAGTCTTCATCTTCCTTTTGGGTATATCCTTGACAACAAGCTAAGCCTTGTACTTTTAAATCGTACCATCAGGCCTAAACTTTTTCTTGAACACCCATTTACATCCTATAGTTTTTCGCCCATAAGAAGGATAAGTGATCTCCCAATTTTTGTTAGCCATGATGGAATCCATCTCTCTACAGACAACCTATTTCCAGTAGTCTGCATCATGAGATGCATAAGCGTCTGAAATAGAGTTGGAAGTATCGTCCATGAGATAAACAATGAAGTCATCACCAAAGGACTTTGCAATTCTCTGTCGCTTTTTCCTTATAGGAACTTCATTATTTTCCTGCTCAGGGATTTCATCATGTGTTTGTTCATAATATTCCATGGGAATGGCAGGTTTAGGAGTTTCAACAAATTCCTGTCTAGATGTACTAGACATATCTTTTATAGGAAAAATATCCTCAAAAAATTAATGTAGCATCCTTAGACTCCATAATTGTACCGACCTTCATGTCAGGTACCTCAGATTTCACCTCTAAAATTTTGTTTCCAATTCTATGATGAGCATAGCCAAGAAAGACACAATCTACGGTCTTTGGTCCAAGTTTACTCTTTTTGGGAATTGGAAAATTCACCTTTGCCAAACAGCCCCAAGTACGTAGGTATGAGAGTGTTAGATTCTGATGGCTCCAAAAATTGACATCTTTCTCCGCATTTAAACATTGTTTTTTGTCAAGCAATTGACATTATTCTCTCTTGATTTTCCACTAATGACTAATTATTGCAAAGATGTGCAAAACCTTCCTTTGATTTATGTTGTATAGGAAATCACACTTTTATTGTGAAATATGGAGTCATAAATGATGATTTTGAGAAAGTATTGATGACCAAGTATTCCCGAAGCAATTACCAGGCGCCAACCAGAATAACGACCACTGGTACAGGCGTGTCCCGCCCGTACCACCCGACCGTACGGGGTGGAGGCGGCTTCATCTCGTCAAAACATACAACTATCATGAAGACGTCTATATATTTTGAGGTCCCAGCCGCCGTGCAGATCGCCGCCATTCTCAAATTGCATCACAATACCACCAAAGGAGTTCCACACCATTGATCATCCCTTCCATTCCCCATCCTCTCCATTATCCATAGCCATTACTTTGTACTTGATATCTCCTTGTGATTCGGCGACCATTGTAAGAATATTCGATTTCAATCTAAGTATTTTGCATAATATTTTCTATTCTTGATCTTACTGTTATGAGTGAGTAGTCCTCACGGTCTGCGGGTTGGGGGAAAACTGCGCAACGTTTATGTGTATCTAATCTATGGGAGAATTGTGTATTGGTTTGTAAGAGGGATTTGTATCATTTTTTACTTTGTCTCTTCCCTCGATCTTTGGACTTGTAGGTACCCAAGACCCCCGAGATCGATCAAGGTTTGTGGTGAGATATTTGGCTAGCGGCAATCTTATAGGAACCCCAGTGGCAGCAAGGGTAGTACGGTCTTCGCTTAGCGACCCATTTGGGATCACAACAACATCACCACTTAATGCTTTGATTAGTGGTCTATACTTAATAATCGTTTGTAGCCCGATGCTTTGTGGTACAGTCGGTTGGATCAAAATACGATTGCTATGCCTATGGCCTCTCAGGGGCTCTAGTCCTACAAAATATAATCTCTATTGGAACCTTACACATGATTGTGCTTATTATTATTATCTTTTATCCCATATGATGTGTAGGTTCAGGTGGATATTCAATCCTGGCCTATATGAATCCATTGATTCAACCAAAATATAAAGTAACTATATTGGTTCGGTAAAAAAGGTAAAATCAAAGTCTTGTAGACGTGTCCTTATTTTTTATTCCTATTAACGTTGTGTCCCAAGGTTCGATTAAACCTTGGTCTACTAGGGAAAAAGCTACCATACTACATCCGTAATCTGGATCGAAGGTATCGGCTTCCTCTTCTCCCATAGTTCATAGGGAGCAGTTTCATTGTCTTTTGTGGGAACTTTATTCAGAAAATGACATGATGTCAATATTGCATCCCCCCACCTTGCCTTGGATAAAACCGAGGTACCTAACATGGCGTTAACCAAGTCTATTAGAGTATGACTTTTTCTTTCGGCAACCCCGTTAGACTGGGGAGAGTGGGGAGGCGTCCTCTCATGAAATTCAATGTTCCTCACAAAAAAGCAAACTCATTAGAGAAATACTCTCCACCAAAATCTGACCGGACTCTCTTAATCTTTCTCTCAAGGTGATTTTCAACTTCTGCTTTATAGATTTTAAAGTGTTGTAGAGCCTCATCTTTAGTTTTAAAAAGATATACATAGCAAAATCTAGTAGAATCATCAATCAACATCATAAAGTATTTCTTTCCAACTTTAGTCAACACACCATTCATCTCACATAGAGATGAATGTATAAGCTCCAGCAATGCCAAGTTTCTTCCTTCATGCACAAGATTGTGAGGCTTGCGCGGTTGCTTAGCTTGAACACACGCTTGACATTTAGAGACTTTGGATAAAGTGAAGCTCAGAATTAAATTCATCTTAGCTAGCCGCATCATACAACCAAAATTAATGTAACAAAGTCATGAATGCCAAACATCGGTATCATTACTAGGGTCACAAATATGGTTCACAACCTTATAACAAAAATCTGATAGAGAAAGATAGAACAAACTGCCGCACTCATAACATTTACCAACAAATTATCCATACTTAGAAATGACTACTTTATTGGACTCAAATACCAACTTAAAAAGTTCATTGCAGAGAAGGGAACCACTAATGAGATTCTTATTTATTGTGGGAACATGTTGCACGTTCTTCAGCTGCACGATCTTTTCCACAGTAAACTTCAGATCCACCATGCCAACACCATGAATAGAAGCATGCGATCCGTTTCCCATCAAGACGGAGAGATCTCTTGTGGCATGATAAGAAGAAAACAAAGAAATATCAGCACACGCATGAATATTAGAACCGTTGTCGATCCACCAATCTATAGACTGAAAATTGACAAAACATTAGGTAAATTACCATACATGGATGCATCCTTATCATTGTTGCTCATAGTCATGTTGATAGGCTTAGAGTTCTGTCCATTCTGATTCTTCATGTCTTTGCGCTGCTTCTAGTTTGGAGCCCAATGTCCAACCTCGCCGCACATAAAATAGGGATCTTGTGACTTGTTCTTCTTATTCAAGTTGGTAGTATAAACGACCTTGTTCTTCCCCTTAAACTTGTTGTGAAAGTTCTTCTGCACCACATTGGCGCTTGACTGGGGTGCCTCGGATCCCTTTGAGTGTGCATATTTTGCCTTTGCCTTTGCCTTTTCCTCAAGGTCCAGAAACCCAATGAGATTCTCAACAGACATATCTTGCCTCTGGTGTTTGAGGATAGTGGCAACACTCCTCCAGGATTGAGGAAGCTTAGCAGTAATGGATCCCGCAATAAATTTACCGGGCAACGCACACTTCAGGAGCTCAAGTTATTTTTCAATGCGTTGCATCTCATGATCCTGTTCAACCACATAACAGTTTACAACCATCCTTTAGTCATGAAACTGCTCCATGGAATACAGTTCATTACCAGCATCAGTAGCACCGAATTTTACTTCGAGTGCATCCCATAGTTCCTTGGCATTGCGCATATGTAAATATGCGTCAACTAACTTATCCCAATGACGCTTATGACACAACCTACGAAGAATATGGTGGTATCCTTGAACGCCTTCCCCTAATCAAGTGCAAATGTTCCTTCATAATTACTAGCCGATACTCAGAAGGTGTCTATAGCCATCAGCCAGAGGGTACACTTGGTTTGATTGCGCTTAAAATGCGCACCCGTAAACGGGTTTGATTTCTGATAAGAGGCAAAGCCTTGACGCGAAGACAGTCTAAAATAAGGTTTTTGGTTTGTTAAAATAATTAGCAGTTTTCGCATTAATTTAATCTAAGTATAAAACATGACAGAACAATTTCCAAAAATTACTAGCATACACATAGTAGATATACACTATATAGGCAAATGAAAACCTAGCACATCTACGCGTACTGTGGTACTAGTAATCACCATAGGAAATATTAGGAGGGCAAAAGAACACGTACGAGTTCATCGATGGTATGACCAGCGGCGAAACAGGAGGAATTCTACTACCAGCGGCCATAGCGGAAGTGGCATTAGCAGCCTTCTTGGCGGCGGCGGCCGACATGGCGATGCAGTCCAGGAAGCTGGACGAAGATGACGGATAAGAACTTGAGCAGTTGCGCCTAGATTCTCCCCAAAAACCTTATCACCTCTCTCCATATGCAGGATCAAAGAGACGGGGTTCTGGAGGCCTGCTCTCCCGGATGGCCGTGCACGCAGCCGACGGGTTGGAGTAGCAGAGGACGCCACAGAGAGGTGAAACGGCGATGCGCATGTAGGAAAATGCAATCTAATTACTTATGGCAGCTAGGGTTCGCGTCTACCTGTTTATATACTGCGGGTCGGGTAGGACGTGGGCAGCAACCCACGACCGAGTCGGCAATAGCCCACGATCTGGAATATGGAAATGGCTGGTTGTTAACATGTCTGTTATGACTCGTAATTAATACAAAATTAATTTTCCTAAACAACAAAATATAAATGACATGCAAAACATGAGCTAGGCTTGGCGAGATTCCCACAACCCGCGGCACGCGCGTGTCGGGGCGAGGCGAGTCGAGACGGGCGATGTCGTAGGAGGAGTGTGCGAGGGCTTGTCTTCTTCTCAAAACTTAATGAGTCGTGTAAAACACTCTGCTATATAAGGTGATCCAACCCCCTTTCCACTAGCAATGTGGGACTAAACTTTAGTTCCATTAGCATACACATGAGTTGCCACAAATAATGGGCAAAATATAATTTCATAATTTGTATTTGTTATGGGTAAAAAGCCCAACATACAAATATCTCAAATTTGAACAATATATATCGATGGAAATCTATGTGTTCAACAATTCGGACCAAACCTACTGGTGACGGGTCTCGCTTCGCTCGTCAGAAGTTAGCTTTCCTTAAAATTAAATTTGGATCATAGTTCAACGGTACCCGTGTGGATTCAAACTCTTTAGTTATGACGGTTGAATTCTGCGCGCACAAGCTACCAAAATGGTTCAAACTATCTTCTATTTAACATGAGCTCCCCTCGCGTCGCCCCCTCCAGGCGACCGAGGGGGCCTAACCCTAACTCGTCGCCACCTCCCCTTCCCCTCCTCCTCCACCCTCCTCGTCGCCCCAGGAGGGCCGCCGGACGAATGGCGCGTGACGTGGGTCAAGGGGGTTGTGGGGATTCATCCCCACGGCTCTCACGCGGAGGTTGGGAGTGCCCCTCCCATGCTTGAGGGTTCCGGTATGCCGGGGCAGCAGCCCCGGGTGGTGAGGATGGCGTTGACCTGCGGCGGGTGGTGACCGGATTTGTGCTCTCTGCTTCTCTCGGTCGCGCGGGTGGCAAGGAGGTGGTGGTCGGAGGTTGCGGCGTGGGGCCTGCCGCTAGCCCTGGCTCCAGATCTGAAGGTGAAGCTCCCTAGGGACGAGGCTCGGCTCCCCTGCCCAGTTTGGAGCCCGGCTGCGGTGGCTCCTGGTGCTAGGTAGGCGAGGATCTGCAGGGGCGGGTACTGGGGGAAACCCTTGGCCGTGGTGGGTTTAGGGTTCAGGTCGAGGTATCGTCCCTCTGTTCGTCTTTGCTGCGTGGGTGAAAACCATGGTTCCCTGCTCGGACGGTGGCGGTGGTGCTCATTGTTCCCCTTCCTAGAGGCGCCCTCTTGGGGACTGCAGTGAGATGCTTGAGTCCCGTGTTTGGTGGTGGTCGTGGCGACGCTCCTCGTTCAGCGATGATTGGCCTGTGTGTCTGGCAGGTACCTGGCCTGATGCTTTGCTACTCCAAGCTCCCTGCATGCCGGTGGGTCGATGCCCTCGAGCCTTGGTGAGAGGGGAGGTTCCCCTCTATGGTGGTGCTGTCCAACAGTGGGGAATGGTTGCTTATCTCTGGTCGTTTTTTCTTTGGTGCTTCTTCGTCCAACAACCTCGTCGTGGTGCTGAGGCGTCTCTGGTGGTGGTGGTGGTGGTGGTCATGTTGCTTCGTCTCGGTGGCCTTGTCTTCTCCCTGGTTTCGTCGTCGCATTGTGTCGTCGTGTTCTTGGGGGAACTCCTTCGCCTCCTGACGGTTCGGAGCCCTTCGAGCTAGGGCGAGGAGCAAGCGGTCCCTTCTCTAGAGGCTAAGACGGCGGAGGACGGGCCTAGGTGTGTCCGGTTGGTGCATGTAACACCCTCGCCTGATAAGGCTGAGTTTATGTGTATAGTGCCAATCCCTAGATCGGTTCACTGGCACACACAATACAAAATGATACCAAATATAACTGTGCATCATAAATACAACGAATATGATCCAGAATTTATATTATTTATTCAAGTACACAGCGGAGAACAAATACAAGGTAGATCTCCATCCTCCAAATGTGCCACAGGTGAACAATTGTTGAGTGGAGTCTCGCGACCTATGAACGATCACTCAAATACGATACAACCTGCAACATGAAACGTTGCAGCCACGAATGGTCAATACATTGAATGTATGGCAAGTAGGCTAAAGTGGTTAACAACATATCTATCAACTACATGCTTATTTGGCCAAGTGGAGTTCAGGCTCATTTGCATAAAGCAACAGTTTTATCCTAACATTTGTAACAAAGTAGTTTTCCAATACGATAAATAGGACACTCTGGTTCACTCCTAGGTGCTCCTACCCAATTATGTTCACCCAACAAGTTTTAAGTAATTAAGAAATAAGGATGAGTGGGAAATATCATAGCATCAGTATGAGGTCGCTCAAATTGTCCATAACCGGGGACACGGCTGAAGGGAATATGCCCTGAGAGGCAATAATAAAGTGTTTATTATGTGTATTCCAAGTATATGATAAATGTTTATTTTGCATGCTATAATTTTATTAATACGGAAACGTTAATACATGTGTGTTTAATAAACAAACAGAAAGTTCCTAGTTATGCCTCTCTCATAAACTAGCTCGTTGATTAACAAGATAATCAAGGTTTCCTGATCATGGACATTGGATGTTGTTAATAACGGGATCACAACATTAGTGTAATGGTGTGATGAACATTCATCCGAAGTATAGCATTACGATCAAAGTCATTGAGTTTATATTGCTATAACAACTTACAAAGTGATCCTAATCCTTAGACCATGAGATCATGTCAATCACTAACACCGGAAGAGTTTCTTGATAACATCAAACGTCACACCGTAACAGGGTGATTATAAAGATGGATTCAGAACTAATAAAGTGTTATGTTGAGGCTCATGGATCGAGAGTGGAATTTGTTGATCCCGATGACGGATAGATATACTCTGGGCCCTCTGGGTGATATCACATTGATTAGCTTGCAAGCAAGTGATTTGATCACTAGAATGTTATATCACAGGAACGAGAAAAGAATGCATGTCGGTAACGAGATCAAACTAGGTATGGAGATACCGATGATCGAATCTCGGACATGTAATATATCGTGAAACAAAGGGATTAAGATACTAGCGTAAAAGGTTCCGACGGTCACAAGAAAGTCATCGTTGAATGTGTGGGAGTCAGTATGGGTCTCCAGATCCCGCTTCTGATTATTGATCCGAGAGGGGTCTCGATCATGTCCGCATTATTCACGAACCGTAGGGTGACACACTTAAGAGACACCGACATCCAATTGGAGCAAATGTTTCATGCCGAAAGAATGAACAAGCGCAGGAATTTATTTCACTAGATACCGAAACAAGTTTTCGGGTGAAATTGCATAAAGTGGTTATGCATGTGAAATAGAATTCTAGCAAGGGGTTATTTGTGAATGTTTGTCATTAAAGTAATTGACAAAATTCTGAATAAAATAAAATAGTTTTATTTAATGAGTGTTTGCATTAAATTTGGTGGAAATTTAATGGGAATTTGAGTGGACTTTTGAGTGGAGGGAATTTAAAGGAGATTTGTGAGTGGAGTTTCCACCCACATGAAGAGGGGAGGGCAAGGGGGCAGCCCCATGCGCCGGCCACCCCCTTGGGGTTCCCCCCTCCTCCTATAAAAGGAGCCCCCCTCCTCACTTGTCTCACACACCTCCTCGTGAAGGATCTCTCTCCCCCTCTAGAATTTATTCCCCATGGTCTCGGACTAGCGAGATACATGTTCCCGGTGGCTATTCGGCAAGAAAGAGTTGTGCTTCCGCTGCATCGCTGGAGCGAGGAGGCGGAGGTTGCTCGGTGCCTCGAACGTGTGTGCGAGCACGGATGCGCTGCTGATTTGCGGCGCTGGGACTTCCTCTCGATCTTGAGATCGGCAAGAGATCGTCTACATCAACCACGAGTTGAACTCGTTAAGCTTTGTCGGTCTTCAAGGGTATGTTCTCTACGGATATACATCCACCCGTTGTTTGTATCTAGTAGATAGATCTTGGTATATAGTTCACATCGTAGGAAAAATTTTGTTTTCTATGCTGCGAACCCTACAGTGGTATCAGAGCCGGATCTATGCGTAGATACTTTACACGGGTAGTACACATATGAGTATGTGGGCGATGATGATCATGTTGTTGCTCCTTTATTGTAATTTTGGATATTGGTGGCATAGTGGGATGAAGCGGCCCGGACAAACTTTACATGTCCTCGCACATGAGACCTGTTCCACGCTTGACATGCAACTAGTTTGCATAAGTGGCTAGCGGGTGTCTGTCTCTCCTACTATAGTCAATATCTATTTTGCAAGCGAGTTTTCAACAATTTGATTATCCTCGTTTTGGTTCATGTTTGTAGGTAAGAACGGTTCTATCTCGAAAGCCCTAAGCCACGTAAAACTTGCAATGGATAAATTAGAGGCGTCTAGTTTAGATTGTTGCTGGGCTAGTGTTATGATATGGTAGTGTTGTAAGTAGAAGTATGAGATGATACTCTTACAACACACATAGCGTGTAAAATCCATATACCTTGGATTTACACATATAGGTATGATAGTGATCATACAACGATGCACATGATAGAGATCATCTGCGGGAACCATATAATTTCACTAATAAACATATGATGTTTGATAGCATCTTATATTGCTTGTTTAGCGCTTTGTTAGCATAATAAGATGATCCCTCATTTAAATATCAAGATAAGAATGTGTTCTTCCTTTAGTATGCACCGATTATGTTTTCGTCGCTCCAAGACATCACGTGATGATCGGGTGTTCTTGGATCCACGACCATATTTCGGGTGTAAAACAGTTACACACACGAATACTAAGGTTCTAACTTGGCGAGCCTAGCATGTACAGACATGGCCTCGGAACACGGACCGAAAGGTTAAGCATGAGTCATATAGTTGATATGATGCCCATTTGATGCTCGCCTTTGAAGCTATACCGACTCACGTGATGATCGGACTTGGTGTAGTGGATTTGGTTCATGTAATCACCAAAAAGGCATGAGGGATGTCGTTTTTGAGTGGGAGTTCATTCGTAATATAGATTAGTTGAACTCAATCTATCATACACTTAGTCTAAACTTTACAAATTCTGTTGTAGATGGCACCACCTGCTTTTAATTTCAATGTGTTCATGGAGAAAGAGAAACTAGCAACGAACAGTAGCAACTTTACCGAATGGGCCATGAATTTGAGGATTCTCCTCTCTGCTGCACAAAAGCAATATGTGCTAGAAGCGCCGTTAGGCCCCCCACCTTTAGATGATGCCCCTGACGAGGAGAAGAATGTCTATCAGACTCGTCAGGAGGACCACAACTTAGTTCATTGCGGCATATTGTATGGGCTAGAGCCGGAACTTCGAAAGCGTTTCGAAAACGACAACACATTTGATACAATGGGTGAGTTGAAAATGATTTTTGACACACATGCTACTGTAGAGAGCTACAATACTTCAGAAAAGTTCTTTAGCTGCATGATGGAAGAGCACAACTCCGTTAGTGAGCATGTACTCAAGATGTCGAGTTACACCGATAAGCTTGTGTCCTTGGGAATATCGATTCCCATTGAATTAGGCATCCATCGTGTTCTGCAGTCTCTGCCACCTAGCTATAAGAGCTTCGTGATGAACTATAATATGCAAGGCATGAAGAAGTCTCTCCCCGAGCTTCTGTCAATGCTTAAAACTGCAGAAGTGGAGATCAAAAAGGAACATCAAGTGTTGATGATCAATAGGAACACTGGTTTCAAGAAAGACAAGAAAGGAAAACGGAAGGGAAGTAAGGGCGGCAAGCCTGTTGCCGCGCCTGAAAAGAAACCCCGAGTTGGACCTAAGTCTGATTCCGAGTGCTACTATTGTAAGGGTACTGGCCACTGGAAGCGCAACTGCCCCAAGTATCTGGCAGACAAGAAGGCCGGCAAGGCAAACAAAGGTATATATGATATACATGTTATTGATGTGTACTTGACTAGTGCTCGCAGTAGCACCTGGGTATTTGATACCGGTTCAGTTGCTAATATTTGTAACTCGAATCAGGGGCTGCGGAACAAGCGACCGCTAGCAAGGGGTGAGGTCAAGATGCGTGTCGGCAATGGATCAAGCGTTGATGTGATCGCCGTCGGAACGCTGCCTCTCCACTTACCATCGGGATTAGTTATAAACTTTAATAAATGTTATCTGGTGCCTGCACTGAGCATGAACATTGTATCTGGATCGTGTTTGATGCGAAGTGGTTATTCATTTAAATCCGAGAACAATGGTTGTTCCATTTATATGAATGAAATCTTTTATGGTCATGCACCGATGATGAATGGTTTATTTCTATTAGATCTCGATGATAATGTTACACATATTCATAATGTTGATGCTAAAAGGATTAAACTTAATGATGATATATCCGCATATATGTGGCACTGCCGTCTAGGTCATATTGGCGTTAAACGCATGAAGAAGCTCCACTCGGATGGACTTTTGGGATCACTTGATTATGAATCATTTGATACATGTGAGCCATGCCTTATGGGCAAGATGACTAGAACGCCGTTTTCCGGTTCAATGGAACGGGCGACAGATTTATTGGAAATCATACATTCTGATGTATGTGGTCCAATGAGTGTGTCGGCGCGAGGTGGATATCGTTATTTTGTTACTTTCACGGATGATTTGAGTAGATACGGTTATATCTACTTGATGAAACACAAGTCTGAAACCTTTGAAAAGTTCAAGGAATTTCAGAATGAAGTGGAAAATCATCGTAATAGAAAGATCAAATTTCTACGGTCCGACCGTGGAGGTGAGTATCTAAGTTACGAGTTTAGCACTCACATGAAAGAGTGTGGAATTGTTTCACAACTCACACCTGCCGGAACACCACAGCGAAATGGTGTGTCGGAACGTCGTAATCGTACTTTATTAGATATGGTTCGATCTATGATGTCTCTGACGGACTTACCGTTGTCATTTTGGGGTTATGCACTAGAAACTGCTGCATTCACTTTAAATCGGGCACCATCTAAATCCGTTGAAAAGACACCGTATGAATTGTGGTTTGGAAACAAACCTAAGTTGTCATTTCTTAAAGTTTGGGGATGCGATGTTTATGTGAAGAAACTTCAACCGGATAAACTCGAACCCAAAGCGGAAAAATGCGTCTTCATAGGATACCCTAAAGAAACTATTGGGTATTCCTTCTATCACAGATCCGAGGGCAAGGTTTTTATTGCCAAGAATGGATCCTTTCTAGAGAAAGAGTTTCTCGCGAAAGGTGTGAGTAGTCGGAAGGTAGAACTCGAAGAGGTTGTGGAACCTTCTCTTCAAAATATGGCGAGTAGCGCAGCGCCGGAAGTTGTTCCGGAGTTGGCTCCACCTGTTGAAGAGGGAGCTAATGATAATGATCATGAAACTTCGAAAGAGAGTACTACCGAACCTCACAGGTCAAACAGGACGCGTGCAGCTCCCGAGCTGTACGGAAATCCTGTCATGAATTTCATGGTTGATGAAAATGATGACCCTGCGACGTATGAAGAAGCGATGATGAGCCCGGATTCCAAAAAATGGTTAGAAGCCATGAAATCCGAGATGGAATCCATGTATGAAAATCAAGTTTGGAACTTGGTGGAATTACCTCACGACCGAAAGGCCGTGGAGAACAAATGGATTTTCAAAAGGAAAACTGATGCTGATGGTAATGTGACCGTCTATAAAGCTCGACTTGTCGCAAAGGGGTTTCGACAAATTCAAGGAGTTGACTACGATGAGACTTTCTCTCCCGTAGCGATGCTAAAGTCAGTTAGGATTATGTTAGCAATTGCTGCATATTTCGATTATGAGATATGGCAGATGGATGTCAAAACCGCGTTTCTCAATGGTAATATTGAAGAAGAGTTGTATATGATACAACCAAAGGGTTTTGTCGATCCTAAGGATGCTAACAAGGTGTGCAAGCTTCAGCGATCCATCTATGGATTGAAGCAAGCATCACGAAGTTGGAATCTCCGCTTTGATGAGGTGATCAAAGAGTTTGGATTTGTCCAAACTTATGGAGAAGCTTGTATTTACAAGAAAGTGAGTGGGAGCAATGTGGCATTTCTGATATTATATGTGGATGACATATTATTGATCGGAAATGATATAGATCTTTTAAACAGTGTTAAAAGTTATCTAAACAGCAAATTTTCAATGAAGGACCTAGGTGAAGCGTCATACATATTAGGCATAAAGATCTATAGAGATAGATCTAGGCGCCTAATAGGGCTATCGCAAAGTACATACCTTGATAAGATTTTAAAGAAGTTTAAAATGGACGGAAGTAAGAAGGGGTTCTTACCTATGTTGCAAGGCAAGACATTGAGTAAGACTCAAAGTCCGGCTTCGGCGGAAGAAAGAGAGATAATGGACAAAGTCCCCTATGCTTCAGCCATAGGCTCTATAATGTACGCCATGCTATGTATAAGACCGGATGTGGCACATGCTATTAGTTTGACTAGTAGGTACCAATCGGATCCAGGTTCGGAACACTGGATAGCGGTCAAGAATATCCTTAAGTACTTACGAAGAACTAAGGATATGTTTCTTGTATACGGAGGTGAAGAAGAGCTCGTCGCTAAGTGTTATGTCGACGCTAGCTTTGACACCGATCCGGATGACTCTAAGTCTCAATCCGGGTACGTATTTCTCATGAATGGCGGAGCGGTTAGTTGGAGGAGCTCCAAACAACCTGTGGTAGCGGGATCAACAACAGAGGCCGAATATGTTGCTGCTTCAGAAGCGGCTCAGGAAGCAGTTTGGATGAAGGAGTTCATATCCGAACTAGGAGTGGTGGCAAACGCGTTGGACCCAATGGTGATCTATTGTGACAACAATGGTGCCATTGCCAATGCCAAAGAGCCAAGGTCTCACAAGCATTCCAAGCATATTAAGCGCCGGTTTCACTCCATCCGCGAGCATGTCAAGGATGGAGATATAAAGATTTGTAAAGTACATACGGATCTCAATGTAGCAGATCCGTTGACTAAAACTCTCCCTAGAGCAAAACATGATCAACACCAGAACTCAATGGGTGTTAGATTTATCACTATGTAACTAGATTATTGTCTCTAGTGCAAGTGGGAGACTGAAGGGAATATGCCCTGAGAGGCAATAATAAAGTGTTTATTATGTGTATTCCAAGTATATGATAGATGTTTATTTTGCATGCTATAATTGTATTAATACGGAAACGTTAATACATGTGTGTTTAATAAACAAACAGAAAGTTCCTAGTTATGCCTCTCTCATAAACTAGCTCGTTGATTAACAAGATGATCAAGGTTTCCTGATCATGGACATTGGATGTTGTTAATAACGGGATCACAACATTAGTGTAATGGTGTGATGAACATTCATCCGAAGTATAGCATTACGATCAAATTCATTGAGTTTATATTGCTATAACAACTTACGAAGTGATCCTAATCCTTAAACCATGAGATCATGTCAATCACTAACACCGGAAGAGTTTCTTGATAACATCAAACGTCACACCGTAACAGGGTGATTATAAAGATGGATTCAGAACTAATAAAGTGTTATGTTGAGGCTCATGGATCGAGAGTGGAATTTGTTCATCCCGATGACGGATAGATATACTCTGGGCCCTCTCGGTGATATCACATTGATTAGCTTGCAAGCAAGTGATTTGATCACTAGAATGTTATATCACAGGAACGAGAAAAGAGTGCATGTCGGTAACGAGATCAAACTAGGTATGGAGATACCGATGATCGAATCTCGGACATGTAATATATTGTGAAACAAAGGGATTAATATACTAGCGTAAAAGGTTCCGACGGTCACAAGAAAGTCATCGTTGAATGTGTGGGAGTCAGTATGGGTCTCCAGATCCCGCTTCTGATTATTGATCCGAGAGGGGTCTCGATCATGTCCGCATTATTCACGAACCGTAGGGTGACACACTTAAGAGACACCGACATCCAATTGTACCAAATGTTTCATGCCGAAAGAATGAACAAGCGCAGGAATTTATTTCACTAGATACCGAAACAGGTTTTCGGGTGAAATTGCATAAAGTGGTTATGCATGTGAAATAGAATTCTAGCAAGGGGTTATTTGTGAATGTTTGTCATTAAAGTAATTGACAAAATTCTGAATAAAATAAAAGAGTTTTATTTAATGAGAGTTTGCATTAAATTTGGTGGAAATTTAATGGGAATTTGAGTGGACTTTTGAGTGGAGGGAATTTAAAGGAGATTTGTGAGTGGATTGTCCACCCACATGAAGAGGGGAGGGCAAGGGGCAGCCCCATGCGTCGGCCACCCCCTTGGGGTCCCCCCCCCCTCCTCCTATAAAAGGAGCCCCCCTCCTCACTTGTCTCACACACCTCCTCGTGAAGGATCTCTCTCCCCCTCTAGAATTTATTCCCCATGGTCTCGGACTAGCGAGATACATGTTCCCGGTGGCTATTCGGCAAGAAAGAGTTGTGCTTCCGCTGCATCGCTGGAGCGAGGAGGCGGAGGTTGCTCGGTGCCTCGAACGTGTGTGCGAGCACGGATGCGCTGCTGATTTGCGGCGCTAGGACTTCCTCTCGATCTTGAGATCGGCAAGAGATCGTCTACATCAACCACGAGTTGAACTCGTTAAGCTCTGTCGGTCTTCAAGGGTATGTTCTCTACAGATATACACCCGCCCGTTGTTTGTATCTAGTAGATAGATCTTGGTATATAGTTCACATCGTAGGAAAATTTTTGTTTTCTATGCTGCGAACCCTACAGTGGTATCAGAGCCGGATCTCTGGATGATAGGGAGAAGTCTAAGAAGGAACCGTTCGGAAAGTAGCTCCCCAAACCCGACACGCACCGGTCCAACCTACACTATCTACATCTCTGGATACGTGGGTTCGAGTTACCACAACCTACTGAGTCCAACCAACCGCCCATTCCATTATTGGCACATGGTTGCACATGAAAGCTACCAAACAAAGAAGTCAATCCTTTCTCAGTGTCCTGGGTGCCTTTCCGCAATGATACCACCAAAAATTATCAATCCCATCACACCCAGGAGATTCGTTGATTAAGTTGTTTTTGGTTTTCACAAACCAACGCATTTAAAAACAACTCCGATGATGTAACCCAGCCCTCAACCAACACAGCATGGCTAAGCACATCTACCAATGGTGGTTCATCTACAGAAAAACCCTACCACATAATAGGACATAACATAGCATATACACATCAATTCCTACAGATGCAATTCTAAAAAAGCATGTACAACGCATAGGAAAACAATAGGATATTTATGACCAAGATAGCACCACTTGCCTTTGTTATAGATGTAGTCGATTAGACAATCCTCACAATTCTCATAGATATAATGGTTGCTCTCGTCATAACCACAATACTTGCAATCATAGTAGTTGCAATCACACATGTTGCACTCCTCGCAATCTATCGAGCAAACAATTGCATACAATCACAAACAATATCACATAGAGATCAAAAAAATGCAACAAATACATGCATGACAATTTAATAAGTCACAATGGTTGTTACTTTAGTTCTCTAAACAATATTGAAGTATATGATGCATGCAAGAGGCCAATTAATGCAATGGAGTACTTGTTATTAATAATTAATTGCCAATATAGGGTTTTTAATAGTTCTGTTGTAACGCCTGTTCTAAATGTCGAATTAAATTTGTTTCTTGGGTTCAATGGATAGAGGACATTAATACGAACCAGTAGGCGTTGGATTCACCCTAATCGGAGTTATAGATCTTTTTGTATGATTTAAATAGTGTTTAATGGGTTTTAAATGATTCATATAGTTTCTATAGTCTAAAAATCAAACTAAAATTATATCTTTAATCTCCACGGAATTGTGATTTCAGGGACATATCATTTGTAATTTTCTGAATAGTATTTATTTTCTTATGCATTTATTACTCTAAATAAGCCATTAAACCATTTATTCAATTACTGTAAAACCTTACAGTATTTTCCTGAACCATTTGCATATTGATGATCTACATGGAACCAGCTTTCCATCGGTATATCATTTATATTTTTGTGACAAGCAATTAATTTACTATGAATTTAATGATTTATAAATCCATTAAAATTAATTAAATTGCTACGGGGTAAATAGTCTGCAAAAGCTGGATCCAACCAGATATTATTAATCTACATTATAGTAGCTTCAATTTGATATATTTTTTATATTTTTTGGAGTTACAGATAATTTCTTATGAATTTATTAACCTAAAAGACCATTCAAACTAATTAAATTACTGCAGTAACCACGTACAGTAAAAGTTGGATCTATTCTGATAAGATGATTCTACGTAAAATTATCTTCAATTTGATATATTATACGCAATTTTTGGACGTTGTATGAATTTCTAATGAATTTTACAAGTTAGATCTATAATATGCAATTTTAAATTCGAATGGAATATTTCAGAGAATATTCCGCTGACTGGACATTGACTTTGCATGCTGACTGGGACTAGATGCTGACCTGACGATGACGTGGCGTTGATGAGGAAGCTGACCGGGATGACGACATGGCACGCACCGGTTTGATTGGATCTCGACCTTCTGGATAAAATCCGGTGGCTAGAACAAGAGATCGACCCGATTTTGGCTCAGAATAGACAAGAAATAGATCTGTGTTAGAGAGACAAATACGTAGATCAAATTGAAAAACTTAGAACATGAAAGTTATGGGGAATCATTATTCCTACCTTCTCACCAAAGGAATTTGGATTTAAAGAAACGAGCGCGAGTACATCTTGGATTTACACCGTCAGATATGAAATATTGCGATGCGAAATTCTCCGGCTGTGGTGGATGAAAAGAGGTGAGGTTTATCCGAATTGCAAGATTTCGACGAGACCTACAACTTTCGTATTTCGTCCGAAGGCAAACAACAAAGTCTAGATGGGTTAAAAAGCGAAATAAGATTCGGCCATGTGTAGATTCGGGATTTCGAGAAGAGAAACTCATACAGCTGTGGCTCCACGAGTTTATATGGAGATTTAGGATGATGTAGAGATAGGTATTGGAGTAGGGAACAAGTAGAAACAAACGGAAATCGATTCGGAGTTGTAGATAAAAAGTTATAGCAGTTTGAATAGAGATAGGTTTAACAAAAACTGTTTCGCACGCTTTTTAAAGCAAACCTGGGCAGTTACGCTGGCTGGTTGGTTCGGTCGGTCCGGGTGGGCCGGCCTGTTAGTTTTTTTTCTTTTTCTATTTATTTGTTTCCCTCATATCTTTTGCATACGAACTCCAAATGACACGATGGTTGTTTCTAAATTTTTCTAAAATCGAATAAATCATTGTAAAATTATATTTGTAATATTTTTACTAGTTTGCAAGTAGTGGGTTTATAAATCCTTGTATATTCCATTTTATTTATATCTTTATTTGTTTGTATTTATTCCATAACTTTTTCATAATAGTTCCAAATGAGCTCAATTTTGTTTCTAAAATTTTGTAATATTAATTGGATCTCTTTAGGCTATAATTATCAATAATTTATGTCTTAGCAACACTGGATTTTATAAAGTCAATTTGATTACCTTTAGAAACATTTGGGCGAATCAACTATAGGATTTAGATACCAGGATTTGGATTCAGGGTTGAGAGGATTTTTCTATTCAAAAAGTTTCTTCTCTTTGAGAATTTTTAACATAGTCAAACAATCAATCAAACTTATTTATTTATTTCACATTCCAAAGTTAGGATAATTTTGGGATGGGACAGCGCAGTTGGTGGTTCGCGGCGGTGTCTTCATTGACCTCGGCCTCCCTGGTGCTCTCGATGCCGAGTAGTGGCTTAGGTGTTTCAAGTTGTGCTTGTATTGTTCATCTTTTGCTTGCTTGTAATCGTGTTGGTCTGGGCTGTTTGTAACCGCACTATGTATCCGCCGTTTTCGGCGTTATTAATTTACGCGGGGTTAAGGCCTTAAGTTTATAAAAAATGATTCAAACTACAGTTAAATTCTGATTCACGCACGGGCTCCCGAAATGTACTTTGTCTTGGTTTGGTTGGGTTACGAGCCACGGTAGAACAGACTGGAGTGAACTAGAGAATATCTTTGTCTACTCTTATGTATATCAATTTTCTGGAGCTATAATCCTTTACTGTTTTATTTAATATGTCACTACGATCATGTACATAAAATGAAACTAGAACATAATTATTATTTTTGACCATAAAGACCGACAATGTGAAAACTCAACTTCCACTAGTCAACTCTGATATATCGCCGAGCAGACAAACTTGTAGCCACAGGCGAACATTGATGAGAAGCAGCTTGTCCTCGGGAACCTTCGTGTACTACACTACCACAGTGGTCTAGTACGACCAGAAGACGCACGCATGACTACCAGCCTTCGCGTGGTCTGCTGCTGGATTACGTAGCAGTATCGGGGTGCTCTGTAGACAGGTTGATTGACATCTCTGCGATCGTATGCTTGCTTGTCTGCATCCCGTCTAGTAGCTCAGCTGCTCACCTACGTGAGTTTGACGGTTCGATAGTGCGGCACTCAAGCACCTACAACCGAGGAAATCGAGATGGAGAAATACGAAAATGAGGATTCCTTTTACAAATACAACCTCTGACCATTGCACTTGTTACGAATATCCCACTCCCAATGCTAATGCTAAAAAGTACCCTGACGGAATGTTCAGCTAACAACACGTGTCACCTTCAGTCATAAAAATACCGAGCACATTTGTAACGGGCCGACTCGTTGGACCACGACATGTCGGACATATGGACCGGGAAAACCGTCCCAACGGATCGACCAAACGGCCAAACGTGTCCACACCAATCCTTTTCTAGCCCAAATTTTAGTTGAGAATGCGTTTGGCCGGACACGTCGCTGAGCACGTGTGTGTCCTCCCGCATCCGCCCTTGTCGCTTCATCTCCTGCAACGGTCATCGATGACACGCAACAGTTATCTCGCCATTGATGCGGGCGTCCGGCATGGCCGTCGCACGGATTGCGCGAGTTTCGTGATCATTGTGTCCACACCGTGATGAGAAAAGTCCAAAACAAACCTAACTAACAGTAAGGTTATCAATCTCAACGGTTGCTGTAACAAAGGATTAACTGTATGGTGTGGAAGGTAATGGTGGTTTGCAACAAGTAAACAGTAACCGCGAAAGATGTATCAATGGTAAAGATTGGACCGGGGTTCATAGTTCACTAGAGATGCTCTTCTTAGATAAACAACATGGCATGAAGGGTAAACAAATTACATCAGGGCAATTGACAGAAACTGAGTAAGGCATAACAATGCAATACTAGACAAAAAGATCCTATAAGATTCGATTGGGCAATACAACAAAATACATAGACCGCCATCCAACTGCATCTATGACTAGAAGTCAACCTTCAGGTTATCATCCGAACCCCCTCCAATATTAAGTTGCAAGCAATAGACAACTGCTTTAAGCAAAGTGTGTAAGGTAAACAATCCACTTGTTCCATGAACAAGAGACCGTTGTTTTCTCCCTAGTGGCAACATCACATCTACCATCGAAGATATTTTTGTCACTTTCCTTGAAAACTAGAGGCATGAACCCACTATCGAGCATAAATACCCCCTCTTGGAGTCACTAGCAACTACTCGGCCAATATAGCTACTAACAACGGAGAGCATGCAAGATCACAAACAACACAGATATGATAGAATTAAATAGACATATCAATCTGACATAATAATCTCAATATCCATCGGATCCCCGCAAACACAACATGCATGATTACAAATAGATTAGATCTTGATTATGAACGGAGATCAAAAGATCTATACATAAAAGCACAAAGGAGGAGATACAACCATCTAGCTACTACATGGACCCGTAGTCCAAGGTGGAACTACTCACGCTTCATACCGGAGAAGAAGGCCTCCGGGATGATTTCCCCTCCGGCAGGGTGCCGGAAAGGACTTCAGATCCCTCGGATCTAGGGACGATGTGGCGGCGGCTACTGACGGTTTCGTGGAATATTGATCAGGTGCTTAGGGTTTTGGCATCGGGGGAGTTTATAGGCGAAGAGGCGAGGCAGGAGGGCCGCCAGGGCGGCTGCACCCCCAGGAGCGGGCCAGCTTTGGCCGCGCGGTGATGACCCACAAGTGTAGGGGATCGCAACAGTGTTCGCGGATAGTATTACCCAATTTATTGATTCGACAAGGGGAGCCAAAGAATACTTGCAAGCCTTAACAACTGAGTTGTTAGTTCAGCTGCACCTAGAAATAGTTCTTGCACATAGAAGTTTATCAGTAGCAACATTTTTGTAGTAGCAAACAGCAAAGCAACAGCAGCAGTAGAACAAGAGCAATAGTAACAGTAATGGTAACAGTAGGATTCGAGTGCGGTAGGCATAGGGATGGACGGACGGGCGTTGCATGGACGAGTCTAAACATGTAACTTCAAGATCTAGGGAATTGCAGATAAATAATAAAAAGCATCCAAGTACTAAACAATCCTAGGCATGTGCTTCATATATAGTCATACGTGTTCGCAATGAGAACTTGCACATTATCTTCTGTCCAGCCGGCCCGTGGCAGCGGGGCCTCTAGGAAACTACTGGTAATTACGGTGCTCCTTTTAATAGAGCACCGGAGGAAAGCATTAACACTCCATGAACACATGTGATCCTCACATCACAGCCACCCCCTCAGGTTGTCCCAATTCTTGTCACTTCGGGGCCTTTGGTTCCGGACAATCATATGTGTACACAACTTGCAGATAAGATCACAAACAATACTATCATAATTATTCAATAATAAGTTCAGATCTGAGATCATGGCACTCGGGCCCTAGTGACAAGCATTAAACACAACAAATTGCAACAAAGTCAAATAGCACTAATAGAGATACTAGGCACTATGCCCTAACAAATATTATTCGATTACATGATAGAACTCATCCAATCCCTACCACCCCCAAGCCTACAGTGGGGGATTACTCACTCATGGATGAGGGAAACATGAATGGTTGATGGAGATGCGTTAGTGATGACGATGGCGATGGTCCTCTCCAAATTCCCCGTCCCGGCAGGGTGCCAGAACGGAGTTTCTGGATCCAAATCTTGGTTTCTGTGGCGGCGGCGCATCGGAACTCTTTCTAGAAAAACGTCGAACCCCCCTCGGTTTTTAGGTCAATAGGATTCATATAGGCGAAGAGGGAGGCCGAGGGGGTGCCTGGGGTGTCCGCACCCCCCTAGGAGCGGCCAGCGCTGGCCCGCACCTGGCAGGGGTGTAGCCCCCCCAGGCCTCCTTTCCGTCTCGTACTCTGGCTCCGTGTGTCTTCTGGTGAAATATAATTTTTGGCATATTTTCCGGGTTTTTTCCTAATAGTTGATTTTCTGCAGAAAAAAAACTAGACACTAAGGTAATTCTACTGAAAACAACGTCAGTCTGTGTTAGTTGTATCCAAATCATACAAGTTTAGAGGAGAAACAATAGCAAAAGTGTTCGGGAAAGTAGATACGTTTTGGACATATCAACTCCCCCAAGCTTAACTTATTGCTTGTCCTCAAGGAATTAAGTTGAAAACTGAGCTCGATAAAAGAAATTTCACGAACACATTTGCTTCATATGATGTAAATATTCTCAGCACAGGAGTAGATGCTTAAACTATTCATAATAAGGAGTATGCAACTAAATCTACTCAATAGTCATTGCAAGCTATGAAGAGATTCCAACTCAATAATAATAAGTAGCATGAAATATAAACATAAACGACATTGCAATGCTCATAAGAAGGTATGATAGAGTGGTATCTCGCTTGCCTTTGTTTGTAGAGCACAATAAAAAATGCCAAGGCACCTCTAAAGTTCAATTGAAGACTAGAGATAAAGATATCAGAGATACAAGCATCAAAGTCATGGCATAATTAACCAAGTTTTGGAACAAACACAATAATGACAACTATGCTCTCAAGAAGGTGCTCATAGAATAAGTGGTGAATCAACAAGGAAGTGAAAAGGTTTTGAAAAGTTTGAAAGGCTTCCAAATGCTGAAAGTAAGGTACTCATTAGCTTTGAGATCTCATTGCCCCTATCATAGGCATCTTTATATGGTTAAGGTGAAAGTGAGGTCCACTCTGAATCATATGCTTGACAAACCATAAACTGGAAATCCCATGTCCCTTGAGTACGAGGATCGCTCCGCTTGCTACTCAACTGTGGTTACCGGTAAGTTCTTGTCATCGTAAATACATGCATATCATAGAGAACCGCCAACGGGGTACCCCTTGCACATGATACAAGAGCTATCCCATAATCAAAATGACAAGGCAAGCAGACAATAAGCATCTCAGCGATCTTTTTATTTACTATGTGTATAGCTTTTTATTGAGGATGCTTCACAGATTGCTCATTATGTTGGTGTTGCAAGTTTCCACCATGATTATGCATGGCTTAGTCTAGCGGCCTAGGTGTTTCTCTAACACAATGTATATAACTCCATGGACTTACAAGATTCCCTTTTATTTCACATCGACGACATCCGCCAACAAAAGAGCATAATATCAACTGGATAAATATCCAAAAAAGTGTTGAAAGCGTTCCCCGTGACAGCACGGTTCTGCTAACTCCCAGCCTATAATGTGCAAGCATATAACTTTCATGGACAGGTCACAATGATTCAGGATTATTAAGTGCAAGGAACAAAGTGTGCCAACAAGTTCGTGAGAGCTTTACTAACTAACTTTCTCAAAACAGACAAACATTTTATTTGGAAGAAAACAAGGCATAATGAATATGCATTGAAATAGCAAATGATGCTAATAGGTAGGTATGGTGGACACTGTTGGCAATATTGGTTTTGGGGAGTTGGATGCACAAGTAGATCTCATTCTCAGTGCAAGTGAAGGCTAGCAATAGAGAAGGAGGGACAAACGAGAGAGCAATAACTGTTATAATCATGCTTGCAACAAAATATGTCTAATTATGGCATGAAAGTGATACAAGAACTCTGAGGCAAAATAAATCATCGAGGCTTACTGACTATTGTTTAGTCATATGCATGCGTGAGCATGTGCCAAGTCGATTCACATGAACAACCAGAGGAGGATACCACAATATCATACCAAGATATGAATAAAACAATGCAAGCAAACATTCATATGACATGCTACAAACTATTAGCAAGATGGAGCTAATCACAAGTAAGCAAGAACTACTAAGCATCCATAATGACATACGCCTTACATGAACAGGCTAAGCATGCTCACAATGATGAGTATATGTACAAAAATGAAACAAATAGAGTTTGTTACCAGCCTCTTACCACACCTCAAGTTGTCTTAATTTTCATTATTTCCCTTCACTTGTGTGACTTGAATGATAACATGAAACCAAACTCCACTGAGGATGGCTGAACCCTGCAAAGAACTCACAAAACCAAAGAAGAACAACAAATATTTTTGGTGTTTTCAATTTTTTTAGAAACAAGCAAACAAAGAAAAACCAAACAAGAAGCAAACAAAGCAAAATCTTTTTGAATTTTTATTTTAAAGCAAACCAAAAAAAAAACAAAAAGCAAAGAAACAAACTAAGAGAAACAACGGAAATATTTTGGGTATTTTTGTGTTTTAAGAAAGCAGGAACAAAAATAAAAAAGAAAGCGAAACAATGGATATACAAAGAACCGACCGAACATGATATATATAGATGAGTGTGATGTCGGTATACCTCCCCCAAGCTTAGGATTTTGGCCTAAGTGGGGCTCAATAGCGTGGGTAGTAACTCCAAGAATAACACAACAGTGCATGAAACAATAAAAACGAAGTGTCTAGCAAGAGACCTGAGTTTTTTATTGATGAAGAAGGGGATGCCTTGGACACCCCTAAGCTTTGACGTTTGTACCTCTTGAATATATCTTGGGTTGAAACGGGGTGGCATCCCCAATCTTGAGCTTTTGTCCATTCTTCATCTCATTACATCATTCTCTCTCTACACCTAGAATTTTTCTTCATACAAAACTTCACACAATCTTCATTAGCAACATTAGTGCATTCAAAAGTAATAAACCTATGGGTTTAGTTTCAAAATAGAAAAACTTTCATTAAAAACACAAGCTACTGTAGCAACTTCCTTTTAAAAAGCTCAATTCCTCAAAAGAGAACTCAAAAAGAAATCAATAAAAAGCAAATGCAAATAATGGCAGAAATCTGTCAAAACAGACCAGCGGGTGAAACCCGATTTTTTTGTAAGACCTTCTGTTGCTCAAATCAGAAAGTGTTGAACTAATGAAAGTTATCTAACATACTGGGGGATTTATTCGCAAAATATCAGCTCATTCCGACTTACATAGATTCCTCACGAATTTTTATGGTGGAGCACAAAAATCTGTTTCGGGACAGCAACTCTCCAAATATTACTTCCCTCTCATTAGAGGTCATTCTTGGCACAAAAAGCAAACAAAAAGGATAAGGAGAGTTCATTACTGAAGTAATAACTTCCAAGACTCAAGAAAACTATTGGGGTATCTCCCAAGAAGTACTTTTCTTTAACTCCTTTAAGTTAGGCACAAGAAGCAAAAACAAACAAAAACCAAAACCAGAACTATAGAAGTTCTAAGACACTCCAACAAGCAAAGAACTAGCAAAACTAAAGCTAACAAGATAAAGAGCAAAGACTACGAAGGAGAAAAAGTAAAAGAAATCAAGTATAACCACAGTAAATATATTATTTTGTTCATTAAAATTCTTTTGTTAACAAGGTTGATCAAGTATTGTTACCAAAACAATCTTATATGAGACAAAACTTTGTATTCCACCTAGTGATTATGTTACCTCAAGCTTGATAGCAATAGTCCCAATCATAATAGTTTCAAAATTTTCTTGTGGAATGGGACAATATATTTCTCTAACCTTAATGCTCTCAACATTTTCAATGGAATTTAGGCAATAGCTTTTAGCAACCTTCTTGGGGAAATAGACAGTATGCTCTTTGTCATTAATATTGAAAGTTACTTTCCATTGATTAAAATTAATGAAAGCACATGCAGTATTAAGAAAAGGTCTCCCAAGAATAATAGACATATTATATTCAGGCATTTCAAGCACAACAAAATCAAATAAAACCAAGAAATTATGAGCAACTTGAACAGGAACATCCTCACATATACCAACAGGAATAGTAGTTGACTTATCAGCCATTTGCAAAGATATATCAGTTGGTATCAACTTTTTTAACTGGAGTCTCTTGTAGAGAGAAAAGGGCATAACACTAACTCCAGCTCCCAAATCACATAAAACAGTTCTAACTTAATTATTCTTAATAGAGCAATGAATAGTTGGTATACCTGGATCACCAAGTTTATTTGGAACCTTACCATTGAAGGAATAATTAGCAAGCAAAGTAAAAATTTCCACATTAGGAATCTTCCTTTTACTAGAGACAATATCCTTCATATACTTTGAATAAGGAGGCAAATTAATAGCATTAGTCAAAGGAATTTGCAAAAATAAAGGTTTCATCCACTCACAAAACTTTGTGTAGTGTTCTTCCTCCTTTGACTTGTGTTTCTTACCTAGAAAAGGAATAGGTTTCTGCACCCAAGGTTCTCTCTCTTTACCATATTTATTAGCAATAAAATCTCCCTTAGTGTACCTAGTATTCTTAGTGTGCTTCTCAGGTTATTCCTCAACTTCCTCCTTATCAGGAGCATCATTTCTATCATTACCACTTTCAGTTTCAGCATCAGAGACAGATATACTATTAGGATCTACAGCAGGTTCAAGTGGTTCCTCAACTATTCTATGTTTCTTTTTCTTTCCCTTACGAGGACTTCCACTATCTTCACCTTGTTGGGAATCCTGCTCAATTCTTTTAGAGTGTCCTTCAGGATATAAAGGATCTTGAGTAGCTATACCACTCCTAGTTCTAATTCCGTAAGCATGTTTATCTCATGAGGCATTAACTAGCATATCATTTTGCACCTTAGCAAGTTGATCAAGTTGGGTTTGAACCATTTGAAAGTGTTTACAAAGCATTTTAATATCTTTAGAAGTTCTTTCCACAATATATTTCAACTCTTTAATATCTCTAGAGTTTTCCAATAAATGATTCTGAATTTGTTTATTAAAATGGCCTTGTTAAACAATAAAAATGTCAAGTTCCTCTAAACATTGATCATGAGGCTTACCATAGGGAATATCACCTTCATCAAAGTTTTGGAGAGAGTGTACCTCAATAGTAGATGAGTGGGGAATTGGCTTACATAATTCTTCTATAGGAGGAATATTCTTCACATCTTCAGCTCTAATACCTTTCTCCTTTAGACATTTCTTAGCTTCCTTCATCACTTCATCATTTAATGCAATAACTCCTCTCTTCTTTGGTGTTGGTGTTGGAACTGGTTCAGGCACAATTGGTTCAGGAGTAATAGGCAGCGGTGTATTTAGCTCAGTTGAAGTCCAATCATCATAATTCTTGCTTATCTTAGCCATTAATTCTTCAGCATCTGTTGGAGTTCTTTTCCTGAAAACACAATCAGCAAAGCTATCTAGGTATGTCCTAGAATCATTAGTTAGTCCATTGTAATAAATATCAAGCAGCTCATTCTTAGGCAATGGACATCTAGGATGTGCATGAATCAAGGCACATAACCTTGTCCATGACTTAGGCAATTTCTCTTCTTCTCCCTGTTTAAAATAAAAAAGTCTCTACAAAGCAGCATGTCTAGCACTTGGAGGAAAATATTTCTGGAAGAAAGAAGCAATCAAACAATCAGGACTATCAATGGAACCAGGAGGTAATCTATTAAACCAAGCCCTAGCTTCTCCTTTTAGTAAAAAAGGGAAGATCTTTGTAACAAAGTACTTGCGCATCTTAAAATCATCAGAGAATAAAGCACTCATAGTAGAAAGCTCATTCATATGAGCCATAACACTCTCATTTTCAGTCCCACAAAAAGGTTCATTCTCAACAATGTCTAAATAGGATAAATCAAGAGAGAAATCATAATCTTTATCTTTAATATCTATGGGAGAGGTGGCAAACTTAGGATGAGAGGACAACTTAGGAATAATGGTGCGTCTAGCTAGGAGACTCTTAATAGAAATAGTACCATGTGTGTTTTGGCACTCTTTAATAATTCATTAGTAAACTCAATGTAACCATCATTAATATCATAACTCTCTCTAGACTCAGGTGAGCTAATAGGTGTAACAGTGTCTTGACTTGGAGTTTTGGTATTTCCTAGACTAGCCATAGTAGCATCTAGGAAAGGACCTAATGAACCACTCGCAGCAAACACAGTAGAAGTAACATCATGAGTATCAAAAGCAGTTTCAGACTCAGCAGTAGTAGCAGTGTGTGTGGCATGTGTATGTGGTTGTGGAGTAACAAGCTTACTTATAACAGACGGTGAATCAAGAGCAGCAGAGGTGTTTAGGATTATACCTCTTCTTGTAGTGGATGGTAAAATAGGAAACTTTCCATCATGAGACTTCCCCATGATGAAAGGAATAGCAGTGAACAATAATAGATCCAAGTGAACTCACAAATAAAGCTATGCTCCCCGGCAACGGCGCCATAAAATAGTCTTGATGACCCACAAGTGTAGGGGATTGCAACAGTATTCACGGGTAGTATTACCCAATTTATTGATTCGACACAAGGGGAGCCAAAGAATACTTGCAAGCCTTAACAACTGAGTTGTCAGCTCAGCTGCACCTAGAAATAGTTCTTGCTCACAGAAGTTTATCAGTAGCAATAGTTTTGTAGTAGCAAACAGCAAAGCAACAGCAGCAGTAGAACAAGAGCAATAGTAACAGTAACGATAACAGTAGGATTCAAGTGCGGTAGGCATAGGGATGGATGGACGGGTGTTGCATGGACGAGTCTAAACATGTAACTTCAAGATCTAGGGCATTTAAGATAAATAATAAAAAGCATCCAAGTACTAAACAATCCTAGGCATGTTCTCCATGTATAGTCATACGTGCTCGCAATGAGAACTTGCACAACATCTTCTGTCCAGCCAGCCCGTGGCAGCAGGGCCTCTAGTGAACTACTGACAGTTAAGGTGCTCCTTTTAATAGAGCACCGGAGCAAAGCATTAACACTCCGTAAACACATGTGATCCTCACATCACAGCCATCCCCTCTGGTTGTTCCAATTCTTGTCACTTTGGGGCCTTTGGTTCCGGACAATGATATGTATACACAACTTGTAGATAAGATCACAAACAATACTATCATAATGATTCAATAATAAGTTCAGATCTGAGATCATGGCACTCGGGCCCTAGTGACAAGCATTAAGCACAACAAGTTGCAACAAAGTCAAATAGCACTAATAGAGATACTAGGCACTATTCCCAAACAAATCTTGTTCGATTACATGATAGAACTCATCCAATCCCTACCATCCCCAAGCCTACAGCGGGGAATTACTCACTCATGGATGAGGGAAACATGGATGGTTGATGGAGATGCGTTGGTGATGACGATTGCGATGATCCTCTCCAAATTCGCCGTCCCGGCATGGTGCCAGAACAGAGTTTCTGGATCCGAAACTTGGTTTCTATGGTGGCGGTGCAGCGGAACTCTTTTTGGAAAAACGTCGAACCCCCCTCGGTTTTTAGGTCAAGATGCTTCATATAGGCGAAGAGGGAGGCCGAGGGGGTGCCTGGGGTGGCCGCACCACCCTAGGCGCGACCAGGGCTGGCCCGCGCCTGGCAGGGGTTTGGGCCCCCCAGGCCTCCTCTCCGTCTCATACTCTGGCTTCGTGTGTCTTCTGGTGAAATAGAATTTTTGGCATATTTTCCGGAATTTTTCCTGATAGTTGATTTTCTGCACAAAAACTAGACACCAAGGTAATTCTGCTGAAAACAATGTCAGTCTGTGTTAGATGTATCCAAATCACACAAGTTTAGAGGAGAAACAATAGCAAAAGTGTTCGGGAAAGTAGATACGTTTTGGACGTATCACGCGGCCAGGGGGTGTGGCCCCCTAGTGGCCTCCTCCGTCTCGTATTCTGGCTTCGTGTTGCCCACGGTAAAATATTGACTTTGGCTTTTGTCTTGTCGAATTCCGAGAATATTGATTTTATGCCTTTGTGGAACCAAAAACAGAACAAAACACGCAACCCACACTATGGCAACTTGTTAATAGGTTAGTTCTAGAAAACATATAAAAACACCTCAAAGTGTAGACAAAGCAAAGTAGATACTAAACAAGCATGGAACATCAAACATTATAGATACATTTCCGACGTATCAAGCATCCCCAATCTTAACTCCTTCTCGTCCTCGAGAGGTAAGTGATAAAAGAATTTTTTTAGGTGACATGCCCCTTCATAATAAAGATCAAACCATTTGCAAGCATTGAAAGCTGGGATCAAAGAACTCTAAACATGTGCATGAAAGATGGAGTTCTAACAATAAGACAAAGTAACTAAGCATGCAACATGAAAGGCTACAAATAAAGATCATGAATAGCATGCATTGAAAAACGTTTGTTTGTTTCACATACAGAAAACATGGCATAGTGGCAATCAGCTTGTCCCTCATGGAGTAGATAGATGCATAGGACACCTTCAAAGTTCATAAGAGTGACTAGATACAAATAGCACAAGAACAAGCAATACAACAATATGCATCAATCATAATGTTTTGGTATACTGCACATAGAAGTAAGAATGGCAACTATGCTCTCTTAATGGTGCCTAAAGGTAGAATGTGGAGACTCAACATAATAGTGGAAGAAAGACCCTTCATAAAGGGAAGCAGGGATTTCAAGTTTCAAAAAGAGCTTCCTAAAATTATGGTACTTGTTAGCTTTCAGCCCTCATTGTCCCTATCATAAGCATCTTGAAGTGATTAAGGTTAAAGTGAACAAACTATGGAGTATATGCTTGACAAAGTATAAGTTGGCAATCTCATGTCCCTTGAATATGAGGGCCACACCTCATGCTACTCAACTTCAATCACATGTAAGTTCTTGTCATAGTAAGTACATTAGTATCATAGAGAACCGCCAATGGGGTACCCCTTGCACATGGTAAATGAGCTATCCCATAACCAAAATGATAAGGCAAGCAGACAATGAGCATCTTAGCGATCTTTTTATTTACTATTTGCATAGATTTTTATTGAGGATGCTTCACAGATAGGTCATTATGGTGATGCTGCAAGTTTCCACCATGATTAGGCATGGATTAGGCTAGCGTCCTAGGCGTTTCTCTAACACAAAATACATAACTCCATGGACTTACAAGATCTCTTTTTATTTAACATCGGTGACATCCATAGACAAAAGAGCATGATATCAACTGTGTACAAAGTAAAAGTGCAATGTTGAAAACGTTCTCCATGACAGCATGGTTCTGCTAATACAACATAGATGACACAATGGTTCAAGTTTATTAGGATCAAGAAAAATAAAGTGTTCCATCAAGTTCGTGAGAGCTTTAATTACTAAGTTTTCACATAACAAAATACTTTTTAATTGGAAGATAGCTGAAAACAAGAATATACTTGGAATGGTGTAACACACCATGCATAGGAGTTTATAGTGGACACTTTGAAATAACTTGGTTTCTTGGGAGTTGGATGCATGTGTAGAGCTTACTCATACAAGTGGAGGCTAGCAAAAGACTGGGAGCAACCAACTAAGAGAGCAATAATGGCCATAATCATGCAGAGCGACAAAACATTACTAATAAAAGCATAGAGTGGTACTACAAGTCAAGGGATAAATGATCATAGAGTCTATGGTGACTTGTTCATAGTCATAACATGGTGTGAGCATGTGCCAAGTCAACCCAAACAAAACATCAAAGGAGAATACCACAATACTATGCTTTTGTATGCTAAAACAATGCATGATTCTTTCAAAGCACACTAAGCAATCCTAATTGTTTGGAACAAGTCATGCTACAACAATAATCACTAAGAATAAGATCAAATCAACACCTAGCATGACATGATAAAGTCTAAGTCACAGTCAAAGCAAGCTCCTCTTGCACTTTTCAAGCAAGAACTTGCTACTCCTTTCCAACACCAATCAACTTATTTGAAACAACACAGCGAGAACGGGGGTCCAAACTACTTTATTCAAGCAAACTAAGCAAACTAAGTAAAGCAAACGAAAACTAAGATGCTCCAAGAACAACACAACGGTGCATGAAACAATAAAAAATGAAGTGTCTAGAAAGAACTGAGCTTTTTATTGATGAAGAAGGGGATGCCTTGGGCATCCCCAAGCTTTGACGCTTGTACTTCTTGGATATTTCTTGGGGTGACACCAGGGTGGCATACCCAAGCTTGAGCTTTTATCCATTCTTCATCTCATTGCATCATTCTCTCTCTACACCTGAAAATTTTCCTTCATACAAAACTTCACACAATCTTTATTAGCAACATTAGTGTATTCAAGAGATAATAGACCTTTGGTTTAGCTTTGGAACAGCAAAACTTTCACTAAAAACACAAGCTACTATAGCAACTTCCTTTAAAAATCTCAATTCCCCAAAAGAGAACTCAAAAAGAAATCAATAAGAAGCAAATGCAAATAATGGCAGAAATCTGTCAAAACAGACCAGCTGGTAAAAACCGATTTTTTCTAACACCTTATGTTGATCAAATAAAAAAAGTGTCGAACTAAAAAAAGTTAGCTAACATACTAGGGGATTTATTCGTATATTTGCAGCTCAATCCGACTTACAGAGACTCCTCATGAATTTTTATGGTGGAGGACAGAAATCTATTTTGGGACAACAACTCTCCAAATCCTACTTCCCCCTCATTAGAGGTCATTCTTGGAACAAAAAGCAAACAAAAAGGATAAGGAGAGGTTATTATTGAAGTAATAACTTCCAAGACTCAAGAAAACTCTTGGGTTATCTCCCAACAAGTACTTTTCTTTAACACCTTTAAGTTAGGCTTGATAGTTTGAGAAGATGCTCACATAAGAAATATGAATCAAAGTAAAAGAGAGCATCAAGAATCAAATTCAAAACACATTTAAGTCCAATCCACTCCTATGCATAGGAATCTTGTAAGAAAATAAATCAAAGAAGCACAAAGCAACAAGCATAGGAAAGCAAAACAAGTGCAACTTCAAGATTTTCAACATAAAGAGGGAAAACTTAATATTGTTGAGATACATAAGACCATGTTTCCCTCTCTCATAATAACTTTCAGTAGCATCATGAATAAACTCAACAATATAACTATCACATAAAGCATTCTTTTCATGATCTACAAACACATAATTTTTATCAAGCTAAAAAATAGTGGGATTAAAACCTTCAAACCCACTTTTAGCAATTTTATAATAAGGTAACTGATCATTCAACATAGGACCATCATCTAGAGTTTTATCATAAACATTTTCTAAGCGAAACTCCTTAGTACCATGCATTTGAAAGTTAGGAACAAATATAGGATTATCATAGATAACAAGAGCATAACTATTATCACAAGATTTACCCATAGTAGATATTTCAAAAGAATCCACATGAACATAACATTCATCCTCCTTTGGTAAACATGGGGGACAATCAAATAATGTAAGAGGTAAAGAGTTACTCTCATTATAAGGTAGACATGGGTAGATCCATTCTTCCTCCTCTTGGCCATCACTCTCCTCCTCTTTTTCATCTAATGAGCTTTCAGTTTCAGCAATTTCTTCTTCCATACGCTCCTGCAAGGCATTAGTCTCTTCCATTTGTGGAAAGCACATATTAAAATATTCAAGAATATAGCCATTTTCTTCCTTGTAATTATCAAATCAAAATTTAAGTATCTCATAAACCTCATATTCATAAGATGCATCATCAGTATTTTCAAGCAAACTGGCAAGTTCAAATGCACCCTTGAAAGCAATAAATTCTTAAATTTGTTCCACATCATAAAAGTCACAATTTCCTTTAACATAAGAAGATATGGTAACATTATCATTATACTCACATTGAAAAGGCAGGTGTTTATACCTCGTACAGCAACAAGATTTATCAAAGCAGAAGTAACATTATAAGTAGAGCACACCTCTCTAGCAATAGAATTCAATTTATGAATTTGTTCCCATAAGTGTTTCCCTTTTTGTGACAAACAGTGTTCTTTATAATAATACTTTTCTTCTTCTGTGAACCCACCTTGCCAATAAGTACTAGTTTCAAAGAAACCATCCATTGATAGAAAACATGACAAAGCAAGGCAATAATAGACCAGCAACTAGAGTAGGAACTAATTTTTTGTGTGTTTTTATAAGAGAAAACAAAACAAAGGAAACTATTTTTTTTGGAGTTTTTGATAAAAGAGGCACACAAAACCAAGCAAAAGAAACTAAGCAAACTAAAAACAAAGTAAAGAAAAAGGAAGTAGAGGACTCCCCTTGTGAAGACATCCTTAGCCTCCCCGGCAGCGGCGCTAGCAACCTTGTTGATGGCTCAGTTGATGTGGAGCCTGTTGGGAAAGTCTTCCCTCAGTAAGAAACCGAGGTTATCGAACCAGTAGGAGGAAGGAAACATCAAACATGTGTTGCAAGCAACGTGGAAACCTCCACAACACAAACTCAAGACTTTTCCCTAACTAACAGTAAGGTTATCAATCTCAACGGTTGCTATAACAAAGGATTAACTGTATGGTGTGGAAGGTAATGGTGGTTTGCAACAAGTAAACAGTAACCGCAAAAGATGTATCAATGGTAAAGATTGGACCGGGGTCCATAGTTCACTAGAGATGCTCTTCTTAGATAAACAACATGGCATGAAGGGTAAACAAATTACAGTAGGGCAATTGACAGGAACTGAGCAAGGCATAACAATGCAATACTAGACAAAAATATCCTATGATATTCGATTGGGCAATAAAACAAGATACATAGACCGCCATCCAACTGCATCTATGAATATAATTCAACCTCCAGGTTATCATCCGAACCCCCTACAGTATTAAGTTGTAAGCAAAAGAGAACTGCTTTAAGCAAAGTGTGTAAGCTAAACAATCCACTTGTTCCATGAAGAAGAGACCGTTGTTTTCTCCCTAGTGGCAACAACACATCTACCATCGAAGATATTTCTGTCACTTCCCTTGAAAACTAGAGGCATGTGTAGAGGGAGTGTCCCAACCTTACAACAATATAAGGTGGAGTCCCCTGTGTTTACAATGCTAGTCCCTGGATCAATAGCTAGCATCCACAGTATAGATGTAATATCAAGAAACAAAGGTCATAATATAACTTTATAACCAGAAATAACATAATTTTATTACATCATACATAGCTCATTTGGCTATTACATTACATTGCAGCGGAATAACTATAGTCATGGGGTCCTTCATCTTCAAAGTGCCACAGGCAGATGTTGGTTGTAGACTTTGTAATCCTAATCAAACAATCTTCACTAAAATCAATCAAACCTGCAACATTACAAGTTACAGCCACAAGGGTCAATACATTTGAATTGTATTGGCAAGCTTCACTATTATGTAAAGTATGAGTGGATCCTTTCAATACATGCATATTTGGCTAAGTAGAGTTTTAGGCTCATTTGCTTAAAGCAATAATTTATCCTATCTTTTCAAAATGGTTTTGGTCCTTTGTCAAATCTCTTTTTCCAAGTTCCTTGAACTCCTTGGTAGAAACTCAAGTGTTCAAGTCCTTGTCAAAATTCCCTTGAGCTACTTGGTAACCCCAAGTGCAACAAGTTTTATCAAAACCTCATAAGTTCCTTGGTAACCCCAAGGATTCATGTTTTCAACAAAATCTCTTGAGTTCCTTGGTAACCCCAAGTACATCAAGTTTTGTCAAAGTCTCTTGAGCTCCTTGGTAACCCCAAGTGCATCAAGTCCTTAAAAGTTTTCTTTTAGAAATTTGAATGTCGAGATCTCCCATAGTTCAAACTTTAGTTGCTCGGTATTGTCCATAACCGGGGACACGGCTAAGTACTTAGATTTTATTATCTTCTGCAGAAGGAGTACACTTTACCCACATGTCACAATCCCATCCTTTTGCCACCAGTGGCCACTGGATTAGCACTCACCATGATGGAGTACTGGCAGATTGAGAATGTGACGAAGTCTTTCCAAAGGGTCCTCCCATACACCATTGCTAGCTTGTCTTCAGCACCCATGAAGCATTCCAGATCCCCATGTACAGTTAACTGAGGACAGTGCATGAGTCTTCCCAATGTAGTTGACTAAGATAGAGCCATAATAGCATGTGGTTGCACACGAAAGCCACAATTGGAGAAACATGTTCAATATCTAAGTTTCCTAGGTGGTTTTCTTTTGGAGCACAACACAAAGTGATTCCCATAGACATGGTTCCTTTTGTTGCCACCCTCTCCAAAACTTAAAGTATCCTCCACCTAGGTAGTTCATTGAGTCCTTGTTTTATTATGTAAAACACAAGTCCTTTTCTCAACCTTTGTAATATCTCAAATGTATCTCTTTTCAAAATATAGCATGGCTAAGCATGTAACAACTACATTGTTTTCTCTAAGGAATGGATAGGGAATCCTATCAGGATTTTAGCATAGCATAAGTACAAAAAGTATTTTCATGCATGTTTCAAAACCCACTAAGTATAATGAAAATAGTAGGACTTTTGATGATAGTGTTACTTGCCTTTTTGGAAGGGAATGGTGGTTCACTCCTTGATCTTGCTAGTCTCACACTTTGCTAAATTTCACTATAATCAATCAAGCAAACTCTATGTCAACTAGCATTCCAATAATCAATCAAACCACAATTCACACACATAAAGATATGGGATCTAAGATCTAAGTCATGCATGTAAGCATGTAAAAGATGGTTCTAATTGCAAAGGTGGTCTCCACTAGGCTTATAAATTTTGTAAAGTCCAAAGTGGTCATTTACCAAAATGGCAAAGTCATTTGCAAAAAGGGTTTTGTCCATAAACCATTTTTAAATCCATACAACATTTTATGTGGTGGAAAAACATTTTTTATCAAGCAACAATTTTAAGTGGTTCACCAAATAAGTTGAGGTTTCTCAAAACTTGGTGTTTATGGCCAGTAGGTTTGATCCAAAATATTTTCCCAAAGTTTTTACTCCAAAAACATTTTCATAACAAAATTTATTATTTTTATTTGGCTAGAATTGGACCAAATCAATTAATCTATCCTAAATTTCACCAACTTTATTTTTAGCTCCATGGGTTGGTTCCTAGGGTCAGTGAGTTTACAAAAAACCATTTTGCAAAGGTTTTAACCCGAAAAACATTTTTAAACAATTTTTCTAATCTAAACAAGCAATCAAATGTTTCTGCATAATCAACCAATCTAACAGATACTATTTGCTAAACCAAAGGCATGGTCGGCTAGGTTTTGTTCCACTGATTCCAACGGTATAAAGTTTGCAATTTTTGGACGTGTGGATCAGAAGTTATAGTGTTTTCAAAATCACATCTAAATCAGATTCAAATTCTATTTCCAATCCATCTGGTGGCACGCGGCATGATTTCATTGGGTGGTACCGTTTCGGGTGGATCACGCGCTGCAGACCGTAGGATCTCATTTAGATCGAGCGGCGCAGAGGCATACGATACCTCTTCGTTTATGTTCTATTACAGCCTTACGATCTAGATCTAACGGACGCAATCAATCAGACCGCTAACTGGCGGCGCTGCGCGGCGGTGGACGGCGGCGACGGTCAGGCAGCGGGCTAGCGGCTGTTCTAGGAAGCAAGGTAGACAGAGGGGGTGCTCACCAGAATCGCGAGGAAGTGGTGATGCTCGACGTGTGCTTGTCGTGGCAAGGGGTGCTCTAGTACAGCTGCGATTGCTCGCCGGAGTAGAGAACAACGTCGGGTGGTCTCAGTCGTGGTCGGAGTCGTCGCTACAGGTCATGAGAAGGCAAAAAGAGGGTGCGGTCAGATGCAGGAGGTCACGGAGATGACGCGAGCGTGAAGGAGAAGGCTTGGGGCGGTCTGGACTTACCGGAGGAGCTCGACGGAGACGAGACAGACGACGGCGCTCAGAGCTTTGTCGAAGACGGATCTCTGGGGCGCCCGCGGTCGAACGAAGGGTACTGGGAGATGCGCCAGGGAGTGGGGACTGTGCTCGTGTGCTTGTGGAGGCAGGAGGTGGTGTGGCTCCGCCGAAATCGAGGGAGGACGGTGGTCGGAGCTGCGGCGGTGCGAGCTCAAATTGAGGCAGCCTCGGGGCAGAGAGGGAGTGGCGTGTGAGGGGAAAGGAGGAGGAGACGCTGGCGTTTAATAGCGTGCAGTCACGGCGAGTTTTAAGGCGCGGCATCACTGCGAATTGATCGCGCCTTTCAATGGCAGCAACGGCAGCGAGGTTTGGGGAGAAGGAGTCGCGCGGGTGAGGAGGATGAACAGGAGGAGTGGGGTCCAGTCGTTAGTGAGAAAAAGAGTGAGGGGAGGGTCCACTGGTCAGCCTCTGCATGGGTTAGAACTTGAGTACGAATCGTTTTTCTTCGGGGAGGGAAACTGGGCTGGTTTGCTGGGCTTGTGGGCTTGGCCGGCTGGGCTAGGTCCAATTCCATTTTTTTTCTTCCTGGAATCTTTTTCCTTTTCTAATTCTTTTTCTGTTTTTGAAATTCAAACAATCAAACAACACTCAATTTGATTCAAACAATCACTAAACTTTGTACTTTGAATTTGGTTCTGTTTATCAACATAAACCAAATCACAAAATAAAATAATAATTTTTATTCTATTTAGGATCCATTTCTTTAATTAAATAAAATGGATCTTTAGTTATTTAATAAAATAGGGTTTGATTTAATTAACAAAATCTCCATTTGAAATCCAAATATTTTCAAAACCAATCAGTAGGTTTTATTTGGAAATAAAGAATACTTGGAAACTTGTTTAAAACAAAATAACCTTTTATTTTAGGGTCCATTAATAATTAAATACAATAGACCTTCATTATAAAATCAACTAGGATTTATTTTATTTAAAATATTTATTTTGAAATCTAAAATAAAGCAAAAACACTTCAGTAGGTTTTATTTTGAGAATGTAAAATATTTGGAAAACTTATTTAAAATAATTTAATAAGTTTTTGATGTTTTAATTAAAATGGTAAAACCTTTTATTTAGATAAAATTGGATATTAAATCCTTATTAATTTATTCAAATAAACCTTTGCTATTTTTATTCAAAACAAAATGTTTTAGTTCCAAAGCTTGGCCAAGGTTTAATTTGGCTTTATAAAATAATCTTTATTTATGAATCCACCTTTTCTTTTGATAACCAAATCTTTTATTAAAAGATCCAAAATAGTAATTCCAAAACATTTTAATTTCCTTTAATAAATGTTTATCCTTATAAATCCCTTTAGGATTTATTTGATTCAAATTGGTTTGAAGTTTCCAATTAAATTCTAAAAGTTTCTTCTGGCCCTGAAAATCAAACAAAGTTTTATTTCATTCATTTATTTTCACATTACATGATTTGGAAAATCTTGGGATGTGACAGGCTACCACCCTTAAAATAAATCTCGTCCCGAGATTTGGGAAGGCTAGGGTTACAAGCAGGTTCAAAACAACTAGGGTACTACCACCCTTAAAAATTCTCAAACAAAAATTACATATTGGCCTTCTTGGGATCCTGGGGAAACTTCTCTAAGTAAACTTTTGCATTGCGTCCTTTGTTTCCACACTTGACTCATGGGCCAAGGTTGAGTTTCTCCATAGGCTTGTTCAACTTGTTCTTCATCTTTTCTGGACAGTTGCTTGCATAATGTCCTGGATTCTTGCAGTTAAAACAATGCATGTCCTTGAGATCTTTACGTGGCTCGTGTGGACAAGTTGCTACATAGTGGCCTAGCTCTTTGCAGTTGTTGCACACTACTTGGCCAATCTCTTTATTCTTTGGGTTCTCTGGGCATTCACCAGAATAGTGTCCCATTTCCTTACATTTATAACATTGCACATGGCTTTTGTCTATCTTTTGCTTCTTGGGTTTCTTTGATCCTTTGAATTGGGTTGTCTTGTTTGGAGGTATAAGTGGTCCTTTTCCTTTGCCATCAACATTCTTGGCATACTTGGACCCTTCTTGTTTCCTTTGTTCAACAATGGCATAGATGGGGCATTGGATAGGAACATGATTGTTTCCTTCACACAAATAACAAGTGGCTTGAGAGGTGGGACATTGTCCAACAGGATGTTTCTCTTCACAGTTAGGGCATTGATCTTCATGCTCCTTGGAAGTATGATCCTTGTCTCCACAAATAATGCAAGTTGGTGCTCCATCTAGAATAATATTTCTGTCATCCTTTTTGTCAAAGACTCTTTTGGGATAGCTTTCTTCCATGTTGATCATTTGATTAGTCACCTTAAGCATCAGTTGGGTTTGTTCCTCCAAAAACTTTTGCAGTGCTGGATCTTTATCACTAGTGTTGGCTATGAACTGAGTTGTCAGTTGGTTTAACTGGTGTTGAGTTGCTATGAGCTCTTTCATGCTGTCCTCTTGGTCGGTGCTGATGTCATCAACCTTGGAGTCTTTTGGAGTAGTCATCTGTTTGGGTTGAATGAGGATTAGAATAGGCAAGATATTTCTGAGGAAATATTTCTAATCACACACATCACAATTCATACAAACAATATGCAAGCAATCACGAGTCAAACACTTCACTCAAACAACAAGGTTCAAGCACATACTTAGGCAACAAAATATTTTTGTTACACCACATAAGTTGGTGGTTTTAACTAATATATGGTGGTCCATCTATATGGCTCACTTGTGATTTTTCCTTCCTTTATGATTCTTCTTGTATGAGATCATGGTTTCCTTGAGAAAAACTCTTGGTTACAATACTTCAAAGTTGTTGATGGATCCTTCTTATTTTGCATTCCCTCAGTCTCTAAATCTTGAGTAAGATTTCCTTGTCTCACTTGTAGTCCTTAGTGGTATCCAAGTTGGAAGTCTTTGGAGAACATGCTGAAGATGTTGAAGTCATTAGAGTTGAAGAAGTTGAAGTCATTAGAGTTGAAGAAGTCCTTTGCACATGGTGTAGTCTTTGGCCATGGGTAGGTTTTTTCATCAGTTGAAAATAGAAGAGAATGTACAGTTGAAACCATAATGGTTGAGGAAAGAGTTTACAAGTGTTTTTGTAAATAAGTTTTGGAACAAGAACAACTCCTATTTTTCTAAGGGTTTTTGTCCAATCCTAGGTTTACAAATCCTACAGGCAACACAATGCTCTGATACCATCTGTAGAGGGAGTGTCCCAACCTTACAACAATATAAGGTGGAGTCCCCTGTGTTTACAATGCTAGTCCCTGGATCAATAGCTAGAATCCACAGTATAGATGTAATATCAAGAAACAAAGGTCATAATATAACTTTATAACCAGAAATAACATAATTTTATTACATCATACATAGCTCATTTGGCTATTACATTACATTGCAGCGGAATAACTATAGTCATGGGGTCCTTCATCTTCAAAGTGCCACAGGCAGATGTTGGTTGTAGACTTTGTAATCCTAATCAAACAATCTTCACTAAAATCAATCAAACCTGCAACATTACAAGTTACAGCCACAAGGGCCAATACATTTGAATTGTATTGGCAAGCTTCACTATTATGTAAAGTATGAGTGGATCCTTTCAATACATGCATATTTGGCTAAGTAGAGTTTTAGGCTCATTTGCTTAAAGCAATAATTTATCCTATCTTTTCAAAATGGTTTTGGTCCTTTGTCAAATCTCTTTTTCCAAGTTCCTTGAACTCCTTGGTAGAAACTCAAGTGTTCAAGTCCTTGTCAAAATTTCCTTGAGCTACTTGGTAACCCCAAGTGCAACAAGTTTTATTAAAACCTCATGAGTTCCTTGGTAACCCCAAGGGTTCATGTTTTCAACAAAATCTCTTGAGTTCCTTGGTAACCCCAAGTACATCAAGTTTTGTCAAAGTCTCTTGAGCTCCTTGGTAACCCCAAGTGCATCAAGTCCATAAAAGTTTTCTTTTAGAAATTTGAATGTCGAGATCTCCCATAGTTCAAACTTTATTTGCTCAGTATTGTCCATAACCGGGGACACGGCTAAGTACTTAGATTTTATTATCTTCTGCAGAAGGAGTACACTTTACCCACATGTCACAATCCCATCCTTTTGCCACCAGTGGCCACTGGATTAGCACTCACCATGATGGAGTACTGGCAGATTGAGAATGTGACGAAGTCTTTCCAAAGGGTCCTCCCATACACCATTGCTAGCTTGTCTTCAGCACCCATGAAGCATTCCAGATCCCCATGTCCAGTTAACTGAGGACAGTGCATGAGTCTTCCCAATGTAGTTGACTAAGCCAGAGCCATAATAGCATGTGGTTGCACACGAAAGCCACAATTGGAGAAACATGTTCAATCTCTAAGTTTCCTAGGTGGTTTTCTTTTGGAGCACAACACAAAGTGATTCCCATAGACATGGTTCCTTTTGTTGCCACCCTCTCCAAAACTTAAAGTATCCTCCACCTAGGTAGTTCATTGAGTCCTTGTTTTATTATGTAAAACACAAGTCCTTTTCTCAACCTTTGTAATATCTCAACATGTATCTCTTTTCAAAATATAGCATGGCTAAGCATGTAACAAATACATTGTTTTCTCTAAGGAATGGATAGGGAATCCTATTAGGATTTTAGCATAGCATAAGTACAAAAAGTATTTTCATGCATGTTTCAAAACCCACTAAGTATAATGAAAATAGTAGGACTTTTGATGATAGTGTTACTTGCCTTTTTGGAAGGGAATGGTGGTTCACTCCTTGATCTTGCTAGTCTCACACTTTGCTAAATTTCACTACAATCAATCAAGCAAACTCTATATCAACTAGCATTCCAATAATCAATCAAACCACAATTCACACACATAAAGATATGGGATCTAAGATCTAAGTCATGCATGTAAGCATGTAAAAGATGGTTCTAATTGCAAAGGTGGTCTCCACTAGGCTTCTAAATTTTGTAAAGTCCAAAGTGGTCATTTAACAAAATGGCAAAGTCATTTGCAAAAAGGGTTTTGTCCATAAACCATTTTTAAATCCATTCAACATTTTATGTGGTGGAAAAACATTTTTTTATCAAGCAACAATTTTAAGTGGTTCACCAAATAAGTTGAGGTTTCTCAAAACTTGGTGTTTATGGCTAGTAGGTTTGATCCAAAATATTTTCCCAAAGTTTTTACTCCAAAAACATTTTCATAACAAAATTTATTATTTTTATTTGGCTAGAATTGGACCAAATCAATTAATCTATCCTAAATTTCACCAACTTTATTTTTAACTCCATGGGTTGGTTCCTAGGGTCAGTGAGTTTACAACATACTATTTTGCTAAGGTTTTAACCCTAAAAACATTTTTAAACAATTTTTCTAATCTAAACAAGCAATCAAATGTTTCTGCATAATCAACCAATCTAACAGATACTATTTGCTAAACCAAAGGCATGGTCGGCTAGGGATTGTTCCACTGATTCCAACGGTATAAAGTTTGCAATTTTTGGACGTGTGGATCAGAAGTTATAGTGTTTTCAAAATCACATCTAAATCAGATTCAAATTCTATTTCCAATCCATCTGGTGACACGCGGCATGATTTCATTGGGTGGTACCGGTTCGGGTGGATCACGCGCTGCAGACCGTAGGATCTCATTTAGATCGAGCGGCGCAGAGGCATACGATACCTCTTCGTTTATGTTCTATTACAGCCTTACGATCTAGATCTAACGGACACAATCAATCAGACCGCTAACTGGCGGCGCTGCGCGGCGGTGGACGGCGGCGACGGTCAGGCAGCGGGCTAGCGGCTGTTCTAGGAAGGAAGGTAGACAGAGGGGGTGCTCACCAGAATCGCGAGGAAGTGGTGATGCTCGACGTGTGCTTGTCATGGCAAGGGGTGCTCTGGTACAGCTGTGATTGCTCGCCGGAGTAGAGAACAACGTCGGGTGGTCTCAGTCGTGGTCGGAGTCGTCGCTACAGGTCACGAGAAGGCAAACAGAGGGTGCGGTCAGATGCAGGAGGTCACGGAGATGACGCGAGCGTGAAGGAGAAGGCTTGGGGCGGTCTGGACTTACCGGAGGAGCTCGACGGAGACGAGACAGACAACGGCGCTCAGAGCTTTGTCGAAGACGGCTCTCTGAGGCGCCCGCGGTCGAACGGAGGGTACTGGGAGATGCGCCAGGGAGTGGGGACTGTGCTCGTGTGCTTGTGGAGGCAGGAGGTGGTGTGGCTCGGCCGGAATCGAGGGAGGACGGTGGTCGGAGCTGCGGCGGTGCGAGCTCAAATTGAGGCAGCCTCGGGGCAGAGAGGGAGTGGCGTGTGAGGGGAAAGGAGGAGGAGACGCTGGCGTTTAATAGCGTGCAGTCACGGTGATTTTTAAGGCGCGACATCACTGCGAATTGATCGCGGCTTTCAATGGCAGCAACGGCAGCGAGGTTTGGGGAGAAGGAGTCGCGCGGGTGAGGAGGATGAATAGGAGGAGTGGGGTCCAGTCGTCAGTGAGAAAAAGAGTGAGGGGAGGGTCCACTGGTCATCCTCTGCATGGGTTAGAACTTGAGTACGAATCGTTTTTCTTCGGGGAGGGAAACTGGGCTGGTTTGCTGGGCTTGTGGGCTTGGCCGGCTGGGCTAGGTCCAATTCCATTTTTTTCTTCCTGGAATCTTTTTCCTTTTCTAATTCTTTTTCTATTTTTGAAATTCAAACAATCAAACAACACTCAATTTGATTCAAACAATCACTAAACTTTGTACTTTGAATTTGGTTATGTTTATCAACATAAACCAAATCCCAAAATAAAATAATAATTTTTATTCTATTTAGGATCCATTTCTTTAATTAAATAAAATGGATCTTTAGTTATTTAATAAAATAGGGTTTGATTTAATTAACAAAATCTACATTTGAAATCCAAATATTTTCAAAACCAATCAGTAGGTTTTATTTGGAAATAAAGAATACTTGGAAACTTGTTTAAAACAAAATAACCTTTTATTTTAGGGTCCATTAATAATTAAATACAATAGACCTTCATTATAAAATCAACTAGGATTTATTTTATTTAAAATATTTATTTTGAAATCTAAAATAAAGCAAAAACACTTCAGTAGGTTTTATTTTGAGAATATAAAATATTTGGAAAACTTATTTAAAATAATTTAATAAGTTTTTGATGTTTTAATTAAAATGGTAAAACCTTTTATTTAGATAAAATTGGATATTAAATCCTTATTAATTTATTCAAATAAACCTTTGCTATTTTTATTCAAAACAAAATGTTTTAATTCCAAAGCTTGGCCAAGGTTTAATTTGGCTTTATAAAATAATCTTTATTTATGAATCCACCTTTTCTTTTGATAACCAAATCTTTTATTAAAAGATCCAAAATAGTAATTCCAAAACATTTTAATTTCCTTTAATAAATGTTTATCCTTATAAATCCCTTTAGGATTTATTTGATTCAAATTGGTTTGAAGTTTCCAATTAAATTCTAAAAGTTTCTTCTGGCCCTGAAAATCAAACAAAGTTTTATTTCATTCATTTATTTTCACATTACATGATTTGGAAAATCTTGGGATGTGACAACATGAACCCACTATCGAGCAGAAATACCCCCTCTTGGAGTCACTAGAAACTACTCGGCGAAGATAGCTACTAACAACGGAGAGCATGCAAGATCACAAACAACACAGATATGATAGAATCAAATAGACAAAACATTAATCAATCTAACATAATAATCTCAATATCCATCGGATACCCGCAAACACAACATGCATGATTACAAATAGATTAGATCTTGATCATGAACGGAGCTCACAGGATCTATACATGAAAGCACAAAGGAGGAGATACAACCATCTAGCTACTACATGGACCCATAGTCCAAAGTGGAACTACTCACGCTTCATACCGGAGAAGAAGGCCTCCGGATGATCTCCCCTCCGGCAGGGTGCCGGGAAAGACTTCAGATCTCCCCCGATCTAGGGACGATGGTGGCGGAGGCTACAGACGGTTTCGTGGAATATTGATCGTGTGCTTAGAGTTTTAACATCGGGGGGGACTTTATAGGCGAAGAGGCGAGGCAGGGGGCCGCCAGGGCGGCTGCACCCCCCCAGGCACGGGCCAGCCTTGGCCGCTGATGACCCACAAGTATAGGGGATCACAACAGTCTTCGCGGGTAGTATTACCCAATTTATTGATTCGACACAAGGGGAACCAAAGAATACTTGCAAGTCGTAACAACTGGGTTGTCAATTCAGTTGCACCTGGAAATAGTTCTTGCTCACAGAAGTTTATCAGTAGAAATAGTTTGGTAGTAGCAAAAGTAGAGTACCAGCAGCAGTAAAACAGGAGCAATAATAATAGTAACGGTAACAGTAGGATTCAAGTGCGGTAGGCATAGGGATGGATGGACGGGCGTTGCATGGACGAGTCTAAACATATAACTTCAAGATATAGGGCAATTGCAGATAAATAAGAATAAGCATCCAAGTACTAAACAGTCCTAGGCATGTGCTCCATATATAGTCATGCGTGCTCGCAATCAGAACTTGCACAACATCTTCTGTCTAGCCAGCCCGTTGCAGCGGGGCCTGAAGGGAACTACTGGCAATTAAGGTGCTCTTTTTAATAGAGCACCGAAGCACAGCATTAACACTCCATGAACACATCTGATCCTCACACCACAACCATCCCCTCTAGTTGTCCCAATTTCTGTCACTTCGGGGCCTTTGGATCCGGACAATGATATGTGTACACAACTTGCAGATAAGATCACAAACAATACTATCATAATGATTCAATAATAATTTCAGATCTGAGATCATGGCACCCGGGCCCTAGTGACAAGCATTAAGCACAACAAGTTGCAACAAAGTCAAATAGCACTAATAGAGATACTAGGCACCAATGCCCTAACAATCTTATTCGATTATATGATAGAACCCATCCAATCCCTACCATCCCCATAGCCTACAACGGGGGATTACTCACTCATTGATGAGGGAAACGTGGATGGTTGATGGAGATGCGTTGGTGATGACTATGGAGATGATCCTCTCTAAATTCCCCGTCTCGGCAAGGTGCCAGAACGGAGTTTATGGATTCGAATCGCGGTTTCTGGTGGTGGCGGCGCAACGGAACTCTTTCTGGAAAAACGCCGACCCCCCCTCGGTTTTTAGGTCAAGAGGCTTCATATAAGCGAAGAGGGAGGCCAAGGGGGTGCCTGGGGTGGCCGCACCCCCTAGGCGCGGCCAGGCTTGGCCCACACCTGGCAGGGGTGCGGCCCCCCAGGCCTCCTCTCTGTCTCGTACTCTGGCTCCGTGGATCTTCTGGTGAAATAGGATTTTTGGCATATTTTCTCGGATTTTTCCTGATAGTTGATTTTCTGCACAAAAACTAGACACCAAGGTAATTCTGCTGAAAACAACGTCAGTCCGTGTTAGTTGTATCCAAATCACACAGGTTTAGAGCAGAAACAATAGCAAAAGTGTTCGGGAAAGTAGATATGTTTTGGACGTATCAGCCGCGCGGCCAGGGGGTGTGGCCCCCTGGTGGCCCTCCTCCGTCTCGTATTCTGGCTTCGTGTTGTCCACAGTAAAATATTGACTTTGGCTTTTGTCCCGTCCAATTCCGAGAATATTGATTTTCTGCTTTTCTAGAACCAAAAACAGAAGAAAACAGACAACTGATATTGCGGCAACTTGTTAATAGGTTAGTTCTAAAAAACATATAAAAACACCTCAAAGTGTAGACAAAACAAAGCAAAGTAGATACTAAACAAGCATGGAACATCTAAAATTATATATACGTTTCTGACACATTTCTAACGTATCAACTTTCAACTCATAGGCAAAAGCTAAATCGAACCCCGAACTTCTACTCCCTAAAATTGGCACTCTAAACTTGTCAATCACAGTCTATTTTAAACCCTGGACATGTGCACCGGATAGTTAGGATCCCGACCGAGATTACAGTCTACCTCACTAACATGTGGACCCCAGTTGTAAGTGCTTTCTTCTCCAATCTCCGCTCTAATCGCACTGATGTCCCCTCCTCCCCTAGTCCCACGCGATTCTGGCGCCGCCTCGAAAAGCCAGGGACGAGCAGATCGGACATGCGTTGAGGACCTCCGCCTGTTGTTGTCCCGGTCAAGGCCAGTGTCCAAAGTGGCTGCACCTATCGCCAGCCGGACCTGACGGCAGGGCGCCAAAGCAGCATCACCAGCTGCGACAGAGGGTGAAGCTGGCTACCGCCTCTGCTAGAGCTCATCGCCGTGTCGTCGCCCACTCGCTTGTCGCACACGAGCACGCATAGCTCTGCTAAAAAATGCTGCTCTAGTCTTGTGTATTGTAGTACTCTTCCTAGTGCTACTTGCACATGTGGATGAGATGATGAAATTCCTGGCCAAAATCTGCAGTGCCGTGGGTGGATACTCCGCTGAAATTGCCGCTCTACTGGGTACCAGCGCCATGGGAAAATAGTAGCAAGTTAGCACACGGCGGCATTGAGCGCGCACAACAGTCGATGGCCAGTGCGAAGGAGAGACGGTGTTGGGCGGTACCCCGGGAGAAGAAGGGAAAAAAAAGGAAGAAATAGGAAATAATAATAATAGTTTGAGTTGACACGTCAACAAATCCCATCTAAAATGGTCCAAGGTTTAAAATATACCAGGATTGAAGAGTTTAGAGTGCAAATTTCAGGGATTGACAATTCAAGGTTTGATTTAGCTTTTGTCTATGAGTTCAAGGTTTGTATTAGACTTTTTCGCACCATAACCGATACACGTGCATGCGAGCGGTGGGAGACCCATTGGCCTTGCGAGCAACGCGACGTCAGCCTCCCTGCCATCTGGCACCTGAACAGTGCAGTCATGATGATGTCGCCACTGCTGCCGGAAGGGGTGGTGCTGGATGACAAGATAGTCCGTCGATGGTGCCAGCTCCGCCGTATCTCCGCAATGACACCGCCTACCGCCGCAAAGCCTTGTGGATTGCATTCCTGGATTTGAAATGCGAGGCATGACGACGATCATCATTCATGGGCGACTTCCTAGTGGACAGCGACCATCAACTACCGAACATGGGCGGCAACGATGACGATGACTCGGACTAAGAGCCTACGCTGAAGGTCAAGAAGGAGCAGGAGGAGGCTATCCCGCTACATCCCCTAGACATGGACCTAAAGGAGGCATTCTGCATCACCATGGAGGTTTCCGCGCTAGAGGAGGAGACACTCTTGACATGTTCGACAACATTGCTGTATGAGTCGACAATGGCTGCAAGGCAATGTTAATGATACCAGCAGTAGCCACTATCTACCCGTCCCCAATAGCCACAACCACTACCGTTGACGCAATATGAGGTGTGGCTTGGCCAGCACCGGCAAGGCTTGGCCAGCACCACCTAGCAGGCACAGTGGCCCACTACTGTTGAATTAATTAGCAGTTTTTGTATTAATTTAATCTAAGTATAAATCATGACAGAACAATTTTTAAGATTAACTAGCATACGCATAGTAGACATGCACTATATAGGCAAGTGAAAACCTAGCACATCTACGCATACTCCAATACTAGTAATCATCATAGAAAATAATAGGAGGGCAAAGAATACGTACGAGTTCGTCGATGGTATGACCTTCGTCAGACATGGCGATGGAGTCAAGGAAGCCGGACGTAGAGGACGGGAAAGAACTTGAGCAGTCACGCCTAGACGATCCCTAAAAACCTTATCGCCTCTCTCCCGATGCAGGATCAGAAAGACGGGGTTCCACAGGCCTGCTCTCCCGGACGGCCATGCACGCAGCCAGCGGGATGGAGTAGCAGAGGGCAGCTGTAACTACCTCGGTGAATTACGCTCCTAGATACAAGCCTGGATGAGTGGTAGTGGTTGAAATAGTACGGTGGGGCCCCAAAAGCCACTCACTGGTAGTCCTTTCAGACGTCCCAACCACTACCCTCTCAACGGGACCTGTACGGGCGGCGTAATCGGCAGGCGAAGGGATCAACTACGTACACAAGTGGGTATGTACGCAAGCCACCATACAAGAGTACATCAGAGCCATACCATCTAGAAAGAAAGGAAATATAGCAACGCCATACAGCAAGATTCAAAAGACCTAGATAGATCTATATTTTAGGATACTTCCTCATAGAACACACATCAGAGTATCATGCGGAAGCGGCAAACAAAATCCGAGTACGGATAAGAAGCAAATCGGCATAAGATGCCATAGAAATAAGCACATCCCAACTACAGGTCTCACGGATCCCCGTTCCCGGAATCTCTACACCGAACGATCGTTGCCCACATCTTCGGCTTCTTCCACCCAGTATCCGTCCTGCGAAGGTACCTAAGGGTACTCAGCAAGTCTTAATTTATCGTGTGAGACCCTAAGGGTACTCAGCAAGTCTTAATGCCTCTAAAGGGGACACAACCTGGGGTGACGCAATTGCAGCGAAAGATAAACCCTAGCAGTTCTACCGATAAACGCTAACCATCCGCCTAACCAATGATAGACGGATGTCCGTGAATTAAGAACAACAGTTATAATGGTAATCTCATCCGATCCATCCTCCTCCCTGCTTACCAACAAGGAAGCGGACGAACAACCCCCCTTCCGTTGGCAATTTTATTAACCATTCCATGAGTGTTGCACTATTTACTAGTCAAGTTACTTAGTCAGGTTAAGGCGGTACTTTAGTTATGCTTGTCTATGATCGAGAAACTGTGCTCCAAGTCGTCAATAACCGCGGACACGGCTTTCAGAAAGTTTTACCCTGCAGGGGTGCACAAATAGCAACACACACTCGATCAACCTCGGAAAAACCAAATCAAAACCCAACGAGGCCTTCACGACAAAGCAATCACAGGATTCAGAAATATTTCAGGGGGCCACCCCATTGAGTAGACCCGCAACGAAGTAAGCTAGCTCCGAGACGGACTCAAGGTCTGCGACAATGGCTGTAAACGACTGGGAACCCCAAATGGGGCTTGTCGATACCGCGAAAACATTCCGCTTACCTAAACAGTACAGTGTGCTATACATCGCACAATCATAAATAAAACGGTAAAACATGGCATAAGTACAGGATCGTAAATAAAACCTCAAACTAGTTTGTGGCCCCAAGAAATAAGAATGAATCAAGCTCTGGCTCAGGGGGGTCCCATATACCTCCCGGATGTGGACAGCACATTAAATCTTGGAACAGGAATCAAGTACTCGGGGTCTTACGGGACACAAGTGAGCAGGAAAAACCAAATAGCAGATGTTGCTCACCGGTGCCACTTTCATTAGTTATCCCATCACTACTCAGGTTAAGTTGTTTAGGTACCTCATTATCCAACAGACTCTCACAAACCCTACACATGCTGTTCTACGACTCGCATGGCTCAAACAACTCCTATAGTAGTGGCTCATGGGATGGAGGAACAAGCTTGGTGGGGTTTTAAAGTAAAGGCTATGCATACTTGGGATTCAATTTAATGCAATCGCGACTCAATGATGCAAGAATAAGATAGAGGCAATAGGTACTGTATGTATGCAAGCATGTGGAAGTGCTTGCCTGACAACTCAGTTGAAGCGAGGGACGGATCTGGGTAGTGCTCCTGGTTCTCTTGATATAACCCCTGCTCAGTGTCTATCCGAGAAAAACCAAACAAACAAGGCCAACATGAATATAGAGCACAACCATATGAATAAGATGCGTCAAGCAAACAATCATGCCATGATGAATGATGCACAATTTACATGGCAAGAAGGTAGCATGGCATGGTGAGGTGTGGAGAACAAGTAGCAACATTTTGGTGGAGTTTTGGTTCACATTTTGTTGCCATAACAGTTGCTGTTCACTATATTTTTATATGATGCATGCTGCAATTGAAGTTATGGATAGCATAAACAGAAAGGTCTCGTCGAGCTGATCATTTTAGACATATCACTTGCTAAATTTGGAATTATAAAACCAAAGTTATTAATTATTTTAGTTCTAGTGGCAAATGGTGTAATTTAATTGAACTTGGAATTTTAAATGTGCAAAAGGCAAATTGGATGGCATATTTGAAATCCTGGCATTTTTCTGATATCCAAACATATATCATTTGTGTGATTTGGAAATACTATGGAAAAGTTATTTGAAATCTGAATTGAATTTGAATTTTTAAATCATTTAAACAGAATTTGAATTTAACCAGACGCAGAAAACCCTTTTTTACTCAGGCCAACTTACCCTCAGGCGCTTACAGGTGGGGCCCAGGGGCTTGCGGTCCCACGCGCCAGCGGCTGAGGAACAAAAGGACCGCGGGTTGAGAACTGAAACTTCAGGAGCCTTTTTATAAAAGCGCCAAGCCACTGATAGGTGGGGTTTGGGGAGCGCGGGTTGGGAACAAAAGAAGGCAGGGGTTTTTGTGCAAAGCAGTGCCCGCAGCCACTGTTTCTCTTCCTCTGCCTGGACCGAAAAAGAAACAGAGCAGCGCGGCGGAGGGGGGGATCGATCCCGCGTCGCGGGCGCTTGCGCGGAAGCGTCTACCGCTGCGGCGGCTGCGGTTTGATGTTAGGGGATAGGCCGCGTGCTAGATAGGGCTAAACGGCGCGCGACATCTGCAGCCGCTCGCGAACTCCGGCGCACGGAGGCCGCTCGACGAAACGATCTCCGCGTACAGGAAGCGAATACGAACGGGAGGTTGTCAGGGAGGTCTGGGGGCTTACCGCGGTGGTGTTGGTGGCGGTGGCGAGGCTTGGGGTGCAGGCGATCGACGGGGCGGCTCGCGGACGGGAACGCTAGGGTTTCAACGGGGCGGCGCCGGCGTGCAGGTTCCTGGGGCTTCTCCTCCTCGCGTCTGGCTCCAGGGGCGTCGCAGACGAGCTTCCGGCCTTCCTCGACACCTGCAGCTCCGCGCCCGCCTCCTTGTGCGTGTGTACTGGCGAGGTAGACGGCGTGGCCGGCGAGAGGGAGCTGGGGCGGTGGAGAAGGAGGGCAGAGGAGGGGAGCGAGGCAGGGCCCCTGGACGGATCTGGGGAGATTCCAGAGAGGTGTGGGGTGGATAAGAACGAGGAGGGGAGGTGGGGCTTGCGTGAGGGAGGGGTTGAGGGAAAAGGTGGCCTCGGTGCCACCTTGCCCCTCTCACGTGCACGCCATGGGGTGCAGGGATGGCGCGGCAGGTCTGGGGGAGAGGGGGAGGCTGGCAGGTGGCCCCGGGGAGGCTCGTGGGCAGGTGAGGCTAGAGGGTCCCTTAGGCCAGGGAGAGAAAGAGAGGGTGAGAAGAGAGGGGCCGGCTCGGGCTAGGGTTAGGGTTTGGGGGTCCTTGGGCGTGTGGGGGTAGCTAGGTGGGTCCAGCAGGTAGAGAGAGGGGGCGAGCTAGGGTAGGGCATGGGTGATCATGCAAGGAAGCTAGAAGGGAGAATAGAGGTACTTAGGGTTTTACTTAGGGGAGATGTAGATTAGAGGGGAAAGGGTGGCTTAGGGTTTAGGTTTAGCTAGTATGGGGTTTGGGGTAGATTGTTGGGTTTGGCTAAGAGGGGGTAAGAAAGAGGGAGGTGGTACTTTAGGCTGATCATGCATGCTCCAAACAAGCCTTAACAAGATCAAGCAAGAAAAAGAGGGAGAGGGAGATTGATATGATCATGGGATGATGGGGATTTGAATCATGCATGTTCCATTCAAAGAACAAGCAAGATAAAAAAAGAAAGGTGGGTTTGGTTGGTGCATGCCTCATGAGCACATGTGTGTGCATGGGGCATGGGGGTAGGGGTTTAGCTAAAGGGGAGAAGAGAGGTAGAAGATATGATGAAGAAAACTACAAGCCCAAAACAAGATTAAGCAAAGGAAAAGATGATCCACTTAGAATTCAAGTAAAAACCAGATACTAGAAAAGGTGGCACTTGCATGGCCCATGCAAAATAATAAATGCCAAATTTATCCTTGTGAAAACAATAATATTAACATGGCATTATTCATATGCATTCCCAAAAGGTGGGCAAGGCCAAGCAAAGATTAGGGGTGGAATCCAACCAACCAACATGAGCTAGAGATAACCCGAATTAAAATGCCAAGCTCATATTAATTGGATGGTGGAATATAAGGTGGTGAAAGAAAAGGTGGTGGAGTCAATAAGAGAGATGCCCTCAACTCAACTTGGGCATTTAACAATATATTAAGAACCAAACACAATATCAAGAGGCAACTACAATTAATCATGCACATGAGATAAGAATCAAACAAGAAAGGGTTTTATATGATGCTCAAATGCAAGATGACATGATGACATGAGCATGATATGATGATGATGCAACAATTATATGTTGGAAGTGGCCCTTTTTATTATTATAACATGTAGCATTACAGGTGTTAGACAACTGGGATGCTACAACTCTCCCCCACTAAACAGGAATCTCGCCCCGAGATTCTAGGAAGAAGAAGAAGATACAAAAAGAGAAGGGTGGTTGGCACGGAGTTCATCTTCACGCTCCCATGTGGCTTCATCAACAGAATGGTGTGACCACTGCACCTTGCAGAATTTGATTGACTTGTTGCGAGTCCTTCGTTCTGCGGTCTCAATGATTTTGGTGGGGTGTTCTTGATAGGACAGATCTTCTTGGAGGTCGATTAGCTCATGGTCCTCGGTCCTGCCGGGATCTTTGAAGCACTTCTTGAGCTGAGAGATGTGGAAAACATCATGGACTTTGAGTTTTTCCGGAAGCTCCAGTGCATAAGCAACTTCTCCTCTTCTACCATGTATCTTGAAAGGACCGATGTATCTAGGAGCCAACTTTCCTTTGATACCGAAGCGGTGTGTTCCTCTCATGGGAGTGACACGAAGGTAGACGAGATCACCAGGGGCATATACCATATCCGTGTGCTTCCTGTCATAGTTGCTCTTCTGACGACTTTGAGCAATCTTCAGGTTCTCCAAAATGATATGCACCTTCTCCTCTGCTTGAGTTACAATGTCAGGGCCAAACCAGATTCTTTCTCCTGCACCTGACCAACCAATTGGAGTTCTGCACTTGCGACCATAGAGAGCCTCGAATGGTGCAAACTCGTTTCTTCTGACACTCTCCTCAAAGCGCTGCTGGTTCTCTTGCATTGCTGCCAAAGCATTAGCGATGTTTGACAGCGCGGAGCCCAGTTCCGGAGGTATGTCCTCATCAGTCCGGCGTGGTGGAGCCATCCTGTCATTGATATAAAACTCAAGTCAGTACTATAATGGAGAATGATAATAATCCAAAATAGTACCAAGATGGAATTAACCAAGATTTAAAGGATACAATTTACTGAGATGATATTAAAATATCAACAAAGTTCATAGCACCTCAAAGATATTAAGCATATCGCACACGACTGAAAAGGAGTGTGGTACACAAATATATCAAGGAAAAATTTTCCACAAATTTCGGCATTACAATACCAATAGATGCGCAAAATTACTTAACGAATCAAGATTAGTGACTCTACCGATTCAATATACAAAAGCGAATGATAAGAGTAGTGGTATGGTCGCGACTCCATCCCGCACTCAAATCATTACTCTGCACATGAACAAGTGGAACACATATCCTAACCCCTTCTTCTCACGACGAAACCTAAAGATTGGTAACTACGGAAACGAACACCCCAAACAAGATAGCGTCGGATACAAAGAGGAAGACAGATTGCGTCGGTTTGCAAAAGCCTGTCGGTATGGAATGTACCAACAGTTGATAACCAAAGGCAGATAAGATAACAACTTGGATGCAACAGGTAGACAAGGGATTACACACACACACACACACACACACACAACCTATGGTACTACGGAAACCCAGAACACGTGAATCCTAGTTTGAACTTTGAGAAGAGGGTTGAAAACGTTGCACTTCCTTACCAGAAAAGGGTGGGTGGGAGGGTAAGAAGAAAAGTGGAAGCAGTCCTACTCTCGCGTTTTGTTTTTCCCTAGTATACATAACTACCAAAATATTTCTAGACTGACAACGACCGTTTGGCTGAAACCCTAAAGGTCGGGATGGCTCTGATACCAATTGTAACTACCTCGGTGAATTACGCTCCTAGATACAAGCCTGGATGAGTGGTAGTGGTTGAAATAGTACGGTGGGGCCCCAAAAGCCACTCACTGGTAGTCCTTTCAGACGTCCCAACCACTACCCTCTCAACGGGACCTGTACGGGCGGCGTAATCGGCAGGCGAAGGGATCAACTACGTACACAAGTGGATATGTACGCAAGCCACCATACAAGAGTACATCAGAGCCATACCATCTAGAAAGAAAGGAAATATAGCAACGCCATACGGCAAGATTCAAAAGACCTAGATAGATCTATATTTTAGGATACTTCCTCATACAACACACATCAGAGTATCATGCGGAAGCGGCAAACAAAATCCGAGTACGGATAAGAAGCAAATCGGCATAAGATGCCATAGAAATAAGCACATCCCAACTACAGGTCTCACGGATCCCCGTTCCCGGAATCTCTACACCGAACGATCGTTGCCCACATCTTCGGCTTCTTCCACCCAGTATCCGTCCTGCGAAGGTACCTGTCCATCTGAACCAATAATTTATCGTGTGAGACCCTAAGGGTACTCAGCAAGTCTTAATGCCTCTAAAGGGGACACAACCTGGGGTGACGCAATTGCAGCGAAAGATAAACCCTAGCAGTTCTACCGATAAACGCTAACCATCCGCCTAACCAATGATAGACGGATGTCCGTGAATTAAGAACAACAGTTATAATGGTAATCTCATCCGATCCATCCTCCTCCCTGCTTACCAACAAGGAAGCGGACGAACAACCCCCCTTCCGTTGGCAATTTTATTAACCATTCCATGAGTGTTGCACTATTTACTAGTCAAGTTACTTAGTCAGGTTAAGGCGGTACTTTAGTTATGCTTGTCTATGATCGAGAAACTATGCTCCAAGTCGTCCATAATCGCGGACATGGCTTTCAGAAAGTTTTACCCTGCAGGGGTGCACAAATAGCAACACACACTCGATCAACCTCGGAAAAACCAAATCAAAACCCAACGAGGCCTTCACGACAAAGCAATCACAGGATTCAGAAATATTTCAGGGGGCCACCCCATTGAGTAGACCCGCAACGAAGTAAGCTAGCTCCGAGACGGACTCAAGGTCTGCGACAATGGCTGTAAACGACTGGGAACCCCAAACGGGGCTTGTCGATACCGCGAAAACATTCCGCTTACCTAAACAGTACAGTGTGCTATACATCGCACAATCATAAATAAAACGGTAAAACATGGCATAAGTACAGGATCGTAAATAAAACCTCAAACTAGTTTGTGGCCCCAAGAAATAAGAATGAATCAAGCTCTGGCTCAGGGGGGTCCCATATACCTCCCGGATGTGGACAGCGCGATAAATCTTGGAACAGGAATCAAGTACTCGGGGTCTTACGGGACACAAGTGAGCAGGAAAAACCAAATAGCAGATGTTGCTCACCGGTGCCACTTTCATTAGTTATCCCATCACTACTCAGGTTAAGTTGTTTAGGTACCTCATTATCCAACAGACTCTCACAAACCCTACACATGATGTTCTACGACTCGCATGGCTCAAACAACTCCTATAGTAGTGGCTCATGGGATGGAGGAACAAGCTTGGTGGGGTTTTAAAGTAAAGGCTATGCATACTTGGGATTCAATTTAATGCAATCGCGACTCAATGATGCAAGAATAAGATAGAGGCAATAGGTACTGTATGTATGCAAGCATGTGGAAGTGCTTGCCTGACAACTCAGTTGAAGCGAGGGACGGATCTGGGTAGTGCTCCTGGTTCTCTTGATATAACCCCTGCTCAGTGTCTATCCGAGAAAAACCAAACAAACAAGGCCAACATGAATATAGAGCACAACCATATGAATAAGATGCGTCAAGCAAACAATCATGCCATGATGAATGATGCACAATTTACATGGCAAGAAGGTAGCATGGCATGGTGAGGTGTGGAGAACAAGTAGCAACATTTTGGTGGAGTTTTGGTTCACATTTTGTTGCCATAACAGTTGCTGTTCACTATATTTTTATATGATGCATGCTGCAATTGAAGTTATGGATAGCATAAACAGAAAGGTCTCGTCGAGCTGATCATTTTAGACATATCACTTGCTAAATTTGGAATTATAAAACCAAAGTTATTAATTATTTTAGTTCTAGTGGCAAATGGTGTAATTTAATTGAACTTGGAATTTTAAATGTGCAAAAGGCAAATTGGATGGCATATTTGAAATCCTGGCATTTTTCTGATATCCAAACATATATCATTTGTGTGATTTGGAAATACTATGGAAAAGTTATTTGAAATCTGAATTGAATTTGAATTTTTAAATCATTTAAACAGAATTTGAATTTAACCAGACGCAGAAAACCCTTTTTTACTCAGGCCAACTTACCCTCAGGCGCTTACAGGTGGGGCCCAGGGGCTTGCGGTCCCACGCGCCAGCGGCTGAGGAACAAAAGGACCGCGGGTTGAGAACTGAAACTTCAGGAGCCTTTTTATAAAAGCGCCAAGCCACTGACAGGTGGGGTTTGGGGAGCGCGGGTTGGGAACAAAAGAAGGCAGGGGGTTTTGTGCAAAGCAGTGCCCGCAACCACTGTTTCTCTTCCTCTGCCTGGACCGAAAAAGAAACAGAGCAGCGCGGCGGAGGGGGGGATCGATCCCGCGTCGCGGGCGCTTGCGCGGAAGCGTCTACCGCTGCGGCGGCTGCGGTTTGATGTTAGGGGATAGGCCGCGTGCTAGATAGGGCTAAACGGCGCGCAACATCTGCAGCCGCTCGCGAACTCCGGCGCGCGGAGGCCGCTCGACGAAACGATCTCCGCGTACAGGAAGCGAATACGAACGGGAGGTTGTCAGGGAGGTCTGGGGGCTTACCGCGGTGGTGTTGGTGGCGGTGGCGAGGCTTGGGGTGCAGGCGATCGACGGGGCGGCTCGCGGACGGGAACGCTAGGGTTTCAACGGGGCGGCGCCGGCGTGCAGGTTCCTGGGGCTTCTCCTCCTCGCGTCTGGCTCCAGGGGCGTCGCAGACGAGCTTCCGGCCTTCCTCGACACCTGCAGCTCCGCGCCCGCCTCCTTGTGCGTGTGTACTGGCGAGGTAGACGGCGTGGCCGGCAAGAGGGAGCTGGGGCGGTGGAGAAGGAGGGCAGAGGAGGGGAGCGAGGCAGGGCCCCTGGACGGATCTGGGGAGATGCCAGAGAGGTGTGGGGTGGATAAGAACGAGGAGGGGAGGTGGGGCTTGCGTGAGGGAGGGGTTGAGGGAAAAGGTGGCCTCGGTGCCACCTTGCCCCTCTCACGTGCACGCCATGGGGTGCAGGGATGGCGCGGCAGGTCTGGGGGAGAGGGGGAGGCTGGCAGGTGGCCCCGGGGAGGCTCGTGGGCAGGTGAGGCTAGAGGGTCCCTTAGGCCAGGGAGAGAAAGAGAGGGTGAGAAGAGAGGGGCCGGCTCGGGCTAGGGTTAGGGTTTGGGGGTCCTTGGGCGTGTGGGGGTAGCTAGGTGGGTCCAGCAGGTAGAGAGAGGGGGCGAGCTAGGGTAGGGCATGGGTGATCATGCAAGGAAGCTAGAAGGGAGAATAGAGGTACTTAGGGTTTTACTTAGGGGAGATGTAGATTAGAGGGGAAAGGGTGGCTTAGGGTTTAGGTTTAGCTAGTATGGGGTTTGGGGTAGATTGTTGGGTTTGGCTAAGAGGGGGTAAGAAAGAGGGAGGTGGTACTTTAGGCTGATCATGCATGCTCCAAACAAGCCTTAACAAGATCAAGAAAGAAAAAGAGGGAGAGGGAGAGAGAGATGATCATGGGATGATGGGGATTTGAATCATGCATGTTCCATTCAAAGAACAAGCAAGATAAAAAAAGAAAGGTGGGTTTGGTTGGTGCATGCCTCATGAGCACATGTGTGTGCATGGGGCATGGGGGTAGGGGTTTAGCTAAAGGGGAGAAGAGAGGTAGAAGATATGATGAAGAAAACTACAAGCCCAAAACAAGATTAAGCAAAGGAAAAGATGATCCACTTAGAATTCAAGTAAAAACCAGATACTAGAAAAGGTGGCACTTGCATGGCCCATGCAAAATAATAAATGCCAAATTTATCCTTGTGAAAACAATAATATTAACATGGCATTATTCATATGCATTCCCAAAAGGTGGGCAAGGCCAAGCAAAGATTAGGGGTGGAATCCAACCAACCAACATGAGCTAGAGATAACCCGAATTAAAATGCCAAGCTCATATTAATTGGATGGTGGAATATAAGGTGGTGAAAGAAAAGGTGGTGGAGTCAATAAGAGAGATGCCCTCAACTCAACTTGGGCATTTAACAATATATTAAGAACCAAACACAATATCAAGAGGCAACTACAATTAATCATGCACATGAGATAAGAATCAAACAAGAAAGGGTTTTATATGATGCTCAAATGCAAGATGACATGATGACATGAGCATGATATGATGATGATGCAACAATTATATGTTGGAAGTGGCCCTTTTTATTATTATAACATGTAGCATTACAGGTGTTAGACAACTGGGATGCTACAGCAGCACAAAGAGGTGGAACGACGATGCGTAGGTAGGGAGATGCAATCTGATTGCTGGTGACGGCTAGTGCGGGTCGGGTAGGACATGGGCAACAGCCCACGATGTGAAAACGGCCGTTTGATTAATGGGTCTGTTAATGACTCATAATTAATACACAATTGATTTTCCCAAACAACAAAATAAAGCTCGGCTCGACGATATTCCCATAACCCGCAACCCGTAACCCGCGGCGCGCGCGTCGTGACGAGGCGAGGCGAGCCGTGGCGGCGGCGTCGGAGGAGGAGTGCGCGAGGGCTTCTCTTCTTCTCACACCTTAGTGAGTGGTGCAACACTCTACTATATAAGGTCGTCCAACTCCCCTTCCACTAGCAATGTGGGACTAAACTTTGGCTCCACTAGCACACACATGAGATACCATAATAATGGGCCAAAGAGAATTTCAGAATTTGTATTTGTTATGGGACAAAAGCCCAACATTAAAATATGCCTCAAATTTCAACAATCCCCCACAAAATCATATTGGCATATCACATCATTCTGTTTCAAATCAATGTTTCGATATACCAGCGTTTTTCAGTAGAGCATGTTAAGTTGAACTTCCACCTAGAGCACTAGACTACGCTCATCAACAACTGTCAATGGACTAAGCCTTGAATTGCCATTTTTGTGTAAATGAGTTTCACCTAATGTCATACTGCTACTAGGCTGCCGAAGGCTACCCCTCGGGTGGATCATATAAGTCACATTCCTGGCCTTTTTCATGATCTTCCTAGAGATTACCCTATCTCATAGACTATGACCAGCAGTCGGGCTCACATAGGTGCGTTCTTTCAAGACTGCTCTGTAGAATAGCATCTTGGCTTATACAAGCCTATGAACACATTAAGACTAGGTTAACCCGCCATCCAAATCGTGAGAGTAATGCATCTTCAGTGGAGTGGGTTAGTAAAAGTTACTCTCCTTCAGTTAGCCACTGGCTTGTTTCCCCATGTCCTAATTCACGGGATCTCTAATCACATAGGTTAGGTTACTACCACGGTAACTCATGTGGGTCTCAAACCCATCTCCTTTGATGCAATATCTATCACATTTATTGATAGACCTTTTGTGAAAGGATCTGCTAGATTCTTAGTTGTTTTGATATAATCCAATGCTATTACTCCGGAGTTTCTCATTTTCCTAACAGATGTCAGTCTTCTTTTTATATGTCTTGATGACTTTTTATCCTTTGAACTACTCACTTTGACGATCACAGTTTGATTGTCGCAGTTCATAAGGATAGCCGACACAGGTTTATCAACAACCGGCAAGTCAATCAAAAGTTGACGAAGCCAATCTGCTTCGGCAGTAGCTGTATCTAGTGCCGTGAGTTCTGCTTCCATTGTTTACCATGTTAAGATGGTCTGCTTGCAAGACTTCCATGAAACAGCATCACCACCATGAGTGAAGACATATCCACTTGTGGCCTTCAACTCATCAGCATCAGAGATCCAATTTGAGTCACTATACCCTTCAAGTACCGTAGGGTATCTAGTATAGTGAATACCATAACTCGATGTACCCTTTAGATAGTGCATTACTCTCTTAAGAGCATGCCAATGATCATCTCCCGGATTGGAAACAAACCGGCTAAGTTTGCTCACAGCAAACGCGATGTCAGGCCTTGTTGCACTATCTAAATACATTAATGATCCAATTATCTGAGAGTATCTCAGCTGATCTCTAGTTGTTCTTTTGAAGCATCTTACTAGGATCATATGGGGTCGGCGAAGGAGTACAATCTGAGTAGCCAAAGCGACTCAACACCTTCTCCACATAGTGAGATTGAAGAAGTGTAATTCCGCCATTCTCATCTCTTAGCAGCTTGATTTTTAAAATAACATTAGCTTCTCCAAGGTCTTTCATGTCAAAACTTTGAGACAAGAAACTCTTGACCTGTTCGATGACAATCATATTTGTCCCAAAAATCAATATGTCATCAACATACAAACAAAATATAACTCCTTTGCCCCCAGCATGGCGATAGTATACACATTTGTCGGCTTCATTTACAAAAAAGCCAGTAGATGTTAAAGTTTGATCAAACTCCTCATGCCATTGATTAGGTGCTTGTTTCAGTCCATACAAAGACTTCAATAGCTTGCACAACTTTCCTTCTTGACCATCTACTACAAAACCATCTAGCTGATCCATATAAACCTCCTCATCCAACTCTCCATTAAGGAAAGTTGTCTTGACGTCCATTTGATAAAGGATAACACCATGTGAGGCAGCCAATGAGAGTAGAACTCGAATAGTGGTCAATCTAGCCACATGCGAATAAGTATAAAAGAAGTCTTTGCCTTTTTGGGGGTATAACCCTTGGCAACAAGCCGAGCCTCGTACTTTTCAATCGTACCATCAGTCCTAAGCTTCTTTTTGAACACCCACTTACATCCTAAAGGTTTGCAACCATAAGGACGATCAGTGATCTCCCAAGTTTCGTTAGCCATGATGGAATCCATCTCGCAACGAACACCCTCTTTCCAGTAGTCTGCATCGGCCTCTGAAATAGAGGTGGGAGTATCATCCACGATATAGACAATGAGGTCATCACCAAAGGACTTTGCAATCCTCTGTCTCTTGTTCCTTTCAGGAACTTCATTGTCTACCTCCTCAGAAATTTCATCATGTGCTCGTTCATAATATTCCATGGAAATGGCAGGTTCAGGAGTTTCAACAGATTCCTGTCTAGAAATACTAGGTATATCTTTCATCAGAAAAATATCCTCAAAGAATGTAGCATCCTTAGACAATATAATTGTACCGACCTTCATGTCAGGTACCTCAGATTTTACCACTAAAAATTTGTATCCAACGCTATGATGAGCATAGCCAAGAAAGACACAGTCTATGGTCTTTAGTCCAAGTTTACGCTTTTTGGGAATTGGCAAATTTACCTTTGCCAAACAGCCCCAAGTATGTAAGTACGAGAGTGTTAGCTTCCTCTTCTCACATAATTCATAGGGAGCAGTTTCATTGTCTTTTGTGGGAATTTTATTTAGGACATGACATGATGTCAATATCGCCTCCCCCACCATGCCTTGGATAAACCCGAAGTACCTAACATGGCGTTAACCAAGCCCGTTAGATTGGGGAGAATGGGGAGGCGTCCTCTCATGAATAATGCCATGTTCCACACAAAATAAATCAAAATCATTAGAGAAATACACTCCACCACGATCTGACCGGACTCCCTTAATATTTCCCTCAAGTTGTTTTTCAACTTATGCCTTATAGATTTTAAAGTGGTGTAGAGCCTCATCTTTAGTTTTCAAAAGATATACATAGCAAAATCTAGTAGAATCATCAATCAATGTCATGAAGTATTTATTTCCATGTTTAGTTAACACACCATTCATATCACATAGATCTGAATGTATAAGCTCCAACGGTGCCAAGTTTCTTGCTTCCTGCACAGGCTTATGATGCTTGCACGGTTGCTTATCTTGAACACACTCTTGACATTTAGAGCCTTTGGCTAAAGTGAAACTCGGAATTAAATTCATCTTAGATAGACGCGTCATACAACCAAAATTAATGTGACAAAGTCGTGAATGTCAAACATCACTATCATTGACAGGAGCACAAATACGGTTCACAACCTTATTATATAAATCTGATAGGGAAAGACAGAACAAACTGACACACTCATAACCTTTACCAATAAATTGTCCATACTTAGAAATGACTACTTTATTTGACTCAAATACCTACTTAAAACCTTCTTTGCAAAGAAGGGAACCACTAACGAGATTCTTATTTATTAAGGACACATGTTGCACGTTCTTCAGCTGCACGATCTTTCCCGAAGTAAACTTCAGATCACCGTGCCAACACCACGAACAGAAGCATGTGATCTGTTTCCCATCAAGACAGAGAGATCTCTTGTGACCTGATAAGTAGAAAACAAAGAGATATCAGCACACACATGAATATTAGCACTGGTGTCGATCCGCCAATCTATAGATTAACAAATTGACAAAACAGACGGTAAATTACCATACCCAGATGCACCCTTATCATTGTTGCTCATAGTCACATTGACAGACTTAGAGTTATGTCCATTCTGATTCTTCCTTCATTTGTGCTTCTTGCAGTTTGGAGCCCAATGTCCAACCTCGTCGCACACAAAGCAGGGATCATGTGATTTGTCCTTCTTATTCTTTTTGAAGTTGGTAGTATGAACGGCCTTGGTCTTCCCCGTGAACTTGTTGTGGAAGTACTTCTGCACCACATTGGCGCTTGACTGGGGTGCCTCGACTCTCTTTTGGTGTGCGTCTTTTGCCTTTGCCTTTTCCTCAAGGTCCAGAAACCCAGTGAGATTCTCAACAAACATCTCTTGCCTCTGGTGTTTGAGGCTGGTGGCAACACTCCTCCAGGATTGAGGAAGCTTTGCAATAATGCATCCCGCAACAAATTTGCCGGGCAACGCACACTTTAGGAGCTCAAGTTCTTTTGCAATGCACTGAATCTCATGAGCCTGTTCAATGACAGAACGGTTTTCAACCATCCTGTAGTCATGAAACTGCTCCATGGCATACAGCTCACTGCCAGCATTAGTAGCACCGAATTTTGCTTCGAGTGCATCCCACAGTTCTTTGGCATTGTGCATATGTAAATATGCGTCCAACAACTTGTCCCCAATGATGCTTATGACACAGCCCACAAAAAATATGGTGGTCTCCTTGAATGTCTTCTCCTGATCAGGAGTAATCGTTCCTTCAGGACTACCAGCCGATACCCAGAAGGCATCCATAGCCATCAGCCAGATGGTACACTTGGTTTTCCAACGCTTAAAGTGCGCACCTGTAAATGATGTTGAAAATATAAGCAATAATCCATATGATTTAATCCGAATAATAAACTAATAAATCATGATCATACAAACGGTACTAAAACCAATTATGCAGATCAACAAAGTAGATGAACATATTACATATATAGGAGATAAACCTATCACTTCTACACAAAACTCTAGAACAAAGAACTCTAGCATCATCCGAAAGAGAGAGAGAGATCGAGATCACATACGATGTAGGCTGAATAGCAGCCGAAGCGGTCGCATCAGCATCGCCCATGTTAAGGTTGTCGAAGAGATTGGTGACGTCCGGGAAGAAGTCGTTGTTCGGGAACTGTAACTTCACAAAAATATAGAACAATGATTATCAATTCCAATCACCAAAATTAGGGTCAACAAAAACTTTGTTAATTAAAATCATTATGAATGCATGTGTGTATGTGATGATTGTATGAATGAAGGAATGGACTTGTGTGATTGATCCAAATAGAAAGGAATGGACTAAAGGTGAAAACAACAACATCTAAAACATTTCCAAGTAGAAACAAATCAAGAGAAAATAAAAAACAAAACAAATAAAGAAAATGGTCATTTTTGCCAATCTTGCTCACTAGACCACTTTGAGTGTTTCTAGTCCAAGATTTCAAACAGAAACATTTCTATTTCTTTTCACCCCTTGCTAGACCAAGTAAAAGTGAATCAAAGCCCACCTTTCAAACTCTCAGAAACATTTGGCAACTTGATTCAAATAACATTTCAAAATTGAATCTGATTCACATGTGAAGATCGTCCCTTTTTCAAAAACCAACCAAACCACCTCCACTTGACCTTTCCAACTAACCAGAGACTACTGAGTATGCAACTAGTACATCCACCAAGTTTGAATCCAAAATTAAAATTTAAATCTCTTTTGGCCATTTCATCAAACACCTTGTAATCACCAACCAACAAATATCAAACACTATTAGTAGCAGTGATTTTTGCCTAACCTGTTCCCTCTCTGGTTCACAGCAAGCTATTAGTAGATCATCAAGCCCATTTAACAAGCTTTAGCACAAATGTGAGCTTACAATAGCCATCAATGGTGACCATGCCGAGCTCAACTTGCCACCTCTTAGTCGAGAGCAAGCTAGGAGAAGCACCAAGCCTAGCAACCATGTCTGAGACACTCTCCACCATCCACCGCCACCCCCTGTCCAAGCCTAGAGCGCAGCCAGCCCCTAGACCACATAGCCCAAGCATGCCAAGCCTCTCTGCGCCAACCGCGACACAAACCCAAAGACCACGCGCCGTCCTCGCCGCGTGCAAGCAGGATCACCACCGCCCCAGGAACACCCCAGACACGCCCGTTCGCCGCCGCGCGGACCATAGACACTGTGCGCCATTAAAACTGTTGTCGGACCCGCTCAGAGCACCACAACGTTCCAACCATTTCACACCGCCCCATGCCGCGTAGCCATGCCGTTGAGATTTGCCAGGGAACACCGCACCGCCCCCTATCAATGCCCATGCCATTAGCCCACTGTGCCGACGACCACGACGAGCTCAGCCCGCGCCCGTCTGTCCCCTTCAGGCACTTTAAATAGAGGCCACCCTAGCCCAAATTCTTCACACCATATCACTCCCCTCTCTCTCAGAAGCACCCCACCTCACCCCCGGAGCAAGGCGAGCAGCGCATCACCGGAATTTGTCCAGAGCCTGCCGCGGGGGAGGAAGAAGGGTGCCGTTGATTGGAGCCGCCCCAGGAGGAGCTGCCGGTACCAGGAGGATCGCCGTCGTCGACTTCGTCGTTCGCTCCCATCGCCGATTGTCGCCTGAGCCCCGGTGAGCCTCCCACGACCCCCACTGGCCATGCTAGGGTTTTGTCCCACCGGCGTTGCCCTACGTGGACGATGAACCGCAGCCGTAGGATTAGAGCTTTATGGTGCGGTCCACATCCCCCCATACCGCTTAGCACCCCTCTGTCTCACTGACTGGTGGGGTCGTTCACTTAAACCCACCCGCGAGTGTGTTGTGCACCGTGGGCCGGCCCAGTTAACATCCTGCGCGACCCAATAATTCAAATTTAGGTTTATTCTTTTAGTTTTAAACTCAGTTCTGTACCTAGATTCAAAAATCAACCCATCTCGATGCACTTAACCAAATTGCATAAAACCAATTTTGTTAGAAAGGTACTGGAACGCTTAATCCAAGCCCGTTGGATTCAAATCAAATGGAATTGTAGATCACCCATGGTAAAAATAATAAGGCGGAAGCTTTTCTGCATTCAAATTTTTTTCAAAATTCAACCATGAAAGCTTTTGAGTTGATTCCAACTCTCAGAAATCACATTTAACAAGACCTTTCAGAATATATAAAAATATCTAGGTTTACTTGCAGAAATAATGAACAAGTAATAAAATAATGCCTCATAGGCAATTCTAGTCACTTTATTTAATTAAAATAAAAGGGTTAAACCTTATTAAATTGTGACACCACTTTAAATCACATTCCCAAGTACTGAAATATGTGGTGATGACATGTGTCAACATGATCCCATATTTGAGTTGGAGAATATTAAATCTTAAGTAGTTTTTCAATGAGTAGAAATTACTTTTCTAAATAAAAATAATTAAAACCTTGCCTTAATGATTGTAATGCTTGTGATGATCCTAGATCATCTAGTGAAAACCTTGGTGTAATAAATAGAAATAGTTAAGTATTGTTTCGTGATTGTGTACCTCGTATTTATTTATAGACGCCAGTACCGAACAAGGATACGAGGAAGAAGGAGAATACTACGAGGAAGAAGCCGAGGAGAACTTCAACCACTGCTCTGCACAAAAGCAAGCTACTACTTGCATGTTACCCACTGCAAGCTTATATTAATATCTTAGCAAGCCTAATACTATCAGTTGACTTAGCAAGCTAACACTTGCAAGCTACCTTACCTATGCAAGCTCATACTTCCAATTATGCAAGCCTACACCATTTGATACCCAATCCTAGTTTTACTTGCAAGCTTAGTTATTTTATTTCTTTATCAAAGCTCCCTAGTTTGGTTTACTTAGTAACTTATAGATTGTAGAGAGATGTTTAAAGGTAGTATAAAGAGCATAAAACTTGACCTAAATTAGATAAATCTTGATGTCATCCTGAGGCATGACGTTGGACCTAGGTCATTCACACTTGATTACCACCCCTCACTAGTATTTACCCCCACTTGTAGATGCTAGTGCTAATCATAAAACTTGATCACTTTAGATGGGAATACTTGGTGAAAATGGTTATGAAAACCCTAGAATGATGAGTCATTCTACTGAAATGTTTTTTCATGTGTTCATGAACACTAGATGATTTTGATGATGAAAATGTTAAGGCATGAGCCTTAGCCCTTTATAAACTGATGGTTGTCTGGATGCGATACCATTCCAATTTTACGGTACAACCACAATACCCGCAATTTGGGTAGGGCTTGACTGGAAACTTATATACCTTAGTATGGGTTCCCTTGCGGCCAAGGTTTGAGCTGAGGCTACCTTATGAAGATTGTCCACCTATGCAGTTCCCAAGATGATAGTTGGTCATGGTTGGGAGGTTAAAATCACAGGAGAGGTGCATATACTAGGGCGTGTAATTGAAAGGTTAGGATTGATTATCCGCATACTAAATATGGTGAATTCAGGATTGTTCCTGACGGATGTATCGAATATTATGGTGAAAGTGTACCACCTCTGCACAGTGACAAACTATTCGAATAGCCGCGTCCGCGGTTATGGATAGTTGGAGTGGCCATACTGTTCTGTCGTCAGATGTTTTCAAAATGACTTATGAAATGAGTTATGACTTTGAATTGACCACAACAGGGTTGTGATATGAAATTCAAGTTCCCACTTAGGTGTTATAAAACTTTCACTAGCTTTCTTTGCTTATGAACTTAGTTAAGGTAAACCTGGCTTTTTGCAAAACAACCCTAGAGCTTAGTATCGTACTAAAAAACTACTTCACTTGTTAGTACTAGTTTGCGAGTACTTAGAGAGTACTCATGGCTTTGTCCTTGGCTATTCCTGTGGCCAGACTATGAAGAGGAGTATCAGGAGAGACGGACAGCAGGAAGGTTACGACAACTAGGATCATCTCCCATCATCAGCATTGCCTGTGACCTTGAAGATGGAGTCTCGCCTACGCTATCGTTACTATTACGTTATTCCGCTGCTTGAATTGTATTAAGACTGGATCATGAGATCCTTATTTGTGTAGGACCTTATGTATGGTTTGTAATGGATGGTGTACTGTGATATCCAATCTGTTATGTCTCACAAAAATGGTAATCCTGTGATTGCGATGTATGGCATAACAGGTATCTGAGATTAAAAATTCAGGTGTTGACAGGAACTCGTCGTCGGACGACGTCGTGGTTGCCAGTAGTCGCGCTTGAGCACTCCCCAAAAACCTAATCGCCCCTCACCCGTACAGGTTCACGAGAGGCGGGGTTCCGGAGGCCTACTGTCCCGATCTGCGGTCACTCCGCAAGCCGGGATGGGGAATACGAAAGCGGCGGCGCAAGGTTCTGGAGGGAGCCGCGTGTATGGATTGATTCACCATTTAGGTTTAGCGCAGACGCTTATATAGTGCAGGTTAGGGAGATCGTGGGGCACAGCCCACGTCCGAGTCGGTAACAGCCTATGTCCATAAAAAATGGAAACGGCTATAATTAACGCGTCCATTAATGACTCATAATTATTTTTCCCCAACCAGCAAAATAAAGCTCGGCTCGGCGAGATTCCCGTAACCCGCAGCGCGCGCGCGTTGTGACGAGGCGAGGCGTGGCGAGGCGGGCGGCATCGGAGGAGGAGTGCACGAGGGCTTCTCTCCTTGTCACACCTTAGTGAGTGGTGCAACACTCTACTATATAAGGTGGTCCAACTTCCCTACAACTAGCAATGTGAGACTAAACTTTAGCACCACTAGCACAACCATATGCTGCCATGCACAAGTGGGCCAAAGAGAATTTCAGAATTTGTCTAATGGGCCAGCAGCCCAAAACTCACCAAATTCCAACAAACATGTTCGATTTTAGACAAGCGGCAAAGCCTTGGCGCGAAAACAATCTAAAATAAGGTTTTTGGATTGTTGAATTAATTAGCAGTTTTCACATTAATTTAATCCAAATATAAATCATGACAGAACAATTTCCAAGATTAACTAGCATACGCATAGTAGACATGCACCATACAGGCAAGTGAAAACCTAGCACATCTATGCATACTGCAATACTAGTAATTATTATAGGAAATAACATGAGGGAAAATAACACGTATGAGTTCGTCGATGGTATGATCAATGACACAACAGAAGTGTATCCGCCACCGGTGGCAGCAGCAGCCTGTTGTAACACCCTTAGAATCGGCCCTATGCAAGTTTTAGCGCTTCCCACCAAACCCGCATAGAAACGATTCAAAGGTGCCCACCAGGCACTTGCGTGCGGGTGGAAAACGAAGTAATATCATTACACAATAGTCCTCGATGGAACCCACAAAAACATATATACAACAACGACTCGAAGAGTCAAGAATACAGATGTACAATACAAAGATCCAAATCACCTTTAATACGATATAGCGTCCGAGTACGGACAAGATGCAAATTGAGCTAAGAGCCCTGAAGAATAACCAATAGCGTCCATAACCCTACCCAGGCCAAGCCGGAAGGGTAACCCTGCTAACGACGTCGATCTCAAAACCTGCTTAAACAAAAGGGGTGCCGACAAAGGGCAAAGGAAAAAGAGAGAGCGGTCAGTACTGAGGCCAGTACACGGCGAGGCTAGAATTCGTCGGTCCTCGCCTACATAGGTATGGTGGACTGAAGCGGCAGCGCAGCATGCACTAAACACCCTATAGAGACTCGATATAACTGTCGGCTATCAGAAAGGGATAAGAAAGACCTATTCGGAACCAACATGATACTACCACCCAACATACCCATCCTGGTATTTCCCCCTCGAGACCAAACGAGGAAGTCAACCGAGGAACTCACACTGTTGGCAGTTTTATTTATTCAGTTATCGTTGCAGCAATTACTAGTCAGGTATAGATAGTCATCCTGATATAATAAGCAGTGGGCACTTTTAGTTAACCATTCCGTTGTAGTTGCAACACTTACTAGTCAGATACAAATAGCATGAGATATGCCCAAACCCAGCAGTTGTTGGTACTTTTATTTAGCCATTCCATTGCAGTGAAGCTGATTAGTAGTCATATCGGATACAAGTCAAATTATAGCAATAAACTTTAGTTATAGTTTTCTATGATCAAGAACTGTGCTCCAAGTCGTCCATAACCGCGGACACGGCTTCTCGAAAAGATTTAACCCTGCAGGGGTGCACCAAAGTTTCCACACGCACCTACACCCTTGTTGTCGGATCAGGTAGGTACAAGATCACAAAACATACACCCAACGGTATGTCGACGGGGTTTCGGACACGACGTTTCCCAGACCCAAAGCAAGCACGGGGGGCCACCCCACTAAGCTACCCGCAACAAAGTCGGACGGTCTCCGAGACGGACTCAGGGTTTGTGTAGACGGCTGTAAACGAGTGGGAACCCGAAAAGATGACTGGGCTTGTCGATACAGCGAAAACGTGTCACGGACCTAAACAGTACAGGTGCAGTACCTCGCATAATTTAAATTAAGCAGTAAAGCATGGCATAAGTACAGGATAGTAATAAAGCCCCAAACTAATTGTGGCCCCCGGTACAATACTTTGAAATCAGGTACTAATCGATGGGGGTGCCCATACACCCCACCTGTGGTTAGCGCGCTCGATCTCGGAACAGGTGTCAAGAACTCGGGGTCCTACGGGACACAAGTGGACGGTTAACAACCAAATAACATCTATTGCCCACCTGTGCCTCAGCATTACCTACTTTAAATTTTAGTTGTTAAACAATAATTAAAGCCATGATCATCTCCAACATTAAACATGCAGCAATACTCCAACAACTGTGGTACTGGACGACATGCAACAGCACTTGAGCAAGCGACTACGACGCGCAAGTCCAACTATCTACCAAACAATAGGTAATAGGATGTGTCCAAGGCAATATAAGGCTGCAAGGGATAACACGGGTACGAAAACTAGAGCATCGCAACACAGATAGCAATAGATCAACAGGGCGGAATAAATACTATAAAAGTAAGATAGGTAGAAAGGGGGAGGTGCTCGCCTGAAAAACATTGCCGAAGATTCATCCGAAGGTCGGGTCGACACTCGCATCAACTCATCGGCCTAATCCGTGAAGAAGCAAAGAACTAGAAGAAACACTGGATGGACTATTTAATACTACGGCAAAAGATCGGGCATGATGCATGTAAGATGTATGACATGGCAAAGGTGCGATGCAATTAGGTCATATTAAGCGGAACCGGGGTCCCGACATTTAATTAAACGGTTCAAGTTATTTATCTACCCCGCAAATTAAATGTTGGATTAGCAAGACCAAACATGGCTTCGGTTCTCTATGCCAATTTAAATGAAGTCCGGAATAAGACAAAGATATCCCGCATATAGACTCCATACTTAATTATGAGATGAATTGGCATAATGCCCCCAAACCACAGACAAGTATGCATGCATGAACAATTTAATATGCATCAGTTGATAATGTCATATTACAAAAATAATGGGGTCTCGGATAGGGAATCACATTAGGGTCCAACGAACTTGGGCTCCGAGGGGTTCGGGGTTGGGTCTCAGGGTCCGGATCTGGGGTTCGGTCTCGGCGGGATCGGTCTCGGACAACGGAAGTCGATCTTGTCGCATCCGAGAAGAAGAACTTGGTTTGGCGTCAGGGGGCGCGTCGGATTCGTCCTGGTCGGTGTCAATCTTGTCGTTACGAAGATCTTGTCGGGTCCGCGCCATCGAGTCAGTCTTGGCATTCAGGGTGAAGAACTTGGCGTGCGACGTCGTCGGCATCGGTCCGGGAAGGAGTACTTGTCGCACCGGGGTCTCGGTGTCCTCGGACCCGATTGAAGATCTTGGCGTTCGGCGGGATCGGTCTTCGGGTTCTTTGGGATCGAGGTCTTCGGATCCGAGCATAAGATCTTGAATTGGACACCAGTGATTTTGCGCTAATCTCCGGGTCCTTGAAAGGGGTCGGTCTCTTGAACAATATTGGCAAGTTGTGGCAGATGAACCAAAGCATCTGGGAGCAACGCCACATGTCTCCAACCACACCAGAACATTATCGAGAGACCACCGGGTTTCACCTCTACCACACCAACATCGCATACCACCACCACTCCACTTCTCGCCCTCACATAACGCAGCAACAGCAGCACCCCGAAGAGAAACCGGAGATGGGCACGCACACAACAAACTCTTGGATATGGACCCAATTGACTTGGAGCCAGGACCACTTGGAGCTTGCAGAACAGGGGACATCGGCGACATGGCGAGCTTGGGGAGGAAGCTCGGCGAGGAGATGTGGGTTGCGGTGTAGGCAAGGCCGGTGGTGGAGTGGGCGGCTCGATGGCGGCGAGGTCGACGGGGGCCGGCCGCGAGCTGGAGGCGGTAGAGGCCTCGATGGCGGAATGGGGCGTCGGGCCGGCAGCAGGGCGCCACAGCACAGAGCAGACGGGGACAGGGGAGGAGGGGCGCCGCTGCAGGACGAGCGCGGCCGGGGGAGCAGGGACCGGAGGACGCTGGCACGCCGAGAGGAGGAAGGCGCGCGTCTGCGAGGGGGTGACGACGACGCCTGGCTGCATGGAGGGAGGCGCCAAGGTGGCCAGGGCTGAGGAGGACCCGAGGCGGCGGGGTCGGGCTGCCCTGCGGGACGACGTTGAGCTCACGGTCGAAGGAGGGGTGGCGCTCGGCGAGCAACGGGAGAGACAGAGAGAGGGGCGGCGGCAGGCTGGGAGGAAGGAGCGAAGCGAGGGGAGAGGATCGCAGGGTGCCCGGGCTCCAGCGGCGGCCTGCGGAGGGAGGCGCCGGCGGCAGGGTGGTGGTGGAGCTCGCGCGGCCTGCAGCGGCGCGGGATCTGGGGAGGAGCGGGGTAGGTGGGGAGCGACGAGGCGATGGTCTCGGGAGGAAGAAGCAGAGCGAAGTGGGGGCACGCGTGGGGAGGACGCTGAGTCGGGGTGTGGGGCATGTGGGGCCAGACAGGCGAGCAGTGGGGTGGGCGGTTTGATTGGCAGGCGCGTGCGACACGGGAAGGGTTGGGGTGGTGCGTGTTGGGTCCTGGGTTGGTGTGGGTCATGTGTGTGTGGGCGTGAACATGAAGGGTCGGGTGGGTCGGTCGGGGGGTTCCTGTGTGCGTGTGATGCTGCTGCCAGGGTGCAAGGGGTGCGGCGGCTGGTGGAGGGGTGGGGTGAGAGAGGTGGTTAGGGTTTGGGGTAGGTTAGATTAGGGTTTGCTAGGTTGGGGTGGTAGGTGGCTGCGGGCTGGGCTTTTGGGCCTGGCCTGCGGCTGCCTCCCCCGATAAAAAATTTATTTTATATTTATTTATTTTAAAATAAAAACATTTACAAATAGGGTTTTGTCAAATAGATACATCCGAAACACCAGGGTTTTATATTTGGATGAAGATGGGGAATATCTAGAAAACAAAGAGGGTTTTTTTTCAAAAATAGTTTTAGTTAAAACATGCATGCATATATGATGATGATGCACATATATAAATGCAGGAAATTTTCTAGTAGTGGTTTTACCCGGGGTGCTACACCTGCTTGGCAGCTTCATCATACATGGCGATGGAGTCGAGAAAGCCGGACGTAGAGGACAAAGAAGAACTTGAGCAGTCGCGCCTAGACGCTCCCCAAAAACCTTATTGCCTCTCTCCCGGTGCAGGATCAGAGAGATGGGGTTCCGGAGGCCTGCTCTCCCGGATGGCCGTGCACGCATTTGGCGGGATGGAGTAGCAGAGGGCAGCACAGAGAGGTGGAACGGCGATGCGCAGGTAGGCAGATACAATCTGATTGATGCTGACGGCTAGGGTTCGCGTCTGCCTATTTATATAGTGCATATCGGGTAGGACGTGGACAACAGCCCACGACCGAATCGGCCCCAGCCCACGATGTAGAAACGGCTGGTTGATTAACGTGTCAGTTAATGACCCATAATTAATACACAATTAATTTTCTCAAACAGCAAAACAAAGCTCGGATCGGCGAGATTCTCGCAACCCGCAACCCGCGGCGCGCGCATCGTGACGAGGCGTGGAGAGGCGTGGCGAGGCGAGGCGGGCGGAGTCGGAGGAGGAGTGCGCGAGGATTATCTTCTTCTCACACCTTAGTGAGTGCTACAACACTTTACTATATAAGGTGGTCCAACTCCCCTTCCACTAGCAATGTGAGACTAAACTTTGGATCCACTAGCACACACATGAACTGCCATAATAATGGGCCAAAGAGAATTTTAGAATTTGTATTTGTTATGGGTCAAAAGCCCAACATGCAAATACGCCTCAAATTTCAACAGCCACAAGGCGTGGAAATCCCTAACGCACGCCATTGCATCTCCGCAACACCAGCACCAGGACATATCGGTGAACTGCCCTCGGTGTCGTGGCCGCCACCGGCATACCTTGACTTCTCCCAAGACACCATTGGCTATAGGTGGCGGTACATCCACATGCCCTAACTAGGGTTTCTAGTTTTGTAGGCCATTTTTATTCTATTTCTATATGAGAGTAAATAATAGCGCATGAAAGTTTTGACCGATTCTACTATCCAAAGTTACTAAATGTCGAATTTAGTCAAAAGTTCATATATAAATGTGAAGAAATACAATACCAAGGCAATTCAATAGATCCACAAAAGTTAATTTTTATAATGGATTTTATCATTGTTGTTATTGCTATTTCACTTATATATTTTTCAAGTTTAGTGAAATTTGATATTTTAACTAAATGTATAGGCCATGTACTTTACGATGGAGAGAGTTAGGTCTTTTTCAATGGGCGTTACTTAGCACGGTATCATAAATAAATTGGTTATGTAGCACTATACTTAATAAAAAGAGAAGGTGAGGTTGTATCTTAGCTTAGATAAAAGCCTTATACGGTATCATAAAAAATACATGATTAGCCTCAATCACACACATACATACATATACCCAAAGTCACTAAATGTAGATCAGTTCTTAAGATAGTATAATATATATTATCTCTTAAGATACACAACTGTTTATGATAACAAGATAAATATACTACTTCATTGTGAAAGGCCTTATTTATAAGGTCACAATCGACTACCGAGCTGTTTTTTTATTTAGGACATTCAGTATGTGTAAAAAATCACACCTTAAGTCCTATGTGAGAATGATTATAGTCTATCTTATACATAGTGGAGAAAATATGAGTTGTCCATCAGCTTATAGGTGACCTAAGCTTATGTGTTATCTACAAGCAATAGAAAATAGTTTACCATCTCTTCTTCTTATGCATGACATCATGAGTATACATGACGAGACATGTGGATACTATCTTATATTTAAAGTGCACCTTATAAATAGTGGAAGATTGTATAAGAGAGATGGGTCCTGTCGTCTTATGACCAAAGTTCACCTTATACATAGGTGATGTCCTTAAAACATGACTAACAACACCTGTAAAATGCAAACTCGTAAATCCGTTTACAGGTTGTGGTAAATCTGTTTTAAGGGTCAGCAAACGCACATACGAGATCAGAGCCCGTAAACACAACCTATAAATAATATTTATTTATTTTTCCGATGTCATCTTCTTCCAGGTACATATCCTCACCGACCAGACCGCGCTGCTCGCTAATGCCACCGCTCCCTCTCTGAGGTCGCGCTACAACTCCAGCCCAAGGCTGGCCGCTCCCACCCGAGGCCGCTGCTATTTGCCCGAGGCCGCATGTGAGCTCGACATGGACTGTAATGGTGGAGATGGCAGAGGAGGGCCCCAAGGATGGCTGCAGTATAAAAATCGAGAGGGCAAATCAGGGAAATTGCGTCGGGAGCTCACGGGACGTATACGTGTGTGGTGGGAGACGACGGAGGAGGCCTGATTACGACGAATTTCGCTGAATTCTAGCGAGTACGGCGTACCTCCGGGAAGATTTGGCCTAAAAGCGTGCGTTGATCGAGTACATGTCAGCCCTTAAAGCTGTCTGAAGCCTCTATTTTTAAAAGTCGCGGGTGCGAGTATGTAATTTTTTTTACAGGTTCACAAGGTTTACATACTATGATCTGTGGTGAGTTTTGTCCCTGTATGTAAAAAAACCCCTTTTTTTTATTGGTTTGACCGCTTTTAGGGCATCCACTATGTGCAAAAAAACACACCTTAAGTCCTATGTGGCAATACTTGTAGTCTACCTTATACATAATGGAGGAAATATGAGTTGTTCATAAGCTTATAGGTGGCCTTAAGCTTATGGATTGTCCACAAGAATAGAAAATAATTTACCCTCTCTTCCCTCTCATGCATGAGTGTACATGATGAGACATATGGGTCCCAACTTAAGGTTAAAGTTCACCTTATACATAGTGAAAGATTTTACAAGAGAGGTGGGTCCCACCTTATGCTAAAGTTCACCTCATACATAAGTGATGCCCTTAGGGCATCTCCACCGGAGCGACTCAAACGGTCTGCGCGTGTCTGAAACTGCCAGTACGGACGCGCGGGGCGTGTGCGGCGTCCCAGCGGGGCGACCCATCCGGCGAAACGCGTCTGGCTCGACCCATCCAGGCATCTAATATGGGCTCAGTTGTGTCGGCTCGGACGCGCACGGACAGCGTGAACGTCATTCCCGTGCGTGCTACTAGCCCACCCATCAGCCACCTTGACCCGTGGCATTGATTTCAGACACGGTCAGTGGCACCGATTCAGACGCACGCAACGGCAGCGATTCAGAGGCGCTGGCGGAAGGCTGACCGGCGACGGCCTGCGCCATCAATGACGACGCGACGCGACGGCACGCTGACTGACTGGACACTTCAATGCCCCTCTCCGGCCTCCGTGCCGGCATCCGATCCAGGCCCTTTTTAACCGGCCACCCGCAGCCATCTTCTCCCATACAGATCACCATCCCTCTCCTCCTTCCCCTTTTCCTTCTCCACTTCTTGTAGCTAGCCATGGCCGGTGGCGCTGGGACGAGGGGAGGCCATGGCGGCCGTGGACGCCGAGGGAGGCGTGGAGGACGCGGCCAACTCACCGCACCACCACACTCTCCCTCAACGCTGTCGTCGCCCGAAGATTTCGACCCATGCACCCAGTTCGTCGTGGCCATCCACTACAGCATGTCGCGTGACAGGCTGCTCCTGCCCCGCGGGTTCATGACGCTGATCGGCGACGAGCTGCCCCCGCTCGACATGTTGCGGGCAAACGGCTTCAGGACTGGCAGGTGCCCAGTCGACCTGCAGTCCGACCACCTCGGCCAGATGTACCTCGACAACGGCTGGGAGCGTTTCGCCCTCTCGCACCAGATCGAAGCGGGCAACATCGTCATCTTCAAGTACGACGACGAAGGAAAGTTCGGCGTCAGCGTCTTTGACCACACCATGTGCCGCCGCTACTACCACTCCGACTCCTCCTACGACTCCGACGAGTAGGCTAGGCTGTGCGCGCACCATGTATGATGTATGAATGTTGCAATGAAAATCTTTATTCAAGCCCTAAAACATCGTTACACTCATCCCACCACACAACCTATGACTACGCGCGGCCGCCGGCGCTGGGGGCGGCGGCCGCGACGGGTCAGATACACCATTTGTCATTGAGAGAATTGATGAGCGATCGTTGCGTATGCACCTCCTCTTCAGCTCCGTCGAGGCGGGCACACATGAAAACATCGCCAGGATTGGCCCGCACCGCTTCCCGGAGGTCGCTACGCACCAATCCGAGCTGGTCCAATCGCCGGTATTCTAGCAGAAAGACGCATTCCGCCACCGCCGTCGTGAAAGGCTCGCCGGTTGTCATGTGACGGTTGTAAAAAGGGCGAACCGGCGGTGTGCCCATCCTGTAAATCCGTAGGCGCCCCGGAATCGGAGTAGGCAGCACGTCCGGCAACTCCGGCGGATTTGGCCACCACGACGGCAGCGGCCGCTCGGGCACCTCTTCTCTGCCGGCATCGGGGTTGCCACAGAGCTCGTCGTGTCGACGCCGACGGCTAGACATGGTGTTTTTTTTGTGTTGTGGGTTGCGCTAGTATGGTCGAAGATAGCTCGGCGACCTTACCCTTTTATGGCCGCGCCTAGACGCGGCGGGAAACGCAGAGAACTCGCGAAAAGCGACGGGAAAGGAAGGCGGGAGACGGCGTGACGGCGAGAAGACACTGGAAATACTTTGACGTTGGCGATGGGCAAGCGCAGACAAATGGGCCAGGCCGCCGTGCGCGGTCGGCCGGACAAACCGGACCCCTACCTATATCGACCGCGGCCTAATCCAAAGGAACAGTTTTGAATGACCCTTTAGATCGGCCGGTGGAGATGCCCTACAAAACTGTTAAGTCATGCTCTTACGAGGTGAAAAACAAAAGCTGAGAGCGTCGTTTTTTCTTCTCTTCTTCTCCTTGGTGTCGGTCCCTCTTCTTTCGTGTCGCTGCCCCCTCTGCTCTCCGTCGAGCGACTTCTTCTGCTACAGTCGTAAGTGTTCAGGTTCAGCTCATCCCCGCCGCTACAGTCGTAACGTGAACAACTTGGAGTTCATCTGTTTTTGTTTTCTGTAAGGTAGATGTTTAATTCCCACAGGATATACACGCTTTAGATTTACCTTTAGATCTCTCTGCTCCAACCTTTTTTTTCCCTTTGTTTCCTGTGACCGGCTGTTCATCTTCAGCGCGGCTGGTTTCTTGAAACTCTAGTTTTGAATCGGTTCTGACCTTGTTGCCAGTACTCCAAGTACACCTCACTCCTTGTTACAATGTTCTTAGATTCAGAAATATTTCTTCCTTTCTTGGTTTAGCCGTTGGTTCATTCTATTGTTTCTCTTCCCAGATCTTTGCTTATTCCATACATTAGTAGCTATATTGAGCACTCATCTTCCCCCCCTCTTTCTTTTCACGCCTGCAGGGCGCAATAGTAGCAGAGGACCATGGCGTCGTCAAAGTCGTCAATCGAGAACGTGACTGTGGTGGACTCCGGCGCATTGGACTGCGGGGTATGCGAATCTCCATTGAAGCCGCCAATCTTCCAGGTACACACGCGAATCTCCCCGGCGCAGCTAGTTAACAGTGCACACGGATTTCACATTCACCTGTTTTATTTCCTTGCTAAATTGCAGTGTGAAGTGGGACACATGGTGTGCTCAGAGTGCAGCGAGAAGATGGCAGCAGCGGAGACATGCCATGTCTGCCGCCGCGCCCTTTCCGGTGGGTTCAAGCGGTGCTACGGCGCGGAGCACATCGTGGAGTGCTTCAAGGTGCCGTGCCCCAACAAGGCCTACGGCTGCTCCGTCATGCTTGCCCTCTACGACCAGAGCGCGCACCTCCAGGCTTGCGAGTACCGGCCGTCCCACTGCCCCGCAGGGGACTGCCCCTTCGTCACCGGCGGCCTGCTGGCGCTCCGGGACCACTTCGTCAACACGCACGGATGGCCGTCAACAACCGTGTACGAGCGGTGGCCCATGTCGACGAACTTGGAACTCGTCGACGGCTTCAACCTAATATAGATCTACCTGTTAAGATAATTACGTGTAGGACACGTATTGAAATTGCAGTTTAAGTAGGTGTAGGTGTCCAGGTAGTATATGTATATGTGTTAGACTAGGTTTTGGAGTAGTACACCGACTCCTAGTTGATTAGGTCCTAGTAGTGCATATATATATGCACACACCTGGCCTTATAATTTAGTATGACCGTGGAGTTGAGCAATAAAATAGAGAAAGCAAGGCTTGACAAGAGTCTTTGGCAATCAAAGTTGTTTAGCGTGTGCGTGCGTGAGTATACTAGTTAGATCAAAATAATCGATCGGCTAGAAGCACGTGCATCTCGGCAGAAGTTATCGAATAAGTGTGTGTCGTCTCGTCGGAATTTCCTCGTCGGTGTCGTCGGAAAGTACTCGGCGGCAGGGACTGTGCTAACAATTGGTATCAGAGCCTCGTGAAGGATCTCCTAGTAACGGGAGGTCATAACGAAGGAGGTGAGCGAGTATTCTGGTGCGGCTAAGGGTACACCGGTGTCGATGCAGTATCCGCGGTATAGCCGCGACAACTACACGGTCTAGACGGTCTAGATGGAGTGGGCGTTAGAAGGCGCCAGACTCTGGGAGACTGTCGATCCAGGCGGCGAGTTCAAGAAGGGCGCGTCGAAGTACCACCTAGACCGACTAGCACTCACGGCCATCTGCTCGGTGGTGCCGACGGATCTGATGCAACACCTGATCTCGAAGAAATCTGCAAAGGAGGTGTGGGATACGCTCAAGACGCTAAATCTTGGGCATGAGCGCGTCCGCGAGGCGACCCTGCAAACCTTGCAGAAGAAGTACGAGAATCTGGAGATGAGAGAAGATGAGACGCTAGACGCCTTTGCTTCAAGGGTCGCTACACTGGTCAATGGGATTCGCGGACTCGGCGAGAAGCTGGATGAGATCTCTATTGTGAGGTGTTTCCTCCGCGTGGCGCCGCCGCGTTACTCACCCGTTGTCTCGGCGATCGAGCAATGCGTTGATCTCAAGACTCTCACGATGGATGATCTAGTTGGACGGTTCAAGGCGCACGACGAGCGGATGAAGATCACTTATGGCGACGCGAAAGTGGATGAGCATCTCATGCTTATGGCTCGAGCGTTGTTCGCTAAGGAAAAGAAGGGCGATAAAGCATCCGGCGGCATGAGTGATAGAGAAGATTCTCGCCCAGCGAAAAAGTATATCGCAGGGGAGGACGAGGACGAGCCTCCGCCGGGGAGGAAGTTTGACATCAAGAAAGTAAGATGTCATACGTGCGGCGAGCTCGGTCACTTCAAGAAGGATTGCAAGAAATCGTCGAAGGGGAGGGCTCTCATCGCCCATGAAGGAGATGATGATGGACTGATGATGCTGATGCTCGAAGTAACTGAGCCGAAGGATGAGGAGGATCCTCCATCACCAGGTACGGAGATTGTGGCGCAAGTGGATCACGATCTACCATGTGTGGATCACGAGCAACGGAGTGCCCGTTTCTGCGTGAAGCCACGTTTGAGGCATGTGAAGCTTCAGAATCTGATCATGGTGATCTATGCGTTGGAATTTCACCTGCAACTCCGTCCGGCAATAAGTTCTTCATGCTTTTGGTGGATGAGCATAGTAAATACATGTTGATTGTGTTGCTAAAAAGTAAGGGTCAAGCTCAACAAGCATTTGAGAAGATCAAGGAAGCTGAAGAGTTCAAGGTGGAGGCGAAGATAAGAGCTCTACGCACTGATTAGAAAGGCGAGCTGCATCAAACCATGTTGACCATGGCACGGATGATGATGAAGAGTAAAGGTTTGTCAGGAAACTTCTGGGGTGAGGCAGTCAATACTGTTGTGTATTTGCTGAACATGGAGCCAACTGAGAGTGGAGTTGGTATGACTCCGTATGAAGGTACGGATGGAAGCCCTCGGTTGATCATCTTCGTACTTTTGGATGTGTGGCGCATAAGGTGAATCAGAGTACTCCAATGATCATGATAGGATATGAAGGCTCGAAGAAATACCGTTTGTGCAATCCTTATACCAATAAGGTGGTTTTCACGGACGACATAGTCTTTGAGGAAGAGAAATCATAGAATTGGGGCTCCAAGGAACCGGAATATTCATCTTTTCACATCTCGTGGGATCTTGAGTATGAAGAAAATATGTATCAACCAAGCTTATCCTTGTCAGCAAATTTGGACCCAGAAGAGATTGAAGGCCTAGGGGATGCTCTAGGCGTGGACACCAGGCCAGAAGCACTAGGGATACTCCCAGAAGAAAAAGTGTCTGGAGAAAAGGCTAGTCCGTGGTCAGAAAAAACAGAGCTAAAAGGTATTGTGTTTAGCTCATCATCTGCTAGTACAGGAGGTGATGATCCACGTGAAGATCTTGGGGAAAAGGAGTGTCCAGAAGTGTAAGGGTCATGTGATGTGGTGGTGAGTCAAGAAATTGGCTCACAAGTAGGCATGCAGGATAGGCTGCATGTAGAGCCGTTGGCTCTAGGAGCTCTATGTGGAGGCACACAAGGTTTAGAAACTGAAGAAACAAGCGCGTTGTTGGACGGAGAAGAGTATGTCACAGAGCCTCCGACTGCACTGGAGATGAGACGACTACGACCGATGCAAGCACGCATGCGAGACGTGCTAGACTACTATCCGAAGAAAGAATTTTGGACGGTAAATTATCTGGTGAAGATGAAGTACGAAAATCAATGTTTATTCATCAAGGAACCAGTGAAGACTGAAGGCACGTTCATGGACGATATTGACAAGGAGGACGCGGAAAAGAAAGACACGGACGAGGAGGGTCGATGTGAAGCCATGGAGAAGCCGATAAAAGCAAAGTCGGTCACATGGGTGCTGAGAAAGGAAGCGGCGAAAGTAATGTCGAGGATGACGCCCGCGAGGAGCAGCTGACGCATTTGGGACCCGGGTCGATGTAAATAAGCACATCGTGATTAGGGGGTGATTGTTAGATAATCACGTGTCCTACACGTATTGAAATTGCAGTCCAAGTAGGTGTAGGTGTCCAGGTAGTATACAATATGTGTTAGACTAGATTTTGGAATAGTACACCGACACCTAGTTGATTAGGTCCTAGTAGTGCATATATATATGCACACACCTGGCCTTATAATTTAGTACGACCGTGGAGTTGAGCAATACAAGAGAGAAAGCAAGGCTCGACAAGAGCCGTTGACAATCAAAGTTGTTTTGCGTGTGCGTGCGTGAGTATACTAGTTAGATCAAAAGAATCGATCGGCTAGCACGTGTATCTCGGCGGAAGTTATCGGGATACGTGCATGTCGTTTCGTCGGAATTTTCTCGGTGTCGTCGGAAGCACTGTGCTCTTTTCTAAATTGACTTCTACTCGGCGGCCGGGCTGTGCTAACACTACCCTTTATTTTGTTTATTATCTAGGGAAAAAGAGATCAACCCTTGTGGGCTGCTCCTCCTGAAGATGGCGCGGAAGTCATATGGCCGCAACGTCACTGCCATCCACATACGTCCTCCAAACGCCAAGAGATTATGGTTCAAGCTCGCGGAAACTCCTTGCGGTACCCATCGCCTGGAATGTGGATTCACCGAGGCGTCCACTGATCTATCCGCCTCCGATGGGCCGTCTTCTCTCGACTGCTTCCAGTTCGTCGTCCCAAAATCTGTCCAGCCGCTCGATGCGGATACTATCAAGGTAGCATTCACATGTAACTACCTTGACTATCTCGACTCTGAGTCCTAATTCTATACCCAGAGCAGACGGAGCCATGGACTAATCGGAGACCTGGACTAGAGGAGGGTTGTTTTGGTTTAGTTTGGACTACTGTTAAATCGTTCGAGTGCTGGCCGAGGCATTTTGCTAGAGAGGAGAACTGTTACTCAATCTGCTGCCGCTATATATTGATCTAGACAAGACTAGTTTTTGTTTTGTTAACCTCGGCTACTATGTGCATGTGGTACCCTGCCATGTTTGTTGCATGGCTCCTTTTGCAATGTATTGGTGCTGCAGCTATTATCAGGTTTATTAAGTGTCATGGAATGCACTCCTGGGGTCCTGAATCTGTTCGTTTAATCCACCTGCGCTCATGTATGTTTCTTCTCTATGCTTTGTTACTCAAAAGTCTTTTGAAATTTCTTGTCCTTCTGGATTCTAGCAACTGTTCGCTACAGCTTCTAGCCGTGGATTCGTTCCAGGTCCAAGTCTTCCAACAGTTGACTCATGCCTTGTAGTAGTATGTGACAATGCACAGATGCACATCCCCTGCTCAGTTCAGCCTGAGACAAGCTATGTTGATTCTTGTTTTTCATTGTACATCCAGTTTCTGGATTGGGGACTACCTACAGGATCACAAACTACTTATCCATGACAGGGTCCTACCTGTTGTATATAAAATTATTTTTTTGTTTTGGACCACTAGAAGCTGCATTATGTTTCTTTCCTATGTAGTCTGATGATGAAACAGAGGGTGTGAAAATCCCCTTTTTCTGTAAGCGTTGTGGCCTCCTTGGCCGTAACCATGAGGAGTGTGGTGATGGAGTTTGGGAAGAGAGGGATATGCGGTATGGTAATTGGATGTTGGCCGTCCGTAGGGCAAACAAGGTGGTTGTTGAACCCTGGTGTTTCGTTCCAAGAGCACCGTTCCGGGGTGGCTGGTCCGGCAGAGGAAGGAATGATAATATGCCTAGAAAGCGTTCATCAGATGCTGCTGCGCTCGGTGAGGATGATATAAAGGATACTGCAACTAGCCCGATGAAAATATCGGTGGAAGATGAGGATGATACGAGGGTAACGCTGGGCCAGAAGGAATCTGGATTTTGACAAACAATCAAATGAGAATTCAGAGTTGGAAGGATCAGGTCGGGGTGATAAGTTGATGGAGGTTCCACCACCACCACCTGAATATGTTAAACCCATATATATAGAGGAAATAAAGGACTGAAGCAAAGACAAATGACTTGGCAACATGGACGGCCTCCCACGAGGAGGTCCGCCTGGCCCAACTTGTAGGCTGAAACTGTCATGGGGCGGGGCACCCAGCGAATGTTGAGATATATAAGCCCTGTCAAGTTTTTCTATATGATACCAGAGATAACCGTGGATCTTCTATCTTACAACACATTGATGTCCATATTAGCGGAGGACCATATGAACTTATGTGGCAAGGTACATTTATATAAAAACCTAGTGATCGACATCATGTGTGGGAAATGATTCAGAATACCCGTGATCGATCAACTGAACTGTGGCTAATGCTAGAAGACTATAATGAGCCATGTGGCAAGAGGAGCACTTCTCACGTTCAAGAAGATCAACCGTTGATGAGGGAATTTAGGGAGGTCTTGTCATACCGTGATCTACCCTTTCCTCTCCGATCCATATTACTTCTGGCATAAATGAGTGTATCTAAACATGTTTAGTACTAGATATATCTATTATATACTAAAAGCAATATAAGGATATTTTTCGAGACGTCTGGTTGATCCACGTCACCTAAATTATATTATCCGTTAGATATACAATTTATGGTTACGATTTATAAAGATAAAAAAGGTTACGTAAAAAGTGGTTGGTACAACCAGTATAATGTCACGTATTAGAAGTAAAAAAATAGACGTGCAAATTGTCGACCATATGGATCCGTCCCATCGGGCACATAGGTACGGTAAGCTGACTTTGATATTCCATTCAAAGGGAAAAAAAAGGGATCGGTGATTAAAAAACCTAAAGAGGTACGTCATGGCTAAGATTTAATTAGAAACAAGGAGCCTGTTAGAAATAATGAGGCTAATCCATTTAGGCCCATGAGTATTTCAGATTTTCCCTAAATCTCAAAGCCCAAATTTGTGGCAGCCCATATGTGTTTGGGCCCATGTTTGTGGCAGCTCACATGGGAGTGGAGTGGGAGCTAAAGTTTAGTCCCACATGGAAAGTTGGAGGAGAGTTGCACCACCTTATAAGATGGAGTGTTGCACCACTTTGTAAGTGAGTGGAAATAAGAGAGATACACACGCGCTCTCCTCCTCTGACGACGACGCCGCTCGCACGCACGCACGCTCGCCTCGTCTCGTCTCGTCACGACGCGCGCGCCACGGGTTGCGGACAGACGTGTCAAACAGTTAGCTTATTTGGGTCGCTCCCGGATCGTGGGCTACTGTAACCGACCCGAACGTGCGTAACGTGGACTCGGCCCACGTTCGCCTCCGTTAGGGTTTCCTGAGCCGCTCTATATAAAGTCCTGTGCGGCCACCGCCACAACACCACCGAAAACCTATCTAGGGTTTTGCCTTCCTCTCTACTTGCGTCGTCACCGTAGTCTACTCCATCCCGCTTGCCGGCGTGCACCGGCGGACGGGAGAGCAGGTCTCCGGAACCACTCGCCTTTGCGATCCTGTACGGGAGAGGGCGAATAAGGTTTTTGGGAAACGCTCTGCGCGACTGCTCGAGTTCTTCATCACGGGTCGTCTTCCATCCAAGTCAGGCGGTGCTGCCTACCGCCGTCTTCATCGCCATCTGCTGCGATCACTCTTCCCCAAAGTTTCTACTACGACAACCGAACGGTACGTGCTACGTGATCCTGTTTGGTTATTCATCATGTTCTGCGAGTACATGTTAGGCTGCTGTTTGTTTCCGATCATCCTGTTGTTTAGTACATCTAGTATGTTCGAGTTACATGAGCTAGTAGCTGGTTTTGTCATGATTTATATTCTGGAATTAATCGTGGAAAATTATGCCTAATAATCCAACAGAGCCACCCAATCATTTGACACGGTGAACTAAGTCTAACTACTCTTTACTTGACAATGTTTTGGTAGGCGGTATTGGTTCCGACTTCAGGCATACGACTCTCTGATCTTCCTGTGAAAAAGGAAAAAAACTCAAGTTGATCGATGACGAAGAAAAACTCCAACAAAATACATATCTATGAAAAGCCGGCTTGAAAACAGCTCGCTGATAAAAGCTCGAAACCTAATATACACATTCTAATTTTTTCTTATTATCATTACACACATCGGACGTGGTCTTAACTTGGTTGGCAAATACATCGCTCTAAAAGTAGAATATTTGTATGTGTATAAATAGAATTATCACCAAGTTAAATTAACCTCATAGTTATAAATGGTATGAAAAGTTGAATTCCGCGAGTAGTACTACCTTACATTTTCGGACCAAGAGACACCTTTGCATGACTCAGAGTCTAGACGTCGCTATATTGGCAAATACACAATATATAACCGATTCCATGGACAAATACACAATATATAACTCAAAATGTAACATATATAAGTTAAGTTAACCTCATAGATTCAAAACAATACTCCCTCATCTCCGAAATGTAGCGCATATAAGAATTTTGAAAAGTTAATGTAAAGTTTGACCAAGTATGTAGGAAAAATACCAACATCTAGAATACCAAATCAGTACCATTATATTTATCATATTGTACATTTTTGTATGGTGTATATCTGGTATTGTACATATAGAAATTTTTCTTAATAAACTTGGTCAAAGTTGATAACGTTTGAATTTTCAAAAATATTATATGTACTATATTAAGGTAAGAAGGGAGTAACAAGAGCCACACTTCTTGCAAGACAGATTTCTCAAATGCCTCTCTATTAGCAATATGCCAAAAAAAATGAAATGACAATAAATGAGAATCGTCGATTCCAATGACTACTACATAATACAAGTCCCAAACAGGAACACCAGCAATTCGACGAAGTCAAAATACATTTATTAGGACATTATCCCAACACCCAAGATATTGTTGTGAAGAACAAACGAGGTAAGAAGCCTAAACTACATTTTGGAGATTATTTAGTGCCTTCCTTACCCCCACCCGAAGCCTTCTATAGCAGTTGTTAAAGGTCAATGAAAGTGTGTGCAGATTAAAACATGTTCTGTTAATTTAAAAGTAAAAGGATAGGGGGGAGGTTTGAGGCAAAGGGAGTTCCAGAGTCAAAGAGGCATCTAGGATCCCTCATGGATGATTCATCTAGCACTACTTATTTTTAATAGGTGTAAAAACATAATCATCCACACTGAAATAAGAAATTAACATCCTTACAAAATATCCAATGAAATACAAACAAATTAAAATATATTATCGTGGTTTCAACCACTTGGTCTACTCACAATCAAACATTCATGGTAGTGAATATTCTAAGAAAAACTTGCTTAAAAACATTGCAAGGCAGATTTTTCAAATGTCTCTCTATTAGCAATATGCCAAGAAAAAAATGAAATGACAATAAATGAGAATCGCCGATTCCATTGACTACTATATAATACAAGTCCCAAACAGGAACACCAGCAATTCGACGGAGTCAAAATACATTTATTAGGACATCATCCCAACACCCAAGATATTGTTGTGAAGAACAAACGAGGTAAGAAGCCTAAACTACATTTTGGAGATTATTTAGTGCCTTTCTTACCCCACCTGAAGCCTTCTATAGAAGTCGTTTAAGGTCAATGAAAGTGGGCGCAGATGAAAACATGTTCTATTAATTTAAAAGTAAAAGGATAGGGAGGAGGTTTGAGGCAAAGGGAGTTCCAGAGTCAAAGAGGCATCTAGGCTCCCTCATGGAAGATTCATCTAGCGCTACTTATTTTTAATAGGTGTAAAAGCATAATCATCCACACTAAAATAAGAAATTAACATCCTTACAAAATATCCAATGAAATACAAACAAATTAAAATATATTACCGTGGTTTCAACCACTTGGTCCACTCACAATCAAACATTCAAGGTAGTGATTTTTCTAGAAAAACTAGCTTAAAAACATCATGTAAATCTACCATGAACAAGAATTTTTTTCACATATAAGTGACACAATAAAATAACAATACAACATAATAAGTTAGATGTACTAATTATCATAAAATGCAAAGTATTCAATAATGAAACAAATCGACCGATTCGTTGATGCATCATTACAATTTGAACTATCCATATCTTAAAAAATGGTATACTTCAATCAAATTATGGTAGAAAATCACAATATGCATAGTAGGTAAAGGAGACATGTGAGGATTTCTCAAATAATCAAAAACATTTTGTTAATGTAGAAGACTTTATTTCTATTCAAAGATCACAAATAGTCGATGCTTATAGCTATGTGTAAACAATACAAAAATCATCATATTATCACAATTTTGTTTCAAAAATCATAGTTAATTGATTTTTATAGTTGTAGTTGAGAAAATCACAGTTAGAGATCTTCATAACTACACATGATGTCTTGAACATATCATAACTGATAGGTCTTCTAAATGTTTATAAATTTTAATAGTTAATATTTGATATGACAAAAGTGTGTCAGGTTTACAATTAATCACATTATACTCAACTCTACACAAGTAAATAAGTCATGATCTTAGTTAAATGACATATATAAACAGCATCCTATGATTGTACAGTTTTAACGATTAAAATTGAAAAGGGAATTGATAATTTCATTTTTTTTGTAGAATCCCTTAGATTCTATATATATGCATCAAATGTGATTGTATCATGCTAGCTTATATAGACGATATAACAAAGGTGTGGACGAATTTCTTCCTATAACCTTACAAAATTCATTGTTGGTAGGTAAACAAGATAGGACTTTTGCAATTGGCTTTAAGATTTATGATAATACCATTCATAGCTTGGCAAAATCATAGTATAATAGAATAGTGATACGAGCAAAAGTTGTGCATGGAGGGGAAGACGATGATACTGCTAAATATAGCTACCAACACCAAAAAATTCGATTGTTATCAAGAGATGTAACCGATAGTATATATTTTCTTCATAACCCAATAAGACATGTGGCTAGCATGAAGTCATGGTAACAATTAAATATTGAAGTCATGGTAACAATTCATTATTAATTTTTTTTTGAAGTCATGGTAACAATTAATTATTGGGATTAACTACTGAGCTAGCATGAATACTTATGAGGATTATAAACCTTAGAAAATATTTATTTAAATCATAGCCAACTACAAAATAGAAGTTACTTTGAATAAAATATTTAGGGAAGAAATTATATCCACGATTTGCATATAATGTGATTAAAAAACCTTTTATGTAAATCTGCATGGTTTGCAACTAAGTTTCTAGGTTTATTATCCTTAAAATTTATTTGGACATGCATTGCAATTTGCAATCATGTAGAAAGAATGATGAGTAATTAAGATGCCAAAACTATGATACCTATGCTAACCTACAAGTGAGCGAGATCATTGAATGTCGGGATTTCAAAGTGAGCTTAGCATGGAAGAATTTAAAAAATATTAAAACATAATATTGTATGTGTTGGAAAATAAATGATATTCTATATCAACTTTAATTAAACTTCTATAACCTTTGTTATTGATATCAAGTGAAGTCGGTAGATATGAGATAAGAAGTAAAACAAAAACTATAGTTGACCTATATCGTAATAAGGATAAATTATTATTATACTTTAATAGAAAACTATTTATGTTGGATTATAATGGTCTAAGGATTCTAGGGTCATTGCTGAAGCAAATCTTAACTATTTTCCAATTGGAATGTTAGCCGTACATACTCATGTAACACCACACAGAAAGTACGAGCTAGCTAGCTCATAGTCTAAACTTAAATTGCATATGCAAGAGGAGATGGCTCATATGGTCATTACTAAAGTGTTTTTTGTAAATATCCTAATAATCATCAACCAATAATTAAAGACGATTAAAGATGTTTTCTACTCATGTGATATCTATTTAACATGTATGGTGACTAAAATGTATTATTTTCCTCCATTCGTGTATTTTAGTATCAATTATAGATGGACACACTAAAAGATGGTTATCCTATCTAAAAACAACAACTAAAGGTGATGCCCTCGCATTTTGCGAGGGCCACCATGCTAGTTTAATCTAGTAACAATTAGTATAGATCAGAGGGAGTACTTGATATTGGGCTATTGGCTATGTGGGTTCACCTTGGATTTTTTTATAACAAGCATAAGAGTGAATGTAATGTAAAAGTTAGACTGGACCGTGCGTTGCTAGTCTAGACTGGTCTGCTTGCTTCCCTGACTTTCGTTTTCTAGATACGATCACACACCCTTACTTCTTTCGAACGAACAAGTTCAGAATGGCAGGCCGGCGAGACCAATCAGGCGATATGAGGTAGCATTGTTAGATGCGGCTAGCTCTAGATCGGTTCGGGTAGATTCTTTGCTAGGGTTTTCCCTTTACACACACACACACACAGAGAGAGAGAGAGAGAGAGAGAGAGAGAGAGAGAGAGAAGAGCGGGTTACCTTCTCCCGTGCTTGAGGAGCTCGAGCCGCTGGTCATGGGGTCGACGTCGAGAGCGGGGCTAAGGTGGCTATGCGGTGGCGGCAGTGACGCTTCCTGTGGCTCGCGCTAGAACCCTAGATCAGAAGGGATATCGATGGGGGGAGCGACGACAGTGTCCAATCTCATAATGTGTGCCCTGGACCCTACCTTCTTTTTATAGCGCTGCCACAGGGGCCCACGAACCATGAATTGGTTGGGCGCCCCCGATCAGGGCGCGAATAAGGGGCTCGATCGACCTGTTGGGATCGATCGGGAGAGAGGTCAACCTAACATTCTCCGCCTTGATCTCGACTTTAATTTTTACTTTATACTCTACTCGCATCATCATTGTTCGGTACATAGAGCATGTTTCATGGTCACGGCTCAATTGCCGATAGAATTAGACAGCTACAATATACCTCTTGTTTTGAAGCAAGAAATTGTCTTCTTTTGGGCCTCTTATGATCGAGGAATCATAGGCTTTCCCTTAAACCCATGCCGGCTAAGTGCTCCTTGAACACATTGGGTGGTAAGCCTTCGTTAGCGGATCCACAAGCATATCCTTTGTCCTTAAATGCTCGAGTCTTATAGTGTGATCCCGGATCTTGACTTTCACAACATAATACTTTATCTCTATCGGTTTGGAAGCATTACTCGACTTGTTGTTGTGAGAATAAAATACTGCGGGATCGTTGTCACAGTACAACTTTAGTGACTTGTCAATGCAATCTACCACTTTCAAGTCGGGTATAAATTTCTTTAACCATATCGCCTGCCCCTAGCATGCTATAAATTATGCATACATCGTGGATGATGCAAGTATTGACTGTTTGGATCTTCTCCATGAAATAGCCCCTCCTCCAAGAGTTAAGACGTATACTGTCATGGATTTTCTATCGTCTTTGTCTCCCGCAAGATCAGCATCTGAATACCCTCTTATCTCTAGGGAATCAGACCTTATATATGTTAGCATGAGGTATTTTGTGCCTTGCGCATAACACAAAGCTTTCTTTACCATCTTCCAGTACTCTATGCCTGGATTCACTTGATATCTACCGAGTACCCCGGTGATAAAAGCTAAGTCAGGGTGGGTGCACACTTGTGCATACTGTAAGCTTACAACGGCCGAAGCATATTGTACTGACTTCATTTGATCGATCTCATATTGAATTTTGGGACATTGAAATTTACCAAAACTATCGCCCTTGACTATAGGAGAAGGTGTGGTATTGCACGCATGCATATTATATTTCTTTAGGATCTTCTCTAGGTATGCCTTTTGCGACAGTCCTAGAATCCCATTTGTTCTATCTCAGTGAATTTATATGCCTAAAACATATGAAGCTTCACCAAGATCTTTCATGTCGAAGTTTGAGGACAAGAACTTCTTTGTTTCTAGTAGTAGACTGACATCGCTGCTAGCAAGCAAGATATCATCCACATATAGAATTAGAAAAATATATCTCCCACTTTTGAACTTTGCGTAAACACGACTATCCTCAACATTCTCTTTAAATCCAAATTTCTTAATGGTCTCATTAAACTTTATATACCACTGCCGCGAAGCTTACTTTAATCTATAATGGATTTCCTTAGGCGACATCCCATATTTTCCTTGCCTTCCATGATAAAACCCTTAGGTTGTTTCATGTAGACTCTTTCTTCTAAATCCCTATTTAGAAATGCCGCCTTTACATCCATTTGATGCAGCTCTAAATCAAAATGTGCAACTAGTGTCATTATGATTCTGAAGGAATCCTTACATGAAACTGGAGAAAATGTCTCATTGTAGTTTACTCCTTATCTTTGTGCGAATCCTTTTTCCACAAGTCGTGCTTTGTATTTCTCAATATTCCCTTTAAAGTCATACTTTATTTTGTAGACCCATTTACAGCCTACTTGTTTGGCTCCTTTGGGAATTTCTTCTAAGTCCCAAACCTCGTTGGAACTCATCGACATCATCTCATCTTCCATGGCCTCTAGCCGCTTTGATGAGTGAGGGCTACTCATGGCTTCTTCAAATGAAGTGGCAGCATTCTTCATTTGAACTCTTTCTGGGTTATAAACTTTATAATCTTTAGAAATTGCTGACTTTTTAACTCTCTGAGACCTTCTAGGAGCCTCATGAACTGGCCCATCATGTGTCTCAACATGTGGCGTATCTTTTGGAGGTGGCCATTGTTGCTCCCTTTCATGCTCAACAATAGGTTCAGTCGGCTCCTAACGGTCAGGTTCCGGATCCTCACTCATTGTTGTCATGGGTGGAGTCGCAACAGGTGCTTGCACCACAACCTCTAGGGTTGTCGATGGAGGAACAACATGTAGCGAGAAGAATGGCTCCTGAATCATCGGATTAGGTTCATGCACCCTCTTCTCCTCAAGATCAATTTTTCGAGCTACCATGCTCCCCCTCATCATTTCGTCCTCTAAGAAAACAACATGTCTCGTTTCTACAAACTTTGTGTATATGTCTGGGCAGTAGAAACGAAAACCTTTCGACTTTTCAGGATAGCCAATAAAATGGCAACTGACTGTTTTAGGGTCAATATTTTCTATATTTGGATTAAATACTTTAGCCTCAGCCGGGCTCCCACACACCCTTAGGTGTTGTAGCGAGGGAACTCTTCCTATCCAAATATCATACGGTGTTTTGGGCACCGACTTTCTTGGTACTCTATTGAGAATATGAATGGCGGTTTTTAACGCCTCCATCCACAATCCCAATGGCAATATGGAATAACTCATCATGTTGTGCACCATATCCATAAGGTTATGGTTACGCCTTTCAGCTACTCCATTTTGCTGAGGCTCGCCCGACATCGAATATTGGGCCATTATGCCAGTCTCCTGTAAGAACCTTGCAAACGGTCCATGGACTTTGCCATATGGGGTGTGCCGACCATAGTACTCCCCTCCATGGTTGAACCTTACTATCTTTATTATTTTGTTGTGCTGATTCTCAACTTTAGCTTTGAATATCTTAAATTTATCCAACGCTTATGATCTTTCTTTAATTGGATAAATATAACCATAACGGGAGTAATCATCTATGAATGTTATGAACGAGTCATAATCATCCACACTTTTCATTGGAAAACGGTCCACATATGTCAGTGTGAATAATTTCTAGTGTTTCGGTGCTTTGTTTTGCACCCTTTTTTATTTGCTTTACTTTACATACTTTCCTTTAACGCAATAGATGCATTGCTCTATGTCGGAGAACTTTAATGGAGAAAGAATATCGTTTTTAATTAGTCTTTCTATCCCCCCCTCGAAATATGGCCAAAACAATAGTGCCATAATTTTGACGAGTCTTGATTTCTCTTTCTTTTTTTGGATCTTTTTCCGACGCAGAAACATGCTCTTTCACTTTACACACATAATTAACTTTTTCACGAGTGTATAATAAATAAAGCTCATTGTGAAGGAAAGCAACACCCGCACAATCTTTATTACAATAAATGGCACACTGGCCATGTCCAAAATGACATTCATAGTTTACTTTGTCCAAACGCGATACACTTATTAAATTTCTATGCAAAGAAGGAACATAGAGGACATATGTAAGCAAGATCGTCGAACCATTAGCAAGCTCCAAGGAGATGTCTCCAACGGCCTCAATGTACGCTAGGACCCCATTTGCAACTTCAACACATCCTTCGTTTCTTTTCGTAGTCCGCGTCGAATGGAATCCTTGTAAAGAATTTGTAACATGAACAGTTGCTCCTGAGTCAATCCACCAAGTAGATTTTGAAAATTGTGTATACAAGGATTCATTTACAAAAGAAACAATGTTGTTACCTTTCCTTGCCATTAGTTCCTTTAGAAAGGTAGATAAATATTTCTTGAAATGCCCTTTCTTGCCATAGTGGAGACAAGCATCTTTATCCACTGGGAGAGCAGGTCTATGCTAATGTTGATAGTGCATGGGAGCTTTACCATGTGGATTATAATGGGAGCCTTGGTTGCTTTGAGTGAAGTTCCTTTTCTTGTTGTCCTTCACAAAAATTCAAATGACCACCATTCTGAGATTTGAGCCTCTCCTCTTGATGAAGCGCACGGTGTTGTCGTGGGCGCTTCGTTGGAAGACCCCAAGAGCAAGGTATGATGAGCACATCAGCAAGTTTTCCCTCAGTAAGAAACCGAGGTTATCAAACCAGTAGGAGGAAGGAAATGACTCAAAGGTGTTGCTAGCAACTTGGATACCTGCACAACACAAACTCAAGACTTTACCCCAACGAACAGTGAGGTTGTCAATCTCACCGGTTTGCTGTAACAAAGGATTAACTGTATGGTGTGGAAGGAAATAGTAGCTTGGCAGAAAGTAAACAGTGGAAGATGTATCAATGGTAAATATTGGACCGGGGTCCATAGTTCATTAGTGGTGTTCTCCTTAGATAAACAAACATGGCATGCTGGGTAAACAAATTACAATAGGGCAATTGACAGGACTGAGCAAGGCATAACAATGAAATACTAGACATCAAGATCCTATGAGATTCGATTGGGCAATACAAAAAGATATATAGACCGCCATCCAACTACATCTATGACTAGAAGTTCACCTTTGGGTTATCATCCGAACCCCCTCCAATATTAAGTTGCAAGCAACAGACAACTGCTTTAAGCAAAGTGTGTAAGGTAAACAATCCACTTGTTCCATGAACAAGAGACCGTTGTTTTCTCCCTAGTAGCAACAGCACATCTACAACCTTAGAGATTTCTGTCATTTCCCTTAGATTAAATAGAGGCATGAACTCACTATCGAGCATAAATACCTCCTCTTGGAGTCACTAGCAACTACTTGGACAAGATAGCAACTAACAACGGAGAGCATGCAAGATCACAAACAACACAGACATGATAGAATCAATAAGACAAAACCATTAATCAATCTAACATAGTAATCTCAATATCCATCGGATCCCCACAAACACAATATACATGATTACAAATAGATGAGATCTTGATCATGAACAGAGCTCACAAGATCTAGACATGAAAGCACAAAGGAGGAGATACAACCATCTAGCTACTACATGGACCCATAGTCCATGGTGGAACTACTCACGCTTCATATCGGAGGCTGGCATGATGAAGAAGAAGGCCTCCGGGATGATCTCCCCTCCGGCAGGGTGCCGAGAAGAGCTTCAGATATCCCCTATCTAGGGACGATGGTGGCGGCGGCTACAGACGGTTTCGTGGAATATTGATCGGGTACTTAGGGTTTAGGCATCGGCGGCTTCTTATAGGAGAAGAGGCGAGGCTGGGACAGGGGGCCCACACCCTGCCTAGGTGCGACCTAGGGTGGCCCGCGCCTGGGGGGTGTAGCCACCCTGTGGCTCCCCTTCGTCTCTCCTATGGACTCCGTGTTCTCCTCGGTGAAATGTTGACTTTGGCTTTTGTCCTGTCCAATTCCGAGAATATTTCCTTACTAGCTTTTCTGGAACCAAAAACAGAAGAAAACGGGCAACTGTCACTATGGCATCTTGTTAATGGGTTAGTACCAAAAAACATATAAAAACACCTCAAAGTGTAGACAAAGCAAAGCAAAGCAAAGTGGATACTAAACAAGCATGAAACATCAAAAATTATAGATACATTTACGACGTATCACCTCTTCTTGGGCACACATGACGATGGTCTTTTCTAGGGCCATATTGTAATTGACAACGAAGTTGTCAAACTGTTGAGGCAGTGATGCCATGACCAAGTGGACAAGCAGAGCATGCTTTAGCTCCAGATCAGCATATATGGGCTTCAATTTGGCAGCCATGTTGCTCATCCGGAGGATGTGCTCCCTGATGTCGTGCCCACCTCATGTGTACTTTTCTGTCACCAGCTGCTGGGTTGCATATGTCTTTGAAGAGCCAGTGATCTGGCTCTTTATATTTTCTAAGTACTCCGCAATATAAGTACACTCTACGATGGAGCCAACAATGGCTTGCTCAATCGTGTTCTTTATAAACGCAATACGTTTTTTGTTAGCATTCTACCACTTTCTGTTCTCTAAAGTATAGGACAACTCCAGTGGAGCATAGTCTCTTTTTTTCCCATGCTGCATCATCATCGGCAGCATCTCAGATTGGCTCTATCGGCTTAGGGTGGCTTGGTCTCAAGGATCCAATCCACCTCAGCGCAGATGAATGCCAAATTCACTTTATTTCTCTACTCGGAGTAATTGTCACCTCTCAGTGTGGGGACATCCTTGATGCAGCTCATCAAGTAATACCCTCCTGAAAACCACAAAGAAGTTAGAACAATAACAATTACATGTATTAATCCAACGTTGGTCAAAATTAAGACATACAAATATTTATGCAAATAATTCTACATCACCGCTGGGCAGAACATAGAATCAAAAACACATAACTTCAATTAATTTAAAACAAGACACTAATCATAACCATGCTATTTAAAACGTTGGTTTGAAAAATAACATGAACATGACTAGAATAAAACTTTAATATGTGCTCTCAAAAAAATTAATACTCAATTTCATCTTTATTAAATTTTAAAAGAGCTCTTTCAACAATTGCAGTGGAAGAAATGAATAAAAAATTCATAAACTTTAAACTTTTACAGAAACTTTATTGTTAATATTCCATTTCTAAACAAAAAATTTGTTGGATAATTCTGTATAGAAAAATTTATGCAAGAAACTATCAAAAAATTGAATTAAAACAGTCCAAAAAGCTTCTATAAAATTAATTAAAAAAATGTGTTGTTAACGCCCTTTTGGGCCTTTCCCACGCGTGGCCTGGGGTACTCAGACACGCGCGCGCGCGGACGATTGCGTCCTAGCGGCCCACTGGCCACGGCACACCTGGCACCGCCCCGCTCGCTCGCGACCGCGGCACCCCAGCGCCCCACGCGACCCTCCCGTAAATCAGGTGTGCGGCTCGATCCTGGCCGCTCGCCCGACGGTCGAGCGCCAATTTCGCTGGGTTAAATTTCCCAGGCCGGTGAGAAACCCTAACCCTAGTATCATTTTCCCCTCCACTCTCTGTCCCAGTCGCTCAGCTGGCGGCGGTAAGGTGGCGAGGAGGCCACGCCGCCTGACGTATGGCTGGCAGCGAGCCCCTCCTCTTTCCTTCCTTTTCTCGTCCATATCCCCACCACCTTGCGAGTAGCATCGCAGAGAGGAAGATGGAGAGCATCAGCGGCGTCCCCCTGCCCCCTTTGTCGGCTGTGCGTCCACCCGAGGGTGGGCGCACCGCCGTCAAGCGGTGCAGTGGTGACGCCCTCTCACGGCAGTGGACTGTGTTTTTTTATGTATGGGATTTGTTTGCTTTCTTGTTGATTTGGGGTTGGGACATGGGGAATTTCTTTGCCTTTTGGGGTTCATTTGTTGTTCTTTGCCCTGCAGGGTTAGTTCTTCTTCTAGGTGCCTCACTAGGATGCACGTCTAGATCAAGAGGAACGACGCGGCCTCTCTACGACGCACTGTAGGGTTAGGGTTTACTTTCTTTGCCTTTCTACCGAAAAATCTGTGCACTATCCAATGCTCTGATACCAATGTTATATACGGCTAGCTCTAGATCGGTTTGGGTAGATGCTTTGCTAGGGTTTTCCCTTTACAGAGAGAGATACACTTTGCTACATCATTCAGGTGAAGCGGTCGACACTGAGTCGATGCCTCATGTGCATCTGCCACAGATGAAGACTCGATGGTTAAGGCGATGCGGCGAAAGGCAAAGAAGAATTTGGATTCAGATGGTATAATGAGCCCCTCCAAGTCTTTTATTTCTTTCTCTACACCAGCTATTACTTCTAAATTATCCAATGTTGGTGTTAGTTTGGGTAGCTATATAAAGGAAGTTCTTTTTTTCTTCTATTGTTCTGAGGCATATGGAGGTTGATCGTCTAATGGTTACTCCTAAGGTCTCTATTGTTCCTGATACTTCACCAATGGAGGAGGAAGAGATGCATGCCACAGATAGATGGTCAACTTCTCTCTCACTTAGTTGGTGAAATAACAGAGGTGGGCTTTTATGAGACCGAGCTTGGCTCCTTATATGATCTCAAAGCATCTGGTCGTAAATCAAAGAGCCAGCGGTCCCGGAAGAGATCTCGTGTATCCAAACTTTCTGAGTTTCTCAATGAATGACATGTTTTCAAATAGCTGAGGTCTTCATGACTTGGCTAAACATTTGTCTTTTGCCAATTGTGTGAGAGATTATAAGTTGGATTTTCTGGGTATTATTGAGGTTGGTAGACGTGATTTCTCACAAGCCTTACTCAATCGCCTTTCTGGTGGAGTGTACTTTACGTGGATATCACGTTCGCCGCATGGTAGATCCGGGGGAATCTTATTAGGCGTCATAGATGAGACTATGGAAATCTTAGCTAGTTCGGTTGGAGAATTTTTTATAAAACTCCATATACGGAACAAAGTTGATGACTTCACATGGTCCGTAGTCGCTGTTTACGGTGCCGCCCATGATGTTTATAAATCTGAATTTTTACGTGAGCTGGTAAATCTAACAAAGGACAATCCCTATCCTATACTTATAGGTGGAGATTTTAATTTTCTAAGATTCCCTCGTGAGAAAAGTTGGGGGCGTTTTGACGAATATTAGCATTTTCTGTTTAATGCTCTCATTAACAACTTGGACTTAAGAGAGATTACGATGTTAGGAAGACAGTTCACATGGGAGAATAGTCTTCCAGAGCCAACATATGAAAAATTGGATAGAGTGCTTATGGATACCGAGTGGAAAGAGAAATTCCCTATGGTAACTATTCGTGCTCTAGAGCGTATCGAGGCTTTGTCGGATCATGCTCCTTTACTGTTATCTATTGGAACACCACCACAAAAATCCAAACATAGCTTCAAATTAGAACTTGGATGGATAGATCGTGATGGCTTCTATGACTTAGTAAAGGCTATTTGGGAGAAACCTGTTAGTTGTCAAACGCCTATACAGTGATGGAATAACAATATGCATGCCTAACGTAAATTCCTTCGTGGTTGGGCTAGACATACTACTGGAATCCTTAAAAAGAGAAACTATGTCTTTCATCGGTTATTAACGACTTAGAAACTTGTGCGGAAGTCAGGCCTTTAACTGCAATAGAAATTGGGCTCAAAAGCCAACTGAATACGGAAATTTCCAGGCTACTCCGCGAGGAGGAACTCAAATGGTACCAAAGCTCTAAAGCGAAATTCATTCTTGAAGGAGACGAGAATACCAGATACTTCCATGTTGTTGACAATGGCAAGTATAAGAAGAAACTTATTCATGCTATAAGCCAGGATGAAGGTATAATTGAGGGCCAGGAGAAACTGAAAGCTTATATCACTTCTTACTATAAATCCCTGTTTGGGGCACCGCTGGAAAACTCTTTTTCCTTGGATGAGTCCCAAATAGCGGATATCCCTCATGTTTTTGCTTTGGAAAACAACTTCCTAACTGTGCCTTATAGGGAGGAGGAAGTCAAGAAAGTTGTCTTTCAAATGGAACATAACAAAGCACCAGGACCTGATGGCTTTCCAGCAGAATTCAATTAAAAGTTCTGGGAGGTTATCAAGGATGATCTGATGCATTTATTTGTGTTTTTGCATGATGGTCAGCTAGACCTTTTTAGAATAAATTTTGGCAACATAATTTTACTTCCTAAGGTTAATAATGCATAACTTATACAACAATATCGTCCAATCTGCCTTCTTAATTTTAGTTTTAAAATTTTCACAAAAGTTTCTACGATTAGACTAAACTATATGGATGTTCATGTGGCATGACCATATCAAACTGCTTTCATGCAAGGAAGAAACATCCTATATGGAGTAGTAATCCTACATGAAACAATCCATGAACTACACTCAAATAAACTAAATGGAGTATTGTTCAAGATTGATTTTGAGAAGACTTATGATAAAGCTAATTAGTCTTTCCTTCAGCAAACACACCGTATGAAAGGTTTTTTAGAAGAGTGGTGCATCCTCATGCAGTCTTTTATGGTTTGTGGTAGTGTTGCCATTAATATCAACGACTAAACTAGCAAATACTTTCAGACCAAAAAAGGACCGCGACAAGGGGATCCACTATCTCCTATACTATTTAACATAGTGGCTGATATGCTGGCTATCCTTATTAAGAGGGCCAAGACTGATGGTCAAATTGAAGGATTAGTTCCCCACCTGGTTGATGGTGGTCTTTCTATGCTTCAATACGCTGATGATATGATCTTATTTATGGAACATGATCTAGAGAAAGCTAAGAATCTAAAATTAATATTATCGCATTTGAGCTACTATCTGAATTAAAAATTAACTTCCATTAGAGTGATTTGTATTGTTTTGGCGGGGCTCAAAACGAGGCCCACCTATATGCTGAACTTTTAGGCTATGGATAGGGGCATTTTCTAATCAAATATCTAGGAATACCAATACATTATCGGGGTCTCATGATTGCTGAATGGAAACTAGGAAAGACTACAAAAATGTCTTAATAGTTGGAAGGGTAAATTGCTATCCCTCGGAGGAAGACTTGTGCTCATAAATTCAATACTCACAAACATGGTACTATATATGATCTCATTCTTTCAGTTACCAAAAGGTGTCTTGAAGAAAGTGGATTATTTTTTATCAAGATTCTTTTGGCAAGGGGATAGTGAAAAAATATTGAGTGGCCAAATGGAATGTGGTTTACCGACCGAAAGAATATGGTGGACTAGATATACATGATATGCAAGCCAAAAACACTGCACTTCTGGGTAAATGGTTATTAAAATTACTTATAGAAGAGAGTGTATGGCAAACAATTCTATGGAGGAAGTATGTTGGTGTAGGGGTTCGCAGCATGGAAAACAAAAAAATTGTATCGTATGAACACACACAAGCCAAGATCTATCTACTAGATTATAGCAACGAGTCGATAGATTACTAATCCTCGAAGATTCCAAAGCGGTTAATGAGATTGGGTTATCGTGGGTGATGCAGTCGTTCACTCGCCGATCTCAAGATCGCATAGACGATCCTCCCGGCGCTGCGTTCCGCCAGCGCTCCCGCAGTCGGACACACGTTTGGTACTCGATAAAAACCTTCCTCTCTCTTGTTCTAGCAGGCAACGGAGGTTGTAGATTTCTCCTCGTGATTCCGACAACACAATGGCGTGGTGTCGGAAGTAGAGGGGAAATCCCGCAGGGCTTCGCCTAAGCCGGAGCGGGTATGGTGGAGCAGGGAGAGCCTCGGCGATCTAGAGTTTAGAGGGCTGAGGGGTGGAGGTAGCCGGAGGCTAGGGATTATCTAGACGGCAGATTTTTAGAGGAGATCTAGGGAGTCTGCAACTAGAGAGGGGGGCGGCGGCCGACCTAGGGTTCCTTGTGTGTGGAAAGGGGGTGCCCTCTCCCCTCTATTTATGAGAGGGAGAGGCGGTTTGGGGGAGGGGAGTCCTCCACCAAATCCTCATTGTGGCCAGTGGCAAAGGAAGGAGGGAATCCTTCCTTAAGTGGGATTCCCTTCCTCCCTCCACTAGGCAACCATGTCGGGATTTGACTTTTTCAAGTTGGATTTTGACTTTCAAACTAGATTTTGATTTCTCTCTTCCCATTTCCTAATCAAGTGACCTATGACATGATGCAACCATTCCACTTTGGTATGACACATCCATGTACCCTTCCCACTCCGGAGTGATGGACCTTCTAGACACTTCTAGAACATTCCAATGAAAACACTAAAACCATTCCTGAACTTCGGAATTGGACTTTCCTTATATGAATCTTATTCTCCGGACCATTCCGGATCTCCTCATGATGTCCTGAATCCAATCCGATACCCCGATAACATTCAATCTCTTACTCACATTCCATATCTACTAAACAACATCGAATCCTTAAGTGTGTCTCCCTACGGTTCGTGAATTATGCAGACATGATCGAGACTCTTCTCCGATCAATAACCAATAGAGGAATATGGAAATTCATATGGCTCCCACATATTTATATGATTACTTCATGATCGAATGAACCATTTACATACGATACCAATTTCCTTTTGTCTCGTGATACTTTACTTATCTGAGGTTTGATCATCGGTATCTCTGCATACCTAGTTCAACCTCGTTACTGATAAGTACTCTTTACTCATTCCTGTGATAGGTGATCCCTTGTGAGCCAGTCACATGCTTGCAAGCCAATTGGATGACATTCCACCGAGAGGGCCCAGAGTATATCGATTCGTCATATGGATGGAAAAATCTCACTCTTGATCCATGTGCCTCAACACATACTTTCAGAATACTCAATGCCACCTTTATAACCACCCTGGTATGAAGTGGTGTTTGATGTCATCAAAGCATTCATCCGGTGATGGTGATTAACATGATCTCATGTTCGAAGGATTTATGTTACTATGTATTTGAAAGCTTATAGCAAGTGAACTATTTAAATGATTTGATCTTATGCTACGCTTAACCATTAGGATTATGTCCATCACATCATTCTCCTAATTATATGACCTTGTTATTAATAACATCCAATGTTCATGATCAGGAAACCATGATCATCTATTAATCAACAAGCTAGTTTAACAAGAGGCTTTACAAGAGACTCTTACATGTTTACAAATCACACCAGTATTAATTTTTCCTGTTAATACAATTATAGAATGGGATGTAAACATTTATCATAAACATAAAGATATGATAATAACCACTTTATTATTGCCTCTTGGGCATATCTCCAACAGCTGGATCCAAAGCTGTGTCTCAAGTGGTATGGAAACCCGGTGATTCACACTTTTGGGCTGGACTAATTGATGGGTTTCACAGCATAGTAAATCAAAAAAAATCTACGGATGCGAACGGGAAAGCCAAGATATAATCTAGGAGATGCAAACAACGAGATAGATTAGATGAGATCTTCATACCCTTGAAGATTCGCATAGCGGAATGTTCGTCGGAACGTGGGTGATGTAGTCGTACTCGCTTCTCCTCCTCGCGATCCGCTCCGATCTAACAACGCAAGTGGCGATGCCTCCGAGAGATGCACACGTGCGGCACCTCGACGTCTCCTTCTTCCTTGGTCCAGCAAGTATGGTGGAGAGACGGATTGGATCTACAGCACGACGGCGTGGTGCAAGTGGTGGAGAGTTTCTGCAGCAGGGCTTCGCCTACACGCAGTCGGGAGGGAGAGAGAGAGGAGGGAAGCAGGGCGGCTAGGCTTGAGAGGAAGGTGTGGGGGGTGGTGTGCCCCAGCCCTCTATATATAGAGGGGTGGCCGCCAACCCTAGCCCCTCCCCCAAGCCTAGGCCGGCGGCCAAAGGAGGGAGGAGTGGGGGGCAAGTTTCCCCCCTTCCTTCTAGAAGCTCTAATTAGGGTTTCCCCTTGTTTGGCCGGCTAGGCCCTATGGGGCCTTGTGCCAGGGCACTCCCTCAAATGCCCATGCCCCCTCCCGGCAGGTGGGGCCACGTTGGTCCCCCTCTGGAAGGTTCTAGAAGCTTCCGGTACAATACCGATTAACCCGAAACAATTCTGAACTCCAAAAACTGCATTGCCTTATATGAATCCTATTATCCGGACCATTCCGGAACCTCTCGTGATGTCCCGGATCACATCCGAGACTCCGAACAAAAACTCATAAACCAATTATCCAATCTATACTAGCGTCGAGACACGTTAAGTGTGTGACCCTTCGGGTTCGAGAACATGCAGACATGATCTTCTATCAATAATCAACAGCGGGGTCTGGAAACCCATATTGACTCCCACACATTCATCGATGATCATATCGGATGAACCACGATGCCAGGATTCAATCAATCCCATATATATTCCCTTCGTCTCGCGATATTTTACTTGCCCGAGATTTGATCGTCGGTACCGTCATACCTAGTTCAATCTCGTTCACAGCAAGTACTTTACTCGTTCCGTAATCCGACATCACTTTGTGATTAACTCCTTAAACACATGCTTGCAAGCGGTGTTGATATCGATTACCGAGTGGGCCCAAAGTATATCTCTCTGACTTGGGAGGGACAAATCCCATCTCGATACATACAACCCAACAGGTACTTTCCGATCACCTGAGAGACACCTTTATGATCACCCTCTCATAGGATGACGTTTGATGACCTCAAAGCTTTCTTCCGATACCAGGGAGTTGTATTATCTCATGGTCTAAGGAATACAATATTTGACATAAGAAAAGCTTCGCAAAGATTAACACGATGACACGATCTAATTGCTTCGCTTAGTTTGGGTCTGTCCATCATATCATTTTCCCAATGATATGATCTCATTATTAATCGACAACTCATGTCTATGGTTAGGAAACCTTAACCATCATTAATCAATGAGCTAGTCCTTAGAGGCATACTAGGGACACGGTGTTGTTCACAAACCACACAAGTATTAAAGTTTCCGCTTAATACAATTATAGCATGAAATATAAACTTTATCATGAACAAGAATTATAATAATAACATCTTTATTATTGCCTCTAGGGAATAATTCCAACAGTCTCCCACTTGCACTAGAGTCAATAATCTAGTTTACATTTGGCAACAATCTCACACCCATGGCACTAAGGTGCTGATCATGTTTTACACGTGGAAGAGGTTTAGTCAATGGATCTGTGACATTCAGATCTGTATGTACTTTGCTAATCTTCACATCTCCATCTGCTATATAATCTCGGATTATATGAAACTTGCGGTTGATATGCTTGGTCTTTGGATGATATCTTGGTTCCTTAGCGAGTGCTATGGCGCCAGTGTTGTCACACAATATCTCAAGTGGGTCCAATGCACTTGGAACCACGCCAAGCTCAGTGATGAAGTTCCTGATCCAAACTCCTTCACTTGACGCTTTTGCAACAGCCATGTATTCCGCTTCTACTGTAGATCTCGCGATCACGCTTTGCTTGCAGCTTCTCCAGCTCACAGCTCCTCCATTCAAAATATAAACGTATCCTGTCTGAGATTTAGAATCATCCTTGTCGGTGTCGAAACTAGCGTCGACGTAACCTTTTACGACGAGTTGTTCATCACCTCCATAGACTAAGAACATTTCTTTAGTCCTATTTAGGTACTTTAGGATGTTCTTCACGGCTGTCCAGTGTTCCACTCCTGGATCACTTTGATATCTGCTCGTCAAACTAAGAGCATTGGACACATCCGGTCTAGTACACAGCATGGCATACATGATAGAACCTATGGCCGAGGCATAAGGCACTTTGCTCATAGCTTCTCTATCATTTACCGTAGCTGGACACTGAGCCTTGCTCAATATCTTACTTGACAACATAGGCACTGAACCTTTCTTTGCCTTATCCATTCTGAACCTTTTCAGAACTTTGTCTAGGTATGTACTCTGGCTTAAAGCTATCAGGCGTCTTTGTCTATCTCTATAGATTTTGATGCCCAATATATAAGCAGCTTCACCTAGGTCTTTCATTGAAAAACACTTGTTCAAATAACTCTTCACATCGTTAAGCATGTTAATGTCATTTCCAATAATCAATATGTCATCCACATATAGTACCAGAAATGTCACCGAGCTCCCACTCACTTTCTTGTAGATACAAGCTTCGTAGCAATTTGGAACAAATCCAAAGCTCTTGATCACTTGATCAAAACGAAGGTTCCAACTCCGAGATGCTTGCTTCAGTCCATAAATGGAACGCTGAAGTTTGCATACTTTATCAGCATCCTTAGGATCGACAAAACCTTCGGGTTGCATCATATACAACTCTTCATCAATGTTGCCACTGAGGAATGCAGTCTTGACATCCATCTGCCATATTTCATAATCATGAAACGCAGAGATTGCTAATAAAATCCGAATGGACTTAAACATCGCTACGGGAGAGAAAGTCTCATCGTAGTCAACACCTTGAACTTGTCGAAAACCTTTCGCGACAAGCCGTGCTTTATAGACGGTAACATTACCATCCGCGTCCGTTTTCTTCTTGAAGATCCATTTGCACTCAACGGCCTTTCGGTCGCTAGGAGGGTCCACCAAAGTCCATACTTGGTTTTCGCTCATGGATCCCAATTCGGATTTCATGGCCTCTAGCCATTTCTCAGAGTCTGGGATCATCATCGCTTCCTCATAGTTCATAGGTTCACTGTCTTCTACCAACAAGACAGTCAAGACAGGGTTGTCGTACCACTCAGGAGGGGCAAGCGACCTTGTCGACCTGCTACGTTCAGTAGCAGCATCGTCTGAAGCTTCATGATCCTTGTCATTAGCTTCCTCTATTGTTGGTGCAGGCGGCACTGGAACAATTTCAGGTGCTGCACTACTCTCCAATTCAAGAGAAGGTTCAACAACCTCGTCTAGCTCTACTTTCCTCCCACTCACTTCTTTCGAGAGAAACTCCTTCTCAAGAAAGGAACCGTTCTTTGTGACAAACACTTTGCCTTCGGTTCTGTGATAGAAGGTATACCCAATAGTTTCCTTAGGGTATCCTATGAAGACGCATTTCTCCGCTTTGGGTTCGAGCTTGTCCGGCATCAACTTCTTGACGTAGGCTTCGCATCCCCAAACTTTAAGAAACGACAACTTAGGTTTAGCACCAAACCACAGTTCATACAGTGTCGTCTCAACGGATTTAGATGGTGCCCTATTTAAAGTGAATGCAGCGGTTTCTAATGCATAACCCCAAAATGATAACGGCAAATCAGTAAGAGACATCATCGATCGGACCATATCTAATAGGGTTCGATTCCGGCGTTCAGACACACCATTGCGCTGTGGTGTTCCGGGTGGCGTGAGTTGCGAAACGATTACGCTTGCTTTAAGATGCGTGAGAAAATCATAACTCAAATATTCACCTCCACGATCGGATTGTAGAAACTTAATCTTTCTGTTATGATGGTTCTCCACTTCATTCTGAAATTCCTTGAACTTTTCAAATGTTTCAGATTTATGTTTCATTAAATAGATATACCCATATCTACTTAAGTCATCGGTAAAAGTGAGAAAATAGCGATATCCACCGCGCGTCGAAACACTCATCGGTCCGCATACATCGGTATGTATGATTTCCAACAAGTCCGTTGCTCGCTCCATCATACCGGAGAACGGGGTTTTGATCATCTTGCCCATGAGGCATGGTTCGCATGTGTCAAATGATTCAAAATCAAGAGACTCCAAAAGTCCATCAGAATGGAGTTTCTTCATGCACTTTACACCAATATGATCTAGACGACAGTGCCACAAATAAGTAGTATTATCACTATCTACTTTGCATATCTTAGCCTCAATGTTATGGATGTGTGTTTCATCCCTTTCGAGATTTAGAAGAAATAAACCATTCACAACAGGTGCATGACCATAAAAGATGTTACTCATATAAATAGAACAACCATTATTCTCCGATTTAAATGAATAACCGTCTTGCAATAAACAAGATCCAGAAATAATGTTCATGCTCAACACAGGCACATAATAACATTTATTGAGGTTTAAAACTAATCCCGAAGGTAAAACTAAGGAGAGCGTGCCGACGGCCATCACATCAACTCTTGATCCGTTGCCAACGCGCATCGTCACCTCATCCCTTGCAAGCCGCCGTCTATTCTGTAGCTCCTGTTTCGAGTTACAAATATTAGCAACTGAACCAGTATCAAATACCCAGGCACTACAGCGAGGGCTAGTAAGGAAAACATCAATAACATGTATATCAAATATACCTTTGATGGTGCCAGCCTTCTTGTCCGCTAAGTACTTCGGACAGTTGCGCTTCCAGTGACCCTTGTCCTTGCAATAGAAGCACTCAGTATCCGGCTTAGGACCGAGCTTCTTCTCAGCAGGGGCAACGCGCTTGCCGCCGCCTTTCTTGAAGGGCTTCTTTGCACCCTTACCTTTCTTGAAGGTGGGGGGCTTGTTGACCACCAACACATGATTATCCTTTTTGATGTCCACCTCCGCAGCCTTCAGCTTTGCGAAGAGCTCGGTGATCGTATTAGTGGAACCAATCTGATTATGAGTCACTACAAAACTTTTGTAGCTGGGAGGGAGTGATTGCAGAACCCTGTCAATCTTGAGATCCTCTACAATCTTGCAGTCCAGTTGCTCAAGGCGTTGAGTGTAGCCTGACATCTTAATGGCGTGCTCACTAACGGAACTCCCTTCCTCCATCTTGCAGTTAAAGAACTTCTCAGAGATCTCATATCTCTCAGAACGGGCCTGAGTCTGAAACATGGTTTTGAGATCCTCAAGAATCTCAAAGGGCTTGGGATAGTCTTCAAAACGATTTTGAAGGTCCGATTCCATAGCAAACAACATGGTGCTCTTAATCACACCATAATCATCTTTGCGCGACTGATAGACAGCTTTCTCATCAGCCGGCGCATCTACAGCAGGGGCGTCACCTAGCGCATTTTCAAGGACATAGTCCTTTTGACCGCCAGAGAGAATGATTCTCAGATTGCGAAACCAATTGGTGAAGTTAGACCCATTGTTTCTAAGCTTTTCCTTCTCAGCAAAAACATTGAAGTTGAAGTTGGACTTAGCCATTTGATCTACAATATTTGCAAGTACAAATTAGACTATGTTCATGATAACTAGTTCAACTTTTAATCAAATTACTATATGAACTCCCACTAAATTCAACATCCCTCAAGTTGTTTAGTGAACATGATCCAAATTCACCACACCTAATCCGATCTTCACGAGAAGGGATGTGGTTTCAATGGTGGACAACGAAGTGTCGATCATATCATTCATATGACTCATGCTTAACCTTTCGGTTCATGTGTTCCGAGGCCATGTCTGTACATGCTAGGCTCGTCAAGTCAAACCCAAGTATTTCCGCGTGTGCAAAACTGGCTTGCACCCGTTGTATGTGAACGTAGAGTCTATAGCACCCGATCATCACGTGATGCTTGGACACGACGAACTTTCCCAACGTTGCATACATGGGGAGAACACAGTTTTATCTTGATCTTTAAGTGAGGAATCATCTTATAATGCTACCGTCGCGATCTAAGCATAATAAGATACATAAAAGGATAAACATCACATGCATATAACTTTATGTGACATGGTATAGACAATCTTCGCGCAATGATCTCCATCTTGTGCGTGCCGGCATGATCTCCATCACTCCACCATGATTGCCTCCACCACGAATAGAAACTACAACTATTGCTAACTACTTAGCGATAAAGTGAAACTATTACATGGCGTATAAGACGTTGACACACAGGTCATACACAATTATAAAGACAACCATATGGCTCCTGCCGGTTGTGTACTCATCGACATGCAAGTCGTGAAACATTACAAAACATGATCATCGCATACAATATACACATCACATCTTGGGCCATACCATATCACAGAAAACACTCCCTGCAAAAACAAGTTAGACGCCTCTACTTTGTTGTTGCATGTTTTACGTGGCTTATGGGAGTAGCAAGCTAAGAACGATTCTTACCTACGGAAAGCCACAACGGTGATATTATGGTTGCCAAACTCCGGTGTTAATCCCATGACAACTATAGTGAGATAAACTGGCATCCACCAGCCACATGTGTGGAACAAGCCACACGTCAAGTGCGGAGCCGGTCTCGCGAACGACGTCGCGTAAGGTTGGCCTGGACCGCTTCAATCTCACTATCCCGCATCATAAGAAGAACACAAACAAGAGGCTTGCAACAGAAAACATCAACGCCCACAACAACCATGTTGCGTTCTACTCGTGAAACACATCTACGCATAGATCTAGCTCTGATACCACTGATGGGTTTTGCAGCATAGTAAATCAAAAAAATTCTACGGATGCGAACGGGAAAGCCAAGATCTAATCTAGGAGATGCAAACAATGAGAGAGATTAGATGAGATCTTCATACCCTTGAAGATTCGCACAGCGGAACGTTCGTCGGAACGTGGGTGATGTAGTCGTACTCGCTTCTCCTCCTCGCGATCCGCTCCGATCTAACACCGCAAGTGGCGATGCCTCCGAGAGATGCACACGTGCGGCACCTCGACGTCTCCTCCTTCCTTGGTCCAGCAAGTATGGTGGAGAGACGGATTGGATCTACAGCACGACGGCGTGGTGCAAGTGGTGGAGAGTTTCTGCAGCAGGGCTTCGCCTACACGCAGTCGGGAGGGAGAGAGAGGAGGGCAGCAGGGCGACTAGGCTTGAGGGGAAGGTGTGGGGGGGTGGTGCGCCCCAGCCCTCTATATATAGAGGGGTGAGCGCCAGCCCTAGCCCCTCCCCCAAGCCTAGGCCGGCGGCCAAAGGAGGGAGGAGTGGGGGTCAAGTTTCCCCCCTTCCTTCTAGAAGCTCCAATTAGGGCTTCCCCTTGTTTGGCCAGCTGGGCCCTATGGGGCCTTGTGCCCCTGGCCCAATGCGGCCAGAGCACTCTCTCATAGGCCCATGCCCCCTCCCGGCAGGTGGGGCCACATTGGTCTTCCTCCTGGAAGGTTCTAGAAGCTTCCGGTACAATACAGATTAACCTGAAACAATTCCGCACTCCAAAAACTGCATTGCCTTATATGAATCTTATTCTCCGGACCATTCCGGAACCTCTCGTGATGTCCCGGATCCCATCCGAGACTCCGAACAAAAACTCATAAACCAATTATCCAATCTATCCTAGCGTCAAGAAACGTTAAGTGTGTGACCCTTCGGGTTCGAGAACATGCAGACATGATCTTCTATCAATAATCAACAGCGGGGTCTGGAAACCCATATTGACTTCCGCACATTCATCGATGATCATATCGGATGAACTACGATGCCAGGATTCAATCAATCCCATATATATATATTCCCTTCGTCTCGCGATATTTTACTTGCCCGAGATTTGATCGTCGGTACCGTCATACCTAGTTCAATCTCGTTCACAGCAAGTACTTTACTCGTTCCGTAATCCGACATCTCTTTGTGATTAACTCCTTAACCACATGCTTGCAAGTGGTGTTGATATCGATTACCGAGTGGGCCCGAAGTATATCTCTCCGACTTGGGAGGGACAAATCCCATCTCGATACATACAACCCAACAGGTACTTTCCGATCACCTGAGAGACACCTTTATGATCACCCTCTCATAGGATGACGTTTGATGACCTCAAAGCTTTCTTCCGATACCAGGGAGTTGTATTATCTCATGGTCTAAGGAATACAATATTTGACATAAGAAAAGCTTCGCAAAGATGAACACGATGACATGATCTAATTGCTTCGCTTAGTTTGGGTCTGTCCATCATATCATTCTCCCAATGATATGATCTCATTATTAATCGACAACTCATGTATATGGTTAGGAAACCTTAACCATCATTAATCAATGAGCTAGTCCTTAGAGGCATACTAGGGACATCGTGTTGTTCACAAACCACACAAGTATTAAAGTTTCCGCTTAATACAATTATAGCATGGAATATAAACTTTATCATGAACAAGAATTATAATAATAACATCTTTATTATTGCCTCTAGGGCATAATTCCAACACTAATGGCGTCCAGAAACATTTATTTTGTTTTGGTGTTTTCAATATTAAGGATGGGTCACAAATTAGGTTCTGGGAAGATAAATGGCTTGGCCAAACTTCTCTTCGGGAACAATATCCAACTGTATATTCGATTGTAAGTCATAAAGAGGATACACTATCCACGGTGATGGAATCTAATACTCCTGTTGTGTCTTTCAGACGAAGTCTCATAGGCCCTAGACTGGTACCTTGGAACAATATTGTACATAGATTAACCTTGATACAACTGTTCGAGGGTAGGGACGAGTTCAAATGGAAATTACTAGAGAATGGTAAATTTTTTGTTGACTCAATGTACAGAGCTTTAATCCAACCTGATATTCTAGTCGATAATAATAGTAAATTTTGCAAAATGAAGATACCGCTTAAAATGAACATAATCGCTTGGTACCTTCATAAGGGGGTCATCCTCACTAAATATAATCTTGTTAAGTGGCATGGAAGTACACAATGCGTTTTCTGTCACCATAACAAGACAATACGACATTTATTCTTTCATTGTAAATTTGCTTACGCTATATGGTCAATCATCCAAGTAGCATCTGGTTTATCTCCTTCAAGCTCGGTAGCCAATGTTTTTGGTAACTGGCTACATGGAATAGAGGATAAATACATGACTTTATTTAGAGTGGGAGTGCTTGCCATTATTTGGTCGCTTTGACTATGTAGGAATGACAAGATTTTCAATAACATTGTGTATTCTTCTTTGCATGTTATCTATCGGGCCACAACTATACTTCTATCATGGATTACTCTCCAACGTTTGGAGTTTCGCGACTTGTTTGTGGAGGAATGTACGCGATTGGAGGATACGGCGAGGGATATTTTCTCCCGACATGGATGGCAGCGTGATTTGAGGATAGATCTGCCTTAGTTCGAGGACATTTACTTCCGTTTCCAATTTTGCAATGCTGGTATTTGTGTTTTAAACTCTTTGTGTTTGTTTGATCGGCTGTGTGCATCCTAGTTATGCAAATTCCGGGTGTAAACATTGCTATTAAGTAATAAAGCGCCCAGTTCCAAAAAAAACAGAGAGAGAAGAGCGGGTTACCATCTTCCGTGCTCGAGGATCTCGAGCCGTTGGCCATGAGATCCATGGCGAGAGCAGGGCTAAGGTGGCTATGCAGTGGCGGCGGTGGTGCTTCCCGTGGCTCGCGCTAGAACCCTAGATCGTAAGGGATATCGGTGGGGGAGCGGCGGTAGCGTCCAATCTCGTAACGTGTGTCCCGACCCCCCCACCTTCTCTTTATACCGCTGCCACAGGGGCCCACCAACCATGACTTGGTTGGGCGTCCCCGATCAAGACGCATATAAGGGGCTCGATCGACCCGTTGGGATCAATCGGGAAAGAGGTTAACCTAACAAGCTTGGGAACATGAACCATCACAGTCTGCTGCTGTTGAGGATGCATGGTCACGAAAAATACCTGGGCAAGATCTTGGTGATGTTAATAATTCACTACGGGATATTATATCAGGTTTGTATAAATGGAAAGCAGTCCATTTCAAATCCTCGCCAATGGAGATTCAGAAGAGAAGTACTTAGCTTGAGCTACATAACTGAAGTGATGGATTAGGAGCTTTAGAGCGCCAAAATCTCATGAAGGAAATGGACGAACTACAATATCGCGAAGAAATTCCATGGCTGCAGCGATCTTTTTTTTCCCGAAATGGGGTATACTCCGGCCTCCGCATCAATTGATGCATACAACCATCTCGTGTAACTTGGTTGCAAGAAGGTGATTTTTTTTGAATGAGGAGCATCCCCGATTGGACCGGAAGCATCACATTAATATCAAATGGTGGATGTACAAATTGTTACAAAGGACCCCATGAAATAAGGATAAAATGCATAGATCCATGTTATAAGCAGAAAAGACCTCACTGAAAGATGGAAGACAACAAACTGATCCTTCTCTTTCTCCACCGCCGAGCCAGAAGTCGGACTCGCCGCCGTCATGCTCGAAATCGGGGACGAAACCACTTGCTTCCGCGCCGACGAGGAATGCGTCTACCAACTTCAAAAGGGGCCTCATAGAGGAGGTTAGACAATTGCCGGGACCCTTCGCCGGCTTATAGATAGACCATGTTCTGTCCTTGGATGTCGGACGGCTGTCTCCCGCCGCCGAGGTGGTGCTCAAAAAGATTGCTTCCCAACTCCATTGCTGCTTGACACTGCTATTCATCCAATCGACTCCTCCGATTTCCGCAGCCGCTACGTCTGCTGGAGGAAGAAGAAGAAATGAATAGTAGAAGGGCTTCGCAGCAGAGGATTCTTTACCGGACCCGGAAGAGATAGTCGGCCCGCCATCGCCACTCCTGCCACGGGTGGGTGTAGACAAGCGAAGAAGAACGGCCCAGAGAAGAGTCCAAAGCCCCAAACGCTCAGCCGACGCAAGATCCAGTGCGTCACCGTTCACCCCTCCCTCGCCTCCACGGCCGGCCAAGGGGGAAACGTCAACCATCACCAGCAGGACATGGCGTTGCTCCTCCTTGCCTCCACGGCCGGCCAGGAGCACCACCACAAGACCATTTTTCCATCCTTCAGTAGAGCAACAACACTTATTCAAAGGGCTTTCGTTCCAGACCTCCTCCATGTTGAACTCCCACCAGAGGAGCTCGCATGAAAGAAGGCAGAGCGGCCCTCCGACGCCGTGCAGCAACGCAAGAGGGAAGAAGCCCAGCTGGTTGTGCCCTTGAGACAGCCAAACGCCACCCATCTCTCCTCCCCCGCCACCATGGCCGGCCAACGGGAGGGGTAGCGGCCGCCGACAGAGGCACACCCCAGCAGGAGCCTTATTGAAGGAATTGTTGGCCGTCGGAATCTCCATCACCACCTCAACGACAGCGGCGACGAGGGGGCAGCACAGCCACCGCCATATCTGGCCCAAAGATAGCAGCGGCTTCCACACGGCACAAAGCCGACAACCGGCACAAAGCCAAGACCTATAGCTACTATATACAGAGGGGAGGGGGCGGCGGCGCCTCTCCTCGGCTTCTCTCTACCGGCTGCGCCAACGAGATCGGCCTCGGATCGGCCCAGCCCCGACGAGATCTGATTTGGGAACTGTAGCAGGGGACATGGGAGGAGGTGTTGTTGTGTGGCTTAGAAGGTGATATTTTCATAGACAAGCTTCTCGGAGACATAAAAAGAACAAGATTAGAAAATTGAAGTGAACCATAGCTTGTACTCCAAGGATACTGCTGAGATGGTTCGTGGACCAATGGATACTGCTGAGATGGAGAACATGGCGACATATTTTTTCCATAGCTTGTACTCCAAGGATGAGACTATTTTTCCGCAGGGAGTGATGGAGATAGTCCAACCATGCATGGATAATGATATGAATGACAAATTGTGCACTCGATTTATAGAGAAAGAAATTAGCGATGCCCTTTCTCAGATAGAGCCGCTAAAGGCTCTGGGACCAGACCGCTTTCCTATGCGTTTTCTCCGACGGAATTGGGGTTTATTCCATGATGATGTGGTATGGGTTGTTCAACAATTTTTCGCTACTGAAATTATACCTGAGGATGTCAATAATTTTTCGCTACTGAAAGGGGGGGAGTGTGGCGGCGGTGGAGCTTCCCGTCGGCGCAGCGCTTAGCCTAGATCGGATAGGGTTTGTAGGTGGGGCGGCTAGGGCACGTCTGACCTCGTGAGTCGTGCTACCGGCTCCCCACCTCTTTATATAGCGCTGGCGATAGGGGCCCACCAACCAGATAAGGTTGGGCGCCCCCGATCAGGGCGCAGTTAGGGGCGTGCTGGGCCGTTGGGCCCAGTCACGTTGAGATCTATCTAACATTCTCCCCCTAGATCTCGACTTTACTTTTAACCTTGTTCTTTACTTATTTCATCACAGAATGATACATAGAGCATGTTTCATCGTCTCAGCTCAATTGCCGATGGAATCATACAGCCACTATATACCTTCAAGTTTTGAAACAAATCCTGTTACTTTTGGGTCTCTATAGTCCAGGAATCATAGGCTTCCCGTTAAACCCATGCCGGCTATGTGTTCCCTGAACACATTGGGTGGTAAGCCTTTCGTTAGCGGATCCACAAGCATATCCTTTGTCCTTATATGCTCGAGTCTTATAGTTTGACCCTGGACTTTGTCCTTCACAACATAATACTTTATATCTATAGACTTTGTAGCATTACTCGACTTGTTGTTGTGAGCATAGAATACTGCGGGCTCGTAGTCACAGTACATCTTTAGTGGTCTGCTGATGCAGTCAACCACTTTCAAGTCGGGTAAGAATTTCTTTAACCATAACGCCTGTCCCATGGCCTCATAACATGCTATAAATTCTGCATACATCGTAGATGATGCAACTATCGACTGTTTGGCGCTTCTCCACGAAATAGCGCCTCTTGCAAGAGTAAAGACATACCCTGTCGTGGACTTTCGGTCGTCTTTATCTCCCGCAAAATCTGCATCTGAATACCCTTTTATCTCTAGGGAATCAGATCTTCTATATGTAAGCATGAGGCCTTTTGTGCCTTGCACATAACGCAAAGCTTTCTTTACCATCTTCCAGTGCTCTATGCCTGGATTCTCTTGATATCTACCGAGTACCCCGGTGATAAATGCTAAGTCAGGGCGAGTGCACACTTGTGCATACTGTAAGCTTCCAACAGCCGAAGCATATGGTACTGACTTCATTTGATCGATCTCATATTGATTCTTTGGACATTGGGATTTCCCAAAACTATCGCCTTTGACTATGGGAGCAGGTGTTGAATTACTCGCATGCATATGTATTTCTTTAAAATATTTTCACAATACGCTTTCTGCAACAGTCCTAACACTCCGTTCTTTCTGTCTCGGTGAATTTCTATGCCCAAAACATAAGAGGCTTCACCAAGGTCTTTCATGTCAAAGTTTGATGACAAGAACTTCTTTGTTTCTAGTAGTAGACTAACATCACTGCTAGCAAGCAGAATGTCATCCACATATAGAATTAGGAAAATATATTTCCCACTTTTGAACTTTGCATAAATGCAGTTGTTCTCAACATTTTCTTTGAATCCAAATCTTTTAATGGTATCATTAAACTTTAAATACCACTGCCTAGAGGCTTGCTTTAACCCATAAATGGATTTCTTTAGGCGGCATCCCATATGTTCCTTCCCCTCCATGAAAAAACCCTTGGGTTGTTTCATGTAAACATTTTCTTCTAAATCTCCATTTAGAAATGCCGTCTTGACATCCATTTGATGTAACTCTAAATAAAAATGTGCAACTAGTGCCATGATGATTCTGAAGGAGTCCTTACATGAGACCGGAGAAAAAGTCCCATTGTAATCTACGCCTTCTATTTGCGTAAAGCCTTTTGCCACGAGTCTAGCTTTGTACTTTTCTACATTCCCATTGGAGTCATACTTTGTTTTGTAGAACCATTTGCATCCTACTGTTTTGGCTCCTTTGGGAATTTCCTCTAAGTCCCAAACATTGTTGAACTCATTGTTTTCATTTCATCTTCCATTGCCTCTACCCACTTGGCTGAGTGAGGGATACTCATGGCTTCTTCATATGAGGTAGGATCGCCCTCCATATGAACTACATTGTAAACTTTGTAGATTTCTTTGGAAATGGCTGGTCTGCGTTCTCTTTTAGACCGTCTGAGTTTATCAGACTCTTGCTCATTTTTTGCCTCGGGTTCAGGCACATTTACACTAGGTGGATGTTCTGGATCCCTTTCGTTCACAACAGTGGGTTCAGGTGGCTCCTGATGGACAGGTTCCGAACTTTCGCCCATTGTTGTCACGTGTGGAGTCACAACAGGTGCCGGCACCACAACCTCAGGGGTTGTAGATGGTGGCACAACATGTAGCGAGAAAAATGGCTCCTGAATCATCGGATTAGGTGCATGCACCCTCTTCTCCTCAAGATCAATTTGCCTAGCTACCGTGCTCCCCCTCATCAATTCGTCCTCTAAGAAGACTGCATGTCTCGTTTCTACAAACTTTGTGTATCTGTCGGGACAGTAGAAACGATATCCTTTTGACTTATCTGGATAGCCAATAAAGTGGCAAGATACTGTTTTGGGGTCTAACTTTGCAATGTTTGGATTGAAAACTTTTGCCTCAGCTGGGCTCCCCCAGACCCTCAAGTGGTGCAGAGAGGGGACTCTGCCTGTCCACAATTCATACGGTGTTTTGGGCACCGACTTACTCGGTACTCTGTTGAGAATGTGAATGGCGGTTTTAAGCACCTCCATCCACAATCCCAATGGGAGGGTGGAATAGCTCATCATGCTGCGCACCATATCCATAAGGGTACGGTTGCACCTTTCAGCTACTCCGTTTTGCTGAGGTTCGCCCGACATAGAATATTGGGCGACTATTCCATTTTCTTGCAGGAACCTTGCAAAGGGTCCTGGTACTTGACCATATGGAGTATTCCGACCGTAGTACCCCCCATGATCGGACCGAACTATTTTAATTATTTTATCATGCTGATTTTCTACTTCAGCTTTGAAAATTTTAAATTTATCCAATGCTTCAGATCTTTCTTTAATTGGATAAATATAACCATACCGGGAGTGATCATCCGTGAATGTTATGAATGAATCATAGCCATCCACACTTTTCACCGGAAACGGTCCACAAATATCCGTGTGGATTATTTCTAGTGTAGCTATGCTTCGGTTTGCACCCTTTTTAATTTGTTTGACATACTTTCCTTTAATGCAATCTATGCATTGTTCTATGTCGGAGAACTCTAACGGAGGAAGAATGTCATTTTTAACGAGGCTTTCTATTCTTCCCCTCGAAATATGGCCTAGTCTGCAGTGCCATAGTTTCGATGAGTCAAGAGTTCGCTTTCTTTTCTTTTGTTCTTTGTTCGACAAGGGAACTTTTTCATTCACATCACACACAGAAAATACTTTCTCATGCAGGGATAATAAATATAACTTATCATATAAGGTAGCAACACCCACACACTTGTCTTTCAACCAAATGGCACACTTGCCATTTCCGAAATAACATTCATAAGAATCTTTGTCCAAACATGAAACACTTATTAAATTTTTATGTAATGAGGGAACAAAAAGCACATCTTTGAGCAAAAGGAAAGATCCATCAGCCAGCTCCAGAGGGACGTCACCAATGGCCTCCACTTCTGCTTCTATTCCATTCGCCACTTCAATGAGTCTTTCTCTTTTTGGCGTGATCCTTGTCGAATGGAACCCCTATAAAGAGTTGGCAACATGAACAGTTGCACCAGAATCAATCCACCAAGTAGATCTAGTAAACTTTTCATACAGAGATTCATTAACAAAAGAAACTATATCTTTACCATTTTTGACCATGATGTACTTCAGCCAAATTGGGCAGTCCTTCTTGTAGTGGCCAGGCTTTTTACAGTGATGGCACTGGTCTTTCTCCCCAGGGGTGGACTGGTGATGCTGGTACTGGTGCTGCATTGGGCCCTTGCCATGTGGCTTGGAGTGTGAGCCACCATGGTTTCCGTTTGTGAAGCCTCTCTTCCTATTGTCCTTCACGAAGTTCAGGGAACCGCCGTGAAGGGCCTTCAGCCTTTCCTCCTCTTGGGAGCACATCCCAATGGTCTTTTCTATGTCCCACTTTTTAGGGGACATATTATAGTTTACAAAATTTCAAAAGGCTGTGGAAGTGAGGCCATCACTAGGTGCACCAAGAGTGCTGGCTTTAGCTCGAGGTCCTCATCCATGGGCTTGAGCTTCGCTACCATGTTTGACATCCTCAAGATGTGCTCTCTTATTCCGTGGGGTCCCCCCGTGTACTTTTCAGTCACCAGCTGCTTTAACAGCTGGGTCGCATACATCTTTGAAGAGCCAGTAAACTGGCTCTTTATCTTGGCGAGGTATTCGCCCACGGTAGCACACTCTCCAATTGAGCCCACTATTGCATTCTCAATTGTGTTCTTTACGAAGGCCAAACACTTCTTGTTGGCGTTCACCCATTTCTGGTTATCAATCGAGTAGGCCAGCTCCAATGGAGCATGGTACCTCTTCCTTTTCTCAAACTCAGCACTTTCCTCAGCATCTCCCCTGACTGGGTCAGCGGGCTTGACTGGTTGCTTGGTGTCAACCACCCAATCCACTTCGGCGCATACAAACGCCAAATCAACTTTCTTCCTCCATTCGGAGTAGTTGTCCCCCCTTAGCAGCGGGATGTCCTTCAAACAGGCCATGAGGTTGAGACCTCCTGAAAACCACAAAAGATGTGAGATCACCAAGGAAAACAACTATATGCATTAATTCAACGTTGGTATAAATTATGCATGCAATTGTTTGTGCTATTTAAAATTACATCACCGTTGGGCAGAAATAAAGTTAAATGCACCTTTAATACTCAAAGAGAAAACGATCATGGTCATGTTTATTAATAACGTTGGTCAATTAATAACATGAGACATAATCATCTTTAATTAATTTGTCACATCTTTATTTCAAAATTTAAACAACTTTGTTGCATAATTGCAATTTAAAACATACATTTGCAGCGGAAACTCAATAATAACTTTCTTTATACTTTGAACTTTACAGAAAAAATTCTGCCTTTAAATCATTCTCTAGTCAAAATATACTTGTAATAAGATGACTAGAGAAAACTATGCAAAAAATGCTAAAAAACCTTAAGCAAAACAATTAAAACAGCTCTGTAAAAAATAAAATAGAAAAACTGTTAAAAAACGACTTGTTGGGCCTTCCCTGGGCGGCCTGCAGTGGCCCACCGCCAGCCGGGGCAGCCTGGCCCGCCAGCGCGGCCTGCACGCGCGCTGCCCAGCTGGCCCGCGGCTTGGCCCGCCAGCGGCCTGGCTCGGCATGCAGCCGCCCGCGCCTCCTTTATCCTGGCCGTTCGCGCGCCTAACCTAGATCGGACGGCCGGCCGCCCTCTTCGGAGGTATAAAGGGACCAGGCCGCCGCCCCCCCTAAACCTAATTCATTTTCCCCCTTACCCGCCCCCGCGTGCCCACCGTGGCGGCGCCGCGTCCCTCGCGCGGCTGCCCCACGTGGACACCGCGTCCGCCCCGCTCCCTCGTGGCGGCGCCGCGCTCAACCGCGGCAGCCCCGCGTCGGCTGCGCCGGCGGCGACGCGTCGAGCCCGCCTGCAGCCCGCCGTGCGGCGGCGCGTGGAGGAGTGGGTGAGGCGGCTTGGCCCCTCCCTCCCCACGTCCCCTCTCTGTGGCGCAGTTGCGTGGCCGGCCCGAGGCCGAGGTGAGGCGGCCGCCTTCGCGCGCCCCTCCCTCTCCACTCTGCTCCGGCGGCGCTGGCCCCGCACGAGGGCGAGGTGAGGCGGCTGCGACGTCGCGCCCCTCCCTCTGTCCCTTTGTGTGGCGGCGCAGGCGCGCGGGTTGGCCGAGGCGAGGCGGCTGCCGCGTCGCGTCCCTCCCTCTGCCTCCCTGCTCGAGCCATGGCCCTCCCGTCCTCCTTGCCGGCGGTGCGTCCACCCGAGGGTGGGCGCACCACCGTCAAGAGGGGCGGCGGTGGAGCCTTTTCGCTCCCCCTTTTTTTGTTACTTGGTCCATAGTGAAAAAATGACGGCGCCCCCCCCCCCCCCCACCTTGCTCCTTGCCGATGTGTGCATCCACCCGAGGGTGGGTGCACCGTCGTCAAGTGGCCGAGGTGTGGGGCGGAAACTTTCCCGGTGATGGCCGGAGTGGACCCTTTTGTTTTGATTGACTTTTCTTTGGGGATCTATGGGGTTAGAACTTGCGTTCGGGATCTTTTGGGGTTTTAGATCTAGGGTTTTGCTTTGCCCCGAAGGGTGTGTTCTTCTTCTAGATGTCTCCACAATGGATGCCCATCTAGATCGAGAGGAACGGCGCGGCCATAGGGCAGGCGCACTTTGGATCTATTTCCTTTGAACTCTTACTTTCTACAAATGCACTGAAAAATCTAGCAACTAAAACTCGCTCTGATACCAATGTTAAAACCACCTTTACAAAGGATCTAGTCTAGATCTAACAGTAGCACTATACATCACCTTTGTAGATCGAGAACAGAGAGAGAGAGGGAGAAAGAGAACCGAGATGAGCTCTACCTGCTCCCTGGCTCGACACACATGAGCCAGAGGGAATGCCCGAGCTGGTGCCGGAGCTAGAACCTCCGTCATTGGCCATGGGTGGAAAGGGGGGGAGTGTGGCGGCGGTGGAGCTTCCCGTCGGCGCAGCGCTTAGCCTAGATCGGATAGGGTTTGTAGGTGGGGCGGCTAGGGCACGTCTGACCTCGTGAGTCGTGCTGCCGGCTCCCCACCTCTTTATATAGCGATGGCGACAGGGGCCCACCAACCAGATAAGGTTGGGCGCCCCCGATCAGGGCGTGCTGGGCCGTTGGGCCCAGTCACGTTGAGATCTATCTAACAAATGGTTCCAAAGAAAAATGATCCGGAGGAGCCGAAGGATTTCAGACCTATTAGTCTATGTAATGCAACATACTCCCTCCTTCCCAAATTAGGATGCCTATTAGTTTTGATCAAAGTCAAACTTCATAACCTTTGACCAAGTTTATTGAATAAAATATCAATCTCTACAATATCACCTTAATGCTATTAGAATCATTATGAAATATGTTTTCTTATTATATGCATTTCATGTTGCTGATGTTGATCTATTTATCTATATAGTTGGTTAAACTTTATGAGGTTTGACTTTGACCAAAACTAATAGGCATCCTAAAATGGGAAGGAGGGAGTACATAGTAGTCTCGAAATGTCTAGTAGTAAATCGTTTTTGTCCGCTGCTCCAGGAGATTATTGCACCGACTCAGAGTGTATTTAATCCAGGGAGGTTAATTACTGATAATGCTCTAATGGCCTTTGAATGCATTCACTCAATTTAGACAGGAGGTTCAGCACGATCCAGATTTTTGGCGTACAAATTGGATACGACAAAAGCTTATGACTGGGTTGATTGGAATTTTTTGGAAGGAGATTTAGCAAAATTGGACTTCCACAACAAATGGATACAGTTGGTGATGACATGTGTGACCACCGTATGATACTTGATTTGTATTAACGGTCATATATTAGACTCCTTTTCGCTATCACGTTGTCTTCGCCAAGGTGATCCTTTATAGCCATATTTGTTTCTTTTTGTGGCTGATGGTCTGTCTTATTTAATCAGAAGAGAAATAGAGATTGGTGCATTTCATGAGCTCCATATATGCAGATCGTGCGCTAGGAATTTCTCACCTATTCTTTGCGGAGCCTTCTTTTCTTTACGCCTTGCTTGGATCGTTGTATTTTAGTCCGGTCGTTTTTATTTTGTGAGGAGGTTAAGGAGGAGAGGTCCGTATAAACCGGTGGTTTTGGCTAAAAAACTATATTCCAAACGGGGCATTAAGGTTTCAGTGGAGCAAGCGTTGGTGATCAAGTCCATCTTGAACAGATATGAAAAGAGCAGGCAGTTGGTTAGTCTAGGGAAGTGCTCTATATTAATCAGTGTCCAGTCGAGGTGCAAAGTGAGATCAAGGAGATTTTAAAGTATGAGACATCTAGTTTTGAGGATAAATATCTTGGCCTTCCGGTCCCTGAAGGAAACATGAAGAATGGAGAATTTAAACCTATTAAAGAGAGATTTTGAAAGCGTGCTTGTGATTGGACTGAAAGATATATGTCTAGTGTCGCAAAGGAGACACTGATTAAGGCTGTGTTGCAATCACTTTGAACATATGCGATGGGTGTTTTTGAATTCTCATCTGGCTTAACGGAGGAGCTCTCTTAAATCATCCGAAATTTCTGATGGGGTGATGAACATAACAGCAGACATATGCACTGGATGTCTTGAAAGAAACTGACCCGGCCAAAATCTTAAGGAGGAGTTGGTTTTAGGGATCTAAAGATTTTCAATCGGACTTTATTGGCACGGCAAGCTTGGCGCTTAATTAAATTTCCAAATAGTCTATGTTCCCGTTTGCTAAAGGCTAGGTATTACCCATCAGCATATCTATTGGACACAACATTTATTCAGAAAGTGTCACCGGACTGGGAAGGAGTGATGCATGGTTTAGAACTACCAAAAAGGGTGCTATTTGGAGGATTGGGTTCTGCTGTAAGAATTTTTCAGGATAAGGGCATCTCTAATCCATCCCCTAAAATTGGTTAGAGGAAAAAAAATGTAACGGCGGCACCTAACCGAACTCCTAAACGGTTAGAGGAGTAAAATTATACTCATCAGAGAAGTAAAAGTGGCGGCCGACTCCTAAATTTACTGCTCCGAGGACACTTTCGAGAAAACCTCCCGCCTCCCGACCCGCCGCACCCATTCCCGCCGCCGTCGCCGCCGGCGACCCCCATACCCCGCCGCCCCCACCCCGGTCCCTCCGCCGTCCTCCGGCCTACCTCTTAGTCCCTCTGCCACCTCTCACCGTCGCCGAAATCGATGGGGAGACCTAGTTTTCACCGGCCGCCGCCCCGATTTGCTCCAAATCGGGCCTCGTCGGCGTCGATTCGTCGCAAGCCGGATCCGGTGTGGCCTTCGGTGACCACGGCAACTCGGAGTTGGCTCCCAGGAGGTCGGCCACCACCGATGTCGCGACGCGGCTCGCCCCCTCATCCTAGCCCACCACAGATCCCACCTTTCCCGCCGCCCACGATGGGTTTCGTCTGCGCGCGGGACCTCTTGCCGGAGTTGGAGGATGCATGGCCAGCTTCCGTCGATGCTGCTGGCCGCAACCAACACAAAACGGAAAAGATGATTTTTCCCCCTCTTTTTCGTCATGTAAAACTGGAGCACAAGAAGCCGTGGCTTATTTGATTTTTGTTACAAATGAAGTACTAGGACTTCTACATGGACCGAGGATGAAGACAATGAGTTGTATTTTGCATGGCAACATCAAATTCTTGTAGATGATACAATATATGAAGCGGGTGGTGTTTGTCCGTCGTTGCAACTTTTTTGGAAGAAATTTCATAAGAATTTCAATAAAAAGACAACCGAAGATGGCAGATCGCTTTCATCGATGTTAAATAGATGGCACATTCTTGTTATGCGTTCTAATGCATAACAATAACACTTTGGTTTGTGCCGGTTTCTATCGGGTTCTATCGGTATCTATGGGGAGAAGTATGTACTCTCTATGTATCAATTGTATTGAGTTGTATCGGTATCTAGTTTAGGTGTATCGGGATGTATCGGTATCAAAACCTATGATAATATATGTGTTTGTATCGACCTATTTGTATTGCAAATGATGAAAAATAGTTTACTCCTCTAAAAATAAGGATTCGGTTAGGTGCCGACCACCTTTAGAGGAGTACTCCTCTAAAGTTTACTCCTCCATTTACTCCTCTAACCGATAGATGCCCTAACTGGATTCTACTATCACCCCACTCAAGGTGTATGGAAGAAGAGGAAACTCGAGACCTTGATGTGTTTCAGAACTCATCGAATCCAGTTACCAGGTCATGGGACGAGGCGTTGGTCCATGAATGCTATGTGAATATTGATGCAAATGCTATTTTGGCAATCAAGCTTCCAAGCCGGCAGTGCGACGACTTTGTGGGAGCGTGGCACCCGGAGAGAAACAAGGAATTTTCAGTGCTGTCTGCATACAGTCTTGGCCTCCAACCTCAGTTGGTTAGCCCGAGTGGAGGCCAGTCTAGCACCGAACCTGATGGAGGATGCGCACCACTTTTTGGTTCGTTGTACCATGGCAAGGGCTCTGCGAGATGAGATGCGCCAACACTGGGCTCTATGAATCACGTGTACCACTCCGAATTTGATGGTATATATGTGTTCAACTTTTAGCACTCTATACATTAGAATGTTGCTAGCTTTCGTTTTACTTGGAGAATCTGATCCAATCTCCATTTAACCATGCTCATGGATTCAGTTGACACTTGCACGTATCTAAGACATCATTTCCCCCCCTATTTTGTAAACCTTTGTTAAATCTGAAGAGAGAAACATGTTCATCGTGTGCTGCTAGGACATTGTGGCCGAGCATAGGAAAGGGGAAGAATAAGCCATTGTGTTAAGCCTTTCAAAGTGCATTGTTTCTTAACACGTTATCATAGAAGATACACCATCTTAAGATACAACCCTTCCAGTGCATGGTTTCTTAAGATGTGTATCTAGAGAGGTTGTATTTAATGAGTTTCAGCCCATGCTTATATGTGATTGGATGATTAATATCTTTTTAACTATAATAACGTATAAGGGGTGTATCTTACTCCTTCCGTCCCGGTTTCAAGGACATAATTTACAATTCTCTGAAACCTAGGTGTTCTCTAATTGGTCCATTTTATAGTGTGGAGAAGAACATGCGTGAGGAGAAAAAGATCCAGCAAAGCATTCACATTTGTTCACACATGTGCATGAAAGCTTTTGTTCTTTTCACACTAAAGTAATTATAAAGATTAAATGCTTTTGTGTCTAAATATTTTGGAATTGCATGGCTTGCAAATTGTGTCCTTTAAACCGGAACAGGAGGAGTAGCTAAGATACAACTGTTAGAGTATGTAATATATGGTCGTATACGATACGGAGTAGTACTCCGATTGTATACGTACGTCTATTGTACTGCCACGTAGGGGGCTTTTTTCTACCTATATAACACGCAAACGATGGCCCGAGAGGGTACGCATCGTTCCACAAAAGCCAATATGGTATCAGAGCCATCCTCTTCCCTTCCCTAGCCGCTGCACAACCTTAACATCTCAGGCCGTCGCCATAGCCCTGCCGTCGCCGCCGCTATCTGCTACCGCCGCCGCCCATACAATGAAAAACAACAAGCCAACAACCGCCACCGTTATCGCTTCTTGCCGCCGCCGCCGCCGCAGAAACAACAAAACCCTAGACAAAAACCAAGCCAGATCGTCGCCGCTGCAACCCTCTTGCCTCCACCACGTCTAGAAACAATTGCTCGCTATGGGATCTTCCTCCACTCCAATCTCTCTCGATGCTGCACTCGGTTCTCCACCATCGCAGCTCCTTACGCGCGACAACGCACTCGTCTGAAAAGCGCTCGTCCTCCCTGCACTACGTGGCGCTCACGTCCTCGCCCTTGCGAGGTCACTGAAAAAGCCCCGAAGGAAATGATGGAAGCTGAGGATGCCAGGGGGAAGAAAATCACAGTTGAGAACCCCGACTACACCTCCTGGGTCGCGCGTGATCAACAGGTCCTTCGGTGGCTCCTTAATGCCCTGTCACCGGACGTCCTTGCCCATGTCATCGGACTAGAGACATCTGCAGAGGTGTGGGCCGTTGTCAACAATCTCGTCTCGCCCAAATCCAAGACCAGAATTCAGGAGCTTCGCTCCGCCCTCAATGATACTCGCAAGGGTGATCTCACCGCCGACAAATACTTTGCGAAGATGAAGTGCTTCTCCACCGAGCTCACCGCAGCAGGCAAGCCTCTTGATGATGATGAGCTCATCTGGTACATACTCAATGGCCTCGATACTGCATACAATAGTCTGGTCACTGCTGTTCGTGCCAACCCCAATACCACCCTCACAAAGCTCCTTAGACAACTACAAGCATATGACAAGCCGCACAAACCCGTCGACGATGGTGGCTTCCTCTCCTCTGCCAACATCGCTCGTCGTGGTAACGGTGACCCTCGTTGTGATGATCGCCCTCGTCAGTATGACGGTCGCCAGGACTATCGTGACCGCCAAGACCGCCCTCGCCAGGACAACCGCGAACGCCGCGATGACCGTCGTGGACATTTTGATGATGATCGCCGCCGTGACAATGGTGGAGATGATCGTCATGGACGCTATGATGATCGTCGCCGTTACGATGGTGGGGGTGACCGCCGTGGTGATGGTGGTCGACGCAATGGTGATGGTCGTCGCAGAGATCGGGTCCCTACTCCTTTTGTTGACGTAACCTGTCAGATTTGCAAAAAGTATGGGCATCCCGTCCGTGACTGTTGGTGGCGCTATCAAGATGACACTGACGATGAGGGAGACAAAGGCAACAAAAACTCCAACATGGCCTTTTATGGTGTTGATACCAACTGGTATCCTGATACTGGCTCCACTGACCACGTCACTCCAGAATTGAGCAAGCTCACTCTCCATGACAAGTATCATGGGCGTGATCAAGTTCACACTGCAAACGGTAACGGTATGCATATTAGCCATATTGGTCGTTCAGTTTTATGCACCCCAAATAATTCTTTTCATCTTAACAATGTCCTTTATGTTCCACAAGCTGCTAAAAACTTACTATCCGTCCACAAATTTACCCTTGATAATGATGTCTATATTGAGTTTCATCCTTTATTTTTCTTGATAAAGGATCGCGCAACAAGGAGAATCCTGTTTAGAGGACCATGTCATGGTGGTCTCTATCCTCTCATGCTTGTCGCAAATGGGTCTTCAAGGCATGCCTTCATTTCAATAAAGCCGTCTTCCTCCACTTGGCATCGGCGTTTAGGACACCCTTCTTCGTTTGTTGTTCAGCAAATTCTTAGAAAACATAAACTCTAGTATTTCCCTGAAATAAATCCATATGTGTGTGATTCATGTCAACTAGCCAAGAGTTATCAGTTGCCTTATCCTATTTCCACTAGTGTTTCAACTGTTCCCTTGGAACAAGTGTTCTCTGATGTATGGGGTCCTGCACCTGATTCTGTTGGCAAACACAAATATTATGTAATCTTTATTGATGATTACAGCAAGTTTACTTGGATCTATTTACTTAAAAAACGTTCTGATATTTATCAAGTTTTCCTCAACTTTCAACAATATGTTGAACGCAAGTTTGCTCGAAAAATTGTTACTATGCAAACTGACTGGGACGGTCAGTATGAGAAGCTTAACAGTTTCTTTCAAACTATTGGCATCACCCATCACGTTTCTTGTCCTCATGCTCACCAACAAAATGGTTCCGCTGAGCGCAAACATCGACACATAGTGAAGGTTAGTCTCTCTCTTCTTGCTTATGCCTCTCAAATTTTGAGATGAAGCGTTTCTCACAGCCACCTTTCTCATCAATTTACTTCCTAGCAAAGTACTCAACTTTGAGTCTCCCACTGAGCGCCTCTTAAACATCAAACCAAACTATGATGCTCTACACATTTTTGGCTGTGCGTGTTGGCCCAACCTTCGTCCGTATAATACACGAAAGTTAGATTTCCGTTCCAAAAAACGTGTCTTCCTAGGATATAGCCCTCTCCATAAAGGTGTCAAATGTCTTGATCTTCAAATGGACGTGTCTATATTTCTAGAGATGTAGTCTTTGATGAAAATGTTTTTCCCTTCGCTGAATTACATCCTAATGCTGGCTCTCGCCTTCGCGACGAAATTCTCTTACTTCCTTCATCATCACCTTCTACTTTTGGGGATGCAGAAACTGATGATCATATGCAATGCTATAATGCCTATTACTGTTCCTCCTACTATTGCCTTGCAGGGTGTCGCAAGTACCGGTGAAAACTCTGCTCCAAACAGTGCATCAGATGCTTCCAAATCCATTGCTGAAAGTCAGTCACATGAAGACGAAACTGGCGCTGAAAATGATGTTGATTCTGTAGAATGTTCCCCTATTTCAACTGATCCCGAGACATCTTCTGCTGCTGATCCCGATGCAGACATTCCCGCCCACGCCTCGGATGCCACGCCTCGCTCGCCTGCCCCTTCGCGCGCTCGTGAGACACATGCCTCTCCCGCGTCCCGCCAACGCGCGGACGCGCACGACGTCGCCTCTCCCAGCTCGCCGCGTGGAGGTTTGTCCCCTGCCTGCTCGGACGGCAGCGGATTCTCTGCATCGCCCGGCCTGTGGTCTCTCCTGCCAGCGCTGGATCTTCTGCACCAAGTGACCCTTCACCAACACCACCGCAACCTCCTCCTGTTTTAAAAAGGTATCATACAACGCAAAGAGTATACTGACGGTACTATCCGGTATGGTCTGTTGTCCTCTACAGGTGAACCAAAAGGCTTGACTGATGCTCTTAATGACACGCACTGACGTACTGCCATGCAAGACGAATATGATGCACTCATGGCAAATAAAACATGGACGCTGGTTTCTCCTAGCACAAATAAAAATGTTATTGACTGCAAGTGGGTCTATCGCATCAAGCGACGTGCTGATGGAACTGTTGATCGTTACAAGGCTCGGTTAGTTGCAAAAGGATTTAAACAACGGTATGGCGTTGACTATGAAGACATCTTCAGTCCTGTTGTTAAAATAACCACTATCCGAATTGTTCTTTCCATCTCTGTTTCTCGTGGATGGAGCTTGCGGCAGCTGGATGTGAAGAACGCATTCCTACATGGTGTTCTGAAAGAGGAGGTCTACATGAAGCAACCCCCAGGTTTTGAACATCCTGATGCCCCTTATCACATCTGCAGGCTGGACAAGGCACTTTATGGACTCAAGCAAGCTCCTCAAGCTTGGTATTCCAGGCTAAGTAACAAGCTCCAAGATTTTGGTTTCATTCCGTCCAAGGCTGACACTTCTCTGTTTTTGTATGACAAATCTGGAATTACAATTTTCCTGCTAATTTATGTTGATGATATTATTGTGACCAGCTCTTCAGACGCTACCATCTCAGCACTGCTCAAGGATCTTAATGTTCATTTTGCTATTAAGGATCTTGGAAACCTTCACTATTTCCTTGGTATGGAGGTAAAAAGAACACATGGCGATTTGCTACTTACTCAAGGCAAATATGCTCGTGATCTTCTCGCCAAGGTTAGGATGCTCGACTGCAAGTCCGCACCCACCCCTCTGTCCTCGTCTGAGCTATTGTCTCTTCATGAAGGTACTCCTCTTGGTGTTGATGATAGCTTTCAGTATCGCAGTATTGTTGGGGAACTTCAGTATCTCACCCTTACCCGTCCAGACTTGTCATTTTCTGTCAATAAGGTTTGTCAATATCTGCATGCACCAACTACTGCCCACTGGACAGCCGTCAAATGTATACTTCGTTATGTAAAAGATACCTCGGCTCTTGGACTCACTTTTCGGAAATCATCATCCACTCTTCTTAGTGCTTTTTTAGATGCAGATTGGGCTGGCTGTCTTGATGATCGTCGCTCCACTGGAGGTTTTGCCATTTTTATTGGCCCCAATCTGGTATCCTGGATAGCTAAGAAACAAGCAACTGTCTCTCGTTTCAGTACTGAAGCTGAGTACAAAGCCCTTGCTAATGCTACTACGGAATTGATCTGGGTTGAAGCCATTCTTGATGAATTTGGTGTCAAACTACGTGAGAAGCCCTGTTTTTGATGTGATAATCTGGGTGCCACCTTCTTGTCAGTTAACCCAGTCTTTCATGCTCGCACCAAACATATTGAGATTGACTACCATTTTGTTCGAGAACGTGTTGCCAATAACAAGCTTGCAATCAAGTTTATCTCTACCAGAGATAAGATCGCTGACGGTTTTACCAAAGCCCTGCCGGTTCAGCGTCTACATGAGTTTCAGCGTAATCTAAACCTCTCTCGTGGTTTAAATTAGGGGGATGTTAGAGTATGTAATATATGGTCGTATACGATACGAAATAGTACTCCGATCGTATACATACGTCTATTGTACTACCACGTAGGGGTTTTTTTCCTACCTATATAACACGCAACCGATGGCCCGGTTACGCATCGTTCCACAAAAGCCAATGACAACACCACTCTTTTTCTTTATAATTATAGTGTCACGTCACCAACTTACCTAGTGTGCAAGGGGTGTATCTTAATTAAGAGCCTCCCATTGTGAAAGCCTAAGCTGAACATTGAAAAGAGTAAGCCTCCATTGGACACAAGGAGCCTGCATTAAGCACAAGGAAGATGTGAGGTTACGGATCGAGGGCAAAAGTTTAGACATTTTTTAAAATAATTTATTTTTTCTCTACCGTTGTCTATCGGGAAAAAAAGAGAGACAGGTCGCCGACACTGGTCCAATTTCATTTGGTGATGCGTTCCTTACGACAGAGGGGGGCGCGGGTCAAACATCACATTAAGCTGCACGTCACGACCTTCAAGGCAAAGCAATGGCGCCCCTCTCTCTCTCCCTGTTTGCCTCTGTTGGTGGTGGTGGTGGACCCGCCGGAGGAGAAAGGGCGTAATTGTTAACGCTCTGCAGCTCCACCAAACTTTACTGCCGCCACCACCAGCTGCTTGCTCACCTTTCCCTTTCTTCTCCTTCCTCCCCTGCACTTGCTCACTTCACTTCATTGGTGGGGGGAGGGACGAGCTCCCATTGCCTCCTCTAGCAGTTCTTCCAGGGGCCATGTCGACAATGAAGGGCGTCGACGACGCCTTCCTCGGCGTCGGCGACAAGCCGTACGTTTCCTACCCCCCTTAACCTCTCTCTCTCTCTCTCTCTCTCTCTCTCTCTCTCTCTCATTTTTCTTCTTCAGTTTTTCACTTCGACTAGATACCTAGATTCCAGGCAAATCTTGGATCAGCACCAGAATATGCCTTCCCGATTCTTTATATTTCGCCCTCCCGGCTATTATTACCCCTGCGATTTACAAAATGCAACTGGTAATTTTGCTTTTACCCAGGAGCAGCGAAATAACTGCTCTGTTCGTAAGATTTGTAAGAAATGGTAAAAATTGCTTGGGAGTCTCAAATCCGGGATGGAATGTGGGGAATAAATTTCAAACCTTTACGCATTTAGGCACGCTATACTTCATTTTACCTCTGTAATAAATCTAGTTTTCTTTTGCGGGTAATAAATCTAGCGCGTTTGATGTTCCTTCTCTCAATATACTGTTACAGAGGGCTGGAAATCTGGTGTATTATGGGCGCCAGTGTAGTCCCAATTGCAAAATCTCTGCATGGCAAGTTCTACACTGGGAACTGCTATATCATACTCAGTGTAAGTTTCTCCAACGTAGTTCGCCCAAGCTGTAAAATTTGTACTACATCTAATTAGCCTATTTGCATCACTGTGTTACAATGTTTCAGACAGATGAGCTCAAGAGCGGAATTCGGCGGCACAATGTGCATTACTGGGTAGGGGAGGAAGCGAAAGAGGTGTGCCACAACTACAGCAGTCAATGGTCCCTCTTTCGTAATTCTTGATTGCCAAAGCCTTTATCTTATGTCTTTCTTTGTGTACTGCATTGTGGTGGTCACCTAGGAACACTGTGTGATGGCTTCCGACAAGGCCGTTGAGCTGGACGTGGCGCTTGGCTCGCAGGCGGTCCAGTACAGGGAAATGCAGGGCGAGGAATCAGACAAGTTCTTGTCATACTTCAGGCCATGCATCATCCCGGTGCAAGGCAGCTTCTCCTCGCACTGGAGAAGATCCGGGGACGAAAGCGACCAGACCACAATGTTTCGGTGCGAAGGAGAGCATGTAGCTCGTGTCAGAGAAGTAAGAAGTGCCATCTCAATGGTTTTCAAGCACATCTCGCGGTCTGTCAGCGTAAGACAACTAAACAGTGGTGTGCTTTTTATGCTGCTCGCAGGTTCCGTTTGCGCGGACCTCCCTGGATCATAAGGCAGCATTTATAGTGGACACTCCATTGAAGATCTTCCTATTCTGCGGTTGTAATTCTAGTATGCAAACAAGAGCTAAGGCGTTAGATGTCATTAAGCACCTAAGAGAAAACCGGCATTGTGGTAGATGTGAGATTGGAACAATAGGTAGTGTCATATGAAACTGTCTCCTTTCATCAGCATGGCTATGACCCTTACTTTTGCTGCTTACCACTGACTGTAGAGGATGGAAAGCTTGTTGGTGATTCTGATGCTGGTGAGTTCTGGAACCTATTTGGAGGCTATGCACCTATTCCCCGTGATGTACCGGACACAGCCAACGAGGAGCTGATGACTACCGCATCCAAGAAACTTTTTTGGTGGCTATCCCCAACTTAATTTAGAATTCATTCGCCTTTAATAAGTACATAACAGTATATTGATACACTTCCCCATTTGTAGGATTAATAAGAGAAAACTTGTTCCCATGGATACAAACTTGTTAGATAGAGAAATGCTGAACTCCGACAGAAGTTACATACTGGACTGTGGATCTGAAATATACTTGTGGATAGGGATGACAACACTGGTTTCAGAGAAGAAGACATCCGTTATTGTCTTAGAGGTATGCATATGAACCTGATTATTTTCATTTTCGCTATTATACCGCATATTTTCTTCATTTCTTGTAGGTAAATTTCTAAAAGAATAACAGCTTTTCAATATGCTCATAGTGATAATAACTTTTTTTCCCTCAGAAAAATATGATACAAATAAGTTACAAGCATAGCAGAAACAAATGAGGGGTATTAACATGCTTAATTAATAGGCTCCTACTTAAGTCTTTGCATACGTTTGAAACAAATCTCATTTTATAGGATTATGTGCGCAGTCAAGGCATATCATCAATTGGCCATACTGTTATAATGACTGAAGGTCATGAAGTTCTCAATTTTAAGCTGCAGTTTCAGCATTGGCCCAAGAATATAGTGCAAAAGTTATATGATGCAGGGCGAGAGAAAGTGGCAGGTGTGGAGACCATAGTGGTTTCGTGCATTCGTGTACCTATTGGTTCTGTTAGCTCAGTGAATATCATCGTAAGGTCTAATGCAGAATCATGGTGCAGCAATTTTCAAGCATCAGGGCTACGATGTTGCAGAAATTCCGGAAGATAAACCTCAGCAGTTCATCAGTAGTAATGGTACTCTGAAGGTAAAACTCTTTGCCTAAGTGTGTCATACGTGCGGGAATCCATCTTGTAACAGAATGATATGTAGCGCAGGTTTGGCTGGTGGACCGTGGTAGTGTAACCCTCCTTTGTGCTGAGGAGCAGGAGCAACTGTACAATGGGGACTGTTATATTGTACAGTACAGCTACGTTGAAGATGAAAAAGATTATAATCTGTTCTTTGCTTGGTCTGGACAAAATAGTGTACAGGTATGTTCTTTGCCAGCCTTTTGAGACCAAGGGCACTCTTCTATAATTTCCCTCGCTAAGAACAGCTTCAAATTTCCAACAGGATGTAAAATCCAACAATGATCCACTATTGATTGGTTCTGTTTATGCATGTGTATGGCACATGTTACTGAATTAGTGAATTTTGGATGCAGGAAGACAGAGGTGCTGCAGTTTCACTGATGTCAAGCATGGCTGATTCAGTGAAAGGTCCTGCAGTTGTGGTGAGCTATTCACTCCTTAATTCCATTAAATCCAGGCATATAACTAAAATAAATATTTTCTTTGATATCCCATATTGTCAGTCATTTGCAAAATGTACTTTCAGGGGCAAGTGTCTGAGGCCAAAGAACCAGAGCTGTTTTTCCTAGTATTCAAATCATTGATCATATTCAAGGTATACTTCTCATGTTGTGCAGTTCATGTACTTAGATATTAATGAAGGGATGCATAATTGGATATTAATGTTGTAGTTTATCTTCTTTCTTCCTTTTCCAGGGTGGCAGGAGTGCTGCATATAAGAACTCTGTTCCGCAGGAAAGCGATAGAACTGAATGGTACCAGAAAGATGGGGCTGCATTATTCCGGGTTCAAGGGCTGAGACATGATTGCGCACGAGCTGTTCAGGTTGATCTGGTGAGTTTGGGCAAAAGTCTCAGAATAAATGCAGATTCAGAGTTAGCCTCTTAAGACCAAATCATACTTTGATGTCATTTAATCTTCTGATATTCTAGCCTCTGGTTACCGTATGACTTAACTAAATGCAGGTGGCAAGTTCGCTTAATTCCTCGCACTGTTACATTTTGCAAGACGGTGCTTCTTTCTTTACCTGGACTGGAAGCCTTTCTTCACCAAGTGAACATGATATACCTGACAGGATGATGAATAAGTTGTTTGTAAGTATAACATTTGTCTCATTGTCGTGTTTCTAGGAAAATTGTGGAGTATTCCCCTCGTGGATTATATGCAATGCTATTTTTTTGCAGCCACTGAAGCAATCATTGTTATTAAGAGAAGGTTCTGAACCTGAGCACTTTTGGAAAACATTAGGAGGAAGATCAGAATACTCCAAGGAGAAGTTTGTCAAGGGTTGGCCGGCAGATCCCCATATGTATACTTGTACTTTCCAGCAATGTACGTGCATCTTTGTAGTTTTCCTTCCAAGGGCCTCTGCGTATAAAAGCAGTTCTAATCGTAATTTATGATCCTTTTCAGGTCTGTTCAAGGTCAGTTCTTTCTTACAGATAACATTTCTGCCACAAGAAATCTACAGCCAACTCGTAGCTTGTTTATTTTTCTTGCAAAGGTTGAATAGTTTCTGGGATTCTAATCTTCAGGCAAAAGAGGTATTTAGCTTCTCTCAGGATGATCTGGCAACCGAGGAGACTTTGATACTGGACTGCGGCGAAGAAATTTACGTCTGGGTTGGACTTCACTCAGGTGTCGCGTCCAAAGAGCACGCCCTCGACATCGGCAAGGTCGTAGAGTTTTCGCCTTGTGATATTGTAGCTGTAACGAAGAACACAACGGTGAAATCTGAAATATCAATTTGGTTCTACATAATCTGCAGATGTTCCTTCAGGCAGGCATTGCTCAGGATGGACGGCGGTCGATCGTTGACACAACTGTTTATGCTGTCACAGAAGGGGATGAGCCGGCATTTTTCACCAGCTTCTTCAACTGGGATAGCTCAAAACAAATTGCCGCCGTAAGTGCTACTTAAGTACACATAAATAGTAGCTTAATCTTTTTTTTTGTTATTCATGAATATTCCTGTCGACTCGATCGATTCACGGCCAGTCTGGTGACTCGTTTCTTTGCTTGTTACGTGTAGGTGCTGGGCAACTCATTTGAGAGGAAACTGGCGATGCTGAAAGGGATTTCACCAAAACAAGAGGTTAGTTCATTAACTTGTCTCACCAAAGTCTATTTTTACTTGGTCACTCGAGTATTAACAGAAAGATATACATAAAGACTAAGAGTGGATTGCGTATCAGCCTAAATATCAGGGAAAAATAACCCTGTCCATGTGAACTCTGACGAAACCACTTCTACATTTTTATGGAAATTTTTTCTAAATTTGAGAATCAACTCTAACCCCCTTTGGAGGATATGAAAAAAAAAATAGCTTCATTAGTGATTTGTTACTGTTTAATTTCCATGCTGCCAAATCCATATCTTCCAAGTGAAATTGGTATCTGGTTTACAGTTGTGTAGTGTTGAAATACATTATCACATCGTCCTACCTATGCACAAATAAATTACTCCTACATGTGTTTTTCGTCCTGGCAGTTGCTAATTGTCATGATCTGAAAAAAAATTGTTCGCTGCTCTGAGACAGGCACCGGACAGGATCGTGCGCAGGTCAACGTCGAGAAGGCCAGGGCCATCGTCGGAGCCGACCACACCGGAGCAGCAGCAGCCGCCGCCGCCAGCCGCGAGAAGGACGTCCGGCTCTGCCTCTGCCGGGAGGGTCGCCAACGAGAGATCACCATCTGCTTCGCCGTTAACACCATCCTGGTCGCCCAAGAGCCGCGCCTCCTCCTCGCCGTCGTCGCCGCTGGTAGCGCGGCGGCTCTTCCCGTCCACGCTGCACGGAGCCGCGCACGCCCCCTCCGCCGCCACAGCCACCGGGAGCCCCACTCGACGACGGTGAGCTGAGCAGAGCTCCCTGGCGCAGCCGGAGAAGCGTTATTAATTGTAAACGAAACTGCTTACGCCGGATACACTGTAGATGGGTTGCAGTTGCAGTCTTGCACTGTCACACGGCCTTTCCCTCCCGGCCGCCGCGTGTCTGCCTCGCCCGGCGCCCCGCTTCCTGGCGTGTTGCGATCGCCGCGCGCGCCCTCAGGAGCCACGCGCCCGGGCGGCCTCGCCGATCTTGTGATCTTATTTTTTTTTCCTGGGCACGGCACGGCGGCACGCGACGTGAACGGAAACGAACAGCTTTCGTCCGCAACGACGAGACGACACCGCCAACGGCCGCCGCCGAGAACGTCGTGTTACCCTGAATTGCGTACCGCCACGAATGCCGTGTAAATTTTGTTACGTACTACCACCTTTCCACAGATTTTCGGTGCTAAATGCGGCAGTTCGCGCTACACATGGAAGTATGGAACAAGAAAAAAAAAGAGAGAGAAGGGCCTAGAGCGCTACACATTCATGTCGATTACCGGGCATATCTGTCACGGGATATAATACGATTTTTTTTTTGACAATAGTGTCTTAGATTAATAGACATTCGAGGTACTAGACTGCAAAATAACACGACGCATCTATCGTGCCCACAAAGTTTTAAATCCAAATCGGATCCACAACTTAATCTGAACACAATATAAGCTTTGTTAAGACGAGCCTTTGTGTCTTTGACCAACAATTACTCGATGAATACAAAGGTTATATGACATGAAACGTGTGTGAATTGATTTTTTTTTTCAAAAGTACTTTGTTATGATAGTGATTCTGGTATCACATAACCGCATATTACTTGGCCGGCCAGAGGTTTGTTTTAACGAAACGAAATACGTCTTAATTAATCATCGAAATGGAGGGAGTGTTTCACAACCGGATTTTGCTCTTTCATTGTATGTGTTGTTGTATCGGATTTGGACCTAGGCAGTTGCAACATACTACGTGCATGATGTATGGATGTCGCAATCTTCATGACTTTGTAAGATTTACTGAATGTTAAATAGGGGTTTGGTACATCAGTACACCTAAAGATGGTAATGCATCCATTATGCCACCTTCTTCCCCGCGAGATGGCTTCCCACCCTCAGCTAGCCACCCGGTGCAACTAACATGATACCTATCTAGCCTCTACATCATGGTGATACCGTTCACATGGACGGGAATCCCACGTGTCCAATATGTAAGGGGTCACCTTGTATGGTGAATTGGTGATATATATGGTGATATTATATCATGGTGACTTTGAGGAGCACACAAGAGGAGGACAGAAGATCAAAATATAGCTCTTGTTTGACCCATAGACCAAAACTAAGAACTCTGAGCATCTTGGTGAAAAAGGCCATATAACCATGACAAATGGTTTAGCAAAGCCTAAGTTGAGGAAGTAGACCTACGCATTTTTTTAGTGTGTATCTCCTTTGATGATGCTTTGAACATGGAGAAAATTAGCATGGATGCACCGCTTCTTGATGATGGAAATTAGAATAGCGAAGACAAGACCCAAGAGGAGAGGGGCGACACCAGATGCCATCGTCTTTGAGAGAATCTTGGAAACCTTGTGAATGAGGCTAAGAGAACTAAAATCTCCAATAGATTATGAGTTGACTTTCTTGTAGGTGAGGACGATGTTGTCATAGTTCATCAATCGAGCACTCGCTCCATCATCGTCAGCCAACTATGTGATTTCCGTAAGAAGAAAAACATGAATAATGTCCCAAAATCCAGGGAATAATAGCCTAGTGGAACCGCCAGGTCCCTACGCTTTGTCCGAAGGAAGAGTGAAGACTGCATATTTGAGCTCCTAAGGGTGAAAGGGGCCTCAAGGTGAGAGATACCACTGGATCTCTTCATGAAGACATGTTGGTAGTTATTTTCTGTGAGATCCGAATCATTCATTACTTAATGGAATATATTGGAAGCTTTTCTGTCATCGCAATCTTCTTTGTCATCATAATTTAAAATCTTGAACTTAAGTTGGAATGGTGGATATTTGATCACAATTCATCATTGTTCCTTTCCACCTTATCAGGTGTGATAATCGTGGAAACAACATCAACAGAGGTGAGCTCCTTGAAATCTAGTCTTTGTTGAATATGAAAGACAAAACTTGAATGAGTAAGTATTATAGACTAGGGGAACTTCTAAAAAATTTAGTAACATAATCACACTTTTACATAACCCTTGAGCGTATTGACAAGTTCATTGGGATGAGTGAATAGATCTTCGTGTGTCTCACTCTCCATCATGACAAATAAATCCATATTGACCTTGGATTTTGCAAGGTAGGATGTCTTGATGAGTGAAGTACTTCGTGCAAACAGTCAAGTGTATCCCAACCGCCTTTGAAGGTATAATGGAAGCATGCTAAAGCGAAGAGTGTTGGCGAGAGGGACTTGAGGATGATTTTGTGTGCTTGATAGTTAAATTGCCACTCCTTAATCTTGCTTCGATCCCATGGATCAAATCCATAGAAAATACTACCCCATAAATCAACGAGTTTTTGTACAACTCAAATCAATATGTTTTTTTTGCGAAATTTCACCGATCTATTAATAATCTTCAACAACGGTACAAAGAGCCTTAAAATTAATAAAAAGTACAAATAGGTCATTGGACCACCTAGCGACGACTACAGACACTAGCATGAGCCAAAGGCGCGCCGTCGTCCTTGGCCCTCCATCATCGGAGCCGGGCAAAGCTTGTCGTAGTTGAGCTTGTTGTAGTAGACAGACGGGAAGTCGTCGTGCTAAGGTCCAATAGGACCAACGCACCAAAGCAGCAACCATCGCCGAAGATGTCAACCGTAGATCATGAAGGGAATATGTTGGAGATATGCCCAAGAGGCAATAATAAAGTGGTTATTATCATATCTTCATACTTATGATAAATGTTTACATACCATGCTATAATTGTATTAACAGGAAACATTAATACTTGTGTGATTTGTAAACATAAAAGAGTCCCTAGTAAAGCCTCTTGTTAAACTAGCTTGTTGGTTAATATATGATCATGGTTTCCTGATCATGAACATAGAGATGTTAGTAACAAAAGGGTCATATCATTAGGAGAATGATGTGATGGACATACTCCTATAGTTAAGCATAGCATAAAGATCAAGTCATTTAATATAGTTCATTTGCTATAAGCTTTCTGATACATAGTAACCTAATTCCTTCGACCATGAGATCATGCTTATCACCATCACCAGAATGATGCTTTGATGACATCAAACACCACACCGTAACTGGGTGGCTATAAAGATGGCGTTGAGTGTTCGGAAAGTATGGGTTGAGACACATGGATCAAGAGTGGGATTTGTTCATCCATATGACGGATAGATATACTCTGGGCCCTCTCAGTGGAATGTCATCTAATTAGCTTGCAAGCATGTGACTGGCTCACAAGGGATCACATACCATGGGAACGAGAAAAGAGTACTTATCGGTAACGAGGTTGAACTAGGTATGCAGAGATACCGATGATCAAAATCTCGGATAAGTAAACTATCGTGAGACAAAGGGAAATTGGTATCGTATGTAAGTGGTTCATTCGATCGCAAAGTAATCGTAGAAATATGTGGGAACCATATGAATTTCCAGATTCCTCTATTGGTTATTGATCAGAGAAATATCTCGATCATGTCCGCATAATTCACGAACCGTAGGGAGACACACTTAAGGATTCGATGTTGTTGAGTAGTTATGGAATGATGAGTAAGAGACCGAATGTTGTTCGGAGTCTCGGATGGTATCCGTGATATCACGAGGAGATCCGGAATGGTCCGGAGAATAAGATTCATATAAGGAAAGTCCTATTTCGGAGTTGGGGAATGATTCCGGTGTTTTCATCGGGAATGTTCTAGAAGGTTCCGGAATGTCCGGCACTCCGGAGGGGAAGGGTACATGAATGTGTCATACCAAGTTGGAATGATTGCATCATGTACTAAGTGTCATCGCTGGACAAAATAAAGGGTTTAATCAAATCCTAGTTTGAAAAGTCAAACGGCTATTTTGGAAAGTGGAGGGGAAGTGGAAACCGAGTTGGGGAGGAGTCCCTCGTCCACCGCCGGCCCACTTGGGATCCGAGTTGGGGAGGGATTCCCCTCCCTTTGGACGGTTCCTCCCTCCTATAAGAGGAGGGGCAGGGCTCCCCTCCTAGCACACAAGATTGCCCCCTCTAAACCTAACCCTAGCCGCCGCCGCCCACCATAGCCGCCGCCTAGGGTTTCTCCCCTAGCCGCCGACTTGGGCACCTCCAAGCCCTAGCCGCCAGCCCTAGCACCCCCTCCTTTTGGTGTCTAAACCCTAGAACACCGAGGGCTCTCTCATAGTCCACCATACTCGCTCCGGCTTAAGGCGAAGCCCTGCGAGATCTCCCCTCTACTTCTGGTACCACGTCGCCGTGCTGCCGGAATCGCGAGGAGAGTGCTACAACCTCCGCTGCCTGCTGGAACAAGGGAGAGGAAGGTCTTCATCGAGTACCGAACGTGTGACCGACTGCAGAAGCGCTGCCGGAATGCAGCGCCGGAAGGACCGTCTACGCGATCTTGAGATTGGAAGTGTACGACTACATCATCCACGAGAATCTGCTCTCGTTAACCGCTTTGGATCTTCGAGGGTTAGTACTCTATTGACTCGTTGCTATAATCTAGTAGATAGATCTTGGCTTGATCATAGATTAGATCTTAATTGTTCGTTCATGCGGTAGAAATTTTTGTTTTCCATGCTACGAACCCCTACAGTGGTATCAGAGCCGTGTCTATATGTAGATCTGTTGCACGAGTAGAACACAATGGTCATTGTGGGCATTGATGCTTTTGTTGTCGATTGCTTCTTGTGTACTTTGCATCTTGCGGGATGGTGGGATGAAGCGGCCCGGGCTAACCTTACATGACATCGTTCATGAGACTTGCTCCACGCTTGACATGCAACTTGTATTGCATAAGTGGCTTTACGGGTGCCTGTTTCTCCCAACATAGTTAAGATTCAATTTACAACGGGTGATTGACAATACTAGTATCAATGTTGTCGTTCTTGTTCGTAAGTTAGAACGACACTCATTGAAAGCCCCAAACCACGTAAAACATGCAAAGAAAATTAGAGGCGTCTAACTTTGTTTTGCAGGGGTGTGCTGTGATGTGATATGGCCATGATTGTGATTATATATGATGTATGCAATGTTCCTTATTGTAAGTTGGCAACCGGCAGGAGCCATATGGTTGTCTTTAAATTCTGTTAAGACCCGCGTGTCTATTCAAAGTAGTTGTAATAGTTGATGCTGGTGGAAGACAACCATGAAGCGGCGCCATTGACCTTGACGCCACACCGGTGATGATGGAGATCATGTTCGTGCTTGAAGATGGAGATCGGAAGCACAAGAAGAAAGTCCATATCATATCACATATTATGAATTGCATGTGATGTTAATCCTTTTATGCATCTTATATTGCTTAGTTCATGACGGTAGCATTATAAGATGATCCCTCAAGCACACAATTTAAAGTTTTAAAGTGTTCATCCTTAGTAAGCACCGTTGCTAAAGTTCGTTGTTTCGAAGCACCACGTGATGATCGGTGTGTTAGATTCTGCGAGTGTATACAACGTGAGCAAGCCAGATTTGCTCATGCGGAAGCTAAGGTTTGATCTTGACGAGCCTAGCATGTACAAACATGGTCTCGGAACACGGATCACCGAAAGGTAAAGCATGAGTCATATAGTAGATATGATGAACATGTTGATTGTTCGCCATTGAAGCTACATCAACTCTCGTGATGATCGGTTTTGATGTGGTGGATTTGGTTCGTGTGATCACTAAAACAATGTGAGGGATATTGTTTTGAGTGGGAGTTCAACGGCAATATGATTAAAAGTTGAACACTATTTATCATAAATTAAATCAAAGTGAATTTGCATAATTGTTGTAGTCATTGGCATCCGTTTACCACCTTGCGCTTAGTTTTAATTGAGATGATAGAACTATAGAATTCTGGTTAGTTACTTTACGAACTGGTATCGTATTGTTTTGAAGTGTTAATCTAAAGTTTAAAAGTCCTATTGCAAACTTTCAGTAAGTTCCGATTACTCCATGAAGTTTAATAATTGGTATTAAAACAAGAGTGACAATTCCAAGAGTTAGTGTATGAGTATCATGTTTGTCTCCGTGATTCTTGATATTCAAAGGATTGTCTTAATATCAAGGTTATCTAGGATCTGAAAGAGTTGTTTCAGAAACCATGATGTGTGGAAGATATTGTGATAGCTGAAATGAAGTTTTGGTTACAACATGATAGAGTATAATATGGCAAAAGTCATGTTCTCATATTTGATGAGAATTTTCAAAAGGTTGGAGACACTAGTTGTCCTAATCCACCAAAAGGTTTTGGAGAACAACATTATACTCGCGATTCATCTTTTTATGCTAAAAGTAGCTTAATCATGAATAATTCCATGATAAGGGTGAATATTTGATGTAGGTAAAATATTTACCACACCAAGAGATTACTAAATAATGGAATTTGAAAGCATACCAAACATTTGATGATGGTGATCTACTTCAAAGTGAAAGTCCAAAGACATTGGTATTTAATTATACATGCTTTGGACTATAAAAAGAGAATACTGAAAGAGAATCTCATAAATATATGGCAGAAAAGAAAAGACTAGAATTGTTCAGTTTAAGTATATAGATGATATACATGTTATGGCTATATTCTTTGCTTATTAAACAATGTGGTTCTTAAGTATTTGATACTGAATTTGTTGGTGTGAATCGTCATACGAAACAACACAATCCATGAACTACAATGGCCTAAGTAACTAGCAAAAGAATATGTGATGATGTTCATCGAGAACAAATAAAGGGTTATTGTGTTGCTCGTTAAACGTCAAAGTTTGCCTTCAAGATTTGTTTTATCAGGTATTATGAGAACAAAAGGGTTGTTCAAATAATTGCCGTAATCCATAAAAGATGGATGATTCACAAATCTCGTTGGAGAAATCACATCCATAAAACTAGTGCTAAAAATGTCGAAAGACAAATTGATTGAAAGATCACTTAGGAAGTGAAATCGCCGTTTAAATTATATTGGAAAGAGAACATAAAGAAACTCCATGTGGATGGAATTTTGGAGTCTTTTGATTTTTGATCAAATGACGCTTGTGAAACTTTCCTAGAGATAATTAAAACTTCGTTCATAGGCCAAAAGGGAACGAATGACTAGCTTATTGGAACTTGTACATATTGTTGTATGAAGTCCATTACGTATAGTCAAGAGCGATGGATTTCAACTTCATATGCTTTCTCCGAAAATTTGAGTGAATATATGAATATTTACTTAATAAGGATGAAGTATGAAACGTTTGAAAAGTTCAAAGACTTTCAAGATGAAGTGCAAAATCATTATAACAAGAATATAAATAGTTTATGATAAGATCATAAAGGAAGATATTTGATTTACAAGTTTAGCATAATACCTAAGATTTAAGGAATCGTTCCGTGGATTTGCATTTCCCGAAACACCATAAAAGTATGGAGCGTTCGAGATACGTAATTAAACCTTGTTTGACATGGTAAGATCGAAGGTGTAATTCATAAAAACTGCCATTATATTTTAAAGATTAAAAGCTTTAGAGATTACCGTTTTTCCACTGAAAAGAGCTTCATCATAATCCGTTGAAATGACACCATATAAAGTTATGGTTTGGGATAAAACCCAAGTAGTCCTTTCTTAAACATTGGTATGCTATGCATAAGAAAGATGTTTGCAACGAAAGTCGGATGAACCTGTCTTTGTATTACTGTTAAGTATTCCTCCATAACACCGGAGACAAAAGTGTTTGTCACTTAGAACGTCAAGTTTCTTTGAGAAGGGATTTTCGTGAAAAGATAAGTGGGAGGACAATAGAACTTTGATAAGGTTAAAAGAACCTTAGCTATATGTGCAAAGTTGCGCAGCGCCGAAAAGTGTTCCGGAGGCAGCAACAATGCTCATGGTTCACATGCCTCAAAGGTTGTGGTTACGAAGGTCAAAGTTTCTATTGAACCAAGTAGGTCGAGTAAACAATCAAACACCAAGATTTGAGGGTTGAATCATTATTTGAAAATAATGAACGTACTACATGCAAAGAAGCGATGATGGGCCCTGACTCCGTCTAATGGCTTGAAGCCATAAAATCCGTGATAGTTCCATATACGAGAGATCAAGTTTTGAACTTGAAAGACCCTCTGGAAAGGTACAAGACCTTAAAGTCATATTTGGATCTATAAAGAAATAGACATGGATGTTTCACATCTATGAAATGGTCGACATGTTGGGAAAGAGTTCACAACAATGTTCAAATGTTGACTATGACAAGATTTGATCTTTCATAGCGATATTTAGTCTAGACGGATTAATGTAGCAACCACTATATATAATTTTGTTATGTGGTAGTTAAATAAACAAAACAAGTTCTTCTAATAGAATTGTTACCTAGGACATGTGCATAACACGGTCCATAGGGTTTTGTTAATTCAAAGGATGCTAAAAGCATATGCAAACTTTAATGGTTGAAGTGTGCATCGCGAAGTTGGAATCTTCACTATGATGAAACTGTTAAAAGAGTTTAAATTCATCAGAGACAATGAAGATGCTTGCATTTGCAAGAAATTAAGTGGGAGCGCTAAGACATGTTTCTAATACATTATGTGGAAGACATATTGTTGATTAAAAATGATGTATCTTTTATTAACACATATTAAGAATTTCATCCCAATGAAAGACTTAGGCAAAACCCAAATATTTGGCATCAATAGACGCTAATATGGTTGTGCCGGAAGTACATAGATGATATATTGAATGAAGTTCAATATAGAAACTACAAGAAAGGTTCTTTTCGCACAGAAAGGATTGAATGAGTTCAATATTGATGATATATTCAAGTGTATTGACATTTGGTAAGTGAAACAAAGATTCAAGTATAGATTGATACTTGATGTATAAAATCACAACGAGTATTTTATCAATCATGCTGTGATGTGTACAAATCCAGATATGTCCTATGCTCTAAATGTTATGAGCATATACCAGAATGATTCATAAGATGATTATTGGACAATAATAAAGATATTCTTATGATCTTGTAAAAGAAATAAGAATATATTATTTTGTAGAAGTGGCAAATAGATGGTTAGTTCATTGTAAAAGTATTACATTGATACTAGTTTTTCCACAAAGTACAAATTAAGTTTATCTCAATCTAAACTAAGGGTGGCACAATAAAACGGAAAGTAAGTTCCATAATGGATTTGGATGAGTTTCAAAGTTAAGACATTGTGACAGATACTACAACAAAAGGCTAAGTATATGACTGCTATAATAGCAGCTAAAGAGGGCATTTGTGTCAAGTAGTTTGTTATCAAACTAGGTGTAGTTCACAACGGGATAATACTATGAAGATATATTGTACGACAATATTATCAACATGTTTTAACCCCAAAGAACTAAAGGTCTCACCAAAGGACCAAAATTATACAAAGCCATCTCATTAGAGAATGAGTGATGCGTAGATATGCAAAGACATGCAATTACACACGGACCTGGAAGTGTCAAATCCGGAGATCAGTTGACCACTAGCAATCGTGTACATACAACACCGGAAAGCCATAGGTGTTGAATACACAAAGGTTTGAAACTAGATTATTGACTCTAGTGCAAGTGGGAGACTGTTGGAGATATGCCCAAGAGGCAATAATAAAGTGGTTATTATCATATCTTCATACTTATGATAAATGTTTACATACCATGCTATAATTGTATTAACAGGAAACATTAATACTTGTGTGATTTGTAAACATAAAAGAGTCCCTAGTAAAGCCTCTTGTTAAACTAGCTTGTTGGTTAATATATGATCATGGTTTCCTGATCATGAACATAGAGATGTTATTAACAACAGGGTCATATCATTAGGAGAATGATGTGATGGACATACTCCTATAGTTAAGCATAGCATAAAGATCAAGTCATTTAATATAGTTCATTTGCTATAAGCTTTCTGATACATAGTAACCTAATTCCTTCGACCATGAGATCATGCTTATCACCATCACCGGAATGATGCTTTGATGACATCAAACACCACACCATAACTGGGTGGCTATAAAGATGGCATTGAGTGTTCGGAAAGTATGGGTTGAGACACATGGATCAAGAGTGGTATTTGTCCATCCATATGACGGATAGATATACTCTGGGCCCTCTCGGTGGAATGTCATCCAATTAGCTTGCAAGTATGTGACTGGCTCACAAGGGATCACATATCACGAGAACGAGAAAAGAGTACTTATCGGTAACGAGGTTGAACTTGGTATGCAGAGATACCGACGATCAAAACCTCGGATAAGTAAACTATCGTGAGACAAATGAAAATTGGTATCGTATGTAAGTGGTTCATTCGACCGCAAAGTAATCTTAGAAATATGTGGGAACCATATGAATTTCCAGATTCCTCTATTGGTTATTGATCGGAGAAATATCTCAATCATGTCCGCATAATTCACGAACCGTAGGGAGACACACTTAAGGATTCGATGTTGTTGAGTAGTTATGGAATGATGAGTAAGAGACCGAATGTTGTTCGGAGTCTCGTATGGGATCCGGGATATCACGAGGAGATCCGGAATGGTCCGGAGAATAAGATTCATATAAGGAAAGTCCTATTTCGGAGTTGGGGAATGGTTCCGGTGTTTTCATCGGGAATGTTCTAGAAGGTTCCGGAATGTCCGGCACTCCGGAGGGGAAGGGTACATGAATGTGTCATACCAAGTTGGAATGATTGCATCATGTACTAAGTGTCATCGCTGAACAAAATAAAGGGTTTAATCAAATCCTAGTTTGAAAAGTCAAACGCCAATTTGAAAAGTCAAACGGCTATTTTGGAAAGTGGAGGGGAAGTGGAAACCGAGTTGGGGAGGAGTCCCTCCTCCACCGCCGGCCCACTTGGGATCCGAGTTGGGGAGGGATTCCCCTCCCCTTGGCCGGTGCCTCCCTCCTATAAGAGGAGGGGAAGGGCTCCCCTCCTAGCACACAAGATTGCCCCCTCTAAACCTAACCCTAGCCGCCGCCGCCCACCATAGCCGCCGCCTAGGGTTTCTCCCCTAGCCGCCGACTTAGGCACCTCCAAGCCCTAGACGCTGGCCCTAGCACCCCCTCCTTGGTGTGTATAAACCCTAGAACACCGAGGGCTCTCTCATAGTCCACCATACTCGCTCCGGCTTAAGGCGAAGCCCTGCGAGATCTCCCCTCTACTTCCGGTACCACACCGTCGTGCTGCCGGAATCGCGAGGAGAGTGCTACAACCTCCGCTGCCTGCTGGAACAAGGGAGAGGAAGGTATTCATCGAGTACCAAACGTGTGACCGACTGTGAAAGCGCTGCCGGAACGCAGCGCCGGAAGGATCGTCTACGCGATCTTGAGATCGGAAGTGTACGACTACATCATCCACAAGAATCTGCTCTCGTTAACCGCTTCGGATCTTCGAGGGTTAGTACTCTATTGACTCGTTTCTACAATCTAGTAGATAGATCTTGGCTTGATCATAGATTAGATCTTAATTGTGTGTTCATGCGGTAGAAAATTTTGTTTTCCATGCTACGAACCCCCATAGAATATGCCCGAGAGGCAATAATAAAATGGTTATTATCTTATTTCTTGTTTATGATAAATGTTTATTTTGCATGCTATAATTGTATAAATACGAAAATATTAATACATGTGTGTTTAATAAACAAACAGAAAGTTCCTAGTTATGCCTCTCTTATAAACTAGCTCATTGATTAACAAGATGATCAAAGTTTTCCTGATCATGAACATTGGATGTTGTTAATAACGAGGTCATAACATTGTTGGAATGATGTCATGAACATTCATCCGAAGTATAGCATTACGATCAAATTCATTGTGTTTATATTGCTATAACATCATACAAAGTAATCCTAGTCCTTAGACCATGAGACCATGTCAATCATTAACACCGGAAGAGTATCTTGATAACATCCAACGTCACACCATAACAAGGTGACTATAAAGGTGGATTCAGTACTACGAAGGTGTTATGTAGAGGCTCATGGATCAAGAGTGGGATTTTTCCATCCTGATGACGGATAGATATACTCTGGACCCTCTCGGTAATATCATGTTAATTAGCTTGCAAGCAAGTGATATGATCACTAGAATATTATATCACGAGAACGAGAAAAGAGTGCATGTTGGTAACAAGATAAAACTAGGTATGAAGATACCGATGATCGAATCTTGGACATGTAATATATCGTGAGACAAAATGATTGAGTTACATGCGTATAAGGTTCACACGATCACATAAGTCATCGTCGAATCTGTGGGAGTCGGTACGGATCTCCAGGTCCCGCTGCTGATTATTGATCGGAGAGGGGTCTCAATCATGTCTGCATTATTCGTGAACCATAGGGTGACACACTTAAGGGTTACCGACACCATTTGGAGCAAATAATATACCAGAGAAAGAAAAAGAAATTGCATAAATTATTTTAATGGAAACCGGAATTGTTTCGAGTGAAATTGCTGAAACTGGTTCTGCATGTGAAATTGAAATGTTACAAGGTGTTTATGTGAATGTTTGTTAATTAATGTAATTGACAAAATTCTGAATAAATAAATAGAAGGAATTTTATTTAAAAATATATTATATTCAATTTGGTGGAAATTTAATGGGAATATGAGAGGGGTTTTGAGTGGAGAAATGAAGGGGCTTTTTGGTGAGTGGGAGCTCCACCCACATAATGGGGGAAGGGGTGGGGGCAGCCTCCTTGGCCGCCGGCCACACCCCTTGGGGTGCCCCCTCCTCCTATATAAAGCCACCCTCTCCCTCTCTCATACTCACACCTCCTCGCGAAGGATCTCTCTTCCCCTTTTAGAATTTCTCCATGGTATCGGATCAGCGAGATATATGTTCCCGGTGGCTTTTTCTGGAAGGATTTGTTTCTTCCACTGCTTCGCTGGAGCGAGGGCGTGGAGGTTCTCGAGATACCCAAACATGTGTGCGATCACGGATGCACCACTGCTTTGCGGTACTGGACTTGATGGTGCTGGACCTGCTGGACCAGATGGACTTCATCACGATCTTAATATCGGCAAGAGATCGACTACATCACCAACGAGTTCATACTCGAAAAAGCTTTTCTGGTCTTCGAGATTATGTATTCTATGGATGTATATCCACCCGTTGCTTGTTTCTAGATAGATGGATCTTGGTGCACATAGTTCCCATCATAGGAATTTTTTTTGTTTTCTATGCTGCGAATCCAACAGATCGGAAGAGACTAGCCTCAAATCACATCAACGAATACGGAAAACGATCGGATCCCAAGAGATCTGTCGGATACATGACTCCACGCGTCCTTCGCTGGCGCTAGGCGCACCCCTGGAGCGAAGATAGGACATGGAGAACATTATTATCACTTGAGGAAGCAGCCACCGCCTCAACAACCCAAAGAAGACACTGAAAAAGGCTAAACAAAAACGAAAACCCTCCCGCCGAAGAGAGGTCGTGGTCTGCCACACCTCTAAGGCCCTAAGGCCACCGGAGGCGGAGCGAACCGGCAACGTAGCCGTCGAGGGGACAACACCCTAGATGGGTTTAGCTGGTCTCTTCCTAGCGGCTGCCTCACGTACGTAAGGATGTACCAGTTTGCAAGTCAGAACTATTCTATATATGACATCATGTTTACTCTATAGGTGGTAAATTCTTCCACCATAGCGCGTGGTCTTGACAACAATTGAAGGATCAAAGATGTCTACTAGAGGATGTTGTGAACAAATGACTACAAATTTTAACCAAATTGTTAAATTTAGGGAAGTATGTGTAAATGAATTCATCTAAAAGGCAACATCCTTCATGGCTTGATTACACTAGAAAGCAAGGTAAAACAATGATAGAAGTAAAGCTAGCATTCGCTAACCAGATAAGATAGAAATAACAAAAAATAGAAGAATACATACACGCAATGGTGTACCCAGAAGTTAAAGTCCTTAGGGGTAATTCTAATATTCGTTGGATAGCCGTGATAGACAAAGACCACACCATTCATAAATGAGGCCTGCCACTCTTCTCCTTGATATGACCTAATGTATGTGACCTTCCACTATTGGTAGATCTTGAGGCAAATCTTTTGGCCCTCATAAACTTCCTCGGCGAATCCACAACCTTAAACACTCCCAAGTGACTCCAAATCTCCAAGGTTCCACATAAACCCAGTGCTAACAAATATGATGCAAACTTAGAGGGGTTCCAATTTCGTTTGGAATCACACGTCTTAGTCTCCACACTAAATTTCCCTCATTGAGATTTAGGTTTGGTGGCAGGAAGAAAGATATCAAGCTTTGAAAGGTCAACAATGAAAACTTTCTTAGATCCAAACCATCGGGTTTGTTGTGGAACAATATCTTCTATCTTAACCAACTATTTCTAATCATTTCTAGCATTTGTGCGGCTCCAAAAGCTCCGAGCAAGCCCAAAAACCTCCAGGCACCTGGAGCCTTTGTGGTTTTTTTATATTTTCTCCGTGACAATCGAGTAGCTTCCTACAATCTCAAAGAGAGGGGGACTTAATTGGGATTTCTCTTAGGCATATATGGTAGCATATGTTATGTGTTTTAGGCATTGATTCCACTCCTTGCAAAAATTGAACCCCACTTAATGGCTTTCTTATAAATCAATAAAACTGAAATGTAAATATGAAATTTAATTACATCATCTTCTTGTAACTATGTTGTGTTCGTGGGGGGCATCAAACATTTCACTTTTGCATACCATCATTATGGGATAAAACGGTGCTCCTACTTGTAAAACAATTAGTCTCCCAGACGCCCAACCATTACAACTAATACTCACATGGGTGCAAAGTTAGATGTCCTTTCAAATAATGTAGGTGCTATCAATTTATATCACTGTATGTGTTAACAATTCCAAAAATGGAAATGAATATCTCTGGTACGAATGCTTAAATTAGAGCATTGCCTTGTCACTAAATGCGAAAAAATTCATCACCATTTCTCCCATCTCCTAAAATGAAATGACATACCAATCACAACGGTGACACAATAAAAGACAAACTTTTTCGTACTATTTGCCGCGTATCATGGAGATGAAACACCATACAAATTATCTACATAATACTAGATTCCTAACCACCCGAAGATGAAACCAACAAAATTTCTCATACAAACAATTATGTACACCTTTTATATGTGACTATGTTTCCCAACATTAAACATCAAATCCTTGCGGATATACTTTCAATTCATGATACCGTTTTTGCACTCTCTGACATATGAAATGACATACCAGTTACCATACGGTGACATGCTTTATCCTACTATTTGTCGCGCCCGCTTAACATGAAATGTCGTATCTTTACAACTAGAGACGCAACATTTCAAGCATGAAACCGACAAATTTCCTCGTGCTAATGGTTCAATATACCTCTTTTGGGTGGTAAACAGTTTCCTAACACTACAATGCCAAAATCCTCGTTGGTAATACCTAGATTCCCCATGCCGTTATCATGCACCATGCATACCCTTGCTATGTTTTTCTAGTTACATAAACCCTAACCCTAGGATCAAAAATTAGTGCCATTGAGTTGAACCGGAACACCAGAAGAGCTAACTAGCATTGTACTACTTCATCAATATTGTGTAATTTAGGGATAATTGGTGAGTGAAGCTAAATGTAGCATGTGATTTTAGTCCAAATGTGAAACCTGATGTACGGGTAGAAATCAGCTTGGAGTTAGTCATTATGACCATAGTCTTATCTAAGAAATATTTGGGCTTGATGTCTATGGTTGGAGTAGATCATAGTGACAATTTTGTCTATTTTTTGGAAAGAATCATCAAACTTATGGAAGGATAGAAAGATAAATTCTTATATATGGGAGGTAAAGAGATTCTGCTAAAAGCTATTATACAATGAATTTCAGTTTATGCTATGTCTGTACTTAAAGTTTGAAAGAAACTTTGTAAAGAGATGACTGATCCTATGGCTAGCTTCCGGTGGGGAGATATAGAAGAATAAAAAAAGATGCACTGGATGGCCTGGTGGAAGATGTGTGTCCCAAAGAAACTTGGAGGCATTGGATTTTGAGATCTTCATGCCTTTAACTTGGCCATGTTAGCCAAACAAAGTTGGAGACTGATTACAAATCCTAATTCATTGTCTACACAAATTCTGAGATCAAAATACTATCATGATCACAACCTTCTGAATGCTAGACCTAAGAAGGGATCATCTTTTACATGGCAAAGTATCATTGCAGGTCTAAATGTTTTCCGGAGAATACACATATAGAGAGTAGGTTTAGGTGATAAAATCAATATTTGGGAGGACCACTAGGTACCCAGAAATCCTAACCGTATGATCCAAACTCCTAGAGGACAGGTTGTTTTGACAACAGTAAATGAGCTCATAGACCCAATTAATCCTAAAGCGAAGAGTGTTGGCGAGAGGGACTTGAGGATGATTTTGAGTGCTTAATAGTTGAATTGCCACGCCTTAACCTTGCTTGGAGTGATATTTCTTGGATCCCATGGATCAAATCCGTAGAAAATACTAACCCATAAATTAACGAGTTTTTTGTACAACTCAATCACTATGTTTTTAGCATATGACATCAAGTTTACTCTATAGGCGGTAAAGCCTTCCACCACAAAAAATGAAGGATCAAAGATGTCTACTAGAGGGTGGTGTGAACATGTTACTACAAATTGTAATGAAATTATTAAATTTAGGGAAGTATGTGTAAATGAATTTATCTAAAAGGCAACATCCTACATGTCATGATTACACTAGCAAGCAAGGTAAAACAAGGATAGAAGTAAAGTTAGCATTGACCAACCAGATAAGATAGAAATAACAAAAAAATGGAAGAGTACAAACACACAATGGTGTATCCAGAAGTTAAAGTCCTTAAGATTAAGTTTAATATTCGTTGGAGAGCCACAACAAACAACCACACCGTTCTCAAAAAGGCCTGCCATTCTTCTCCTTGATATCACCTAATGTATGTGACCCTCCACTATTGGTAGATCTTGAGGAAATCTCTTGTACTTCATAAACTTCCTCGATGAATCCACAACCTTAAATGCTCCCAAGTGACTCGAACTCTCCAAGGTTCCACACAAACCTGATGCGGCTCAGATCACTGTAGAGCTTCGTTGGGAAACCCCAGGAGGAAGGTATGATGAGTACAGCAGCAAGTTTTCCCTCAGTAAGAAACCAAGGTTATCGAACCAGTAGGAGGAAGGAAACGACTCAAAGGTGTTGCTAGCAACTTGGAAACTTGCACAACACAAACTCAAGACTTTGCCCTAACGAACAGTGAGGTTGTCAATCTCACCGGTTTGCTGAAAACAAAGGATTACCCATATGGTGTGGAAAGTAATGGTGGCTTGTAGATAGTAAACAGTAAAAGTGGGAGATGTATCAATGATAAAGATTGGACCGCGGTCCATGGTTCACTAGAGGTGTTCTTCCTAAGATAAACAACATAACATGTTGGGTAAACAAATTACAGCAGGGCAATTGACAGGACAAAGAAAGGCATAATAATGATATACTACACATTCATGATCCTATGAGATTCGATTGGGCATTACAGCAAGATACATAGACCGCCATCCAACTACATCTATGACTAGTAATCCACCTTCAGGTTATCATCCGAACCCCCTCCAGTATTAAGTTGCAAGCAACGGATAACTGCTTTAAGCAAAGTGTGTAAAGTAAACAATACAATTGTTCCATGAACAAAAGATTGTTGTTTTCTCCCTAGTAGCAACAGCACATCTACAACCTTAGAGATTTCTGTCACTTCCCCAGATTCAATAGAGGCATGAACCCACTATCGAGCATAAATACCCCCTCTTGGAATCACTAGCATCTACTTGGCCAAGATAGCTACTAGAAACTAAGAGCATGCAAGATCTCAAACAACACAGACATGATAGAATCAATAAGACAATACCATTAACCAATCTGACATAGTATTCTCAATATCCATCGGATTCCCGCAAACACAACATGAATGATTACAAAGATGATCTTAATCATGAACGAAGCTCACAAGATCTAAACATGAAAGCACAAAGGAGGAACTACTCACGCATCATACCGGAGGCTGGCATGGTGATGAAGAAGGCCTCCGGGATGATCTCTCCCCTCCGGCAGGGTGTCGGTAAGAGCTTCAGATCCTCCCGATCAAGGGATGATGGTGGCGGCGGCTACGGACTGTTTCGTGGAAGACTGATTGGGTACTTCGGTTTAGGTATCGGGGGGTCTTTATAGGCGAAGAGGAAGGACGAGGGGGTGCCCGAGGCGGCTGCACCCCCAGGCGCGGGCCAGGCCTGGCCACGCAGCCAGGGGATGTGGCCCCCTCGAGCCCTCCTCCGTCTCGTCTTCTGGCTCCGTGTTTGCCACGGTAAAATATTGACTTTGGCTTTTGTCCCGTCTAATTCCGAGAATATTCATTTTCCGCCTTTTCTCGAACCAAAAACAGAAGAAAATAGGCAACTGACACTATGGCATCTTGTTAATAGGTTAGTCCGAGAAAACATATAAAAATACCTCAAAGTGTAGACAAAGCAAAACAAAGTAGATACTAAACAATCATGGAACATCAAAAATTATAGATACGTTTACGACGTAACAAGCATCCCCAAGCTTAACTTCTGCTCGTCCTCGAGTAGGTAAATGATAAAAAAGAATAATTTTTGAGGTGACATGCACTTTCAAAATCAAGATCAAACCATCTGCAAGCATTGAAAGCTGGGATCAAAGTACTCTAAACATGAGCATGAAAGATGAAGTTCTAACAATAATACAAAGTAACTATGCATGCAACATGAAAGGATACAAATCAAGATTCATGAATAACATGCATTGAAAAACGTTTGTTTGTTTCACATATAGAAAATATAGCATAATGGCATTCAACTTGTCCCTCATGGAGTAGAAAAACATAAATGCATAGGACACCTTCAAAGTCCATAAAGGAGACTAGATACAAATAATTCAAGAACAAGCAATATCAATATTATGAATCAATCAATAAGTTTTGGGACAATGCATATAGAGCTAAGAATGGCAACTATGCTCTCTTAATTGGTGCCTAAGATAGAAGGTGGAGACTCAATATAGTGGAAGAAAGGCCCTTCAAGGGAAGCAGGGATTTCAAGTCTCATAAAGAGCTTCCAAAAATTATGGTACTTGTTAGCTTTCATCTCTCATTGCCCTTATCATAAGCATCTTGAAGTGATTAAGGTTAAAGTGAACAAACTATGGAGTATATGTTTGACAAAGTATAAGTTGGTAATCTCACGTCCCTTGAATACGAGGGCCGCTCCTCATGCTACTCAACTTTAGTTACTTGCAAGTTCTTGTCATAGTAAGTACATGTGTATCATAGAGAACCGCCAACTGGGTACCCCCTGCACATGCTACAGGAGCTATCCCATAACAAAATGACAAGGCAAGCAGACAATGAGCATCTCAGCAATCTCTTATTTACCATGGGAAAATGGTGCCTTTTCTCTCTTTCCTCTTTTCAATGTCTCTTTTTTTATATAAGAAGAAAGCTTCATAGATTGCTCATTATGGTGATGCTGCAAGTTTCCACCATGATTAGGCATGGCTTAGGCTAGCGGCCCAGGCATTTCTCTAACACATATACATAACTCCATGGACTTACAAGCTTCCCTTTTATTTCACACCGACGACATCCATAAACAAAAGATCATGATATCAACTGGATAGATATCCAAAAGTGTTGAAAGCGTTCCCCGTGACAGCACGATTCTGCTAATTTCAATGTATAAGTGCAAGCATATATAACATAGATGACACAATGGTTCAAGTTTATTAGGGGCAAGAAAAATAAAGTGTGCCATCAAATTTGTGAGAGCTTTAGTCACTAATTTTTCAAATAACAAAATACTTTTTAATTGGAAGGTAGATGAGAACAAGAATTTACTTGGAATGGTGTAACACACCATGCATAGGAATTTATAGTGGATACTTTGGAATAACTTGGTTTCTTGGGAGTTGGATGCATGAGTAGAGCTTACTCAATACAAGTGAAGGCTAGCAAAAGACTGGGAGCGACCAACTAAGAGAGCAATAATGGCCATAATCATGCAGAGCGACAAAACATTACTAATCAAAGCATAAAGTGGTACCACAAGTCAAAAACTAAATGATCATAGAGGCTAAGGTGACCAGTTCATAGTCATAACATGGTGTGATCATGTGCTAAGTTAACCCAAACAAAGCATCAATGGATAATACCACAATACTATGCTTTTGTATGCTAAAACAACGCATGATTCTCTCAAGGCACACTAAGCAATCTCAATTTTTTGGAACAATTCATGCTACAACAATAATCACTAAGTATAAGGTCAAAACAACATCTAGCATGACATGATAAAGTCTAAGCCACAGTCAAAGCAAGCTCACTTTTGTACTACTAAAGCAAGAACTTACTACTTCTCTCCAACACCAATCAACTTATTTGAAAACATCACAGCGAAAACGGGGTTCCAACAACTTTATTCAAGCAAACTAAACAAACGAAACCAAAAAAGAAAACTAAGATACTCCAAGAACAACACAACTGTGTATGAAACAATAAAAACAAAGTGTCTAGAAAGAGACCTGAGCTTTTTATTGATGAAGAAGGGGATGCCTTGAGCATCCCCAAGCTTTGACACTTGTACCTCTTGAATATTTATTGGGGTGAAACAGGGTGGCATCCCCAAGCTTAAGCTTTTGTCCATTCTTCATCTCATTACATCATTCTTCCCTTACACCTAAATTTTTTCCTTCATACAAAACTTCACACAATCTTCATTAGCAACATTAGTTCATTCAAAAGATAATAGAACTTTGGGTTTAGTTTCAAAATAGCAAAACTTTCAATAAGAACACAAGCTACTGTAGCAACTTCCTTTAAAAATCTCAATTTCCCAAAAAGAACTCAAAAAGAAATCAATAAGAAGCAAATGCAAATAATGGCAGAAATCTATCAAAACATACCAGCAGGTAGAAACTGATTTTTTTTAAGACCTTATGTTGCTCAAATCAAAAAGTGATAAACTAAAGAAAGTTAGCTAAGAACCTAGGGGATTTATTCAGAAAATTACAGCTCAATCCGACATACAGAGAGTTTTCACGAATTTTTACATTGGAGCACAAAAATCTGTTTCGGGATAGCAACTCCCCAAATCTTACTTCCCTCTCATTAGAGGTTATTCTTGGCACAAAAATAAAATAAGAAGGATAAGGAGAGGTTATTACAGAAGTAATAACTTCCAAGACTCAACTAAAACTTTTGGGTTATCTCCCAATAAGTACTTTTATTTAACACCTTTAAGTTAGGCACAAGAAGCAAGAATCAAGTATTTCAAATGAAGAAGCATTAAGATAAATGCTCGAGATTTCTTCAACTAGGAAAGGTATCTCATCCAAATGAGTTTTAGAGGATCCTCTCTCAACACTCTTGGGTTCACTACTTTCATCAAATGGGTTTTCAGGAATAATCCAATCAAAATTCTTTTCTAGGGCTTCATGCATTCCTACAAGTTTAAAAGGTATGGGTATTTTAATTTCCCCTCCATTGGGTTTGGTATTATCCAACTTTTATAATGTACCCATAACATCAACACATGAGCCTAGCATATTAAAACGATCAAAAACCTTTTTAGCTTCCTTAGCAACATCATTGAACTCTTTAAGCAAGGTTTCTAGAATAAAATCTCTGTTTTCAGCATCCTTCTTTAAGTTTAAGAAACATTATTTGCATCATGGGGTTAAGGTTAACAAACCTAGCCTCCAACATGTGAACTAAAGAAGCTGCAGCAATTTCATAATTAGGAGCAAGTTCTTCTAAGGACCTTTCCTCAATATCCTCATGCTTGCTAACATGATTAAAGAATTCTTCAATGTTTTCTTTCCCAATTATAGAGCCACTACCTATTAAAATGTCTTTCAAGGTGAACTTAGGGACCAACATGGTGAACTAGAGCAAGGTGACAACTAGAGGAAGAACTATTTTTTTATATATATTTTATAAGAGAAAGCAAAACCAAGGAAGCTATTTTTTATGGAATTTTTGATATAAAGAGGCAAACAAAACAAGGCAAAAGAAACTAAGCAAAAAAAACAAAGTACAAATAAAGGTTGTGAAGGACTCCCCTTGTGAAGACATCCTTATCCTCCCCGGCAACGACGCCAGAAAAAGGCTTGATGCGGCTCAGATCACTGTAGAGCTTCGTTGGGAAACCCCAAGAGGAAGGTATGATGAGTACATCAGCAAGTTTTTCCCTCAGTAAGAAACCAAGATTATTGAACCAGTAGGATGAAGGAAACGACTCAAAGGTATTGCTGCAACTTGGAAACCTGCACAACACAAACTTAAGACTTTGCCCCAACGAACAGTGAGGTTGTCAATCTCACCGGTTTGCTGAAAACAAAGGATTAACCATATGGTGTGGAAAGTAATGGTGGCATGCAGATAGTAAACAGTAAAAATGGGAGATGTATCAATGGTAAAGATTGGACCAGGGTCCACAGTTCACTAGAGGTGTTCTCCTTAAGATAAACAACATAACATGTTGGGTAAACAAATTACAGCAGGGCAATTGACATGACAGAGCAAGGCATAATAATGCAATACTAGACATTCATGATCCTATGAGATTCGATTGGGCATTACAACAAGATACATAGACCGCCATCCAACTGCATCTATGACTAGTAGTCCACCTTTAGGTTATCATCCGAACCTCCTCGCAAGCAACGGATAACTGCTTTAAGCAAAGTGTGTAAAGTAAACAATACAATTTTTCCATGAACAAAAGATCGTTGTTTTATCCCTAGTAGAAACAACACATCTACAACCTTAGAGATTTCTGTAACTTCCTCAGATTCAATAGAGGCATGAACCCACTATCGAGCATAAATACCCTCTCTTGGAGTCACTAGCATATACTTGGCCAAGATAGCTACTAGAAACGGAGAGCATGCAAGATCTCAAACAACACAAACATGATAGAATCAATAAGACAAAACCATTAACCAATATGACATAGTAATCTCAATATCCATCGGATCCCCGCAAACACAACATGAATGATTACAAAGATGATCTTGATCATGAATGGAGCTCACAAGATCTAAACATGAAAGCACAAAGGAGGAGATACAACCATCTAGCTACTGTATGGACCCATAGTCCAAGGTAGAACTACTCACGCATCATACCGGAGGCTGGCATGGTGATGAAGAAGGCCTCCGGGATGATCTCTCCCCTCCGGCAAGGTGTCGGGAAGAGTTTCAGATCCCCCGATCTAGGGACGATGGTGGCGGCAGTTACTTAGGGTTTAGGTATCGGTGGGTCTTTATAGGCGAAGAGGGAGGCCGAGGGAGTGCCCGAGACGGCTGCACCCCCTAGGCGCGGGCCAGGCCTGGACGCGCGGCAAGGGGGTGTGGCCCCCTCGAGGCCCTCCTCCGTCTCGTCTTCTTCCTCTGTGTTCCCCACGGTAAAATATTGACTTTGGCTTTTGTCCCGTCCAATTCCGAGAATATTCATTTTCTGCCTTTTCTGGAACCAAAATATAGAAGAAAACAGGAAACTGGCACTGTGGAATCTTGTTAATAGGTTAGTCCTAGAAAACATATAAAAATACCTCAAAGTGCAGACAAAGCAAAGAAAAGTAGATACTAAACAAGCATGGGACATAAAAAATTATAGATACGTTTACGACGTATCAAAACCCAATGCTAACAAGTATGATGCAAACTCATAGGTGGATTGGGTTCCAAATATCACGCTTTTTTTGTCTCCACAATATATTCCCCCTCATTGAGATTCAGGTTTGTGGCATGAAGTAAGAAACATGTCAAGCTTTGAAAGGTCAACAATAGAAGCTTTCTTTAGATCCAAACCATGAGGTTTGTCATGGAACAATAACTTCTATTTTAACCAACTATTTCTAATCGTTTGTAGCATTTGTGTAGTCCCAAAACCTCCTGGCTTTCCCAAAATCCTCCAGGCACATGGAGCCATTGTGTTTTTTCTGGTATTTTCACCGTGACAATTGAGTAGGTTCCTACAGTCGCGAAGCTAGGGGCCTTACTTGGCATTTCTCTTGGGAACATATAGGTGCATATGTGATGTGTTTTTAGGCATTGATTCCACTGCTTGCAAACATTGAACCCCTCTTAATAGCTTCCGTACAAATCAACAGAAGTGAAATGTAAATATGAAATTTAAATACATTGTCTTCTTGTAACTATTTTGTGTGTGTGTGGGGGGGGGGGGGGGGGGGGGGAGATCAAACATTTCACTTTTACATACCATCCTTAGGGTCTAAAACATGTGCTCCTACTTGTAAAATAATTAGTCTCCAGACGACCTACCATTACAACTAGAACTCACATTGGTGCAAATATAGATGTCCTTTCAAATAATGTAGGTACTATCAATTTATATCACTAAATGTGCTAACAGTACCAAAATTGGAAATGAATATCCATGGTACCAATGCTTCAAGTAGAGCATTACCTTGTCGGTAAATGCGAAAAAAAATCATCAGCATTCCCCCCTCTCCTAATATGAAATGACATACCAATCACAACGATGACACAATAGAAGGAAAAGTTTGTCATACTATTTGTCGCGTATCGTGGAGATGAAATACCAAAGAAATTATCTACATAATACTAGATTTCTAACCACCCTGAAGACGAAACCGACAAACTTTCTCATACGAATAGTTCCGTACACCTTTTCGATGTGTCTATATATATGTTTCCCAACATTAAACGTCAAATCTTTGCAGATATACTTTCTATTTATGGTACAATTTTTGCACTCTCTGACATATGAAACGACATACCGGTTACCACACAGGGCGACAAGCTTCATCCTATTATTTGTCGCATCCCCTTGACATAAAACATCATATCTGTTATCCATTTAAATAACTAGATGTGCAACATTTTCAAGCACGAAACCGACAAATTTCCTGATACTAACGGTTCCGTACACCTTTTTGGATGGTCAAACCGTTTCCTAACATTAAAATGCCAAAATCTTCGATGCTAATACCTAGATCCCCTCCGCCGGTTAGCATGCGACATGCATCCCCTGCTACCTTTTTCTAGTTACATAAACCCTAACCCTAGGACCGACAATTTTTTTTTTTGAGATCCAATAGAATCGACAATTGTTGCCATTGAGTTGGACTAGAACACCACAATGTACTACTCTGCAGAAACCCCCTATAACTAACTAAAATGGGAATGGGACTAGAGCAAGATAATTTGTTATGCTATTTATTACAACTAGACCCTCTACTTACCTGCAAATCAACGAGTCATCATCTAGCACACGCACACCAACAAGGCACTCCGCCGCATTCTGATTCCCCTGAATCTACGCGCATACGTCCATACAGGACACGAGTGCCGCGCATCAGCGTATTTGTACCGACAAGCAAACCTCTCCATGGACTGCATACACCCGGTGCACATGGTCCAGAACGAAATCTGAAAATGTGTATTCGGAACGTTATAAGCGGGGACGCTCTCCTGACCGTCCGATGAGGTGTGGGCCCGGTAAAACGGACGGGCCGATGGGGCACCCTGCCTCTATATCAGCCCACCTGTCTCTGACGACACAGGTATCTCGCAGTTAGAGGCACTGACTGCTACCCTTCTCGCCCCCTTCTCTCTGTTTGTCCCCTGTCTGCCGCGCGCGAGTTTTCCTGCCGACATTGCTCCAATCCGACCTCCCAGGCCGAGATGATGGCGGGAGGGAGCGCGTACTTCGCCGGGGACCTGGCGGCCGCGGCGGGCTGGACGGCAGGAGGAGGCTACTCCGCGAGCTCCGGCCACGGCGGCGTGCCGCAGCAGTACTTCGTCCACAACGATGGCGGCGGCGCTCCATCGGCCTGTGCGACAGCAATCCCCGACGCGGGATCAGGCGTTTACGGCGGCATGGATCGCCCCACCAGCTTCGCCGGCTACGACGGCAGCGGCGGCGGTGGCGCCCCCATGGCGATGGCCGCGCCGGCTCGGCCGCCGCCGCCGCCGCCGCCGCGCGCCAGAGCAACCGGCGCGCTGTCCAAAGCCTCGTGGACAGCCGAGGAAGACGAGTACGTGCTGGATCGATCGGAACCGGAATCCTTTATGATCTTGCCTCGCCGATCTTCCCTGATCTCCTGCAGCAGCTTATTAAGTTCTTGTTATATATCTCCATGGTTGGTTTCGTGTGCAGGGCTCTGACGGAGGCCGTGCGGAACCACGGCCACGAGCACCGGAAGTGGGCGACGATCGCCCGGAGCCTCCCGGGGCGAACCGGGAAGCAGTGCCGGGAGAGATGGATCAATCACATGGACCCGGGGATCCAGGTAATCTCGCGAGATCTTTGGTCGTCGTCGGTCGTCCCTTGGTACACATACCATACTAGCAGCTTAATTTCAGGGGGAATTCTGATCATCCGTGATCGAGTGTGCGCTTGCCGATCGAGAGGAATTCCTTGTGGTTAATTAATCCGCTTGATATATACGTCCAAATGTTTTCTAGCTAGCTCCAAGTTTATTTCGTCCCGCACCGTTCGCGTAAGTGGATATTAACTCCCGGATAAATAGTTAGTACGTAGTCGTGTTGCGTGCGTGTCTTTACTATCATCAGTAAGTGCGCGCGGCAATTAGTTTCTTCATCTAGGCCACTAATTGATCACCCTGGTAATTTTATTTATTTGGAAAATTCACTTTGTTGTTCTAAATAGAAGTCTTCCTGCCGTGATATTAGCATTTTGAGACCTGTACGGAATTTGTAGTTTAACCCTGTATAAATAAAAAGTGTCACTACTGGTCAAGAAAAATGTGTCACTTGCACTTACGAAAATCAATATTGCTAGTTGACATGTTTCTGAAATGTTTATAATTCTCAGCCACTAATTGATCACCCAAGTAACTTTGTGTTGTTATTTATTTTTAATATTCAGGATGTCGTTTATTTCTAACTCATCTGAATTTGCTAAGTAGGAGTGGATGTGTCCCCACATTAGCATTTGAAATGTGTACAATATTTTGCATTTAATCCTATAATTAGAAATGTCACTTGCACACAACAATATCAAATGGATGATTGAAATTCATCTACAATTTGTGCACCATTAATTGGTTGCCAAAGTAATTTTGTGTTGTTATTTATTTGTGAAATTGTCATTTCTGCTTATTTTTGACTCGATCGAATTTTTAAAGAGTTGATATACATGTCCCAAAATTAGCATTTGAGATGTGGTATGATTTTTTTGGTTCAATTATATAACAAAAAATGTCAGATGCATTAAAATTGGTTTCTCTAATACATATGTTCTTAAAAGTTTGTGTTAATTATTTCTGAAGGTTATAAATTGTTATGTGTTCCTGAACAGGAATTGTATTAGCATCTTATATGCACATGGAATTTTGAGTTAAATACTCTAAAAATGAAATGAGATTTACACTTTGAGTAATCCATCTTGCTAACTGGCATGTGTGAGAAGTTTTTCTACTTCTCAACCACAGTTTATAACCCAAGTAGCTTGTTTCGTTATTTAACTTTAAAATTTAATTGTGTGAGTTCAGTAACGAGTCGATGTTACTGACCCAAAACTTTTAGGTGTGCTAAGAAAGCTTCAATTCTGGATAATATAAATAGAAATGTCACTTGCATTCAATGTTTTTGATAGAAATGTTCCTACCCTTACGTGTTGTTATCTGTGAAACTCTTGCTCATGCTTGTTTGTAAATTTTTCGAGTTTGTTAAACACGATTAGTGTTACGAGAACTGAGCATGCATATAAGTACATCCCCAAATAGGAATAGTCAAAGGTACTAGTATATTCTACTCTTAGTATGTTGTTTTCATGTGTACTCATATTGTTTTGCCAATCATTTGCAATGTTATGTTAGAAGGTAATTAACTCACAAATACTTAACCTGCAAAAGAAACTGCAATAAACTAATTGACATGTCCCTGAAATTTTGTAATTCTCATTCATTAATCGATCACCAAAGTAATTTTGTGTTGTTATTTATTTTTGAATTGTCGTTGTTGTGTCTTTCTTTGACTTGGCTAAATTGTAAAGAGTTGGACCCAAATTATCATTTGAGACGAGGGATAAAATTTTCGTTTCAATTATATAAACGAAAAATGTCACCTGCATTTAACAAAGTTTTCTTTGCAATACACAGATTACTAAAGTTTTACTTTATTTTTATATGAAGTTAATACTATATTTATATGATCCTGACTTCCCGTCCACAAATTAGGATCTAATATGTGAATGACAATTTTAGTTCAATCCAACAAAAAAGGAATGAAAGTTACACTTAGAATATACTCGATCTTGCTAATTGGCATGTCTTTGAAGCTTTTGTGATTCTTGGCCTCAATTGAAACCTAAGTAGTTTATGTGTTGTTATTTGATCTTCAAATTACAGCTGGTTCTTGTGTCTGATTTTTGGTAAAGAGCCGTTTGTTCCTGCTCCCTAAACTACCATTTCAGAGGTGCTACAGAATTTTCAATTCAACAATGTCACTTGCATTTAACATGACCCGCTTTGTTGATATATACACCAGTTCGTATGTGTTATATTTATTTGTGAAATTGTTTCTGTTTGTCATTTCTGACTTTCCTGAATTGTGTAAATAATTATTGCACCAGCAAAACAAAATGTGGACCGAGGCGGAGGACAGGGAGCTGATCGCGGCGCACAAGAGCTGCGGCAACCGCTGGTCGGTGATTGCGCGGAAGCTGTCGGGCCGGTCGGAGAACTCCGTGAAGAACCACTGGAACGCCACAAGGCGTAGCCTCAAGTCCAAGCGCATGCTCAAGAAGCGGAACTGCGAGCAGCCACCTCCCGGCCAGCTCTCCGTCCTCGCCGAGTACATCCGCAGCCTCGAGCCTGACATCGAATGGCCACCAGCAGTGTTACCGGCCGCCGCGCCCGCGCCGCCCACCGAGCCCGCGCCGCCCACCGAGCCGGATCACCAAACTCAGCAGGTTGGTCCAGACACCGCCGTTGCCGCCGCCGCCGCGCCGCTGGCCTACGCCGCCCCGGACGTGGCTGGCATGTACGACATGCAGCACTCCTGGTCACCGGACATTGACGCCGCCGCCGCCGGGTACCCGTACTACATCCCTCCCTACTCGCAGCCGAACTACTACCACCTGCCCTACGTCCCGCCGCCGTCGCAGATGATCAGCGACCAGGACCTGCAGGCGTACGCGAGCACGAACAACAACGTGAACCCGTTCGCCGATCACCAGCAGATCAACCTGCAGCCGGAGGCAGAGATGGACCGCGGGTCATCCACCAAAAACCAGATCGGCGACGCAGGTGGTGGTGGTAGTGGTGCCAGTGGCTGGTGCTACTTCGGCGCCGACGGAGCTGGCCCGAGCCGTAGCGGCAGCGGCGGCGGTCCGGACGACATCGACGTGGTGCAGTTGGCCTCGAGGGAGTTCGATGCGGCCGACCAGTACATACTCGACCACCTCACCAGGTTCTAACTGAGACATGCATGTGTGTGTGATTGCATTTGTCGGAAGACGGAAGAAGACTGTAAGGTAGCTGTGTGTGTGTTGTGCATGTAATTTGGTTGTTTTTAGTGTTTCGTGACAGTGCTTCTCTCGGTGGTCCATTTGGTGGAGAACCTTAATATATACTGTGTGCTGTACTTTTATTTATTAAAAAAAGAATAAACATGTTGTACTTGTACTTGACTGTTCCGTTTGATTTAGAGATCCACAGTGCATGCCATGCATGCGTGTTTTGCTCCGTCACTGATATGGCAGCGGCTCTAGCTCTCGTGGCCGCTGCAGGGTGCTCCCATGCATGTGTGCGGCACACTATTTTTTTTCTTAGGGGAAAAGGCTGTGATTTACTCCGGTTTTGCTAGTTCTCAGGCGCTTAAGAACTAGCTAAGTCTCAGTCGCCTTGATTACCATCGGATTTGTGTGTCAAGATTCGTATAGATTGCTTTGATATTTTTAGCGATGTGGAATTTCCAGGCTGAGACTGCGATGCGGCCGTTGTTGTGCGCGTGGGCTGCCGGCCTGGTCTTTCCGTGTGTTTGGGCTGCTGGCCTGCTATCTACTTTTATTCCATGCCTTTTTAGGAATAAAAATGAAAGTCAGTTTTATGTGGACGACTTATTTGTCCTTTCTAACAGTTTGCATGTTGGTCTATGCACAAGCCTCATTGTACGACTATGTTGGCTCTTTTTAGAAATTGTTTCTTTAGTGTTCCATTGGTAAAAAACGAAGGTATTTAACATAATTATTTTATTATTTTTCATTTTTATGTCTTTTTCTTCGTGTTTTCATTTTATTTATTTTGTTTTTTCTTTTCGCTTTTATATTTCCACTTTTCATTTTCTTCTTCTTATTCCTAATTTTAAATTACTTTTTATGATTAAGTTTTTCCGTAAACATGAAACTAGCATTTTTGGTTTTGCGTCATGATTGTTGTCAGTTACAATTAGGTTATAGCTAAGGTTTTTTAGTTGCACCTGAGTTACAACTAAGTTCTTCCAGCTGAAAGTAGCAAGTGATAACCAAATGCTTCTAACCCTTGAATAGACATCATGATGTACTAAATGTGAGTTGCAAGTTGATTGCAATCGAGATTTTCTTAGTTGTTTCTGGTTTGTAACTATTTTTTTCTATTTGCAAGTAGGTTGTAACTGCTAAATATATTATTATCTGTTGAATTTGTATCGTGATTCATGTTAGTTGAGAGTTATAAGTAGAATGCAACTGATAAAAAATGTTGCTATATGTTGGATTTGTACCGTGATTCATGTTAGTTGGGAGTTGCAAGTAGGTTGTAACTGATAAAAATGCTACTGTTTTTTGGATTTGTATCGTGATTTATGTTAGTTGGGAAATGGGAGTTGCAAGTGGGTGGCCAGCGTTGCACTCGCACGACGGCGACAACAACACCACCGGATCGATTTGCTTTTCAGGCTTCCCATTCTCTGTATTTCTCATCCGTTCTCTTTTATACAATTTTGAAAGATTTTTCTTGTGTGTTTTTCCTATAGAAATCTAGCGATGTTGACATACTAATTGCAGTGGTTTTGTTGCTCGATATGCCTACTGGTGGTCGCTTTTGTTCACATCATAGATATGATGAATTTGAGAAATATAGGTAGATGTACATGTTGAATCACACGCAAAATTAAAGGGACATGATTTCCATCATCCCGCGATACTCACTCTTTCTAGGAACTCACGAGCGAATCTTTTACCAATTGCGGTCATTTTTTCTTCGGTTTTGCTAGTTCTTAGGCCTGTGAATTATTTAAGTCCCAGACGCCTTTTTAACCATTGAATAATATGCTTTGCGATTTGTGCAAACTAGAGTTTCCGTTGTGTGCTTGTGTTCCGGTCGCGAGCGTTCCGTCATGCGCGTGCGTGTCGTGTGTGTTTTGTGGGCTGTGGCCGTCGCGCGCTTGTTTGTGGGTGTTTTCTTTTTCTTTTACTTTTTTCTATGTGCTATTTTTTGTGGGTTGTTTCTAGCAACACGCGATGGGAGCAAGAGAAATTTTGATCGGGGTGGTTTGGGGCTGTTTTTATGGGCTGATGCTGGTTTTTGTCAGTTTTTTCTGTACCATTTTTTATTTTATTTTTCACATGTTTCTGTGTTGTTTTTTGTAGTTCTTATTTGTGGTCGTCTTATTATGGGCGGCAATTTTTTTTTGCACTGGCAACATAAATATGTGAAGCTAGACTGCTAGGGCATTTTTTTTCTTTTTTTTTTGGTTTTTTTATAAAATTAAGATTATATTTAAGTATTTTTGAGTTGTAGGTTCAATCGAGTTTCAATTGAGTTTCTCAACCAGATAGTTGCAACTTGCTTGCAACCGGGGGACCCGTTGACGGGATAGTTTTGTAAGTTCATTTTGAGCACCCGTCTAGGGAGGGGGGGGGGGCAGTTGCAACTTGCTTGTAACTGAGCATCCGTCGGTATGGAGGGGGAGGGGTTTTGCAACTTACTCGTAACTAAGCTCTGCCAGGTCCTAGTTGAAACTTGTTTGTAACTGGGGCCCTACCGAGAGGGCCAGTTGCAACTTGATTGTAACCGGGGGGACCCTGTGGGCGGGCCAGTTGCAACTTGCTTGTAACTGAGCACCCGTCGGTGTGGAGGGGGAGGGCAGTTGCAACTTACTATATAATTGAGCTCTGTTGGGTCCCAGTTGCAACTTGCTTGTAACTCGGGCCCCGTCGAGGGGGGCAGTTACAACTTGCTTGTAACTGAGCACATGTCTGTGTGTGTGAGGGGAGGGAGGGCAGTTGCAACTTGATTGCAACTGGGGGGACCCCATCGGCGGTCCAGTTGCAACTTTCTTGTAACTGAGCACATGTCGGTGTGGAGGGGAGTTCAACTTGTTTGTAACTGAGCTCTGTCGGCTCCCAGATGCAACTTGCTTGTAACTGGGGCCCGTCGAGGGGGGGGGGGGCTAGTTGCAATTTGATTGCAACCGGGGGGGGGGCGTCGATGGGACCGAGGGCCAATTGCGGGGGATCCCGTTGACAAGATAATTGTAATTTGCTTTTAACTAAGCCCTATTGGTGTGGAGGGGGGAGGCAGTCGCAACTTGCTTGTAACTGAGCTCTTGCTAGGTCCTAGTTGCAACTTGCTTGTAACTGGGGCCCGCCGAGGGGGAGGGCAGTTGCAACTTGATTGCAACCGGGGGTAGGGGACCCTGTCGATGTGCAAGTTGCAACTTGCTTATAACTGAGCACCCGTCGGTGTGTGTGTGTGTGTGTGTGGGGGGGGGGGGGGGGGGGGGGGGGGGTAGTTGCAACTTGCTTATAACTGAGCCCTGTCGGGTCCCAGTTGCAACTTGCCTGTAACTAGGGCCCCGCTGGGCCAGTTGCAACTTGATTGCAACCGGAGGGACCCCGTCGGCGGGCCAGTTGCAACTTGCTTGTAACTGAGCACCTGTCGGTGTGCAGGGGGGTTTCAACTTGTTTGTAACGGAGCTCTGTCGGGTCTTAGTTGCAAAAATTTTGTAATTGGGGCCCCGTCGGGCTAGTTGCAGTTTGATTGCAACCAGGGAGGCATCGGCGGGCCAGTTGCAACTTGCTTATAACTAAGCACCTTTCGGTGTGGAGGGGGGTTTCAACTTGCTTGTAAGTGAGCTCTACCGGGTCCCAGTTGCAACTTTCTTGTAACTGGGGGCCCGCCGAGGAGGGCCAGTTGCAACTTGATTGCCACCGGGGGGACCCCGTCGGCGAGCCAGTTGCAACTTGCTTATAACTGAGAAACCGTCAGTGTGGAGGGGGAGGGCAGTTGCAACTTACTTATAATTGAGCTCTGTTGGGTCCCAATTGCAACTTGCTTGTAACTCGGGGCCCGCCGAGGGGGCCAGTTGCAACTTGCTTGTAACCGAGAACATGTCGGTGTGTGTATGTGGGGGGGGTGGGGGGGAGGGGCAGTTGCAACTTGATTGCAACCGGAGGGACCCCGTTGGCGGTCCAGTTGCAACTTGCTTGTAACTGAGCACCCATCGGTGTGGAGGGGAGTTCAACTTGTTTGTAACTGAGCTCTGTCGGGTCCCAGTTGCAACTTGCTTGTAACTGGGCCCCGTCGAGGGGGGCTAGTTGCAATTTGATTGCAACCGGGGGGACCCCTTCGGTGGGACCGAGGGACAATTGCAACTTGATTGCAATTGGGGGGATCCCGTCGACAAGCTAATTGCAATTTGCTTGTAACTGAGCTCTGTTGGTGTGGAGGAGGGAGACAGTCGCAACTTGTTTGTAACTGAGCTCTGTTGGGTCCTAGTTGCAACTTGCTTGTAACTGAGCTCTGTCGGGTCTTAGTTGCAACTTGTTTGTAACTGGGGCCCGCCGGGCCAGTTGCAACTGAATTTCTCCGGTGGTACAATGTTTCTAACAGAATTAATTTTCTAGCATAGCGTGTAAGCCGGTTTGTAAATCCTGCTTTAATTATTTTGAGTTTTGTCTATTTATTCCTACAGATTTTAGTGTCAAGGCCAGGGACGAGCGTCAGTGAAAAAGAATCAAGCCCAGCTAGCCTAGCAACCTCGCCCATGTAAAATAAAAACAATTAAGGATAACAATTCTGATGTACAATGGGCCAGGACAAACGTAAAAGGCCAACACAAAATAGAAACCTGTAGAACCGAAGTATATGAAGGATGGAAAGGATCGCTCATCGGCTCGACTGAGATTTAACTAAATCTCAGTCGCTTGTGAACTAGTCGCGCCCTTAATCAAAAGCAGAGTCTATAAAAAGTGCCGATACAATACAGTCCGTCGGACTACGAAACCAAGTCTTATACATAGCTTTATTTGAATAACCTTTCTTTGCCAACTTGTGGGCAACTACACATTAGCCGGGCGACGCATAGCTCGCACCTGAACCTGATCGAAGACTTCCAGAGCAGCTTTAAGATCTTCTATGAGAGGACCAACCACCGATCTTTCTCGCTCTGTTGTCTTTATTTAGTTTCTTCATATAGTATTTGCACAATCTAACTCCAATACGTATTTTCGACAACAATTTCCTTTGTTAAGTTTCACTGCTCGCCGACAGGCTAGGATCTCCGCTCCTTCTGAATCTACAGTAGCTCGCAAAAATGGGTCGCTCCTACAATGAAGGCGCCATTGTGGTCACGCGTGCGGCATACTTTTTTTGCATGGAATTTTGTGCCTATATATACAAATGTCACTCACACTTCGGAAAATCGAGTTGCCTCTCGGTTTGTACTGGGTTTCGCAAAAAACAATTGAGTTGCTAATTGACACGCGCCTGAACTTTTTGTAATTCTCGGTCACTAACTGATCACCAATGTGGAATTTCGCGCCTGTATATACAAATGTCTTGTTATTTATAGCATCAGAGATGTGAAATTGTGCAGTTCAGTTATATAAAGGAAGAAATGTGTAACTTACATTTAACACAAATATGGTTTGACTAACACAAAGATCCTAAAACTGGTGTAACTATTTCTGAAGTACGTAGATACTATTGTTATATGTTACCATCCCCAGATTAGCATCTGATATGTAAAAGGAACTTTGAGCTCAATACTATAAGGATGAAAATTTCATTAACCAATATTTCTAATTGGCATGTATATGAAGTGTTTGTAATTCTTGGTCATTGATAACCCAAATAGTTGTGTGTCTTCATTTAATTTTGAAATTGTACCTAGTGTTTATTTGTGAATTGTTTGAGTTTGGTGAAGAGTCGGTGCTTTTGTCCCCGAATTACCATTTGAGATGGGCTAAGAATTTTTTACAATTCAACCATGCAGATAGAAAATGCCACTTGCATTCGACATAATCGGTTCTGTTTATACACTTGTTCCCATATTTTCGTGTTATTTATTTGTCAAACTACTACACTTGCTTATACTTCCCTGAATTTGGTAAACATGAGTCAATGTTCCTACACCTAGATTACCATTTGGGATGCTTATGGAACTTTAAGTCCCACTTCATTGGATAAGAAGCGAAAAATGCACTTGTGATAATCAATCATGAAAATCGGTATGTGTCTTCTGAAGTTTTCGTAATCCTCATATACTAATTAACCACCCAAGTAATTTTGCATTGTACTTATTTGTGAATTGCTTATACCTTACGTGAACTTGTCAAAGAGTCGATGCTCTAGCAACCAAATTAGCATCTGATGTGTTGCGAAAATTATAGTTCAATCATATAAATAGAAAATGTCACTTGCACTTAACAAAATATGTGTTATTTATTTGCGAAATCGTAGTTTTTAGTTATCCGTGACTTGCATGAATTTGGTAAACATGATTCCACGTTCCCTTCTTGAGGTTACAATTTGGGATGCATATATTGTTGGGATTCGCATAGAGAAAACAAAAAAGTCCTACTGAAACCACTACGATCAATCTATGTAGACACACGTGATAGATTAGATCTAGAACTCACCAATAATACATCACAGATTCGTTCGTTGATGAAGAAGTTGATATAGATCTCGATGGATGAGAAAACTATGATCCCTATGAAGATATCCACACGTATGGTGATCCCAATCCAGCAAAGCTTTTCCATACAGAGCTCAGAAACACCGGGGTAACCAAGAAGTTTTGGGCCTGTATGGGTGAGAGATCTCACGTGGAGGGAGGGAGGCAACCAATAACATAGGGAATGAGTGTCTAGAGGGCTGCCCCTGAAGGAGATATACCCTAGAGGACAATAATAAAGTTGTTTTATTTGATATATCTCGAATGTTTATAACAATTTTGTATCATACTAGAACTATATATATTAAGTGGGAACATTAATATAAGTGTGATATTTAAACAAACCAAGTCCCTAATATCCTATAGTACTAGTTCATTGGGAAGCTGACGATCGAGGTTTCCCAATCATGGACTTAGCAACGTCAACTGACAACGAGGTAACTTCACTAGATGAATGATGTGATGGACACGCCCGACCATAGTATTGAATGTGATCCAGTCACATAGTTCAACATGACGATATCTAGCAAAGCATAGTGATTTAGTCCTTCGACCGTGAGATCATATTTAATCACTATCCCCCGCGACTGTTTTGATCACATCAACCATCATGACCGTAATTGGGTGACCATAAAGGTGTGTATTGGGTATTCCAAAGGAATAGGTTGAGGCGTATGTATCAAGATCGGGGTTTGCCTATGCGAGTGACGGATAGATACTCTAGGCCCACTCGGTGAGGTTACATCAATGAGCTTGCAAGCATGTGACTAGGTCACGAGGATGTAATATCACGGGAACGAGTAAACGTGTTTGTCAGCAACAAGATCTAACTAGATATGCCGATACTAGAGATCAGGTATTGGACAAACCAGGTATCGTAGTGCAAAGAAAATGAGACTCAACGTCTAAAAGGTTCAAGCGATCAATCAATTTGTAGAATGTGAAGGGGCCATCATGAATTTCTAGACACCATTGTTGTTCATTGATCAGAGATATGTCTCCATCATGTATGGGCATTACCGAACCGTAAGGGTGTCACGCTTAAGGGTAGAGATGGTGTGGGTTGATCCGCGACCGTAAGAGAAATAGGAAGAAGAGAGAACCAAAAATTTTCTCGAGAGACACGAAAGTGTTCAGAAGTTATTCAAAAGGAGTTTTCAAATAGAGAGAATTAAATAAAAGGAATTTAATAGTATTTAACTAATGGAATTGATTATTATATTTATTTATTGAATAAAATAGGGAAAAACCCCTACATGGGCCCTTCCTGGAAGGGAGAGGGCCCAAGAGGGAAGGCGGACAGCCCTACGAGGGCCAAGGGCGCGAGGGTGGGGGATCCAACCGTCGCCGGTCAGCCATGTGGGCTTGGAAGTCCACCCCACCGCCAGCCAGCTCCACCTCCACCTCTTCCCAAGTTTAGTCCCACCCCGGGACTTGGAGGGTGGCATGTTGTAACACCCTCAGATCGGCCCTATGCAAGTTTTAGCGACCCCGCCAAAGCCGCGTAAAAACATTTCAAAGGTGTTCACCAGACACTTTCGTGCGGGTAGAAAACAAAGTAATATCATTACACAATAGTCCACGATGAAACCCACAGAACATATATATACAACAGCGACTCAAAGAGTCAAGAATACAGATATACAATACAAAGATCCAAATCACCTTGAAAACGATACAACATCAGACTATAGACAAGATGAAAATGGGGCTAAGAGCCCTATAGAATAACCAATGGTGTCCATAACCCTGCCCAGGCCAAGCTGGAAGGGTAACCCTGCTAACGACGATGATCTCAAACCTGCTAAACAAAAGGGGTGCTGACAAAGGGCAAAGGAAAAATAGAGCGGTCAGTACTGAGGCCGGTACACGGTGAGACTTAGAATTCAGCGGTCCTCGCCTACATAGTTATGGTGGACTGAAGCGGCGGCGCAGCATGCACTAAACAACCTATAGAGACTCGAAATAACTGTCGGCTATCAGAGAGAGGTAAGAAAGACCTATGCAGGACCAACCTGATACTGGCACCAAACATACCCATTCTGGTATTTCTCCCTCGAGACCAAACTAGGAAGTCAATCGATGAACTCAGTTGGCAGTTTTATTCATTCCATTATAGTTTCAGCACTTACTAGTCAGATATAGATAGCATGAGTCATAATGATATCATAAGCAGTGGGTAGTTTTAGTTAACCATTCTGTCGTAGTTCACTTACTAGTTAGATATTAAAAGCATGAGACATCCCAAATACAGCAGTTCTTGGCACTTTTATTTGTATTCCATTATAATGAAGCTGATTACTGATCATCACAAAGTCAAATTTATAACACTGCTTTAGTTATAGTTTTCTATGATCGAGATACTGTGCTCCAGGTCATCCATAACCGTGGATATGACTTTCAGAAATATTTACCCTGCAGGGGGCCCAAATAGAAACACACGCATGATCAACCTCGGAAAAACCAAATAAAAAGTCAATGAGGCATCATGACAAAGCGTTCGCAAGATTCATAATTGATTTCAGGGGGCCACCCCGCTAAGCTACCTGCTACGAAGTTGGCCGGCTCCGCGACGGACACAGGGGTTTGCGACAATGGTTGTAAACGACTGGGAATTTGAAAGTGTAACTGGGCTTGTCGATACCGCGTAAACATTTTGTATTTGTTCCAAAACCAGACAGTAGTAAATACTCCTCGAGCAACAGTAGTAAATAAAGCAATAAAACATGGCATAAGTACAAGATAGTAATAATGCCCCAAACTACTTGTGGCCCCAAGAAATTAATTATGACTCAATCTAGGACTAAGGGGATTAATGGTCCCACACGCGGATAGTACGATAGTCAAAGAGCAGGTATCAAGTACTCGAGGTCCTACGGGATAGCAGTGAGCGTTTAAGAACCAAATCACATATATTGCCCACCGGTGCCTCTGCATTAGTTATAACTATTCCCATCATTTTAATATCAAGTTGTAATTTGATTCATGATCATATCCAACATAAAGCATATGGCAACCTTCCAACAGTTGTGGTACTTAATGACACGAAGCAACACCTGAGCAAGCGACTACGACACGCAAGGCCGACTATCTACCAAACAACAGGTAATAGACGGTGTCCAAGGCAATTTCGGGGCTGCAAGGGATATCACGGGTACGAAAACTAAAGCATCACAACATATATAGCAATAGATCAACATGAGGAAATAAATACTATAAAAGTAAGATAGGTAGAAAGGGGGAGAATGCTCCCCTAAAAACACTATCAAAGATTCATCCGAATATCGGGTCGACACTCGCATCAACTCATCGGCCTAATTCGTGAAGAAGCAGAACACTAGAAGAAACACCGGATGCACTATTTAATATTACGGCAGAAAATCGGGCATGATGCATGTATGATGCATGACATGTCAAAGGTGCGATGTAATTAGGCAATATTAAGTGTAACCGTGGTCCCGATAATTAATTAATAGGTTAATGTTGTTTAGATATCCACATTTTAAATTTTGTCTTAACAAGGCAAAACATGGCATCGGTTCACTACATAAATTTAAATGGAGCCAATATAAGACTAGAAAAGCCCGCATATAGTCTCCATATTCAATTATGAGGTGAATCGGCATAATGCCCTCAAACCAAGAAATATGTATGCAAGCATGTACAATTTATATATAACAAGTTATAATGTCATATTATAAAAATAGAGGCTCGGATAGGGGTCACACATCAAGGTACGAAGATCTTAGGAGCTGATAGCTGTGAGATTTGACACATTTTTTATGGTTTCTATTGATGGTTTTCGTTTGGATTTGAAGGTTTTCTAGCTTTACCCAACTCTAATACTTCGGTAGCGAAGAAAACTTGTTTTTAATGTGTGTTTCAGGTTCTGAACATCAACAGAGGATTTTAACAACAAAAACACAATATTCAGACGAAAACAAGCAAGTCCCTTTTTGGAAGAAGTTGGGGGAGGCATACAATAGCGTTAACGAGCAACTATATGGCGGTAATATTTTATCCGGCCGTATAGTTCCCGCCTTATAGTTGTCATAAGCTTCGTCTTGTTAAAAGGGACAACTTTCGTGAAGAGGCATGGGACGAAAACAGAACACACGAGCCGCCATACCATCTAGAAGGGAGAAAGAAGAGATCCAGAGAAGAAGGATAAGACGTTCTTCATCTCGCTCCATGATCTTCAACCTCCTAGCCACCACACCTCCATAGACATTACTTGTACTTGAGAGAGAGAGAGAGAGAGAGAGAGAGAGAGAGATCCACCTTGCAAGCCTAGGGTTTGAGATTGTTCTTCCCATCTTGAATTGTGTTGGATTTATTTCTGTTCTTATTATGGATCTCCACAGTAATATCAAGAAGAACCCCCTTTATTTAATTATATCGATGATGCTTTCTTCTCTCATGTGTGAGTAAGTTCCCTTGGGCGTGGGAGATGTAAGGGATTGGTAAGATGTGATGTGCCTATATAATTTCCATTAAGTTTATGGTTGGTTTTAATTACTATATTATGTGTGCTTGATTATTTGTGGGATGCTTAATGCTTGTTGTCCAATTAAGGGACCAGACAACATGATGTTTTGTTCTACATAGATAGAATCTTGTTCGCTAGCAGACCAGCGACCCCTAAGTGACACTGGGATATGAATGGGAAACTAGTTTGACTCGAGGATCACGAGGAACCACTGTGCTTATTGCATTAGTCCGATCGAAGGAGTTTAATTGCTAAGCAACCTGAAGGATCTTAATCGTCTAGTGACTGACCATGGTTGTGGTAACAGGCTAGTAGGATTATTGAAGTTGGGATGAAATCTACCAAGAGGAGTTCCAGCTAATTATGGGTTGCTCGCCTACACATATACTTATAAGATTACAATTATTACACTTACCACTCATCCACTTGGCACATTCACTATCACCATGAACTAAATCTCACCACGCCTAATTTGTCCTCCGCAGAAAACAACAAACAAATCGTTCTTTACTTTTATGCTTTTTATTTTTGAAGTTTACATTTTAGTTTTATTTAAATACTTTCCTTTAATCCAAATTCTATTCTTATTTCAACTAGTCAATTCGCTCGAAGATTTGTGACAACTTTGAGTGTGATAGAGACTTCACCCATAAACACTTACCTTTGGGATCCCTGTGGGATCGACATATTAACTTCGAAACTAGCTACAAACGATCTATGCACTTTTAGCCATCAGGATCTCAGAGGGGTGTGGGTTCAGTCTTCGGGGTCTCGATAATCGGATCCTTGAACGAGTTCATGGAATTCCAGGGAGGATACCTTGGCGTGTCGAGGGTTCAGGTTCGTTCTGATCCGCATCATCGAACGACCTTGTCGTTCTTGGGTTTTTGGCTTCGTTGTCGATGACGAACTGTTTCGAGCGGTGTCGTCTTGAGCCCGTGATGAAGTACTTCAGATTCTCGCTTCGTATGGCGATGGAGATCTTGAATCGACGTCAGTGGTTTTCAAGTACCTTATTTATCTCTCAGGTTCCCCTTCATGCATCGGGTCCATCTTCACACAGACACCACATCGAAGCCAAGTGGCATGTTTTGAAACATCCTTTGACGTGGAGGGGATGACCACGAAGCATAGGCATCAAACACCAAGGTGCCAGGACTAAGTCGAGGAGGACCGGACCACAGGGGCGACGTGGAGGACGACGCCGGGGATAAACAGGGGCCGCGGGCGCTTTGTCCCTAGGCTAGGAATGAGCGCGTTTATGCGCGGATGAGCAGCAACACGTGCGGCCTGCTGTAGGGCAGGGACGAACTGGAAGACAGGAGGGCTTCGGCCTTGCGGTGGAGCGGCAGCAGCGAGAACTCACAGAGGTGGCCGGAGGAAGGAGTGATACGTCATAAACTTATCTATAATTTTTTATGTTCCATTCTTGTTTAGTATCAACTTTGCTTTGCTTTGTCTATACTTTGAAGTATTTTTATATATTTTCCGGAACTAACCTATTAACAAGATGCCACAGTGTCAGTTGCCTGTTTTCTACTTTTTTGGTTCTAGAAAAGCCAGCAAATAAATATTCTTGGAATTGGACGGGACAAAAGCAAAAGTCAATATTTCATCGAAGAGAACACGGAGCCAGAAGACGAGACGGAGGAGGGCCACGAGGGGCCCACACCCCTTGGCTGCGCGGGCGAGGCCTGGCCGCGCCTAGGGGTTGTGGCTGCCTAGGGCGCCCCTCGGTCTCCCCCTTCGCCTATAAGAAGCCCCCGATACCTAAACCCTAAGTACCCGATCACATCTCCACGAAACAATCCGTAGCCGCCTGTAGAGGTCCCAACCTGATAAGATAGAGATCCCTGTGTTTACAATGCTAGTCCTTGGATCAATAGCTAGCATCCACAGTTTAAGATGTAATATCAAGAATCAAAGGTCATAGTACAACTTTATAACCATGAATAAAATAATTCATTATATCTTACATAGCTCATTTGGCTATCTCATTACAATGCAGCAGAAATAACTATATAGCATGGAGTCCTTCATCTTCAAAGTGCCACAGGCAATCATGTTGGTTGTAGATTTGTAATCCTATTCAATACACTTCACTAACATCAAACAAAACCTGCAACATAATAAGTTACAGCCACAAGGGTCAATACATTTGAATTGTATTGGCAAGTGATACTATGGTAGAGTAGTGGTATCTATCATCTATATGCATTTGCCTAAGTGGAGCTTAGGCTTTCTTTGCTTAAAATAAGGTTTTCCTTATAAGTTGAAAACACTAAGTTTTTGTTTGTCAAAATCACCCAAGGCATCTACCAATGAAAATTGGTGATCCTTTACCCTTGTTCAACCACAAGCTTTTAACTTAGAAATTGGGATGAGGAGATCCTTGATAGCTTCCATGTCTTGATGCTCAAATTGTCCATTGCCGGGGAGACGACTAAGTACTTAGATTTTACTCTCTCGAGAGGTGGTGCACTTTCCCCACAAGACTCGACATGCATCGAGACAAGATCTTTCAGAAGCCTTCCCTTAGACCAAAATGGACACGCTCCAAACCTATCACCCCTACCACCAACTGTCCATCTGGCTAATTTATTGCAACCTATATGATCCAGGAAGAGCCAATATTGCCATGTGGCTGCACTTGAAGCTTCTCAACATTTGACATCTCAAATCTCTTTGTTCCTGGGTGGCATTCCACAAGTGAGATACACAGGGTAGGCCATGAAAATGGGGCCCTGGTAACCACTCAACAAAAATCCATCCAAGCAATTACCATTCTACCTAGGTGATTCATGCACTTAGTAGTTTTATTAAGCAAAAACATAAGTCAAAAGACTTAGAAAAATTTCCATAGCATATATATAAACCACCCTTGTTTGCTACTAGCTAGGCTAAGCATGATAGTAGTAGGAATATTAACTTAGGTAAAATTATACTAAGGCATCATCTACTAGGATTTCCCGTGGCATAGTTAACATATAGAAAATTTCATGCAAGTCCTACTTAGAAATATCAGTAATGCATAGTGAAAATAATAGGACAAAATGTATGAAGCACCACTTGCCTTTTTGGTAGAGAATATAGGTTCACTCCTTGATCTTGCAATAGTCACACTCTTAAAAGTTCACTACAATTCAATCAAGCAAGGCACAACACAAATTCAATCTAGCATTCAAACAATTCAGCACATAAAATAAAGAAAACAAAACAATGCATGCAAGCATGCAAAAGATTGTTTTATTGGAAAAGTGGTTTCTAGTAAGTTATAAACATTTTTAAAACACCTATTGGTCATTTATAAAAGTGGCAAAACCATTTGAAACCAAGTTAGTGAAAATAGGCCATTTAAATTATTTTTGTTTTGTTAGAAATGATTTAAATCAAAGTAATATTTTGTAGAGTTAGACAAATATGTTTTTTAAACACAATGTTAATGTTTTAGGGTCAAAGTGTTTAAAGGAAATCAATTTACAAGAGGTTTCACCCAAACCATTTTTAAATCAAAGCAACATTTTATTTTACTAGAAATGCCTTTAATCAAAGTAATAATTTTATAGGGTTGATCAAATACATTTTTAAATCCAAAACTTTGTGTTTATGGTCAGAGAGTTTGAATCAAACCATTTGCAAAAGGTTTTACTCAAAAATCATTTAAAACATAATCAACAATTTTTGTTTTACTAGAAATGCTTTTATTCAAGGAATAATTACTTATTGTCACAAAATATACTTTTAAATCCAAAAGTTAGTTTTTATGGTCAGTAGGTTCAAAACAAAGCATTTGCAAAAGATTTTACCCTAAAAACATTTCTAGATTAAATTTTATACACAAAATAGACCTAATAATGTTTCTGCAAAAACAACCAATTTTATAGAAGCAAAATACTAAACTAAGGGCATGGTTGCAAAGTTTGCATTTTTCTGAATCCAGTGATATAAAAATTGCAAATTTTGGACATGTAGATCCAAAGTTATGAATTTTACAAAATCTAATATCTGTTTTTAAAACAAAACACATGCCACATGTCTTAACCTCATTGGGCGATACCGCTTCGGTTGGATCGACTAACGTGGGCTATTGGATCTAAAGTGAATCGCACGACACATATCATTTCGTACCCCTTCGTTAAGTGAGTCTATCGCATCGCTTGGATCTGAATCCAACGGCTCGCATCTACTGGTCATACAGTGGCGGCGCTGGCGATGGTGGACGGCGGCGGCGCGCTCGGGCAGAAGTGTTCCAGCGAAACTAGGAAGCATGGGAGAGGAAGGGGAGAATTACCAGGTTTGTCGTGGAGTGCTGATTCTCGAGGTGGTCGTCGAAGAGCAGGGGGTGTACTGTGTTGTCGACAATTGCTTGCCGGAGCTAGCGACGACGTCGGGTGCGTACTGTTGTCAACAGGGGCGAGGCTACAAGGCACGGGAGAGTGAGGTAAAAGGTCCATTAGATGCGCGAGAGAGAGGAGAACATACGAGTGTCAACCAGAGGGGAGGGGGCGGTCTGTGCTTACGGGGAGAGGTCGCCGGAGTGGGCACAGTCGACGACGACGCTCTGTTAAAGACGAAGTCGAGTATCTGTAGGGTTTCGTAGCATGGAAAACAAAAATTTTCTATCGCATACAAACAAACAAGCCAAGATCTATCTACTAGATTGTAGCAACGAGTTGATGGAATAACTTACCCTCGAAGATTCCAAAGTGTTTAACGAGAGCGGATTCTCGTGGGTGATGTAGTCGTACTCTTCCCGATTTCAAGATCGTGTAGACGATCCTTCCGGCTCTGCGTTCCGGCAGCGCTCCCGCAGCCGGTCACACGTTCGGTACTCGACGAAGACCTTCCTCTCCCTTGTTCCAGCAGGCAGCGGAGGTTGTAGCACTCTCCTCGCGATTCCGGCAGCACAACGGCGTGGTACCGGAAGTAGAGGGGAGATCCCGCAGGGCTTCGCCTTAAGCCGGAGAGAGTATGGTGGAGTATGAGATAGTACTATTAGTGGTCTAGGGATTAGACACACTAATTAGAAGGCTCTAAACCGAAGGCTAGGACAATTAGAAGCTCTAAACCAAAACGGCTCTAAACCGGAGATTAGAGGATAGGAACTTGTGTGTCTAGAGGAGGAGGCCCTGCCCCTCCTTTTATAGGTGGAGGGGGCGGCCAAGGGGAGGGGAGTCCCTCCCCAAGTGGGCCTTGGTTGGCGCGTCGGCTTGGAGGGACTCCTCCCCCAAGTCGGTCCCAACCACCTCTTGCTTGTTTCCCACAGTTTCTTGTTTTAGCCGTTTGACTTTCAAACTGGACATTTGACTTTTCTGTTTTAGGATTCAATTTAATCCTTTATTTGGAACAGCAAGAACACTTAGTACATGATGCAATCATTCCAATATGCAATGACACATTCATGTACCCCTTCCCCCCCGGAGTGCTGGACATTCCAGAACCTTCTAGAACATTCCCGATGAAAACACCGGAATCATTTCCGAACTCCGAAACGGGACTTTCCTTATATGAATCTTATTCTCCGGACCATTCCAGATCACCTCGTGATATCCCGGATCCCATCCGAGACTCCGAACAACATTCGGTCTCTTTCTCATAATACCATAACTACTCAAACAACGTTGAATCCTTAAGTGTGTCTCCCTACGGTTCGTGAGTTATGCGGACATGATCGAGACACTTCTCCGAACAATAACCAATAGAGGAATCTGGAAATTCATATGGCTCCCACATATTTCTACGATTACTTTGCGATCGAATGAACCACTTACATACGATACCAATTTCCCTTTGTCTCACGATAGTTTACTTATCCGAGGTTATGATCGTCGGTATCTCTGCATACCTAGTTCAACCTCGTTACCGATAAGTACTCTTTTCTCGTTCCCGTGATATGTGATCCCTTGTGAGACAATCACATGCTTGCAAGCTAATTGGATGACATTCCACCGAGAGGGCCCAGAGTATATCTATCCGTCATATGGATGGACAAATCCCACTCTTGATCCATGTGTCTCAACCAAAACTTTCCGAACACTCAATGCCACCTTTATAGCCACCCAGTTACGGTGTGGTGTTTGCTGTCATCAAAGCATCCATCCGGTAAAGGTGATATGCATGATCTCATGGTCGAAGGAATTAGGTTACTATGTATCAGAAAGCATATAGCAATTGAACTATTGAAATGACTTGATCTTTATGCTACGCTTATCTATAGGAGTATGTCCACCATATCATTCTCCTAACGATATGATCTTGTTGTTGATAACATCTCAATGTTCATGATAGGGAAACCACAATCATTAATCAACCAACAAGCTAGTGAAGTATAGAGGCTATACTAGGGACTTCAAATTAAGTTAACAAATCACACAAGTATCAATGTTTCCTTGTTAATACTATTATAGCATGAATGTAAACATTTATCATAAACACAAAGATATAATAATAACTACATTTATTATTGCCTCTAGGGCATATCTCCAACAGTATCTGGGGCGCGCGCGTGCAAGCGGGAGATACTGGCAGACGCGGGAGACGCTGGCGAGCAAGCTAGCAAGCACTAGGAAGCAGGGGAGGGTCTGACTTCGCCGAAATTTGCACTGAAGGTCGCCGGAGACAGAGGTGGTTCGAGGTGGAATCAAGGCAGCCTGGCGGCTCTCTGGCAACGGTGTGTGAAGGGAAAGAGAGGAGAGAGAGGTGATTAAATGGGTGAGGTCACAGCCTAGAATTACTCATGTATTCAAACGAATTGAAGCCTCGAATCAAATGGCAGAAACGGTCACGAGGGAAGAGGGGCGTCGTCAGCGGACGGGTGAGAGAGACGATCCCTACGTGGCATGGGGTCTAGTCGTCAGTGAGGTGAGGGGTACAGGTTTGAGTGAGAAAACGATTTGCATGGAGGGGAGGGAGTGGGCTGGTTATTGGGCCTGTTGGGCCAGGGTTAGATTGGGCTGCTTCTTTCTTCTTCTTTTTATTCTACTTCCTTTTTCTATTTTTCTGTTTTGAATTCAAACTCTCATTTGAAATCAGATTTATTCATCAAAACTTTTCAAAACTTTTCAGTAGGTTTTATACTGTTTATAAATGTGTTTTAAAGTCCATTTTAGAATAATTTCTTTTATTCTTTTATGGTTTATTATTTATTTAAATTAGACACTTGTCTTTATTTAAATAAGGTTTTAAATATATTTTCAAACTTCTATTTGAATTCCAATTTTTACCAAACCTTTTTAGTAGGTTTTATTTATTCATTAGAGTAAATAATTCACTTTCAATTATTTAAAATATTTTAATATGATTTAATGTTCATTTAAATTGGGCATTTGTCTTTATTCAAATAAAAATGAAATATGGTTTTAAACCCATATAATTTTTTATTCAAATAATTCTTTTATTCTTTTTAAGTTGATTTGATAACTTTTAATCCTCTTGGAAATTTCCATTATTTTTCCCATGATTTAATTAATCATTTATATTAGGAATTTTTGTCTTCATTTAAATATAATTGAATTTGGTTAATGCCATATAATTTTTATCTCAATATTCTTTATCCCTTTATTTTATTTGGATTATTTTTATTCCATTTGCTTATGGATTTGGCCAAGATTTAATTTGTCCTTAATTATTTCTTATTTATTTATTTATTTGCCTTATAAAATCCATATCTTTTTATTTATAGATCCAAAATTGGTGATTCCAATTTGTATAATTTTATTTATTATTTGTTTATCCTTTTTAAATCTTTTTAGGATTATTTTGCTCATAATTTGGTATGGATTTTAGATAGGAGATTTATTAGCCTTGGAAATTATTTCCTTTTAACCTATTAAATTCATAAGTTTTTATCCATGGCTCCAAATTGAATGAAACCAATTTCTATGGTTTTATAATATTTTTATTTATCATTTCTGATCATTTATAATTGTTTGTTGATAGATTTTTATATGGATCAAATCCATAGTCCTTGAGAGATCTTGGGAATGATTTTCTTCCATTAGGGTTTTAGGGTTTTGGTTTATTTTCCCAAGTTTAAAATTTCAAGATACATTCTTTGATGAATGTATTTCACTTGATTGAAATTTTGTTGGATTCCCTTTTCATTCAAATTTGTTCAAGAAGGGTTTTGATGTTTCCATTTATAAACAAAAAGTTTCTTTTCACCCTAAATTTAAACAATTATTTCTTTTGTTTATTTATTTTTCACATTTCAAATTTTGGAAAATTTTGGGATGTGACACCGCTGCCACCAACTTCCCTAGATCGGGGGGATCTGAAGCTCTTCCTGGCACCCTGCCGAAGGGGGGAGATAATTCTGTAGGCCTTCTTCATCACCATGCCAGCCTTCGGTATGATGCCCGAGTAGTTCCACCTTGGACTATGGGTCCATACAATAGCTAGATGGTTATTTCTCCTCCTTTGTGCTACCATGTTTAGATCTTGTGAGCTCCGTTCATGATCAAGATCATCTATTTGTAATCATACATGTTGTGTTTGCGGGGATCCGCTGGATATTGAGATTACTATGTCAGATTGATTAATGATTCTATCTTGTCTTTTTGATTATTGATTCTATCATGTTTGTGTTTTTTGAGATCTTGCATTCTCTCCGTTTCTAGTAGCTATCTTGGCCAAGTAGATGCTAGTGACTCCAACAGGGAGTATTTATGCTTGATAGTGGGTTCATGCCTCTATTGAATATGGGGAAGTGATAGAAATATCTAAGGTTGTAGATGTGTTGTTGCTACTAGGGATAAAACAATGATATTTTGTTCATGGAACAATTGTATTGTTTACTTTACACACATTGCTTAAAGCAGTTATCCATTGCTTGCAACTTAATACTGGAGGGGGTTCGGATGATAACCTGAAGGTGGATTACTAGTCATAGATGCAGTTGGATGGCAGTCTATGTATATTGTTGTAATGCCCAATCAAATCTCATAGGATCATGAATGACTAGTATTGCATCGTTATGCCTTGATTTGTCCCGTCAATTGCCCCACTGATGTCTACGCACTTCTATTCTTGTAGACAGTTGTTAGGCCTCCAAGTGGGGAGGTTTGTAGAACAACAACAAGTTTCCCTTAAGTGGATCACCCAAGGTTTATCGAAATCAGGGAGGAAGTGGTCAAAGGTATTCCCTCTCAAGAAACCCTGCAATCAAGATACAAGAAGTCTCTTGTGTCCCCAACACACCCATACACTTGTCAGGTGTATAGGTGCACTAGTTCGGCGAAGAGATAGTGAAATACAAGTGGTAACAGTGCCAGCAAATAGTTTCTGACTTGTTGTTGACGTGGAGTAACAGTGCCAGAAAATACTTTGATAGAGCTTGACGGTGAGGTAAAGACTAAAGCAAGTCAACATGCAACAGATCTAGTAGCAAACAGTGTTTCAATGTTTAGAAACAAGGCCTAGGGATCATACTTTCACTAGTGAACACTCTCTCATATAAATATCCTCTCCTCATGATACTACTCTTAACTATTCTCCGGTTGAACACTCTAATCATTGGTAGGGCTATAACAGCACTACTTAAAGTCCGCCTTCCCCAATCTAGATAACCCCACACTGTCACCTTGAGTGCTAGATAGTTCCAACAAACACCACAATTTCATAGAGACATCCAACTCCAAATATAACTCATAACAAATATTCAATCTAGCCAAAGTGCCACTCACGGTATGCCCGCTGTCACTTTCACACACGTGGGGAAAAGCATAGATCTATTAAAGCACAAAGAGTATTTAGGTAGACTCGAGACTAAGTGCCACCATGGCGTGCACGCTGTCACTTTCACACACATGGGGAGAGCAGAGATCTAATGAAGCACTTGAGTAGCAAGGTAGGTCTACTATATTACAAAGCTCATCACCACAACATGATCATGCATAGAGAGAGAGATGAACACATAGCTACCGGTAGAGCCCTTAGCCTCGAGGAAGAACTACTCCCTCATCATCATGGGAATCAGCAACGGTGATAAAGATGGCGATGGAGATCGATGGAGATGGCTCCGAGGGCACTTCCCCATCCCGGCAGGGTGCCGGAACAGAGACTTTTTGTCCCCTCGAATCTACCCTTCGGTGGCGGCGGTGCTATGGAGGTTTTTGTGGATTTTTCTAGGATGATTTAGGGTTTTTGGGTCGGAGGCTTCTTATAGGCAAAGGGGGAGGCCGAGGAGGCGGTCAGAGGGCCCACACCCTCCCCATGCACGGGCCAGGCTTGGCCGCGCCCAGGGGGGTCTGGCCACCCTCTGGTGCCTCTCCGTCTCTCCTTCTGGATTCGTTTCCCTCACGAAAAGTTATTAACTTTGGCTTTTGTCCCGTCCAATTCCGAGAATATTGATTTTCTGCCTTTTTGGAACCAAAAACAGAAGAAAACATGCAACTTGCACTGTGGCAACTTGTTAATAGGTTAGTTCCAGAAAAGATATAAAAACACCTCAAAGAAAGACAAAGCAAAGCAAAGTAGATACTAAACAAGCATGGAACATCAAAAATTATAGATACGTTTCTGACGTATCAAGCATCCCCAAGCTTAACTCCTGCTCGTCCTCGAGTAGGTAAGTGATAAAAGAATAATTTTTGAGGTGACATGCACCATCAAAACCAAGATAAAACATTTGCAAGCATTGAAATCTGGGATCAAAGAACTCTAAACATGTGCATGAAAGATGAAGTTCTAACAATAAGACAAAGTAACTATGCATGCAACATGAACGACTACAAACAAAGATCATGAATAACATGCATTGAAAAACGTTTGTTTGTTTCACATACAGAAAATATAGCATAGTGGCAATCAGCTTGTCCCTCATAGAGTAGCAAATAGATGCATATGAGACCTTCAAAGTTCACAAGGGTGACTAGAAACAAGTATCACAAGAACAAGTAATATCACAATATGCATCAATCAATATGTTTTGGGACACTGCACATAGAACTAAGAATGGCAACTATGCTCACTTAATGGTGCCTAAAGGTAGAAGGTGAAGACTCAATAAAATGGTGGAATAAAGGCCCTTCATAAAGGGAAGCAGGGATTTCAAGTTTCAAAAAGAGCTTCCAAAAATTATGGTACTTGATAGCTTTTAGCCCTCGTTGCCCCTATCGTAAGCATCTTGAAGTGATTAAGGTTAAAGTGAACAAACTATGGAGTATATGCTTGACAAAGTATAAGTTAGCAATCTCAAGTCCCTTGAATACGAGGGCCACACATCATGGTACTCAACTTCAGCCACCTGTAAGTTCTTGTCACTTTAAGTACATGCGTATCATAGATAACCGCCAATGGGGTACCCCTTGCACATGGTACGGGAGCTATCCCATAACCAAAATGACAAGGCAAGCGGACAATGAGCATCTCAGCGATCTTTTTATTTACTATATGCATAGATTTTTATTGAGGATGCTTCATAGATTGCTCATTATGGTGATGCTGCAAGTTTCCACCATGATTAGGCATGGCTTAGGGTAGTGGCCCGGGCGTTTCTCTAACACAAAATACAAACTCCATGGACTTACAAGCTCCCTCTTTATTTCACACAGGTGACATCCATAGACAAAAGAGCATGATATCAACTGAGTACAAAGTACAAGTGCAATGTTGAAAACGTTCCCCATGATAGCATGGTTCTGCTAATTCCAACGTATAAGTGCAAGCATATACAACAGAGATGACACAATGGTTCAAGTTTATTAGGGGCAAAGAATATAAAGTGTGCCATCAAGTTTGTGAGGGCTTTAATCACTAAGTTTTCAGATAAAAAAATAGTTTTTAATTGGAAGATAGCTGAAAACAAGAATATACTTGGAATGGTGTAACACACCATGCATAGGAATTTATAGTGGACACTTTTGGAATAACTTGGTTTCTTGGGAGTTGGAAGCATGAGTAGAACTTACTCATACAAGTGGAGGCTAGTAAAAGACTGGGAGCAACCAACTAAGAGAGCAATAATGGCCATAATCATGCAGAGCGGCAAAACATTACTAATCAAAGCATAGAATGGTACCACAAGTCAAGGACTAAATGATCATAAAATATATGGTGACTTGTCATAGTCATAACATGGTGTGAGCATGTGCCAAGTCAACCCAAACAAAGCATGAAAGGAGAATACCACAATACTATGCTTTTGCATGCTAAAACAATGCATAATTTCTTCAAGGCACACTAAGCAATCCCAATTGTTTGGAACAAAACATGCTACAACAATAATCACTAAGCATAAGGTCAAAATAACACCTAGCATGTCATGCTAAAGTCTAAGTCACATTCAATGCAAGCTCCTCTTGCACTTCAAGCAAGAACTTACTACTCCTTTCCAACACCAAGCAACTTATTTGAAACAACTCCTAAAGATAATAATCAATAAATATCAGTGAGCATGGCCCACAAATCCACAAAGAAGAACTAAAAAGTTCTAAGCTGAAAGCACAAGAAAACTAAGAACAAACGAAACGCTAGCAAAAGAGAACACTCATATAACAATAAGAGTGAAAACTAGAGTGTTCTAGGCAATGAAAACAGAGTGTGTCTCTATCCAAAAGAAGTGTGATGTAATCCAACCAACTTACTCAAAGAAACTAAGCAAATGAAAACAAAAACAAAAACTAAGACGCTCCAAGAACAACACAACTATGCATGAAACTATAAAAACGAAGTGTCTAGAAAGACCTGGGATTTTTGTTGATAAAGAAGGGGATGCCTTGGGCATCCCCAAGATTTGATGCTTGTACGTCTTGAATATTTCTTGGAGTGACACGGGATGGAATCACGAAGCTTGAGCTTTTGTCTATTATTCATCTCATTGCATCATTCTTTCTCTACACCTGAAATGTTTCCTTCATACAAAACTTCACACAGTCTTCATTAGCAACATTAGTGTATTCAAAAGATAATAAACCTTTAGGCTCAGCTTTAGAACAACAAAACTTTTCACTAAAAACACAAGCTACTGTAGCAACTCCTTCGAGAAGCAAATGCAAATAATGGCAGAAATCTGTCAAAACAGACCAGCTTCTAGAAAGTGATTTTTTCGAAGACCTTCTATTGCTAAAATAAAAAAGTGATTAACTAACAAAAGTTATCTAACATACTGGGGGATTTATTCATAAATTTTCAGCTCAATACGACTTACAGAGACTCCTCATGAATGTTTATGGTGGAGGACAGAAATCTGTTTCGGGACAACAACTCCCCAAATCTTACTTCCCTCTCATTAGAGGTCATTCTTGGCACATAAAGAAAACAAAAAGGATAAGTAGAGGTCATTACTGAAGTAATAAATTCCAAGACTCAAGAAAACTCTTGGGTTATCTCCCAACAAGTACTTTTCTTTACCGCCTGTAAGTTAGGCTTGATAGTTTGAGAAGATGCTCACATAAGAAATATCAATTGAAGTAAAAGAGAGCATCAAGAAGCAAATTCAAAACACATTGAAGTCTAACCCACTTCCTATGCATAGGAATCTTGTAAAGAAACAAGTCATAAAAGCACAAAGCAACAAGCATAGGAAAGCAAAACAAGTGCAACTTCAAGACTTTCAACATAAAGAGGGGAAACTTAATATTTTTGAGATGCATAAAACCATGTTTCCCTCTCTCATAATAACTTTCAGTAGCGTCATGAATAAAATTAACAATATAACTATCACATAAAACATTCTTATCATGAGCCACATGCATAAAATGATTATTACTCTCCACATAAGCATAGTCATTCTTATTAATTGTAGTGGGACCAAATTCAACAAAATAGCTATAATTATTATTCTCATCACCATAATCATCAAATATAGGAGGCATATTGTAATCACAATAAATCTTCTCCTCAATAGTAGGTGGACTAAAAATATCATACTCATCATTGTAATCATCATATATTGGAGGTTTGGTATCATCATAAGCAATAGAATAGCTATCTTCCAAAGCTAGGTAACTAAAAAGATCATTTTCATAAAAACTAGCTTCCCCAAGCTTAGACGTTTCCATAGCATTAGCAATAATGGTGTTCAAAGAATTCATACTAATAAAATTGCTATTAGCATGCAAATAAAGCTCCATAGGTTTTTCTAATTTTCTCTTCAAACACTTTGTGTCCTAACTCAAGATAAATGCTATAGAGCTCTCTATTTTTGTTGTTGTTTTCCATTAAGCCTAACTAGTGAAAACAACAAACAAAAAGACAAAATTGCAGAACCTAAAGGAAATAACTTCGAGCACTCACACCGGAGGATGTGAATACCTTTTAGCTTACCTCTCCGGCAACGGCGCCAGAAAATATCTTGATGTCTACGCACTTCTATTCTTGTAGAAAGTTGTTGGGCCTCCAAGTGCAGAGGTTTGTAGAACAGCAGCAAGATTCCCTTGAGTGGACCACCCAAGGTTTATCGAACTCAGGGAGGAAGTGGTCAAAGGTATTCCCGCTCAAGCAACCCTGCAATCAAGATACAAGAAGTCTCTTGTGTCCAGGTGTATAGGTGCACTAGTTCAACGAAGAGATAGTGAAATACAAGTGGTAATGGTGCCAGAAAATAGCTTCTGACTTGTTGTTGACGTGGAGTAACAGTGCCAGAAAATACTTTGATGGAGCTTGACGGTGAGGTAAAGACTAAAGCAAGCAAACATGCAACAAATCTAGTAGCAAATGGTGTTTTAATGTTTGAAACAAGGCCTAGGGATCATACTTTCACTAGTGAACACTCTCTCATATAAATATCATCTCTTCATAATACTACTCTTAACTACTCTCCGGTTGAACACTTTAATCATTGGTAGGGATATAACAACACTCCTCAAAGTCCGCTGTCACATCCCAAAATTTTCCAAATTTTGTAATGTGAAAAATAAATAAATGTTGAAATTTAGGGTGAAAAGAAACTTTTGTTTCAAAGTGGAAACATCAAAACCCATCTTGAACAAACTTTGAATAAAAATTTGAGTCCAACTAAATTCAAATCAAGTGAAATTCATTCTTCATAAATGCATCCTGAAATCTAAACACTTGGAAAATAAACCAAAACCCTAAAACCCTAATGGAATAAAATCATTTCCAAGATATCTCTAAGACCATGGTTTTTGATCCATATAAAGATTTGTCAACAAACACTTATAAATGATCAATAATGACAAATGGAAATATTATAAAACCATAGAAATTGATTTCATTCAATTTGGAACCATAGATAAAATCTTATGAATTTAGTAAGATCAGGAAAATTGAATCTCCAAAGCTAATAAAGTTCCTATCTAAAATCCATACCAAATGGTGATCTAATAATCCTAAAAGAGTTTTAAAATATAAATAAATATCAAATAAGATTTTACAAATCGGAATCACCAAGTTTGGTCTATAAATAAAAAGATATGGATTTTATAAGATAAAGAAAGAATTATTAAAGGAGGAATATTTAAAGGCCAAATTAAATCTTGGCCTAATCCATAAGCAAATGGAATAGTTATAATCCAAATCCAAATAAAAGGATAGAGAATTTTCAAATAAAATAAAAGGGCATTAACCAATTCTATTTCTATTTGAATAAAGACAAAATCCCTAATAGAAATGATTAATTAAATCAGGGAAAAATAATTGGATTTTACCCAAGTGGAATACAAGTTATTTAATTAACCTAAATAAAATAAAAGAATCATTTAAATAAAGTTATATGGAATTAAAACCATATTTGAGTTTCATTGGAATAAAAACAATTGCTCAAATTAAATGATTAATAATCATTATAAAATACTTTAAATAATTCAAAGTAAATTATTTAAACACCTCATTAAATAAATAAACCTACTGAAAAGGGTTTTGTGAAAAATTGGAATTTAAATAAAGGATTGAAAAATATATTCAATCTTATTTGAATAATGGCATATGCTTATTTTAATAAGGAATAAAACATAAGAAAAATAAAAGAACTATTCCTAAAATAGTATTTAAAATGCATGTTTAAACAGTATGAAAATATACTGGACTTTTGGTAAAGGTTTGAATTCAAACTAGGTTTGAAATCATTTAATCAAAATCAAAACAGAAAAGATATCAGGAAAAAGAAAAATGAAACAGATCAAAAAAAAGGAAAAAACAGCCAGCCCAGCCAGCAAGCCCAGCCCACTGGCCCAGCTAGCCCATCTCCCCCTCCTGCAAGAAAAACGATTCACACCAACAGTTGAACCCACGGAGTCTATGACAGCTAGGCCCCACCTCTCCTCTCTCCCTCTCACTGACTAACTAGGCCCACATGTCAGTCGTCGTTTCCACCCCTAGCGACCAGTTCTTCCTCTCTCCCCCCGTTTCTGGCTTGATCTTCACGGCTTCAATTCGCATTAACACAGAGGCCGTTACTCACCGTGATCACGCCCTTCTAAATGCCTCCCTCCCCTCTCCATTTCCCCCCAGACACCACATCTCGAGAGCCCACAGGCTGCGCTAATTCCTCTCAGCACCGCACTATCTCCGGCGACCGTTTTCAGTCGATTCCGACGACGCCGGCCCGCCCCGCTGTCCCTGGCCTCCATGGGACATTCCCCATCTCCCGGCAAACCTCTCCGTAGCGCCAGCTCGCCTGCGCAAGCACCGTAAGCTTGACAACGTCTTTCTAGAGCAGCGTCGCCGTTTGTCTCCTCTCCGGCAACACCCCTGGTAACATTCTGACCGCCCCTCTTCCTTCTGATGACACGCGTATGACCAGTGACCTCGTCCGCAACTAACGCCGTCGTTTTCGTGTCCTAGCTCGCACCGTAGCGTCGCCACCATCTTCGACAGTGAGCATCCGTCGCCAGGAACTTCTCCGGCGAGTGATTAAACCCGTTACTGTGCGCCCCTCCTTCGGAAAAGACTACCCCGAGAGTCAGCGCTTCGCGGCGAGTCTGGTAAGCCCCTTATCCCTCTCCCGCGCACCCTAGCTTTGCCGGAAACACCGTGGCCAGAACGCGCCGCCGTAGTCCACCGTCGCCGCGTCGCCCTTCTTTGGTCGATACGATCTGGAACGTCGGATGTAGATCTGGTGGATAGGATAGAACGAGCAGCGAAGAGGTATCGTGCGTCCTATGCCGGGCGATGTTAAGTAGATCCTACGGTCCACATTGCCTAATCCGAATGAAACGGTATGGGCCAATAAGAACCTTCCACGTGGCTTGAGTTTTGTTTTAAAAACAGAAAATGTTCTATTAGAGGTTAGAGTTTGTAAAATTCATAACTTTGGATCCACACGTACAAGTTTTGCAAATTTTATATCAATGGAATCATCAAGACAATTACTTTCCAACCATGCACTTTGTTTAGTAATTTGCTTCTGTTAAATTGGTTATTTTTGCAGAAACTTTTGTAGGCATAATTTGAATATAAAATTCATTCTAAAATTACTTTTGTGATAAAATCTTTGGCAAATGGATTTTTTTGAACCTAATGACCATAGAAACCAACTTGTGGATTCAAAAATATATTTTATAAACCCTATAAAAACTATTACTTTGCTAAAGGCATTTTCAACAACATAAAATATTGGTATAAAAATGGTTTATAGATAAAACCTTTTTGCAATGGTTTCAGTACTAAACACTTGACCTTAAAACACTAGCATTTGTGTTAAAAATATATTTGGTAAACACTAGAAATATTCTTTGGATTTAAATCATTTCTAGCAAAACAAAAATGATTTAAAGTGGCCATTTTCCACTAACTTAATATCAAATGGTTTTACCACTTTTGCAAATGACCAATAGGTGTTTTCAAATGTTTATAACCTATTAGAAACCACTTTTCCAAATAAAACAATATTTTGCATGCTTGCATGCATTGCTTTGTTCCTATTATTTTATGTGATGTTGCTTGAATGGTAGATTGAATATTGCTTGCTTGGTTGAATTGTAGTGGAAATTGAAGAGTGTGAATATTGCAAGATCAAGGAGTAAACTTATAATTCTCTACCAAAAAGGCAAGTGATGCTTCATACTTTTGTCCCATTATTTTCACTATGCATTAGTATATTTCTAAGTAGGACTTGCATGGGATTTTGCTAAGTATAAACTAGGCCATGGGAAATCATAGTAGATGAAACCTTAGTAGAATTTTCCTAAGTTAAGATTCCTACTATCATGCTTAGCTTAGCTAGTAGAAAACAAGGGTGGATTATAATCCTGCTATGGAATATTTCTAAGTCAAGGACTTGTGTTTTTGTTTAATAAAACAACTAAGTGAATGAATCACCTGGGTGGAATGGAAAGAATGGTTTGTGTTGAGTGGTTATGCAAGTCCAGTATGCTGGGGAAAACTTGGGCATCACCAAGTCCAGTATACTGGGGAAAACTTGGTATCTCACTTGTGGAATGCCACATAGTAATAAAGATATTTGAGATGTCAAATGTTGAGAAGCTTCAAGTGCAGCCACATGGAATTATGGGCTCTGCCTGGATCATATAGGTTGCAATAACTTAGCCAAATGGACAGTTGGTGGTAGGGGATGATAGGTTGGAACGCGTCCATTCTGGTCTAATGGAAGGCTTCTGAAAGATCTTGTCTTGGTGAAACCAAGTCTTGTGGGGAAAGTGCACCACCTCTGCAGAGTGTAAAATCTAAGTACTTAGCCATGTCCCTGGCAAAGGACAATTTGAACATCAAGACATGGAAGCTATCAAGAATCTCCTCATCCAAATTTCTAAGTTAAAAACTTGTGGTTGAACAAGGGTTTAAGGTTCGCCAATTTCTATTGGTGGTTCCTTGGGTGATTTTTGACAAGCAAAAACTTAGTGTTTTCAAATGATAAGGAAAATATATTTTGAGCAAAGCAAGCCTAAGCTCCACCTAGCCAAATGCATATTGATGATAGACTCCACTATACTACCATAATATCACTTGCCAATACAATTCAAATGTATTGACCCTTGTGGCTGTAACTTATTATGTTGCAGGTTTGTTTGATGTTAGTTAAGTGTGTTGATTAGGATTACAAGTCTACAACCAGCATGATTGCCTGTGGCACTTTGAAGATGAAGGACCCCATGCTATAGTTATTTCTGCTGCATTGTAATGAGATAGCCAAATGAGCTATGTAAGATGTAATGAATTATTTTATTCCTGGTTATAAAGTTGTAATATGACCTTTGTTTCTTGATATTACATCTTAACTGTGGATGCTAGCTATTGATCCAGGGACTAGCATTGTAAACACAGGGATCTCTACCTTATTAAAGGTTGGGACCTCTTACAGATGGTATTAGAGAACTGTGTTTCCTGTAGGATTGTAAACCTAGGATTGGACAAAACCCCTTAGTAAAATAGGAGTTGTATTTGTTCCAAAACTTATTTTTGAAAACAATCTTGTATACTCTTCCCTCAACCTTTTGGTTTTAATTCTACATCTCTTCCTTTTCAACTTGATGGAGAAGACTCCAACATGAGCAAAGGATTTCACCAACTCAAGTGACTTCAACCTTAATTTCACCAAGGACTTCAACTTGGATATCACTAAGGACTACAAGTGAGACAAGAAATATTACTCAAGACTTGAAGACTAAAGAAACACAACTTAGAAGGAACCATCATCACCTTTGAAGTTTTGTGACCAAGATGCAAGGAATTCTCCAAGGATACAAAGGTCTCATTCAAGAAGAAACAACAAGGAGAGTGGAATGATCTCAAGTGAACCATATAGTTGAACCACCATATTTGGTTTAAATCAAACCCACCAACTTATGTGGTGTAGCAAAAATATTTTGTTGCCTAAAAAAATGTGCTTGAAACTTGTTGTTTGAGTGGAATGTTTGTTTGTGATTGCTTGCACATTGCTTGTGTGAAATTGTTGTGTGTGATTAGAATTATTTCCTTAGAAATATTTTGCCTATTCTAATCCCAATCCAACCCAAACAGATGACTAATCCAAGAAACTCCAACATCAAGAATGGTGACAACAACAACAACAACCAAGAGATGCACATGAGAGAACTCATAGTAACCCAAACCCAGTTGAACCAAGTGACAACTCAGTTTTTAGCCAACAACAATGTGTTAGATCCAACCATGCAAAGGTTTTTGGAAACCCAAACTCAATTGATGCAAAAGGTGACAAATCAAATGATCAACATGGGAGACAACCCTTCCCAAAGAGTTTGTGTCAACAAGGATGTCAAGGATGATATTCTAGAAGGAACCCAAGCTTGTAATGTTTGTGGAGACAAGGATCACACTTCCAAAGAGCATGAAGATAAATGCCCCAATTATGAAGAGAAACATCCAACTAATCAATGCCCCACATCTCAAGCTACTTGTTTCCTATGTGAAGGAAATAATCATGTCCCTATCCAATGCCCCATCTATTCCATAGTTCAACAAAGTAAACAAGGTGGAGTGCATCAATAAATTGTAAACCCCTATGAGGGAACAACTCCTACCAAGAAGGATGAGGACAAAGGAAAATCTCAGCTTGCACCTCCAAGCAATATGACTCACCTTGATGGACAGAAGAAGAGACATATGTATTATCCAAGAAAAAAATTAAGGAGACAAGGAGACTTTCCCACCTTTGAGGTGAGATATGAAGAGCATGAACTAGAAGAACTCCTAGCTTTGGAGAAACCCAAGAAGAAGAAGGACAAAAGCCAAGTGCAGTGTTGCCATTGCAAATAAATGGGACACTATGCCAATGAATGTGTAGAGAAGAAGAAAAAGTATAAGGAAATTATCCAAGTGTGGTGCAACAACTGCAAAGAGCTAGGCCATTATGTATCAACTTGTCCACAGAAGATATGTGAAGAACTCAACCTTGTTACATGTTACAATTGTGGTAACCAAGGACATTATGCAAGCAATTGTCCAGAAAAGATGAAGCACAAGATGAACAAGCCTATGAAGTATCTCAGCCTTGTCACATGTTTCAAGTGTGGAAACAAAGGAAACTATGCAGATGTTTTCCCAGAGAAGTTTCATCAAGATCCCAAGCAAGCCAAGATGTAATCTAGTGGAAAAAAATTTAAGGGTGGTAGTACCCTAGTTGCTTTGAGCCAACTTGTAACCCTATCTTTCCCAAATCTCGGGACGAGATTTCTTTTAAGGGTGGTAGCCTGTCACATCCCAAAATTTTCCAAATTTTGTAATGTGAAAAATAAATAAACAAAATAAATAAATGTTGAAATTTAGGGTGAAAAGAAACTTTTGTTTCAAATTGGAAACATCAAAGCCCATCTTGAACAAACTTTGAATAAAAATTTGATTCCAACTAAATTCAAATCAAGTGAAATGCATTCTTCATAAATGCATCTTGAAATCTAAACACTTGGAAAATAAACCAAAACCTTAAAACCCTAATGGAATAAAATCATTTCCAAGATATCTCTAAGACCATGGTTTTTGATCCATATAAAGATTTGTCAACAAACACTTATAAATGATCAATAATGACAAATGGAAATATTATAAAACCATAGAAATTGATTTCATTCAATTTGGAATCATAGATAAAATCTTATGAATTTAGTAAGATCAGGAAAATTGAATTTTTCCAAAGCTAATAAAGTTCCTATCTAAAATACATACCAAATGGTGATCAAATAATCCTAAAAGAGTTTTAGAATATAAATAAATATCAAATAAGATTTTACAAATTGGAATCACCAAGTTTGGATCTATAAATAAAAAGATATGGATTTTATAAGATAAAGAAAGAATTATTAAAGGAGGAATATTTAAAGGCCAAATTAAATCTTGGCCTAATCCATAAGCAAATGGAATAGTTATAATCCAAATCCAAATAAAAGGATAGAGAATTTTCAAATAAAATAAAAGGGCATTAACCAAATTCTATTTGAATAAAGACAAAATCCCTAATAGAAATGATTAATTAAATCAGGGAAAAATAATTGGATTTTACCCAAGTGGAATAAAAGTTACTTAATTAACCTAAATAAAATAAAAGAATCATTTAAATAAAGTTATATGGAATTAAAACCATATTTGTGTTTCATTGGAATAAAAACAATTTCTCAAATTAAATGATTAATAATCCTATTAAAATACTTTAAATAATTCAAAGTAAATTATTTAAACACCTCATTAAAAAAATAAACCTACTGAAAAGGGTTTTGTGAAAAATTGGAATTTAAATAAAGGTTTGAAAAATATATTCAATCTTATTTGAATTATGGCATATGCTTATTTTAATAAGGAATAAAACATAAGAAAAATAAAAGAACTATTCCTAAAATAGTATTTAAAATGCATGTTTAAACAGTATGGAAATATACTGGACTTTTGGTAAAGGTTTGAATTCAAACTAGGTTTGAAATCATTTAATCAAAATCAAAACAGAAAAAGATATCAGGAAAAAGAAAAATGAAACAGATCAAAAAAAAGGAAAAAACAGCCAGCCCAGCCAGCAAGCCCAGCCCACTGGCCCAGCTAGCCCATCTCCCCCTCCTGCAAGAAAAACGATTCACACCAACAGTTGAACCCACGGAGTCTATGACGTCTAGGCCCCACCTCTCCTCTCTCCCTCTCACTGACTAACTAGGCCCACACGTCAGTCGTCGTTTCCACCCCTAGCGACCAGTTCTTCCTCTCTCCCCCCGTTTCTGGCTTGATCTTCACGGCTTCAATTCGCATTAACACAGAGGCCGTTACTCACCGTGATCATGCCCTGCTAAACGCCTCCCTCCCCTCTCCATTTTCCCCCAGACACCCCACCTCGAGAGCCCACAGGCTGCGCCAATTCCTCTCAGCACCGCACTGTCTCCGGCGACCGTTTTCGGTCGATTCCGACGACGCCAGCCCGCCCCGCTGTCCCTGGCCTCCACGGGGACATTCCCCATCTCCCTGCGAACCTCTCTGTAGCGCCATCTCGCCTGCGCGAGCACCGTAAGCTCGGCAACGTCTTCCCAGAGCAGCGCCACCGTCTGTCTCCTCTCCGGCGACACCCCTGGTAACATTCTGACCGCCCCTCTTCCTTCCGATGACACGCGTATGACCAGTGAACTCGTCCGCAACTAACGCCGACATTTTCGTGTCCTAGCTCGCACTGTAGCGTCGCCACCATCTTCGACAGTGAGCATCCGTCGCTAGGAACTTCTCCAGCGAGCGATTAAACCCGTTACTGTGCGCCGCTTCTTCGGCAAAGACTGCCCCGAGAGTCAGCGCTTCACGGCAAGTCTGGTAAGCCCCTTATCCCTCTCCCGCGCACCCTAGCTTCGCCATAAACACCGTGGCCAGAACGCGCCGCCGCGGTCCACCGTCGCCGCGCCGCCCTTCTTTGGTCGATACGATCTGGAGCGTCGGATGTAGATCTGGCGGATAGGATAGAACGAGCAGCGAAGCGGTATCATGCGTCATGTGCCGTGTGATGTTAAGTAGATCCTACGGTCCACATTGCCTAATCCGAACGAAACGGTATGGGCCAATCAGAACCTTCCACGTGGCTTGAGTTTTGTTTTAAAAACAGAAAAGGTTCTATTAGAGGTTAGAGTTTGTAAAATTCATATCTTTTGATTCACACGTCCAAATTTTGCAAATTTTATATCAATGGAATCAGCAAGACAAGTACTTTCCAACCATGCACTTTGTTTAGTAATTTGCTTCTGTTAAATTGGTTGTTTTTGCAGAAACTTGTGTGGGCATAATTTGAATATAAAATTCATTCTAAAATTAATTTTGTGATAAAATCTTTGGCAAATGGATCGTTTTGAACCTACTGACCATAGAAACCAACTTGTGGATTCAAAAATATATTTTGTGAACCCTATAAAAACTATTACTTTGCTAAAGGTATTTTCAACAACATAAAATATTGATTTGGTATAAAAATGGTTTATAGATAAAACCTTTTTGCAATGGTTTCAATACTAAACACTTGACCTTAAAACACTAGCATTTGTGTTAAAAATATATTTGGTAAACACTAGAAATATTCTTTGGATTTAAATCCTTTCTAGCAAAACAAAAATGATTTAAAGTGGCCATTTTCCACTAACTTAATATCAAATGGTTTTACCACTTTTGCAAATGACCAATAGGTATTTTCAAATGTTTATAACATATTAGAAACCACTTTTCCAAATAAAACAATCTTTTGCATGCATTGCTTTGTTCCTATTATTTTATGTGATGTTGCTTGAATGGTAGATAGAATATTGCTTGCTTGGTTGAATTGTAGTGGAAATTGAAGAGTGTGAATATTGCAAGATCAAGGAGTAAACTTATAATTCTCTAACAAAAAGGCAAGTGATGCTTCATACTTTTGTCCCATTATTTTCACTATGCATTAGTGATATTTCTAAGTAGGACTTGCATGGAATTTTGCTAAGTATAAACTATGCCATGGGAAATCCTAGTAGATGAAACCTTAGTAGAATTTTCCTAAGTTAAGATTCCTACTATCATGCTTAGCTTAGCTAGTAGAAAACAAGGGTGGATTATAATCCTGCTATGGAATATTTCTAAGTCAAGGACTTGTGTTTTTGTTTAATAAAACAACTAAGTGAATGAATCACCTGGGTGGAATGGAAAGAATGGTTTGTGTTGAGTGGTTATGCAAGTCCAGTATGCTGGGGAAAACTTGGGAATCACCAAGTCCAGTATACTGGGGAAAACTTGGTATCTCACTTGTGGAATGCCACCCAGGAATAAAGAGATTTGAGATGTCAAATGTTGAGAAGATTCAAGTGTAGCCACATGGCATTATGGGCTTTGCCTGGATCATATAGGTTGCAATAACTTAGCCAAATGGACAGTTGGTGGTAGGGAATGATAGGTTGGAACGCGTCCATTCTTGTCTAAGGGAAGGCTTCTGAAAGATCCTGTCTTGGTGAAACCAAGTCTTGTGGGGAAAGTGCACCACCTCTGCAGAGTGTAAAATCTAAGTACTTAGCCATGTCCCTGACAAAGGACAATTTGAGCATCAAGACATGGAAGCTATCAAGAATCTCCTCATCCAAATTTCTAAGTTAAAAACTTGTGGTTGAACAAGGGTTTAAGGTTCACCAATTTCTATTGGTGGTTCCTTGGGTGATTTTTGACAAGAAAAAACTTAGTGTTTTCAAATGATAAGGAAAATATATTTTGAGCAAAGCAATCCTAAGCTCCACCTAGCCAAATGCATATAGATGATAGACTCCACTATACTACCATAGTATCACTTGCCAATACAATTCAAATGTATTGACCCTTGTGGCTGTAAATTATTATGTTGCAGGTTTGTTTGATGTTAGTTAAGTGTGTTGATTAGGATTACAAGTCTACAACCAACATGATTGCCTGTGGCACTTTGAAGATGAAGGACCCCATGCTATAGTTATTTCTGCTGCATTGTAATGAGATAGCCAAATGAGCTATGTAAGATGTAATGAATTATTTTATTCTTGGTTATAAAGTTGTAATATGACCTTTGTTTCTTGATATTACATCTTAACCGTGGATGCTAGCTATTGATCCAGGGACTAGCATTGTAAACACAGGGATCTCTACCTTATTAAAGGTTGGGACCTCTTACATCCGCCTTCCCCAATCTAGCTAACCCCACACTGTCACCTTGAGCACTAGATGGTTCCAACAAACACCACAATTTCATAGAGACATCCAACTCCAAATATAACTCATAACAAATATTCAATCTAGCCAAAGTGCCACTCACGGTATGCCTGATGTCACTTTCACACACGTGGGGAAAAGGATAGATCTATTAAAGCACAAAGAGTATTTAGGTAGACTCAAGCCTAAGTGCCACCATGGCGTGCACGCTGTCACTTTCACACACATGGGGAGAGCAGAGATCTAATGAAGCACTTGAGTAGCAATGTTGATCTACTAGATTACAAAGCTCATGACCACAACATGATGAAGCATATAGATAGAGATGAACACATAGCTACCGGTAGAGCCCTTAGCCCCGAGGAAGAACTACTACCTCAACATCATGGGAATCAGCAACGGTTACGAAGATGGCGATGGAGATCGATGGAGATGGCTCCGGGGGCACTTCCTTGTCCTGGCAGGGTGCAAAAACAGAGACTTTCTATCTCCCGAATCTCCCCTTCGGTGGCGGTGGCGCTACGGAGGTTTTTGTGGATGTTTCTGGGATGATTTAGGGTTTTGGGGTCGGAGGCTTATTATAGGCGAAGGGGGAGGCCGAGGAGGCGGCCAGAGGGCCCACACCCTCCCCAGGCGTGGGCCAGGCTTGGCCGTGCCCAGGGGGGTCTGGCCACCCTCTGGTGCCTCTCCGTCCCTCCTTCTGGATTCGTGTCCCTCACGGAAAGTTATTAACTTTGGCTTTTGTCCTGTCCAATTCTGGGAATATTGATTTTCTTCCTTTCTGGAACCAAACACAGAAGAAAACATGCAACTGGCACTGTGGCAACTTGTTAATAGGTTAGTTCCAGAAAAGATATAAAAACACCTCAAAGAAAGACAAAGCAAAGTAGATACTAAACACGCATGAACGTCAAAAATTATAGATATGTTTCCGACGTATCACCCACTATAATTTGTTTACCCAGCATGTTATGTTATCTTTCTTAAGGAGAACACCTCTAGTGAACTGTGGACCCCGGTCCAATCTTTACCATTGATACATCTTCCAATATTACTGTTTACTTTCTGCAAGCCACCATTACCTTCCACACCATATGTTTAATCCTTTGTTTTTAGCAAACCAGTGAGATTGACAACCTCACTGTAAGTTGGGGCAAAGTCTTGAGTTTGTGTTGTGCAGGATTCCAGGTTGCTAGCAACACCTTTGATGTTGTTTCCTTCCTCCTACTAGTTCGATAACCTTGGTTTCATCACTGAGGGAAAACTTATTGTTGTGCTCATCATACCTTCCTCTTAGGGTTTCCCAACGAATCCCTATAGTGATCTGAGCTCATCAAGGATTTTTCTGGCGCTGTTGCCAGGGAGTAAGGACAACTTCACAAGGGGAGTCTTTCACAACCACTCGCTTTACTTTGTGTTTGTTTTGCTTAGTTTTTTTATTGCTTTGTTTTGCTTCATTCCTTTTATTGAAAGAAAAAATTACAAAAAAAATTACTTTCCTTTGTTTTGTGTTCTCTTATAAAAACACAAAAAAAATTAGTTTCTACTCTAGTTGCTGCTGCTGTTTGCTTGCTCCACTTTTGCAAAAATGAATTCTGCTGAGAACACCAAGTTGTGTGACTTCACTAGCACAAACAACAATGATTTCCTGAGTACACCTATTTCTCCACCTGCTCCTGATGCTACCTTTTATGAAATTAGACCTGCTTTGTAGAATCTTGTTATGAAAGAGAAATTTTCTAGTGTTAGTTCTGATGATGCTGCTGCCCACCTTAATAGCTTTGTTGAACTTTGTGAGATGCAAAAATATAAAGATGTAGATGGAGATATTATTAAGCTCAAATTTTTTCCTTTTTCCTTAAGAGGAAAATCTAAAGAATGGTTGCTATCCTTGCCTAGAAATAATATTGATTCTTGGATTAAATGCAAAGATGATTTTATTAGAAAATACTATCCTCCTGCTAAGATTATATATATGAGAAGTGAGATAATGAAATTTAAACAACTTGATAATGAACATTGATGACCCACAAGTATAGGGGTGTATCATAGTACTTTTGATAAATAGGAGTGTCGATCCCAACGAGGAGCAGAAGTTGTTGACTAGTGGGCGGAGCAGGAAATCTCTATAAATACTTAGCAAACGGATTTTTAGGGGTTTTCTGATAAAGCAAAGAAATAAAGTGCAAGTAAATAAGACAGCAAATAATTGCAGTAAGTGGCCCAATCCTTTCTTAGCAAAGGACAAGCCGGTGGAAATACTAATGAGGACCAAACGTTCTCGAGGACACATGTGAATACTGTCAAGTGCGTTCGCTTCATATAGCTGAGTAGTATTCTTTGGTTTTATAAGTGTTGTGTGGGTGAACCTATGCTAATGTACCGACCTTATTGGATTAATACATACTTGTGATTAAACCCCTTGCAAGCATCCGCAACTACAAGAAAGCAATTAAGATATAAACCTAACCACAACCTTAAACACTAAGATCCTACACTCCCTTGTGCAATGGTTTCCTAACAGGTGTTCAGGTTTCTGTCACTTCGGCAACCCCACAATTAGTAGCCAAATACACAATGCATTCCCCTAGGCCCATAAGTGGTGAAGTATCATGTAGTCGACGTTCACATGACACCACTAGAAGAATAGCACCACAACTTAAATATTAAACCATTGAATAATACCTCGACACAAATACACTACTAACAACATGACTCCTCCCATGTCCTCAAGAACTAAACGAACTACTCACAAGACATCATATGGATCAAGATCAGATATGATATGATGATGGATAACAATCTGAACATAAACAATAATTCAATGGTTCCACTAAAAAGCATCAACTATAATAGTAATCAACACCGGGAAAGTTTCCCCTAAGAACTATGCAAGATTCAACACAATTGTTACATCGGGATGGAGTGGTGATGATGGTGCTAGTGGATATGATGGTGTGGATGCTGATGATGATCCCGATGAAGTCTAGCTTGATGATGGTGTTGATGGCGACGATCTCCCCTCTCTGGGAAGGAATTTCCCTGGCAGAAATCTGTCTGCCGGAGAGCTCTTTCTCTCTCGGTGTTTTCCGCCCTGCAGAGGCGGCAAAATCTTTCTATGGTTGCCTCCCCTCGTGTATTAGGGTTCCGAGGATAAGATATAGGCGAGAGGGTGGAGCCAGAGGTGGGCCAGGGTGGACACACCCCCTGTAGGCACGACCTAGGGTGGCCAGTGCCTTGGGGGTGTGGGCCCCCTGTGGCCCAACTCCGCATCCCCTTACGGCATCCTTCGTCTTCAGGGAAAATAGGATTTTCCATAGTTTCTCTGGTATTTTTCTGATCTTCGCGAAATTGCATCAAAACACCGCTTTTTCCATCAGAATCCTGACTCCGGCAGTTCATCCTCCAAGAATCATCCAACATGCAAAAACATATGAAAAGACATAAGTAACACCTCTTAATATGAAATATGTCAATGAATAGAGGCAAATTATTATATAGAATGGTGATGCAAATTGGACGTATGAACTCCCCCAAGCTTAGACCTCGCTTGTCCCCAAGCGAAAACTGATCTTAGTGAACATGTCCACAGGTTTATGGAGTAAAGTGTCAATAAAAGAATACGGACAAGGAGCATCACACTTACCAATACACAACTCATAGAAGAAAGCATCTCACCATTATATAACTTAGCTTGCAACAAATATGGGAGTCACAATAAAGATGCATAAAAGATAAATCATAAGTGGGATTGGCAAACTTTGTTCTTGGTCAGAGAACAGCTGGCAAAAAGTTTTCAAGCAAAGCTTTTGTAAAGAAGTTTACAACAGGAGTACTCTTTTCTCAAACATAAAAGGTTTTTCACAATGATGGTTTTCAAAGTAATACTCATTTAGATAAGAGTCTTGTGCAAACAAGTACGATAAAGAACATGATTGAATAAATCATCATATGAATGCTTGAAACACAACCACTCAAATGCTTGCTGGAGATAGAGATGAATAGGTTTACTGACTCAACTTAGAAGTAGGAGAAAGGCCCTTCATAGAGGGAAGCAGGGATTTCAAATTCATAAAGATCTTTCAAAATATTATGGTACTTAATAGCTTTGAGCTCTGATTGCCCCTATCATAAGAACCTTGAGGTTATTAAGGTTAAAGTGAACAAAGATGGAGTATATGTTGACGAAATATAAGTTTGCAATCTCATGTCCCTTGAGTACGAGGGTCACTCCTCATGCTACTCAACTTTAGTTATCGGTAAGTTCTTGTCATAGTAAGTACATGCGTATCATAGAGAACCGCCAACAGGGTACCCCTTGCACGTGATACGGGAGCTATCCCATAATCAAAATGACAAGGCAAGCAGACAATGAGCATCTCAGCAATCTCTTATTTACCATGGGAAAATGGTGTTTTTCTCTCTTTCCTGTTTTCAATATGTCTCTCTTATTTTTTTATATAAGAAGAAAGCTTCATAGATTGCTCATTATGGTAATACTGCAAGTTTCCACCATGATTAGGCATGTATTAGGCTAGCGTCCTAGGCGTTTCTCTAACACATATACATAACTCCATGGACTTACAAGCTCCCCTTTTATTTCACACCGACGACATCCGGAAACAAAAGAGCATGATATCAACTGGGTAGATATTTACAGGTGTTGAAAGCGTTCCCCGTGATAGCACGGTTCTGCTAATACCAACGTATAGATGCAAGCATATACAACTTCAACGACACAATGATTCAAGTTTATTAGGGGCAAGAAAATAAGGTGTGCCATCAAGTTTGTGAGAGCTTTACTAACTAGTTTTCATGTAACAAAATATTTTTTAATTTGAAAGATAGATGAAGCTTGGGAATTTGCTTGGAATAGCAATAGTGCTAATAGGTAGATATGGTGGACACAAATGACACATGTTTTGGTTTAAGGGATTGGATGCATGAGAAGTATGCCCTCTCAATACAAGTTTTGGGCTAGCAAAGCTAGGTAGCAAGCAAAAGAGTTGAAGGAAACAAGCAAACCTACAAGTGATAAAGCCAAACATGCAATCTTCCTTGAAGACACAAAAGATATTGAATAAAGAATACTGAGCTTATGATCCAATCAAGAAAGAAAATAAATGATACAAAATACCTGTAAGACTTTTCTCTTTTTCCTTTCAAACCTCAAAAAGTGTTGCTACTGACCAGAGCTCGGTTTGCCAAAACCAATTTAGATCTACTTGATGCTACCAAAGTGATACCAATACTGGTCAACAAGATCAATCATATAATAGAGATTGCAAACTAAAATAAGAAGTGCAAAAGATAAAAGATGAGACTTCTCATTAATATCCCATAAAGGCACTCACACCAAGGGATACATAGATAACCAACTAAAGGAGAGATACTTACACAATGCAAACCAACCTATAAGATAACTTCTCTACCCAAGATATGAGTCTACTAAGAAGGTAAAAGATAAAATATAATGATGTGATACCGCGACACTCCCCCAAGCTTGGAACAAGCCAAGGGGATGCCAAACCTGATAACGAATTACTCCTTCGGTGGTAGTGTTCCCTTGTCATCATCAGAATTCCAAGGTAAAGGCTCCCCATCCACAAAGGATCTTGGTTTCCACAATCCTGAAACTAACAACAGAGCTTATGCGTTTAAATCTAGCCTCATACTCACAGTTTTGATTTTGTAATGTCGTAGAGCTGTGCTTGTAATTGGTTGGTGGTCTGATGGAGTGAGAGGATTTCGTCTCGAAGCATAGAAACCTCCTCCTTGTGTTTGGCGATGAGTTCTGAACTTATCTTATGGACGACATCCACTTCGTGTTCCGCCATCTTCTTGTACCTGAAAACTTCCTGCTCCAATGCTTCCATCCTGTCTTCCAGACTGCCTTCTCCTTTAGGGCCTTGAACTTCTTTCATCTGCACCTTCCCATCCTTGAGAATCAACTCCTTGGTATGAATCTTCAACTCATACATGTACGGGTTGATAACATCCATGGAGGAATCCTCCATGGGTGATCCAGAGGAAGACACTGTGGCTCCAAAACTGAGAATCTTCCTGACAGAAACAGATCGAAACAAAAACACGACGAGAACACGATATACGAACCTCAGGGGATTATATATTACGAAGTTTCATGACATAAGGAAGGTACTGTGCGAAAACGAGGCGAAGACGGACTCCAGGGGGCTCACACCCTCTGGTGGTGCGGCCAGCAAGGGCCCGCGCCACTGGTGGGTGTGGCCCACCTGGCCTCCGTTTCCTCCTTTGTTTCGTCTCGTAACCTTCCGTATGTAATAAAAACATCAAAAATATAAAAAGATAAGGTTTTCACGAACCTTCAGTTTGTAGCACTTTTTACCTAATCAGAGACAGACTCTGCATAATCTAGTGTTTGGTTCCTAATAAATTCTTCCGGAGTCACCATTTGAATAATATCAACATCTTCATTATAAGAATCTTCAGAAATATAATTTTTGAGCCTTTGAACATTCACCACCTGTGTAGTGTTGTCCTTCAAAGAAGATATTTTGATATCCCCTGAACGATACACTTCCTCAATAACAAAAGGTCCTTCCCATTTTGAGAGTAGTTTCCCTGCAAAAAATCTGAGACAAGACCTATACAAAAGAACTTTCTCACCAACATGGAACTCCCTTTTGAGAATTCTCCTATCATGCCATATTTTTACTTAAAGAGTTTAGAATTTTCATAAGCTTCACTTTTCCACTCATCTAGGGTACTCAAGTCAAGCAATCTTTTCTGACCAGCAAGTTTAAAATCTCTATTCAGTTCTTTCACTTCCCAATAAGCTTTTTGTTCTAATTCTAGAGGCAAGTGACAAGATTTACCATAAACTATTTTGTAAGGAGACATTCCCACAGGATTTTTGTAAGCAGTTCTATAAGCCCATAAAGCGTCATTCAACTTTTTAGCCCATTTTTTCCTAGATCTATTAATAGTCTTTTGCAAGATAGATTTAATTTCTCTATTAGAAAGTTCTACTTGCCCACTAGTTTGGGGGTGATAAGATGAATAAATTCTATGGTTAACATCATATTTATAAAGAGTCTTCCTAAAACCACCATGGATAAAATGAGAACCTCCATCAGTCATGAGATATCTAGGCACACCAAACCTAGGAAACATAACATCTTTAAGCATTTTTAAAGAGGTTTAACCATCAACGTTGTTTGTAGGTATGGCCTCTACCCACTTTGTAACATAATCAATAGAAACAAGAATATGAGTATACCCTTTCGAAGGAGGAAAAGGACCCATAAAGTCAAATCCCCAACAATCAAAAGGTTCAATAACAAGAGAATAATTCATATGCATTTCATTGCGTCTAGAAATGTTACCAACTCTTTTGACATTCGTCACATGATAAAATAAACTTCCTTGCGTCCTTGAAAATAGTAGGCCAATAGAATCCAGATTGTAATACTTTTTGTGCAGTTCTATCCCCATCATGATGTCCTCCATAAGCACTGCCATGACATTTCTCAATATCTCTTGTTGTTCATATTCCGGGACACATCTTCGCATATGTAACACCCTCGCCTGATAAGGCTGAGTTCATGTGTATAGTGCCAATCCCTGGATCGGTTCACTGGCACACACAGTACAAAATGATACCAAATATAACTGTGCATCATAAATACAACGAATATGATCCAGAATTTACATTATTTATTCAAGTACACAGCGGAAAACAATTACAAGGTAGATTTCCATCCTTCAAATGTGCCACAGGCGAACAATTGTTGAGTGGAGTCTCGCGACCTATGAACTATCACTCAGATACGATATAACCTGCAACATGAAACGTTGCAGCCACGAATGGTCAATACATTGAATGTATGGCAAGTAGGCTAAAGTGGTTAACAACAGATCTATCAACTACATGCTTATTTGGCCAAGTGGAGTTCAAGCTCATTTGGATAAAGCAATAATTTTATCCTATCATTTGTAACAAAGTAGTTTTCCAATACGATAAATATGACACTCTGGTTCACTCCCAGGTGCTCCTACCCAATTATGTTCATCCAACAAGTTTTAAGTAATTAAGAAATAAGGATGAGTGAGAAATATCATAGCATCAGTATCAGGTCGCTCAAATTGTCCATAACCGGGGACACGGCTAAGCACTTAGTTTATACACCCTGCAGGGGTTAGTACACTTTACCCATGTGACTTGGCCAGCCCAGCTCGTACCACCACTCTCATATTGGGTGATGATAGGGAGAAGTCCAAGAAGGAACCATTCGGGAAGTAGCTCCCCAATCCCGACGCTCACCGGTCCAACCTACACTATCTACATCTCTGGATACGCGGATTCGAGTTACCACAACCTACTGAGTTTATTCCAAACAAAGAAACCAATCATTTCTCAGTGTCCTGGGTGCCTTTCCGCAATGATACCACCAAAAATTATCAATCCCATCACACCTAGGAGATTCATTGATAAGTTGTTTTAGTTTTCACAAACCAACACATTTAGAAACAACTTCAGTGATGTAACCCAGCCCTCATTCATCATAGCATGTCTAAGAACATCTACGAACGGTGGCTCAAAAACAAGGAATGCTAGGGAATAATATGGGACATAGCATAGAATATACACATCAATTCCTACATATGCAATTCTACAAAAACATCTATAATGCATAGGAAAACAATAGGACATTTATGACCAAGATAGCACCACTTGCCTTTGTTGTAGATGTAGTCGATTAGATAATCCTCACAATTCTCATAGATATAATGTTTGCTCTCGTCATAACCACAATACTTGCAATCATAGTAGTTGCAATCACACACGTTGCACTCCTCGCAATCTATCGATCAAACAATTGCATACAACATAAACAATAGCACATAGAGATCAAACAAATACAACAAATGCATGCATGACAATTTAATAAGTCACAATGGTTGTTACTTTAGTTCTGAACATAGTTAGATTACATGATGCATGTGGAAAGTCATTTAATGCACTAAAGCTTTTATTACTAAAGTTATATCGATTTAATATGGTGTATACTGGATAGAGGTAATGCAATTGAACTAAATATGTTTATGTCGTATTAAATTGTGAACTAGATGCTACTGGATAGAGGTAATGCAATTTAGAGACAGTGGCAATTTGAATCACCTAAAAAGGAGTTATAGATATTTTCTTATGATTAAAACACTATTTCAATGGGTTTAAATATTTCTGTATGAATTTCTATTTTAACAGTACCAAATAATTTGTCATGCAATTTTTCTGTATAGATTTTGTCAATACAAAACCTTAGAACTTGGATTCACCCTAATCGGAGTTATAGATCTTTTTGTATGATTTAAATAGTGTTTAATGAGTTTTAAATGATTCATATAGTTTCTTTTGTCTAAAAATCAAACTAAAATTATATCTGTAATCTCCACGGAATTTTGATTTCAGGGACATATTATTTGTAATTTTCTGAATATTATTTATTTTCTTATGAATTTATTACTCTAAATAATCCATTAAACCATTTAAACCTTCACGACAAAACCATACAGTAAAATGCTGAACTAATTGCATATTGATGATCTACATGGAACCAGCTTTCCATCGGTATATCATTTATATTTTTGTGACAAGCAATTAATTTACTATGAATTTAATGATTTATAAAGCCATTAAAACTAATTAAATTGCTACGGCTTAAATAATCTGCAAAGGCTAGATCCAACCAGATATTATTAAAGTACATTACAGTAGCTTCAATTTGATATATTATTCATATTTTTTCAGAGTTACAGATAATTTCTTATGAATTTATTAACCTAAAAGACCATTAAAACTAATTAAATTACTGCAGTAACCACGTACAGTAAAATTTGGATCTATTCTGATAAGATGATTCTACGTAAAATTATCTACAATTTGATATATTATACGCAATTTTTGGACATGGTATGAATTTTTAATGAATTTTACAAGTTAGATCTATAATATGCAATTTTAAATTCGAACGGAATATTCTAGGGAATATTCCGCTGACTGGACAGGTTGACTTTGCATGCTGACTGGGACTAGATGTTGACCTGGCGTTGACGTGGCATTGATGAGAAAGCTGACCGGGATGACGACATGGCACGCACCGGTTTAATTGGATCTCGACCGTCTGGATAGGATCCGGTGGCTAGAATAAGAGATTGACCCGATTTTGGCTCAGAATAGACAAGAAACAGATCTGTGTTAGAGAGAAAATCCGTAGGTCAAATTGAAAAACTTAGAACACGAAAGTTGTGGGGATTCATTATTGCTACCTTCTCACCAAAGGAATTTGGATTTGAAGAAACGAGCGCGAGTACATCTTGGATTTACACCGTAAGATCTGAAATATTACGAGACGAAATTCTCCGGCTGTGGTGGATGAAAAGAGGTGAGGTTTGTCGGGATAGAAAGATTTCGACGCGTTCTACAACTTTTGTTTTTTGACCGAAGGCAAATAACGAAGCCTAGATGGGTTAAAAAGCGAAATAAGATTCGGGCATATGTAGATTCAGGATTTCGAGGAGAGAAACTTGTACAGCTGTGTCTCCACGTGTTTATATGGATGTTTAGGACAGTGGGAAGATAGGTATTAGAGTAGGGAACAAATAGAAACAAACGGAAGTCGATTCGGAGTTGTAGATAAAAAGTTATAGCTGTTTGAATAGAGATAGGTTTGACAAAACTCGTTTTGCACGCCTTTTAAAGCAAATCTGGTCAGGTACGTGCGCTCGTGTAGCTGCTCCGGTCGGTCCGAGTGGGCCGACCCGTTTAGTTTTTTTTTTCTTTTTTCTTTTTCTATTTACTTGTTTCCCTCATATCTTTTGCATACGAACTCCAAATGACATGATTCTTGTTTTTAAATTTTTGTAAAATCGAATAGATCATTATAGGATCAAATTTGTAATCTTTTTACTAGTTTGGAAGTAGTGGATTTATAAATCCTTGTATATTTCATTTTATTTATATCTTTATGTGTTTGTATTTATTTCATAACTTTTTCATACTAGCTCCAAATGAGCTCAATTTTGTTTCTAAAATTTTGTAGTATTAATTGGATCTCTTTAGGCTATAATTATCAATAATTTATGCCTGAGCAACAGTGGGTTTTAATAAGTCAATTTAATTACCCTTAGGAACATTTGGGCGAATCAACTATAGGATTTAGATACCAGGATTTGGATTTAGTTTGTGAGAACTTTGCATGGATGTAATGAAATGCTTATGAATGCTTCATGATTTTCATTTTGAAATCTTGCACACCAATTCTACAATCCATAATCAATCCATGCCCTTTTGCCTATATGGCTACTTAGGTCATAACAAAAGAATATAAGATTTTGAATTCAAGGTTGAGAGGATTTTCTATTCAAAAAGTTTCTTCTCAATGAGAATTTTCAACATAGTCAAACAATCAATCAAACTTATTTATTTATTTCACATTCCAAAATTAGGAGAATTTTGGGATGTGACAACATAATACCATCTACTCCTTCTTTCTATAAATGTGGGTCATCCCAAAAGTAATGCCTTAGATCATAAAAGAATTTCCTTCTTTGCTGAGCTGTAAAGGTTGGAGGAAAATACTTGGAAACAATAAAGTTAGCATAATCAGCATACCAAGGACTCTCATGCGAGCTTACCCTTATTGCAGCCAACTGTTCATTTGGAAAACTATCATTAACAAGCATAGTGTCAAAAGATATATTTTCCAAATGAGAAAAATTATCAACACCTTTCCTATCTACAATATGTAGATCAAACTCTTGTAAAAGCAACACCCATCTAATAAGCCTATGCTTAGTGTCTTTCTTTGTCATAAGGTACTTAATTGCAGCATGATCGGTATGAATAGTAACCTTTTAATCAACACTATAGGGTATAAACTTATCACAGGCAAAGATTACAGCTAAGAACTCCTTTTCAGTAGTAGCATAATTCTTTTGAGCAGCATCTAGATTCTTGCTAGCATAATGAATAACATTCAATTTTTTATCAACATGTTGCCCAAGAACAGCACCCACAGCAAAATCACTAGCATCACACATAATTTCAAAAGGTAAATTCCAATCAGGTGGTTGAACAATAGGAGCAGTAGTCAAAGCTTTCTTCAAAGTTTCAAAATCTTCCTTACAATCATCATAAAAAACAAAAGGTACATCTTTTTGAAGAAGATTGGTAAGGGGCTTTGAAATTTTGGAGAAAATCTCTAATAAACCTCCTATAGAAACCATCATGACCAAGGATACTACGAATACCTTTTATATCCCTAGGGCAAGGCATCTTCTAAATTGCTTCAATTTTGGCTCTGTCTACTTCAATACCTCTTTCAAAAATTTTGTGTCCAAGAACAATGCCTTCATTAACCATGAAGTGGCATTTCTCCCAATTCAGAATAAGGTTAGTTTCTTCACATCTCTGCAAAACTTTATCAAGGTTATGCAAACAATTATCAAAATAAGTTCCATAGACGAAGAAATCATCCATGAAAACTTCCATAATTTCTTCACAAAAACCATGAAAGATAGCAGACATACATCTCTGAAAGGTAGCAGGATCATTACATAAAACAAAAGGCATACGCCTATAAGCATACGTTACATAAGGACAAGTAAAGGTGGTTTTCTGTTGGTCTTGCGCTCTTACAGCAATTTGAGAGAACCAAGAATAACCATCAAGAAAACAGAAGTGGGTCTTTTTAGACAATCTTTCTAGCATTTGATCAATAAAAGGCAGAGGATAATGATCTTTCTTAGTAACTTTATTAACCTTTCTAAAATCAATGCACATTATATAACCAACCACTACTCTTTGGGGTATAAGGTCATTATTTTCATTAGGCACAACAGTGATTCCCCCTTTCTTTGGGACACAATGAACAGGTCTAACCCATTGATTATCAGCAATAGGGTAAATAATACCAGCATAAAGGAGTTTTAATACCTCATTTCTTGCCACATCCTTCGTCTTAGGATTTAAACGGTGTTGGTATTCAACAACTAGTTTTGCATCAGGTTCTATATTAATAGCATGCTGACATATAGTAGGAGAAATCCCTTTTAAATCATCAAGAGTATACCCCATAGTTCCTCGGTGTTTCTTCAATATTTCCAATAATCTTTCCTCTTCCTTCCTTGAAAGTTTAGAACTAATAATAACAGGATATATTTTCTTATCATCTAGATAAGAATATTTAAGATCATCAGGTAGAGGTTTTAATGCGAAAACATGGTCTCCTTTAGGTGGTAGTGTGGTGATAACCCACAAGTATAGGGGGTGTATCGTAGTACTTTCGATAAATAGGAGTGTCGATCCCAACGAGGAGCAGAAGGTGCTGAACAGTGGTATGGAGCAGGAAATCCCTGTGAATACTTAGCAAACAGATTTTTAGTGGTTTTCTGACAAGGCAAAAAAACAAAGAGCAAGTAACAAAGACAATAAACAAACGGAGCAAGTGGACTAATCCTTTCTTAGCAAAGGACAAGCTGGTAGAAATACTTATAAGGACCAAACGTTCTTGAGGACACATGGGAATTATGTCAAGTGCTTTCGCTGCAAATAGCTGAGTACTCTTCTCTGGTGTTTGTAAGTGTTGTGTGGGTGAACCTGTGCTAACATACCGCCCTTCCTTGGACTAATACATACTTGTGATTAAACCCCCTGCAAACATCCATAACTACAAGAAAGTAATTAAGATATAAATCTAACCACAGCCTTAAACTGTGAGATCCTACACTCCCTTGTGCAAAGGTGTCCTAACGGGGGTTCAGGTTTCTGTCACTCCGGCAACCCCGCGATTAGTAGCCAAATACACAATGCATCCCCCTAGTCCCATAAATGGTGAAGTGTCATGTAGTCGACGTTCACATGACACCACTAGAAGAATAGCATCACAACTTAAATACTAAACCATTGAATAATAACTCATCACAGATTCACTACTAACAACATGACTCGTCCCATGTCCTCAAGAACACAACGAACTACTCACAAGACATCATATGGATAAAGATGGTAATGGATAAAAATCTGAACATAAACAATAATCCAATGGTTCCACTCACAAGCATCAACTACAATAGTAATTAACACCGAGAAAGTTTTGTAGGGTTTCGTAGCATGGAAAACAAAAATTTTCTACCGCATACAAACAAAACAGCCAAGATCTATCTACTAGATTATAGCAACGAGTCGATGGAATAACTCACCCTCGAAGATTCCAAAATGTTTAACGAGAGCGGATTCTCGTGGGTGATGTAGTCGTACTCTTCCCGATCTCAAGATCGCGTAGACGATCCTTCCGGTGCTGCGTTCTGGCAGCGCCCCCGCAGTCGGTCACACGTTCAGTACTCAACGAAGACCTTCCTCTCCCTTGTTCCAGCAGCCAGCGAAGGTTGTAGCACTCTCCTCGCGATTCCGGCAGCACAACGGTGTGGTACCGGAAGTAGAGGGGAGATCTCGCAGGGCTTCGCCTTAATCCGGAGCGAGTATGGTGGAGTATGAGAGAGCTCCTCGGTGATCTAGGGTTTAGACACACCAAGGAGGAGGTGCTAGAGCCGGCAGCTAGGGCAAGGGGCAGCCCAAGTCGGCAGCCCAAGTGGCTTCTGGTGAGAAAGTCTCATCGTAGTCAACTCCTTGAATTTGTCGAAACCCTTTTGCGACAAGTCGAGCTTTATAGACAGTAACATTACCATCAGCATCTGTTTTCTTCTTGAAAATCCATTTGTTCTCGACAGCCTTTCGGCCATCCGGTAAGTCCACCAAAGTCCATACTTGGTTTTCATACATGGATCCAATCTCGGATTTCATGGCTTCTTGCCATTTATTGGAATTTGGGCTCATCATCGCTTCCTCATATGTCTCAGGGTCATCGGTGTTATCCACCAACATGACACTCATAACGGGATCATACCAATCTGGAGTGGTACGAGTTCTCGTTGACCTCCGAGGCTCTGTAGCAACTTCAACCGAAGTTTCATGATCATCATCATTAGCTTCCTCTCTTATTGGTGCAGGCACCACAGGAACTTATTCCGGTGTTGCGCTACTCGCAATTTCGAGAGAAGGTTCGATAACCTCGTCGAGTTCTACTTTCCTTCCAGTCACTTCTTTCGAGAGAAATTCCTTCTCTAGAAAGGATCCATTCTTGGCAACGAAGATTTTGCCTTCGGATCTATGATAGAAGGTATACCCAATAGTTTCCTTCGGGTATCCTATGAAGACGCATTTTTCTGCTTTGGGTTCAAGCTTGTCCGGCTGTAAGTTCTTTACATAGGCTTCGCACCCCCAAACTTTAAGGAACGACAATCTAGGTTTCTTCCCAAACCATAATTCATACGGTGTCGTTTCAACGGATTTAGACGGTGCCCTATTTAAAGTGAATGCGGCTGTTTCTAATGCATAACCCCAAAATGATAGCGGTAAATCTGTAAGTGACATCATAGAACGAACCATATCTAAGAGAGTTCGATTACGATGTTCGGACACACCATTACGCTGTGGTGTTCCCGGCGGTGTCAACTGTGAAAGTATTCCGCATTTCTTCAAATGCTCGCCAAACTCGTAAATTAGATATTCACCTCCACGATCAGAACGTAGAAATTTAATCTTCTTGTTACGTTGATTCTCTACCTCACTTTGAAATTCCTTAAACTTCTTGAAAGTTTCGGACTTATGTTTCATGAAATAGATATACCCATATCTACTCAAGTCATCCGTGAAGGTAAGAACATAACGATAACCACCGCGCGATGCTACACTCATTGGACCACACACATCGGTATGTATGATTTCCAATAAGTCCGTAGCTCGGTCCATCATACCAGAAAATGGAGTCTTAGTCATTTTACCCATCAGACATGCTTCGCATCTATCAAGTGATTCGAAATCAAGTGATTCAAGAAGTCCATCGGAATGGAGTTTCTTCATACGTTTCACTCCAATGTGACCAAGACGACAGTGCCACATATAGGTCGAATTATCGCTTGATTTGAGACGTTTAGCCTCAATGTTGTTGATATGTGTATTTCCACTATCGAGATTCAATAAGAATAGACCATCTATCAAAGGTGCATGTGCATAAAACATATTACTCATATAAATCGAACAACCATTATTCTCGGACTTAAACAAGTAACCGTCTTGCAATAAACAAGATCCCGATATAATGTTCATGCTCAACGCAGGCACCAAATAACAATTATTTAAGTATAAAACTAATCCCGATGGTAGATGAAGGGGTAGCGTGCCGACCGCGATCACATCAACCTTTGATCCGTTTCCCACGCGCATCGTCACCTCGTTCTTCGCTAGCTTTCGTTTATTCTGCAGCACCTGTTTCGAGTTACAAATATGAGAAACCGAACCAGTATCAAATACCCAGGCACTACTACGAGTACTAGTGAGATACACATCAATAACATGTATATCAGATATACCTTTCTTCTTGATGTTGTCGTTCTTCAAATCCGCCAAGTACTTTGGGCAATTCCGCTTCCAGTGACCTTCTCCCTTGCAGTAAAAGCACTCAATATCAGGCTTAGGTCCAGCCTTGGTCTTCTTCGTCGGCGTGGTAACTTTCTTACCACCCTTCTTGAAGTGTCCCTTCTGCTTAGACTTGCCTTTCTTGAATTTGGTGGTCTTATTGACCAACAACACTTGGTGCTCTTTCTTGATCTCCACTTCTGCAGATTTCAACATGGCAAAGAGTTCTAGCAACGTCTTGTTCATGTTTTGCATGTTGTAGTTCATCACAAAGTTCTTGTAACTTGGTGGTAGTGATTGGAGGACACGGTAAATCCCCAAAGCATTAGGAATCACAATACCCAAGCTTTGAAGTTTGTTTGCGTGCCCAGACATCTTAAGCACGTGCTCACTGGCGGAGCTGCCCTCTTCCATCTTGCAGTTAAAGAACTTTTCAGAAGCCTCATAGCTTTCAATTGCCGCATGAGTCTCAAAGATCAATTTTAGATCCTCGACAATATCATATGGGTCTGAATTCTCAAACCTTTTCTAAAGCTCCGATTCTAAACCATACAAGATAGCACACTGAACTGTGGAGTACTGAGTCTTCCGAGTGAGGTAAACGTTCTTTACTTCATCGGGAGCATCAGCTACAGGTGGGTCACCCAGCGGTGCATCCAGCACATAGGTCAAATTACCAGCTGTGAAGACAATCCTCAAATTGCGGAACCAATCCGCGAAGTTGCTTCCATTGTTTTTCAACTTTTCTTTCTCTAGGAACGCATTAAAATTGATGGTAGGGGCTACCATTGATCTACAACATATTTGCAATAGTTTAGACTAAGTTTATGACAAATTGAGTTCAAATTAATAATAAAATTAATCTAGGTGAACTCCCACTCAAAACAATATCCCTCACATTGCTTTAGTGATTACACAAACCAAATCCACCACATCAACACCGATCCTCACGAGAGTTGATATAGTTTCAATGGCGAACAATTGACATGTTCATCATATCTACTATATGATTCATGCTTTACCTTTCGGTTATCCGTGTTCCGAGACCATGTCTGTACATGCTAGGCTCGTCAAGATCAAACATTAGTTTCCGCATGAGAAAATCTGGCTTGCTCACGTTGTATAAACTTGCAGAATCTAACACACCCGATCATCACGTGGTGCTTCGAAACAACAAGCTTTAGCAACGGTGCTAACTAAGGGTGAACACTTTATGACTTGAAATTCATGTGCATGAGGGATCATCTTATAATGCTACCGTCGTCTACTAAGCAATACAAGATACATAAAGGATTAACATCACATGCAATTCATAATATGTGATATGATATGGCCTTTCTTCTTTGTGCTTCCGATCTCCATCTTCAAGCACGAACATGATCTCCATCATCACCGACATTGCATCAAGGTCAATGACGCTTCTCCATGGTTGTCGTCCACCGGCTTCAACTATTACAACTACTTTGAATAGACACGCATGTCTTAACATAAATTAAAGACAACCATATGGCTCCTGCCGGTTGCCAACTTACAATAAGGAACATTGCATACATCAAATATAATCACAATTATGGCCATATCACATCACAGCACACCCCTGCAAAACAAAGTTAGACGCCTCTACTTTATTTGCATGTTTTACGTGGTTTGGGGCTTTCAATAAGTGTCGTTCTAACTTACGAACAAGAACCACAACATTGATACTAGTATTGTTAATCACCCGTTGTAAATTGGATCTGAACTATGCTAGGAGAAACAGGCACCCGCAAAGCCACTTATGCAATACAAGTTGCATGTCAAGCGTGGAGAAAGTCTCATGAACGATGTCATGTAAGGTTAGCCCGGGCCGCTTCATCCCAACATACCGCAAGATGCAAAGTACACAAGAAGCAATCGACAATAAAAGCATCAACGCCCACAATGACCATTGTGTTCTACTCGTGCAACAGATCTACATATAGACACGGCTCTGATACCACTGTAGGGTTTCGTAGCATGGAAAACAAAAAAATTCTACCGCATACAAACAAACAAGCCAAGATCTATCTACTAGATTGTAGAAACGAGTCGATGGAATAACTCACCCTCGAAGATTCCAAAATGTTTAACGAGAGCGGATTCTCGTGGATGATGTAGTCGTACTCTTCCCGATCTCAAGATCGCGTAGACAATCCTTCCGGCACTGCGTTCCGGCAGCGCTCCCGCAGTCGGTCACACGTTCGGTACTCGACGAAGACCTTCCTCTCGCTTGTTCGAGCAGGCAGCGGAGGTTGTAGCACTCTCCTCGCGATTCCGGCAGCACAACGGCGTGGTACCGGAAGTAGAGGGGAGATCTCGTAGGGCTTCGCCTTAAGCCGGAGCGAGTATGGTGGAGTATGAGAGAGCTCCTCGGTGATCTAGGGTTTAGACACACCAAGGAGGAGGTGCTAGAGCCGGCGGCTAGGGCAAGGGGTAGCCCAAGTCGGCGGCTAGGGCAAAAACCCTAGGGGTCGTCGGCGGCTATGGTGGGCAGCAGCTGCTAGGGTTTGAGGAGAGGTACTTGTGTGTGCTAGGAGGGAGCCTTGCCAACTCGGTTTCACCTTCCTCCTCTTTTCCTCTTTCCAAATTTAGCCGTTTGACTTTTCAAACTAGCTATTTGACTTTTCAAACTATGATTTGAATTAATCCTTTATTTGGAACAGCGATGACACTTAGTACATGATGCAATCATACCAACTTGATACAACACATCCATGTACCCTTCCCCTCCGGAGTGCCGGACATTCCGGAACATTCTAGAACATTCCCGATGAAAACACCGGAAACATTCCCCAACTCCGAAACGGGACTTTCCTTATATGAATCTTATTCTCCGGACTATTCCGGATCTCCTCGTGATATACCGGATCCCACCGAGACTCCGAACAACATTCGGTCTCTTTCTCATGATTCCATAACTACTCAAACAACGTCAAATCCTTAAGTGTGTCTCCCTACGGTTCGTGAATTATGCGGACATGATCGAGACACTTCTCCGAACAATAACCAATAGAGGAATCTGGAAATTCATATGGCTCCCACATATTTCTACGATTACTTTGCGATCGAATGAACCACTTACATACGATACCAATTTCCCTTTGTCTCACGATACTTTCCTTATCCGAGGTTATGATCGTCGGTATCTCTGCATACCTAGTTCAACCTCGTTACCGATAAGTACTCTTTTCTCGTTCCCGTGATATGTGATTGTTGGAGATATGCCCAAGAGGCAATAATAAAGTGGTTATTATCATATCTTCACACTTATGATAAATGTTTACATACCATGCTATAATTGTATTAACCGGAAACATTAATACTTGTGTGATTTGTAAACTAAAATAAGAGTCCCTAGTAAAGCCTCTTATTAAACTAGCTTGTTGGTTAATATATGATCATGGTTTCCTGATCATGAACATAGAGATGTTATTAACAACATGATCATATCGTTAGGAGAATGATATGGTGGACATACTCCTATAGATAAGCGTAGCATAAAGATCAAGTCATTTCAATAGTTCAATTGCTATATGCTTTCTGATACATAGTAACCTAATTCCTTCGACCATGAGATCATGCATATCACCTTTTCCGGATGGATGCTTTGATGTCATCAAACACCACACCGTAACAGGGTGGCTATAAAGGTGGCATTGAGTGTTCAGAAAGTATTGGTTGAAACACATGGATCAAGAGTGGGATTTGTCCATCCATATGACGGATAGATATACTCTGGGCCCTCTCGGTGAAATGTCATCCAATTAGCTTGCAAGCATGTGACTGGCTCACAAGGGATCACATATCACGGGAACGAGAAAAGAGTACTTATCGGTAACGAGGTTGAACTAGGTATGCAGAGATACCGACGATCATAACCTCGGATAAGTAAACTATCGTGAGATAAAAGGAAATTGGTATCGTATGTAAGTGGTTCATTCGATCGCAAAGTAATCGTAGAAATATGTGGGAGCCATATGAATTTCCAGATTCCTCTATTGGTTATTGTTCGGAGAAGTGTCTCGATCATGTCCGCATAATTCACGAACCGTAGGGAGACACACTTAAGGATTCGACGTTGTTTGAGTAGTTATGGTATTATGAGAAAGAGACCGAATGTTGTTCGGAGTCTCGGATGGGATCCGGGATATCACGAGGTGATGCGGAATGGTCCGGAGAATAAGATTCATATAAGGAAAGTCCCATTTCGGAGTTCGGGAATGATTCCGGTGTTTTCATCGGGAATGTTCTAGAAGGTTCCGGATTGTCCGGCACTCCGGGGGGGGGGGGGAGGGTACATGAATGTGTCATTGAATGATTGCATCATGTACTAAGTGTTCTTGCTGTTCCAAAACTGAAAAGTCAAACTGCCAGTTTGAAAGTCAAACGGCTAAAACAGGAAACTGTGGAAAACAGGAAACTGTGGGAAAGAGGAAACTGTGGGAAACAAGCAAGAGGAGGTTGAAACCAACTTGGAGGAGGAGTCCCTCTCCTCCAAGCCGGCGGCCAGCCTAGGCCGAGTTGGGGAGGGACTCCCCTCCCTCCCCTGGCGCGCCAGCCCCTCCACCTATAAAAGGACGGGCAGGGCCTCCTCCTCTAGACACACAAGTTCCTATCCTCTAATCTCCGGTTTAGAGACGTTTTGGTTTAGAGCTTCTAATTGCTCTAGCCTGCGGTTTAGAGCCTTCTAATTGGTGTGTCTAATCTCTAGACCACTAATAGATCTCTCTCTCATACTCCACCATACTCGCTCCGGCTTAAGGCGAAGCCTTGCGGGATCTCCCCTCTACTTCCGGTACCACGCCGTTGTGCTGCCGGAATCGCGAGGAGAGTGCTACAACCTCCGCTGCCTGCTGGAACAAGGGAGAGGAAGGTCTTCGTCGAGTATTGAACGTGTGACCGACTGCGGAAGCACTGCCGGAACGCAGCGCCGGAAGGATCGTCTACGCGATCTTGAGATCGGAAAGAGTACGACTACATCACCCACGAGAATCTGCTCTCGTTAACCGCTTTGGAATCTTCGAGGGTGAGTTATTCCATCGACTGGTTGCTACAATCTAGTAGATAGATATTGGCTTGTCTGTTTGTATGCGATAGAAAATTTTTGTTTTCCATGCTACGAACCCCTACAGTGGTATCAGAGCCGTGTCTATATGTAGATCCGTTGCACGAGTAGAACACAATGGTAATTGTGGGCGTTGATGCTTTTGTTGTCGATTGCTTCTTGTGTACTTTGCATCTTGCGGTATGTTGGGATGAAGCGGCCCGGGCTAACCTTACATGACATCATTCATGAGACTTGCTCCACGCTTGACATGCAACTTGTATTGCATAAGTGGCTTTGCGGGTGCCTGTTTCTCCTAGCATAGTTAAGATTCAATTTACAACGGGTGATTGACAATACTAGTATCAATGTTGTGGTTCTTGTTCGTAAGTTAGAACGACACTTATTGAAAGCCCCAAACCACGTAAAACATGCAAAGAAAATTAGAGGTGTCTAACTTTGTTTTGCAGGGGTGTGCTGTGATGTGATATGGCCATGATTGTGATTATATATGATGTATGCAATGTTCCTTATTGTAAGTTGGCAACCGGCAGGAGCCATATGGTTGTCTTTAAATTCTGTTAAGACCCGCGTGTCTATTCAAAGTAGTTGTAATAGTTGAAGCCGGTGGACGACAATCATGGAGAAGCATCATTGACCTTGATGCAATGTCGGTGATGATGGAGATCATGTTCGTGCTTGAAGATGGAGATCGGAAGCACAAAGAAGAAAGGCCATATCATATCACATATTATGAATTGCATGTGATGTTAATCCTTTATGCATCTTGTATTGCTTAGTAGACGACGGTAGCATTATAAGATGATCCCTCATGCACATGAATTTCAAGTCATAAAGTGTTCACCCTTAGTTAGCACCGTTGCTAAAGCTTGTTGTTTCGAAGCACCACATGATGATCGGGTGTGTTAGATTCTACAAGTGTATACAACGTGAGCAAGCCATATTTGCTCATGCGGAAACTAAGGTTTGATCTTGACGAGCCTAGCATGTACAGACATGGCCTCAGGAACACGGATTACCGAAAGGTAGAGCATGAGTCATATAGTAGATATGATGAACATGTTGATTGTTCGCCATTGAAGCTATATCAACTCTCGTGATGATCGGTTTTGATGTGGTGGATTTGGTTCGTGTGATCACTAAAACAATGTGAGGGATATTGTTTTGAGTGGGAGTTCACCTAGATTAATTTAATTATTAATTAGAACTCAATTTATCATAAACTAAATCAAAGTGAATTTGCATAGTTGTTGTAGTCATTGGAATCCGTTTACCACCTTGCGCTTAGTTATAATTGAGATGATAGAACTATAGAATTCTGGTCAGTTACTTTCCGAACTGGTATCGTATTGTTTTGAAGTGTTAATCTAAAGTTTAAAAGTCCTATTGCAAACTTTCAGTAAGTTCCGGTTACTCCATGAAGTTTAATAATTAGTATTAAATCAAGAGTAACAATTCCAAGTGTTAGTGTATAAGTATCATGTTTGTATCCATGATTCTTGATATTCAAAGGATTGTCTTAATATCAAAGTTATCTAGGATCTGAAAGAGTTGTTTCAGAAACCATGCTGTGTGGAAGATATTGTGATATCTGAAACGAAGTTTTGGTTGCAACATGATAGAGTATAATATGGCAAAAGTCATGTTCTCATATTTGATGAGAATTTGCAAAGGGTTGGAGACACTTGTTGTCCTAATCCTCCAAAAGGTTTTGGACAGCAACATTATACTCGTAATTCATCGTTATAAGCTAAAAGTAGCTTGATCATGGACGATTCCATGATAAAGGTGAATATTCGATGTAGGTAAAATGTTTACTACACCAAGAGATTACTAAAGAAAGGAATTTGAAAGAACACCAAACATTTGATGATGGTGATCTACTTCAAAGTGCAAGTCCAAAGACATTGGTATTTAACTATACACGCTTTGGACTATGTGTCATATGTATGACTCCACTATTGATGTTGATAGATTCTTTCAAACAGAAAAGGAAATACTGAAAGAGAATCTCATAAATATATGGCAGAAAAGAAAATACTAGAATTGTTCAGTTTAAGTATATAGATGATATGCATGTTATGGCTATATTCTTTGCTTATTAAACAATGTGGTTCTTAAGTATTTGATACTGAATTTGTTGGTGTGAATCGTCATACGAAACAACAGAATTCATGAACTACAATGGCCTAAGTAACTAGCAAAAGAATATGTGATGATGTTCATCGAGAACAAATAAAGGGTTATTGTGTTGCTCGTTAAAACATCAAAGCTTGCCTTCAAGATTTGTTTTATCAGGTATTATGAGAACAAAAGGGTTGTTCAAATAATTGCCGTAATCCATAAAAGATGGATGATTCACAAATCTCATTGGAGAAATCACATCCATAAAACTAGTGCTAAAAATGTCAAAAGACAAATTGATTGAAAGATCACTTAGGAAGTGACATCGCCGTTTAAATTATATTGGAAAGAAAACATGAAGAAACTCCATGTGGATGGAATTTTGGAGTCTTTTGATTTTTGATCACATGACGCTTGTGAAACTTTCCTAGAGATAATTGAAACTTCGTTCATAGGCCAAAAGGGAACGAATGACTAGCTTATTGGAACTTGTACATATTGTTGTACGAAGTCCATTATGTGTAGTCAAGAGCGATGGATTTCAACTTCATATGCTTTCTCCGAAAATTTGAGTGAATATATGAATATTTACTTAATAAGGATGAAGTGTGAAATATTTGAAAAGTTCAAAGACTTTCAAGATGAAGTGCAAAATCATTGTAACAAGAATATAAACAGTTTATGATAAAGATCATAAAGGAAGATATTTGAGTTACAAAGTTTAGCATAATACCTAAGATTTATGGAATCGTTCCGTGGATTTGCATTTCCCGAAACACCATAAGAGTATGGAGCGTTCGAGATATGTAATTAAACCTTGTTTGACATGGTAAGATCGAAGGTGTAATTCATAAAATTGCCATTATATTTTAAAGATTAAAAGCTTTAGATATTACCGTTTTTCCACTGAAAAGAGCTCCATCATAATCCGTTGAAATGACACCATATAAAGTTATGGTTTGGGATAAAACCCAAGTTGTCCTTTCTTAAACATTGGTATGCTTTGCATAAGAAAGATGTTTGCAACAAAAGTCGGATGAACCTGTCTTTGTATGTTATTTTGAATAACTGTTAAGTATTCCTCCATAACACTAGAGACAAAAGTGTTTGTCGCTTAGAACGTCAAATTTCTTATGGAAGGAATTTTTCGTGAAAAGTAAAATGGGAGGAAAATAAAACTTTGATAAGGTTAAAAGAACCTTAGCTATATGTGCAGAGTTGCGCAGCGCCGAAAAGTGTTCCGGAGGCAGCAACAATGCTCATGGCTCACGTGCCTCATAGGTTGTGGTCACGGAGATCTAAGTTCCTATTGAAACAAGTAGATCGGGTAAACAATCAAATGCCAAGATTTGAGGGTTGAATCATTATTTGAGAATAATGAACCGACTACATGCAAAGAAGCGATGATGGGCCCTGACTCCGTCAAATGGCTTGAAGCCATAAAATCCGTGATAGTTCCATACACGAGAAATCAAGTTTTGAACTTGAAGGACCCTCGAAAAAGGTGTAAGACCTTACAGTTGTGTTTGGATCTATAAATAAATAGACATGGATGTTGCACATCTATGAGATAGTCGACATGTTGGGAAAGAGTTCACAACAATGTTCAAAGGTTGACTATGACAAGATCTGATCTTTCATAGCGATATTTAGTCTAGACGGATTAATGTAGCAACCACTACATATAATTTGTTATATGGTAGTTGAATAAACAAAACAAGTTCTTCTAATAGAATCGTTACCTAGGACGTGTGCATGACACGGTCCATAGGGTTTTGTTAATTCAAAGGATGCTAAAAGCATATGCAAACTTCAATGGTTGAAGTGAGCATCGCGGAGTTGGAATCTTCACTATGATGAAACTGTTAAAAGAGTTTAATTTCATCAGAGACAATGAAGATGCTTGCGTTTGCAAGAAATTAAGTGGGAGCGCTAAGACATATTTCTAATACATTATGTGGAGGACATATTGTTGATTAGAAAAGATGTATCTTTTATTAACACATATTAAGAATTTCATCCCGATGAAAGACTTAGGCAAAACCCAAATATTTGGCCTCAATAGACGCTAATATGGTTGTCCCAGAAGTGCATAGACAAGATATTGAATGAGTTCAATATAGAAACTACAAGAGAGGTTCTTGTCGCACAGAAAGGATTGAATGAGTTCAATGTTGATGATATATATTCAAGTGTATTGACATTTGGTAAAGTGAAACAAATAATCAAGTATAGATTGATACTTGATGTATGAAATCACAAAGAGTATTTATATCAATCATACTGTGATATGTACAAATCCAGATATGTCCTATGCTCTAAATGTTGTGAGCATATACCAGAATGATTCGTAAGATGATCATTGGACAATAGTAAGGATATTCTTATGATCTTTTGGAAGAAGTAAGAGTATATTATTTGTAGAAGTGACAAATAGATGGTTAGTTCATTGTAAAAGTACTACATTGATACTAGCTTTGTCACAAAGTACAAATTAAGTTTATCTCAATATAAACTAAGGGTGGCACAATATAATGGAAAGTGAGTTCCATAATGGATTTGGATGAGTTCCAAAGTTAAGACATTGTGACAGATACTACAACAAAAGGATAAGTATATGACTGCTATTATAGCAGCAAAAGAGGGCATTTGTGTCAAGTAGTTTGTTATCAAACTAGGTGTAGTTCACAGTGGGATAATACTATGAAGATATATTATGCGACAATATTATCAACATGTTTTAACCCCAAAGAGCTAAAGGTCACACCAAAAGACCAAATTTATACAAAGCCATCTCATTAGAGAATGAGTGATGCGTAGAGACGCAAAGACATGCAATTACACATGGACCTGGAAGTGTCAGATCCGAAGATCAGTTGACCACTAGCAATCGTGTACCTACAACACCGGAAAGCCATAAGTGTTATATACACAAAGGTTTGAAACTGGTTTATTGACTCTAGTGCAAGTGGGAGACTGTTGGAGATATGCCCAAGAGGCAATAATAAAGTGGTTATTATCATATCTTCACACTTATGATAAATGTTTACATACCATGCTATAATTGTATTAACCGGAAACATTAATACTTGTGTGATTTGTAAACTAAAATAAGAGTCCCTAGTAAAGCCTCTTGTTAAACTAGCTTGTTGGTTAATATATGATCATGGTTTCCTGATCATGAACATAGAGATGTTATTAACAACATGATCATATCGTTAGGAGAATGATATGGTGGACATACTCCTATAGATAAGCGTAGCATAAAGATCAAGTCATTTCAATAGTTCAATTGCTATATGCTTTTTGATACATAGTAACCTAATTCCTTCGACCATGAGAATATGCATATCACCTTTTCCGGATGGATGCTTTGATGTCATCAAACACCACACCGTAACAGGGTGGCTATAAAGGTGGCATTGAGTGTTCAGAAAGTATTGGTTGAAACACATGGATCAAGAGTGGGATTTGTCCATCCATATGACGGATAGATATACTCTGGGCCCTCTCGGTGAAATGTCATCCAATTAGCTTGCAAGCATGTGACTGGCTCACAAGGGATCACATATCACGGGAACGAGAAAATAGTACTTATCGGTAACGAGGTTGAACTAGGTATGCAGAGATACCGACGATCATAACCTCGGATAAGTAAACTATCGTGAGACAAAGGGAAATTGGTATCGTATGTAAGTGGTTCATTCGATCGCAAAGTAATCGTAGAAATATGTGGGAGCCATATGAATTTCCAGATTCCTCTATTGGTTATTGTTCGGAGAAGTGTCTCGATCATGTCCGCATAATTCACGAACCGTAGGGAGACACACTTAAGGATTCGACGTTGTTTGAGTAGTTATGGTATTATGAGAAAGAGACCGAATGTTGTTCGGAGTCTCGGATGGGATCCGGGATATCACGAGGTGATCCGAAATGGTCCGGAGAATAAGATTCATATAAGGAAAGTCCCATTTCGGAGTTCGGGAATGATTCCGGTGTTTTCATCGGGAATGTTCTAGAAGGTTCCGGATTGTCCGGCACTCCGGGGGGGGGGGGGGGGGAGGGTACATGAATGTGTCATTGAATGATTGCATCATGTACTAAGTGTTCTTGCTGTTCCAAAACTGAAAAGTCAAACTGCCAGTTTGAAAGTCAAACGGCTAAAACAGGAAACTGTGGAAAACAGGAAACTGTGGGAAAGAGGAAACTGTGGGAAACAAGCAAGAGGAGGTTGAAACCAACTTGGAGGAGGAGTCCCTCTCCTCCAAGCCGGCGGCCAGCCTAGGCCGAGTTGGGGAGGGAATTCCCTCCCTCCCCTGGCGCGCCAGCCCCTCCACCTATAAAAGGAGGGGCAGGGCCTCCTCCTCTAGACACACAAGTTCCTATCCTCTAATCTCCGGTTTAGAGACGTTTTGGTTTAGAGCTTCTAATTGCTCTAGCCTGCGGTTTAGAGCCTTCTAATTGGTGTGTATAATATCTAGACCACTAATAGCTCTCTCTCTCATACTCCACCATACTCGCTCCGGCTTAAGGCGAAGCCCTGCGGGATCTCCCCTCTACTTCCGGTACCACGCCGTTGTGCTGCCGGAATCGCGAGGAGAGTGCTACAACCTCCGCTGCCTGCTGGAACAAGGGAGAGGAAGGTCTTCGTCGAGTACCGAACGTGTGACCGAGTGCGGAAGCGCTGCCGGAACGCAGCGCCGGAAGGATCGTCTACGCGATCTTGAGATCGGAAAGAGTACGACTACATCACCCACGAGAATCTGCTCTCGTTAACCGCTTTGGAATCTTCGAGGGTGAGTTATTCCATCGACTCGTTGCTACAATCTAGTAGATAGATCTTGGCTTGTTTGTTTGTATGCGATAGAAATTTTTTGTTTTCCATGCTACAAACCCCTACAGTGATCCCTTGTGAGCCAGTCACATGCTTGCAAGCTAATTGGATGACTTTTCACCGAGAGGGCCCAGAGTATATCTATCCGTCATATGGATGGACAAATCCCACTCTTGATCCATGTGTCTCAACCAATACTTTCCGAACACTCAATGCCACCTTTATAGCCACCCAGTGACGGTGTGGTGTTTGATGTCATCAAAGCATCCATCCGATAAAGGTGATATGCATGATCTCATGGTCGAAGGAATTAGGTTACTATGTATCAGAAAGCATATAGCAATTGAACTATTGAAATGACTTGATCTTTATGCTACGCTTATCTATAGGAGTATGTCCATCATATCATTCTCCTAACGATATGATCTTGTTGTTAATAACATCTCAATGTTCATGATAGGGAAACCACAATCATCTATTAACCAACAAGCTAGTATTATATAGAGGCTTTACTAGGGACTTCAAATTAATTTTACAAATCACACAAGTATTAATGTTTCCTTGTTAATACTATTATAGCATGAATGTAAACATTTATCATAAACACAAAGATATAATAACTACATTTATTATTGCCTCTAGGGCATATCTCCAACAAGTTTCCCCTAATGAACTAAGCAATATCCAACCCAATTGTTACAGCAAGAAGAAGTGGTGATGATGGTGTTGGTGGATATGATGGTGTGGATGATGATAATGCTCATCACGATGAAGCCTAGCTTGATGATGGTGTTGATGGCGACGGTCTCCCCTCTCCAGGAAGCAATTCCCTGGCAGAAATCTGTCCGCCGGAGAGATCTTTCTCTCTCGGGGTGTTTTCCGCCCCCTGAGGCGGCGGAAATCTATATATGGTTACTCCCCGAGGCTTAGGGTTCCAAAGGGATGTTATAGGCGAAGGGGGAGAGTCCAAGGGCGTGTAGGTGGGCCACACCTGCCCTAGGCGCGACCTCAGGTGGGATCACCCCTAGAGGGTGTGGGACCCCTGTGGCCCCCCTTCGCTCCTCCTTCTGGCTTCCTTCGTCCTCAGGTAAAATAATATGTTTCCAAATTTTTCTGATCTTCGCGAAATTGCACCGAAACGCCTTCTTTTCCATCAGAATCCAGACTCGGGCAGTCCATCCTCCAAGAATCATCCAACATGCATGAACAAATGAAAAGTCATGAGTAATACCTCATAATAAGACAAATATCAATAAATAGAGGTAAATTATGATATAGAATGGTGATGCAAATTGGGCGTATCAACTCCCCCAAGCTTAGACTTCGCTTGTCCCCAAGCAAAAACTGAGCTTAGTAAACATGTCCACAGGTTTATGGAGTGAAGTGTCGATAAAAGAATACGAACAAGAAGCATCACACTTACCATTGCACAACTCACAGAAGAAAGCAATTTACCATTATATAACTTAGCTTGCAACCAAGCACAACAATCACAATAGATATGCATAAAGGTAAATCATAATTGGAATTGGCAAACTTCTTCTTGCTCAGAGAACATGTCACATCCCAAAATTTTCCAAATTTTGAAATGTGAAAAATAAATAAACAAAATAAACAATTGTTGAAATTTAGGGTGAGAAGAAACTTTTTTATTCCAATTGGAAACATCAAAACCTATGTTCATCAAATAAAATCCTAAAGGGATTTAAAAAGATAAACAATTAATAAATAAAGGTATAATAGTTGGGCTCACTATTTTTGGATCTTTAAATAAAAAGGTATGGTTTTGATAAGAAAAGGTAGAATTATAAATAAGGACTATTTTTAAAGAGCCAAATTAATCTTGGCCAAGCTTTTAAAATAAAACATTTCAATTTGATAAAAAGAGTAAAGGATTATTTAAATAAAATAATAAGGATTTATTAATATCCAATTTTATTTAAGTAAAGGCTTTTCCATTTTAAATAAACACTAAAACTTGTTAAAGTATTTTAAATAAGAATTCCAAGTGTTTTGTTTTTCAAATGAAACCTACTGAAAATGTTTGATATTATTTAGATTTCAAATAGAGTTTTAAAATAAATTAAAAACCTATTTGAAATAAAGACTAAGATCTATTTATTTAATATTAATAGATCCTAAAAGTATAAAAGAATTATTTTATTTTGGACTTTGGAGTATGTTGATAAACAGAATTAAAATCAACACAAAGTTTTGTGGTGTGTTGAATTGAATTGGAGTTTGAATTGTTTGAAATAAAATCAAAACAGAAATTCCAAATAGAAAAAGAAAAAACATTCACTATAAAAAAATGAAACAAGCGGCAGCCCAGCAGGCCCAACAACTAACTCAGCGAGCCCACCCCCACTCTCACCCCGAAACGTTTTCTTACTCGCGGATTAACCCACTCAGCAACTGACTTGGTGACCCCACTCCCCCTCTCTCACTCTCACTGACAACGGACCCCACTGGCCACCTCATCATTGTCTCCACCACGACCACGCCCCCTCGCCGTTTTCTGTCGCGAATCAATGGTGTTAATTCGCGTTGATGACTGAGTTAATCCTCGCCGTGACCACGTGCCTTTAAACGCCTCTCCCTTCTCTTCCATTCCCCCCAAACTCCAGCCCCTCTCTGCCACCGGGCTGCTCCAATTTCGAGCTCGAACACCACTACTCCGACGAGCTTCCCCAACCGATTCTGGCCACACCTCACCGCGCCTCGCCTCCCACTGCACGCAGGCTTGCTCCCCATCTCCTGGCGCATCTCCTAGTGCCGCTCGTTAGCCTGCGCGAGCACCATAGCCTCGGCAACCTCGACACCTGAGCGCCACCGTCGTCTGCCGTTTTTCCGGCGAGCTCCCCCTGGTAAGCTCAGACCGCCCCAGTACTTTTCGTTGATGCTCCCATGATCCCCCGTGCAGTACATGTCTAACGCCCCCTCCCATTTGCCTCGGCACGACCTGCAGCCTCGGCCCCGACGACAAACAGAAGCAACTGGAGCCGCCGTGGACTCCGACGAGCAATCACCGCCGTTCCCGTGCGCCCCTTGCCTCCTCGCGAACACGTTGAGCATCAGCACGCCACGACGACCTCGGTAAGCATTTCCTCTACCCCTTTTGCATCCTGTATCGCCGGCTCCACCGTAGCCAGAGCGTGCGCCGCTGTCCGCCGCCGCCAGCGCCGCCAGACAATGGTCATCTGCACTGTGTCCGTTAGATTTTGATCCAGTGGCTGTGATTAGATATTAACCGAAGGGGTATGTGTCCATCTGAGCCGTGCGTTTTAAATAAGATCCAACGACTCGCAGAGAGTGATCCGCGCGAACCGTTACCGGCCAATAGAATCGAGCCACATGGACAAGGTTTGGTTTAAAACAGAAATTAGTATCTATTAGATTTGCAAACTTGTAAAATTCATAACTTTAGTTCTACACGTCCAAATTTTGCAAATTTTGTATCAATGGAATCAGCAGAACAAGTACTTTGCAACCATGCACTTTGTTTAATGTTTTGCTTCTGGAAAATTGGTTAAAATTGCAGAAACATGTGTAGGCATAGTTTGAATATAAAAATTGTTCTAGATATATTTTTAAGGTGAAATCTTTGCTAATTGGTTTGTTTTGAACCTACTGACCATAGGAACCAACTTATGGATTTAAAAATGTATTTTGTGAAGTTAAGGAATAAATATTTGAATTAGCACATTTCTAGTCAAATAAAAATATTGTTTTTGGTTTAGAATTGATTTTTGAGTAAAGCCTTTGGGAAATGTTTTGATTCAACCCTTCTGACCCTAAACACTAAGTTTTGAGGTTTAAAAACATATTTTATGAACCTTATAAAGTTATTGCCTTGCAAAAGACATTTCTAACAAACATAAAATATCACTTTGGTATAAAATTAGATTTTGGAGTGAAACCTTTTGCAAATGGTTTTACCACTTTAGTAAATGACCACTTTGAGCTTTAAAATGTTTAGAGCCTAGTATAAACCACTTTTCCAAATAAAACCATCTTTTGCATGCTTGCATGCATTGCCTTGTTTCCATTATTTTATGTGTGATAAATTGTTTGAATGCTAGTTGAATTTGTGTTTGCTTGATTGAATTGTAGTGAAGTTAGAAGAGTGTGATATTTGCAAGATCAAGAAGTGAACCAACATTCTCTACTAAAAAGGCAAGTGACACTATCATCCATGTCCTACTATTTTCATTACACTTAGTGGATTTTGTAACATGCATGATAAGGATTACTATATTTATGCTATGCTAAATCCTAATAGGATACCCTTATATCTCCCTTAGTGAAAACATTGTAGTTGTAGTATGCTTAGCCCTGCTATATATTTGGGATGGTATACATGATATGATTATATGAAGTGTTGGAAAGATATATGTTTTATATAATAAAACAAGTACTCAATGAACCACCCTGGGTGGAAAAGGATACTCAAGGTTGGACAAGGTGGCAACAAAAGGAACCATGTTTATATGGCTATCTTTTTGTGTGTGCACTAGAAGAGAACCACCCAGGGACTTAGAGATTAAACATGTTTCTCGTACAGTGGCTTCCGTGTACATCCACATGCTAAATGTGCTCTGGCTTAGTCAACTACATAGTGGAAGACCCATGCATTGGCATCTTCAGGTTAACTAGAATTGTGTAAGGGAAATATATCCCTACATTGGTGCCTGGTAGACAAGCTAGCATTGTGTATTGGGAGGACTCCTATGGAAAGACTTTGTCACATTCTCGATCTGCCAGTACTCCATTTGGTGAGTACTTATCCAACGACCACTGGTGGCATCAAGACGAGATTGTGTCATGTGGGTAAAGTGTACAACTTCTGCATAAGATCAAAAATTCTAAGTACTTAGCCGTGTCCCCGGTTATGGACAATTCTGAGCAACTAAGGCCTGAAGCTATGGAAGATCTGGAAATTCCAATTTCTCAAAGTGAAAATTGATGGTGACAACAAGGGATCAGAAGCACTTGGAGTTTTCCAAGGATTTCGGAAAGATTTGACAAAAATATCAAAACTGTTTTGAAAAGATAGGACAAAACTATATTGCTTTCTGCAAATGAGCCTAAACCCTACTTAGCCAAATATGCATGTATTGATAGGATCCACTTATTTCTACATAGTAGTGAAACTTGCCAATACAATTCAAATGTATTGACCCTTGTGGCTGCAACTTATTATGTTGCAGGTTTGTTTGATGTTAGTGAAGTGTGTTGAATAGAATTACAAGTCTACAACCAACATGATTGCTTGTGGCACTTTGAAGATGAAGGACTCCATGCTTTATAGATATTTTGCTGCAATGTAATGTGATAGCCAAATGAGCTATGTAAGATGTAATGAATTATTTTATTCCTGGTTATAAAGTTGTATTATGACCTTTGTTTCTTGATATTACATCTTAACTTTGGATGCTAGCTATTGATCCAGGGACTAGCATTGTTAACACAGGGATCTCTACCTTATTAAAGTTTGGGAACCTTACAGAACACCTGGAAAACAGTTTCACAACAAGCTTTTGTAGAAGTTTCAAAACAGGAACACTCTTTGCTCAAAAAGGTTTTTTCACAAGTGAAGGCTTTCAAAGTAATACTCAATAGATAAGAGTTTTGTGCAAACAAGGAAGATAAAGAAAATGATTGAATAAATCACCATAGGAATGCTTGAAACACAACAACTCAAATGCTTGATGGAGATAGAGAGGAAGTAGGTTTACTGACTCAACTTGAAAGTGGAAGAAAGGTCCCTTCTTAGAGGGAAGCAGGGATTACAAGTCATAAAGAGCTTCCAAAAGATTATGGTACTTACTAGCTTTGAGCCCTCATTGCCCCTATCATAAGAATCTTGAGATGGTTAAGGTTAAAGTGAACAAAGATGGAGTATATTCTTGACAAAATATGAGTTGGCAATCTCATGTCCATTGAATACGAGGGCCACTCCTCATGCTACTCAACTTTTGGGCCCAGACAAGTTCTTGTCATTGTAAGTACTTGCATATCATTGATAACCGCCAAAGGGGTACCCCTTGCACATGGTACATGAGCTTTCCCTTAACCAAAATGACAAGGCAAGCAAACAGTGAGCATCTCAGCGATCTTTTTTTTACTATGTGTATAGTTTTTTTTATTGAGGATGCTTCACAGAATGCTCACTATGGTGGTGCTGCAAGTTTCCACCATGATTAGGCATGGCTTAGGCTAGCGGCCCAGGCATTTCTCTAACACAAAGTACAAACTCCATGGACTCACAAGTTTCCCTCTTATTTCACACTGTTGACATCCATAAACAAAAGAGCACGATATTAATGATGTACAAGGTACAAGTTCTATGTTGAAAACGTTCCCCGTGACAGCACGGTTCTGCTAATTCCAATGTATAGATGCAAGCATATACAACTTCGATGTCCATAATGGTTTAAGTTTATTAGGGGCAAGAAAATAAGGTGTGCCATCAAGTTCGTGAGAGCTTTACTAACTAGTTTTCACATAACAAAATACTTTTTAATTCGGAAGGTAGATGAAGCTTGGGAATTTTCTTGGAATAGCGATAGCTACTAGGTAGATATGGTGGACACAAGTGGCAAAAGTTTTGGTTGAAAGGGGTTTGGAAACATGAGAAGTATGCCTTCTCAAAACGGGTTTTTGGCTAGCAAGTCTAGGTAGCAAGCAAGAGAGTTGAAAGAAACAAACAAACATACAAGTAATAAAGACAAACATGAAATCTTCCTTAAAGACACAAAAGATCTTAAATAAAGAATACTAATCTTATGAGCCAACAAGAAAGAAAATAAATGATACCAAATACCTGTAAGCCTCTTTTTCTTTCTATTTTTCTTTCAAACCTCAAAAATTGTTGATACTGACCAGAAATCGGTTTGCCAAAACCAATTTAGATCCACTTGATGCTCCCAAAGTGGTGTCAATACTGATCAACAAGATCCATCATATAATAGAGATTGCAAACTAAAATAAGAAGTGCAAAAAGTAAAAAATGAGACTTATCATTAATATTCAATAAAGGCACTCACACCAAGGGATACATAGATAATCAACTAAAGGAGAGATACTTCCACATGCAAGCCAAACTATAAGATAACTTCTCTTCCACATATATGAATCCACTAGAAGTTAAAAGGTAAAAGATAATGGTGGTGATACTGCGGCACTCCCCCAAGCTTGGAACAAGACAAGGGGATGCCAAAACTGATGACGAATTACTCCTTTGGTGGTGGTGGTGTTCTCTTGATAAGATCTTCAATAAGTTTCTTCAACTCCTCGAACTCAAAAGTAAGAGTACGGATTAGCTCCGAGTTTTGCTCTATACGGTTCATGATCATGTCAGTATGAGAATCCCAGTTCTTGTTATTCTTTCCCCACTCTTCATCCTTAGCATGATCCTTCTCTGCATTGTTAGAACGACGCATATCTCAGACCAAAGGCAAATTCCCTTTGGGCACATGTTGATATTGATATTCATGTATAAGTGTATGGAAGGGTCTCTTGTTACGTGGAGGAGATGATTGTAGAGAGAAGTATGACGTCGAGATTTCCCTCCTGTAGACATCCGTGATGTCATCTTAAGCTTGGTAGGTCGTGCCACCAAACCAATGCTTGTGACGGTAGCGCGGGTGTCCGGATGCCTGTCCTCCTCCATGTCACCTTCATATCCTCCTCCTTTGGAACTTGAGGTTCTTCTTCCTCGAGCTTCTTTCCTTTGTCGTCGGCGGAGGCTATGGCTCTCTAAACTTGACAAGATTTCCTGACAGAAACAGATCGAAACGAAAACACGACGAGAACACGATGCATGAACCTCGGGGGATCCAGGGGATTATATATTACGAAGTTTCAAGGCATAAGGAAGGTTTTGAGACAGAAACGAGACGGAGACGGAGTTCGGGGAGGGGACACCCCCCTCAGGCGCGGCTAGGCTGGGGCCCGCGCCTGGGGTGGGTTTGTCCACCCCAGGCTCCGTTTCCTCTTTAGTTTCGTCTCGTAACTTCCCTTATGTATTAAAAACATCAGAAATATAAAAAGATTAGAGTTTCACGAACCTTCTGTTTTCATCACTTTTACCTATTCAAAGACGAACTCTGCAGGTTCCTTTCCTCCTTCTCCTGAGAATTTCCTTCATACAAAACCTTTGCACAAACTCAATGACAAAATTAGTACAATCAAAAACAATAAACCTTTGGTACACACTTCAACTGAAAACCTATCAAAACAAAAGCTTCTATAAGAGGCAAATGCAAAGGATGGCAGAAATCTGTCAAAATAGACCAGCAGGTAAAGATTGAATTTTTCAAAGACCTTCAGTTTCTCAAATCAAAAAGTGCAGAACTAATGAAAGTTGGGTAACAACCTGGAGAACAAGCTCAGAAAAATGCATCTCAATCCGAAGTACTGAGCTCCCTCACGAATATTTACAATATGGCACAAAAATATGTCCCAGGACAGCCACTTTTCACAACTCTACTTTACAAAAGTAGTTGAACTTGACCCAAAAACCAAAACAAAAAGGATAAGGAGCGGTTATTACTGAGGTAATAACTTCCAAGACTCCACAAAACTCATGGGTTATCTCCCAACAAGTACTTTTATTTAATGCCTTTAAGTTAGGCCTAAAACTTTCAAAGACGCTCACATAGGACATATATATTTGAAGTGAAAGAGAGCATCAAGAAGCAAATAACCAACACACTTGAGTCTAACCCACTTCCTATGCATGGGAATATCATGATAAAATGAATTGTTAAAACAAAAATCCACAAGCATAGGAAGACAAAACAGATGCAACTTTAAAGCTTTCAACATAAAATGGGGAAACTTAACATCATTGAGATGCATAAAACCATGTTTCCCTCTCTCAAAATAACTTTCAGTAGCACTTTGAATAAATTTGACAATATAGATATCACTGGAAATAACTTTATTATCATAATAAGCATACTTACAGTCATCAAAAAGAGGTCCAAGGTCATAGATTGGATCAATACAAGCAAGTTGTTCCATCCTAAAATATTTATTAGGCAAGCTATTTTCACAAGTAGCTTTAGCAAATTTGGAAAAGTTAAACTCATAAGAATCTCCATCAAACTTAGTTAAAACTTTTTCCTTCTTACAATCAATAATGTCTCCACAAGTGTTCAAGAAAGGTCTACCAAAAATGATAGGACAAGTTTTGGTAGCTGCTGAATTAAGCACTAGAAAATCAGCAGGATATTTAATCTTACCGCAGAGAACCTCCACATATCTTACAATGCCAATGGGGCAAATGGTTTCCTTGTTAGAAAGGTGAATAACCACATCAATGTTCTCAAGCTCACAAGGACTAATCTCATGCATAATTTCCCTGTAAATCTCATAAGGAATAGCACTAGAACTAGCACCAATATCACACAAAACAATAATAGCAATGATCACCAATTTTAACAGAAAGCACAGGAACACTAGCTCTTCTAGCCTTACTAGGATGAGAGATAATATTAGAAGCGTCTTCACATAAGACAATGTGCTCATCCTCTATTTTTCTAGTGACACTGTCTTTCACAATAGCTACCACATGTTCATCACTCCATTGCTTACCAGGCTCCATAGTTTTCATTGTACCTTTGTTATTTGCACTAATAATCATAGAATACTCCTTTACCTTAGCTGGGCAAGGCATTTTCTCAACATGAGGTTCATGCACAATATGATTAGTAGTACAAACTTGAGTACTTCTAACAGGAGCATGATTAACAACATCTTTATAAAGGGCATGGTACTTATTCCACTTCTTCTTTGGAATTTCTATGCAAGAGGCAACGGCCTTAAAACAGTTGGCAATACTTTGGGAATCAAGACCAAATTCATTGCTAATATCACAGAAGTCATCAGTTCCCATAAAAGATTTAATGCATTCATAATCATAGTTGATACCTGACTTTCTTCCTTTGTCATTCTCCCAAGCTTTAGTGTTATCTTGAATACGGTCTAAGAAATCCCATTTAGATTCTTCCTTCATACGTGTGAATGATCCAGCACAAGAAGCATCTAGTAAATCTTTATCATGAAGAGAAAGCCTAGCATAAAAGTTATTGCAAATAATATTGTTAGGGAGTTCATGAATAGGAAATTTAAGCATTAGTAACTTCAATCTCCCCCAAGCTTGAGCTGTACTTTCTCCATCAAGAGGCCAAAAGTTATATATAAAATTTCTATCTTTATGAATTTCACTGGGAGGATAAAATTTAGAGTAAAAGAGAGATGCCATCTCCTCCCATTCCATGGATTGTCCATTCTTCAGCAGCTTATACCATTCTTCAGCTCTCCCTTTTAAGGATATGGAGAGTAACTTCTTCTTCACCTGTTCAGTTGTGATACCTGCACACTTAAACAACCCGCATAATTCATGGATAAAAGGAAGTGATCACCAGGGTGGAAAGTTCCATCCCCAAAATAATAATTATCCATAACATGGTCAACAATACTTGTAGGTATCTTAAAAGGATCTATCTCAACAGGAGGTGGTTCATCTAATACCCTAGCAGTGGTAGTAGTTTTCCCAAATAGAAAACCAAGTGGGTTGTCCATATTGGAAACAAAGTAACAAGCAGTAACAAAAGAAATACTTGTTGGGGAGGTGACCCCGGATAGGGTCAAGACATGGGAAAGACGAAAGGAGTCTCCCTTGTCATGAGCCGAGTTACTGTTTATATCAGCTGAGTCATGTAAGAGTCAGCCGAGCTAAGCAAGGCCATTACAGCTACAGAAGGATAAACACCTTATCCAGCCAACATATGAGTTAAGTCGGTCGAGCAAGTCTGACTAACTTGAATACAGGTGAAGGACGAGCCGAGTTATGCGAGACAAGGCCGAGTAACACGAAGCTTGCAGGAGAAGGAGGTGCCTATAGTCAAACCCTAGTCGCTAGCTAGGAAGAATCTGAGCAGAGCCAAGCACAAAGGACAAGGAGTAGAGCACCAAAAGGGCAGAAGAAGGTCACGGAGGTGACAGTCATGGAGCCCGAGGCGCGCAGGTGGGGCTCTCTGGAACATTGTCGTTTTTAGAAGGGGACACGGAAAGAGGGTCGCCGAGTTACCATATTAGGACAAGCATATTCCTCGAATATGCTTGCCACGTCGGCCCTAGGAGGAACCAAGGCAGCCCTTTATAAGGGGGGAAGCGAGCTCCTGAGAAGGGATCAATTCGTTCTACGCCGTAAGGCTCTTGTAGTAGCTCTCTTCTTCCTGCAAACAGCTCGAGGAGGACTTGTGAACCCAAAGAAGAGAAATAAAGATCTGCATGTTAGTTGTTTGAGTGTAGAGATAACTACATCTTCCCTCCCTGGATCCCTCTAGCATCCATTGGCCCCATACTTTAGCCTACCCATGGCATCTTCCGTGCCACCACCACGACAGTTGATGCCCACCATGGGGCCAGTAGCGGTGCTAGCTGGAGTCAAGATCCGGACGGGAAACTTCATTCACACCGGCGAGCGCGTTGTCTCTGGCTTAGTCCAGAGATTTGATCTCTGGGGCTACGTCAGCGATAACGCAGGCAGCTTCAGGAGAAAAGCTCCACCACGCAATGGCGTCTTCATCAACTTGGGCACGCACCAGATCTACGTTGGCGTCGACACCTCCTGCGTTTATCCTCACCTAGTTATTGATGCAGGAGAGCCTCCCCTCAGCGTTGCGAACGGTCTGCGTGGAGCACGCCCCATCGGCAACATCGAGGTGATGGTCGCAGCCGGGGCACAGACGGCAGCAGCAGGCACCGGATCAAGCAAGGAACCGGCGGCGGGAGGACAGGTGACCACAAAGCAAGCAGCTCCACAACCCACCGAGGTAGATCCGTTAGCAGCCAAGTCAGCCGAGGTGCAGGAGACAACCCCAAAGGCAGCAAGGGTAAGATGGCCACCTCTGGAAAGACCAGAAAATATTCTCTAGGCAACTATACATAATCTGACCACGCCTGTAGCGCTGATACTTGATCCGGCTAATGCTCAGGCTGAGTTAGAAGAGACTAGGCAGAAAGTACTGGTAGAGGCAAAAAAGGTGTCGGCCTTGCGGGAGTCCTTAAACAGGACCCTGCGAGAGTATGCCAAGGCAAATAAACTAGATGTTGCCCCCGAGCGGGTAGATGAATTACGATTGAGAGGAAAAAACCTCATGAATGATATCAACAAAGAGCATGAGACTCATAAGGCTGATTCAGTTGATCTAGGCTTGCCGAGGTATAGCACCCCGACAAAGAACCTAAGGGCAGCAAATGCCGCTGCATTGGAGTTAGAAGGATTAACCGGCGAAGCCCGGCAGAAACAACAAGAAAGAGTGAATGAGTTGGTACGCATTGCAAACCAGCAGAATGAAGAAATGCTTAGGGCTGACCTGGCAAGACCGGGAGCCTCGCGTATGGTTCATTCGGCTGGAGCAGCGCCCGCCCTATCAGTGGCAGCCGCATCCTCACCCGGAAACAACGCGCAAAAAGATAGAGCAGTAACTTCAGGAAAAAGAAATAAGAAAATTGTTTCGTATGATCCGGCAGTAGCCGAAAAGGTCAATGAGAACAGAGGCAATGGGAGCCGAGGTAACAGTGACGAAAGAAACCACGGCCGTGCCAACAAAGGCAACGGAAGCCGAGGTAATGGAGACCTTGAAAGAGGAAATCATGAGAACAATGACCCGGCGGAAGGAAGGAGAGACCCACCGCCCAATCCTCAGCCGAGGTATGAACCTCAGCAAGAGCGAGAAGTGAGACCTGCTCACCATAATCAGGCAAACGAGAGGTACAATGATGGTTACTCAGATATGGAGTATGCAGGGCATGGTGGAAATAACCATTATGGAATACAACAAAGAATCATTTACAGAAACTTGCCGTCAAATGATGCAAGATTAAAACTGGACAGGTTGTACCGGTCCGAGTTGTCAGAGGAGCAGGGTCCGCCTGGTCCGGCGTGTTTTGGACCTTGGATCATGGGCGAGCCACCAGTGTCGAACTTTCAGCCTGCAAGGGGCACGAAAACATACAATGGGAGCACCAAACCACAGGATTGGTTGATTGACTATGCTACTGCAGTAAAGATAGCTAGTGGAAACTTGCGATGGGAGGTAAGATATGTCTCGCAGATGCTGGAAGGACCAGCCTGAGTATGGCTAAACAATCTGCCAGCAGGCAGTATCAACTGTTGGCTAGATTTTGAAGAGATGTTTGTCAGCAACTTCACCAGTACTTACAAAAGACCAAACATGCCACATCAGCTTGCTATGTGCAAGCAGAGGCCGAATGAGACAGATAGAGAATTCTTGACTCGGTGGTGTAACTTCAGAAACTCATGTGAAGGAGTTATAGAATCTCAAGCGATAGCTTGTTCGCTCAAGGCTGCCGATACGCCAGTGTTTTGTGGCAGAGGTTGCAAAGAGATATGCCGGCCACCTTGGCAGAAACCATCAGGATAGCAGATTCATATGCTTTGGGGGATCCGACACAACCAGAACTGATGTCGGCAGAACATCGAGAGCATCAGGATCAATATGCAAGAGATGCAGCCGGATCATCGAGGCGCAACGAATTCAGAGGTAGAAGAAGAGAGGAAAAACCGGAGTACAGATATGCATCCAATAAGGTGGCAGCGGTAGTGCAAGATCAGCCGATTCATAGAAACAGTCAGCGGTAGAAAAATGGTCCTCAGCAGTGGACGCCAAGGAACGAAGGGAAGAGACAGTGGACACCAGAACAGAAGAAGCAGTGGCAGGAAAGGCCGAAATACATGTTTAAGTCCATGTTGGATCAACCGTGTAAGTTCCATACTCCAAATCAGGCCAAGCCGGCTAATCATACGACTCGGCAGTGTGCTTGGATGAAAAACGCAATGGGGAACCCGACGAGCATGCAAGCACTTACTCATCAAGCGCATCAACAGCAGCAGCCACAGTTAACCGGAGCAAATGCGCAACAGTTAATGTTACCCCCACCTCCTCCGAGGTATGATAACTCCGACCGGAGAGATCCAGTGCATCAAGTGATAAATCAAGGTCAGGATGGAAGGGCAAACCCCGGAAATAATGGACGTAATGATTACAGAGAGCATCATCAATCATATTGTGTGTTCACAACAGAACAACAAGACAGGAAAAGTGTACAACGCCGGCATATGGAGGTAAATGCGGTTATGCCGGCGGTACCAAGATATGTGCCTTGGTCAGATCAGGAAATAACCTGGAGCATAAAGGATAACTCGAAAATAATGCCGAATCCAGGGTCGTACGCACTCGTACTAGATCCGAAATTTGTAGGGCCCAGCATTAATGTGACATTTTCAAAAATACTCATTGACAATGGGAGCAGTATCAATATCATGTACAAAGATACGATGCATAAACTCGGAGTAGCGCAGAATATGCTGCAACCCACAAGAACCACGTTCCATGGAATAGTGCCGGGACTTTCGTGCGAACCCATTGGGAAAGTCCGAGTAGATGTATTATTCGGCACAAGGGAGAATTGCAGAGCGGAAAATTTGGAGTTTGAAGTGGTGGACCTAGAAAGTTGCTATCATGCTTTACTCGGACGGCCGACATTGGCCAAATTCATGAGCAGCTTCCACATCACTTACTTGAAAATGAAGTTACCCGGACCACAAGGGGTGATAACAATAGCAGGAGATTACAACAAGTCGATGGAATGTGCCTCGGCCGGATCAAACCTGGACGAGTCATTGGTGATTGCAAGAGAAAAAGAAGGATCCAGGAGGTAGCGGCTCTCGCTCAGTCAGCACAGCTGAATATGCCAGCATTAGCCAACCCACATGGAAGTGTTTCTTTCCAGCCGACTAAGGAGACAAAAAAGGTCCAGATAGATGAGCAGTTCCCAGAGCGCACCATCACGATTGGTGCCGGCCTAGATGTCAAATAGGAAGGCAAGCTCACCAACTTCCTCCGTGAGAATCGGGATATCTTTGCCTGGTCAACTCAAGACCTGCAAGGTGTGCCGAGGGAGTTGGCTGAACACTCTTTGCATGTAAGGCCAGGAGCAAGGCCGGTGAAGCAACCTCTCCGCCGCTTCGCTGAAGACAGGAGAAAAATAATAGGGGATGAGATATCTCGGCTCCTCGCGGCCGGGTTCATCATGGAAGTGCTTCATCCGGATTTTCTATCAAATCCGGTATTAGTAGAAAAGAAAAAGGATGACCCAAATGTATCCGTCGTATGGCGAATGTGTATTGATTACACGAACCTAAACAAGGCGTGTCCCAAAGATCCTTTTCCTTTACCTAGGATAGATCAAGTCGTTGATTCGACCGCTGGTTGTGAGCTGTTGTCATTTGTATACGTGTATTCTGGTTTCCACCAGATACCATTAAATCCGGCCGATCAAATAAAGAAAGTGTTTATTACCCCATACGGGGCTTATTGTTATCGCACCATGCCATTCGGCCTGCGTAATGCAGGGGCAACATACCAGAGATGCATGAAAAAGTGTCTACATGACCAGATAGGAAAAAATGTAGAAGTATATGTAGACGACGTGGTTATAAAAACCAAACAGAGAAAAACGCTCCTGGATGATATTCGGTAGACATTCGCAAACTTGAGAAGGTTCCGAATGAAGCTTAACCCGGAAAAATGCACCTTCGGTGTGCCGGCTGGAAAATTACTCGGTTTCCTTGTATCCAGCCGAGGTATAGAGGCAAATCCAACTAAAATCCGAGCAGTGGAGAAAATGGAATTACCGAGGTGTCTAAATGATGTACAAAAATTCACCGGCTGCCTGGCCTCGCTGAGTCGATTTGTATGTCGGCTGGGGGAAAAGGCATTACCTCTATATCAATTGATGAAAAAGTCAGATAAGTTCATTTGGACACCGCAAGCAGATAATGCGTTTCATGAATTAAAAAAGATGTTAGTTACAGCACCAATCTTGCCCTCTCCACTGTCAAAAGAACCTATGTTACTTTATGTAGCTGCCACTAACAGAGTGGTAAGTGCGGTGGTTGTCGTGGAACGAAATGAAGGTGATAAGTTGATACAAAGGCCGGTACATTACCTAAGCGAAGTACTATCGGCCTCAAAACAGAACTACCCGCACTACCAAAAGATGGCTTATGGAGTATACATGTTGGCGAAAAAAAATTAAACATTACTTTGAAGAACATCCAATAAAAGTGATTTGTGAAGCGCGCATAGCCGAGATATTGAGCAACAAAGATACAAGTGGCCGAATAGCAAAATGGGCAATCGAGTTATCACCTTATGCTCCGCAATTCGATAGGCGAGATGCAATCAAATCTCAGGCGGTGGCCGACTTCTTTGTGGATTGGGCCGAGGTACAATATGAGCCACCATTACCAGATCCAAATTATTGGACAATGCATTTTGACGGATCCAAGCTGAGAAATGGCTTGGGAGCAGGAATAGTGTTAACTTCGCCGAAAAGAGATCATCTGAAATACGTGCTGCAAATACATTTCGCCGCGTCGAACAATGTAGCCGAGTATGAAGCACTCGTCCACGGGTTAAAGGTGGCAAAAGAGATTGGTATACATCGGATCCTATGCTACGGGGATTCAGATCTAGTAGTGCAGCAAGTATCAGGAAATTGGGACACATTAGATGCGAATATGGCCCTATATAGATTCCATGTGCAAAAAATCAGTGGATACTTCGATGGATGTGAGTTTCATCATATACCTCGGGCAAAAAATGATGCTGCAGACACGCTGTCAAAACTCGGATCAACTAGGCAATCAATTCCCCCGGGTATCGCCCTAGGGCACCTGAGAAAACCATCGATAACACCATCACCAGAGTCCGAGTCCATTCATATCTCGGTAGAATCAAGAGAAGGTAGTATGCCAATGGAAATTGATAAAGAATGCAACCCGGAATTTCCGAAAGTGAACCCGGCCATAACACGAATGAATATAGAGAAATCCGAAGCTGTTATGTCGGCGGAAAATATGGAAATAGAGAAGTTCCGGCTCTAGCCCATACAATATGCCGCAATGAACTAAGTTGTGGTCCTCCTGACGAGTCTGATAGATATTCTTCTCCTCGTCAGGGGCATCATCAAAAGGTGGGGGGCCTAACGGCGCTTCTAGCACATATTTCTTTTGTGCAGCAGAGAGGAGAATCCTCAAATTCATGGCCCATTCGGTAAAGTTGCTACCGTTCGTTGCTAGTTTCTCTTTCTCCATGAACACATTGAAATTAAAAGCAGGTGGTGCCATCTACAACAGAATTTGTAAAGTTTAGACTAAGTGTATGATAGATTGAGTTCAACTAATCTATATTACGAATGAACTCCCACTCAAAAACGACATCCCTCGTGCCTTTTTGGTGATTACATGAACCAAATCCACTACACCAAGTCCGATCATCACGTGAGTCGGTATAGCTTCAAAGGCGAGCATCAAATGGGCATCATATCAACTATATGACTCATGCTTAACCTTTCGGTCCGTGTTCCGAGGCCATGTCTGTACATGCTAGGCTCGCCAAGTTAGAACCTTAGTATTCGCGTGTGTAACTGTTTTACACCCGAAATATGGTCGTGGATCCAAGAACACCCGATCATCACGAGATGTCTTGGAGCGATGAAAACATAATCGGTGCATACTAAAGGAAGAACACATTCTTATCTTGATATTTAAATGAGGGATCATCTTATTATGCTAACAAAGCGCTAAACAAGCAATATAAGATGCTATCAAACATCATATGTTTATTAGTGAAATGATATGGTTCCCGCAGATGATCTCTATCATGTGCATCGTGGTATGATCACTATCATACCTATATGTGTAAATCCAAGGTCTATGGATTTTACACGCTATGTGTGTTGTAAGAGTATCATCTCATACTTCTACTTACAACACTACCATATCATAACACTAGCCCAGCAACAATCTAAACTAGACGCCTCTAATTTATCCATTGCAAGTTTTTACGTGGCTTAGGGCTTTCGAGATAGAACCGTTCTTACCTACGAACATAAACCACAACGAGGATAATCAAATTGTTGACAAATCGCTTGCAAAATAGATATTGACTATAGTAGGAGAGACAGACACCCGCTAGCCACTTATGCAAACTAGTTGCATGTCAAGCGTGGAACAGGTCTCATGTGCGAGGACATGTAAAGTTTGTCCGGGCCGCTTCATCCCACTATGCCAACAATATCCAAAATTACAACAAAGGAGCAACAACATGATCAACATCACCCACATACTCATATGTGTACTACCCGTGTAAAGTATCTACGCATAGATCCGGCTCTGATACCACTGTAGGGTTCGCAGCATAGAAAACAAAAAATTTCCTACGATGTGAACTATATACCAAGATCTATCTACTAGATACAAACAACGGGCGGATGTATATCCGTATAGAACATACCCTTGAAGACCGACAAAGCTTAACGAGTTCAACTCGTGGTTGATGTAGATGATCTCTGGCCGATCTCAAGATCGAGAGGAAGTCCTAGCGCCGCAAATCAGCAGCGCATCCGTGCTCGCACACACGTTCGAGGCACCGAGCAACCTCCGCCTCCTCGCTCCAGCGATGCAGCGGAAGCACAACTCTTTCTTGCCAAATAGCCACCGGGAACATGTATCTCGCTAGTCTGAGACCATGGGGGATAAATTCTAGAGGGGGAGAGAGATCCTTCACGAGGAGGTGTGAGAGACAAGTGATGAGGGGGGATCCTTTTATAGGAGGAGGGGGGACCCCAAGGGGGTGGCCGGCTCATGGAGCTGACCCCTTGCCCTCCCCTCTTCATGTGGGTGGACACTCCACTCACAAAATGCCCTTTAAAATCCCTCCACTCAAAAGTCCACTCAAATTCCCATTAAATTTCCACCAAATTTAATGCAAACTCACATTAAATAAAACTCTTTTATTTTATTCAGAATTTTGTCAATTACTTTAATGACAAACATTCACAAATAACCCCTTGCTAGAATTCTATTTCACATGCATAACCACTTTATGCAATTTCACCCGAATACCTGTTTCGGTATCTAGTGAAATAAATTCCTGCGCTTGTTCATTCTTTCGGCATGAAACATTTGCTCCAATTGGATGTCGGTGTCTCTTAAGTGTGTCACCCTACGGTTCGTGAATAATGCGGACATGATCGAGACCCCTCTCGGATCAATAATCAGAAGCGGGATCTGGAGACCCATACTGACTCCCACACATTCAACGATGACTTTCTTGTGATCGTCGGAACCTTTTACGCTAGTATCTTAACCCCTTTATTTCACGATATATTACATGTGCGAGATTTGATCATCGGTATCTCCATACCTAGTTTGATCTCGTTACCGACATGCACTCTTTTCTCGTTCCTGTGATATAACATTCTAGTGATCAAATCACTTGCTTGCAAGCTAATCAATGTGATATCACCGAGAGGGCCCAGAGTATATCTATCCGTCATTGGGATGAACAAATTCCACTCTCGATCCATGAGCCTCAACATAACACTTTATTAGTTCTGAATCCATCTTTATAATCACCCTGTTATGGTGTGACGTTTGATGTTATCAAGAAACTCTTCCGGTGTTAGTGATTGACATGATCTCATGGTCTAAGGATTAGGATCACTTCGTAAGTTGTTATAGCAATATAAACTCAATGACTTTGATCGTAATGCTATACTTCGAATGAATGTTCATCACACCATTACACTAATGTTGTGATCCCGTTATTAACAACATCCAATGTCCATGATCAGGAAACCTTGATCATCTTGTTAATCAACGAGCTAGTTTATGAGAGAGGCATAACTAGGAACTTTCTGTTTGTTTATTAAACACACATGTATTAACGTTTCCGTATTAATACAATTATAGCATGCAAAATAAACATCTATCATATACTTGGAATACACATAATAAACACTTTATTATTGCCTCTCAGGGCATATTCCCTTCACTTTACCAGCCTAACGGTACTAAAAATGAGTCGATCCCTTCCTCAGGGTCCAAGCCTCTCATTATAAAGGAGTGCCTTGGGTTCCTTTAGGGCTGACATGGCAAGCATATTCGAGGAATATGCTTGTCCCAATATAGTAGTTCGGCGCCCCCCTTTCCCTGTCGCTCCTCTAACGACGGCAAGGTTCCAGAGGGCCCCTCCTGCGCGCCTCGGGCTTCAGGACTGCCACCTCCGTGACCTCCTTCTGCTTCTCTGTCGCTCTGCGTCTTTGTCCGTAGTGCTTGGCTTGGCTCAGATTCTCCCTACCCTGCGGCTAGGTTTGACTTCAGGCTTCTCCTTCTTCTGCAAGCTTCGTATCATTCGGCCCTGCCTCCCGTAGTTCGGCTTGTCCTTTATCGGTATGAAGACTACTTGGGCTGACCCAGCCGAGTTATGAAGTATCTCGGCCAGGTAAGGACTTGTCTTTACTACAAGGGTCCTGCCCTTTCCTATCTCGGCCGACCTCTACGTGATCCGGCCAACTCAGGCTATAACTCGAAAACTAGACGGGGAACATCCTTTCGTCTTTCCCCGTCTTTACCCTATCCGGGGTTATCTCCCCAACATTAGTCCCCGAAGCTGATATGGCCCTGCCGATACCTCGGCCGGGTCTTACCAGTTTCATGCGACACGTTCCGTATCATTTCCGAGTTATTTTCTATTTCTCGTTTGAGGTATCCTCGTATCTTCTCGCGTACGCCTTGTCCTACGTGTCATCCCCATCAGTGTTTCTCTAGTTTTTTGTTCCTCTATAGTATTTACTGACAGGCTACAGTTACTACTATGCCTGTCACGCCAGCGCTGTGACGCCTCGTGCGTCGTTTCCGTTGGGGATGGCGATCTTCCTTGCTACCGTGTGGCCCTTGGTGTGGTTCCGCTCAACGACGTGCGGTCGTGCTGCGCACACGATCTACGCGGCCAACCGCCACACCCACGATCCCAGTACCTTGCTTGCGGCTAGATTATAAAGAGGGGCGCGGTGCTGGAGGATTCACTTTGCCCCTTTCGTTCGCCCACGCCCTTCTTTTTCCTCTTGCTTCCGCGCCTGCCCGCAGCTCCGCCGCCGCGTGTTCATCAGAACCTCCGACGACGAGGACTACGCCGCGTTGCTCCATCTGCCTCGTCCGCGTTTACTAGCTTCATCGTCGTCGCCGGTGAGTTCTTTCTGGCCGCGTCGCCTAGGCTTTTCCCTAGTTCTCTCTGCCTCGATTTTGCATTCGTGCGGCGGTTCCTTTGATCCTCCGCCGCTATTACTGTGCTAAATCACGACGGGGCCCCGTAGCTCTAAAGTTTCCTCCGCCGCTAGTTCTTCCTCCGTCAATCTTTCCGGCGAACTCATGTCTAGATCCTTTAGTGGTGCCCTGATAGAGGATGAGGATGCTGGCTCTGGGCCCGAGCGAGGCTCGTGGCAGGGCTCCTCCGTTACACGCCGCGAGATCGAGTGGCTCATCCGAACTCGGAGGATTCCCGCCGAGGTCTCCTGTCGCCTACCCGGCAGCAAGTCCTCTCCGGATCTTAAGGAGGGCGAGTATGTAGTTTTTATGTCGCATTTATCGCGCGGCTTTGGTCTCCCTCTTAGCGACATTGCTAGAGAGTTTCTCGACTACTTCGGCCTTCAGCCGCATCATCTTCCTGCAAATGCCATCGCTTCTATTTCTGCTTTTATCTCTGCCTCGGAGGGATACTTTGGCCTATGGCGGTCCGTGCATGTCTGGTCGAAGTTCTTTCAGATTCGTTCTAATGTAGTCCCTAAAAAGTCTCTGCACCCTTCCGAGAAACTGCTTACTCAATGTGGAGCTGCGTCCATTACACCTCGGAGGAAGTCCGTATTTCCTCGTGTCACCGGGTTAGAGTCGTGCAAGAAGTGGCACAAATCCTTCTTTTACGTCAAGAACAGAGGGACGGAGGACAAGATTCGGCTCCCCGCATTCTCCATCGGCCCGCCCTCCAAGGTGAATTGGACTTACAATCCGAGGAAGAGTGACGCCTTAGCCGAAGCTTTTGAGATTCGGCTTAAAGAGCTGATCCGCGCTGGGTTATGCGGCGAGGATTTGATGGCTACTTTTATCAATAGCCGAATATGTCCATTCCAGAAACGGACGCACAAACTCTGCTATATGAGCGGTCCTCTCGATCCCAACCGAGTCTCGACCGTGGAGCTGGACAACTATCTCATCTTTAAGCGAGTCCGAGCCATATTCAAGACGGAGATGCCAGAGGACTGGGCTTGGGGGTTGAAACCATTTACGCGCGAGCATCCTCCTCCCGAAGTAAGCTTAACCAACAATGCTCTGCTATCCAATTGCTTTCGTAATGGTTTTCGCTAATTTTCCTTTTTCTTGTCTTGTAGAGGTTCGCAGAGCAGAAGAGTAAGGATGCCGAAGTTTTGTTGCTTCCGTGGCCTGCGGACCGGAGTACCCCGGACACTGGTGAGCCGGACTCAGAAGAGTTCGTCCCTAAGTCGGATCCTGCTCCGGCTCGCGCTCGTGGCAAGACGTCGGCCCACGAGGAGAAAGGTGATTCGGACGAGGTCCAAGTTCTTGAGGTAGTTGCCGCAATGCCTATTTCTTATGCATTTCCGACTTCTACTTTCCCAGCTAATCTGGACGGTCAGGTTCATGACGCCGAGCCTATTGCTTCCCAGCCCCCTGTTACCTCGGGGAAACGCGGGGCTCCTGCTGATGCCTCAGAGGCGGCTCCTAAGAAACGAACGAAGAAATCCGCACTGAATCCTCCCCGGCGCAAGATCATGCCTGGAGTTGCAGGGTAAGTTCACTTTTGCTTGTATTTCTTGTTTCTCTCTTTCTGTTTTTTAACCTGTTGTCGTTCTCTCTTTTCTATTTCCACAGTGCTCCACTTTCCGTTAAGCCCGGCGGTCCTAGCATGACTAGCCGTGTGACTCGGTAGCCGTCTCCTCCGCCTGCCGAAGATACCAGGGTCCCGTATCCTGCTCGTGCAGCATCTCCCCCAGTTCCAAATAGATCGCCCCCTCACCATGATGTACCTGAGACTGCTCCTGTTGACGTTGACTCCACTCGGACTTCCGAGATTTCCGTGGAACCAGTTGTCTCCTCTGTGAATCCGAGCGTCTCTATCGAGCCTCATTCTACCCCCGCAGTTTCTATAGCAGCTCCCGCCCCGGCCGAGGATGTTAATATCTCGGTGTCTTCTGCGACCGTGATCTCTCCGAATCCTAAAGACATTGTTCCCATTGCCGAGGTATCAGCTCCTGCTGATGCCTCTAAAGCAAGTAAAGCTATCGCCGCCAAGGCCTCCACTTCCCAGAAAGGTCTTGTTGGCTCTTCTCAGCCGAGTATCGCCGATGTGCTACGCAAAAGAACTGCTTCCACCAAAACTTCCATTACTCCGGCCGCCGGTACCCAACTTGCTCTTCATAAAAGCTCTGCGGCCGTGGTGGTTACGCAGCAGGTCCGGGGTAAAGTCCTAACTCGGACGGCTAGTGGGAACAGCCTCGGCTCGCTAGTGGAATATGTCAATACTTGGAATGCTGCCGATCAGTTTGAGGGTAATCCAATCACTCAGCCATTTCAGCTTTCCGACATTAGCGGCCGCTTGGATCAAGCTGCCAAGATCATCCTTGATACCAACAAGATGAACGAGGTAACTGCTGTTTTGCGGAGTTTTGATTAATTCTCCATATGCTACTATACATTCTAGTCCCCGAAACTTGCAGGGAAATAACTTGTTATTTGCTTGGAAGTTTAATAATGCTCTACATAGTTTAATGTTAACTTTAGGGTTCGAATCTTCATTCGACTAGATCTGCCTTAAACCTTGCTTGACTTTCGTTTAGTTGATCTTGGAGTATCCAGCCACCTAGATCTGGGTTAAGTTTCGCTTGACTCGGATATGTTTTAGCTTTGAATATCCAGCCACCTAGATCCGGGTTAAGTTTCGCTTGACTCGGATATGTTTTAGCTTTGAATATCCAGCCACCTAGATCCGGGTTAACTTTCGCTTGACTCGGATATGTTTTAGCTTTGAATATCCAGCCACCTAGATCCGGGTTAAGTTTCGCTTGACTCGGATATGTTTTAGCTTTGAATATCCAGCCACCTAGATCCGGGTTAAGTTTTGCTTGACTCGGATATGTTTTAGCTTTGAATATCCAGCCACCTAGATCCGGGTTAAGTTTCGCTTGACTCGGATATGTTTTAGCTTTGAATATCCAGCCACCTAGATCCGGGTTAAATTTTGCTTAACTCGGATCTGCTTTAGCTTCGAATATCCAATAATCGTTTGCTCCATTGTTTAGGTTGCAGATGACCGGCGGACTGCCGAATTTCAAAGATTGCTTTTTTCGCATCGAAAATTGGAAGAAAAATATGAGAAAATTCTCCCTGTGGTGAAAAAGACTGGTAAGTCGATAATTCTTTTCGTTATTTTTGACATTCTTTTTGTTTTGTATGTGAGATGTCGGCTCACTTTTTTGGTGAACAGGTAATATCAATAATCTCAACATTCGTCTTGCGAAGAAAGTCAAGAGCCTGGAAGGTTAGTTTATCCTTTTACCTTACACCTTCCGCTTTTTGAAATGTGAGCTTAGCTTCGTTTATCTCGTTTGGCTTTGGTAAAGCCGAGTTACAAACCTTTGCAGCATCTCACCAAGATTGCACGCCCATGCCTGACGTGATGCTGCATTTTTTAGAACAAAGCGCTACTCATTCGGCGCAGCTGAAAGAAAAGGATGATGAAATAGCTCGCCTGCGCACCGAGGTGGAGGCCCTTAAGCTCTCTCAGAAATCCGAATTAGAAAAGGTCGATCAGGAATTCTCCGAGGAGAAAAATCGGCTAGCTCTGGAGCTGCAGAAGAATAAAGAACTCCTCGAGGCTGCCGAACTGAAAACTCGTGGAATGAGTGAGGAGATTTCTCACTTTGAAAAGAGCAAGATCAACTGGGCTAAAGACCTTCAGATAATGATGAGTTATATTCATTGTAAGTTTCTTAGCACGGCCGGATTATGTTTTTCTCTTTGTCCCTGCTGCCTCCTGACGCATTCGTGTTTTGCGCAGGTCATTTTCCAGAAGCTAAGCCTGTGAGTTCTAAAGCGGTTCTTGCAGCTCGTGCACGCCGAGGTGTCCCTGTTGACGTTGACTCGGAATATTCGATGGAAGATTTCCTGGTCGCTATCGGCGCTGCAGTTGGTCCGATGAAGATTATGGGCAGGGACTTGGTGCAGGCAGCTATCTGAGCCTACCATGTTCTCTGGCCGAATACCTCGGGGACTCCTGACATCAATGAGGTCGAATTGCTGGTGAAAATACTGATGGCATCTGAGAAGCAACTAAGTCTGTGGAGGGAATCAGCCGGGCGAGCTGGCGCTGATATGGCCCTCACTGTTATCATGTCATGGTATGAAGATATTTCTCTTGATATCCTGAGAAATTTGCGCACAGGTACCCGTTGGGTTGAGGACCCCACTTTTGTTGCTCTTCGGCAAGCTCGCGCCTTCCAGCTCGTTGAGTATGCCGACGTGCATACCTGGAATGAAGGTCCGAGTTTCCTCCCGAATTCGGACGATGAGGTCGTAGTCGAGGATGCATCAGATGATAACTCGGCTAAACAAGGTGAAGGTGAAGATGATTTGGCTTCCTCTGGTGACTCTAGTTCGAGCTCGGATGGCAACGGCGACGCGCGATCCTCCTCCAAAGGTACTGGGCATTCAACTGTGCAAACTGACGCCCCCAGCAGCCTCGGGCTTCGGCCGAAGTTGTACCTGAGACTGTGGAAGGCGAGGCAACCTCGGCCGAGGCTCCTCCTATCTCGGAGCATCCAGTCCCTGACCCAACTATTGCCTCTTCCAGCTGAAAACTTTTAAGTTATTTCTTGTCCCTGGTATGCCGGGCGTACGATGTACGTGGAACATTTGTCCGTCTTCTATATGATCTGAATTTCTTTTGCCGTGTACCACTGCGACATATATGTTTGTAGTTGTTATCACTTTGTTTAAGTGGCTTTGTTCGTCCAAATTCCTGTTTTGGTGGCCTACAATTTCTTGATTTTAGGATATATCTTTGCCTTTGTATTCTCGTGGTTTAGCCAATTAATCTGGGTGTGAGCTTCGAATATCACGCGAGATTGAGCTATTCTCACTCTGAGTGTCGAAGTGTGATACCTTCCTTGTATCAAAGGTTGACCACCACTTTGGAACAATATATGGCAGTCCCCGAGTCACTGCCTATCGCGCCGAAGTCTAGTGCGTAAACCAAATCTCAGAAATAATATAAGACCGTTGCCGAGGCGCTGCTTAGGGTGCCGAGGTTTAGTGCTCAACACAAAACTGGGGCAACATATGGTAGTCCCCGAGTCACTGCTTTGGGTGCCGAGGTTGAATACACAGGATGAAATTGAAATGACCTATGGCAGTCCCGGAGTCACCGCTCTGGATGCCGAGGTTTAATATATAAAATGAAATTGAAATGACCTATGGCAGTCCCCGAGTAACCGCTTTGGATGCCGAGGTTTAATACATAAGATGAAATTGAAATAACATATGGCAGTTCCTGAGTCACTGCTCTGGATGCCGAGGTTCAATACATACGATGAAATTGAAATAACATATGGCAGTTCCCGAGTCACTGCTCTGGATGCCGAGGTTCAATACATACGATGAAATTGAAATAACATATGGCAGTCCCCGAGTCCCTACTCTGGATGCCGAGGTTCAATACATCATTGGTTCTTGACCTTGAGATACTATGCTACGAGTAAAATGGACGAAGTAAAGCTACATTCCATGGCCTCTTAGTTTCTTCGCCAGCTTTGTCTGCGTTGTTCCTTCCGGGGGATTGAGCGTCGATTAGATAATAGGCATCATTATGCAATGCTTTGCTCACGATGAATGGTCCCTCCCATGGAGGTGACAGCTTGTGCATGTCGGCCGTGCGTTGCACCAGACGGAGGACTAAATCTCCTTCTTTGAATACTCTTGGATTCACCTTCTTGCTGTGATATCGTCGCAAGTTCTGCTGATAAATAGCTGATCGTGATAGCGCCAGTTCTCTGGCTTCTTCTAGCAGGTCAACAGTATCTTGCCGAGCTACTTCATTTATCTCTGAAGTTGTATATTGAGTAACTCTTGGCGAGTCATGTAGTATGTCGGCTGGAAGCACAGCCTCCGCCCCATACACCAGAATGAATGGTGTATAACCTGTTGATCTGTTCGGAGTAGTCCTGAGTCTCCACAATACTGCTGGTAATTCCTCAATCCAACATCCTGCCGACCTTTGCAATGGTTCAACAAGTCGCGGTTTTATTCCGGACAACACTAATCCATTAGACCTTTCCACTTGCCCATTAGATGCTGGATGAGCAACAGAAGCGATATCTAATCTTATGTGTTTTTCTCGGCAAAACCTAGCGAAAGCTCCTTCTGAAAAGTTTGTGCCGTTGTCTGTAATAACACTGTGCGGGTACCCATATATTAAGATAGTATCTTTGAGGAATTTCACTGCTGTGAGCCCGTCACATTTTCTTATTGGTTTGACTTCAATCCATTTTGTGAATTTGTCCACCATGACCAATATGTGGGTCATTCCCCCCTGTGCCGGTTTAAACGATGCCACCATATCTAGGCACCACACAGAAAACGGCCAAGTGATGGGTATCGTTTTTAACTCGGACGACGGCACGTGTATCTTGGTTGCATATCTCTGACAACCATTGCATTTTTCAACCAGCTCCTTGTCTTCCTTCAACGCCGTTGGCCAATAAAACCCATGCCTGAATGCTTTGGCTACCAAGGTACGAGATGAGGCATGGTGTCCACATTCTCCTCGATGTATATCCAAGAGGATCTCTTGGCCTTCCGCCGAACTTACACACCTTTGCAATACACTTGTGACGCTTCTTTTATATACCTCATTGTTTATGATTGTATAAGCTTTTGCTCTTCTTACAATCTGTCTTGCTAACACTTCATTATTCGGTAACATCGCATCTTTAAGGAAAAAGAATATGGGTTGCGCCCAGACCGGTGTGATTTTTTCTGGTGCGGTCTCACTCTCTATCTCCATGTTTTCCGCCGACATAGATACTTCGGCTTCGTCCACAATTATGCTTACCTCTGCTGTCCTTTTATTGGAGGGTTCCGAGTTATATTGCTGATCCACCTCCATCGGCACATTATTTTCTGTTGAACTTGCCGGAATAAAGATAGATTCGGATTCTGGTGATGGGGTTATCGATGGTTTTCTGAGGTGTTCCAGGGCAATACCCGGTGGAATTGACTGCCTGGTCGATCCCAGTTTTGACAACGTGTCCACAGCATCATTTTCTGCCCGAGGTATGTGGTGCATTCACACCCTTCAAAGTATCCACTGATCTTTTGCACATGAAATCTATACAAAGCCATATTATTATCTAACGCATCCCAATTGCCTGAGACTTTCTATACTACTAAATCCGAGTCCCCATAGCATAAGATTCGGCGTATGCCAATCTCTTTTGCTACTTTCAACCCATGGACCAGTGCTTCGTATTCGGCTACGTTGTTTGATGCAGCAAAATGTATTTGTAGTACATACTTCAGCTGATCCCTTTTGGGTGAGGTTAACACTATTCCTGCCCCCAAACCATTTCTTAGTTTGGAACCATCGAAATGCATCGTCCAATAATTTGGGTCTGGTAGTGGCGGCTCATACTGCACCTCGGCCCAATCTACGAAGAAATCGGCGACCGCCTGAGATTTGATTGCATCTCTCCTATCAAATTGTGGAGCGTACGGTGACAACTCGATTGCCCATTTTGCTATTCGGCCACTTGCATCCTTGTTGCTCAATATGTCGGCTATGGGTGCTTCACAGATCACTTTGATGGGATGCTCTTCGAAGTAATGTTTAAGCTTCTTTGCCGACATGTACACTCCATAAGCCATCTTCTGATAATGCGGGTAATTCTGTTTTGAAGCGGATAACACCTCGCTCAAATAATACATCGCCCTCTGTACCGACTTATCATCTTCGAGTCGTTCTACGACGACTACATCACTCACTACTCTGTTGGTAGCCGCTATATAGAGTAACATTGGCTCTTTTGACAATGGAGAAGCCAAAATGGGTGATGTGACCAACATATTTTTCAACTCATGAAATGCACTATCTGCTTGTGGAGTCCAAATGAATTTATCTGATTTCTTCATTAGTTGGTAGAGTGGTAGTGCCTTCTCTCCCAGCCGACATACAAACCGGCTGAGCGAGGCTAGACATCCCGTGAACTTTTGTACGTCATTTAGACACCTTGGCAACTCCATTCTTTCTACCGCCTTTATCTTCGTTGGGTTGGCCTCTATACCTCGGCTAGATACGAGAAAGCCGAGTAACTTTCCTGCTGGCACGCCAAATGTGCATTTTTCCGGATTAAGCTTCATTCGGAACCTTCTCAGGTTCGCGAAAGTCTGCCGTATATCATCCAGTAGCGTTTTGCTTTCCTTGGTTTTGATGACCACGTCATCTACATATACTTGTACATTTTTTCCTATCTGGTCATGTAGACATTTTTGCATGCATCTCTGATACGTTGCTCCTGCGTTTCGCATGCCGAATGGCATTGTGCGATAGCAATAAGCCCCGTACGGGGTAATAAACGCAGTCTTTATTTGATCGGCCGGATTTAACGGTATCTGGTGAAAACCAGAATACACATCTACAAATGACAATAACTCACAACCAGCGGTCGAATCAATGACTTGGTCTATTCTAGGTAATGGAAAAGGATCTTTTGGACACGCCTTGTTCAGGTTCGTGTAATCGATACACATTCGCCATACAATGGCTACATTCGGATCATCTTTCTTCTTTTCTACTAGCACCGGATTCGACAACCAATCCGGATACAGAACCTCCATGATGAACCCGGCTGCGAGGAGCCGAGCTATTTCATCCCCTATTATTTTTCTCCTGTCTTCGGCGAAGCGGCGGAGAGGTTGCTTCACCAGCCTTGCTCCTGGCCTTACATTCAAAGAGTGCTCAGCCAACTCCCTCGGAACACCTTGCAGGTCCTGAGTTAACCATGCAAATATGTCCCGATTCTCACGGAGGAAGTTGGTGAGCTCGCTTTCCTATTTAGCATCTAGGCCTGCACCAATAGTAACAGTACGCTCTGGGAATTGCTCATCTATCTGAAACTTCTTCGTTTCTTTAGTCGGCTGAAAGGAGACACTTCCATGTGGATTGGCTAGTGCCGGCATATTCAACTGTGCCGACTGAGCGAGGGCTGCTACCTCCTGAATCCTTCTTTTTTCTCTTGCTATAACCAATGATTCGGCCAAATTTGACCCGGCTGAAGCACACTCCATCGACTTCTTGTAATCCCCTGGTACTGTTATCACTCCTTGTGGTCCGGGTAGCTTCATTTTCAGATAACTTATATGACAGCTGCCCATGAATTTGGCCAACGCTAGCCGTCCGAGTAAAGCATGATAACAACTCTCTAGATCCACTACCTCAAACTCTAAGTTTTCTGCTCTGCAGTTATCTCTTGTGCCGAATAACACATCCACTCGGACCTTACCAATGGGTTCACATGAAAGCCCTGGCACTATCCCATGGAAAGTGGTCCTCGTGGATTGCAACATGTTCTGCGATATTCCGAGTTTATGCATGGTATCTTTGTACATGATGTTGATACTGCTTCCATTGTCAATGAGTACTTTTGAGAATTTCACATTGATGCTTGGTCCAACAAATGTCGGATCCAACACGAGTGCATATGACCCGGGATTCGGCATTATCTTGGGGTGATCCTTTATGCTCCAAGTTACCTCCTGATCTGACCAAGGCACATATCTTGGTACTGCAGGCATAACTGCATTTACTTCCATATGTCGGCGCTGCACACTCTGCTTGTCTTGCTGTTCCGTTGTGAACACGCAATAAGACTGATGATGTTCTCTGTAATCATTGCGTCCAGTATTCGCTGGATTTGTCCTTCCATCCTGGACTTGGTTCATCACTTGATGTACCGCATCTCTCCGATCCGAGTTATCATACCTCGGGGGAGGAGGCGGTAAGATCAGTTGCTGTGCATTTGCTCCAGTCAACTGTGGTTGATGCTGCTGATGTACTTGATGGGGCGCTGCCTGAATACCTACGGGGTTTCCCATTGCATTTTTCATCCATGCACATTGGCGGGTCGTATGTTTGGCTTGCCTGGATGGGTTTGACGTGTGAAATTTGCACGGCTGATCTAACATAGATTCGAACGTGTACTTCGGCCTTTCCTGCCACTGTTTCTTTTGTTCTGGGGTCCACTGTCTTTTTCCTTCATTCCTTGGTGTCCACTGCTGAGGACCATTCTTTTGCCGTTGAGTCGCTCCGTGACTCGGCGGATCTTGCGCTACTGCTGCCACTTGGGCCGAATTATATCTATAATCCGGTCTTTCTTCTCTTCTTCTTCCTCTGAAATCACTATGCCTGGATGACCTGGCCGAATCTCTTGCATAATGGTCTTGTTGCTCCCGATGATCCGCCGACATTAATTCTGGTTGAGTTGGATCTCCTAATGCGTAGGAGTCCGCTATTCTGATGGTTTCTGCCAATGTGGTCAGCATATCTCTTTGCAGACGTTGCCACAACACGCTGGCATAACGACATCCTTGTGCGAACCAAGCTATTGCTTGCGACTCTATAACTCCTTCACATGATTTTCTCAGGTTACACCATCGAGTTAAAAACTCTCTATCTGTTTCGTTCGGCCTCTGCTTGCACATGGCTAACTGTTGTGGCCTGTTTGGCCTCTTGTATGTGCTGGTAAAGTTGCTGACAAACATTTCTTCAAAATCCAACCAACAGTTGATACTGTCCGCTGGTAGATTATTCAGCCACACCCTAGCTGGTCCTTCCAGCATTTGTGGGACATACCGTACTGCCCATCATAAGTTTCCACCTGCTATTTTCACAGCAGTGGCATAGTCAATCAACCAGTCTTGTGGTTTGGTACTCCCATTATATGTTTTTGTGCCTCTTGCTAGATGAAAGTTCGGCACAGGCGGTTCGCCCATGATCCGTGGTCCAAAGCATGTTGGACCTGGTGGACCCTGTTCTTCCAATAACTCGGACCGGTATAGCCGGTCCAGCTTCACTCTTGCATCATTTGATGGCAAATCTCTGTACAGAACTCTGTCTTGTATTCCATAGTGGTTATTTCCACCACGGATTGCATATTCCATCTCGGAATAACCATCATTGTATCTTTCATTCACTTGATTGTGGCGAGCTGGCCTCGTTTCTCTTTCCTGTCGGGGTTCATGCCTCGGTTGCGGGTTGAGTGGCAGTTCTCTCCTTACTTCAACCGGGGTATTGTTCTCATGATTGCCTCTTCCGAGTTCTCTTCTGCCGAGGTCTCCATTGCCTCGGCTTCGGCCGTCTTTCTCCATACGGCCGGGATTCCTCTCACCACTGTTACCTCGGCTTCCATTGCCTCTGTTCTCATTTGCCTTCCCGGCTATTGCCGGATCATACGGAACAATTTTTTTGTTTCTTTTTCCTGAGGTTACTGCTCTGTCCTTCTGTGCATTATTTCTGGGTGAAGATGCTGCTGCCACGGACTAGGCAGGTGCTGCTCCTGCTAAGTGAACCATCCGCGAGGCCCCCGGCCTCGCCGGGTCTGCCCTGAGCATTTCTTCGTTTTGCTGGTTCGCGATGCGCACCAGCTCATTCACTCTTTCTTGCTGTTTCTGCCGGGCTTCGCCGGTCAACCCCTCTAACTCCAATGCCGCGGCATTTGCCGCTCTTAGGTTCTTTGCCGGGGTACTGTACCTCGGCAAGCCCAAATCAACTGATTCCGCCTTATGAGCATCATGCTCTTTGTTGATATCATCTATGAGGTTTTTCCCCCTCAATCTTAATTCGTCCACCCGTTCGGGCGCGACGTCAAGTTTATTAGCTTTGGCATATTCTCGCAGGGTCCTGTTTAAGGACTCCCGCAAGGCCGACACCTTTTTGGCCTCTACCAGCACCTTTTGCCTGGTTTCTTCTAACTCTGCCTGATGTGGCGCCCCGCAAAAACCACTACTAGAAAATCGCGTTATTTTTGTGCATTGCATCATCATGACATCAGCATGCATCTGTCTGTCTAAAACTATTTTACTAAAATCCCTATTTCATTTTCTGCAAATGTCCCTCTCTTTATTCAAATGCGAAACCTCGGTCTTTTCTTGATCTAGTATTTATCTAAAACTATATTTCAAAATGTTTTGTTTTATAAAAATAATAAAATATTTTTATCGGGAGGCAGTCCAGCCGGCCGGCCCAAAAGCCCAACCGGCCAGACCATCTGCTACCAAAAAAATAAACCCTAAACCTACCCCTAGACCCTTTTTCTACCCAATCCTATCCTTCCCAGCCTCCCTCCACCTCACCCTGACCAATCCCCTCCCTCCACCTCACCCCTCCCTTCCCCTCCAGCCAAACCCCAGCCGCCACCTCACCCTAGCCAGCCACAGCCACCTGCCCGGCCCCACACACGCACTCACACACACGCGCGCGCAGCCAGCCGCTCCCAGGCACACACACCACGCACGCCCCACCCACCCCGGTCAACACCACACACCCCACAGACCCCTGCCGACAGCTCCGCCTCGGGATCCTGCCCGCGTGGGCCCGCCTCGCACTCCCACCTGCCCCTCCCCGCACCCGCATCCCCTCCCCATCCTCTCTCTCCCCGGCGCCTGGACCGCCACCCTCTGCAAGCTCCTCGCCGCCGAGCTCCCCGCCGTCCGCCCTCTCCTCTCCCGCCGGCTGCCTGCAGGATCTCTCCTGCCCGACGACGCCCCGCCTCGCCGAGCACCCTCCTTCCCTGCCGCCGCTTCCTCGGCCTCACCTCCAGTCCTTCCTCTGCTCTGCGTCGGGCCTGGCCTCCTTCCACCGCACGCCTCTACCTCCACGCTACTCGCGGGCGCCTCTCCTATTCGTCCGCGTTGTTCCGTCGCCTGCAGCGCCGGTCACCGCCTCCTCTCCCTCGTCCAGCCCCGCGTGGCTCCGCCTTGCTAACAAGCTCGAGCCCCAGCTCGGCACCGCCCTCATCCGCCTTCGGCCGCCCGTACGACCAGGGGCTCCCCGGCGATGGTCCTGCCGCGCCCGGCGCTCGCCACCTCCCTCCTCCACCATCTCCGGTCGCCTCCTCCACGCGACAACCACGCCCTTCGGCTGCGACCCCGCCCGCCGCCTTTGTGACCTCCTCTGTCCCGCAGCCTCCCTCTTCCCTCGCCGTGTCGCTGCGGCAGGCTCAGTCCCCGAGCCCGCCGGCACATCCTCTGCGGCCACCCATCCCCGACCTTCCTCTGCGCTTCGCCAGCCACCGTCGCCCTTCCCTTGCAGGTCGCGCGCCGCCGCCTTCTTGCACGTCCGTGTCGTGTTCACCGTCGGTCCCCTACAGCATGGTCGCCACCATGTCCGCTGATGTCGTCTCTCCGCATTGACTACCATCGTTCCCTTTGTCCCTGCTAACGTGCGGTGTTTGTGTCCGGTGTCCCGTGGATCAATATGGTAATATTGTTGACACAAGTTCTAGCTCGCCAATATCTACATCTTAGCCGAATCCCGAAAACTCCATCGCAGTACCTGGAGATCTTCTACACGGGACCGTCAGAACACGCAGGACCCCTGGTGCTTGAACTCGAGGGAACCTCGTCGAGAAACCCCGGTACCAGAGGTCGACATCAGACCGAAGCATCAAGGCTCCTTCACGGATCTCAAGTTATCCTTCTCGGAACGACAAGATCGTCTTCCAGGAACCGAAGACCGACCCCGGAGCCCGATCCGAAGACCACATGTGCGACAAGTACTCCTTCCCGGATGCGATGCTCGAGAACCCGGACGGTAAGGACACCGACGCAGAACGCCAAGTTCTTCATCCCGGACGCCAAGACCGACCTGATACGCGGGCCCGACAAGATCGACACCGACCAGGGCGAGTCTGATGCGCCCCGACGCCACACCAAGTCCTTCTTCCCGGAACGCCAAGCTCTTCATCTTGTATCCGACCTTCGAAGACCGATCCCGTCAAACCCTGAACCCTGAGACCGAACCCCGAACCCCGGAACCCCAAGATCTCCCGAACCCAGATGTGTGACCCCTTTTCCTGAGACCCTTATTTTGTAAATAACATACAACTTGTTGCATAATTAAATCCTCATGCTTGCATACATATTGTGGGTTTGGGGGCCTTATGCCGATTCACCATATAATTAAATATGGAGACCATATGCGGGCTATTCTAGTCTTAGTTTGTCTCCATTTAAATCTGTGTAGCGAACCGATGCTATGTTTTGCCATGTTAATACCACATTTAAATTGCGGGGTAGCTAAACAACTATAACCATATACTTGATTTGTCGGGACCCCGGTTCCGCTTAATATGACCTAATTGCATTGCATCCTTGCCATGTCATACCGCATACATGCATCATGCCCGATCTTCTGTCGTAGTATTAAATAGTGCCTCCGGTGTTTCTTCTAGTGCTTTGCTTCTTCACGGATTAGGCCGATGAGTTGATGCGAGTATCAACCCGATCTTTGGATGAACCTTCGGCAATGTTTTCAGGCGAGCACCTCCCCCTTTCTACCTATCTTACTTTTATAGTCTTTATTTCCTCCTGTTGATCTATTGCTATCTGTGTTACGATGCTCTAGTTTTCGTACCCGTGATATCCCTTGCAGCCTCATATTGCCTTGGACACATCCTATTACCTGTTGTTTGGTAGATAGTGGGACCTGCGTGTCGTAGTTTCTTACTCAAGTGCTGTTGCGTGTCGTCAAGTACCACAGTTGTTGGAGTACTGCCGCATGTTTAATGTTGGAGATGATCATGGCTTTAAATACTGTTTAATAACTAAAATTGAAGTAGGTAAATGCAGAGGCACCGGTGGGTAATAGACAATATTTGGATTTTAACCGCTCACTGGTGTCCCGTAGGACCCCGAGTTCTTGACACCTGTTCCGAGATCGAGCGCGCTAACCACAGGTGGGGTGTATGGGCACCCCCATCGATTTAGTACCTGATTCCAAGTACTGTACTGGGGGCCACAATTAGTTTGGGGCTTTATTACTATCCTGTACTTATGCCATGCTTTACTTCTTTATTTACGATTGTGCGAGGAGCACCTGTACTGTTTAGGTAAGCGGAGTGTTTTCGCGGTATCGACAAGCCCAAGAGTTTCGGGTTCCCAGTCGTTTATAGCCATTGGCGCAAACCCTGAGTCTGTCTCGGAGACCGGCCAACTTCGTTGCGGGTAGCTTAGTGGGGTGCCCCCCCGTGCTTGCTTTGGGTCTGGGAAACGTCGTGTCCGAAACCCCGTCGACATACCGTTGGGTGTATGTTTTGTGATCTTGTACCTACCTGATCTGACGACAAGGGTGTAGGTGCGTGTGGGAACTTTGGTGCACCCCTGCAGGGTTAAATCTTTTCGAGAAGCCGTGTCCGCGGTTATGGACGACTTGGAGCACAGTTCTCGATCATAGACAACTATAACTAAAGTTTACTGTTATAATTTGACTGGTATCCGATATGACTAGTAATCAGCTTCACTACAACGGAATGGCTAATAAAAGTATCAACAACTGCTGGGTTTTGGGATGTCTCATGCTAATTGTATCTGACTAGTAAGTGTTGCAACTAAAACGGAATGGTTAACTAAAATTGCCCACTGCTTATTATATCAGGATGACTATCTATACCTGACTAGTAATTGCTGCAACGATAACTGTATAAATAAAACTTCCAACTGTGTGAGTTCCTCGGTTGACTTCCTCGTTTGGTCTCGAGGGGGAAAGACCAGGATGGGTATGTTTGGTGGTAGTATCAGGATGGTTCCGAATAGGTCTTTCTTACCCCCTCTGATAGCCGCTAATTGTATCGAGTCTCTATAGGTTGTATAGTGCATGCCGCGCTGCCGCTTCAGTCCACCATACCTATGTAGGCGAGGACCGCCGAATTCTAGCCTCGCCGTGTACTGGCCTCAGTACTGACCGCTCTCTATTTTTTCTTTGCCCTTTGTCGGCACCCCTTTTGTTTAAGCAGGTCTTGAGATCGACGTCGTTAGCAGGGTTACCCTTCCGGCTTGGCATGGGCAGGGTTATGGACGCCATTGGTTATTCTCCAGGGCTCTTAGCCCCATTTGCATCTTGTCCGTAGTCAGACGCTCTATCATTTTCAAGGTGATTTGGGTCTTTGTATCGTATATCTGTATTCTTGACTCTTTGAGTCGCTGTTGTATATATATGTTTTGTGGGTTCCATCGAGGACTATTGTGTAATGATATTACTTCGTTTTCCAACCGCACGAAAGTGCCTGGTGGGCACCTTTGAATCGTTTCTATGCGGGTTTGGCGGGAAGCGCTAAAACTTGCATAGGGCCGATTCTGTGGGTGTTACAGAGTGGTATCAGAGCTCAGCAGTTGCGATACCCCACAAGTCCAGCCTGTAGGATAACCTAGCTAACGGCCGAAGTAGAGTGTCAAAACTATTTTTGCAAAATCGGTTGGATAGTTCTGATTAGGTCTGATTTTACTCCTTACCCCTCTGCTTCTCTCCTCTCACCTCTGCGTGTTTTGAATCCGCTCTCTTCTCCCTCTCCGAGTCCAGGATTTCTCGTGGTTGGGTTCCGTCGTACCTTCAGGGTTTCGCTTCCTCCTTTGATAACGGTGTTCTACCATCCGGTGTTCATGCTGTCTGAGGAATCCGTCTACTGTGGTACCATTCTTTGTTCCTTGTTTGTGCCTTCCGGTGTTTTCCGACGCGACGACATCATCTACGCCAGATCCGATGCAGAGTTTGCATCACTCCTTTGTTTCTGAACCTCGATTGTCGAGATCTTCAGTCTGATTCCGAGAATGGTTGCACGCTTTTCTACTGATTGTGCAGAGTAATAGTTTGGGTGCGTGATGGATTGGCCCCCATGCCGACTACTCACTCTATTCGCTTGTGTACATTGAAGTGGATGAGAATGCATCGGTTCCCTCTTTCCATCGAAGCTAGAGGTGGCTTTATTTGTTGATACCTCTACCTTCGACCTTTTGCTCCCGGAGTGTTCCCTCGACGATCACGGACAACGACCTCCTGTTAGTGGTGTCGCGAGGATCTACACGAAGCGAGAATATGCAGATCACCGACCTTCTTTCCGGTACCATGAGGCAGATCTCGAGGGCGAGATCCATTGTTAGTGGTGTCGAATTGTGGCGCCCCGCAAAAACCACTACTAGAAAATCGCATTATTTTTGTGCATTGCATCATCATGACATCAGCATGCATCTGTCTGTCTAAAACTATTTTACTAAAAGCCCTATTTCATTTTCTGCAAATGTCCCTCTCTTTATTCAAATGCGAAACCTCGGTCTTTTCTTGATCTAGTATTTATCTAAAACTATATTTCAAAACGTTTTGTTTTATAAAAATAATAAAATATTTTTATCGGGAGGCAGTCCAGCCGGCCGGCCCAACCGGCCAGACCATCTGCTACCAAAAAAATAAACCCTAAACCTACCCCTAGACCCTTTTTCTACCCAATCCTATCCTACCCAGCCTCCCTCCACCTCACCCTGACCAATCCCCTCCCTCCACCTCACCCCTCCCTTCCCATCCAGCCAAACCCCAGCCGCCACCTCACCCTAGCCAGCCACAGCCACCTGCCCGGCCCCACACACGCACTCACACACACGCGCGCGTGCAGCCAGCCGCTCCCAGGCACACACACCACGCACGCCCCACCCACCCGGGTCAACACCACACACCCCACAGACCCCTGCCGACAGCCCCGCCTCGGGATCCTGCCCGCGTGGGCCCGCCTCGCACTCCCACCTGCCCCTCCCCGCACCCGCATCCCCTCCCCATCCTCTCTCTCCCCGGCGCCTGGACCGCCACCCTCTGCAAGCTCCTCGCCACCGAGCTCCCCGCCGTCCGCCCTCTCCTCTCCCGCCGGCTGCCTGCAGGATCTCTCCTGCCCGACGATGCCCCGCCTCGCCGAGCACCCTCCTTCCCTGCCGCCGCTTCCTCGGCCTCACCTCCGGTCCTTCCTCTCCTCTGCGTCGGGCCTGGCCTCCTTCCACCGCACGCCTCTACCGCCGCGCTACTCGCGGGCGCCTCTCCACTTCGTCCGCGTTGTTCCGTCGCCTGAAGCGCCGGTCACCGCCTCCTCTCCCTCGTCCAGCCCCGCGTGGCTCCGCCTTGCTGACAAGCTCGAGCCCCAGCTCGGCACCGCCCTCATCTGCCTTCGGCCGCCCGTAGGACCAGGGGCTCACCAGCGATGGTCCTGCCGCGCCCGGCGCTCGCCGCCTCCCTCCTCCACCATCTCCGGTCGCCTCCTCCACGCGACAACCGCGCCCTTTGGCTGCGACCCCGCCCGGCCGCCTTTGTGACCTCCTCTGTCCCGCGGCCTCCCTCTTCCCTCGCCGTGTCGCTGCGGTAGGCTCAGTCCCCGAGCCCACCGGCACATCCTCTGCGGCCACCCATCCCCGACCTTCCTCTGCGCTTCGCCAGCCACCGTCGCCCTTCCCTTGCAGGTCGCGCACCGCCGCCTTCCTGCACGTACATGTCGTGTTCACCGTCGGTCCCCTACAGCATGGTCGCCATCGTGTCCGCTGATGTCGTCTCTCGGCATTGACTACCGTCGTTCCCTTTGTCCCTGCTAACGTGCGGTGTTTGTGTCCGGTGTCCCGTGGATCAATATGGTAATATTGTTGACACAAGTTCTAGCTCGCCAATATCTACATCTTAGCCGAATCCCGAAAACTCCATCGCAGTACCTGGAGATCTTCTACACGGGACCGTCAGAACACGCAGGACCCCTGGCGCTTGAACCCGAGGGAACCTCGTCGAGAAACCCCGGTACCAGAGGTCGACATCAGACTGAAGCATCAAGGCTCCTTCACGGATCTCAAGTTCTCCTTCTCGGAACGACAAGATCGTCTTCCGGGAACCGAAGACCGACCCCGGAGCCCGATCCGAAGACCACATGTGTGACAAGTACTCCTTCCCGGATGTGATGCTCGAGAACCCGGACGGTAAGGACACCGACGCAGAACGCCAAGTTCTTCATCCCGGACGCCAAGACCGACCTGATACGCGGGCCCGACAAGATCGACACCGACCAGGGCGAGTCCGATGCGCCCCGACGCCACACCAAGTCCTTCTTCCCGGAACGCCAAGCTCTTCATCTTGTATCCGACCTTCGAAGACCGATCTCGTCGAACCCTGAACCCTGAGACCGAACCCCGAACCCCGGAACCCCAAGATCTCCCGAACCCAGATGTGTGACCCCTTTTCCTGATACCCTTATTTTGTAAATAACATACAACTTGTTGCATAATTAAATCCTCATGCTTACATACATATTGTGGGTTTGGGGGCCTTATGCCGATTCACCATATAATTAAATATGGAGACCATATGCGGGCTATTCTAGTCTTAGTTTGTCTCCATTTAAATCTGTGTAGCGAACCGATGCTATGTTTTGCCATGTTAATACCACATTTAAATTGCGGGGTAGCTAAACAACTATAACCATATACTTGATTTGCCGGGACCCCGGTTCCGCTTAATATGACCTAATTGCATTGCATCCTTGCCATGTCATACCGCATACATGCATCATGCCCGATCTTCTGTCGTAGTATTAAATAGTGCCTCCGGTGTTTCTTCTAGTGCTTTGCTTCTTCACGGATTAGGCCGATGAGTTGATGCGAGTATCGACCCGATCTTCGGATGAACCTTCGGCAATGTTTTCAGGCGAGCGCCTCCCCCTTTCTACCTATCTTACTTTTATAGTCTTTATTTTCTCCTGTTGATCTATTGCTATCTGTGTTGCGATGCTCTAGTTTTCGTACCCGTGATATCCCTTGCAGCCTCATATTGCCTTGGACACATCCTATTACCTGTTGTTTGGTAGATAGTGGGACCTGCGTGTCTGAGTTTCTTACTCAAGTGCTGTTGCGTGTCGTCAAGTACCACAGTTGTTGGAGTACTGCCGCATGTTTAATGTTGGAGATGATCATGGCTTTAAATACTGTTTAATAACAAAAATTGAAGTAGGTAAATGCAGAGGCACCGGTGGGTAATAGACAATATTTGGATTTTAACCGCTCACTGGTGTCCCGTAGGACCCCGAGTTCTTGACACATGTTCCGAGATCGAGCGCGCTAACCACAGGTGGGGTGTATGGGCACCCCCATCGATTTAGTACCTGATTCCAAGTACTGTACTGGGGGCCACAATTAGTTTGGGGATTTATTACTATCCTGTACTTATGCCATGCTTTACTGCTTTATTTACGATTGTGCGAGGAGCACCTGTACTGTTTAGGTAAGCGGAGTGTTTTCGCGGTATCGACAAGCCCGAGAGTTTCGGGTTCCCAGTCGTTTACAGCCATTGGTGCAAACCCTGAGTCCGTCTCGGAGACCGGCCGACTTCGTTGCGGGTAGCTTAGTGGGGTGGCCCCCCGTGCTTGCTTTGGGTCTAGGAAACGTCGTGTCCGAAACCCCGTCGACATACCGTTTGGTGTATGTTTTGTGATCTTGTACCTACCTGATCTGACGACAAGGGTGTAGGTGCGTGTGGGAACTTTGGTGCACCCCTGCAGGGTTAAATCTTTTCGAGAAGCCGTGTCTGTGGTTATGGACGACTTGGAGCACAGTTCTCGATCATAGACAACTATAACTAAAGTTTACTGTTATAATTTGACTGGTATCCGATATGACTAGTAATCAGCTTCACTACAATGGAATGGCTAATAAAAGTATCAACAACTGCTGGGTTTTGGGATGTCTCATGCTAATTGTATCTGACTAGTAAGTGTTGCAACTACAACGGAATGGTTAACTAAAATTGCCCACTACTTATTATATCAGGATGACTATCTATACCTGACTAGTAATTGCTGCAACGATAACTGTATAAATAAAACTGCCAACTGTGTGAGTTCCTTGGTTGACTTCCTCGTTTGGTCTCGAGGGGGGAAAGACCAGGATGGGTATGTTTGGTGGTAGTATCAGGATGGTTCCGAATAGGTCTTTCTTACCCCCTCTGATAGCCGCTAATTGTATCGAGTCTCTATAGGTTGTATAGTGCATGCCGCGCTGCCGCTTCAGTCCACCATAACTATGTAGGCGAGGACCGCCGAATTCTAGCCTCGCCGTGTACTAGCCTCAGTACTGACCGCTCTCTCTTTTTCCTTTGCCCTTTATCGGCACCCCTTTTTTTTAAGCAGGTCTTGAGATCGACGTTGTTAGCAGGGTTACCCTTCCGGCTTGGCCTGGGCAGGGTTATGGACGCCATTGGTTATTCTCCAGGGCTCTTAGCCCCATTTGCATCTTGTCCGTAGTCGGACGCTCTATCATTTTCAAGGTGATTTGGATCTTTGTATCGTATATCTGTATTCTTGACTCTTTGAGTCGCTGTTGTATATATATGTTTTGTGGGTTCCATTGAGGACTATTGTGTAATGATATTACTTCGTTTTCCACCCGCACGAAAGTTCCTGGTGGGCACCTTTGAATCGTTTCTATGCGGGTTTGGCGGGAAGCGCTAAAACTTGCATAGGGCCGATTCTGAGGGTGTTACACCTGAGCATTTGCCGGAGCAAGTATCAGCGCTACAGGTGTAGTTAAGTTCTCTATGGTTGCCTGAAGAATGTTCTCTGGCCTTTCCAGAGGTGGCCCTCTTACTCTTGGTGCCTTTGGGGTAGTGTCCTGCACCTCGGTCGGGTTGGTCGCTGGTGGGATTACCTCGGTGGGTGGTGGTGTTGTCTTCCTGGGTGCGCCCTGTACGCCGGTGGCGGGTTCTCTGGTTGACCCGGCTGCCGCTACTCCAGTTTGCACTCCGGCCGTGACCATCACCTCGACGCTGCCTACGGGATGCGCTCCACGCGGACGGCTCGCAGTGTTAAGAGGTGGCTCTCCTGCAACAACAACTTGGTGAGGATAAATGTCGGAGATGTCGATGCCGACGTAGACCCTGTGCCCGCCCAGGCTGATGAAGACACCGTTGCGCGGGGGAGTTTTTCCCCTGAAGCTGCCCGCATCGTCGCTGACGTAGTAACAGAGATCAAACCTCTGGACCAAACCAGAAACAACGCGCTCGCCCGTGTTGATGAAGTTTCCCATTCGGATCATAACTTTAGATAGCACCGCTGCTGGCCCCACGGTGGGCGCCAACTGTCGTGGTGGTGACACGGCCGATGCCATGGGTAGGCTAAAGTATGGGGCCAATGGATGCTAGTGGGATCTGGGGAGGGAAGATGTAGTTGATTCTACACACAAAAGACTAAGGCAAAGATCTTTATTTCTTCTTCCTTGGGCTACAAGTGCTCCTTGAGCTGTATACAGGGAGAAGAGAAGAACTTTATGTAGGGTTCGCAGCATAGAAAACAAAAATTTTCCTACGATGTGAACTATATACCAAGATCTATCTACTAGATACAAACAACGGGCGGATGTATATCCGTAGAGAACATACCCTTGAAGACCGACAAAGCTTAACGAGTTCAACTCGTGGTTGATGTAGACGATCTCTTGCCGATCTCAAGATCGAGAGGAAGTCCTAGCGCCGCAAATCATCAGCGCATCCGTGCTCGCACACACGTTCGAGGCACCGAGCAACCTCCGCCTCCTCGCTCCAGCGATGCAGCGGAAGCACAACTCTTTCTTGCCGAATAGCGACCGGGAACATGTATCTCGCTAGTCCGAGACCATGGGGGATAAATTCTAGAGGGGGAGAGAGATCCTTCACGAGGAGGTGTGAGAGACAAGTGAGGAGGGGGTTCCTTTTATAGGAGGAGGGGGGAACCCCAAGGGGGTGGCCGGCGCATGGGGCTGCCCCCTTGCCCTCCCCTCTTCATGTGGGTGGACACTCCACTCACAAAATGCCCTTTAAAATCCCTCCACTCAAAAGTCCACTCAAATTCCCATTAAATTTCCACCAAATTTAATGCAAACTCTCATTAAATAAAACTCTTTTATTTTATTCAGAATTTTTTCAATTACTTTAATGACAAACATTCACAAATAACCCCTTGCTAGAATTCTATTTCACATGCATAACCACTTTATGCAATTTCACCCGAAAACCTGTTTCGGTATCTAGTGAAATAAATTCCTGCGCTTGTTCATTCTTTCGGCATGAAACATTTGCTCCAATTGGATGTCGGTGTCTCTTAAGTGTGTCACCCTACGGTTCGTGAATAATGCGTACATGATCGAGACCCCTCTCGGATCAATAATCAGAAGCGGGATCTGGAGACCCATACTGACTCCCACACATTCAACGATGACTTTCTTGTGATCATCGGAACCTTTTACGCTAGTATCTTAATCCCTTTGTTTCACGATATATTACATGTCCGAGATTCGATCGGTATCTCCATACCTAGTTTGATCTTGTTACCGACATGCACTCTTTTCTCGTTCCTGTGATATAACATTCTAGTGATCAAATCACTTGATTGCAAGCTAATCAATGTGATATCACCGAGAGGGCCCAGAGTATATCTATCCGTCATTGGGATGAACAAATTCCACTCTTGATCCATGAGCCTCAACATAACACTTTATTAGTTCTGAATCCATCTTTATAATCACCCTGTTACGGTGTGACGTTTGATGTTATCAAGAAACTCTTCCGGTGTTAGTGATTAACATGATCTCATGGTCTAAGGATTAGGATCACTTCGTAAGTTGTTATAGCAATATAAACTCAATGACTTTGATCATAATGCTATATTTCGGATGAATGTTCATCACACCATTACACTAATGTTGTGATCCCGTTATTAACAACATCCAATGTCCATGATCAGGAAACCTTGATCATCTTGTTAATCAACGAGCTAGTTTATGAGAGAGGCATAACTAGGAACTTTCTGTTTGTTTATTAAACACACATGTATTAACGTTTCCGTATTAATACAATTATAGCATGCAAAATAAACATCTATCATATACTTGGAATACACATAATAAACACTTTATTATTGCCTCTCAGGGCATATTCCCTTCAGTCTCCCACTTGCACTAGAGACAATAATCTAGTTACATAGTGATAAATCTAACACCCATTGAGTTCTGGTGTTGATCATGTTTTGCTCTAGGGAGAGTTTTAGTCAACGGATCTGCTACATTGAAATCCGTATGTACTTTACAAATCTTTATATCTCCATCCTTGACATGCTCGCGGATGGAGTGAAACCGGCGCTTAATATGCTTGGAAGGCTTGTGAGACCTTGGCTCTTTGGCATTGGCAATGGAACCATTGTTGTCACAATAGATCACCATTGGGTCCAACGCGTTTGCCACTACTCCTAGTTCGGATATGAACTCCTTCATCCAAACTGCTTCCTGAGCCGCTTCTGAAGCAGCAACATATTCGGCCTCCGTTGTTGATCCCGCTACCACAGGTTGTTTGGATCTCCTCCAACTAACCGCTCCGCCATTCATGAGAAATACGTATCCGGATTGAGACTTAGAGTCATCCGGATCGGTGTCAAAGCTAGCGTCGACATAACACTTAGCGACGAGCTCTTCTTCACCTCCGTATACAAGAAACATATCCTTAGTTCTTCGTAAGTACTTAAGGATATTCTTGACCGCTATCCAGTGTTCCGAACCTGGATCCGATTGGTACCTACTAGTCAAACTAATAGCATGTTCCACATCCGGTCTTGTACATAGCATGGCGTACATTATAGAGCCTTTGGCTGAAGCATAGGGGACTTTGTCCATTATCTCTCTTTCTTCCGCCGAAGTCGGACTTTGAGTCTTACTCAATGTCTTGCCTTGCAACATAGGTAAGAACCCCTTCTTACTTCTGTCCATTTTAAACTTCTTTAAAATCTTATCAAGGTATGTACTTTGCGATAGCCCTATTAGGCGCCTAGATCTATCTCTATAGATCTTTATGCCTAATATGTATGACGCTTCACCTAGGTCCTTCATTGAAAAATTTGTTGTTTAGATAACTTTTAACACTGTTTAAAAGATCTATATCATTTCCGATCAATAATATGTCATCCACATATAATATCAGAAATGCCACATTGCCCCCACTCACTTTCTTGTAAATACAAGCTTCTCCATAAGTTTGGACAAATCCAAACTCTTTGATCACCTCATCAAAGCGGAGATTCCAACTTCGTGATGCTTGCTTCAATCCATAGATGGATCGCTGAAGCTTGCACACCTTGTTAGCATCCTTAGGATCGACAAAACCCTTTGGTTGTATCATATACAACTCTTCTTCAATATTACCATTGAGAAACGCGGTTTTGACATCCATCTGCCATATCTCATAATCGAAATATGCAGCAATTGCTAACATAATCCTAACTGACTTTAGCATCGCTACGGGAGAGAAAGTCTCATTGTAGTCAAATCCTTGAATTTGTCAAAACCCCTTTGCGACAAGTCGAGCTTTATAGACGGTCACATTACCATCAGCTTCCTTTTGAAAATCCATTTGTTCTCCACGGCCTTTCGGTCGTGAGGTAATTCCACCAAGTTCCAAACTTGATTTTCATACATGGATTCCATCTCGGATTTCATGGCTTCTAACCATTTGTTGGAATCCAGGCTCATCATCGCTTCTTCATACGTCGCAGGGTCATCATTTTCATCAACCATGAAATTCATGACAGGATTTCCGTACAGCTCGAGAGCTGCACGCGTCCTGTTTGACCTGCGAGGTTCGGTAGTACTCTCTTTCGGAGTTTCATGATCATTATCATTAGTTCCCTCTTCAACAGGTGGAGCCAACTCCGGAACAACTTCCGGCGCTGCGCTACTCGCCATACTTTGAAGAGAAGGTTCCACAACCTCTTCGAGTTCTACCTTCCGACTACTCACACCTTTCGCGAGAAACTCTTTCTCTAGAAAGGATCCATTCTTGGCAACAAAAACCTTGCCCTCGGATCTGTGATAGAAGGAATACCCAATAGTTTCTTTAGGGTATCCTATGAAGACGCATTTTTCCGCTTTGGGTTTGAGTTTATCCGGTCGAAGTTTCTTCACATAAACATGGCATCCCCAAACTTTAAGAAATGACAGCTTAGGTTTGTTTCGAAACCACAATTCATACGGTGTCTTTTCAACGGATTTAGATGGTGCCCGATTTAAAGTGAATGCAGCAGTTTCTAGTGCATAACCCCAAAATGACAACGGCAAGTCCGTCAGAGACATCATAGATCGAACCATATCTAATAAAGTACGATTACGACGTTCCGACACACCATTTCGCTGTGGTGTTCCGGTAGGTGTGAGTTGTGAAACAATTCCACACTCTTTCATGTGAGTGCTAAACTTGTAACTTAGATACTCACCTCCACGTTCGGACCGTAGAAATTAGATCTTTCTATTACGATGATTTTCCACTTCATTCTGAAATTCCTTGAACTTTTCAAAGGTTTCAGACTTGTGTTTCATCAAGTAGATGTAACCGTATCTACTCAAATCATCCGTGAAAGTAACAAAATAACGATATCCACCTCGCGCCGACACACTCATTGGACCACATACATCAGAATGTATGATTTCCAATAAATCTGTCGCCCGTTCCATTGAACCGGAAAACGGCGTTCTAGTCATCTTGCCCATAAGGCATAGCTCACATGTATCAAATGATTCATAATCAAGTGATTCCAAAAGTCCATCTGAATGGAGCTTCTTCATGCGTTTAACGCCAATATGACCTAGACGGCAGTGCCACATATATGCGGATATATCATCATTAAGTTTAATCCTTTTAGCATCAACATTATGAATATGTGTAACATTATCATCGATATCTAATAGAAATAAACCATTCATCATCGGTGCATGACCATAAAAGATTTCATTCATATAAATGGAACAACCATTGTTCTCGGATTTAAATGAATAACCACTTCGCATCAAACACGATCCAGATACAATGTTCATGCTCAGTGCAGGCACCAGATAACATTTATTCAAGTTTATAACTAATCCCGACGGTAAGTGGAGAGGCAGCGTTCCGACGGCGATCACATCAACGCTTGATCCATTGCCGACACGCATCTTGACCTCACCCCTTGCTAGCGGTCGCTTGTTCCGCAGCCCCTGATTCGAGTTACAAATATTAGCAACTGAACCGGTATCAAATACCCAGGTGCTACTGCGAGCACTAGTCAAGTACACATCAATAACATGTATATCATATATACCTTTCTTGCCTTGCCTGCCTTCTTGTCTGCCAGATACTTGGGGCAGTTGCGCTTCCAGTGGCCAGTCCCCTTACAATAGTAGCACTCGGAATCAGACTTAGGTCCAACTCGGGGTTTCTTTTCAGGCGCGGCAACAGGCTTGCCGCCCTTACTTCCCATCCGTTTCCCTTCTTGTCTTTCTTGAAACCAGTGTTCCTATTGATCATCAACACTTGATGTTCCTTTTTGATCTCCACTTCTGTAGTTTTAAGCATTGACAAAAGCTCGGGGAGAGACTTCTTCATGCCTTGCATATTATAGTTCATCACGAAGCTCTTATAGCTAGGTGGCAGAGACTGCAGAACACGATGGATGCCTAAGTCAATGGGAATCGATATTCCCAAGGACACAAGCTTATCGGTGTAACCCGACATCTTGAGTACATGCTCACTAACGGAGCTGTGCTCTTCCATCATGCAGCTAAAGAACTTTTCTGAAGCGTTGTAGCTCTCTACAGCAGCATGTGTGTCGAAAATCATTTTCAACTCACCCATTGTATCAAATGCATTGCCGTTTTTCGAAACGCTTTAGAAGTTACGGCTCTAGCCCGTACAATATGCCGCAATGAACTAAGTTGTGGTCCTCCTGACGAGTCTGATAGACATTCTTCTCCTCGTCAGGGGCATCATCAAAAGGTGGGGGGCCTAACGGCGCTTCTATCACATATTCCTTTTGTGCAGCAGAGAGAAGAATCCTCAAATTCATGGCCCATTCGGTAAAGTTGCTATCGTTCGTTGCTAGTTTCTCTTTCTCCATGAACACATTGAAATTAAAAGCAGGTGGTGCCATCTACAACAGAATTTGTAAAGTTTAGACTAAGTGTATGATAGATTGAGTTCAACTAATCTATATTACGAATGAACTCCCACTCAAAAACAACATCCCTCGCGCCTTTTTGGTGATTACATGAACCAAATCCACTACACGAAGTCCGATCATCACGTGAGTCGGTATAGCTTCAAAGGCGAGCATCAAATGGGCATCATATCAACTATATGACTCATGCTTAACCTTTCGGTCCGTGTTCCGAGGCCATGTCTGTACATGCTAGGCTCGCCAAGTTAGAACCTTAGTATTCGTGTGTGTAACTGTTTTACACCCGAAATATGGTCGTGGATCCAAGAACACCCGATCATCACGTGATGTCTTGGAGCGACGAAAACATAATCGGTGCATACTAAAGGAAGAACACATTCTTATCTTGATATTTAAATGAGGGATCATCTTATTATGCTAACAAAGCGCTAAACAAGCAATATAAGATGCTATCAAACATCATATGTTTATTAGTGAAATTATATGGTTCTCGCAGATGATCGCTATCATGTGCATCGTGGTATGATCACTATCATACCTATATGTGTAAATCCAAGGTCTATGGATTTTACACGCTATGTGTGTTGTAAGAGTATCATCTCATACTTCTACTTACAACACTACCATATCATAACACTAGCCCAGCAACAATCTAAATTAGACGCCTCTAATTTATCCATTGCAAGTTTTTACGTGGCTTAGGGCTTTCGAGATAGAACCGTTCTTACCTACGAACATAAACCACAACGAGGATAATCAAATTGTTGACAACTCGCTTGCAAAATAGATATTGACTATAGTAGGAGAGAAAGACACCCGCTAGCCACTTATGCAAACTAGTTGCATGTCAAGCGTGGAACAGGTCTCATGTGCGAGGACATGTAAAGTTTGTCCGGGCCGCTTCATCCCACTATGCCACCAATATCCAAAATTACAACAAAGGAGCAACAACATGATCATCATCGCCCACATACTCATATGTGTACTACCCGTGTAAAGTATCTACGCATAGATCCGGCTCTGATACCACTGTAGGGTTCGCAGCATAGAAAACAAAAAATTTCCTACGATGTGAACTATATACCAAGATCTATCTACTAGATACAAACAACGGGCGGATGTATATCCGTAGAGAACATACCCTTGAAGACCGACAAAGCTTAACAAGTTCAACTCGTGGTTGATGTAGACGATCTCTGGCCGATCTCAAGATCGAGAGGAAGTCCTAGCGCCGCAAATCAGCAGCGCATCCGTGCTCGCACACACGTTCGAGGCACCGAGCAACCTCCGCCTCCTCGCTCCAGTGATGCAGCGGAAGCACAACTCTTTCTTGCCGAATAGCCACCAGGAACATTTATCTCGCTAGTCCGAGACCATGGGGGATAAATTCTAGAGGGGGAGAGAGATCCTTCACGAGGAGGTGTGAGAGACAAGTGAGGAGGGGGGCTCCTTTTATAGGAGGAGGGGGAACCCCAAGGGGGTGGCCGGCGCATGGAGCTGCCCCCTTGCCCTCCCCTCTTCATGTGGGTGGACACTCCACTCACAAAATGCCCTTTAAAATCCCTCCACTCAAAAGTCCACTCAAATTCCCATTAAATTTCCACCAAATTTAATGCAAACTCTCATTAAATAAAACTCTTTTATTTTATTCAGAATTTTGTCAATTACTTTAATGATAAACATTCACAAATAACCCCTTGCTAGAATTCTATTTCACATGCATAACCACTTTATGCAATTTCACCCGAAAACCTGTTTCGGTATCTAGTGAAATAAATTCCTGAGCTTGTTCATTCTTTCGGCATGAAACATTTGCTCCAATTGGATGTCGGTGTCTCTTAAGTGTGTCACCCTACGGTTCGTGAATAATGCGGACATGATCGAGACCCCTCTCGGATCAATAGTCAGAAGCGGGATCTGGAGACCCATACTGACTCCCACACATTCAACGATGACTTTCTTGTGATCGTCGGAACCTTTTACGCTAGTATCTTAATCCCTTTGTTTCACGATATATTACATGTCCGAGATTCGATCATCGGTATCTCCATACCTAGTTTGATCTTGTTACCGACATGCACTCTTTTCTCGTTCCTGTGATATAACATTCTAGTGATCAAATCACTTGCTTGCAAGCTAATCAATGTGATATCACCGAGAGGGCCCAGAGTATATCTATCCATCATTGGGATGAACAAATTCCACTCTCGATCCATGAGCCTCAACATAACACTTTATTAGTTCTGAATCCATCTTTATAATCACCCTGTTACGGTGTGACGTTTGATGTAATCAAGAAACTCTTCCGGTTTTAGTGATTGACATGATCTCATGGTCTAAGGATTAGGATCACTTCGTAAGTTGTTATAGCAATATAAACTCAATGACTTTGATCGTAATGCTATACTTCGGATGAATGTTCATCACACCATTACACTAATGTTGTGATCCCGTTATTAACAACATCCAATGTCCATGATCAGGAAACCTTGATCATCTTGTTAATCAACGAGCTAGTTTATGAGAGAGGCATAACTAGGAACTTTCTGTTTGTTTATTAAACACACATGTATTAACGTTTCCGTATTAATACAATTATAGCATGCAAAATAAACATCTATCATATACTTGGAATACACATAATAAAAACTTTATTATTGCCTCTCAGGGCATATTCCCTTCACTTTACCAGCCTAATGGTACTAAAAATGAGTCGATCCCTTCCTCAGGGTCCAAGCCTCTCCTTATAAAGGAGTGCCTTGGGTTCCTTTAGGGCTGACGTGGCAAGCATACTCGAGGAATATGCTTGTCCCAATATAGTAGTTCGGCGCCCCCCTTTCCATGTCGCTCCTCTAACGACGGCAAGGTTCCAGAGGTCCCCTCCTGTGCGCCTCGGGCTTCAGGACTGCCACCTCCGTGACCTCCTTCTGCTTCTCTGTCGCTCTGCGTCTTTGTCCGTAGTGCTTGGCTTGGCTCAGATTCTCCCTACCCTGCGGCTAGGGTTTGACTTCAGGCTTCTCCTTCTTCTACAAGCTTCGTATCATTCGGCCCTGCATCCCGTAGTTCGGCTTGTCCTTTATCGGTATGAAGACTACTTGGGCTGACCCAGCCGAGTTATGAAGTATCTCGGCCAGGTAAGGCCTTGTCTTTACTACAAGGGTCCTGCCCTTTCCTATCTCGGCCGACCTCTACGTGATCCGGCCGACTCAGGATGTAACTCGGAAACTAGACGGGGAACATTCTTTCATCTTTCCCCGTCTTTACCCTATCCGGGGTTATCTCCCCAACAGTGGGTCCATTCAAGCCAGCCCGACGCGAAATGACTCACATTTTAGTCATGGTGGATAAGTTCACAAAGTGGATCGAAGTAAAACCAATAAAAAATGTGATGGACCAACAGCAGTAAAATTCCTCAAAGATATTATCTTAAGATATGGTTATCCACATAGTGTTATTACAGACAATGGCACAAACTTTGCTGAAGGGGATTTGGCTAGATTCTGCCAAGAAAAACACATAAGACTAGATGTCGCCTCGGTGGCTCACCCAGCATCAAATGGGCAGGTAGAAAGATCAAATGGACTAGTATTGTCCGGAATAAAACCCCGGATTGTCGAACCTCTGCAAAGGTCGGCAGGATGCTGGATCGAGGAACTACCCGCAGTACTATGGAGCCTCAGAACTACCCCAAACAGGTCAACAAGGTATACCCCGTTTTTTCTGGTATATGGGGCAGAAGTTGTGCTTCCAGCCGACATAATACATGATTCGCCAAGAGTAACCCAGTATACAACCGCTGAGGTAAATGAGGTAGCTAGGCAAGACGATGTCCATTTGCTAGAAGAGGCCAGGGAATTGGCATTATCAAGATCAGCTATTTATCAACAAGATCTCCGACGATATCACAGCAAGAAAGTCAATCCAAGAGTTTTTAAACAAGGAGATTTGGTCCTTCGGCTAGTGCAGCGCACAGCCGGCATGCACAAACTTTCACCCCCATGGGAAGGACCATTCATCTTTAGTAAAGCATTGCACAATGATGCATATTACCTAATCGATGCTCAGTCACCAGAAAATAACAAGGCAAACAAAGTCGGTGATGAATCAAAAATACCATGGAACATAGCTTTACTTCGCCCATTCTATACTTAGGAGCTATATGTTGTACGTCATGATGTGATGCATCAAGTTGGAGTATCAAGCATGTATTTGACCTCGGAACCTCGAGCAGCGACTCGGGGACTGCACAATGTTGTTTCTATTTCTTAAGACTATGTAGCAAACCTCGGCACCCCGAATAGTGACTCAGGGATCGCACCATGTTATTTCTTATTCTGAATTATGTGTTAAATTTCAGCACCCTGAACAGTAACTCGGGGACTGCACTGTTATTTACTATTTTGAATTATGTGCACCTCGAGCAGTGACTCGGGGACTACACCGTATTATCCCTTATTTCGGACTATGCATTAAACTCCGATGCCTCGCGCATAAACTCGGGGACTGCCCCATGATTGTTTTTGTTCTAAAAATATGCATTAAAATTCGGCACTTTAAGCAATGACTCGGACACTATACCGTAGTATTCTCTGCATTGAGCCATGAATTATATCTTGGCAACCTAGTTTGTAACTCCGGGACCGCCGCATGATCTGAAGTAAGTCTTTGCGCACACACAAGAACTCGATGACCCGAGTGATAACTCGGGGACTAACTTGTATTACCCACTGTTTGTCGCCAGACACATAAAAGCTCCTTAGCTCGGCTACATACTTGGGGACTCCCCAGAATTGATGATCATAATTTACAAGATATGATATAAACTTGTCTCAGTAATCAGAAGAATAGCAAAGCGAAAACAAACAATGATTTCTAAGGATAATACAAGAAAGAATGACAAACCCAACAAACCGAAGTATGATAAGGGATGCAACTTATTGTATCACTTTACCAGATATGGGCTTCGGGCTCTGTACTTCAGATAGAAGTTGACAACACAACAGCTACGCTATCAAGCTTATAAAGGGCAGGCAAGATAAATGCCGAACTAAGGTCAACCACATGGGAAAATACAATCCGAACCTACGAAATAAAGGTTCGCCAAAGCAAAGATGTAAAGCAATGAAACTCGTTTAAACAAAGTAATAATAATTACCATCACCCATGCCTCAGCGGCGAAAGGCAAAAAGGTTTGCACCACACCAAAAGCCAAACAATTGTTCCATAGACATCATACGCCCGGCATACCGGGGACTGGAAATAACTTGAGAGGTTTTTTGAACATAAACAGCGAAAAGGGCCAGAGCACCCTTAAGGGGCAGCATCATGATCAGGGGCATCAGGAACGGCTATCTCGGATGATGGCGGCGCGACCTCAGTCTCCTGTGCAAGGGCATTTTCAGGAACTGGGCTCTCTGAGGTAGACGGAGCCTCGGCCGAAGTTACTTCGCCTTCAACAGAAGCGATAGTAGCCTCGGGGGAAATCCTGGGCTGCTGAGAAACATTAGTTTGAGCTTGAGAGTGCCCAGTCCCTTTGGAAGATGATTGCGCGTCGTCGTCCTCATCCGAGCTTACATTGGAATCACGGGAGTTGTCCGAGTCACCCTCTGCCTCATCCTGGTCGGCTGAATCATCATCTGAGGCGTCTTCAATCTCGACGTCATCCGCTGGATTGGAAAGAAAACTCGGCCCTTCAATCCAATTATGCACATCAGCGTACTCAACAAGCTAGAAGGCACGAGTTTGGCGGCGAGCGACGAATTCTGGATCCTCGACCCAACGAGAGCCAGTGCGCAAGTTTATCAAAGTGTCGAGTGAAATGTCCTCGTACCAAGATAGAATGGTTGTAAGTGCCATGCCAGCACCAGCCCTCCCAGCAGATTCCCTCCAGAGATTTAGCTGGTTCTGAGATGCCATTAATCTCTCCACAGGTATTTTGACTTCGTCAATATCAGGTGTCCCTGACGTGTTCGGCCAAAGAACATGGTAGGCCCGAATGGCCGCTTGTACCAGATCTCGGCCCATAATCTTCATTGGTCCAATTGCAGCGCCAACGGCAATCAGGAAGTCTTCCATTGAGTATTCTGGACTCGAGACTGCGGGGACACCTCGGCGCTGGCGAGCAAAAATCACTGCCTTAGAGCTCACTGGTCTAGCTTCCGGAAAGTGATCAACACGAAAGGAAAACATATCAGTTAAAAATAAGAAAGAGAAAAAGATAACTCGGCCACGGCCGGAAACTTATGATGAATATAACTCAACATTTTCTGGAGATCCTGGGTCCAGTCGACCTTATTCTTTTCAAAGCGAGCGATTTCCTCGCCCATCATGCGGTTCTTCAGCTCGGCAACATCGAGGAGTTCTTTGTCTTTCTGCAATTGCAGACTTAGTCGATTCTTTTCTTCAGAGAACTCCTGATCAACTTTCTCCAATTCGGATTTCTGCGAGAGCTTGAGAGACTCAACCTCGCCACGTAATAGGGCTATCTCATCATCCTTTTCTTTAAGCTGCGTCGAATGAGTGGCGGCTTGTTCTAAAAATGCAGCATCATATCAGACAGGGATATGCATTCTTGATGCGACGTTGCAAATGTTTGTAACTCGGCTATACCAAAGCCAGAAGGTTATAAGAAACCTAGGATCAGTCTTGAACGAAAAACAATAGACGAGAAGAATAACTAACCTTCCAGAGCTTTGACCTTCTTGGTAAGGCGGATATTAAGATTAGTGATATTAGCTGCACACCAGCAAGGAATGAATTAGCACATCAAGTCGAAAATATTAAGAACTTAAGGAACAATACAAAGGTTTATTAAGTTACCAGTTTTCTTCACCACGGGGAGAACTTTCTCATATTTCTCCTCCAACTTCTTGTGTGCAAAGAGCAACCTTTGAAATTCGGCTATCCGTTGATCATGGGCAACCTAAGTATCAAAATGAATTACACAGCTGGATATTCAGAGCTAAGTTAGATCCGAATCAAGTAAAACTTAACTCGGATCTAGGTGGCTGGATATTCAAAGCTAAGACAGATCCGAATCAAGTAAAACTTAATCCGGATCTAGGTGGCTGGATATTCAAAGCTAAGACAGATCCGAATCAAGTAAAACTTAACTCGGATCTAGTTGGCTGGATATTCAAAGCTAAGACAGACCTGAATCAAGTAAAACTTAACTCGGATCTAGGTGGCTGGATATTCAAAGCTAAGACAGATCCGAATCAAGCAAAACTTAACTCGGATCTGGGTGGCTGGATAACCGAAGCCGAAATAGATCCGGATTAAGCAACACTTAATTCAAAATATGGATGAACAACGATCAATCCAAGGTATACAAGAAATAAACTTAGCAAATAATGCATTTGAAGCCTAACAAAGCTTCCAAACAAACAACAAGTTATTCGGTTGCAAGCTTCGGGGACTAGTGTATATATACTATCATTTTAATAACAGACAAAATATCAACAGAAGCGCTTACCTCGTTCATCTTATCACTTTCAAGAACAATCTTAGCAGCCATATGCAAACGACTGCTGATGTCGGAAAGCTGAAACGACTGGTTACTCGGATTGCCCTCAAGCTGATCGGCGGCGTTCCAATTGTTGGCATATTCCACCAGAGAGCCGAGGTTGTTCCCACTCTCAGTACGGGTCAGCACTTTACCTCGGACCCGTTGGGTAACTACTTCCGCCGCGGGACCCTTGTGGAGAGTAAGCTGAGTATCAGCGGCCGAGGTGTGGCATCCCGCAAAACCACTACTAGAAAATCGCGTTGAATTGGTGCATTGCATCGTCATCATCATGCATTGATCGCATAAAACTATTTTCGCAAGCCCGTTTTGTTTTCTAAAACGCCCCATCTTTATTCAAACGCAAAGCCCGGTTCTCCGGATTAATTATTTTTGACCGCTATCGGTTACATACGGCCCGTTTAAAAACAAATAAAAAGTTTAATTATTTTCAGTAGGGGCAGTCGAACGGGCCGAATAGACCCGAACGACTACCCCCAGAAATTAAATCGGTCCACCCCTGAAATCCTACAGCTACCTAAAACTCTACCCAGCCCTCCCCTCCACCTCACCCCATCCTATCAGTGTGCGCCACCTCACCTCTCCTCTTCCCCCACCCACTCACACGCTGCCACATCACTCTCTCTCTCCTCCCTCTCTCCACCTAAACCGCAGCCCCTTCTTTTCTCACTCTCAGCCAGCCGACCCAACCCCCCCCCACTCTCCCTGCCACCCTGGGCCCGCGCCCCACTACCTGCCAGCTACCCCCCTCTCTACCCGCGTCCAGCCCGCTCCCCCCTGTGGCCCCACCGCCCCGGACCCACCCCTGCCGCCGCGTCCCTTCCGCGTTCCACCCCCGCATCCTCTCCCCCTCTTCCGCGAACCCCCCCGAGCCCGCGTGCACCCCCGCTCCCAGGCTCCTCCCCGGCCGCGAGGCTCTCTTCCGCCGCCGGACCCGCAGCACCTCCGCCGCCGCCCGCTCTCCCACCAACCTCGCCGCCCGCTCGCCGGCCCTCCGCCTCCACGCCTCTCCCGCCAGCTCGCAGCATCTCCTCCTCCTCCCGCCCTTGCGCTCTCCGCCTCCGCCGAGCCATCCTAGTCCTTCCGCCGCCGTTCCGCCTCTCCCCCTCCGCCGTCGCGTCCCCTGTCCTGCCTCGCCGGCGCTCGCGCGACCCTCCTCCGACCCGAGCTCGACCCGCCTCCGCGCCTCCCCGCACCGGCCCCGAATCCCCTGAGCCGCGTCGCCCTGGGAGCCTCTCGCCGTGTTCCTGCCGCCCGCCAGCATCCGCCCGGCGCCGTGCGCCGTCCTCGCCCGCGGAGGTCGCCGAGCCGCCGCGCCTGCGTCCGCCTCGCCCCGACGCCGTCCGCGCTCCGGCCGCGCCGTCCCCACCCTGCCCGCGCGTTCCGCCTCTGACCCGCCTCCGCAGCGCGAGTTGCCGCCGCCCAGGCGCTCTCCCCGCCCCGCCTGGCCAGGTCGCCGCCGTCGCCGGCCCTGAGCTCTTCCCCTGCAAGCCCCGCCCCTCCCCAGCAAGCTCTGGCCCGAGCTCTACCTCCGCAGGCGCCGCTCCCAGTGACCACCTGTTGCCTTCCCGGCGCGAGCCCTGGTGCTACCGATGTTGTATGTGTGGTGATGGAGTCTGCAACGGGAAGGCGCCTTGTGTTGATACTGTTGCGGCTCGGGTACGCCAAGGTCGCAAAGATCCTCGAGGCGGAGACCCCCGTACCGGTACCGACGTAAGAGATGGAACCGAAGACCCCGATCTCAAGGGTCCGAAGCGCCAAGGTCGCCGATAAGATCGTCGTCACGACACCCCGAGTACCACCACCAAGGATCCGATGGTCGAACCCGAAGAACTGCCAACAAGGACCGTCACTACACCAAGTACTTCTTCATGGAACCAAGACCGGACCCTCGGCACGCCAAGACCGCCCCCTCGGAACCGCCAAGGTCGCCGAGACCTCCGTAGCCGACGGCCGCCGACACGGAACCCCAAGATCGTCTTCCGAACGCCATGACCGTCGACATGACCCGAAGACCGCGAATGCGACAAGAACGGCATCGACCCGGAAGAATCCGACGCGCCCGACACCGACCCAAGCTCTTCTTCCCGGACGCGACAAGACCTACCTCTGATATCCGAGAACGAACCCGTCGAACCCTGAACCCCAGATCCGGACCCCAAGACCCGGCCCCGAACCCCGGAACCCAAGATCTGCCGAACCCTAATGTGTGAACCCTTTTTCCGAGAACCCTATTTTTATATAAATGGTCAACTATATCAATTGTTGCATATTAAATCATTCATCTCGCATGCATATCATGTGGTTTGGGGGCCTTATGCCGATTCACCTCTAATTAAGTATGGGGCCCATATGCGGGCAAATCTAGCCTTATATTGGCCTCATTTAAATTGATGTAGCGAACCGGTACCATATTTTGGCCATGTTAATACAACATTTAAATTGTGGGGTAGGTAAATAACTTGAACCATCTAAGTATTGTCGGGACCCCGGTTCCGCTTAATCTGGCCTAATTGCATCGCACCTTGTCATGCCATGCATCATACATGCATCATGTCGATCTTCTGCCGTTGTATTAAATAGTGCATCCGATGTCTCTTCTAGTGTTTTGCTTCTTCGCGGATAAGGCCGTTGAGTTGATGTGAGCTTCGCCCCGATCTTCGGTTGAACCTTCGACAATGTTTTCAGGCGAGCATCTCCCCCTTTCCACCTATCTTACTTTTCTAGTATTTATTCCCTCCTGTTGATCTTTGCTATCTGTGTTGCGATGCTCTAGTTTCGTACCCGTGATATCCCCTGCAGCCATATATAGCCTTGGACACGTCCATTACCTGTTGTTTGGTAGATAGTTGGACCCGCGTATCGTAGTCGCTTGCTCAAGTGTTTTGCTTGTCGTCAAGTACCACAACTGTTGGAGGATTGCCGCATGTTGACGTTGGAGATGATCATGGCTCTAATTATTGTTTCACTTAAATTCCTGTTTAACAACTAAAATTGAATTAAGCAGAGGCATCGGTGGGTGATAGGTAAGATTTGGTTTCCGACCGCCCACTTGTGTCCCGTAGGACCCGAGTTCTTGACACCTGTTCCGAGATCGAGCGCTCTAACCACAGGTGGGGAGATATGGGCCCCCCATTGATTATTACCTGATTTCAAAGTATTGTACTGGGGGCCACAACTAGTTTGAGGTGTTTTTACTATCCTGTACTTATGCCATGCTTACTGCTTTATTTAAATTGTGCGAGGAGCACACTGTACTGTTTAGGATCGGGACACGTTTTCGCGGTGTCGACAGTCCCCGTTTGGGGATTTGCTGTCGCTCACTGCCGTCCACCCAAACCCTAAGTCCGTCTCGGAGACCGGCCGACTCCGTTGCGGGTGTCGACTTGGTGGGGTGGCCCCCATGTACTTGCTTTGGGTCTGGGAACGTCGTGACTTAGGCCCCGCCGACATACCGATGGGTGTATGTTAACTGATCTGGCAAAAAGGGTCGAAGTGCCTGTGGATACTTTGGTGCACCCCTGCAGGGTTAAATCTTTTCGAGAAGCCGTGTCCGCGGTTAGGGACGACTTGGAGCACAGTGCTTGATCATAGACAACTATAACTAAAGTTTACTGTTATGAATTGACTTGTATCCGATTTGCCTAGTAATCAACTTCACTACCACGGAATGGCTAAGTAAAAGTACCAACAACTGCTGGGTTTTGGGGTTATCTCATGCTAATTGTATCTGACTAGTAAGTGTTGCCACTATAACGGAATGGTTAATTAAAAGTGCCCACTGCTTACTTTATCAGGACGATTATCTAAACCTGACTAGTAAAGTGTTGCAACTATAACCGATTAAGTAAAACTACCAACTGTGTGAGTTCCTCGGTTGACTTCCTCGTTTGGTCTCGAGGGGGAAACACCAGGATGGGTTTGTTTGGTGTTAGTTTAGGTTGGATCCGTATAGGTCCTTCTTACCCCTCTCTGATTATCGCCAGTTGTATCGAGTCTCTATAGGTTGTTTAGTGCAAGCTGCCGCTGCCGCTTCAGTCCACCATACCCTTTGTAGGCGAGGACCGCCGAATTCTAGCCTCGCCGTGTACTGGCCTCAGTACTGACGCTCCTCTTTTTCCTTTGCCCTTTGTCGGCACCCCTTTTGTTTAAGCAGGTTTTGAGATCGACGTCGTTAGCAGGGTTACCCTTCCGGCTTGGCCTGGGCAGGGTTATGGACGCCATTGGTTATTCTTCAGGGCTCTTAGCCCCATTTGCATCTTGTCCGTAGTCGGACTCTGTATCGTTTTACAGGTGATTTGGATCTTTGTATTGTATATCTGTATTCTTGACTCTTTGAGTCGCTGTTGTATATATATCTGTTCTGTGGGTCCCATCGAGGACTGTTGTGTAATGTTATTCCTTTGCTTTCCACCCGCACGAAAGTGCCTGGTGGGCACCTTCGAATCGTTTCTATGCGGGTTTGGCGAGTTTCGCTAAAACTTGCATAGGGCCGATTCTGAGGGTGTTACAGAGTGGTATCAGAGCTCAGCAGTTGCGATACCCCACAAGTCCAGCCTGTAGGATAACCTAGCTAACGGCCGAAGTAGAGTGTCAAAACTATTTTGGAAAATCGGTTGGATAGTTCTGATTAGGTCTGATTTTACTCCTTACCCCTCTGCTATTCTCCTCTTACCTCTACGTGTTTTGAATCTGCTCTCTTATCTTTTCTTCGAGTCCAGGATTTCTCGTGGTTGGGTTCCGTCGTACCTTCAGGGTTTCGCTTCCTTCTTTGATAACGGTGTTCTACCGTCCGGTGTTCAAGCTGCCTGATGAATCCGCCTACGGTGTTATCATTCTTTGTTCCTTGTTTGCGCCTTCCGGTGTTTTCCGCCGCAACGACATCCTCTACGCCAGATCCGATGCAGAGTCTGCATCACTCCTTTGATCCGAACCTCGCTTTTCGAGATCTTCAGTCTGAATCTTGAGGGTTGGTTGCATAATCTATCTGTTCGTGTACAGAGTAATGCTTTGAGTGCGGGATGGAGTCGCGACCATACCACTACTCTTATCATTCGCTTATGTACATTGAATGGTGGATCGATGCAATTAACTCCTTCCATGGAAGTTCGAGGTGGCCTTACCTTTAACTTCGTCCGTTGTTTTCCGGAGTGTTCTCTTGATGATCAGGACAACGACCTCTTGTTAGTGGTGTCGCGAAGATCTACACGAAGCGAGAAGAAGCAGGTCGCTGACCTTCCTTCCGGTACCATGAGGCGGATCTCGAGGGCGAGATCCATTGTTAGTGGTGTCGAATTGTGGCATCCCGCAAAACCACTACTCGAAAATCGCGTTGAATTGGTGCATTGCATCGTCATCATCATGCATTGATCGCATAAAACTATTTTCGCAAGCCCGTTTTGTTTTCTAAACGCCCCATCTTTATTCAAACGCAAAGCCCGGTTCTCCGGATTAATTATTTTTGACCGCTATCGGTTACATACGGCCCGTTTAAAAACAAATAAAAAGTTTAATTATTTTCAGTAGGGGCAGTCGAACGGGCCGAATAGACCCGAACGACTACCCCCAGAAATTAAATCGGTCCACCCCTGAAATCCTACAGCTACCTAAAACTCTACCCAGCCCTCCCCTCCACCTCACCCCATCCTATCAGTGTGCGCCACCTCACCTCTCCTCTTCCCCCACCCACTCACACGCTGCCACATCACTCTCTCTCTCCTCCCTCTCTCCACCTAAACCGCAGCCCCTTCTTTTCTCACTCTCAGCCAGCCGACCCAACCCCCCCCCACTCTCCCTGCCACCCTGGGCCCGCGCCCCACTACCTGCCAGCTACCCCCCTCTCTACCCGCATCCAGCCCGCTCCCCCCTGTGGCCCCACCGCCCCGGACCCACCCCTGCCGCCGCGTCCCTTTCGTGTTCCACCCCCGCGTCCTCTCCCCCTCTTCCGCGAACCCCCCCGAGCCCGCGTGCACCCCCGCTCCCAGGCTCCTCCCCGGCCGCGAGGCTCTCTTCCGCCGCCGGACCCGCAGCACCTCCGCCGCCGCCCGCTCTCCCACCAACCTCGCCGCCCGCTCGCCGGCCCTCCGCCTCCACGCCTCTCCCGCCAGCTCGCAGCATCTCCTCCTCCTCCCGCCCTTGCGCTCTCCGCCTCCGCCGAGCCATCCTAGTCCTTCCGCCGCCGTTCCGCCTCTCCCCCTCCGCCGCCGCGTCCCCTGTCCTGCCTCGCCGGCGCCCGCGCGACCCTCCTCCGACCCGAGCTCGACCCGCCTCCGCGCCTCCCCGCACCGGCCCCGAATCCCCTGAGCCGCGTCGCCCTGGGAGCCTCTCGCCGTGTTCCTGCCGCCCGCCAGCATCCGCCCGGCGCCGTGCGCCGTCCTCGCCCGTGGAGGTCGCCGAGCCGCCGCGCCTGCGTCCGCCTCGCCCCGACGCCGTCCGCGCTTCGGCCGCGCCGTCCCCACCCCGCCCGCGTGTTCCGCCTCTGACCCGCCTCCGCAGCACGAGTTGCCGCCGCCCAGGCGCTCTCCCCGCCCCGCCTGGCCAGGTCGCCGCCGTCGCCGGCCCTGAGCTCTTCCCCTGCAAGCCCCGCCCCTCCCCAGCAAGCTCTGGCCCGAGCTCTACCTCCGCAGGCGCCGCTCCCAGTGACCACCTGTTGCCTTCCCGGCGCGAGCCCTGGTGCTACCGATGTTGTATGTGTGGTGATGGAGTCTGCAACGGGAAGGCGCCTTGTGTTGATACTGTTGCGGCTCGGGTACGCCAAGGTCGCCAAGATCCTCGAGGCGGAGACCCCCGTACCGGTACCGACGTAAGAGATGGAACCGAAGACCCCGATCTCAAGGGTCCGAAGCGCCAAGGTCGCCGACAAGATCGTCGTCACGACACCCCGAGTACCACCACCAAGGATCCGATGGTCGAACCCGAAGAACTGCCAACAAGGACCGTCACTATACCAAGTACTTCTTCATGGAACCAAGACCGGACCCTCGGCACGCCAAGACCGCCCCCTCGGAACCGCCAAGGTCGCCGAGACCTCCGTACCCGACGGCCGCCGACACGGAACCCCAAGATCGTCTTCCGAACGCCATGACCGTCGACATGACCCGAAGACCGCGAATGCGACAAGAACGGCATCGACCCGGAAGAATCCGACGCGCCCGACACCGACCCAAGCTCTTCTTCCCGGACGCGACAAGACCTACCTCTGATATCCGAGAACGAACCCGTCGAACCCTGAACCCCAGATCCGGACCCCGAGACCCGGCCCCGAACCCCGGAACCCAAGATCTGCCGAACCCTAATGTGTGAACCCTTTTTCCGAGAACCCTATTTTTATATAAATGGTCAACTATATCAATTGTTGCATATTAAATCATTCATCTCGCATGCATATCATGTGGTTTGGGGGCCTTATGCCGATTCACCTCTAATTAAGTATGGGGCCCATATGCGGGCAAATCTAGCCTTATATTGGCCTCATTTAAATTGATGTAGCGAACCGGTACCATATTTTGGCCATGTTAATACAACATTTAAATTGCGGGGTAGGTAAATAACTTGAACCATCTAAGTATTGTCGGGACCCCGGTTCCGCTTAATCTGGCCTAATTGCATCGCACCTTGTCATGCCATGCATCATACATGCATCATGCCGGTCTTCTGCCGTTGTATTAAATAGTGCATCCGATGTCTCTTCTAGTGTTTTGCTTCTTCGCGGATAAGGCCGTTGAGTTTATGTGAGCTTCGCCCCGATCTTCGGTTGAACCTTCGACAATGTTTTCAGGCGAGCATCTCCCCCTTTCCACCTATCTTACTTTTCTAGTATTTATTCCCTCCTGTTGATCTTTGCTATCTGTGTTGCGATGCTCTAGTTTCGTACCCGTGATATCCCCTGCAGCCATATATAGCCTTGGACACGTCCATTACCTGTTGTTTGGTAGATAGTTGGACCCGCGTGTCGTAGTCGCTTGCTCAAGTGTTTTGCTTGTCGTCAAGTACCACAACTGTTGGAGGATTGCCGCATGTTGACGTTGGAGATGATCATGGCTCTAATTATTGTTTCACTTAAATTCCTGTTTAACAACTAAAATTGAATTAAGCAGAGGCATCGGTGGGTGATAGGTAAGATTTGGTTTCCGACCGCCCACTTGTGTCCCGTAGGACCCGAGTTCTTGACACCTATTCCGAGATCGAGCGCGCTAACCACAGGTGGGGAGATATGGGCCCCCCATTGATTATTACCTGATTTCAAAGTATTGTACTGGGGGCCACAACTAGTTTGAGGTGTTTTTACTATCCTGTACTTATGCCATGCTTACTGCTTTATTTAAATTGTGCGAGGAGCACACTGTACTGTTTAGGATCGGGACACGTTTTCGCGGTGTCGACAGTCCCCGTTTGGGGATTTGCTGTCGCTCACTGCCGTCCACCCAAACCCTAAGTCCGTCTCGGAGACCGGCCGACTCCGTTGCGGGTGTCGACTTGGTGGGATGGCCCCCATGTACTTGCTTTGGGTCTGGGAACGTCGTGACTTAGGCCCCGCCGACATACCGATGGGTGTATGTTAACTGATCTGGCAAAAAGGGTCGAAGTGCCTGTGGATACTTTGGTGCACCCCTGCAGGGTTAAATCTTTTCGAGAAGCCGTGTCCGCGGTTAGGGACGACTTGGAGCACAGTGCTTGATCATAGACAACTATAACTAAAGTTTACTGTTATGAATTGACTTGTATCCGATTTGCCTAGTAATCAACTTCACTACCACGGAATGGCTAAGTAAAAGTACCAACAACTGCTGGGTTTTGGGGTTATCTCATGCTAATTGTATCTGACTAGTAAGTGTTGCCACTATAACGGAATGGTTAATTAAAAGTGCCCACTTCTTACTTTATCAGGACGATTATCTAAACCTGACTAGTAAAGTGTTGCAACTATAACCGATTAAGTAAAACTACCAACTGTGTGAGTTCCTCGGTTGACTTCCTCGTTTGGTCTCGAGGGGGAAACACCAGGATGGGTTTGTTTGGTGTTAGTTTAGGTTGGATCCGTATAGGTCCTTCTTACCCCTCTCTGATTGCCGCCAGTTGTATCGAGTCTCTATAGGTTGTTTAGTGCAAGCTGCCGCTTCAGTCCACCATACCCTTTGTAGGCGAGGACCGCCGAATTCTAGCCTCGCTGTGTACTTGCCTCAGTACTGCCGCTCCTCTTTTTCCTTTGCCCTTTGTCGGCACCCCTTTTGTTTAAGCAGGTTTTGAGATCGACGTCGTTAGCAGGGTTACCCTTCCGGCTTGGCCTGGGCAGGGTTATGGACGCCATTGGTTATTCTTCAGGGCTCTTAGCCCCATTTGCATCTTGTCCGTAGTCGGACTCTGTATCGTTTTACAGGTGATTTGGATCTTTGTATTGTATATCTGTATTCTTGACTCTTTGAGTCGCTGTTGTATATATATCTGTTCTGTGGGTCCCATCGAGGACTGTTGTGTAATGTTATTACTTTGCTTTCCACCCGCACGAAAGTGCCTGGTGGGCACCTTCGAATCGTTTCTATGCGGGTTTGGCGAGTTTCGCTAAAACTTGCATAGGGCCGATTCTGAGGGTGTTACACGAGGTGACAACAGGCTTAGCAGAGGAAGCCCCCTTACGGAATGCATCAGCTATGTTGGGTTGAGAAGAGCTACCCGGCCCCTTCTGAGATACTGAAGGTTTGGTGACAACAACTTTCTTAGCCTTATAAGAGGTGTCGGCAGGGGCGGCAACCCCGGCACTAGGAGTGGCATCCTTCGAGGCAGGAGGAACTATGGTTTCCAAGGGGGCCGAGATGGTGATATCCTCGGTTGGAATTGGAGTTGCAGTTGGAATTGTGGGGGTCAAACGAATTTTGGGGGAAACTTCGGTGGTCATAACAGGGGCGACATGTTCAATAGGAGGGTTATGTCGGCGTCAGCAATGGGAGCTGTGGGTACATCTCGCCGAGGTGATGTCTGCGTCGGCGCAGGAGGAGAGTCAACGCGAGAGGGACTAGGAACCCGAATATCTTCAGGAGGCCACTACTAGGAAAATGCATGTTCATGGCGCACCTGAAAAGGCCTTCCGTGGCGCATTAGCAGTGCGCCACGAGCCTCGCGCTACGGCTATCTCGTAGCCGTGGCGCACTACATGGTGCGCCACGGTTGTGTCGAGATAGGCGTGGCGCACTACCAGGTGCGCCACGGCTAGGGGTACAGGGTGCGCCACAGATGTGTTTTTCAAAAAAAAAAAAAATGCAAAAAACACCCTCGTTTTGAATTGCAAAAGCAATCGGCTCCGTGCATCTCCGCCGCAGTCGTGTCACCTCGCCGGAGCATGACCGTGGCAGGGAGGTGCGGGAGGCTGTGGCCGCTCTAGTCCTCACCGGCATCGAGGTGGTGGGAAGGGTGTGGTTGGAGAAAGGAAGGTAGGAAGAGAGGGAGGAAGAGAGAGATGGAGGAAGAGAGGGAGGAAGGAAGAGATGGAGGAAGAGAGGGAGGAAGGGAGGGAGGGAGGTCGGATGCCGCCGTCACTGCAAGGAGAGGAGGAGGCCGTTGTTGCGCCGCCGCCACCGCGCCACCGTCACTGCAAGGAGAGGAGGAGGCCGTCGTCGCGCCGTCACTGCAAGGAGAGGAGAAGGGGAAGGAGGAGAAGGAAGAAGGAGAAGGAGAAGGAAGAAGGAGAAGGGAAAGGAAAAGGGAGAGGGAAAAGGGGGAGGGAAAAGGGGGAAGGGAAAGGTAGGTGGGCGGGGTGAGGATTCAAATTTTGAATCTCGCCCAAGCTTACCCGTGGCGCACTAGGTGGTGGTGCGCTACGGGTAAGTTTTCTGTAGGAAAAAACGGTCTTTGACCGTAACTTTTTACTCTTTTCGAATTTTTTGAAAATCTAAAAAATCTCTAAACGACTGGAGGTGGTTGCGAGCGGATGCGAAATCTCGTTCTCGTCATTTTGGTATATTATACGATTTTTTCGACATCATATGCAAAAGTTACGGCCATTTTACCGTGGCATGACTTTTTTTTGCAGAAAAAGTGGAAAATCATGTTTGTTAATTTTCCTAGAAACTATACCACATTACCTACCTACATATGAAATGATTTTATTTTTTTGAAGTGTTTATCATTTTCTTTTATTTTTTAGAAAGCCTAAAAAGGCGATCCACGGGGGGGGGGGGGGGGGGGTGGAGTTGGTGTAGGCCACTTAGCCGTAGGGCACTAGGACAGAGTGCCCTACGGCTAAGTTGACCCAGCTGCTGCAACATACAGCCCCGTAGCGCACTAGGCCGGAGTGCCCTACGGCTAAGTTGCACATCCGTAGCGCACCTTGACCTAGTGCGCTACAGGTATGTGTGCTGCGGCCACACGTGCCCTAGACCACACATAGGCGTGGCGCACCACCCCCATGTGCGCCACGCTTACGGCAGTTAGCCGTAGGGCACTTGTGGGCAGTGCGCCACGCCTATTTTACCCGTGGGGCACCACTAGCACGTGCGCCACGGATGTGTGGATTACCTATAGCCGTTTTCCTAGTAGTGGGCGGAGGAGAGGGCAGCCGAGTTGTATGACTCGTCATACTCGGACCGCTTGGCTTGGCAGAGATAGGAGCTCTGCAAAAGCACAAAAAATCGAATCAAAAGACAGAAAGAGAGAAACAAGAAGTACAAATGAAAATAAACTCACCCAGTAACTCCGGGCATGGTTTTACGCTTCGGAAGGTGCTAGGCTGATTTCTTCGTTCGTTTCTTGGGAGCAGCTTCAGAGGGACCTGCCGGAGCAGTGCGCTTCCTCGAGGTAGCAGGAGCTTGAGAGGCGAGAGGCTCAGCGTCGTGCACCTGACCGGCCTGATTAGCTGGGAAAGTAGAAGCCGGAAATGCATAAGAGATAGGCATCGCGGTGACTACCTCAAGAATTTGGACGTCGTCCGAGTCACCTTCCTCCCCGTGGGCCGAGGTCTTGCCACGGGCGCGAGTCGGAGCAACGTCTGACTTAGGAACAAACTCCTCCGAGTCAGGTTCCCCGCTATCCGGGGTATACCGATCTACGGTCCACGGAAGGGCCAGAACCTCGGCATCCTCGATCTTTTGCTCCGCAAACCTCTTCAAGAAAAGAAACAAAGTGGAGTTGGCAAAAGAAGTCACAAACGCAGTTAGGAAGCAAACACAAATGTGTAAATTTACCTCGGGAGGGGGATTCCCGCGAGTGAACGGCTTCAGCCCCCATGTCCAGTCCTCTGGCATATCAGTCTTGAAGATAGCTTGGACACGCTTGTGAATAAGATAGTCGTCGAGCTCAACCGTCGAAACTCGGTTGGGATCGAGAGGACCACTCATGTAATAGAGCTTGTGCGAGCGATGCTAGAAAGGGCAGATTCGGCTGCTGACGAAGGTGGTCATCAGATCCTCACCGCAGAGCTCGGCACGGATCAACTCCTTCAGCCGAATCTCGAGTGCCTCGTCCAAAGCATGGCTCTTCCTGGGGTTGTAGTTCCAGTTCTTCTTGGAAGGTAAGCCAATAGAAAAGGCAGGGAGCCGAATCTTGTCTTCTTTTCCAGTGTTTTTGACATAGAAAAACGATCTATGCCACTTCTTGCAAGACTCGAGGCCAGCGACACGAGGGAACTCGGATTTTCTTTGAGGTGTAATGGACGCGGCTCCGCAATGGGTGAGGGATTTCTCAAAGGGTTGAAGAGATTTGTCCGGAACAACGTTAGATCAGATCTGGAAAATTTTGGACCAAACATACACAGAGGGCCAGAGGCCAAAGTATCCCTCCGAGGCCGAGATATAGGCAGACATGGAGGCGATAGCATTAGTTGGAAGGAGATGCGGCTGGAGGCCGAAGTAATCAAGGAATTCCCTAGCGAAATAGCTAAGGGGAAGGCCAAACCCACGAGCAAAGTGGGACATAAAAACAACATACTCGCCTTCGTTGAGTACATGAGAGGATACTTTGCCGGGCAAGCGACAGCTTACCTCGGCAGGAATCCGACGTGTCCTAATAAGCCACTCAATCTCATGACGAGTGACAGAGGAGCCCTGCCAGGAACCCCGCTCTGGACCGGACGCAACATCGTCATCTTCGAAGAGCGCTCCACTGACAGAACTAGACATAGGGTCGCCGGAGGAATCAATGGAAGAAGGACTAGCGGCGGAGAGAGGCTTAGAGGCGCAGGTCCCGTCGTGGTTCTAAGCAAGCACGGCGGCGGAACGGAACAGAACCGCCGCAGGAAATCTAGAAAAACAGAAGATGCGCCTAGGGAAGGAGCCTAGCGACGGGTCCGTAGAAAAACTCACCGGCGGTGGCGCTGGAGCAAGCGCACGGCGATGAGGTCGTCGGAGCGGAAGGACCGCGGCGTCGCCATCAAGGAGATCGACAATGGCGCAACCGCAGGTGCACGAACAGACGCACGGGCGCAAGGAGGAAGAAGAGGAACGGTGAGCGAAGGGGGAAAGTGAATCCTCTATCCCCGCACCCCTCCTTATAACCGCGCAGCCCTGGCGGTAGTGGGATCGTGCGTGCGAGCGCTAACCGTGCATATCACGTGTGCGACGGAACCGCACGCATCTGAGTGGAGCCACACCAAAGGTCGCACGACACAGGAGAGAATCGGGCCTCCTGACCGATGCGGCGCACGAGGCGTCACTGCGCCGACACGACGGCCGCAGTAATCACTGTAGCTTGTCAGTGGGCACTGTAGAGGAACAAAAAACTAGAAAAATAATGATGAGTGTTACACGTAGGACGAGGCGTGCTCAGGAGGCTGCGCGGATACCCCGAACGAGAAAAAGTAACTCGGAAATAAGGAGAGACGTATATTGGGAAACTGATGTGGCCCGGCCAAGGTTATAGGCAGGACCACACCAGCTTCGGGGACTAATGTTGGGGAGGTGACCCCGGATAGGGTCAAGACAGGGGAAAGACGAAAGGAGTCTCCCTTGTCATGAGCCGAGTTACTGTTTATATCGGCCGAGTCATGTAAGAGTCGGCCGAGCTAAGCAAGGCCATTACAGCTATAGAAGGATAAACACCTTATCCGGACGACATATGAGTTAAGTCGGCCGAGTAAGTCCGACTAACTTGAATACAGGTGAAGGCCGAGCCGTGTTATGCGAGACAAGGCCGAGTAACACGAAGCTTGCAGGAGAAGGAGGTGCCTATAGTCAAACCCTAGTCACTATCTAGGAAGAATCTGAGCAGAGCCAAGCACAAAGGACAAGGAGCAGAGCAGCAGAAGGGCAGAAGAAGGTCATGGAGGTGATAGTCATGGAGCCCGAGGCGCGCAGGTGGGGCTCTCTGGAACATTGCCGTCGTTAGAAGGGGGACACGGAAAGAGGGTCCCCGAGTTACCATATTAGGACCAGCATATTCCTCGAATATGCTTGCCACGTCAGCCCTAGGAGGAACCAAGGCACCCCTTTATAAGGGGGGAAGCGGGATCCTAAGAAGGGATCGATTCATTCCACGCTGTAAGGCTCGTGTGGTAGCTCTCTTCTTCCTGCAAACAGCTCGAGGAGCACTTGTGAACCCAAAGAAGATAAATAAAGATCTGCATGTTAGTTGTTTGAGTGTAGAGATAACTACATCTTCCCTCCCCGGATCCCTCTAGCATCCATTGGCCCCATACTTTAGCCTACCCATGGCATCTGCCGTGCCACCAACACGACAATACTCACAGTAAAAGTTTCCCTTACCAGTTCCACTCTTCAATAGCGCTTCAATCCCCGGCAACGGCTCCAGAAAATAGTCTTGATAACCCACAAGTATAGGGGGTGTATCGTAGTACTTTTGATAAATAGGAGTCTCGATCCCAACGAGGAGAAGAAGGTGCTGAACAGTGGTATGGAGCAGGAAATCCCTGTGAATACTTAGCAAACGGATTTTTAGTGGTTTTCTGACAAGGCACCAAAATAAAGAGCAAGTAACAAAGACAGTAAAAAAACAGAGCAAGTGTCCCAATCCTTTATTAGCAAAGGAAAAGCCGGTGGAAATACTTATAAGGACCAAACGTTCTCGAGGACACATGGGAATTCTGTCAAGTGCTTTTGCTGTAAATAGCTAAGTACTCTTCTTTGGTGTTCGTAAGTGCTATGTGGGTGAACCTGTGCTAACATACCTCCCTTCCTTGGACTAATACATACTTGTGATTAAACCCCCTACAAACATCCGTAACTACAGGAAAGTAATTAAGATATAAATCTAACCACGTCCTTAAACTCTGAGATCCTACACTCCCTTGTGCAAAGGTGTCCTAACGGGGGTTCAGGTTTCTGTCACTCCGGCAACCCCGCGATTAGTAGCCAAATACACAATGCATCCCCTAGGACCATAAATGGCGAAGTGTCATGTAGTCGACGTTCACATGACACCACTAGAAGAATAGCACCACAACTTAAATACTAAACCATTGAATAATAACTCATCACAGATTCACTACTAACAACATGACTTCTCCCATGTCCTCAAGAACACAATGAACTATTCACAAGACATCATATGGATCAAGATCAAAGATGATATGGTAATGGATAACAATCTGAACATAAACAATAATCCAATAGTTCCACTCACAAGCATCAACTACAATAGTAATTAACACCGGGAAAGTTTCCCCTAATGAACTAAGCAATATCCAACACAATTGTTACAGCGAGACGAAGTGGTGATGATGGTGCTGGTGGTGATGATGGTGTGGATGATGATGATGATGATGATGATGATGATGATGATGATGATGATAATCCCGATGAAGCCTATCTTGATGATGGTTTTGATGGTGATGGTCTCCCCTCTCCGGGAAGGAATTCCCTCGGCAGAAATCTGTCTGCCGGAGAGATATTTCTCTCTCGGTGTTTTCCACCTCGAGAGGCAGCCGAAATCTATCTGTGGTCGCTCCCCGAGGCTTAGGGTTCCGAAGGGAAGTTATAGGCGAAGGGGGAGAGTCGAAGGCCAGGCAGGTGGGCCACACCTGCCCTAGGCGCGGCCTTAGGTGGGCTCGCGCCTAGGGGGTGTGGGCCCCCTGTGCCCCCCCTTCGCTCCTCCTTCTGGCTTCCTTCGTCCTCAGGTAAAATAATATGTTTCCATATTTTTCTGGTATTTTTCTGATATTCGCGAAATTGCACCAAAATGCCTTCTTTTCCATCAGAATCCAGACTCCAACTATCCATCCTCCAAGAATCATCCAACATGCATAAACAGATGAAAAGCCATAAGTAATACCTCATAATAAGACAAATATCAATGAATGGAGGTAAATTATGATATAGAATGGTGATGCAAATTGGGCGTATCATGTGGCACCCAGATCTTCCACAGGTAGTTTATGCTTAAGTAATTCAGGTTGACGAAGGAAAATATCGTCAATCTCATTTCTTTCCTTCACGAAGACTTCACTTTCATGATCTTCCATATACTACTGCAAAGCATTGTTAGGAGCAAGAGAAATAGAAGAAAGTTGTTCAACCCTGAATTCCTCATTAGGCAATTCATTTTCATAAGGAGTTTTAGCAAATTTGGAAAATTTAAACTCATAAGACTCTCCATCAAACTTAGTCAAAATTTTCTCCTTCTTACAATCTATGATAGCCCCACAAGTATTGAAGAAGGGCCTACCAAATATAATAGGACAGGTTTTACTAGCTTCAGAACCAAGTACTAGAAAATCAGCAGGATATTTAATCTTACCACAAAGAAACTCCACATCTCTTACAATGCCAATGGGGCAAACTTTCTCTCTATTGGCAAGGTGAATAACGACATCAATGTCCTCAAGCTCACAAGGACCAATTTCATGCATAATTTCCATGTAAAGCTCATAAGGAATAACACTAGAACTAGCACCAATATCACATAAACAATAGTAGCAATGATCACCAATTCTAACAGAAAGCACAAGGACACTAGTTTTCCTAACCTTTCTAGGATGATAGACAATATTAGAAGCGTATTCACAGAAGACAATGTGCTCATCCTCTATATTTTTAGTGACAAGATCTTTCACAAGGGCTACTACAGGTTCAATGTTTATTTGCTCATCAGGTTCCACAGTTTTCTTTGCACTTTTGCTAACCACATTAGCTATGATAGAATGTTCCTTTACCTTAGCAGGAAAAGGGATTTCCTCAACATAAGGTTCAGGCAAAATAGGATCAATAGTACAAACTTCAACGTTAGCAGGAACATGGGTAACAATATCTTTGAAAGCAGCATGGTACTTGTCCCACTCCTTTTTGGAAATTTCAATATAAGAGGAAAAGGCCTTAAAACATTTAGTAAGAACTTGATTATCAAGACCATACTCAGTACTAATATCACGGAAATCATCAGTTCCCATAAAAGATTTAATGCATTCATAATCATAGTTTATACCTGATTTTCTTCCTTTGTCATTCTCCCATGCTTCAGTGTTCTCTTGAATACGGTCTAGGAGATCCCATTTAGCTTATTCCTTCATATGTGTGAATGATACAGCACAAGAAGCATCTAGTAAATCTTTATCATGAAGAGAAAGCCTTGCATAAAAGTTATTGATAATAATATTGTTAGGGAGTTCATGAATAGGACATTTAAGCATTAGTAACTTCAATCTCCACCGAGCTTGAGCTGTACTCTCTCCATCACGAGGCCAAAAGTTATATATTAGATTCATATCCTTATGAATCTCACTGGGAGGATAGAATTTAGAATAAAAGAGAGGTACTATTTCCTCCCATTCCATGGATTTCCCATTCTTCAGCAGCTTATACCATTCTTCATCTCTTACTTTCAACGATATAGAGAGTAACTTCTTCTTCACATGTTCAGTTGTAATACCTGCACACTTAAACAACACACACAATTCATGGATAAAAGTCAAATGATCACCAGGATGGACAGTTCCATCCCCTAAATAATAATTATCCATAATAGGATCAACAATACTTGTAGGTATCTTAAAAGGATCTATCTCAACCGGTGGTTGTTCATCTACTACACTAACAGCAGTAGTAGTTTTTCCAAATAGAAAACCAAGTGGGTTAGCCATATTGGAAACAAAGTAACAAACATAAATAAAAAGCAATACTCACAATAGAAGTTTCCTTTACCAGTTCCACTCTTCAATAGCTCTTCACTCCTAAGCAATGGCGCCAGAAAATAGTCTTGATGACCCACAAGTATAGGGGGTGTATCGTAGTAGTTTTGATAAATAGGAGTGTCGATCCCAACGAGGAGAAGAAGGTGTTGACTAGTGGTACGGCGCAGGAAATCTCTGTAAATACTTAGCAAATGGATTTTTAGGGGTTTTCTGATAAAGCAAAGAAATAAAGTTCAAGTAAATAAAACAACAAATAATTGCAGCAAGTGGCCCAATACTTTCTTAGGAAAGGACAAGCCGGTGGAAATACTAATGAGGACCAAACGTTCTCGAGGACACATGGGAATACTATCAAGTGCTTTCGCTTCATATAGCTGAGTAGTATTCTTTGCTTTTATAAGTGTTGTGTGGGTGAACCTGTGCTAATGTACCGACCATACTTGGACTAATACATACTTGTGATTAAACCCCTTGCAAGCATACACAGCTACAAGAAAGCAATTAAGATATAAACCTAACCACAACCTTAAACTCTGAGATCCTACACTCGCTTGAGCAATGGTTTTCCTAACGGGTGTTCAGGTTTCTGTCACTTTGGCAACCCCACAATTAGTAGCCAAATACACAATGCATTCCCCTAGGCCCATAAATGGTGAAGTATCATGTAGTCGACGTTCACATGACACCACTAGAAGAATAGCACCACAACTTAAATATTAAACCATTGAATAATACCTCAACACAAATCCACTACTAACCACATGACTTATCCCATGTTCTAAAGAACTAAACGAACTACTAATGAGACATCATATGGATCAAGATCAGAGATTATAAGATGATGGATAACAATCTGAACATAAACAGTAATTCAATGGTTCCACTCACAAGCATCAACAAAAATAGTAATCAACACCGGGAAAGTTTCCCCTAAGAACTATGCAAGATTCAACACAATTGTTACATCGGGATGGAGTGGTGATGATAGTGCTGGTGGAGATGGTGGTGTGGATGATGATGATCCCGATGAAGTCTAGCTTGATGATGGTGTTGATGGCGACGATCTCCCCTCTTCGGGAAGGAATTTATCCGGAAGAAATCTGTTTGTCGGAGAGCTCTTTCTCTCTCAGTGTTTTCCGCCCCGCAGAGGCGGCGGAATATTTCTGTGGTCGCCCCTCATGTATTAGGGTTCCGAGGAGAAGATGTAGGCGAGACGGCGAAGCCAGAGGTGGGCCAGGGTGGCCACACCCCCTGTAGGCGTGACCTAGGGTGGCCCGCGCCTGGGGGGTGTGGGCCCCTTGTGGCCCAACTCCTCCTCCCTTTCTGGCATCCTTCGTCTTCTAGGAAAATATGATTTTCTATAGTTTTTCTGGTATTTTTCTGATCTTCGCGAAATTGCATCAAAACACCGCTTTTTCCATCAGAATCCTAACTCCCGCAGTTCATCCTCGAAGAATCATCCAACATGCAAAAACAGATGAAAAGACATAAGTAACACCTCTTAATATGAAATATATCAATGAATAGAGGCAAATTATGATATAGAATGGTGATGCAAATTGGACGTATCAAACATGTTGCTCAAGCTTGGGAAAGAATGAAATCTTTAGTATAGAATTGTCCCACTCATGGACTGACTGCTTGGATGACTATCTAGACTTTTAATGCAGGGTTAAACTTCTCCTCAAGAAATCTGTTGGATTCTGCTGCTGGAGGTACCTTTATGACCATTAATTTGGGTGCTGCAACAAAGCTCCTTGCTAATATGATGGTTAATTATTCTGAATGGCACACTGAGAGAGCTCCACATGGTAAGAAGGTAAATTCTTTTGAAGAAACCTCCTTTTTGAGTGATAAAATTGATGTTATTATGGCTATGCTTGTTAATGGAAAAACTCATATTGATCCAAATAATGTTCCTTTAGCCTATTTAGTTGCTCAACAAGAGCAATTTGATGTGAACTTTATTAGGAATAATAATTTTGGAAACAATACTTATGGTAATAACTATAGGCCTTATCCTCCTAATAATAACAATACTTATCATGGTAGATCTGGAATGCCTAGTGAAGATAGGATTCTAGAAGTTGAAAGATCCACTAAAAACTTCATGCAAATGCAATATGAGCAGAACAAAATATTCACTAAATCTATGGAAGAACAATCTGCTATTTTGAAAAATATTAGTCATTAACTTGAGAATATGAATAGGGAAATTCCTAGTTTACAGTCCAAAATTTTGAATGTTGAGAAAAATATTTCATCTTTGTCTGAAGCTCAGTCCTCTTTGATTAATATGATGGCTGCTAAACCTGAAACCTTGGAAAATACCTTTGCTGCTACTCATGCCATACAAGTAACTATTGATGAAAATGTTAGACTGTTAGCTAAATTGCATGCTATGTGGGAAAAAGAAGCTGAAATTGCTAGAAATAATAGCGTTTATACTATTACCACCACCAATATGGATGCTAACAAACCACAAGAAGTCCTTATTCCTCCTACAACAATGCCTAAGCCTACTACCTTTGATGCTAAGTTTGATTTTGATCTTGATGGTTGCAATATTTCTAAAGTGATTATGTTCCTACAAAAGCTTGCTAGAAGTCCTGATGCTGGTGATATGCATGTGGCTTTCATCAAGCACATTACAGATGCTCTTGTTAAAATTAAGGAAGAGAAGTTGAAACACAAAGCCTCTACTCCTAAGAAAGTAGAAGATAATTGGGAACCCATTATTAATATGCAAGTGGATGGCTTTGATCTCAAAGCTTCATATGATCTTAGTTCTAGTGTCTCCATTATGCCTAGGAAGATTTATTAAATGCTTGATTTGCCACCTTTGGAAGATTGTTATTTGGATGTCCCACTTAATGATAATGCTAAGAAGAAACTTATAGGGAGTGTTAATGATGTTCTTATTATGGTTAATAATGCCTATGTCCCTGTTGACTTCTATGTTTTGGATATTGAATACAATGCTTCTTGTCCTATTACTCTGGGAAGACCTTTTCTTAGAACTGTTGGTGTCATTATTGATACGAAAGAAGGCACCATTAAATATCATTTTCCATTCAATAAAGTTATTGAACACTTCCCTATAAGGATAGATAAGTTACCTTTTGCTCCTCCTTTGAAAGCAAAATTTGATGTTAATGCTTCTTCATTTGAAAATACTTGATTATTGCTTCTTGTGCTAACTTAAAGGCATTAAAAAAGTACTTCTTGCGAGATAACCCAATAGTTTTCTTGAGTCTTAGAAGTTATTACTTATATAATAACCTCTCCTTATTCTTTTTATTTGATTTTTTTGCAAAGAAATAAGATTTGGGCAAGTTACTGTCCCGAAACAGATTTCTGTGATTCACTATAAAAATTCATGCAAAATTTCTGTATGTCGGATTGAGCTGTAATTTTATGTGCTTATGCCCCACGTTGTTATCTAACTTTCGTTAGTTAAATACTTTTTTATTTGAGCAACAGAAGGTTTTCGAAAAAATCGGTTTTCACCTGCTGGTCTGTTTTGACAGATTTCTTCCATTATTTGCATTTGCCTCTTATCGATTTATTTTTGAGTTCTTTTTGGGAGAATTGAGCTTTTTGAAGGAATTGATATAGTAGCTTGTGTTCTTAGTGAAAGTTTTGTTGTGTTAAACAAAACCCATAGGTTTATTACTTTTGAATGCACTAATGTTGCTAATGAAGATTGTGTGAAGTTATGTATGAAGAAAAATTTCAAGTGTAGGGGAAGAATGATGTAATAAGATGAATAATGGAAAAAAGCTCAAGCTTGGGTATGCCACCCTGTGTTACCCCAAGAAATATTCAAGAGGTACAAGTGTCAAATCTTGGGGATGCCCAAGGCATCCCCTTCTTCATCAATAAAAATCTCAGGTCTCTTTCTAGACACTTCGTTTTTATTGTTTCATGCACACTTGTGTTATTCTTGGAACGTCTTAGTTTTTGTTTTTGGTTTTAGTTTGTTTAGTTTGCTTGAATAAAGTAGTTGGACCCCTATTTTCGCTGTGATGTTTCAAATAAGTTGATTGGTGTTGGAAAAGAGTAGAAAGTTTCATGCTTATAGTGGTACAAAAGTGAGATTGTTTTGACTGTGGCTTAGACTTTATCATGTCATGCTAGATGTTTTTTTGACCTTATGCTTAGTGATTATTGTTGTAGCATGAATTGTTCCAAACAATTGAGATTTCTTAGTGTTCCTTGAAGGAATCATGCGTTGTTTTAGCATACAAAAACATAGTATTGTGGTATTCTCCTTGAATGCTTTGTTTGGGTTGACTTGGCACATGCTCACACCATGTTATGACTATGAACTAGTCTCCATATCCTCTATGATCATTTAGTTTTTGACTTGTAATACCACTTTATGCTTTAGTTGATAATGTTTTGTCGCTCTGCATGATTATGACCATTATTGCTCTCTTAGTTGATCGCTCCCAGTCTTTTGCTAGCCTTCAATTGTATTGAGTAACCTCTACTCATGCATCCAACTCCCAAGAAACCAAGTTATTCCAAAGTGTTCACTATAAATTCCTATGCATGGTGTGTTACACCATTTCAAGTAAATTCTTGTTTTATCTACCTTCCAATTAAAAAGTCACTTTGTTATGTGAAAAATTAGTGATTAAACCTCTCACAAACTTGATGGAACACTTTATTTTTCTTGCCCATAATAAACTTGAACCATTGTTCCCATCGATGTTGTATATGCTTGCACTTATAAGTTGGAATTAGAAGAACCATGCTTTCATGGGGAACGCTTTCAACACTTGTAAATATCTACTCAGTTGATATCATGCTCTATTGTTTATGGATGTCGTCGGTGTGAAATAAAATGGGAGCTTGTAAGTCCATAGAGTTATGTATATGTGTTAGAGAAACGCCTTGGATGCTATCCTAAGCCATGCCTAGTCATGGTGGAAACTTGCAGCATCACCATAGTGAGCAATCTATGAAGCTTTCTTCTTATAAAAAAGAGAGACACAGAAAAATAGGAAATAAGAGAAAAAAGTACCATTTTCCCATGGTAAATAAGAAGATTGCTGATATGCTCATTGTCTTCTTGCCTTGTCATTTTGATATGGGATAGCTCCAGTATCATGGGGCAAGGGGTACCCCATCGGCGGTTCTCTATGATACACATGTACTTACTATGATAAGATCTTGCCGGTAACTAAAGTTGAGTAGCATGAGGAGCGGCCCTCGTACTCAAGGGACATGAGATTGCCAACTTATACTTTGTCAAGCATATACTCCATACTTTGTTCACTTTAACATTAACCACTTCAAGATGGTTATGATATGGGCAATGAGAGATGAAAGCTAACAAGTACCATAATTTTTGGAAGCTCTTTATGAAACTTGAAATCCCTGCTTCCCTTTGAAGGGCCTTTCTTCCACTTCTATGTTGAGTCTCCACCTTCTATCTTAGGCACCAATTAAGAGAGCATAGTTGTCTTTCTTAGTTTTATGTGCATTGTGCCAAAACTTATTGATTGATTCATAATGTTGATATTGCTTGTTCTTGAACTATTTGTATCTAGTCACCCTTGTGAACTTTGAAGGTGTCCTATGCATTTATGTTTTGCTACTCCATGAGGGACAAGATAAATGCCACTCTGCTATGTTTTCTATATGTGAAACAAACAAACGTCTTTCAATGCATTGTTATTCATGATCTTTGTTTGTATCCTTTCATGTTGCAACAATAGTTACTATGTCTTATTGTTAGAACTTCATCTTTCATGCTCATGTTTAGAGTAGTTTGATCCCAGCTTTCAATGCTTGCAAATAGTTTGATCATGATTGTGATGGCGCATGTCACTTCAAAAATTATTATTTTTATCACTTACCTACTCGAGGACGAGTAGGAATTAATATTGGGATGCTTGATACGTCGTAAACGTATCTATAATTTTTTATGTTCCATGATATTTTAGTATCAACTTTGCTTTGCTTTGTCTACAGTTTGAGGTATATTTATATGTTTTCTGGAACTAACCTATTAACAAGATGCCATAGTGCCAGTTGCCTGTTTTCTGCTGTTTTTTGGTTCTGGAAAAGCCACAAAATAAATATTCTCGGAATTGGACGGACAAAAGCCAAAGTCAATATTTCATCGAGGAGAACACGAAGCCAGAAGACGAGACGGAGGAGGGCCACGAGGGGCCCACACCCCCTGGCCGCGCGGGCTAGGCCAGGCCGCACCTGGGAGGGTGTGGCTGCCTCGGGCACCCCCTCGGTCTCCCCCTTCGCCTATAATAAGCCCCCGATCCCTAAACCCTAAGTACCCAATCACATCTCCATGAAACAATCCGTAGCCGCCGCCACCATTGTACCTAGATCGGGGGGATCTGAAGCTGTTCCCCCTGCCGGAGTGGAGAGATCATTCCGGAGGCCTTCTTCCACTACTAGAGAAAAGGCTATAGGAGACATGCTTATGCGAGGCACATTTAGCATATGCGCCTCCTATAAAAATAGGCGAGGCGCACTTTGCAATATGCGCCTCTAGTATAAAAATAGGCGAGGCGCATATGATAAGAATGCGCCTCCTATAATCCCTGTACGGACAGAATCTAGCAGCCCCATATTATGCGAGGCGCATTCTAGTCATATGCGCCTCCTATATATCAGATAGGCGAGGCGCATATGGACAGAATGCGCCTCGCATATTCTGTGTGGGCCCGCGTATTGGTAGGTGCACGAATATGCGTATGCGCCTCCTATATTTGATAATATGCGAGGCGCATATGGCCAGAATGCGCCTCGCATATTCTGTGTGGGCCCGCGTGTTGGTAGGTGCACGAATATGCGAGGCGCATATGGCTATATGTGCCTCCTATATTTGACAATATGCGAGATGCATATGGCCATATGCGCCTCAAGTAACTCATGCGGGCCCGGGCGCTGGTAGGTGGCCGCATATGCGAGGCGCATATTGTGCAATATGCGCCTCGCATAACCTGGCACCACTTTTTTCCAACTTTTTGCACATGGAGCCAACTACCACCCCACTCACTTGTGTCAACATTCTTAATTTTCATTTTGTGTATGTTATAATATTCCATTGAGAATATTATGTATCGACGAGACACATTCATTGAGAATACTCACTTTTATTTTTTAGCAATACTTGAGTATTTAAAATATTTGCAGTATATTTTGTAGTTCATATTGTATTTGGACAATGTTTTTACATGAAAATGGCCTTTTAAAAAATTCCAAAAAATTGTTGCCCCCAGGATTCGAACCTGGGTGGCCAAGGTTTGAAATAGGACAAGGAATTTAACCAGCGGGCTGCTATGTGTTTCTTAATAGAAACCAGTGCACCACGCTATTTGACTAGACCTGCATATTATACGAGGCGTATTCTCAAATATACGCCTCGCGTAATCTGGTAGTACTCACACGCACAGCGCTAAAGCCGCGCCGGCAGCCGTCATCTCCTTTTCTCGCGCACAGATTTCACGCACAGATCGAAGCCGGCCGTCCGCACCCGCAGCAGCGCCGCCTCTCGATCGATCGATCGATCCATCCCCCATCTCTCTTCTCACAGACGACACCGCATCCCCGCCGCCATCTCCCGCCTCAAATCGTCCTAGCGCCCCCACCGCCCGGCCGGCGGAGCGCCACGCACCGGCCGTGGGCGTCGCTAGTGGCCCGCGTCCAGGGCCGCTCCTCCCGCTAGGCCTGGCCGTCCTCGACCGGTCATCCAAGTACCCCGGCACGGGCGCCGCCATGGAAGCCTGGCTTCTTCCGTTCAAGCCCTCTGCTGCAAGCCGACGGAGAGGCCACCAGGACGCGACCCACGGAAGGGAGACGGCCTTCACGGCCGCCAAGTTCCACCTCCGCCACGAGCAGCATCCACTGACTGGGCTCCGACCTCTCCCGCGCTAACGCTGGTGAGTACCTCTGATCCCTCGTCTTACTACTTCAGAGTGTTCTGTATCAGGTGTATGTAGAAAAAGAACCCCATCTTTTACTGTTATTATGCGATTAGATGGGAACTCGGGAAAACTTGTGCGCGGAAATGCTCGAAGCCCTGGATGTCCTACGGAGTGGTTTTTGCTAATGGATTCATGTACTTTTCCCAGCGGCCTGCCACTGTGCTGCTTTGGGTGCTGACAGCCGTTTCTTCACATGGGGTCGAAATGAGGTACTAGTATGAGTGGATGGCTAGTTTCATTCAAGGTTTCTTACTTAACGCTATTGTTTCTAGCAGAAGGGGTAGCTAGGCCATGGGGACACTCTCCTGCGTAATCTTCCTACCGTTGTTTCTAAACTATCAAAGTAAGAAAATCATCTGCAATACTGCTGAGCATGTTTCTTGCATCTTAACTGTTCAAATTGGTGTGTATGGTGTTGTTGAATTCATGAATATGTACCATCCAATCTAGGAGTAGTTGAATTAACTGATCCAAGGTCGACTGTCCTTGACACGTTTCTAAATGCTAATTAGCAGTAGTCGATTCCGCGCAGATACAACATAATTACAGCAAGTGTTGGAAGAAATCATACAGTGGTCGTAACTGACGATGGGAAGTCCTTCGCATTTGGTGACAACAAACTTGGACAATTAGGGATGGGTTCACTAAGGAAAGGTTTGGTTTCCTTCCCTTTTCAATTTTTTTATGATTGATATGACATAAGTACTATTGCACCACATACAATTGTTGTGTGGAAGTATCATTCTGGGCTTGGATAAATTTTGGCTACATCTGCTTGGAGCATTTTTTTGACAATTTTAGTGTGTTATTTGCTTGATTAGCCAATTAGTACTATATAATCTACATCTTGTGTATGTATGCTGTTTACTTATTCTTAGAATCAATGTTAATATATAGTAGACATTTCAAATTGATCTATTTACATTTCTTTACCTGTTTGGGTGATAACCAGTAAACATATTTATGCCATATATTTGAGCATACTGAACTTTTCATTGTTCCGGACGCTGGAATAGTTCTGACAATGTTATGGGAATATGGCCATGTGGTATTTCCCCATTTGGTTCTTACACTGATGTTATTTGTTGTCCCTGACTCCCTAATTTGCTGCAGGAACTGAGGTGTGGCCAGCCCCCTGTCTTGTTACTGAAGCAACTAATGCTGTTTGTGGTGCTGAATTTACTGTCTGGCTGTCATCAGTTGAGGGATCTTCAATACTGTATAACCTTGCTGAAACTATGAAACTTACAGATTAGCAACATATTATGTCTTTCAGAATAACAATGATCATCTTTTCATGATAACCTCATTTGATTAGTATATGCTTTAGCTGTAGTTGGTAGTTTTGTTCTCGTGTGTCGTTTTTTGAAGCAATATTTTATTCTTCGGTGCTATTCATCACATCAGGTCTTCCCCAGTATGGCCAACTTGGTCATGGAAGCGACAATGAGGTTGATTGCTCCTTTGTAATACAGCACACCTACTGAGTTTGCTATCATCAATGTTTGTGACTTGATTTATGTTATTACAGTAATAATACCAAAGTTTCATCGGTAAAGCTATCATATGATCCTCAGCCTCGCCCCAAAGCAATAGCTACATTATCTGGGAAAACTATTGTCAAAGTTGCATGTGGAACAAACCATACAGGTTCTTTTCCTTTCTTTCCTTTTCTTACATCTTGTTGCACCTAGGCTACGAGAGTAGAGAGGTGGCGGAAGAGAAGTGGAGGAACTTCCTCGTGATCACCACCTTGTTGCTCTTCATGGTAGGTTATGTGCTCTACTTCATCTAGCTAGAGCTCCATCATCGGAGTTGTAATGTGGTTGTGAACTTGTAATCGGAGGTGTAATGTGATTGTGAATTTGTACTCGGAGGTGTGAACTTGTGGCACAAACACTTGATGTATGAACTTGTATGTCATGATTGATGTGTAATGTATTGTATTCATGTTGGTTTTATTATGCTTTGGCAAAATGCAAGTTTTTGAAAAATTCTGTGGACTATATTGTATATTTGAATATCTGTATATTATTATTTATAGTGGTCTATAAAACTTGAATTTCGAAAATATTACCAGATGCGCATATAGGATACTATTGGAGGCGCATATACTATAAATACCCGAGGCGCATTCTGAAACATATGCGAGGCGCATATACTATAAATACCCGAGGCGCATTCTGAAACATATGCGAGGCGCATCTAATATGCGCCTCCTATACTTCACGTATGCGAGGCGCATATCGATATGCGCCTCGCATATTATTATGCGAGGCGCATATGTGAAGTATAGGAGGCGCATATCAGATGCGCCTCGCATAAGAAATACCCGAGGCTTGAAGCTAGAGGCACATGTGATATGCGCCTCGGATAGGCTTTTTGGTGCGCCTCGGATAGGCTTTTCTCTAGTAGTGTTTATCACCATGCCAGCCTCCGGTATGATGCGTGAGTAGTTCCACCTTGGACTATGGGTCCATACAGTAGCTAGATGGTTGTTTCTCCTCCTTTGTGCTACCATTTTTAGATCTTGTGAGCTCCGTTCATGATCAAGATCATATATTTGTAATCATACATGTTGTGTTTGCGGGGATCCGATGGATAGAGATTACTATGTCAAATTGATTGATGATTCTATCTTGTCTTATTGATTATTGATTCTATCATGTATGTGTTGTTTGAGATCTTGCATGCTCTCCATTTCTAGTAGCTATCTTGGCCAAGTAGATGCTAGTGACTCCAAGAGGGAGTATTTATGCTCAATAGTGGGTTCATGCCTCTATTTGAATCTAGGGAAGTGATAGAAATATCTAAGGTTGTAGATGTGCTATTGCTACTAGGGGGAAAACAACGATCTTTTGTTCATGGAACAATTGCATTGTTTACTTAAAACACATTGCTTAAAGCAGTTATCTGTTGCTTCCAACTTAATACTGGAGGGGTTTCGGATGATAACCTGAAGGTGGATTCCTAGTTATAGATGCAGTTGGATGGCGGTCTATGTGTCAACACCCGGATTTTTAATCCCAGATGCCTGTTATGCCATACATCGCAATCCCAGGATTACCATTTTTGCGAGACATAACAGAATTGGATACCATAGTGCATCATCCATTACAAATGATACATAAGTTCTTACACGAATAGGGATCTCATGATCCAGTTCTTAATACAACTTCAAGCAGCGGAATATGTAATAATAATGGTAGCATAGGCGAAGCTCCATCTTCGGGGTCACAGGCAATGTTGACGATGGGAGATGATCCTAGTTGTCGTAACCTTCCTGGGGTCCATCCTCCAGGTACTCCTCTTCATAGTCTGGCCATGGGAATAGCCAGGAACAAAGCCATGAGTACTCTTTAAGTACTCGCAAACTAATACTAACAGGAAAAGGGGTTTTTGGATAATAGGACACTAGGCTCTAAGGTTGTTTTGCAAAAGCCAAATTTATCTCTACTAAGTTCCAAAGCTAGTCACAATTTTATAACTCCTAAGGGGGGGTCTTGTACTCATGTCACAACTGGGTTGTGGTCAAGTCAAAGTCTCAATTCATTTCACAAGTCATTTTGAAAAGTCTGACGGGGGAACAGTATGGCCACTCCAACTGTCCATAACCGCGGACGCGGCTATTCGAATAGTTTGACACTCTACAGAGATTGTACACTTTCACCACAACATTCGATACATCCGTCAGGAACAAATCCTGAATTCACCATACTCAGTATGCAGATAATCAATCCTAACCTTTCAATTACACGCCCAAGTATAAGTACCTCTCCTGTGAGTTTGGCCTCCCAACCATGACCAACTGTCATCTTGGGTACTGCACAGGTGGACAATCTTCACAAGGTAGCCTCAGCTCACTAATACTAAGGTATATAAGTTTCCAGTCAAGCCCTACCCAATCTTCGGGTATTGTGGTTGTACGATAAAATTGGAATGGTATCGCATCCAGACAACCATCAGTTTTATAAAAGGGCTCAGGCTCATGCCTCAACATTTTCATCACCAAAATCATCAGGTGTTTGGAAACACATGTCCCAAAACATTTCAATAGAATGATCCATTATTCTAAGGTTTTCATAACCATTTTCACCAAGTATCCCCATCTAAAGTTGATCAAGTTTTATGCTTAGCACTAGCATCTACAGGTGGGGGTAAGCAATAATGAGGGGTGGTAATCTAGTGGAGTTCTAACTAAGTTCAATATCATGCCTTAAGACGACATCAAGATTATCTAGCTTAGGCCAAATTTTATGCTCTTTATGCAACCTTCAGATAACTTTCTAATATCTACCAAACTCTTAAGTAAACTCTAAGTGAGCTTTGATAAAGAAATAAAGTAAGAAGCTCGCAAATAAAACTAGGATTGGTTTATCAAGTGGTTATGATCACATATGCTTAAGGCATATAGTAGGCATAGTAACAAGTAATGTCTTGCATAGGTATAGTCTCAGCTTGCTCAATCAACTAGTAGTATTAGGCTTGCATAGGGCAACTTGATGAGTAAGGCTTGCATTAGTGTCAATATAAGCCTGCCTTGTGCAGAGCAGTGGTTGAAGTTCTCCTCGGCTTCTTCTTCGTAGTATCCTCCTTCCTCCTCGTATCCTTGGTCGGTACTAGCGTCTATTAATAAATACGAGGTACACAATCACCAAACAGTACTTAACTACTTGCAATCATCACACACAAGGGTCCTATAGATGATCCAGCATCATCTCTAACATTACAAGGTTAAGGCTTGGTTTAATTCCTTTTATTTTTAGAAAAGTAATTTCTACTTATTGAAAAACTACTTAAGATTTAATATTCTCCAAACCAAACATGGGATCATGTTGACACATGTCATCACCACATATTGTAGTCCAAGGGAATGTGATTTAAAGTGGTGTCACAATTTAATAAGGTTTTACCCTTTTATTCTAATTAATTAAAGTGGCTAGAAATGCCTATGTAGCATTCTTTTATTACTTGAACATTATTTCTGCAAGTAAACCTATATATTTTTATATATTCTGAAAGGTATGATTAAACGTGATTTTTGAGAGTTGGAATCAACTCAAAAGCTATTATGGTTTAAGTTTGAAAAATGTTTGAATGCAGAAAAGCTTCTGGCTTGTTATTTTTACTAAGGATGATCTAGAGATCAAAATGACTTGAATCCAATGGGCTTGGATTCAGCATTGACAGACCTTTCCGACAAAATTGGTTTCATTCAAATTGGTGCACTGAATCTACCTGGGTTGATTTTTGAAAATGGGTACAGAAGTGTGTTTGAATTAAAAATAAAAAGGTTTAATTTGAATAACTGGGCTGCGCGGGAAAAATTACTGGGCCGGCCTGCTAAGTGCAGTGCTCCCGCGGGCTGCTTAAGTGGGTGTCCCCACTCGTCAGTGACACGGGGAGGGGCAAAGCGGTACGGGGCAACGTGGGTCGTTTGATCTGATTCTAATCCAACGGCTGGGAGTCATCGTCGACGCGAGACAACGCCGGCGAGAAAGAAACCAAGCGCGGCCAGTGAGGGGTGCTGGGGGCTCACCGGGTTGCTGGCGAGGGTCGGCGAGGCGGGCGAACGACGAAGTCGACGATGGCGAACTCAGGGGTGGTCGCGGCAGCTCCTGGGGTGGACAAAATCGATGGCTCCCTTCTTCTCCAGAGGCGGCGGGCTCCGGTGAAATTCCGGCGGGGTGGTGCTCGCCTTGCTCTGAGAACGGCGTGGCACGATCAGTGAGGAGAGGGGAGCGAGATGGTGTGAAGAAATCGAGCGGGGGTGGCCTCTATTTATAGTCGAGCGAGGGGACCGTCGGGGCGCACGGTGAGCTCGTCGGGGCGCACGGTGAGCTCGTCGGGGGCGATGGTACAGGCGGCTATTGGCATGGGCGACGATAGGGGACGGTGCGGTCTCTCCAGGCGATGATCAACGACATGGTTTAGAGGCGTGGGGCGGTGCGGCTTGGTCTGGAACACGCGACGCTCTGCGCGGCAGAGGCGGCGTCTTCGACGGCGAGCGGTGGTTGTGCGGCACGGGGCGGCGAACGGGGATGTCTGGCGGTCTCCTGGGTCGGTGGGGGTTGTGTATGCACGCGGCGAGGGCGGCGCGCGGTCTGTGGGCTTCGGTCGAGGGTGGTGCTCTGGCGCACGCTCGGCATGGTCGCTGGCGGTCTGGGCGCGGTCCGTGCGTGTGGTCCAAGGCTTGGAAAGGCTCGCGGCTGGGACAGTGAGTGGCGGTGGACGGTGGGCTGCCTCCCAGACATGCTGGCTAGGCTTGCTGCTGCTCCTAGCTTGCTGTCGACTATGGGGTGGCAAGGGTGTGCTCGGTTGTTCACCATTTATGGCAATGGCAAGCTCACAGTGGTGCTAGTGCTTGGTTAATCTTGCTAGATGATCTACTGAGCTGGTTGTGAGCTAACTAGGGAACAAGTTAGGCCAATTTTACTGCACACTATAGTGTTTGATGTTTGTTTGATTTGTGTCTGCAATGTGTTTGATGAAATGGCCGCATGAAATCAAGTTTTGAATTTTGAAAATATTTTTGGTGGGTTTGCTAGATTAGTGTTGGTGATTCTGCAGATGCTTGGGTTTTGAAAGTTGAGCTTGTTTGAGTGGTTTTTGAAAAAGTGGGATCTTCCCATATGATAAAGATTCAATTTTGAATTGTCATTTAAACTATGCCTTTGAGAGTTTCTGGATGATCACAAAGTGGGCCTTGATACTTTGTTAGGAGTACATTCAAGGGGTGCAAAGATCCAGAAAAGTTTCTGTTAGGTTCTGAAAGTTTGAGACAGCCAAAGTAGGCATGGGAGTTAAATTGGTCAAAATGACCATTCCTTTAATATATTTGTTTTGATGTACCTGTCTTTAGGAAAAGTGTGGTAAATGTTTTAGATGATGTTTATTTCACCTAAGAAACATTTTACAAGCAATGAAACAATCAAACAAGGTGGTTTAAAAGAATTTCAAAATCAATGCATACACATATGCATGCTTTCATAATTTTATTTAGAAAAGTTTTTGTTAACCCTAAATGTTGATAACTAGTGTTTTATGATCCAAGCTTAGTATTTTTGGGATGTTACAAACCTTCCCCCCTTAAACAAAATCTCGTCCCGAGATTTGAAAAAGGACGAAAAGATTACCTAGGATTTGAAGAGATCGGGAAACTCCGTCCTGATGTGATCTTCGCGTTCCCAGGTAGCTTCCTCTTCTGTGTGGTTGCTCCATTGAATCTTGAGAAACTTGATGCTTCGGGTTCGGGTAGTTCGAAACGCTTCTTCCAAAATACGGATGGGTACTTCGGGATAGGTCAGATCATCGTTGATCTCTATGGTCTGATGGTCGATATTCTAGAACACTTTAGTCTTCTCGGGGACTTCGAGACACTTGCGATGTAACGAGATATGGAACACATTGTGCACGACTGACATCTCTTCGGGTAGCTCCAATTGATACGATACTTCTCCTCGACGGTTCAGAATTTTGAAAGGTCCGATATATCTGGGGGCTAACTTTCCTTTGAGTTGGAAACGCTGCATTCCCTTCAATGGCGACACTTTCAGATAAACAAAATATCCTATGTTGAAGGCGAGGTCTGGATGTCTCTTGTTGGCGTAACTCTTCCGTCGGGATTGGGCGGTCTTGAGGTGCTCACGAATCTTGTGAACCTTCTCTTCTGCTTCTCGTAGGATGTCGGGTCCGAAAATCTGACTCTCTCCTACTTCCGACCAGTTCAAAGGGGTGCGACACTTTCTTCCGTACATGAACTCAAATGGGGCCATTTGCAAACTGGCTTGGTAACTGTTGTTGTAGGAAAATTCTGCAAACGGCAGACAGTCTTCCCACTTGGATCCATATTCTAACACACATGCTCTCAGGATATCTTCGAGTATTTGATTTACTCGCTCCGTTTGTCCATCGGTCTGAGGGTGATACGCGGTGCTGAAATCTAGATGGGTTCCTAAACCTTCTTGAACTTTCTTCCAGAATCTCGAGGTAAACTGAGTTCCTCGATCCGATACTATGTTCTTAGGGACTCCGTGCAAACTGACGATTCTAGCGATGTACAACTCCGCTAGTTTCGAACTCTGATAGGTGGTCTTGACGGGCAAGAAATGGGCGACTTTGGACAATCTGTCCACTATGACCCAGATAGAGTCATTTCCCCTACTAGAAGTAGGTAGTCCAGTGATAAAGTCCATTCCTACAGAATCCCATTTCTATTCCGGAATCTTCAAAGGTTGCAACAATCCAGCGGGTCTTTGATGTCCTGCCTTGACTCGCTGACATATATCACACTTAGCGATATAGCTTCCGATTTCTCTCTTCATCTTATGCCACCAAAATTTCTCCTTTAAATCTTGATACATCTTAGTTCCTCCGGGATGGATAGAATAAAGAGTATCATGAGCCTCTTTCAAAATAACTTCTTTCAACTCATAATCTGCTGGTACAGAAAGTTGTCCTTTGTACCACAAAACTCCTTCTTCGTCTTCTGTGAATTCGGGTACTTTGCCTGTACCGATACGACGCTTGATTCCGTCAATATTAGCATTTCCCTTCTGCGCCTCTTTAATCTGACTGATCAAAGTGGGCTGGAGTTCTATGCTAGCCAAAAATCCTTCAATTACTAATTCCATCCGAAAATCTTCCATATCCTTGTGCAAACTTGGTTGCTCCTTCAAAATCATGGAGTTCAAGCGGCACGGCAATCCGCTAAGGGCATCGGCTACCACATTGGCTTTACCAGGGTGATAGTGAATGTCCAGGTCATAATCCTTGATTAGCTCAATCCCTCTTCTCTGCCTCATATTCAGTTCCTTCTGAGTGAATATATACTTTAGGCTCCGGTGATCCGTATAAATCTCACAACGATTTCCCATTAGGTAATGTCTCCATGTCTTCAGGGCTAGAACTACGGCTACGAGTTCGAGGTCATGGGTTGGGTAATTTTGCTCATGTTGCTTCAATTGTTGGGATAGATAAGATATAACTTTGCCTTCTTGCATTAGCACACATCCGAGACCGATCTTGGATGCGTCACAATACACATCGAAGGGCTTCGTGATATCCGGCATGATCAAGATTGGGGCTGAAATCAATCTCCTCTTGAGTTCTTGAAAACTCGCTTCACATTTGTCGGTCCATTCAAACTTCTTGTGCTTCTTCAGCAATTGGGTCATGGGTCTGGCGATACTCGAGAATCCTTCTACGAATTTGCGGTAATATCCCGCCAATCCGAGAAATGCACGAACTTGGGTTTGAGTGGTCGGGGCTTGCCAATCTTCTACATCTTTCACTTTGGCAGGGTCAACGGCAATTCCTCCGGCTGATACAATGTGACCGAGGAATCCTACCTCCTGTAACCAGAATTCACATTTGCTAAACTTTGCATACAACTGATGCGCTCTAAGGGTTCCAAGAATGGTCCTTAGGTGTAGCTCATGTTCTTCTTCTGATTTAGAATAAATTAGAATGTCATCGATGAAAACAATGACAAACTTATCCAGGAAGTCCATAAAAATCTTATTCATGAGGTTCATGAAATAAGCGGGGGCATTGGTTAATCCAAAAGACATGACTGTATACTCGTATAGTCCATATCTGGTGGTAAAGACAGTCTTTGGAATATCCTCTGCACGAATCTTGAGTTGATGATAACCAGTTCTAAGATCAATCTTAGAAAACACTTTGGCACTGGTCAACAGATCAAACAAATCTTCTATCTTGGGCAAGGGGTACTTGTTCTTGATGGTGACATCATTCAATTTCCGATAATCCGTACACAAACGGTTACCTCCATCCCTCTTGTCCACAAACAAGACAGGTGATCTCCATGGTGACGCACTTGGTTGAATCAATCCAATTTCCAACATGGAATCCAGTTGCTTCTTCAGTTCTTCTAACTCCGATGGGTTCATACTATAGGGTCTCTGGGCTATGGGTCATGTTCCGGGGATTAGTTCGATGATAAACTCGATATCTCGATCTGGGGGCATACCGGGCAAAACATCTGGAAATACATCGGGGTATTCACAGACTATCCGGACTTAGTCAATGGTAGGTTGGGCTATACTCTTGTTGCATTTGAATTGACGAGGTAAGGTTTCAGATATATGCTCGACTGATATTCCGGTTGTACTGGTCATGGTGATGGCTTTCTTGGCATAGTCAATCAATCCTTTATGTTTGGACATCCAATCCATTCCTAGTACTACTTCCAAACCTTTAGTTCCGAGTACTATCAGATTAGCATAAAAATCAATGCCATGGATTCGGATAGGGACGGCTTTGCAAATTTGCCTAGCCTTGGTGGTTGATCCGGGAATTTGAACAATCATAACATGCTTCGGTTTGGTTGGTTGAATTTTACTAGTGCAGGCAAATTCTTCGGTGACAAATGAATGCGATGCACCAGAGTCAAACAACACTCGTGCAAGTACTGAATTAACAGAAAACATACCCAACACGACGTCTGGCGCTTCCTGAGCTTCTTCAGCATGCATGAGAAAAAGACAGCCATTGCGGTTGAGCGAATTCCCTGGGGCAAATCTTCTCCCTGGCTGAACACGACGTTGCTGCTGAGCTGGGACATTGGCATTGGGTGCTGCGGCATTCTTCTTGTTGGGGCACTCGTTGGAATAGTGGCCTTTATTTCCACAGTCATAACAAGTCACTTGCAACTTGTCCTTGTCTGCGACAGGCACAACATTGCTTCCAGTCCTCGGGGCAGTGTTGGTGTTGGCGGTAGCATTGTTGTTGTTGAACTTGGGTGGGGCACGGGTGAAATTGCTAGAGTTGTCGGGGTTGTTGTGATTTCCTCCGGGTCTAGGGTTTCCACGGTTGGGATAGGTCGGACGGTTCATTGGGGGTCTGTTGGTTCTTGGGGCAAATCCTGGAGATGGGTTGGGGCGATACTTTGGGGTCTGATGGGTTCCTGGCTGATGCATCATGCGACGCTTGCGGTTCTCATTGGCTTGGTTGATCTTTCCTTCCATCTGGATGGCTGAGTCGACAAGGGCTTCAATATCCGCAAAGGGGATATTGACTAACACCGTCTGCATCTCATCATGCAGACCATTCAGGAACCTCTCCTTCTTCTTGGCTTCCGTGTCTATCTCATCCGGGGCATACCTAGATAATGACAAAAATTTGTCACGATATTCCACTACAGTCATCCTTCCTTGCTTCAGCTCTCTGAACTCGTCTCTCATTCTCTTGATCAAACCCGGTGTCACATGGGTTCTGCTAAACTTGACCTTGAATTCCTCCCAGGTCATCATCTGGCCTCCGGTCATTGCGCGAACACTGTTCCACCATGCCCTGGCATCTCCGGCTAGATAATGGGTGGCAAAGAGAACTTTCTCGTTGGCTTCCACTCCCGCGACTTCTAAGTCATTTTCCATGGTTTGCAGCCAATCATCGGCGTCTAGGGGTTCTTCTGACATAGTGAAAACATGTGGGTTGGTATTCTGGAAATTCTTGAGCTTAGATCCATGGTTGTCCTGATTTCCGTGGCCTTGGTTGTTGTGGGCAAGTTGGGCTATCTGCTGAAGAGTGGCTAGGTTGTCTTGACGTTCCGCTCTTTCAGCTTCGCGGTCAGAAGTCAACATTTGTAGTATCTGCAACATCGGGTCCGGGGCTGAACCACTTCCTCCACGTGGCATCTGAAGATTGAGATAGATCATGAGAAAAGACGGAAATTTCTAAGGTTTCGGGGACTTTGAAAAGTTTTAAAGGTTTGACTCAGATTTTTCTAGCAACTTGCTTTTTCATTCATTCATTCATAGCACCCAATACAACACACACCACAACAAAGAAAAACAGATGGTTTTAAGAACCATTCTAGAAACTACGATACAGGGGGACCGAATACTACTCACTACGCTAGTGCTCAAGTGCTACTACTCCTCGGAGTCTGTGGCTTCATCATCTTCATCATCATCGATGAAGGCGAAATCATCCTCACCGGTGAAGAAGTCCATGGCCTGATCCTCCAGAAAATCATCGCCATCGCTGAGATAGGAGTAAGGGTCTCCATGAAGATCCTCTCCGGCATTCTCCCTTTCCTCCAACTACATGTCTCTCTCGTGGATGGTCTCCTCCAAAGATGACATGCCGTGGCGAAGACGGGCAATGATGCGCTCCTTCTTGTCGAGATGACGGCGGCGAGACTTGCGATCCTTTGCTAGCATGGCGATGGTCTGATCCTTCGTCTTGATGATGGCAGACTTGTGGTTGGAGTAGTCACGACAGTTGTCCAATTCCTGCTGACGATCGTACAACATGAAGCTAAGGTGGTCCAATTGAGTCTTCAGCTCGGGATGGTATGGGGCTTCCAGTGGTTGTCCATTTGCATCACGCCTTGGGCAAAACTCAAAGCGAGTACCCTTGATCTGATTGATGCTCTGCCCACACAGACAGGAAAGAGCTTCCTGCATTGCTCTGGCAAGTCCATCGAGCCAGTTGTTTTCCCTCAAGGTAAACTGAATTCCCTCCGCAGTGGGAGGTTCAATTTTTCCTCGGAGACTTGCAACAATTAGCCACTGCAGATCTTCTCCTCCTTGATCATTGAGCTGAGCTCCAAAGAACTCGGGGTGCGGACGCTCCAGAAGTTCCGAAAGCTGGTCCAAATCCCTCTCAAATATAAGGTCTCCTCCATTCCCTAGTTGGTAAAACTTGTTGTACTTCACGTCCATCTATAAGAATAGAGGATGAGTAGGTTAGCAGAGTGATCAAGTGTATCAAAATTTTATGTATTTTGCAAGAGTTTTTGAGGAACATGAATTTTTATGAAAGAATCAAAGAGATAAGAATGAGAATAAGTTTTTGTAAATATTTGTTTTCTTTGGTTTTGAAACTAAGTTTTTGGTTCAAACGTCCAGTCTAACTAGGGTCTCCTATGGTCAACCTGGCTCTGATAACAACTTGTCAACACCCGGATTTTTAATCCCAGATGCCTGTTAAGCCATACATCGCAATCCTAGGATTACCATTTTTGCGAGACATAACAGAATTGGATACCATAGTACATCATACATTACAAACGATACATAAGTTCTTACACGAATAGGTATCTCATGATCCAGTTCTTAATACAACTTCAAGCAGCGGAATACGAAATAATAACGGTAGCGTAGGCGAAGCTCCATCTTCGGGGTCACAGGCAATGCTGACGATGGGATATGATCCTAGTTGTCGTAACCTTCCTGGGGTCCATCCTCCAGGTACTCCTCTTCATAGTCTGGCCATGGGAATAGCCAGGGACAAAGCCATGAGTACTCTTTAAGTACTCGCAAACTAATACTAACAGGAAAAGGGGTTTTTGGATAATAGGACACTAGGCTCTAAGGTTGTTTTGCAAAAGCCAGATTTATCTCTACTAAGTTCCAAAGCTAGTCACAATTTTATAACTCCTAAGGGGGGGGTCTTGTACTCATGTCACAACTCGGTTGTGGTCAAGTCAAAGTCTCAATTCATTTCACAAGTCATTTTGAAAAGTCTGACGGGTGAACAGTATGGCCACTCCAACTGTCCATAACCGCGGACGCGGCTATTCGAATAGTTTGACACTCTACAGAGATTGTACACTTTCACCACAACATTCGATACATCCGTCAGGAACAAATCCTGAATTCACCATACTCAGTATGCGGATAATCAATCCTAACCTTTCAATTACACGCCCTAGTATAAGCACCTATCCTATGAGTTTGGCCTCCCACCCATGACCAACTGTGATCTTGGGTACTGCACAGGTGGACAATCTTCACAAGGTAGCCTCGGCTCAGACCTTGGCCGTGAGGGAACTAATACTAAGGTATATAAGTTTCCAGTCAAGCCCTACCCAATCTTCGGGTATTATGGTTGTACGATAAAATTGGAATGGTATCGCATCCAGACAACCATCAGTTTTATAAAAGGGCTCAGGCTCATGCCTCAACATTTTCATCACCAAAATCATCAGGTGTTTGGAAACACATGTCCCAAAACATTTCAATAGAATGATCCATTATTCTAAGGTTTTCATAACCATTTTCACCAAGTATCCCCATCTAAAGTTGATCAAGTTTTATGCTTAGCCTAGCATCTACAGGTGGGGGTAAGCAATAATGAGGGGTGGTAACCTAGTGGAGTTCTAACTAAGTGCAATCTCATGCCTTAAGACGACATCAAGATTATCTAGCTTAGGCCAATTTTATGCTCTTTATGCGACCTTCAGATAACTTTCTAATATCTACCAAACTCTTAAGTAAACTCTAAGTGAGCTTTGATAAAGAAATAAAGTAAGAAGCTCGCAAATAAAACTAGGATTGGTTTATCAAGTGGGTATGATCACATATGCTTAAGGCATATAGTAGGCATAGTAACAAGTATTGGCTTGCATAGGTATAGTCTCAGCTTGCTCAATCAACTAGTAGTATTAGGCTTGCATAGGGCAACTTGATGAGTAAGGCTTGCATTAGTGTCAATATAAGCCTGCCTTGTGCAGAGCAGTGGTTGAAGTTCTCCTCGGCTTTTTCTTCGTAGTATCCTCCTTCCTCCTCGTATCCTTGGTCGGTACTAGCGTCTATGAATAAATACGAGGTACACAATCACCAAACAGTACTTAACTACTTGCAATCATCACACACAAGGGTCCTATAGATGATCCAGCATCATCTCTAACATTACAAGGTTAAGGCTTGGTTTAATTCCTTTTATTTTTAGAAAAGTAATTTCTACTTATTGAAAAACTACTTAAGATTTAATATTCTCCAAACCAAACATGGGATCATGTTGACACATGTAATCACCACATATTGTAGTCCAAGGGAATGTGATTTAAAGTGGTCTCACAATTTAATAAGGTTTTACCCTTTTATTCTAATTAATTAAAGTGGCTAGAAATGCCTATGTAGCATTCTTTTATTACTTGAACATTATTTCTGCAAGTAAACCTATATATTTTTATATATTCTGAAAGGTATGGTTAAATGTGATTTTTGAGAGTTGGAATCAACTCAAAAGCTATTATGGTTTAAATATGAAAAATGTTTGAATGCAGAAAAGCTTCTGGCTTGTTATTTTTACTAAGGATGATCTACAGATCCAAATGACTTGAATCCAACGGGCTTGGATTCAGCATTCACAAACCTTTCCAAAAAAATTGGTTTCATTCAAATTGGTACACTGAATCGACCTGGGTTGATTTTGAAAATGGGTACAGAAGTGTGTTTGAATTAAAAAGAAAAAGGTTTAATTTGAATAACTGGGCTGCGCGGGAAAAATTACTGGGCCGGCCTGCTAAGTGCAGTGCTCCCGCGGGCTGCTTAAGTGGGTGTCCCTACTCGTCAGTGACACGGGGAGGGGCGAAGCTGTAGGGTTTCGTAGCATGGAAAACAAAAAATTTCTACCGCATACAAACAAACAAGCCAAGATCTATCTACTAGATTGTAGCAACAAGTTGATGGAATAACTCACCCTCAAAGATTCCAAAGTGTTTAACGAGAGCGGATTCTCGTGGGTGATGTAGTCGTACTCTTGCCGATCTCAAGATCGCGTAGACGATCCTTCCGACGCTGTGTTCCGGCAGCGCTTCCGCAGTTGGTCACACGTTCGGTACTCGACAAAGACCTTCCTCTCCCTTGTTCCAGCAGGCAACGGAGGTTGTAGCACTCTCCTCGCGATTCCGGCAGCACAACAATGTGGTACCGGAAGTAGAGGGGAGATCTCGCAGGGCTTCGCCTTAAGCCGGAGCGAGTATGGTGGACTATGAGAGAGATCCTCGGCGAACTAGCACCAAGGAGGGGCAAGGCCGGCGGCTAGGGTTTGACCTAGGCGGCGGCGAGTTGCCCTAGGCGGCGGCTATGGTGGGCGGCGGCGGCTAGGGTTAGGGTTTAGAGAGGTGTGTGTTGTGTCCTTGGAGGGGCAGCCCTGCCCCTCCTTATATAGGTGGAGTGGGCGCGCCAAGGGGAGGGTAGGCCCTCCCCAACTCGGTCTCCAAGTGGGCCAGCGGTGGAGGGAGGGAACTCCTCCCCAAGTAGGTTTCCTACTTCCCCTCCACCTCACAAAATAGCCGTTTGACTTTTCAAATTGGCGTTTGACTTTTCAAACTAGGATTTGATTAAACCCTTTATTTTGTTCAGCGATGACACTTAGTACATGATGCAATCATTCCAACTTGATATGACACATTCATGTACCCTTCCCCTCCGGAGTGTCGAACATTCCGGAACCTTCTAGAACATTCCCGATGAAAACACTGGAACCATTCTCCAACCCCGAAACAGGACTTTCCTTATATTAATCTTATTCTCCGGACCATTCCGGATCTCCTCGTGATATCCCGGATCCCATCCGAGACTCCGAACAACATTCGGTCTCTTACTCATCATTCCATAACTACTCAAACAACGTCGAATCCTTAAGTGTGTCTCCCTACGGTTCGTGAATTATGCGGACATGATCGAGACACTTCTCCGAACAATAACCAATAGAGGAGTCTGGAAATTCATATGGCTCCCACATATTTCTACGATTACTTTGCGATCGAATGAACCACTTACATACGATACCAATTTCCCTTTGTCTCACGATAGTTTACTTATCCGTGGTTTATGATCGTCGGTATCTCTGCATACCTAGTTCAACCTCGCTACTGATAAGTACTCTTTTCTCGTTCCCGTGATATGTGATCCCTTGTGAGCCAGTCACATGCTTGCAAGCTAATTGGATGACATTCCATCGAGAGGGCCCAGAGTATATCTATCAGTCATATGGATGGACAAATCCCACTCTTGATCCATGTGTCTCAGCCAATACTTTCTGAACACTCAATGCCACCTTTATAGCCACCCAGTTACGGTGTGGTGTTTGATGACATCAAAGCATCCTTCCGGTGAAGGTGATATGTATGATCTCATGGTCGAAGGAATTAGGTTACTATGTATCAGAAAGCATATAGCAATTGAACTATTAAAATGACTTGATCTTTATGCTACGCTTATCTATAGGAGTATGTCCACCATATCATTCTACTAACGATATGATCTTGTTGTTAATAACATCTCAATGTTCATGAAAGGGAAACCACAATCATTTATTAACCAACAAGCTAGTATTATAAAGAGGCTTTACTAGGGACTCTATTTTAGTTTACAAATCACACAAGTATTAATGTTTCCTTGTTAATACTATTATAGCATGAATGTAAACATTTATCATAAACACAAAGATATAATAATAACTATATTTATTATTGCCTCTAGGCCATATCTCCAACAGAAGCGGTACGGGGCAACGTGGGTTGTTCGATCTGATTCTAATCCAACGGCTGGGAGTGATCGTCGACGTGAGACAACACCGGCGAGAAAGAAACCTAGCACGGCCAGTGAGGGGTGCTGGGGGCTCACCGGGGTGCTGGCGAGGGTCGGTGAGGCGGGCGAACGACAAAGTCGATGACGGCGAACTCAGGGGTGGTCGCGGCAGCTCCTGGGGTGGACGAAATCGATGGCTCCCTTCTTCTCCAGAGGCGGCGGGCTCCGGTGAAATTCCGGCAGGGTGGTGCTCGCCTTGCTCTGAGAATGGTGTGGCACGATCAGTGAGGAGAGGGGAGTGAGATGGTGTGAAGAAATCTAGCGGGGGTGGCCTCTATTTATAGTCGAGCGAGGGGACCGTCGGGGCGCACGGTGAGCTCGTCGGGGGTGATGGTACATGCGGCTATTGGCATGGGCGGCGGTAGGGGACGGTGCGGTGTCTCCTGGCGATGCTCAACGACATGGTTTAGAGGCGTGGGGCGGTGCGGCTTGGTCTGGAACACGCGACGCTCTGCGCGGCAGAGGCGGCGTCTTCGACGGCGAGTGGTGGCTGTGCAGCACGGGGCGGTGAACGGGGATGTCTGGCGGTCTCCTGGGTCGCTGGGGGTTGCGTATGCACGCGGCGAGGGCGGCGCGCGGTCTGTGGGCTTCGGTCGAGGGTGGTGCTCTAGCGCACGCTCGGCATGGTCGCTAGCGGTCTGGGCGCGGTCCGTGCGTGTGGTCCAGGGCTTGGCAAGGCTCGCGGCTGGGACATTGAGTGGCGGTGGATGGTGGGCTGCCTCCCAGACATGCTGGCTAGGCTTGCTGTCGACTATGGGGTGGCAAGGGTGTGCTCGGCTGTTCACCATTGATGGCAATGGCAAGCTCACAGTGGTTCTAGTGCTTGGTTAATCTTGCTAGATGATCTACTGAGCAGGTTGTGAGCTAACTAGGGAACAAGTTAGGCCAATTTTACTGCACACTATAGTGTTTGATGTTTGTTTGATTTGTGTCTACAATGTGTGTGATGAAATGGCCGCATGAAATCAAGTTTTGAATTTTGAAAATATTTTTGGTGGGTTTGCTATATTGGTGCTGGTGAGTCTGCAGATGCTTGGGTTTTGAAAGTTGAGCTTGTTTGAGTGGTTTTTAAAAAAGTGGGATCTTCCCATATGATAAAGATTCAATTTTGAATTGTCATTTAAACTATGCCTTTGAGAGTTTCTGGATGATCACATAGTGGGCCTTTATACTTTGTTAGGAGTACATTCAAGGGGTGCAAAGATCTAGAAAAGTTTCTTTTAGTTTCTGAAAGTTTGAGACATCCAAAGTAGGCATGGGAGTTAAATTGGTCAAAATGACCATTCCTTTAATATATTTGTTTTGATTTACTTGTCTTTAGGAAAAGTGTGGGAAATGTTTTAGATGATGTTTATTTCACCTAAGAAACATTTTACAAGCAATGAAACAATCAAACAAGGTGGTTTAAAATAATTTCAAAATCAATGCATACACATATGCATGCTTTCATAATTTTATTTAGAAAAGTTTTTGTTAACCCTAAATGTTGATGACTAGTGTTTGATGATCCAAGCTTAGTATTTTTGGGATGTTACACTATGTATATTGTTGTAATTCCCAATAAAATCTCATAGGATCATGGATGTCTAGTATTTGCATTGTTATGACTTGCTCTGTCCAGTCAATTGCCCCGCTGTAATTTGTTCACCCAACATGTTATGTTATCTTTCTTAAGGAGAACACCTCTAGTGAACTGTGGACCCCGGTCCAATCTTTACCATTGATACATCATCTACTGTTACCATTTACTCTCTACAATCATCCTTTACCTTCCACACTATACGTTTAATCCTTTGTTTCCAGCAAACCAGTGAGATTGACAACCTCACTGTAAGTTGGGGCAAAGTCTTGAGTTTGTGTTGTGCAGGATTCCAAGTTGCTAGCAACACCTTTGAAGTTGTTTCCTTCCTCCTACTGGTTCGATAACCTTGGTTTCATCACTGAGTGAAAACTTATTGATGTGCTCATCACACCTTCCTCTTGGGGTTTCCCAACGAAGCTCTACAGTGATCTGAGCTCATCAAGGAGCCCAGACGCAGAGGGAGCTTGCAGATGGCAAGGACGAGGCCGGCGGCACGATGGTGGCGGAAACAAAGTGGTGAGGTGAGCGGACGCAGCTCGTCCGGAGGATGGAGAGAGGAGGACAGGGGTAGGTAGCCAGAGCGCAGACCCGGAATGACGATGTCATAGGGGAAGAAGGGGGCGCCGCACGGGAGAAGTAGAGGGCGCCGGCGGTGGAGCTTGATACGTCGGAAACGTATCTATAATTTTTGATGTTCCATGCTTGTTTAGTATCTAGTTTGCTTTTCTTTGTCTATACTTTGAGGTGTTTTTATATGTTTTCTGTACTAACCTATTAACAAGATGCCACGGTGTCAGTTGCCTGTTTTATTTTGTTTTTGGTTCCAAAAAAGGCAAAAAATCAATATTCTCGGAATTGGACGGGACAAAAGTCAAAGTCATATATTACCGTGGGGAACACGGAGCCAGAGTACGAGACGGAGGGGAGGCACTAGGGGGCACACCCCCAGCAGCACGGGCTAGGGCTAGCCGTGCCTGGGGGGGTGTGACCACCCTGGCCGCCCCCTGCCTCGCCTCTTCGCCTATAAAGATCCCCCGATACCAAAACCCTACGTGCCCGATCAATATTCCACGAAACCGTCTGTATCTACCGCCACCATCGTCCCTAGATCAGGGATGTGAAGCTCTTCCCGGCACCCTACCGGAGGGGATATCATCCCGGAGGCCTTCTTCTTCATTATGCCAGCCTCCGGTATGAAGCGTGAGTAGTTCCACCTTGGACTACGGGTCCATATAGTAGCTAGATGGTTGTATCTCCTCCTTTGTGCTACCATGTTTAGATCTTGTGAGCTCCGTTCATGATCAAGATCATCTATTTGTAATCATGCATGTTGTGTTTGCGGGGATCCGATGGATATTGAGATTACTATGATTTATTAATGGTTTTGTCTTATTGATTCTATCATGACTGTGTTGTGTGTGATATTGCATGCTATCTTGGCCGAGTAGATGCTAGTGACTCCAAGAGGGGGTATTTATGCTAGATAGTGGGTTCATGCCTCTATTTAATCAAAGGGAAGTGACAGAAATCTCTAAGGTTGTAGATGTGATGTTGCCACTAGGGAGAAAACAACAGTCTCTTGTTCATGGAACAAGTGGATTGTTTACCTTACACACTTTGCTTAAAGCAGTTATCTGTTGCTTGCAACTTAATACTGGAGGGGGTTCGGATGATAACCTAAAGGTGGATTTCTAGTCATAGATGCAGTTGTATGGCGGTCTATGTATCTTGTTGTATTGCCCAATCGAATCTCATAGGATCATGAATGTCTAATATTGCATTGTTATGCCTTGCTCAGTCCTATGAATTGCCCTGCTGTAATTTGTTTACCCAGCATGCCATGTTTGTTTATCCAAGGAGAACACCTCTAGTGAACTATGGATCCCGGTCCAATCTTTACCATTGATACATCTTCCATTGTTACTGTTTACTTGCTGCAAACTACCATTACCTTTCACACCATACGTTTAATCCTTTGTTACAGCAATCAGTGAGATTGATAACCTCACTGTTCGTTGGGGCAAAGTCTTGAGTTTGTGTTGTGCAGGTCTCCAAGTTGCTATCAACACCTTTGAGTTGTTTCCTTCCTCCTACTAGTTCGATAACCTCGGTTTCTTACTGAGGGAAGACTTGCTACTGTGCTCATCACACCTTGCTCTTGGGGTCTCCCAATGAAGCACTACCGCGCGCTATCAACAAGTTTTCTAGCGCCGTTGACGGGGAGTGTGAGGACGTCTTCACAAGGGAAGTCCTTCACAACCTTTCTCTTTACTTTGTTTTTGTTTTGCTTAGTTTCTTTTTCTTGGTTTTGTTTGCCTCTTTTTATCAAAAACTCAAAAAAAAATAGTTTAGTTTGGTTTGCTTTCTCTTATCAAAAACAAAAAAAAATAGTTCCTGCTCTAGTTGCTGCTCTGTTATTGCCTTGCTTTGTCATGCTTTATATCAATGGATGGTTTATTTGAAACTAGTTCTTATTGTCAAGGTGGGTTCATGGAAAAAGAAAGGTATTATTATAAGGAACACCGTTTGTCACAAAAAGGGAAACACTTATGGGAACAAATTGATAAATTGAATACTATTGCTAGAGAGGTGTGCTCTACTTATAATGTTGCTTATTGCTTTGATAAATCTTGTTGTTGTAGGAGGTATAAGCACCTACCTTTTCAATGTGAGTATAATGATAATGTTACCATATCTTCTTATGCTAAAGGAAATTATGACTTTTATGATGTGAAACAAAATGAAGAATTTATTGCCTTCAAGGGTGCATTTGAACTTGCTAGTTTGCTTGAAAATACTGATGATGCACCTTATGAATATGAGTTTTATGAGATACTTAAATTTTGCTTTGATAATTACAAGGAAGAAAATGGCTATATTCTTAAATATTTTAATAGGTGTTTTCCACAAACGGAAGAGACTAATGCCTTGCAGGAGCCTATGGAAGACGAAATTGCTGAACATGAAAGCTCATTAGATGAAAAGAGGAGGCGAGTGATGATCAAGAGGAGGAAGAATTTATCTACCCATTCCTACCTTCTAATGAGAGTAACTCTTTACCTCTTACATTATTTGATTGTCCCCTATGCTTACCAAAGTAGGATGAATGTTATGTTCCTGTGGATTCTTTTGAGATACCTACTATGGGTAAAACTTGTGATAATAATTATTCTCCAGTTATTTATGATAATCCTTTATTTGTGCCTTAATTTGAAACGAATGGTACTAAAGAGTTTTGATTAAAAAATGTTTATGATAAAGCTCTAGATGATGGTCCTATATTGAATGATCAGTCATCTTATTATAAAATTGTTAAAAGTGGGTTTGAAGGTTTTAATCCCACTATTTTTGAGCTTGATAGAAATTATGTGTTTGTAGATCATGAAAAGCATGCTTTATGTGATAGTTATATTGTTGAGTTTATCCATGAGGCTACTAAAAAAATTTATGAGAGAGGAAAATATGATTGTAGAAGTTTTCATGGTACCGAAACACCTCTCTATGTGCTAAAAGTTTTGAAGTTGCTCTTGTTTTATCTACCCATTCTTGTTACTTTGTGCTTCTTTGATTTATTTTCTTACAATATTACTATGCATAGGAAGTGGGTTAGACTTAAATGTGTTTTGAATTTTCTTCTTGATGCTCTCTTTTACATCAATTCATATTTCTTATGTGAGCATCTTCTCAAACTATCATGCCTAACTTGAAGGCGTAAAAGAAAAGTACTTATTGGGAGATAACCCAAAAGTTTTCTCAAGTCTTGGAACTTATTACTTCATTAATGACCTCTCCTTATCCTTTTTATTTGCTTTTTATGCCAAGAATGACCTCTAATGAGAGGGAAGTAATATTTGGGGAGTTGCTGTCCCGAAACAGATTTTTTAGCTCCACCATAAAAATTCGTGAGGAATCTATGTAAGTAGGATTGAGCTGATATTTTCTGAAATAATCCCCTAGTATGTCAGGTAACTTTCGTTAGTTCAACACTTTTTTATTTGATCAACATAAGGTCTTCGAAAAAATTGGCTTCTACCTGCTGGTCTGTTTTGACAGATTTCTGCCATTATTTGCATTTGCTTGTTATTGATTTCTTTTTGGGTTCTTTTTAGGAAATTGAGATTTTTGAGGGAATTGCTACAATATCTTGTGTTTTTAGTGAAATTTTTGTTGTTCTAAAGCTAAACCTAATGGTCTAATATCTTTTGAATACACTAATGTTGCTAATGAAGATTGTGTGAAGTTTTGTATGAATGAAAATTTGCAGGTGTAGAGAGAGAATGATGTAATGAGATGAAGAATGGACAAAAGCTCAATCTTGGGGATGCCACCTCGTGTCACCCGAAGAAATATTCAAGTACAAGCGTCAAATCTTGGGGATGCCCAAGGCATCCCCTTCTTCATCAATAAAAAGTTCAGGTCTTTCTAGACACTTCATTTTTATTGTTTCATGCACTGTTGTGTTGTTCTTGGAGCGTCTTAGTCTTCGTTTGGTTTGCTTAGTTTGCTTGAATAAATTAGTTTGGACCACTGTTCTCGCTGTGTTGTTTCAAATAAGTTGATTGGTGTTGGAAAGGAGTAGAAAGTTCTTTCTTGAATAGTACAAGAGGAGCTTGTTTTGACTGTGACTTAGACTTTATCATGTCATGCTAGATGTTGTTTTAACCTTATGCTTAGTGATTATTGCTGTAGCATGACTTGTTCCAAACAATTAGGATTGCTTAGTGTGCCTTGAAGGAATAGCGTTGTTTTAGCATACAGAAGCATAGTATCGTGGTATTCTCCTTTGATGCTTTGTTTGGGTTGACTTGGCACATGATCACACCATGTTATGACTATAAAAAGTCACCATAGCCTCTATGATCATTTAGTCCTTGACTAGTAGTACCACTTTATGCTTTGATTAGTAATGTTTTGTCGTTCTGCATGATTATGGCCATTATTGCTCTCTTAGTTGGTCGCTCCCAGTCTTTTGCTAGCCTCCACTTGTATGAGTAAGCTCTACTCATTCATCCAACTCTCAAGAAACCAAGTTATTCCAAAGTGTACACTATAAATTCCTATACATGGTGTGTTACACTATTCCAAGTATATTCTTGTTTTCATCTATCTTCTAATTAAAAAGTATTTTGTTATGTGAAAACTTAGTGATTAAAGCTCTCACGAACTTGATGGCACACTTTATTTTTCTTGCCCCTAATAAACTTGAACCATTGTGTCATCTATGTTGTATATGCTTGCACTTATACGTTGGAATTAGCAGAATGATGCTGTCATAGGGAACGCTTTCAACATTGCACTTGTACATTGTACACAATTGATATCATGCTCTTTAATCTATGGATGTCGTCGGTGTGAAATGAAAGGGAGCTTGGAAGTCCATGGAGTTATGTATGTGTGTTAGAGAAATGCATGGGCCGCTAGCCTAAGTCATGCCTAATCATGGTGGAAACTTGCAGCATCACCATAGTTACATCTATGAAGCATTATTCTTATAAAAAAGAGATTGAGAAAAAGAAAAAAAAATATGAGAAAAGAGGAAAGAGATAAAAAACACCATATTCCCATGGTAAATAAGAAGAATGCTGAGATGCTCATTGTCTGCTTGCCTTGTCATTTTGATAATGGGATAACTCCTGTATCATATGCAAGGGGTACCCCGTTGGAGGTTCTCTATGATACACATGTACGTACTATGACAATAACTTGTAAGTAACTAAACTTGAGTTGCATGAGGAGGATCCCTCGTATTCAAGGGACATGAGATTGCCAACTTATACTTTGTCAAGCATATACTCCATAGTTTGTTCACTTTAACCTTAATCACTTCAATATGCTCATGATAGGGGCAATGTGGGCTGAAAGCTAACAAGTATCATAATTTTTGGAAGCTCTTTTTGAAACTTGAAATCCCTGCTTCCCTTATGAAGGTCCCTTCTTCCACTATTATATTGAGTCTCCACCTTCTATCCTTAGGCACCAGTTAAGAGAGCATAGTTGACATTCTTAGTTCTATGTGCATTGTCCCAAAACATATTGTTGATATTACTTGTTCTTGTGCTATTTGTATCTAGTCACTCTTATGAACTTTGAAGGTGTCTTATGCATCTATTTGCTACTCCATGAGGGACAAGCTGAATGCCACTATGCTATGTTTTCTGTATGTGAAACAAACAAACGTTTTTCATTGCATGTTATTCATTATCTTTGTTTGTAACCTTTCATGTTGCATGCATAGTTACTTTTTCTTACTGTTAGAACTCCATCTTTCATGCTTATGTTTAAAGTTCTTTGATCCTAGCTTTCAATGCTTGCAAATGGTTTGTTCTTGATTTTGATGGTGTATGTCACCTAAAAATTTATTCTTTTTATCACTTACCTACTCGAGGGCGCGCAGGAGTTAAGCTTGGGGATGCTTGATACGTCGGAAACGTATCTATAATTTTTGATGTTCCATGCTTGTTTAGTATATTCTTTGCTTTGATTTGTCTACACTTTGAGGTGTTTTTATATGTTTTCTGGTACTAACCTATTAACAAGATGCCACAGTGCCAATTGCATGTTTTCTTCTGTTTTTGGTTCCAGAAAGGCAGAAAATCAATATTCTCAGAATTGTACGGGACAAAAGAAAACCTCAATATTTTACCGTGGGGAACATGGTGCCAGAGTACGAGACGGAGAGGAGGCACCAGGGAGCCACACCCCCTTGCGGCATGGGCTAGGGCTAGCCGCGCCTGGGGGGTGTGACCACCCTAGTCGCCCCCTGCCTCGTCTCTTCGCCTATAAAGACCACCCAATGCCAAAACCATAAGTGCCCGATCAATATTCCACGAAACCATGTATAGCCGCCGCCACCATCGTCCCTAGATCGAGGGGGTCTGAAGCTCTTCCCAGCACCCTGCCGGAGGGGATATCATCCTGGAGGCTTTCTTCTTCATCATGCCAGCCTCTGGTATGAAGCGTGAGTAGTTCCACCTTGGACTACAGGTCCATGTAGTAGCTAGATGGTTGTATCTCCTCCTTTGTGCTACCATGTTTAGATTTTGTGAGCTCTGTTCATGATCATCTATTTGTAATCATGCATGTTGTGTTTGCGGGGATCCGATGGATATTGAGATTACTATGTCAGATTGATTAATGGTTTTGTATTATTGATTCTATCATGTGTGTGTTGTTTGTGATCTTGCATGATCTCCGTTTTAGTAGCTATCTTGGCCGAGTAGATGCTAGTGACTCCAAGAGGGGGTATTTATGCTAGATAGTGGGTTCATGCCTCTATTTAATCTAAGGGAAGTGACAGCAATCTCTAAGGTTGTAGATGTGCTGTTGCCACTAGGGAGAAAAAAACAGTCTCTTGTTCATGGAACAAGTGGATTGTTTACCTTACACACTTTGCTTAAATCAGTTATCTGTTGCTTGCAACTTAATACTGAAGAGGGTTCATATGATAACCTGAAGGTGGATTTCTAGTCGTAGATGTAGTTGGATGGCGGTCTATGTATCTTGTTGTATTGCCCAATCGAATCTCATAGGATCGTGATGTCTAGTATTGCATTGTTATGCCTTGCTCAGTCCTGTTAATTGCCCTGCTGTAATTTGTTTACCCAGCATGCCATGTTTGTTTGTCCAAGGAGAACACCTCTAGTGAACTATGGACCCCGGTCCAATCTTTACCATTGATATATCTTCCACTATTACTGTTTACTTTCCGCAAACCACTATTACCTTCTACACCCTACAGTTAATCCTTTGTTACAACAACCGTTGAGATTGACAACCTCACTGTTCGTTGGGGAAAAGTCTTGAGTTTGTGTTGTGCGGGTCTCCAAGTTGCTAGCAACACCTTTGAGTCATTTCCTTTCTCCTACTGGTTTGATAACCGTGGTTTCTTACTAAGGGAAGACTTGTTGATGTGCTCATCACACCTTGCTCTTGGGGTCTCCCAACGAAGCGCTACCACGCGCCATCAAAGCTCCTAGCGGTAGGGCCCATGGAGGTGACGGTCCGCGAGCGTCGGTGATGCTCGAATACGTGGGACAGCGAGGAGGATGCCCATGGCCAGGGTGCAGCAACGCGGAGGAGGCAACGACTGCGAGGAGGAGGAGGCGGGCGAGGCGCGGGGCTCGAGAAGGTGCAGAACGTATCGCGAGGGTGGGGTCGCGAGACGGGGAGGGCGTTCTGGGATGGAGTGCAGGACAGGGGACGGGGCAACGTTACGTGCGGGGTTGAGGGTTGCGAGCGTCATGGTGTACGTAGGTGGTTAGGTGTATCTAGGTGCGGAGGAGGGTGGACACGGTCGTGGTAAGGCGTGCGTGCGGGATGTGGGGGTAGTGGTGTGTAGTGGCGGGGTGGGGGCAGCTGGGTAGTTTGGTTGCTGAGGGGTGATGTGGTGGCGGCGAGGAGTAGGTGTTAGGTGGAGAGATTAGGGTTAGGGTTTTGGGGTAGATTAGGGTTTATTATGCTGGGGTTGTAGGTGGACTCTGGTCGGGCCATTAGGTATGTTCGGTTGTCTGCCTCCCCTAGTTTTTCAAAAGAATGTGTTTTTATTTATTTGTTTAGTTTGTTTTAAATAGTTTTAGACAAACAAAAGATCCGGATGGACCTAGGGGTTTTATTTGAAATAAAGAGGGGAATATCCAGAAAACAAAATTGGATTTTTAGCAAAATACTTTTAGGAAAACAGATGCATGCTGATGTCATGATGATGTGTAGAGATAAGACATGCTATTTTATAGTAGTGGCTTTATCCGGGGTGCTACACATATGCCTAGTTTTCCCCTATATAATGGGGCAGAGACCTCCTCCATCGCCCAATCCAATCCCAATTGGAATCGGTCCGGATCTTTTTCTTTTGCTGCCTTGCTGGACCAAAGCTCGGAGACATCTTTTACACCAGACGTGCGTAAAACTTCGGAGGCACTGCCATTAGTGGTGTTGGGCGCTAGAAGCCTTCTAGACCCTGAGGTATGCTATGCTTTGGCTTCATCAACAATGTTTGTGCGGGAACGTAATCCGGCTACCGGTCTTCAAAGGTATGAATATCATATCTCGCTCGTCACTATACTTCTGCATAGATAGATCTTGGATGGTGTATTCTCGTAGTAGAATTTTTTTTTATTTTCTGCCATAGAACCCCTTCAGCCCCTCCCTCCTTTATATAGTAGGAGAAAGGAGGGACGAGGCATCCTAGAGTTTCCCTGTGTTAGCTGTCAGCCATGGTGGGGCCAGGAGGTGGCGCCTCCCTCCCATATGGAGTGAAGGAGACCATTCCCTTCAAACACAGAAGCTTAACTTATTACTTTAGATACAATCACTGTTGAGTCGGAATGACTACGTGAGCCATCGATGGACTTGCATGTAGTTGAAAAACCTGTCTGACGATCCTTTTGAATTATGACAACCAAACTATTATTGTCAAAGAAAATAATTCTAAGGATAATGTAAAGTCATCAAGACATGTGAAGAGACATTTGAAACCTGTCAGAAAATTGAGGAACTCCGGAGTAATAACTTTTACATATATTCAAATAGATAAAAATTTGATAGATCCCTTTAAACATGGACTATCACGAAATGTGACAGAAAGTGTATCGAGGGAGATGGGGTTGAGACCCATGGATGATACACCAGAGTGGTAACCTAACCTATATGATTGGAGATCCCCTGAATTAGTAGGACCTGAGAAGAACAAACTAGTGGTTTGACCGAGGAGAGTATCTTTAACCCTCTCTATATGAAGATGCATAACTCTTAAAATTATGTAAGTCGGGTTGGTGATATGTATTAATGTGTCTCTCTTGGCTATAACTAAAAAATATGTTATCCTACATGACATTTTAAAAAAAAACACCTATATAAGTCCGACTATTAAACATCGCGGTCCATGAGACTTGGATGATATCTAGTAAACTCATGAAGAGACTAGGAAGTATGACACATATGCTCCACCTACGTGGTAGGATACTTGCAGCCAGGTAATGGTTACAACTTTGAGTGAAACATGTTTACGCGAAACTTGCAATTCAGGCATAGTCCATTGTTCAAGTGTGAATGGATGTAGCTTAAAGCTCTAGGCGGAAGTTCAACTTAAGGCTCCCTACTAAAACAAATAGCGAGTATTAATAAATATTTAAATGGACATTTAATATATGGTGGGAGATTGTTATAATTAATGGGATTACACCTTTCGACCCATGTTAGATTTCATATTTTCACCAAGTCCCAAATCCCATGTGTGTGGAAGCTCATATATTATGCAACCCATGTTAGTGACAGCTCATATGTGAGTGATAAGAGGAGCGAGAGCTAAGTTTAGTATCACATGGAAAGTTAGAGATGAGTTGTACCACCTTATCCGTGAGTGAGAAGAGAAGTGCTACACACACTCTTCCTCGATGTCGTTCGCTCGCCTGCTCGTTGCATCATGACACGTGCGTCGCCGTTTGCGGAATGAGTCGAGCTGAATGTGCATGACATGGACTCAGCCACATTGTGCGCCGTTACCTTTTCCGAGTTGCTCTATATAAGAGCTTACACATCTTCCACCACACGACGCACTGAAATCAATCTACGTTTTTTCCTCATCTCTACCTGTGCCACGACCATAGACTACTCCATCCTAGGCGCCAGCGTGCACCGGCAAACGGGAGAGCGGGTCTCAGGAAGCACTTGTTTTTACGATCATGTACGAGAGAGGGTAGATAAGATTTTGGAAAGCGCTCCATGTGACCGTTCAAGTTCGTCATCACGTCTTTTCGGTCGTCCAGCAGTCTTCTTCGACCCGTCTCTGCGACCTTTGCACCAATGGCTTCTCCATCCATGTACCAATATGTTCTTTTACTACAGATGTTGTGAAGTCTGCACTGCTTTTTTAATATAGAGTTTACTCTGCTACTGTTTATGTTGATTGGTACATTTAATATACTACCTCTATCCTAAGGCTTAAGGCATATTACCTTTTTTCAAAAGTTAAACTATCTTTTTATACATCATGAAACATAGTTTCACATGGTATATATATAATATAATGGTTCTTGATAGTTTTTTCTAAAATTTTGGTCAAACTTATATGACTTGACTTTTTAAAAAGAATTATATGCCTTAAGCCTTGAGATGGAGGGACTATTAGAGTTTCACATGACTGTAGCTGTTGTTGTCATTAATTATATTATGAAATTAATTATAAAAACATTATCTAATAATCCAACAATTTTCACCATGTTCTTTAACTACTTACCACGGTTTGCAAGTTTGTGTACTAAAGTGCACTCACACAACTAGTCGTTGTACCTCCGGTGCAATTAGATCTGAAGAACTAGTTTTCCTTTCACTCATCATTGTATAGTGCCCTTGTGTTTTATAATACTCTTTCCCTCCCAAATTTTTTGAGTTTATTTAGATTTATATATATTTAGACATCGTTTAGTATATATAGAGATCTGATCCAAAACTCGTGCAAACTCATATAATTTCAAACACAAGGATGACCTAGATTGCTTGATACTCCTTTCGTAATTGGTATATAAGAAAATCCTGTATAACTCAACCAAACAATATGTCTAACTGTAGTAGTATGAGCTCTACCAAAGGGACAAAAAGCATGGTTGTACGCTGGATCATCGCCGGCGATGACCATGTCCGCACACGGTAGTAATGGTGGAGATTGGGTCCGACGAGCCGGTGACTTAGCCTGGCTGGCGCACGCCTCACCTTGGCCTTGTAGGTGTTGTCGGCAGGGCTAGCGTGGAGACAACGACGACGCATGGAGTCATGGGAGAGCTTGGCGGCGGCGGCCGAACAGTCCGGCAACCGACTTGTCCAGCTTGAAGTTCCCAGTTATGAAAAATTAGCAGGAGCTCACGGGTTGTGAGATGGCTGGCAACGGTCGTGACAATGGCCGACGGCGGCAGCGATCGGGGTTCTAGACGGTGGTGGACAGACCGGATCTTATGCGTGTGAGAATGCCGTATATCTATAGGTCCCGATGTGTATGTCTCGACATGGATAATACTTGGTTTTGTTATATGAATGAGCGTATTTGTACGAGTTTAAGGGAGGGGCACGAATTTAGACAAATTCAAATTACTTATTTTAAGACAGAGTGAGTATAAGTCTTTTTTTAGCAAGCCGTTATATTTTTTCTTTTATATTGGACAGTTCGACTACTTAGTGAGATTATACATTTGATTATCAATGCTGGAAAAAAGGCGGAAAAAAGAGGACGGATGAATTTAAAGCACAGAGCCCGTCTGCCTCTCCTCCTTCCTGTATTTACCACGAGGAACGAGTCCGCTCCCCACCTACCATCCATCACCACCACCCGGCGCTTCATTTCCATTACTCCCTTCCCAGTCTTTTCCCCTCCAAGCCAGGCCAAGCCATCGTTGCCAAGAACTCGTCAATCAATCGACGAAGCCACCAAAGAAGCCAAACCCCGTCGCGCCGCTCTGCTGTGCTCTGCTCCAGCTCCAGGTGAGAATGGAGGACACATCTTCTTCCTCCCTCGATACCACCCGCCCCCCTCGAGCATTGGCTTAAAACCCTCCTCAAACCCTACATTATTTCTTTTTGAAGAACATTTACCTCTTTTTTATGGGGCACATGGATGTTGTTCTCTTCCTTCATTGTGGTTTTGTGCTCTGGTCTGGGGGACAGGACCGTCCGCCGCAAAATCGTTTCCTTGATATTCTCGCTTGCTTGCGATCTCGGACCTGGCCATGGTCGATTGTACTCTATTTCCGCTCCGTATCTCCGTGTGTACTTCCGATTCGTAGTTCTTGTACTTTCCTCGACCCTCTCTTGGGGGCTCGATTCTTGAAAATTTGGGCATTTTCAAACCCTTTCTTTTGTGCTGCCTGATGTACGGAAGAGACGAGAAATTGCGAGGATGTGGTTTATGTGGTGGGATCGGGGGCCAAAATTTGCCTCCTGTGTTGAGTATACTGAAGCTGACATTTCGGGAATGTGTTAATTTTTCTTATTCCCGGCTGCTCTGATCTGTAATCTGGGATGAGCCTTTGAAACACAAACCTTCATGCTTGCTCAACTTGTCTTGTGGCTCACTGTAGCTTAATTAATTTCAGTAACAGTACCACACTTGTTAAACCTTATAAGAACAGAAACCTGTTCTAGGATGTGACGATTGGTTGTTTGCGTAAGCTAGCACGACCACATCTATGCATTGGAGTACAGAATACAGATCACGCGTCCTCTGGTTTCTGCAAGAAGCTTGTGGATGCACACACTAGGTGTCATTCTAGCACACTGACTACTGCTCATGTAAATGCTGCATTTGGTACCATTGTACTATAATGTTATCCACACCAATCTTACTAAATTACATAATTTATTTAGCATCAAGTTTTATGTAGTATTTTCTATAAGCAGTTCATAATGTCACTTAATGAAGGCATTTGCAATTCTTTATTTCTTTCAAGGTAGCTGGGCACTTTCCATCGCAATGGACTATACCTCGGATGGAGATTCCGAGCTTGAAGCTCATGGGTCTGGCACTTACACTCTTCTGCTATCAGGAGATACAAAAGTGATGAATGATGAGGGTTTGTACAGATGCCCCTTTTGTTTGGATGGAAAGGATGACTATAACATACATGATCTGCTGAAGCATGCCCTGAGTGTGGGGGCTGCACATGACAAGCAAGCAAAAGAGAAGGTAGACCATCGAGCCCTCGCCAAGCATTTGAAGAACGAACCAGCTACATTGCTTAGCCCACTGCTGCAGCCAATTGTTATGGATCCACAGCCCCCTCAACATAACAGGGATGAGCTGTTTGTCTGGCCTTGGATGGGTATCATAGTCAATATGCCTTCTGAATATGTTGGAAAGAGTGCAAACTGGCTGAAGGAGCATTTCTCATGTTTTCATCCTGTGAAAGTGCACCATGTGTACAGTAAAGGTCGCCCTACAGGGAATGCTATTGTTGAGTTTGGCAAGGACCTTGGTGGGTTTAGAATTGCACAAATATTTGAGAGTCGTTTTGAGAAGAAAGGGTGTGGGAAAATGGGCTGGCAGGAAAAAGAGTCTGGAGGGGCAGAGCCTTTCGGATGGATAGCTAGGGAAGATGATTATAATGATCCAGGGGCAATAGGGGATTTTCGAAGGAAAAATGGTCATCTAAAGACAGATGACTTTGTTGCGAATGAAGAAGCAATAAAGAATGAGGAACTTGTGGCCAGTTTATCTTTTAAAATCAAGGAAAAGAATATGCATGTACAAGCACTTGAAAGAGAGTATCAGGAGACAGCTGTGTCACTTAAAAGAACGATGGAGCAGAGCGAACAACAGCTCCAGTCATACAATCATGGTGCGTCCTAATCTTCTGGTAATTTATGTGTGATCCAAGTCAATGTCAAGTAACTGTTTGCACACACTCGTTTAATCCTTTGATAGAGCATGCCATGTTCTTTAAGTGATATATGAGTGGCTGACATATTTTGAATTTCATGTCTACTAGGAATCCAAAAGATGCAACAGCTTTCTATTGAACATACACAAAAGATTGTTGAAGAGAACAAGAAGCTACGTCTGGATCTTCAGTCTATGACGCATGAGCTTGATGCAAGGTCCAAACAACTTGATGAGTTAGTTGCAGCAACTGATTGCGATAGAAGGAACCTTAAACTGGAGAAGCAAAGGGTGAGCCATTCCTTGTCTTTGTATCATATTCTTTAGTCAACAGGAACTATTTAATGGCTTATAAGTTAGTGTACTCTGTAGCTTCTTCTATTCATGTACTTTTTGTATAGCAGTTGATTACTACACAAACTTCAAATGGCATTCCTTTGAACTGAAACTATTTTAGTTATGATCTTATCTGACTTGAGGAACATTGGAAGTAACTATTTTTCCAGATATCATGGAGCATAAATTTTGGTGTTTTGATTGTTATAAAGACCTAGCATGCTGGCCCATGCAAGTGCATGGGCAACTTTAGTGTTTACATTTTCTCTAGCAGAGTAACGCTTTACAAGTGCATGGGCAACTTTAATGTGTACATTTTTTCTAGGAGAGTAACGCTTTTAATATTGTACTATACTATTTAGAAATTACACAATCTTGTGAAAGTCATCCAAAAAGTTATGCTTTGCAAGGTTACTCTAATATACAACAAAGGATGTAAGATGTTTGTTTTATCTCCCTGATTAGTTGTGTAAGTGTTGTACTGAACTCGGTGGTATCATTAGTTGGTTGAAAATATAATGCTTTGCGAGTCATTGAATTTTTTTTTCTGATATAGTGCTATCTTGATTGCAAGAATGGTGAAAATATAGTAAGAAAAATATTTGGTATGGAAGTCATAAACTTAAAAATGACATGTAATTTGTACGAGTCGCGAGCATGTCTATATGCCATGGCCAAAATTTGTGGAGAGCTGGTTAGGTTTTCAAAGTGAACAAATAAGAGAAACTGGTGATACTTGGTCAAGGAAAACTTTTTTGTTTTGAACTATTACTGGAGGTGGCTGCATGAATGAAATAAATGGGTGTTGCTTGGAGGAGCATAGGGGTTGGAGAGCTGCTTAGGAACCTGGTTGATGTCACTATCTTCCAATGTTTGGTTCCTATATGGCCTCTTGTTTAATTTGTTTATCTATTATTTTAGTCCAATTAATAGTTTTCATCTTTTTACCATACATACTACAGGTGTGCAATTTACTTTTTTTTCTTTACAGTCTAAATAATTAGATATACCTTTTAGTTAAATCATATTTCGAATCCACTAAACTGAGGGTTTAATTATTTTAGACATTGTGCACATACTCCCATATTATGAGATTCAAGGGTAATCATTTAAGTGTTTAACAATAGTGTAAACTGTTAGTCAGATGTCTTGCTTATTTATGTCATTTTGTAGTCCTCCTTTATTTTTCCTGGTTGACCTCTCATGTTCGTTTAGTATACTAATAGTCACTAAATCAACCATCTTAGTTTGACAACATAATAGCAGAAGAATACAGTGTGGAATTATACCACTTTAATGTAAAATATCATACAAGTGGTGGCTTTTTTCCTACAGAATGCGATGAAGTCCAATGCTCTTATGTTGGCAGAACAGGAGCAGCAGAAACTTGATGAAGATATTTGTAAGCTTAGCGAACAATATAAGGTTGGTCCCTCTTCCGCTAATACATTTTCACGCTGTTCTGTTTTCAACGACACAGGTTTTGAGTATGTCTTTCTTTGTGCAAACTGCAGAGAGAAAAAGAAACTGATTTACACCGTATGAAGTTGTTGGACGAACAGTTGCATGCGAGGCACAAACTTGAACTAAAAATAAAGGACCTGAGGGAAAAATTGGAAGTTTTAAATAACACACCAGGAACCGAAAACTCAGAATCGGGGAAAGAATAGCTGAACTGTCCAAGGAGCTGCATTATGAGATCAAGGAGATGTATTATTCGGAAAAATACAACCAAGCTCTAATTGTGCAAAAAAATAAAACTGCTGTTGAGTTGCAAGAAGCTCGGAAGCTGGTGATAGATGTAAACCACTTATGTTTTACTGTGTAGTTTCATTGAGTACAGTTGTTTGTGTGTATTCATGTTTGTTCAATTGCAGGCTACACAAGGCTTTCCTGGTCAGACAAGTGTCCAAGCACACATAGGCATCAGGATGATTGGTGAGCTTGACTTGAAAGCATTTTCAAACATGTGCAGGCAAAAGTTTCCAAAAGATGATGCTGAAGTTGAAAGTGTTAAGCTTTGTTCAAAGTGGCAGAATGAAATTAGCAATCCAAACTGGCATCCTTTTGTGGTTTCTACAGTGAACGGAAAATAGTCGGTATGAATGTTCTTTTGTTACCATAGTCCTGATTAGTATATAGTAGCATATTTACTAAGTTACATTGACAAACCTGAAGACTACTGAAATATCTCTAACATATTTTTATCTGTTGCTCCTTTCACCATTATATTCACACAAATAGACTTTTTGAGTTATTACTGCAAGATTGAATATCTAACCAGATAGATTGCACCAGGAAGGCATCACAACTTTGCAATCAAACATATTGAATACGGAGGAGTAGCTATATAATAAGAGTATAGTCCAGTCCTTACAGAACATTTGATCAGCCCATATGCTTAGCAATCCTTCTTATTACCTTTTACACATTTCGCCTCTTTGCTACTGCCAAGTGCCGCAACCTCTTTGTTGCACTTGCAGCTAACTTACCTGGTCAATACGTCTGGATTTCTGTTTAAAGCTTCTTCATTCTCTGGCATATTAAGTATTTATTAGGATTGCTGATGCTGCATATCTGGCACATATTTTTATGTAGGAAGTAATCAGGGAGGATGACAAGAAGCTCCAGGAACTGAAAGAGGAGTACGGTGAGGACGGCTATGCTGCAGTGACGACGGCGCTGACCGAACTGAATGAGCATAATATTAGCGGCAGCAGGGTTCCTTTCCCAGAGCTGTGGAACTACAATGAGGGGAGGATAGCGAATATAAAGGAAATTGTCCAGCATGTCATCCAGCTGTCCAAGGCGATCAAGTGATGGCACTGAGCAGCTCAGCACTATGGCTTCTCTACCGTTGATCCAAAGCTGGACACATATCTATGTTTGATTATGTATTAAGTCAATAAGTGGAGTGGACCTACGTATTGCTTTGTGCAGTAAGTGAAATTGGCAGCAGTTGTTCACTTAATGCAGAAAGCAAGCGGTTAAGTATTATTAGCAGTTCTTCGTTTACTGCTTGACACATATCTATGTAGCAAGCAGTTAAGTATTATTAGCAGTTCTAAACTCACTGCTGGACACATATCTATGTTTGTATGTCCATGGCTGGGCAATCTGCTCTACTTGTGATTGATGGAACCCTCCAACATTTAAGACTCTTGAGTTATATGTGAGATGAAACCCTCCAACATATAAGAGCTTGGGCGTTCTCAGGCCGAAATAGCGCCGGCCGGACGGAGCTAGTTTTTGGCGTGGGAACGCCCACTTTCTCACTCGAGTTTCCAGGTCGACGTTTTTTCGTCCAAATTCGGCTTAAATTCAACCAGTTTTTTGCATAGTTTGGCATAATATGAATACAGGGAAAGTTTGGCCTAGTTCGGCATAAAATTAAACATAGTTCGGCATACAACGATAATACGACATAGTTCGGCCAGTTCATGATCCGCATCTATGTGTTTCCCATGCGTATCCATAGGTGCTCAACCAAATCATCATATGGTTGTTGATGCACTATCGGATCTCGGATCCCCTGATGCATGGCGATGAAAGCAGCCCAGGTTAAAGACACCTGGTGACCAGGTTCTGCAAGAGGTCCCTGTCTGTAGTATGGCTCGTTCTGCTCGACCAAACTCACTGGGTCCTTCCTCTCATCCTCAATAATCATGTTATGCAAGGTCACACAACAGTTTATTTCTTCTCACATCCGATCTTCCAACCAGGTCAGAGCAGAGAACCAAACAACTGCAAACCTCTGTTGGAGCACACAAATGTCCGCTCCACGTCCTTCCTGCATGTTCCTTGGCAAACTGAGCATGTTTGGGGAGCATTGGATTGAGATAGTCTTCACAAATGTTGGCCATCTTGGATAGATGTCATCTGCAAGCTAGTATCCCTTGTTGTAGTGGTGCCCGTTGATCTCAAAGTCCACAGGGGGAGCATGACCCTCAGCAAGCTTGACAAAGACATTTGAGGAGTTGAGGACGTTGATGTCGTTGTTCGATCCTGCCATGCCAAAGAAGGAGTGCCAGATCCAAAGATCATGTATAGCAACTGCCTCGAGTATCACAGTGCAACCTCCTTTGTGGCCTTGTACATTCCCTGCCATGAAAATGGACGGTTCTTCCACTGCCAATGCATGCAGTCTATGCTTTCAAGCATCTTAGGAAATCTTCTACTTTCATTAACTGCGAGGATCCGAGCAGTGTCTTCAGCAGTGGGTGTTGTCAAGTACTATTTCCCAAACACTGCAATCACTGCCCTACAGAACCTATACAAGCAATCGATGGTAGTGGACTCGGCCATGCAGAGATAGTCATTGGCACTGTCACCTGGTGCTCCATATGCAAGCAACATCATCGCCACTGTGCACTTCTGCAGTGAGGAAAACCCAACCATGTCGGTGCAGTCCATCTTGCACACGAAATAGGGGTCGTACTCCCTGATGGCATACATGATCTCGAGAAAGAGCTTCCGACTCATCCTGAAATGGCGTCGAAACACGACCTCTTCATGCAGCGGCTCGTCGGCGAAGTAATCGGCGTACAACAAGCAGTAGCTCTCTATCCTCTTCCTTGCTTTCCACTTCCGGTGACCTTTCGCTGAACCTCCATGCTTCAGCGTTGCAGTCTGCATGTACAGCCGAGCGAGAGATGCGAGGATCTGCATATGCTCTGCATCTTCGGTAGTTGCGGCGTTCTCCTCCTCCAGCAACACGAAGAACATCTCCTCGTTGTCGGAGTCCATGGCCGAACATGCAAAGCGCCAAACATTTGGCGGGCGAGGTGGCGGGAGCTCGGAGCGAAGCCAAGCTACGGTGAATCTTGGGCGGCGAAAGATGGCCTAGGCCAAGGGGAAAGGGCAGCGAAGGTGGCAGGCCTATCTAGAGGTGTGGATACGTCTCGGCGTGGTGGAGCTTCACCGGCGAAGGCATGGCGGCAGGGCAACTGGGGGAGCTCTCCGTCGCAGGGGAGGCGATTGGAAGTGAGGAATGGGGTTGTCTCGCTGACAGGGTTGGCCCACACCCATTTTTGCTTCGTTCGCGTTCCCAAGGCATTCCCGGCTGAAAGATCACGGATGCCGCCTAGAGGGGGTGAATAGGCGGTTTAAATCTTTTACGAGATGGGCTTAACAATGGCGGAATAAAACTATCATTTTATTTTGTTAAACACACAACCTATATACTAAGATTCACCTATGTGCACCAACAACTTATGCTAATCAAGACAAGCAACAATGTGATAACAAGATAGATTACTTCAAGCACGGAGACTATCACAATGTAAAGTGCATAAGTAAAGAGCTCGGGTATAGAGATAATCGAGACACGCGGGGACGACGATATTTTACCGAGTTCCTTCCACAATGGAAGTACGTCTCGTTGGAGGGTTGGGTGGTACTAAGACCACCAACGCCACAAGAGGCCTCACCCTATTCTCCCGAGCACCCGTCGCACGGCAAGCACCCGTTCCACAATGGGACACTTGAGGGCAGTCACCAAACCCGTACAAGATTGGGGCAATCTCCACAACTTAATTGGAGGATACCAATAAACGTCACCAATGCCACAGACCCGAGGATAGCTCCACAACTTAATTGGAGGCCCTAAGAACACACCACCAAGGCCACACAATCGTCTAGGGTTGCAAGAACCCAAGAGGGACAAGCTTCTATGAATATCACAAACCAAATCTTCCAAGGAGAACCCAAACCGATGCACCGAATACAAAAGGTAAGAACACCACAATGATGCTCCAATCCTTCACTCTCAAGTTCCAACAAAGCTACTAAAGCTATTGGGGGAACAAGAGAGAAGAATCCGCCATGGCCTGGTCACATGATGCGACCCAAGACAGTCTCATGAAGACTAAGGCCCAGGAAGAGGAGAGCCGAGCGGTCCTAGCAGAAGGAGACATCGTTATGTAATGTGTGAGTTAGAGAGAGAGGGGCATCGATCAAGATTATTATAAAATCACATAAGCTTCTTCTCCCCGGAACTTCTTCTTCTCTCCTTGAATCCTGATCAGATCTCCTTATCTGTGAGTGTATCGATGAATCCAAACTATTTGGTGTATTGCCACTAGTGAGGATCATCACATTTGGTATCCAGAGCCTTTCGATTTTGGGGAAATCCACAGAAAACTCCGCAACAATTTTTTTTGATTGCGAGTGTCGGGCTCGGTGTGGTGGATCGAGTACGGCTAGCTTGGGTTGGGTTCTCTCGCAAAATCCCCAAACCCAGTCGGTGCTCGCGGCGACGGTGTGCGACGGCTGCATCAAAGGGTTGCACTGGTGGTGGTGTGAATTGGCGGCGGTGTTCATTCAGCCATAGATCTGATTGCGGGAGTAGGTTCCTAGTGCAACCCTAGCTCTATGGGTAAAATCCCTGACGTCTCGGTTGGATCGGTGTGGTTCAGGAGGTGATTTTGGCCAATTGTAGAGGAACGGCTTGCCTAGTACTCGTTGGTCCGGTGGTGGTAGACTTGCCGTGTGGCGGATTTCATTATGGTGCGGGTTGTGGCTGTTGAGAAGTAGCTCACAACCATGACTTTATTAGTTGAGGATTTATCAGCCTAGTTGACTGGTGTGCTGGCAGGATTGGCGATGGCAGCAGAAACTGCTAGTCAGAACGTTGCGAGCTGTTGGAGTTGCAAGTGACGACAAAGCGTTTGTTGAAATCACAAGACAATGTCAAGACCAAGGTAGATGCCATGGAGAATTAGCTGATGAGGCTCGGTATGCAGACGGATTACATCACTGGAAGGTACAATTACTATAGTTTTGGGTCCTACTTCAACACAAGAGGTTAGTCGTGAGGATATGGAACACCAGGCTGTTACAGTTGATCCTACTTTTTTAGCGAGTGTGTGTACACCTTATCGGGTTTCCTTTGATCCTGGTACTTCTCATGTGCTGTTTCATCAACATGGAGGAGGACGAGAGGGTCATCGAAGTGATTTCAGAATTCCCAAAACTAGTTTTCCTAAATTTGATGGCAATCATCCCAAAATGTGGAAGGAGAACGCTGAAAAATACTTTCACATGTTCCATGTTCCATGTTCCAGAGGAGTACAAAGTGGATTATGCCACTCTTCATTTTCAGGGCTCTGCTGCCTTGTGGTTACAGACCTATGAGTCACGACATGACATCACTAGTTGGCCTCAGTTGTGTGTGGTGGTATGTCAGAAATTTGCCAAGGATTTGTATTACACTGATATGATGTCAAGAGTTATTCCAAGGAGTTTGAACAGTTACAGCTACAGTTGTTGGCACACAATCCAGGGTTGGATGACACATTTTCTGTTTCCAAATATATCAAAGGCTTAAGGAAGGATATCAGAACACCAATTATTTTGCATAAACCTCGCACAGTGGATGCTGCTATTTCTTTGGCTCTTCTTTAGGAAGCTTAGACTCTGGAGTACAAGAACAAACCTTATGAACATAAGCCATGGAATAATAGAGCTGGTCCTGGCAAGTTGGGTCCTATGCTAACATATCGTGTTCCAGTGCAACAAAATCTGCTGGCAGTGCAAGCTAAGTTGGATACACTCAAGGCACAAAGAAGAGCTTGAGTAGAGTGTTTCAAATGTGGGGGGAAATATGGCGTAGCTCACAAATGTCCCAAACAAGTGGAGTTAGTTGTCCTAGACAAAATTTTAGCAGCCTTGGAGATCAACAGTTTGGATTCTAGCAGTGATTCAGAAGGAGAACAGTCAGATAGTAGTGACTCAGAAATAGAACATGCCATGAATTTGTCTGCAGCAGTTGTGCAAGGGGCAGTGAGTAAGAAGACCATGAGGTTATTGTTTCATATTGGCAAAAACCATATTCTCATACTTATAGATTCTGGCAGTTCTGGTAATTTCATCAATCATGAATTGGTGGACAAGCTCAATTTACCTGTACAATAATTAAGTACAGTACAAGTAACTATTGCCAATGGTGAGAAAATGAGCAGTGACACAAGCATTTTAGCTCTTCAATGGGGGAGTTCAGGACAACAAATTTGTGACACCTATGAGGGTGCTGCCTATTAAGTGCTATGATCTAATTGTGGGCATGGATTGGTTAGAAAATGTAATGGTGGGAGAATGTATGTGGACTGGACCAGGAAGAAAATGAGGTTTTGGCATGATGGGCAGAGGATTACTCTCAGAGGCATCAATGGAAATAACTCTTACTATCCACAGATTTCCATGGGGGAAGTAATCAGTTGATTGATCAAGGAGCAGTAGCTCGGTTAATCACCTTGTCAGCAAATGAACAAATAATCTCTACTCAGTCTATTCCTGTGGAAATCCAACACATTATCCAAAATAATGCTGTCATCTTCCAGGAAATAGAAGCATTACCACCAGTTCGGGAGTTTGATCATCAAATTCCCTTGATTGCAGGTGCTGTGCCACTTCAAAAACGTCCATATAGATATGCCCCAACATAGAGAGATGAGTTGGAACGGCAGATTGTTGATATGTTACAAAAAGGAGCGATTTAGAAAAGTGCAAGCCCGTATGCATATCTAGTGATTTTGGTCAAGAAAAATGATGGCAGTTGGAGCATGTGTGTGGATTATCGCTACCTGAATGCCTTGGCAGTGAAGAACAAGTGCCCATTACCAGTTATTGATGAATTATTGAATGAATTGGCTGGTTCTAAGTACTTCACGAAACTGGATCTTCGTAGTGGGTATCATCAGATATGTTTGGTGAAAGGGGAGGAGTATAAAACTGCATTTAAAACACACCACGACCATTGGGAATTTAAGGTGATGCCTTTTGGCCTTACTAATGATCCAGCTACATTTCAGGCAACTGATGATCCACAAGTATATGGCGTGTATCGTAGTACTTTCGATAAATAGGAGTGTCGATCCCAACGAGGAGCAGAAGGTGCTGAACAGTGGTATGGAGCAGGAAATCCCTGTGAATACTTAGCAAACGGATTTTTAGTGGTTTTCTGATAAGGCAACAAAATAAGGAACAAGTAATAAAGACAACGAACAAACGGAGCAAGTGGCCCAATCATTTCTTAGCAAAGGACAATCCGGTGGAAATACTTATAAGGCCCAAACGTTCTCGAGGACACATGGGAATTCTGTCAAGTGCTTTCGCTTCAAATAGCTGAGTACTCTTCTCTGGTGTTGTAAGTGTTGTGTGGGTGAACCTGTGCTAACATACTGACCTTACTTGGACTAACACATACTTGTGATTAAACCCCCTGCAAACATCCGTAACTACAGGAAAGTAATTAAGATATAAATCTAACCATAGCCTTAAACTCTGAGATCCTATGCTCCCTTGTGCAAAGGTGTCCTAACGGGGGTTTAGGTTTCTTTCACTCCGGCAACCCCACAACTAGTAGCCAAATACACAATGCATTCCCCTAGGTCCATAAATGGTGAAGTATCATGTAGTCGATGTTCACATGACACCACTAGAAGAATAGCACCACAACTTAAATACTAAACCATTGAATAATAACTCAACACAAATCCACTACTAACAACATGACTTCTCCCATGTCCTCAAGAACTAAACGAACTACTCACAAGACATCATATAGATCAAGATCAAAGATGATATGGTAAAGGATAACAATCTGAACATAAGCAATAATTCAATGGCTCCACTCACAAGCATCAACTACAATAGTAATCAACACCGGGAAAGTTTCCCCTAAGAACTAAAGCAATATCCAACACAATTGTTACAGCGGGACGGAGTAATGATGATGGTGCTGGTGGATATGATGGTGTGGATGATGATGATGATCCCGATGAAGCCTAACTTGATATGGTGTTGATGGCAACAGTCTCCCCTCTCCGGGAAGGAATTCCCCTGGCAGAAATCTGTCTGCTGGAGAGATCTTTCTCTCTCGGTGTTTTCTGCCCCGTAGAGGCGGCGGAAATCTATCTGTGGTCGCTCCCCTGGTGTTAGGGTTCCGTAGGGAAGATATAGGCGAAAGGGCGGAGTCGGGAGCCGGGCAAGTGGGCCACACCTGCCCTAGGCGCGGCCTAGGGTGGACCTGCTCCTAGGGGGAGTGGGCCCCCTGCGGCCCTTCTTCTGGCTTCCTCTGTCTTCTGGGAAAATATTATTTTCCCATATTTTTCTGATCTTCGAGAAATTGCATCCAAACGCCTTCTTTTCCAATCAGAATCTAGACTCCGTCAGTTCATCCTCCAAGAATCATCCAACATGCATAAACAGATGAAAATACATAAGTAATACCCCATAATAAGACATATATCAATGAATAGAGGTAAATTATGATATAGAATGGTGATGCAAATTGGGCGTATCAACTCCCCCAAGCTTAGACCTTCGCTTGTCCCCAAGCGAAAACTGAGCTCAGTAAACATGTCCACAGGTTTATGGAGTGAAGTGTCGATAAAAGAATACGAACAAGAAGCATCACACTTACCAATGCACAACTCATAGAAGAAAGCAACTCACCATTATATAACTTAGCTTGCAACAAGTACGGAAGTCTTGATACGTCGTAAACGTATCTATAATTTTTTATGTTCCATGCTTGTTTTGTATCATTTGTCTTATGCTTTGTCTACACTTTGAGGTGTTTTTATATCTTTTCTGGAACTAACCTATTAACAAGTTGCCACAATGCCAGTTGCCTGTTTTCTTCTGTTTTTGGTTCTAGAAAGGCAGAAAATCAATATTCTCAGAATTGGACTGGACAAAAGCCAAAGTTATTATTTTTTCCGGAGCAATACGGAACCACGAAGCAGAGCGGGAGGGGGGCCACATGGTGGCCACACTCCCCCTAGGCGCGGGCAAGACCTGGAGGCGCCTGGAGGGGGTGTGGGCCCCTTGGACCCCCACCGACCTTGATTCCTGCGCCTATAAGAATCCTCCGATGGGAAAACCCTAAATGATCCAGAAGAAATCCACGAAAACCTCCATAGCGCCGCCGACACCGAAAGGGAGATTCAGGGGACAGAAAGTCTCTGTTCCGGCACCCTGCCGGGACGGGGAAGTGCCCCCGTAGCCATCTCCATCGATCCCCACCACCATCTCCATCATCGTTGCTGGTTCCCATGATGAGGAGGGAGTAGTTCTTCCTCGAGGCTAAGGGCTCTACCGGTATCTATGTGTTCATATCTCTCTCTATGCATGATCTTGTGGTCATGAGCTTTGTAATCAAGTAGATCTACCTTGCTACTCAAGTGCTTCATTAGATATCTGCTCTCCCCATGTGTGTGAACGTGACAGCGTGCACACCATGGTGGCACTTAGGCTTGAGTCTACATAAATACTCTTTGTGCTTTAATAGATCTATGCTTTTCCCCACGTGTGTGAAAGTGACAGTGTGCATACCGTGTGTGGCACTTTGGCTAGACTGAATATTTGTTATGAGTTATATTTGGAGTTGGATGTCTCTATGAAATTGTGGTGTTTGTTGGAACCATCTAGCGCTCAAGGTGACAGTGTGGGGTTATCTAGATTGGGGAAGGACCTACCATGGATTAGAGTGTTCAACCGGAGAGTAGTTAAGAGTAGTATCATGAAGAGAGGATATTTATATGAGAGAGTGTTCACTAGTGAAAGTATGATCCCTAGGCCTTGTTTCTAAACATTGAAACATCGTTTGCTACTAGATCTGTTTCATGTTGCTTGCTTCCTTCAGTTTTCCTTTAGACTGTTCCTCCACACCATCAGCTATTTTCTGGCACCGTTACCCCACGTCAACAACAAGTCAGAAGCTCTTTTCTGGCACCATTACCACTTGTATTTCACTATCTCTTCGCTGAACTAGTGCACCTATATTAGGTGTGTTGGGGACACAAGAGACTTCTTGTATCTTGATTGCAGGGTTGCTTGAGAGGGAATACCTTTGACCACTTCCTCCCTGAGTTCGATAAACCTTGGGTAATCCACTTAAGGGAAACTTGCTGCTGTTCTACAAATCTCTGCACTTGGAGGCCCAACAACTGTCTACAAGAATAGAAGTGCGTAGACATCAAGCTCTTTTCTGGCGCCATTGCCGGGGAGGTAAGGTAAAAGGTACTCACATCTTTCGGTGTGAGTGCTCGAAGTTATTTACTTTAGATTCTGCAATTTTATCTTTTTGTTTATTTTTTCACTAGTTAGGCTTAATGGTAAACAACAACAAAATTAGAGAGATATATAGCATTTATCTTGAGTTAGGACATGAAGTGTTTGAAGAGAAAATAAAAAACCTATGGAGGTCTATTTCCATGCTAATAGCAATGTTATTAGTATGAATTCTTTGGACACCATTATTGCTAATCTACGGAAAAGTCTAAGCTTAAGGAAGCTGGTTTTGATGAAAATGATATTTTTAGTCCCCTAGCTTTGGAAGATAGCTATTCTATTGCTTATGATGATACCAAACCTCCAATATATGATGATTATGATATTTTCAGTCCACCTACTATTGAGGAGAAAGTTAATTGTTTTTAAAATATGCCTCCTATATTTGATGATTATGGTGATGAGAATAATAATGATAGCTATTTTGTTGAATTTGCTCCCACTATGATTAATAAGCATGACTATGCTTATGTGGAGAGTAATAATCATTTTATGCATGTGGCTCATGATAAGAATGTTTTATGTGATAGTTATATTGTTAATTTTTTTCATGTTGCTACTGAAAGTTATTATGAGAGAGGGAAACATGGTTTTATGCATCTTAAGAATATTAAGTTTCCCCTCTTTATGTTGAATTTTTTTAAGTTGCATTTGTTTTGCTTTCCTATGCTTGTTGCTTTGTGCTTTCATGACTTGTTTCTCTACAAGATTCCTATACATAGGAAGTGGGTTAGACTTAAATGTTCTTTGAATTTGCTTCTTGATGCTCTCTTTTAAACCAATTCATATTTCGTATGTGAGCATCTTTGAAACTATCATGCCTAACTTAAAGGCATTTAAGAAAAGTACTTGTTGGGAGATAACCCGAGAGTTTTCTTGAGTCTTGGAAGTTATTACTTCTGTAATGAACTTTTCTTATCCTTTTTGTTTGCTTTTTTGTGCCAAGAATGACCTCTAATGAGAGGGAAGTAAGATTTGGGGAGTTGCTCTCCCGAAACAGATTCCTGTCCTCCACCATAAAAATTCGTGAGGAGTCTCTGTAAGTCGGATTGAGCTGAAAATTTACGAATAAATCCCCCAGTATGTTAGCTAACTTTAGTTAGTTAAACACTTTTTGATTTAAGCAACAGAAGGTCTTCTAAAAAATCGTTTCTACCTGCTGGTCTGTTTTGACAGATTTCTGCCATTATTTGCATTTGCTTCTTATTGATTCCTTTTTGAGTTATCTTCAGATAAATTGAGCTTCTTGAAGGAGTTACTACAGTAGCTTGTGTTTTTAGTGAAAAGCCTTGCTATTCCAAAACTTTGCCAGTGGTCTAATATCTTTTGAATAAGCTAATGTTGCTAATGAAGATTGTGTGAAGTTTTGTATGAGGGAAAAATTTCAGGTGTGGAGAGAGAATGATGCAGTGAGATGAAGAATGGACAAAATATCAATATTTGGGATGCCACCATGGTGTCACCCCAAGAAATATCCAAGATATACAAGCGTCAAAGCTTGGGGATGCCCAAGGCATCCCCTTCTTCATCAATAAAAAGCTCAAGTCTGTCTAGACACTTCGTTTTTATTGTTTCATGCACAGTTGTGTTGTTCTTGGAGCGTCTTAGTTTTAGTTTGATTTGCTTAGGTTGTTTAGTTTGCTTGAATAAAGTAGTTTGGACCCCCATTCTCGCTGTGTTGTTTTGCAAATAAGTTTTCTTGGTGTTTGGAAAGGAGTAGTAAGTTCTTGCTTGAAGTGCAAGAGGAGCTTGCATTGACTGTGACTTAGACTTTAGCATGACATGCTAGGCGTTGTTTTAGCATTATTATTAGTGATTATTGATGTAGCATGTCTTGTTCCTAACAATTGGGATTGCTTAGTGTGCCTTGAACAAATTATGCGTTGTTTTAGCATGCAAAATCATAGTATTGTGGTATTCTCCTTTGATGCTTTGCTTGGGTTGATTTGGCACATGCTCACACCATGTTATGACTATGACAAGTCACCATTAGCCTCTATGATCATTTAGTCCTTGACTTGTAGTACCACTCTTTGCTTTGATTAGTTTGCTTTGTTGCATTGCATGATTATGGCCATTATTGCTCTCTTAGTTGGTTGCTCCCAGTCTTTTGCTATCCTCCACTTGTATGAGTAAGTTCTACTCATGCTTCCAACTCCCAAGAAACCAATTTATTCCAAAGTGTCCACTATAAACTCCTATGCATGGTGTGTTACACCATTCTAAGTATATTCTTGATTTCAACTATCTTCCAATTAAAAACTATTTTGTCATGTGAAAACTTAGTGATTAAAGCCCTCACGAACTTGATGACACATTTTATTCTTTGACCCTAATAAACTTGAACCATTGTGACAACTTTGTTGTATATGCTTGCACTTATAAGTTGGAATTAGCAGAACCTTGTTGTCATGGGGAACGTTTTCAACATTGCACTTGTACCTTGTTGTACTCAGTTGATATCATGTTCTTTTGTCTATGGATGTCACCGGTGTGAAATAAAGAGAGAACTTGTAAGTCCATGGAGTTTGTATCCTGTGTTAGAGAAACGCCTGGGCCGCTAACCTAAGACATGCCTAATCATGGTGGAAACTTGCAGCATCACCATAATGAGCCATCTATGAAGCATCCTCAATAAAAAGCTATGCATATGGTAAATAAAAAGATTGCTGAGATGCTCATTGTATGCTTGCCTTGTCATGAGGTGTTGAGTATGCATGAGGTGTGGCCCTCGTATTCATGAGGTGTGGCCCTCGTATTCATGAGGTGTTGAGCAAGCAGACAATGAGCATCTCAGCGATCTTTTTATTTACTATGTGCATAGATTTTTACTGAGGATGCTTCATAGATACCTCACTATGGTGATGCTGCAAGTTTCCACCATGATTAGCATGCCTTAGGCTAGTGGCCCAGGCGTTTCTCGAACACAAAATACAGACTCCATGGACTTACAAGTTCCCTCTTTATTTCACATCATTGACATCCACAGAGAAAAGTGTTGGAGATATGCCCTAGAGGCAATAATAAATATAGTTATTATTATATCTTTGTGTTTATGATAAATGTTTACATTCATGCTATAATAGTATTAACAAGGAAACATTAATACTTGTGTGATTTGTAAACTAAATTAGAGTCCCTAGTAAAGCCTCTTTATAATACTAGCTTGTTGGTTAATAGATGATTGTGGTTTCCCTATCATGAACATTGAGATGTTATTAACAACAAGATCATATCATTAGGAGAATGGTATGATGGACATACTCCTATAGATAAGCGTATCATAAAGATCAAGTCATTTTAATAGTTCAATTTCTATATGTTTTCTGATACATAGTAACCTAATTCCTTTGACCATGAGATCATGCTTATCACCAACACCGGAAGGATGCTTTGATGACATCAAACACCACACCATAACTGGGTGGCTATAAAGGTGGCATTGAGTGTTCGGAAAGTATGGGTTGAGACACATGGATCAAGAGTGGGATTTGTCCATCCATATGACGGATAGATATACTCTGGGCCCTCTCGGTGGAATGTCATCCGATTAGCTTGCAAGCATGTGACTGGCTCACAAGGGATCACATACCACGGGAACGAGAAAAGAGTACTTATCAGTAACGAGGTTGAACTAGGTATGCAGATATACCGACGATCAAAACCTCGGATAAGTAATCTATCGTGAGACAAAGGGAAATTGGTATCGTATGTAAGTGGTTCATTCGATCGCAAAGTAATCGTAGAAATATGTGGGAGCCATATGAATTTCCAGATTCCTCTATTGGTTATTGATCGGAGAGGTGTCTCGATCTTGTCCGCATAATTCACGAACCGTAGGGAGACACACTTAAGGATTCGATGTTGTTGAGTAGTTATGGAATGATGAGTAAGAGACTGAATGTTGTTCGGAGTCTCAGATGGGATCCGGGATATCACGAGGAGATCCGGAATGGTCCGGAGAATAAGATTCATATAAGGAAAGTCCTGTTTCGGGGTTGGAGAATGGTTCCGGTGTTTTCGTCGGGAATGTTCTAGAAGGTTCCGGAAGGTCCGACACTCCGTAGGGGAAGGGTACATGAATATGTCATAACAAGATGGAATGGTTGCATCATGTACTAGGTGTCATCTCTAAGCAAAACAAAGGGATAAATCAAATTCTAGTTTGAAAAGTCAAACGCCAATTTGAAAAGTCAAACGACAAGTTTGCTTGGTGGAGGGAGAGTAGGAAACCTACTTGGGGAGGAAGTCCCTCTCCCTCCACCGCCGGCCTTGGAAGCTGAGTTGGGGAGGGACTCTTTAGAGGTCCCAATCTTTAATAAGATAGATCCCCCTGTGTTTACAATGCTAGTCCCTGGATCAATAGCTAGCATCCATAGTTAAGATGTAATATCAAGAAACAAAGGTCATAATATAACTTTATAACCAGGAATAACATAATTTTATTACATCTTACATAGCTCATTTGGCTATTTCATTACATTGCAGCAGAATAACTATAGTCATGGGTCCTTCATCTTCAAAGTGCCACAGGCAGATGTTGGTTGTAGACTTTGTAATCCTAATCAATCAATCTTCACTTAAAACAATCAAACCTGCAACATTACAAGTTACAGCCACAAGGGTCAATACATTTGAATTGTATTGGCAAGTGATACTATGGTAGTATAGTGGAGTCTATCATCTATATGCATTTGGCTAAGTGGAGTTTAGGCTTGCATTGCTCAAAATAGATTTTCCTTACCATTTTGAAAATACTAAGTTCTTGTTTTGACAAAATCTTTTCCAAAGCTTCTCTCAATCAAAGATTGAAGATTTCAAACAACCCTTGTTCAAACCACAAGATTTTAACTTAGAAATTTGAATGATGAGATTCTTGATTGCTTCCATGTCTTGATGCTCAAATTGTCCTTTACCAGGGACATGGCTAAGTACTTAGATTTTACACTCTGCAGAGGTGGTGCACTTTCCCCACAAGACTTGGTTTCCCAAGACAAGATCTTTCAGAAGCCTTCCCTTAGACCAAAATGGACGCGTTCCAACCTATCAAACACTACCACCCACTGTCCATATGGCTAAGTTCTTGCAACCTATATGATCATGGCAGAGCCCATATTGCCAAGTGGTTGCACTTGAAGCTTCTCAACATTTGACATCTCAAATCTCTTTGTTCCTGGGTGGCATACCACAAGTGAGATACACAAGCCAAGTCCATGGCCTTGTGTAACCACTCAACATAAATCAATCCTTCCATTCCACCCAGGTGATTCATTAACTTAGTTGTTTTATTAAACAAAAACATAAGTCCTCAGACTTGGAGATTTTTCCATAGTGTGAATATATTTTCCACCCATGTTTCCTATTAGCTAGGCTAAGCTTGATAGTAGTAGGAATATTAACTTAGGAAAATTTCCACTAAGGTTTTATCTACTAGGTTTTCCTATAGCAAGGTTTATACTTAGCAAAATTCCATGCAAGTTTTACTTAGAGAAAATCACTAATGCATAGTGAAAGTAATAGGATAGAAAGTATGAAGCATCACTTGCCTTTTTGGTAGAGGGTATAAGTTCACTCCTTGATCTTTGCAATGTTCACACACTTCAAGTCACTACAAATCAATCAAGCAAACAATATTTCAATCTACCATTCAAGCAAAACAACACATAAAATAACAAAGTCAAAGTAATGCATGCAAGCATGCCAAGCTTTGTTTTGTTTGAAAAAGTGGTTCCTAATGGGTCATAAACATTGGAATACACCTAATGGTCATTTTGTAAAGTGGCAAAGTCATTTTACAAAAGGTTTCACTTCAAAACCATTTTCAAAACAAAGTATCATTTTATGTGGTGTAGAAATATTTTTACTAAGGCATTAACCTATAGGGTTCACCAAATATGTTTTCAAATCATAAAACTTGGGGTTTGGGGTCAGTGAGTTTAAAACAAAACATTTTCCAAAGGTTTTCTTCCAAAACCATTTTTAATAAATAAACCACATTTCTATTTGACTAGAAATGGTTTTAAATCAAAGAATCATTATTTTGTTTCACCAAATTCATTTTTGAGTCCACAAAGTGTTTCCTAATGTTAGTAGGTTCTAATCAATCCAATTGCCAAAAAATTTTAACACCAAATTCATTTTTAAACAATTTTTACATCCTTAACAAGCATACAAATGTTTCTGCAAAAATCAACAAGCTAACATATACTATTTGCTAAATTAAGGGCATGGTTGGCTAGGGCTTGTTCCACTGAATCCATTGATATAAAATTTGTAAAATTTGGACGTGTGGTTTGAAAGTTACACCAATTACAAATTTGCATTCTAATCAGATCAAAATTCTGTTTTAAAACGAATCCAGTCCACGTGGCTGTTTCTGATTCGCCCATACCCTTTCGGTTGGATCGACTGCCCTGGCGCGTTAGATCAAGTCAGATCGTGTGGCATAGAATGCATACCCTTTCGGTTTTAAGTGATCCTATCTAAGCCTTAGGATCCATATCCAACGGTCCTGGCCTAATGACCTAAGACTGGCGGCGCTGGCCTCTGGCGCGCAGCGGCGACGGCTTTTCAGTGGCGTCGCCGGCGTTGCAGGAAGCGAGAAGGAGGGAGAGGGTGCTCACCTGGTTCGCTGAACGATGCTGATACTCAACGTGCTCTCGGGGAAGCAGGGGGCGCACGAGGGTAGTGATAATTTCTCGCCGGAGTGGAGCTGCGCCTCGGCCAAGCTCAGTCGTCGTCGAGGACGGAGCTGTGGATCACCCGGAGACAAACGAAACACATAGTTAGGCGCGCAAGGCCACAGCGAAGGTGGGAGCGTGAATGAGAGGGGTCGGGGTAGTCTGGTTTACCAGGGAGGTTTCGCCGGAGCACACGCGCCGGCGGTGGTGCTCAGATGTTTGACAAAGCCGAGCGTCTGGAGTGTCCGCGGCCAAGCAGTTGACGCGGGGAGGTACGCCAGGCGATGCAGAACAAGCTCGCGTGCAGAGGGAGTTGAGGAGTGGCGAGGCGTGGCCGGAATTTCCCGCGGAGCTCGCCAGAGTCAGAGGGGTTGTTGAGCAAAATTTGTCAGCCTGGGGGCGTGCTTGAGGGAGGAGTCAGAGGGGAACGAGAGAGGATGCGCTGGCGTTTAAATGTGCATGGTCGCTGCGAGTAACGGTGGACGCGTTAAGACGAATTCATGCCGCGAAATCAAGGCCTGCAACGGTGACGGGGGAGGAAGAACGGGTCGTGGGGGTGGGGAAGATGACAGCGTGTCTGCGGGGTCCTCTGGCAGCGAGAGAGGGAGTAAGGGGGAGGGTCCACCGGTCGGTGTCTGCGCGGGTTGCTTCTGTGGTGAAGAAAAACGGTTCGGGGGTGAGGGTGAGGTGGGCTAGGTAGGCTGCTGCTGGGTTAGTTGGGCCGGCTGGGCTGGGTCTGTTTTCATTTTTTTTCTTCCTGTTGCCTTTTTCTTTTTCCAAATCTTTTTCTGTTTTGATATTCAAACAATTATTCAAACATTCAAACCATTCAATCAATTCACCATACTAGTAATGAGTTTTTGGTTCTGTTTATCAACATAAACCAACATTCCAAAATAAAATAATATTTTCATTCATTTTAGGATCCATTCATTAAATAAGTAAAATGGACCTTTATTTATTTAATCAAATATGGTTAATAAAATCTCCATTTGAAATCCAAATATTTTCAAAACCAAATCAATAGGTTTTATTTGAAAATAAAAGATATTTGAAAAACTTGTTTAAAACTAAATAACCTTTTGTTTTAGGGTCCATTAATAATTAAATACAATAGACCTTCATCATTAAATCAAATAGAATTTGTTTTATTAGAATATTTATTTTTAAATCTAAAATAAAACCAAAACACTTCAGTAGGTTTTAATTAAGAAATAAAATACTTAGAAAACTTATTTAAAATAATTTAATAAGTTTTGATGTTTTAATTAAAATGGTAAAACCTTTTATTTGAATAAAATTTGGATATTAATTCCTTATTATTTTATTTAAACAATCCTTTATTATTTTTATCAAAACAAAACATTTTATTTCAAAAGCTTGGCCAAGTTTTAATTTGGTTTTATAAAATAATCTCTATTTATAAATCTACCTTTTTCTTTTGAAAACCAAAACCTTTTTATTAAAGATCCAAAATAGTAATTTCCAAAATATTTTATTTTCCTTTATTAAATGTTTATCTTTATAAATCCCTTTAGGATTTATTTGATTCAAAATAGTTTTGAGGATTTCCAATTGGATTCAAAAGTTTCTTCTGGCCCTGAAAATCAAACAAAATTTCATTTTATTCATTTATTTTTCACATAACAAGATTTGGAAAATCTTGGGATGTGACAGACTCCCCTCCCCTTGGCCGGCCCCCTCCACCTATATAAGTAGGGGCAGGGCTGCCCCTCCAAGAATACACCTTGCCCTCTCTAAACCCTAGCCCTAGCCGCCGGCCTCCACCAAGTCACCGCCGCCCCCTAGGGTTTGCCAAGTCGCCGAGTTGGGGAAATCCCCTTGCCCTAGCCGCCGGCCTAGCTCCCTCACCTTGGTGTGTCTAAACCCTAGATCACCGAGGCCTCTCTCATAGTCCACCATACTCGCTCCGGCTTAAGGCGAAGCCCTGCGAGATCTCCCCTCTACTTCCGGTACCACGCCGTTGTGCTGCCGGAATCGCGAGGAGAGTGCTACAACCTCCGCTGCCTGCTGGAACAAGGGAGAGGAAGGCCTTCATCGAGTACCGAACGTGTGACCGACTGCGGAAGCGCTGCCAGAACGCAGCGCCGGAATGATCGTCTACGCGATCTTGAGATCGGCAAGAGTACGACTACATCACCCACGAGAATCCACTCTCGTTAAAGACTTTGGAATCTTCGAGGGTGAGTTATTCCATCGACTCGTTACTACAATCTAGTAGATATATCTTGGCTTGTTTGTTTGTATGCGATAGAATTTTTTTGTTTTCCATGCTACGAACACCTACAGTGGTATCAGAGCCGTGTCTATATGTAGATCTGTTGCACGAGTAGAACACAATGGTCATTATGGGCGGTGGTGCTTTTATTATCAATTGCTTCTTGTGTACTTTGCATCTTTCGGTATGATGGGATGAAGCGGCCCGGGCTAACCTTACATGACATCGTTCATGAGACTTGCTCCACGCTCAACATGCAACTTGTATTGCATAAGTGGCTTTGAGGGTGTCTGTATCTCCCATTAGAGTATAGATCCAATTTACAATGGGCACTTGATAGTTCAAACATCAACGTTGTGGTTCTTGTTCGTAAGTTAGATCGACACTTATTGAAAGCCCCAAACCACGTAAAATATGCAAATAAATTAGAGGCGTCTAACTTTGTTTTGCAGGGGTGTGCTATGATGTGATATGGCCATGATTGTGATTATATTTGATGTATGCAATGTTCCTTATTGTAAGTTGGCAACCGGCAGGAGCCATATGGTTGTCTTTAATTTCTGTTAAGACCCGCGTGTCTATTCAAAGTAGTTGTAATAGTTGAAGCTGGTGGAAGATAACCATGGAGCAGCGTCACTGACCTTGATGCAATGCCGGTGATGATGGAGATCACGTTCATGCTTGAAGATGGAGATCGGAAGCACAAATAAGAAATGCCATATCATATCACATATTATGAATTGCATGTGATGTTAATCCTTTATGCATCTTGTATTGCTTAGTTAACGACGGTAGCATTATAAGATGATCCCTCATGCACATAAATTTCAAGTTCTAAAGTGTTCATGCTTAGTAAGCACCTTTGCTAAAGCTTGTTGTTTCGAAGCACCATGTGATGATCGGGTGTGTTAGATTCTGCAAGTGTATACAACATGAGCAAGCCAGATTTTCTCATGCGGAAGCTAAGGTTTGATCTTGACGAGCCTAGCATGTACAAACATGGTCTCGGAACACGGATCGCCGAAAGGTAAATCATGAATCATATAGTAGATATGATGAACATGTCGATTGTTCGCCATTGAAGCTACATCAACTCTCGTGATGATCGGTTTTGATGTGGTGGATTTGGTTTGTGTGATCACTAAAACAATGTGAGGGATATTGTTTTGAGTGGGAGTTCACCTAGATTAATTTAACTATTAATTAGAACTCAATTTGTCATAAACTTAGTCTAAATTATTGCAAATATGTTGTAGATCAATGGCGGCCCCTACCATCAATTTTAATGCGTTTCTAGAGAAAGAAAAGTTGAAAAACAATGGAAGAAACTTTGCGGATTGGTTCAGCAATTTGAGGATTGTCCTCAATGCTGGTAATTTGACCTATGTGCTGGATGCACCGCTGGGTGACCCGCCTACAGCTGATGCTACCGATGAATTAAAGAATGTTTACCTCACTCGGAAGAATCAGTACTCCATAGTTCAGTGTGCTATCTTGTATGGTTTGGAATCGGCGCTTCAGAAAAGGTGTGAGAATTCAGACCCACATGATATTGTCCATGAACTCAAAATGATATTTGAGGCTTACGCGGCAGTTGAGAGTTAGGAGGCTTCTGAAAAGTTCTTTAACTGCAAGATGGAAGAGGGCAGCTCCTTCAGTGAGCATGTGCTTAAGATGTCTGGGCACGCAAACAAACTCCAAAGTTTCGGTATAGTGATTCCCAATTCTTTGGGGATACATCGTGTCCTCCAATCACTACCACCAAGTTACAAGAACTTTGTGATGAACTACAATATGCAAAACATGGACAAGACGTTGCCAGAACTCTTCTCCATGTTGAAGTCTGCAGAAGTGGAGATCAAGAAAGAGCACCAAGTGTTGATGGTCAATAAGACCACCAAATTCAAGAAAGGCAAGTCTAAGCAAAAGGGACACTTGAAGAAGGGTGGTAAGAAAGTTACCGCACCGACGAAGAAGACAAAGGCTGGACCTAAGCCTGATACTGAGTGCTTTTACTGCAAGGGAGAAGGTCACTGGAAGCGGAATTGCCCAAAGTACTTGGCGGATTTGAAGAACGGCAACATCAAGAAGAAAGGTATATCCGATATACATGTTATTGATGTGTATCTCACTAGTGCTCGTAGTAGTGCCTTGGTATTTGATACTGGTTCGGTTGCTCATATTTGTAACTCGAAACAGGTGCTGTAGAATAAACGGAAGCTAGTGAAGAACGAGGTGACGATGCGCGTAGGAAATGGATCAAAGGTTGATGTGATCGCGGTCGGCACGCTACCTCTTCATCTACCATCGGGATTAGTTTTATACTTAAATAATTGTTATTTGGATCCTGCGTTAAGCATGAACATTATATCGGGATCTTGTTTATTGCGAGACGGTTACTTGTTTAAGTTAGAGAATAATGGTTGTTCGATTTATATGAGTAATATGTTTTATGCACATGCACCTTTGATAGATGGTCTATTCTTATTGAATCTCGATAGTGGAAATACACATATTAATAACATTGAAGCTAAACGTTTGAAATTAAGCGATAACTCGACCTATATGTGGCACTGTCGTCTTGGTCACATTGGAGTGAAGCGTATGAAGAAACTCCATTCCGATGGACTTCTTGAATCACTTGATTTTGAATCACTTGAAAGATGCGAAGCATGTCTGATGGGTAAAATGACTAAGACACCATTTTCGGGTATGATGGAGCGAGCTACGGACATATTGGAAATCATACATACCGATGTATGTGGTCCAATGAGTGTAGCATCACGCGGTGGTTATCGTTATGTTCTTACCTTCACGGATAACTTGAGTAGATATGGGTATATCTATCTCATGAAACATAAGTCCGAAACTTTCGAGAAGTTTAAGGAATTTCAAAGTGAGGTGGAGAATCATCGTAATAAGAAGATTAAATTTATACGTTCTGATCGTGGAGGTGAATATCTAAGTTACGAGTTTGGCGAGCATTTGAATAAATGCGGAATACTTTCACAATTCACACCGCCGGGAACACCACAGCGTAATGGTGTGTCCGAACGTCGTAATCGAACTCTCTTAGATATGGTTCGTTCTATGATGTCACTTACAGATTTACCGCTATCATTTTGGGGTTATGCATTAGAAACTGCCGCATTCACTTTAAATAGGGCACCATCTAAATCCGTTGAAACGACACCGTATGAATTATGGTTTGGGAAGAAACCTAAATTGTCATTCCTTAAAGTTTGGGGTTGCGAAGCCTATGTAAAGAAGTTACAGCCGGACAAGATTGAACCCAAAGCGGAAAAATTCGTCTTCATAGGATACCCAAAGGAAACTATTGGGTATACCTTCTATCATAGATCCGAAGGCAAAATCTTTGTTGCCAAGAATGGATCCTTTCTAGAGAAGGAATTTCTCTCGAAAGAAGTGACTGGAAGGAAAGTAGAACTCGACGAGGTTGTTGAACCTTCTCTCGAACTTGCGAGTAGCGCATCACCAGAAGTAGTTCATGTGGCGCCTACACCAGTAAGAGAGGAAGCTAATGATTATGATCATGAAACTTTGGTTGAAGTTGCTACAGAGCCTCGCAGGTCAACGAGAACTCGTACCACTCCTGATTGGTATGATCCCGTTATGAGTGTCATGTTGGTGGACAACACCGATGACCCTGCGACATATGAGGAAGCAATGATGAGCCTAGATTCCAATAAATGGCAAGAAGCCTTGAAATCTGAGATTGGATCCATGTACGAAAACCAAGTATGGACTTTGGTGGACTCACCGGATGGCCGGGAGGCTGTCGAGAACAAATGGATTTTCAAGAATAAAACAGATGCTGATGGTAATGTTACTGTCTATAAAGCTCGACTTGTCGCAAAAGGGTTTCGACAAATTCAAGGAGTTGACTACGATGAGACTTTCTCACCAGTAGCGAAGCTAAAGTCTGTGAGGATTATGTTAGAAATCACTACATATTACGATTATGAGATATGGCAGATGGATGTCAAAACAGCGTTCCTCAATGGAGACATTGATGAAGAGTTGTATATGACGCAACCAAAAGGTTTTGTCGATCCTAAATATGCTAACAAGGTGTGCAAACTTCAAAGGTCCATATATGGATTGAAGCAAGCATCCCGAAGTTGGAATCAACGTTTTGATAAGGTGATCAAAAGTTTTGGTTTTATAAAAACTTATGGAGAAGCTTGTATTTACAAGAAAGTGAGTGGGAGCTCTGTAGCATTCTTAATACTATATGTAGATGACATATTGTTGATTGGGAATGATGTAGACCTTATTAATAGTGTCAAGGAATATTTGAATAATAGTTTTTCAATGAAAGATCTTGGCAAAGCAGCTTACATATTAGGCATAAAGATTTATAGAGATAGATCAAGACGCCTAATATCATTGTCACAAAGTACATATTTGGACAAAGTTCTAAAGAGGTTTGGAATGGAAGATAGCAAGAAAGGGTTCTTGCCCATGTTACCCAATACGACCTTGAGTAAAACTCAAAGTCCAGCAACGGCAGAAGATAGAGAAAGGATGAGTAAGACTCCCTATGCCTCAGCCATAGGATCTCTAATGTATGCCATGCTATGTACTAGACCCGACATTGCATATGCTGTTAGTTTAACTAGCAGATATCAAAGTGATCCAGGAGTGGATCATTGGACAGCAGTGATGAACTAAGGATATGGTTCTTTCTTATGGGGGTGATGAACAACTCGTTGTTAATGGTTGCACCGATGCTAGTTGGAACACCGATCCAGATGATTCTAAATCTCAATCCGGATACGTATTTACTTTGAATGGTGCAGCAGTTAGCTGGAGGAGTGCAAAGCAAAGCGTTGTGGCGAGATCTTCAACTGAATCGGAATACATAGCTGCTTCATAGGCTTCACAAGAAGCGATATGGATGAAGGAGTTCATTACAGAGCTCGGTGTGGTTCCAAGTGCGCTGGACCCAATGTCTATCTATTGTGATAACATGGGCGCCATAGCCAATGCGCAAGAACCAAGGTCACACAAGAAGCTGAAGCACATCAAGCTACGTTTTCACGCTATTCGAGAACATGTCCAAGATGGTGACATAAAGATTTGCAAAGTACACACATATCTGAATGTGGCGGATCCGTTGACTAAACCTCTCCCAAGGGCAAAACATGACCAACACCAAACTGCCATGGGTGTTCGGTATATTACCATGTAATCTAGATTAGTTGACTCTAGAGCAAGTGGGAGACTGTTGGAGATATGCCCTAGAGGCAATAATACATATAGTTATTATTATATCTTTGTATTTATGATAAATGTTTACATTCATGCTATAATAGTATTAACAAGGAAACATTAATACTTGTGTGATTTGTAAAATAAATTAGAGTCCCTAGTAAAGCCTCTTTATAATACTAGCTTGTTAGTTAATAGATGATTTTGGTTTCCCTATCATGAACATTGAGATGTTATTAACAACAAGATCATATCATTAGGAGAATGGTATGATGGACATACTCCTATAGATAAGCGTAGCATAAAGATCAAGTCATTTTAATAGTTCAATTGCTATATGCTTTCTGATACATACTAACCTAATTCCTTCGACCATGCGATCATGCTTATCACCATCACCGGAAGGATGCTTTGATGACATCAAACACCACACCATAACTGGGTGGCTATAAAGGTGGCATTGAGTGTTCGGAAAGTATGGGTTGAGACACATGGATCAAGAGTGGGATTTGTCCATCCATATGACGGATAGATATACTCTGGGCCCTCTCGGTGGAATGTCATCCGATTAGCTTGCAAGCATGTGACTGGCTCACAAGGTATCACATACCACGGGAACGAGAAAAGAGTACTTATCAGTAACGAGGTTGAACTAGGTATGCAGAGATACCGACGATCAAAACCTCGGATAAGTAAACTATCGTGAGACAAAGGGAAATTGGTATCGTATGTAAGTGGTTCATTCGATCGCAAAGTAATCATAGAAATATGTGGGAGCCATATGAATTTCCAGATTCCTCTATTGGTTATTGATCGGAGAGGTGTCTCGATCATGTCCGCATAATTCACGAACCGTAGGGAGACACACTTAAGGATTCGATGTTGTTGAGTAGTTATGGAATGATGAGTAAGAGACAGAATGTTGTTCAGAGTCTCGGATGGGATCCGGGATATCACGAGGAGATCCGGAATGGTCCGGAGAATAAGATTCATATAAGGAAAGTCCTGTTTCGGGGTTGGAGAATGGTTCCGGTGTTTTCGTCGGGAATGTTCTAGAAGGTTTCGTAAGGTCCGGCACTCCAGAGGGGAAGGGTACATGAATGTGTCATAACAAGATGGAATGGTTGCATCATGTACTAGGTGTCATCGCTGAGCAAAACAAAGGGATAAATCAAATCCTAGTTTGAAAATTCAAACGCCAATTTGAAAAGTCAAACGGCAAGTTTGCTTGGTGGAGGGAGAGTAGGAAACCTACTTGGGGAGGAAGTCCCTCTCCCTCCACCGCCGGCCTTGGAAGCCGAGTTGGGGAGGGACTCCCCTCCCCTTGGCCGGACCCCTCCACCTATATAAGGAGGGGCAGGCCTGCCCCTCCAAGAACACACCTTGCCCTCTCTAAACCCTAGCCCTAGCCGTCGGCCTCCACCAAGTCGCCGCCGCCCCCTAGGGTTTGCCAAGTCGCCGAGTTGGGGCAATCCCCTTGCCCTATGTCAACACCCGGATTTTTAATCCCAGATGCCTGTTATGCCATACATCGCAATACCAGGATTACCATTTTTGCGAGACATAACAGAATTGGATACCACAGTACATCATCCATTACAAACGATTCATAAGTTCTTACACAAATAGGGATCTCATGATCCAGTTCTTAATACATCATCAAGCAGCGGAATACGTAATAATAACAGTAGCGTAGGTGAAGCTCCATCTTCGGGGTCATAGGCAATGCTGACGATGGGAGATGATCCTAGTTGTCGTAACCTTCCTGGGGTCCATCCTCCAGGTACTCCTCTTCATAGTCTGGCCATGGGAATAGCCAGGGACAAAGCCATGAGTACTCTTTAAGTACTCGCAAACTAATACTAACAGGTAAAGGGGTTTTTGGATAATGGGACACTAGGCTCTAGGGTTGTTTTGCAAAAGCCAGATTTATCTCTACTAAGTTCCAAATCTAGTCACAATTTTATAACTCCTAAGTGGGATCTTGTAACTCATGTCACAACTCTGTTGTGGTCAAGTCAAAGTCTCAATTCATTTCACAAGTCATTTTGAATAGTCTGACGGGGGAACAGTATGGCCACTCCAACTGTCCATAACCGCGGACGCGGCTATTCAAATAGTTTGACACTCTACAGAGATTGTACACTTTCACCACAACATTCGATACATCCGTCAGGAACAAATCCTGAATTCACCATACTCAGTATGCGGATAATCAATCCTAACCTTTCAATTACACGCCCTAGTATAAGCACCTCTCCTATGAGTTTGGCCTCCCAACCATGACCAACTGTCATCTTGGGTACTGCACAGGTGGAAAATCTTCACAAGGTAGCCTCAGCTCAGACCTTGGCCGTGAGGGAACTAATACTAAGGTATATAAGTTTCCAGTCAAGCCCTACCCAATCTTCGGGTATTGTGGTTGTACGATAAAATTGGAATGGCATCGCATCCAGACAACCATCAGTTTTATAAAAGGCTAAGGCTCATGCCTCAACATTTTCATCACCAAAATCATCAAGTGTTTGGAAACACATGTCCAAAACATTTCAATAGAATGATCCATCATTCCAAGGTTTTCATAACCATTTTTCCACCAAGTATTCCCATCTAAAGTTGATTAAGTTTTATGCTTAGCACTAGCATATACAAGTGGGGGTAACACTAATGAGGGGTGGTAAACTAGTGGAGTTTCAATTAAGCTCAATCTCATGCCTTGGGATGACATCAAGATTATCTAGTTTAGGCCAAATTTTATGCTCTTTATGCAACCTTCAGATAACTTTCTAGTATCTACCAAACTCTTAAGCAAACTCTAAGTAATCTTTGATAAAGAAATAAAGTAAGAAGCTTGCAAATAAAACTAGGATTGGTTTATCAAGTGGGTATGATCACATATTCTTAAGGCATATAGTAGGCATAGTAACAAGTATTGGCTTGCATAGGTATAGTCTCAGCTTGCACATTCAACTAGTAGTATTAGGCTTGCATCAGTGTCAATATAAGATTGCTAAATTGCAAGTGTTAGCTTGCCTTGTGCAGAGCAGTGGTTGAAGTTCTCCTCGGCTTCTTCTTCGTAGTATCCTCCTTACTCCTCGTATCCTTGGTCGGTACTAGCGTCTATGAATAAATATGAGGTACACAATCACCAAACAATCCTTAACTACTTGCAATCATCACACACAAGGGTCCTATAGATGATCTAGCATCATCTCTCACATTACAAGGTTAAGGCATGGTTTAATTCCTTTTGTTTTTAGAAAAGTAATTTCTACTCATTGAAAAACTACTTAAGATTTAATATTATCTAAACCAAACATGGGATCATGTTGACACATGTCACCACCACATATTGTAGTCCATGGGAATGTGATTTAAAGTGGTGTCACAATTTAATAAGGTTTTACCCTTTTATTCTAATTAATTAAAGTGGCTAGAAATGCCTATGTAGCATTCTTTTATTACTTGAACATTATTTCTGCAAGTAAACCTATATATTTTTATATATTCTGAAAGATATGGTTAAATGTGATTTTTGAGAGTTCGAATCAACTCAAAAGCTATTATGGTTTAAATTTGAAAAATGTTTGAATGTAGAAAAGCTTCTGCCTTGTTATTTTTACCATGGGTGATCTACAGATCCAAATGACTTGAATCCAACGGGCTTGGATTTAGCATTCACATACCTTTCCAACAAAATTGGTTTCATTCAAATTGGTGCACTGAATCGACCTGGATTGATTTTTGAAAATGGGTACAGAAGTGTGTTTGAAATAAAATAGAAAAGATTTAATTCAAGTCACTGGGCTGCGGGGAAACGATAATGGGCCGGCCTGCTAAGCGCAGTGCTCCCGCGGGCTGCTTAAGTGGGTGTCCCCACTCGTCAATGACACGGGGCTGGGCAAAGCGGTATGGGGAAACGTGGGTCGTTTGATCTGATTCTAATCCATCGGCTGAGAGTCATCGTCGACGCGAGACAAAGCCGACGAGAACGAAACCTAGCGCGGCCAGTGAGGGGTGCTGGGGGCTCACCGGGGTGCTGGCGAGGGTCGGCGAGGCGGGCGAACGACGAAGTCGACAACGACGAATCTCCTGGTACCGGTGGCTTCTCCTAGGGCGGCTCCAATCGCTGGCTCCCTTCTTCTCCAGAGGCGGCGGGCTCTGATGAAATTCCGACGAGGTGGTGCTCTCCTTGCTCTGAGAATGGTGTGGCACGATCAGTGAGGAGAGGGGAGTGAGATGGTGTGAATAAATCGAGCGGGGGTGGCCTCTATTTATAGTCGAGCAAGGAGACCGTCGGGGCGCACGGTGAGCTCGTCGGGGGCGATGGTACAGGCGGCTATTGGCATGGGCGAAGGTAGGGGACGGTGCGGTGTCTCCTGGCGATACTCAACGATATGGTTTCGAGGCATGGGGCGGTGCGGCTTGGTCTGGAACATGTGACGCTCTGCTCTGCAGAGGCGGCGTCTTCGACGACGAGCGGTGGCTATAGGGAAGGGGCGGTGAAATGGGCATGTCTGGCGGTCTCCTGGGTGGTTGGGGATTGTGTATGCACGCGGCGAGGGCGGCGCGCGGTCTGTAGGCTTCGGTCGAGGGTGGTGCTCTGGCGCACGCTCGGCATGGTCTCTGGCGGTCTGGGCGCGGTTCGTGCGCGTGGTCCAGGGCTTGGCAAGGCTCGCGGCTAGGACAGTGAGTGGCGGTGGACGGTGGGCTGCCTCCCAGACATGCTGGCTAGGCTTGCTGCTGCTCCTAGATTGCTGTCGACTATGGGGTGGCAAGGGTGTGCTCGGCTGTTCACCATTGATGGCAATGGCAAGCTCACAGTGGTGCTAGTGCTTGGTTAATCTTTCTAGATGATCTACTGAGCTGGTTGTGAGCTAAATGGGGAACCAGTTAGGCAAGAATCACTGCTCACAATAGTGTTTGATGTTTGTTTGATTTGTGTCTGCAACCTGTTTGATGAAATGGTCGCATGAAATCAAGTTTTGAATTTTGAAATGATTTTTTGTGGGTTTGCTAGATTGGTGCTGGTGACTCTGCAGATGCTTGGGTTTTGAAAGTTGAGCTTGTTTGAGTGGTTTTTGAAAAATTGGGATCTTCCCATATGATAAAGATTCAATTTTGAATTGTCATTTAAACTATGCATTTGAAAGTTTCTGGATGATCACAAAGTGGGCCTTGATACTTTGTTAGGAGTACATTCAAGAGGTGCAAAGATCCAGAAAAGTTTCTGTTAGGTTTTGAAAGTTTGAGACAGCCAAAGTAGGCATGGGAGTTAAATTGGTCAAAATGACCATTCCTTTTATATATTTGTTTTGATTTACTTGTCTTTATGAAAAGTGTGGGAAATGTTTTAGATGATGTTTATTTCACCTAAGAAACATTTTACAAGCAATGAAACAATCAAACAAGGTGGTTTAAAAGAATTTCAAAATCAATGCATACACATATGCATGCATTCATAATTTTATTTAGAAATTTTTTTGTTAACCCTAATTTTGAGGATTAGAGTTTGATGATCCAAGTTTAGTATTTTTGGGATGTTACACCCTAGCCGCCGGCCTAGCTCCCTCCCCTTGGTGTGTCTAAACCCTAGATCACCGAGGCCTCTCTCATAGTCCACCATACTCGCTCCGGCTTAAGGCGAAGCCCTGCGAGATCTCCCCTCTACTTTCGGTACCACGCCGCCGTGCTGCCGGAATCGCGAGGAGAGTGCTACAACCTCCACTGCTTGCTGGAACAAGGGAGAGGAAGGTCTTCATCGAGTACTGAACGTGTGACCGACTGCGGAAGCCCTGCCGGAACGCAGCGCCGAAAGGATCGTCTACGCGATCTTGAGATCGGCAAGAGTACGACTACATCATCCACGAGAATCCGCTCTCGTTAAACACTTTGGAATCTTCGAGGGTGAGTTATTCCATCGACTCGTTGCTACAATCTAGTAGATAGATCTTGGCTTGTATGTTTGTATGCGATAGAAATTTTTTGTTTTCCATGCTACGAACCCCTACAAAAAGAGCATGATATCAATTGTGTACAAGGTACAAGTGCAATGTTGAAAGCGTTCCCTATGACTGCATGGTTTTGCTAATTCCAACGTATAGATGCAAGCATATACAACTTCGATGACACAATGGTTCAAGTCTATTAAGGGCAAAGAATAAGGTCTGCCATCAAGTTCGTGAGAGCTTTACTAACTAGTTTTCACATAACAAAATACTTTTTAATTCGAAAGATAGATGAAGCTTGAGAATTTGCTTGGAATAGCAACAATGCTACTAGGTAGATATGGTTGACACAAATGGCACAAGTTTTGGTTCAAAGGGAGGAAACATGAGAAGTATGCCTTCTCAAAATAGGTTTTTGGCTAGCAAGGCTGGGTAGCAAGCAAGAGATTTGAAAGAAACAAGCAAACATACAAGTAATAAATCCAAACATGCAATCTTCCTTGAAGACACAAAAGATCTTAAATAAATAATACTAAGCTTATGAGCCAATAAGAAAGGAAAATAAATGATACAAAATACATGTAAGCTTTTTTTTCTCTTTTTCTTTCAAACCTCAAAAATTGTTGCTACTGACGAGAGCTCGGTTTGCCAAAACCAATTTAGAGTTACTTGATGCTCCCAAAGTGATGCCAAATACTGATCAACAAGATCCATCATATAATAGAGATTGCAAACTAAAATAAGAAGTGCAAAAAGTAAAAGATGAGACTTCTCATTAATATTCAATGAAGTCACTCACACCAAGGGATACATAGATAACCAACTAAAGGAGAGATACTTCCACATGCAAACCAAACTATAAGATAACCTCTCTACCAAAGATATGAATCCACTAAAAAGGTAAAAGATAAAAGATAATGATAGTGATACCGCAGCACTCCCCCAAGCTTGGAACAAGCCAAGGGGATGCCAAACTTGATAACGAATTACTCCTTCGGTGGTGATGGTGTTCTCTTAATAAGCTCTTCAATAAGTTTCTTCAAATCCGCCATATCGAAGGTCAGAGTACGAATCAACTGCGAATTATGTTTAATGCAGCTCATGATCAATTTGGACCGAGGATCCCAGTCCTTGTTATTCTTTCTCCGCTCTTCCATCTTAGAGTGTTCCTTCCCTGCATGGTTAGGATGAGTAGTACGAGGAGGTGATAACCGTGGAGCGAGGGCATGGCGTGGAGGTTTCCCTCCTGTAGACATCTGTGATGTCCTCCTAAGCTTCATAGGGTTCGCCACCACTTCAATGCTTGCGAGGGTAGCGCGGGTGTCCGGTTGCTTGTCCTCCTCCATGTCTTCTTCGTCCCCTAAAAAAATCTCCTCCTCCTTGGGGTTTTGAGGATCATCTTCCTCGGGCTTCTTGCCTTTTTCATTGGCGGAGACCATGGTGCTCTAAACTTGAGAAGATTTCCTGACAAAAATAGATCGAAATGAAAACACGATGAGAACACGATGCACGAACCTCGGGGGATCTGAGGGGTTATATATTACGAAGTTTCAAAGCATAAGGAAGGTGTTGATACGAAACCGAGGCGGAGACGGAGCTCAGGGGAGGCACACCCCCTCCGGGCACGGCCAGCTAGGGCCCGCGCCTGGGGTGGTTTGGCCACCCCAGCCTCTGATTACTCCTCTATTCTGTCTCATAACTTCCCTTATGTATTAAAAACATCAAAAATATAAAAAGATTGGGGTTTCACGAACCTTTTGTTTTCACCACTTTTACCTATTCAAAGTCGAACTCTACAGATTCCTTTCCTCCTTCTCCTGGAAATTCCTTTCTTCATAAGGAAATACACAAACCTCAATGACAACATTAGTTTAAGAAAAAACAATAAAACTTTGGGTACACACTTCAACTGAAAACCCATCAAAACAAAAGCTTCTGTAAGAGGCAAATGCAAATGACGGCAGAAATCTGTCAAAACAGACCAGCATATAAAGATTGATTTTTTCGAAAACCTTCTGTTGCTCAAATCAAAAAGTGCAGAACTAATGAAAGTTACTTAACAACTTGGAGAACAGTCACAGAAAAATACAGCTCCATCCTAAGTACTGAGCTCCCTCGCGAATTTTTACAATTCAGCACAAAAATCTGTCCCAGGACAGCCACTTTTCACAACTCCTCTACTTCACAAAAGTAGTTGAACTTGACACAAAAACCAAAACAAAAAGGATAAGGAGAGGTTATTACTAAAGTAATTACTTCCGAGACTCGACAAAACTCTTGGGTTATCTCCCAACAAGTACTTTTCTTTAATGCCTTTAAGTTAGGCTTGAAACTTTCAAAGATGCTCACACAGGAGATAAATATTTGAAGTGAAAGGGAGCATCAAGAATCAAATAACCAACACATTTGAATCTAATCCACTTCCTATGCATGGGGGTATCATGAGAAAATGAATCGTTGAAACAAAAAGGCACTAGCATAGGAAGACAAAACAGATGCAACTTCAAAGCTTTCAATATAAAACGGGGAAACTTAACATTATTGAGATGCATAGAACCATGTTTCCCTCTCTCATAATAACTTTCAGTAGCACTTTGAATAAAGTTGACAATATATCTGTCACTGGCAACAACTTTATCTTTAGAATAAGCATACTTACAGTCATCATAGAGAGGTCCAAGGTAATAAACCTGATCAATAGAAGCAAGTTGTTCCATCCTGAAATCTTTATTAGGCAAGCTATTTGCACAAGGAGCTTTAGCAAATTTGGAAAAGTTAAACTCATAAGAATCTCCATCAAACTTAGTTAAAACTTTCTCCTTCTTACAATCTATAATAGCTCCACAAGTGTTCAAGAAAGGTCTACCAAAAATGATAGGACAAGTTTTGCTAGATGCTGAGTTAAGCACTAGAAAATCAGCAGGATATTTAATCTTACCACTGTTCAAAAAATAGGCCGAATCAGCGATTAATTGGCCGATTAATCGTTACTAGGGACATGACCATGTCGATTACCATTAATCGTTCGTGTTAATCGTCTAGACCGATTAATAGCTCTGATTCTTCGATTACTAGGTATGTTCCCGATTAACTACCACACTTGGTAAAAAAAGTTGCAAAATTATCAACACATATCGCCTATCCATCCGCTAGCCCGCCCGAATGAAGTAGGTTTTTCGAAGCTCCCGCTCAATCCCTGCCTCCAGGAGCTCGATTTCTACCATCACCAACCAGTTCCTTGCCGTTGTTGACAAGTTCCTCGTAGTTGTCGATAAGACCTCAGATACAAGAGCTCGAGCGCCTTGAGGGTCTCATCCGGGAGCTCGAGGCTGCCTTTAATAGGGTAGTTGGTTGAGGTGCAAGAGGATTCATATGTGTTTTATGTGCTAATTTTTGTAGGTTGCACCGATTAATATCCGACCGATTAAATCAGTTAATCGTCCGAATTCCGATTAGTCGCTACTCCCAAGACAACCGATCAGTTAACGATTACCGATTTACTTACCATTTCTTACCACATAGAACTTCCACGTCTTTTACAATGCCAATGGGGCAAATGGTCTCCTTATTAGCAAGGTGGATAACCACATCAATGTCCTCAAGCTCACAAGGACCAATCTCATGCATAATTTCCCTGTAAAGCTCATAAGGAATAGCACTAGAACTAGCACCAATATCACATAAACCATAGTAGCAATGATCACCAATTTTAACAAAAAGCACATGAACACTAGCTTTTCTAGATTTACTGCGATGAGAGATAATATTAGAAGCGTCTTCACAAAATACAATGTGCTCATCCTCTATATTTCTAGTGACAGTGTCTTTCATAATAGCTACCGTGGGCTCAACATTCAATTTCTTATTAGGTTCCACAGTTTTTATTTGCACTAATAATCATAGAATACTCCTTTACCTTAGCTGGGAAAGGAACTTTCTCAACATGAGGTTCAGGCACAATATGATTAGTAGTACAAACTTGAGTTCTTCTAACAGGAACATGACAAACAACATCTTTTTAAGGAGCATGGTACTTATTCCACTTCTTCTTCGGAATTTCTATGTAAGAGGCAAAGGCCTTAAAACAGTTAGAAATACTTTGGGAATCAAGACCAAACACATTGCTAATATCACGAAAGTCATTAGTTCCCATAAAAGATTTAATGCATTCATAATCATAGTTTATACCTGACTTCCTTCCTTTGTCATTCTCCCAAGCTTCAGTGTTATCTTGAATACGGTCTAGGAGATCCCATTTAGCTTCTTCCTTCATACGTGTGAATGATCCAGCACAAGAAGCATCTAGTAAATCTTTATCATCAAGAGAAAGCCTAGCATAAAAGTTATTGATAATAATATTCTTAGGAAGTTCATGAATAGGACATTTAAGCATTAGTAACTTCAATCTCCCCTAAGCTTGAGCTGTACTCTCTCCATCACGAGGCCAAAAGTTATATATCAGATTTCTATCCTTATGAATCTCACTGGGAGGATAAAATTTAGAATAAAAGAGAGATTCCATCTCCTCCCATTCCATGGATTGTCCATTCTTTAGCAGCTTATACCATTCTTTAGCTCTCCCTTTCAAGGATATGGAGAGTAACTTCTTCTTCACATGTTCAGCTGTGATACCTGCACACTTAAACAACCCGCATAATTCATGGATAAAAAGCAAGTGATCACCAGGATGGACAGTTCCATCCCCTAAATAATAATTATCCATAACACGATCAACAATACTTGTAGGTATCTTAAAAGGATCTATCTCAACAGGTGGTGGTTCATATACTACCCTAACAGTGGTAGTAGTTTTCCCAAATAGAAAACCAAGTGCGTTATCCATATAGGAAACAAAGCAACAAGCAGTAACAAAATCAATACTCACAGTAGAAGTTTCCCTTACCAGTTCCACTCTTCAATAGCGCTTCACTCCCCGGCAACGACACCAGAAAATAGTCTTGATGACCCACAAGTATAGGGGGTGTATCGTAGTACTTTCGATAAATAGGAGTGTCGATCCCAAAGAGGAGCAGAAGGTGCTGAACAGTGGTATGGAGCAGGAAATCCCTATGAATACTTAGCAAACGGATTTTTAGTGGTTTTCTGACAAGGCAACAAAACAAGGAGCAAGTAATAAAGACAACGAACAAACGGAGCAAGTGGCCCAATCCTTTCTTAGCAAAGGACAAGCCGGTGGAAATATTTATAAGGACCAAACGTTCTCGAGGACACATGGGAATTCTGTCAAGTGCTTTCGCTTCAAAGAAAAAAGTCTACATAACCCCCACAACTATTAGATTGTGGACTCTAAACCCCCCTAACTTCAAAACGGCACACTTAACCCCCACAAGTATTAAAAATCGGGCAACTACCCCTCTAAGGACGCTGAGAGCGGTTTTGGACCCTGTTTGGCAGACGTGAGCAGTGGATTAGTCTATGAAATTGCATGCCAATGAGATCGTGGAGAGAAGCACCGGACTGGCGAAATCTGCACACAGTCTAGGCGAGTACAACTCATGAACTTTGCATCTTATCGTAGCTTCCTAGCATCGGAGCAGCAGTCACCATACACACGTACAAGCGGGGGAAAAGGTTGGAATATTGGAGCGTGTACCTGAAGCTTGTTAGAGTTGGAGGTGGCAATATCTTTGGTGGTCGTTGTGCTATTCATCTATCGCTGCAGGAAGAAGCTGAGGCCCTTGCTAGCAGTGGAAGGCGATCCGGGCAGGCGGGATGGCCGAGCCACTGGCTCTTGGAACAGAGCAGGCAGTACTAACACTACTGTTGCTCGGTGACCATGGCGTCCATCTTGGCAGCTGTGACCGTGGTGTCGCCGTCCCGGAGGCGACCGATGTGGATGACTGCGGCGTCCATCTTGGAAGATGCGACCGCGGTGTTGCCATCCCAGAGGCGACTGGCGTGGATGAACATATAGGTGTTGTCGTTCTTGCAGAATCCCTAGTACAGCCACGGGCGCACGGCTTCCAGACAAATTTGTAGCCACCGAGGTACGCGTATGGACGGAACGACCAAATTTGTAGCCCAGGCCGGGCCGTACGAGAACATGTCGCCCATACCAGGGCTCGGGCACTCCACACCGTCGAAGGTCCAGAACGCAAGCTCATCCTGTAGCTGGAAGTCATCCATGAGTGTGTTCCCAGCACGAGGAAAGAACGGCGCCGCGCCAGCTCCGCCATTCACCAGGCATGCAGATCATCTCGTCGCATGCTCACACCATCCCACATCTGCGAACGGCAATGCTCCTCGAGAACTGGTCGCCAGAACATATTGTCAGTTCCGAAGTCTTGCAACCCACGCGTACTGCCGGAAAGCACTCAGCAAGTCGACGCAGCATGTCGGGACCAAAGCCAACAGTCCACGATGATAGCAAGGAAACCGAGAGAGGGGAAGGCGTGCCTCCGTGGCCAGAGTTTTGCCGCAAGAACAATGACTGGATACCAGGGGTTGATTTGGCCCGAGCCATCAATTTTGCATGCATACTCAGCCCCCCAACCGCCTAAACGTCAGCAAAACCAGGATCCAAAACCACACCCAGTGTCCCGAGGGGGGTAGTTGCCTGGTTTTTGATACTTGAGGGGGTTAAGTATACCATTTTAAAGTTGAGGGGGCTTAGTGTCCGAAATCTAATAGTCATGGGGGTTATCTATACTTTTTCCCACTTCAAATAGCTAAGTACTCTTCTCTGGTGTTGTAAGTGTTGTGTGGGTGAACCTGTGCTAACATACCGACCTTACTTGGACTAATACATACTTGTGATTAAACCCCCTGCAAACATCCGTAACTACAGGAAAGTAATTAAGATATAAATCTAACCACAGCCTTAAACTCTGAGATCCTACGCTCCCTTGTGCAAAGGTGTCCTAACGGGGGTTCAGGTTTCTGTCACTTCGGCAACCCCACAATTAGTAGCCAAATACACAATGCATTCCCCTAGGCCCATAAATGGTGAAGTATCATGTAGTCGACATTGTCACATCCCAAGATTTTCCAAATCTTGTTATGTGAAAAATAAATGAATAAAATAAAACTTTGTTGATTTTCAGGGTGAGAAGAAACTTTTGATTCCAATTAGAAACTTTCAAAACCTATTTGGATCAAAAAAAATCCTAAAGGGATTTAAAAAGATAAATAAACAATAGAGTAAAAAATATTTGAAATTTCTATTTTTGGATCTTTAATAAAAAGATTTGGTTATCAAATGAAAAGGTAGAAATATAAATAAGGATTATTTTATAAGCCAAATTAAAACTTGGCCAAGCCTTTGAAATAAAATATTTCTATTTGATAAAATAGTAAAGGTTATTTAAATAAAATAATGAGGGTTTATTAATAAACCAATTTTATTAAAATAAAGGGTTTTACCATTTTAATTAAACATCAAAACTTGTTAAACTATTTTAAACAAGTTTTCCAAGTATTTTATATTCTCAAATAAAACCTACTGAAGTGTTTTTGGATTTATTTTTAGTTTTCAAAATAAAGATTTTAATAAAACAAATCCTATTTGAATTAAAAGATTAAGGTCTATTCATTTAATTATTAATGTACCCTAAAATAAAAATATTATTTTATTTTGGGACTTGGTTTTTGTTGTTAAACAGAACTAAACTCAATACAAAGTGTGGTGGAAGTTTGATTGATTTGAATGTTTGAATTGCTTGATTGAATTTCAAAACAGAAATTGAAATAGAAAAACGAAAAAGATTCAGTACAAAAAAAAGGAGAAACAATCAGCCCAACCCTTCTGGCCCAGCAAGCCCAGTTCCAGCCTAGCTACTTTCCCCACACGTGAATCGTTTTCCACCGAGAAACTCACCCGCGCAGACACAGACGACTGGACCCCTCTCCCTATCTCTCTCACTCACTGACACCAGGACCCCACATCACTATGCATCGTCTTCAACCCCGCGCCTACCGTTTCCTCCTCCCTCAACGTCGCTCTGCCGCGATTGATTTCGATTAAATTTGCGTTGATGACAGGCTTAATTCTTCCGGAGACCATGCTCCCTTAAACGCCTCCCTCTCCTCGCCATTTCCCCTCACTCACCTCTCCCTCTCTTCCCCTAGGCTACCCCGATTTCTTCCTGCTCCGCCACTGCTCCGACGAGCGTCCTAGAGGAATTTCGGCCACGTCCCGCCGCCTCTCACCTCCCACTACACACGGGTTTGTTCTCCACCCTCAGGCGCATCTGCCAGTGCATCAAACTCGCCCGCGAGTGCCCTGCAGGCTCGGCAACGACGACGACCACCGTCGCCACCATCTGCTTCCTCTCCGGCGAATCCCCCTGGTAAAATCCGAACGCCCTAACCCCTCTAGCTCACACGCGTGTATTCGCCACACTCTTCCGCATCTAACGTATCCTCTGGCGTGTCATTTTGTGCCCTGTAGCGTTGACAACATCTATACCTGAGCAAGCCCGACGCTGACATCGTCTCCGACGAGCAATCTTCCCTACCCCCGAGCGCCCCTCAATGAACCGACCCCACCTCGAGCATCAGCGCTTCCCGGAGAGTCTGGTGAGCATATTTTACCTCTCCCGCGCTTCCTGGTTAGTCGGCAACCTGACTGGCCGAGCACGCGCCGCCGTCCGCCGCCGCCAGCGCCGCCAGTTCTTGGCAGGAAGCTGTGAGCCGTCTGATCTTGATCCAAGCGCTGCGATAGTTTCATTTAGAGAATCGGTATGGAGCGTTCTGTGCCGCACGATCTGTTTAAAATCCAATGCAGCAGATAGATCGATCCAACCGAAACGGTATGGACCAATAGAAACGTTCCACGTGGCCCTGACCGTTCTAATAAAAACAGATTTGATCTATTTGTTGTTCAATCTTGTAAAATTCATAACTTTCAAACCACACGTCCAAATTTTGCAAACTTTATATCAATGGATTCAGAGAAACAAGACCTAGCCACCCATGCACTTTGTTTAGTAAAAAGCTTCTGTTAAAATGTTTGTTTTTGCAGAAACATATGTATGCTTGTTTAGGATGTAAAAATTGTTCAAAAATGATTTTGGGGATAAAATCTTTGGCAAATGGTTTGTTTTGAACCTAATAACCCTAGGAAACAAATTGTGGTTTCAAAATGTATTTGTAGAAACAAAAGAATGAATCTTTGATCTAAACCAATTCTAGTCAAATAAAAATATGGTTTATTTATTAAAAATGGTTTTGGAGGAAAACCTTTGAGAAATGTTTTGGAAATAAACTCTCTGACCCTAAACACAAGGTTTTGTGGTTTGAAAACATATTTTGTGAAACCTATAGAATTTTGCCTTACTAAAACATTTCTACAGCACATAAAATGATGCCTTGTTCTAAAAATGGTTTATAAAGTGAAACCTTTTGCAAATGACTTTGCCACTTTATAAAATGACCATTAGGTGTTTTCAAATGTTTGTGAACCATTAGAAAACCACTTTTCCAAATAAAACAATATTTGGCATGCTTGCATGCATTATCTTGTTCCTATGATTTTATGTGATGAATTGCTTGAATGGTAGTTTGAAATATTGTTTGCTTGATTGAATTGTAGTGACTTGAAGAATGTGAACATTGCAAAGATCAAGAAGTGAACCTATACTCTACCAAAAAGGCAAGTGATGCTTCATACTTTTGTCCCATTATTTTCACTATGCATTAGTGATATTTCTAAGTAGGTCTTGCATGGAATTTTGCTAAGTATAAACCATGCTATGGGAAATCCTAGTAGATGAAACCTTAGTAGAAATTTCCTAAGTTAAGATACCTACTACTATCATGCTTAGCTTAGCTAGTAGAAAACAAGGGTGGAATATATATTCACACTATGGAAAAATTTCTAAGTCTAAGGACTTGTGTTTTGTTTAATAAAACAACTAAGTGAATGAATCACCTGGGTGGAATGGAAGGAATGGTTTGTGTTGAGTGGTTCACAAGGCCCATTTTTATGGTTTACCTTGTGTATCTCACTTGTGGATGGCCACCCAGGAACAAAGAGATTTGAGATGTCAAATGTTGAGAAGCTTCAAGTGCAGCCACTTGGAATTATGGGCTCTACCTGGATCATATAGGTTGCAAGAACTTAGCCAAATGGACAGTTGGTGGTAGGGGAATGATAGGTTGGAACGCGTCCATTCAGGTCTAAGGGAAGGCTTCTGAAAGATCTTGTCTTGGTGAAACCAAGTCTTGTGGGGAAAGTGCACCACCTCTGCAGAGTGTAAAATCTAAGTACTTAGCCATGTCCCTGGTAAAGGACAATTTGAGCATCAAGATATGGAAGCTATCAAGAATCTCATCATCCAAATTTCTAATTTAAAAACTTGTGGTTGAACAAAGGTTAAAGGATCTTCAATCTTTGATTGGTAGATGCCTTGGGTGATTTTTGTCAAGCAAAAACTTAGTGTTTTCAAATGATAAGGAAAAAAAATCTATTTTTGAGCAATGCAAGCCTCAACTCCACTTTGCCAAATGCATATAGATGATAGACTCCACTATACTACCATAGTATCACTTACCAATACAATTCAAATGTATTGACCCTTGTGGCTGTAACTTGTTGTGTTGCAGGTTTGATTATTATTAGTGAAGTTTAATGATTAAGATTACAAGTCTACAACCAACATGTTTGCCTGTGGCACTTTGAAGATGAAGGACCCCATGCTTATAGATATTCTGCTGCAATATAATGTAATAGCCAAATGAGCTATGTAGGATGTAATGAATTAGTTTATTCCTGGTTATAAAGTTGTATTATGACCTTTGTTTCTTGATATTACATCTTAACTGTGGATGCTAGCAATTGATCCAGGGACTAGCATTGTAAACACAGGGGACTCTACCTTATTAAAGGTTGGGGACCTTACAGATGGTATCAGAGCATTGTGTTTCCTGTAGGATTGTAACCCTAGGATTGGACAAAACCCCTTAGAAAAATAGGAGTTGTATTTGTTCCAAAACTTATTTACAAACAATCTTGTAAACTCTTTCCTCAATCATTTTGGTTTTGATTCTACATCTCTTCTATTTCAAACTTGATGGATAAAGCCTACCCCATGGCCAAAGACTTCACCATGTGCAAAGGACTTTGGCAACTCTAATGACTTCAACATCTCCAACATTTTCACCAAGGACTTCAACCTTGGATATCACTAAGGACAAGTGAGACAAGAAATCTTGCTCAAGACTTGAAGACTAAGGAAACACAACTTGGGAATCATCATCACCTTTGAAGTTTTTGTGACCAAGAAATTTTCCCAAGGATACAAAGAACTTACTCAAGAAGAATCAACCAAGAAGGATGGAAAGATCACAAGTGAACCATATAGATGGACCACCATATTTTGTTTAAGTCAAACCCACCAACTTATGTGGTGTAACAAAAATATTTTTGGTTGCCTAAAAAAATTATGCTTGAAACTTGTTGTTTGAGTGGAATGTTTGTTTGTAATTTCTTGCACATTGCTTGTGTGAATTGTGATGTGTGTGATTAGAATTATTCCCTTAGAAATATTTTGCCTATTCTAATCCCAATCCAACCCAAACAGATGACTACTCCAAGAGACTCCAACATCAAAGTTGATGAAACTAACAACAACCAAGAGGACAACATGAGAGAACTCATAGCAACCCAAAACCAGTTGAACCAAATGACAGCTCAATTCATAGCCAACACCAGTGGGGAAGATCCAACCCTGCAAGAATTTTTGGAAACTCAAGCCCAAATGTTGCATAAGGTGACAGATCAAATGATCAACATGGAAGGCAACTCTTCCAAAGGAGTTTGTGACAACAAGGATGACAAAGATGTTATTCTAGAAGGAACCAAAGCTTGCAATATTTGTGGAGACAAGGATCACACTTCCAAGGAGCATGGAGATCAATGCCCCAACTGTGAAGAGAAACATCCAGTTGGCCAATGTCCCACCTCTCAAGCTACTTGTTACCTATGTGAAGGAAATAATCATGTCCCTATCCAATGCCCCATCTATTCCATAGTGGAACAAAGGAAACAAGGTGGAGTGCAACAACTGATTGCAAACTATCCAGAAGGAGCCAAGTCTACCAAGAAGGATGAGGACAAAGGAAAATCTCCACTTATACCTCCATGCAATACAACCCAATTTAAAGGACCAAAGAAGAGGCATATGAATTATCCAAAGAGCAATAGAAGGTCCAAGAAACCAGTAGACATTCCTACCTATGAGATAACATATGAAGAGCATGAACTAGAAGAACTCCTAGCTTTGGAGAGACCCAAAAAGAAGAAGAAGGACAAAAGCCAGTTGCAATGTTACAATTGCAAAGAGATGGGACACTATTCCAGTGAATGTCCAGAGAAACAGAAGTATAAGGAAATTGGACAGTATGGTGCAACAACTGCAAAGAGCTAGGCCATTATGCAGCAACCTGTCCACAAGAGATACGTGAAGAACTCAAACTTATCACATGTTACAACTGTGGTAACCAAGGACATTATGCAAGCAACTGTCCAGAAAAGATGCAGCACAAGATAAACAAGCCTATGAAGGATCTCAGCCTTGTCACATGTTTCAAGTGTGGAAACAAGGGACACTATGCAGATGTTTGCCCAGAGAAGTTTCCCCAAGATCCCAAGCAAGACAATATGTAATCTAGTTGGAAATTTTTTAAGGGTGGTAGTACCCTAGATGCTTTGAGCCTACTTGTAACCCTAGCCTTCCCAAATCTCGGGACGAGATTTATTTTAAGGGTGGTAGCCTGTCACATCCCAAGATTTTCCAAATCTTGTTATGTGAAAAATAAATGAATAAAATAAAACTTTGTTGATTTTCAGGGTGAGAAGAAACTTTTGATTCCAATTAGAAACTTTCAAAACCTATTTGTATCAAATAAAATCCTAAAGGGATTTAAAAAGATAAATAAACAATAAAGTTAAAAATATTTGAAATTTCTATTTTTGGATCTTTAATAAAAAGATTTGGTTATCAAATGAAAAGGTAGAAATATAAATAAGGATTATTTTATAAGCCAAATTAAAACTTGGCCAAGCCTTTGAAATAAAATATTTCTATTTGATAAAATAGTAAAGGTTATTTAAATAAAATAATGAGGGTTTATTAATAAACCAATTTTATTAAAATAAAGGGTTTTACCATTTTAATTAAACATCAAAACTTCTTAAACTATTTTAAACAAGTTTTCCAAGTATTTTATATTCTCAAATAAAACCTACTGAAGTGTTTTTGGTTTTATTTTTAGTTTTCAAAATAAAGATTTTAATAAAACAAATCCTATTTGAATTAAATGATTAAGGTCTATTCATTTAATTATTAATGGACCCTAAAATAAAAATATTATTTTAGTTTGAGACTTGGTTTTTGTTGTTAAACAGAACTAAACTCAATAAAAAGTGTGGTGGATGTTTGATTGATTTGAATGTTTGAATTGCTTGATTGAATTTCAAAACAGAAATTGAAATAGAAAAAGGAAAAAGATTTGGTACAAAAAAAGGAGAAACAAACAGCCCAACCCTTCTGGCCCAGCAAGCCCAGTTCCAGCCCAGCTACTTTCCCCACATGTGAATCATTTTCCACCGAGAAACTCACCCGCGCAGACACAGACGAGTGGACCCCTCTCCCTATCTCTCTCACTCACTGACACCAAGACCCCACATCACTGTGCATCGTCTTCAACCCCGCGCCTACCGTTTCCTCCTCCCTCAACGTTGCTCTGCCGCGATTGATTTCGATTAAATTCGCGTTGATGACAGGCTTAATTCTATCGGAGACCACGCTCCCTTAAACGCCTCCCTCTCCTTGCCATTTCCCCTCACTCACCTCTCCCTCTCTGCCCCTAGGCTGCCCCGTTTTCTTCCTGCTCCACCACTGATCCGACGAGCGTCCCAGAGGAATTTCGGCCATGTCCCGCCACCTCTCACCTCCCACTACACACGGGTTTGTTCGCCACCCTCAGGCGCATCTCCCAGTGCATCAAAATCGCCCGCGAGTGCCCTGCAGGCTCGGCAACTACGACGACCACCGTCGCCACCGTCTGCTTCCTCTCCGGCAAAGCCCCCTGGTAAAATCCGACCGCCCTAACCCCTCTAGCTCACACGCGTGTATTCGCCACACTCTTCCGCATCTAACGTATCCTCTGGCGTGTCATTTTGTGCCCTGTAGCGTTGACAACATCTATACCTGAGCAAGCCCGACGCTGACATCGTCTCCGACGAGCAATCTTCCCTACCCCCGAGCGCCCCTCAATGAACCGACCCCACCTCGAGCATCAGCGCTTCCCGGAGAGTCTGGTGAGCATATTTTACCTCTCCCGCGCTTCCTGGTTAGTCGGCAACCTGACTGGCCGAGCACGCGCCGCCGTCCGCCGCCGCCAGCGCCGCCAGTTCTTGGCAGGAAGCTGTGAGCCGTCTGATCTTGATCCAAGCGCTGCGATAGTTTCATTTAGCGAATCGGTATGGAGCGTTCTGTGCCGCACGATCTGTTTAAAATCCAACGCACCAGAGAGATCGATCCAACCGAAACGGTATGGACCAATAGAAACGTTCCACGTGGCCCTGACTGTTCTAATAAAAACAGATTTGATCTATTTGTTGTTCAATCTTAAAATTCATAACTTTCAAACCACACGTCCAAATTTTGCAAACTTTATATCAATGGATTCAGAAAAACAAGCCCTAGCCAACCATGCACTTTGTTTAGTAAAAAGATTCTGTTAAAATGTTTGTTTTTGCAGAAACATATGTATGCTTGTTTAGGATGTAAAAATTGTTCAAAAATGATTTTGGGGATAAAATCTTTGGAAAATGGTTTGTTTTGAACCTACTGACCCTAGGAAACAAATTGTGGTTTCAAAATGTATTTGGAGAAACAAAAGAATGAATCTTTGATTTAAACCAATTCTGGTCAAATAAAAATATGGTTTATTTATTAAAAATGGTTTTGGAGGAAAACCTTTGAGAAATGTTTTGGAAATAAACTCTCTGACCTTAAACACAAGGTTTTGTGGTTTGAAAACATATTTTGTGAAACCTATAGAATTTTGCCTTACTAAAACATTTCTACACCACATAAAATGATGCCTTGTTCTAAAAATGGTTTATAAAGTGAAACCTTTTGCAAATGACTTTGCCACTTTATAAAATGACCATTAGGTGTTTTCAAATGTTTGTGAACCTTTATAAAACCACTTTTCCAAATAAAACAATATTTGGCATGCTTGCATGCATTATCTTGTTTCTATGATTTTATGTGATGAAATTGCTTGAATGTGAGTTTGAAATATTGTTTGCTTGATTGAATTGTAGTGACTTGAAGTGCGTGAACATTGCAAAGATCAAGAAGTGAACCTATACTTTACCAAAAAGGCAAGTGATGCTTCATACTTTTGTCCCATTATTTTCACTATGCATTAGTGATATTTCTAAGTAGGTCTTGCATGGAATTTTGCTAAGTATAAACCATGCTATGGGAAATCCTAGTAGATGAAACCTTAGTAGAAATTTCCTAAGTTAAGATCACTACTACTATCATGCTTAGCTTAGCTAGTAGAAAACAAGGGTGGAATATATATTCACACTATGGAAAAATTTCTAAGTCTGAGGACTTGTGTTTTGTTTAATAAAACAACTAAGTGAATGGATCACCTGGGTGGAATGGAAGGAATGGTTTGTGTTGAGTGGTTCACAAGGCCCATTTTTATGGTTTACCTTGTGTATCTCACTTGTGGATGGCCACCCAGGAACAAAGAGATTTGAGATGTCAAATGTTGAGAAGCTTCAAGTGCAGCCACTTGGCATTATGGGCTCTGCCTGGATCATATAGGTTGCAAGAACTTAGCCAAATGGACAGTTGGTGGTAGGGGAATGATAGGTTGGAACGCTTCCATTCTGGTCTAAGGGAAGGCTTCTGAAAGATCTTGTCTTGGTGAAACCAAGTTTTGTGGGGAAAGTGCACCACCTCTACAGAGTGTAAAATCTAAGTACTTAGCCATGTCCCTGGTAAAGGACAATTTGAGCATCAAGACATGGAAGCTATCAAGAATCTCATCATCCAAATTTCTAAGTTAAAAACTTGTGGTTGAACAAAGGTTAAAGGATCTTCAATCTTTGATTGGTAGATGCCTTGGGTGATTTTTGTCAAGCAAAAACTTAGTGTTTTCAAATGATAAGGAAAAAAATCTATTTTTGAGAAATGCAAGCCTCAACTCCACTTTGCCAAATGCATATAGATGATAGACTCCACTATGCTACCATAGTATCACTTGCCAATACAATTCAAATGTATTGACCCTTGTGGCTATAACTTGTTGTGTTGCAGGTTTGATTGTTATTAGTGAAGTTTAATGATTAGGATTACAAGTCTACAACCAACATGTCTGCCTATGGCACTTTGAAGATGAAGGACCCCATGCTTATAGATATCCTGCTGCAATGTAATGTAATAGCCAAATGAGCTATGTAGGATGTAATGAATTAATTTATTCCTGGTTATATAGTTGTATTATGACCTTTGTTTCTTGATATTACATCTTAACTGTGGATGCTAGCAATTGATCTAGGGACTAGCATTGTAAACACAGGGCACTCTACCTTATTAAAGGTTGGGGACCTTACAGACGTTCACATGACACCACTAGAAGAATAGCACCATAACTTAAATACTAAACCATTGAATAATAACTCAACACAAATCCACTACTAACAACATGACTTCTCCCATGTCCTCAAGAACTAAACGAACTACTCTCAAGACATCATATGGATCTAGATCAAAGATGATATGGTAATGGATAACAATCTGAACATAAACAATAATCCAATGGTTCCACTCACAAGCATCAACTACAATAGTAATCAACACCGGGAAAGTTTCCCCTAAGAACTAAAGCAATATCCAACACAATTGTTACAGCGGGACGGAGTAATGATGATGGTGCTGGTGGAGATGATGGTGTGGATGATGATGATCCCGATGACGCCTATCTTGGTGATGGTGTTGATAGCGATGGTCTCCCCTCTCCGGGAAGGAATTCCCCTGGGAAAAATCTGTCTGCCGGAGAGATCTTTATCTCTTGGTGTTTTCCGCCCCGCAGAGGCGGCGGAAATCTTTCTGTGGTCGCTCCCCTGGTGTTAGGGTTCTGTAGGGAAGATATAGGCTAAAGGGCGGAGTCGGGAGCCGGGCAGGTGGGCCACACCTGCCCTAGGCGCAGCCTAGGGTGGACCCGCGCCTAGGGGGGTGTGGGCTCCCTGCGGCCCTTCTTCGCCCCTCCTTCTGGCTTTCTCTGTCTTCTGGGAAAATATTATTTTCCCATATTTTTCTGGTATTTTTCTGATCTTCACGAAATTGCATCCAAACGCCTTCTTTTCCATCAGAATCTAGACTTCGGCGGTTCATCCTCCAAGAATCATCCACATGCATAAACAAATGAAAAGACAAGTAATACCCCATAATAAGACATATATCAATGAATAGAGGTAAATTATGATATAGAATGGTGATGCAAATTGGTCGTATCAGCAACCATGAATGTTGTTTTTGTTCCATTATTGCGTAGAGGTGTCATCATATTCATGGATGATATTCTCTTGTACACAGCCACTATGGACCAACACATAGCTTTATTGCTACAAGTGTTCAAAATTTTAGCAGATAACAAGTTCTTTGTTAAGTTGTCCAAATGCACATTTGCCCAAAATCAATTCGAATATTTGGGGCACATTGTTAGTCACAAAGGTGTGGCAAATGATCCTGCTAAGATATCAGCTATATAGCAATGGCCTACTCCAACATTTGTGAAGCATGTGAGAGCTTTTTTGGGTTTGGTTGGCTATTATAGAAAGTTCATTGCTTAATATGGCACCTTTAGTAGACCATTGATAGAATTTCTCAAGAAAAATACTCAGTTTGTGTGGTCCTCTATTATTGAGCAAGCATTTCAAGCTTTGAAAGTTGGCACTAACTGAAGCTCCTATGTTGGCCTTACCTAATTTCAAATTACCATTTGAGGTTCACACTGATGCATCCGGAATAGGAATAGGAGTTGTGTCGTCTCAGCACGGGCATCCAGTAGCCTTCCTTAGCAAATCCCTTTTCCCAAGATCACATGCTTTATCAACTTATGAAAAAGAGTGTTTAGCTCTCATTATGGTTGTGGAAAAGTGGAAGCAGTACCTACAACATCAGCAGTTCACCATTTACACAGATCATCAAAGTCTCACCCATTTGGAAGCACATCATCTCACTAATTCCATTCAGCATAAAGCATTGTGGGGATTGCGGTATCAGATAAAATATAAAAAAGGTTCAACCAATGGTACAGCAGATGCATTATACAGGTGTCAGTATGGCTCTGAAGTGCAAGCCATCTCTATGTGCAAACCAAAGTGGCTGGAAATTGTCACTAAGAGCTACCTTACAGATCCACAGGACAAGGAATTACTTGATCACTTGAGTATTTCTAGTCCAGATAGTCAGGGGTATTCCTTGCAGGAGGGTGTGATTAAGTACAAGGACATAATTTGGTTGGGTGCTCATGCTGAAGCTAAACAGGCAGTGCTATTGGCACTGCATGACAGCGGAATAGGTGGCCATAGTGTTTTTACCGCGACCTACAACAAGATCAGAGCTCTCTTTTCCTGGCCTAGCCTCAAGAAAGATGTCAAGCACTATGTAGCTCGTTGTGTGGTCTGTCAACAAGCTAAAGTGGAACATGTGGGGAAATCAGGGTTGCTGCAGCCTTTACCTATCCCAACTAAAGCTTGGGAAATATTCAACTTAGATTTTGTAGAGGGCCTACCAAAATTTGGCAAGTATGGTACCATTATGGTTATCATTGAAAAGTTCACAAAGTATGGGCATTTAATTCCTCTAGTGCATCCCTATACTGCTTTGTCAGTGGCTCAATTGTATGTGGATCATGTCTACAAACTCCATGGGTTACCTACAATCATCATTTCAGATAGTGACAAAGTTTTTACAAGTCATTTGTGGTACCAGTTGTTTACCCTGACTGATACCGTGCTCAATATGAGTTCAAGTTACCACCCAGAGATAGATGGTCAAACTGAAAGGTTGAATTAGTGTATGGATACTTATCTCAGGTGTATGACTCAAGCTTGTCCATCTCAGCGGTCTAAATGGATAGCCTTGGCAGAATTATAGTATAATACCACCTATCACTCTGCATTGGGCAAATCTCCATTTGAAGTGTTTATGGTCACAAACCAAAACATTTTGGCATTCAAAAGGTGTCATCTGATACAGTCCCGGATCTGGACACATGGTTGAAATATAAGGAGGATATGCGGCTTCTGATTCAGCAAAATTTGTTAAGGGCTCAGCAACGGATGAAGCATCAAGATGAAAAGAAAAGAGTGGAGATGCAGTTTGTAGTAGGAGATTTGGTCTATTTGAAACTGCAAACTTATGTTCAAACCTAAGTGGCTCGTCGTACCAATTAGAAGCTCAGCTATAAATTCTTTTGCCCTTACAAAATCCTTCAGAAATTAGGTGCAGTTGCTTATAAGTTGGAGTTGCCAGAGGGCAGTCACATTCATCCGGTGGTCCATGTATCACTGTTGAAGAAAGCTCCGCCGGCTAACAATGTAGCTCAACCTAATTTGCTATTGCAATGTTCAGTTTTGGAAGGCGACATACAACCCCTGTAGGTATTGCATACTAAGATGGTGGCTAATGGTAAAAATGCAACAATGTTGGGGAAGGTTCAATGGGCAGGCCTGCCAAGTTCCTAGACGACGTGGGAGAACAAGAATCGGTTACTTCAAGATTACCCTAATGCACCTGCTTGGGGTCAAGCAGGAATTCAAGCAGCGGAGAATGTCACGACCTGGCCACATGACGTTACCCAAGATAGGCCCATAAAGAATAAGGCCCAAGAAGAGGAGGGCCAAGCGGGACATCGTTATGTAGTGTGTGAGTTAGAGAGAGGGGCATCGATCAAGATTTTTGTAAAAGCACATAAGCTTCTTCTCCCCAGAACTTCTTCTTATCTCCTTGAATTCTGACTAGATCTCCTTATATGTGAGTGTATCTATGAATCCAAACTATTTGGTGTGTTTCCACTAGTGAGGATCGTCACAAAATCAAAGAGGAACACAAAATCCCGCAAGATCTAGATCCCAAAGATACACTCACAAAGATATGATATGGCTTGGTAAATTTGTAGATCTAAATCTCCTCTATCTTCCCTTCAAATATGGGCAAGAATCATTGCGGGAAAAGATTGAATCAAGCTTCAAAGAGTAAGAGAAAATGGGGCAAAGCTTAGACAAAATAGAGGAAGAAGAAGCGACCCAAAAAGAATAAGGGGAAAGCTAATTAAAGGGGGGGGGATTCTACCCTTTGGGGCTATTTTGCCTAGGTGGGATGGTAGTACCAGAATAGGCAGGTACTACTGGACCCAACCCACCAGCGCCAGCCAAGCGAGCAAGCCAAAGCAGCGGCAGGGAATCGAGGGGTGCCCGCGAGCTAGCGAGCGAAGCGCATGCGTGCGCGAGGGGATCGAGAGTGGGGCTGAGCGCGAGCAGGTGCGGCGCGAGCGGGAGCGAGCGAAGGGACGCGACCCAGAAGAGGAGCGGCAACGCGAGCGGCTGCGCACGCGGGAGCCAGGCAAACGAGTGGTGGTTGCGGACTGGGCCGCGCAAACAGGGCGGGAGCGAGGAACGCGCAGGGCGGGAGAGGCGGTTGGAAGCAGGAGATGGGCTGGGCCGACCGGTACTACCAGAAGGCCAAAAAAAACTTTTTATTTTTTTATTTTTCAAATCAAATAAGAAAATTACAACCTACGATAACTTTAGATTGATAACTCCGATTGACCCGAATCCAATTGCGTTGAAAATATTGGATATCACCAAGTGGGAATACTTTATGTATTTTATAGTGAGATACCTCACTTGGTGAGAATCCGGAAAACCTTCAAGAACAAAATCATAACAAGATATAAAAGGGAGATCTGATTTTGATGAACAAGAGCTTATTATGAAGATTACCACAAGCTCTATATCCTCACATGAATAAGACCAAATAACAACCAAATACGATGATGAAAGTATACAAAGGTTTGAGATCTCTCCGAACGATATGATCGAGATACTCACTTATGAGCCCCTCTTGATAGTACAGATATCTATCCTAAACCCGGTCTCCCAACTAACAACATGAGACTGGCAAAAGGGAACTTGACCTTCTCAAGATGGAACGCCTTTCTTGATTCCTCTTCATCGATCCATGACCACCGAGGATGGCAAGCACCAACCATGAGATCTTCTAGAGATGACGCATTTTGGGCTTGCACAACACATCTTCTTCTTCTTCTTCTTCTTCTTCATTTCATCGACCTCGAAGCCAACACATGCTCCAAATGATGCCAATGAACAATAGCTAAAATTGCAACTTAATACACACATTAGTCCATAAAGATTGTCATTAATTATCAAAACCACACATGGGGCACACATGCTCTTTCACTGGCGCTCCGGGATCGGCCTGGAAATTCTGGACGAAAGTTGGCCCAAATCCGGATAAAACCGGGATCCTGGGAACGAGACTGGGCCAATTTTCGTCATCTGGATGAAAAAAATCGACCTGGGAATGACATCCTAGGAACCCGAGTGGAGATGCTCTAAGACTTGACTGGTGAAGTATCAGTCCAGTTGACTATCCGAAGAGTTATGAAGTGGGGAAGAATGCACATAGAAAATACCCGATCATTCATCGCCATTGCTAATAATACGATGCATCAATTCTGGCAACATACGAGTTCTTAACTCCAGCCGGTTCTTCATTGTTTTTTCCCAAACATATCCATGTTCTCAGCTCTAGACGACTCTTTTATAAAAAAATACCCACCTGCATAATGAAATGGCTACAATTACCACTTAGAGCATCTCTAACAGCTGCCCTATTACAGGACACAACCGTTTTACAAGACATGAGAGACCAAAAATGTTGCTCCAGGTAAATTTTTTAGAGCATCACTATATTTTGCTCCCAAGTGAAGCGAATATACAACACCACATCTAGTGCCCGAAAACAAATCTCCGGCTGCAACCAGCCCAACCACCATCCAGCCTCTCTTCACCGCTGGATTTTATGTTGGGTACCCTATTTTTATCCTAATACATTCTCCCTCTTACCCTAAAATTTTCTTCCTCTTGTCCTATTATATGGCAGCGGTTAAAGATGCTCTTACCAAATGAACCCTACTACAAGGCTGACACTGCTGGAAGGCCCCTTTGGCCGTTAAGGCTAGTGAACTGCCAGAAGGGACACCCTGCCATAAGGAAGTTGCTTTGACCGTTTAGGATGACGGTACATGCACTTTATTGATTTCCCTGGCGGAAGGTAACACATGTTGTTTAGCCACACCTTTTACCAGGGTTCTTTTAGCCGTCCATTACGCAAAGGGATATATTTGTAAAAAAATCTTGTTCATCCTAGTGTTTTTTGAAATTGGTGATATATTACTTAGAAGTTTAAGTATTACAACCAGCCCCTACATAACCAGGATGTACAAGCCCGACACAAGTCGAGAAAACAAAAAGTAAATCTAGGCGAAATACATGGATCTCAACGAGCAAATAATGACAAGTGCTCCCACCCTAATAATAATTTTGTACTTATAATCTATTCCATGTAGACAATTGTCAAATATATTTGCAATGCTACAAGGATTACTCGGTCCAGAAGCTACTTGTATGATTGGCCATATAGACTTAGCGAATTTGCATTAGAAGAAAAGGTGTTTGAGCCTTACGTTGAAGAAGAATACAACTTAGACTCTCACACAGACTACCTCTCACCCATTCCCATCTTGGAATGTAAACAAAGAGTCCCGTCATGGGGATCATTGCCCTTGGAAATAAAAGAGCTTCAAAACTTTGATTGACTCGTCATGATGACAAAAGCCACATTGCTTAATTCCTTGAAAATTCCTTCTAATAAGGTTATCTTTTGTTAGAATTACTCCTCGACATAGATACCATGCGAATCTTTTCATCTTCAGTAGTATCTTCATCTTCCAGAATTTTTGTTATTATCAACTGGCACTGAAGTCATGCTCAAAGCTCTGTACATGGATTATACGGAGAAATTCCCATTCTCAAGTATATTCCATTTGAACTTATCAGAACTATCCGAGAAATGCACCATAGTTAAATATTGTAACAGAGCGTTCCACGATGCAAGTCTGGGTCCGAATAAGTTTCACATGAACAACACCTTAGGGGGCCAGCACAGATGCAATGGTGTCCCCTTTCTGGCAAACAATATTATACATAGTCAGGTATTGTTCTCGGAGTGTAGCATTTCCTAGCCACTTATCCTCCCAGAACCTTACCTCTGATCCATCCTTAATGGATAAGGTGTCGAATCCGAAGAAATATTTCTTCGTACTCATTAGCCCAACCCGAAAGTGTGAATCTCCAGGCTTCCAAAGCACTTGAGATAACGCATTCGAGCCAACATGTTTTCTCCGTAGGAGGGTTTTCCATACACCATCTTCAGTAAGTAGCTTAAATAGCCATTTACCTAGTAGAGCGGTATTTTTGACCTCCGGGTCATGAATACCTCTTAGTCTTTTGGGTGACAAACCACACTCCATTTTTCTGGCCGGATATTTTCTTTTCTCACTATCTCCTTGCCAAAACAATCTAGATAAAAAATAATCCAAAATTTTCAAGACTCCTTTGGGAAGCGAGAAAAAAGAGATCATATATAGTACCATATTAGTGAGGACTGAATTTATGAGCACTAGTTTTCCGCCTATAATTCCAACTGCTGAGCTTTTTCTGTAGCCTCTCCTCGACTAATTTCCATTCAAAATTTGTGAGTCTTCGATGGTGTATCGGTATTCCCAAATAGTTGATTGGAAATTATCCATGCGCATAACCAAAGAAGTTCGACATAAAGTCAAAGTGTAAGATGGTTAACCTAGAGGGGGGTGAATAGGTTTCTACAAAATTCTTTATAATCTTTTGCAAGATTTAGGCTTTGCGGAATATAAGTGAGCCTAAATGCAAACTAGGTGAGGCAACCTAGATGATGAACAAGATACTTCAAGATCGAAGGCTATCACAAGGTAAACAACACAAGTAAGAGATCGGTTAAGGAATAACCGAAGCACACGGAGACGAAGATGTATTCCCGTGTTCACCACCTTTGGGAAGGGGGCTACGTCACGTTGGAGAGGTGTGAGGTTTCACGAAGGATTCCTCACGCGCCACAAAGGCTCACCTTCTTCTCCGAGCCTATCCCACGAAGGAATAGCTCACTTACTCGTGGTAGACTTTAAGGTAGTCTCCAAACCCTCACAAACTTTCCAAGGATCAAATCACAAGCCGAATGCCTTCGGGCGACCCTAGCCTCCTAGGGTTTCCCACAAACCCAAGAGTAACAAGCTAACTCGATGAACTCAAGGGGGAATGAACTTTGGCTTGGTGGAAACGTAGATCGGGACCTCCTGTTCCTTTCTACCAAAGGGATTTGGATTTGGTTGGGTAGAATGGGAGATCCTCAAGCTTTTGTGTTTCAACAATGGGAGAGAGAGAGAGATAGAGCTTCAAGAAGGATATAAACTGAATGCCTAACCTACTCAAGCTGGAAGAAGGGATATTTATACTCAAGGAGAAAAACTAGCTGTTTCAAGCCAAATTCGCAAGGTCCGGTTTTAAGTTCGGTTGGACCGGTTCACACACCGGACAGTCCGGTCCTCAGCCCGGAAAACCGGACTAAAACCGAATCTTCTCTCAGTACCCAGACCTGAATAGATTCAGAGTAAGTAATTCGGAAAACCCGGTTTGAGTTTGGATTTCCGATCCTGAGAGTGGACGGTCCGGTCTGGGAGCCGGTCCAACCGGTCTGAAAACCGGATCTACAGAAAAGGGCTTGATGGATAGGATGTCTTCTCTTCTCTCTTTGGTGATGGATTAGGTAGGAGAATGGGATGTGTATAGGCTTAGGTAATCATCCCCAACAAGCTCATCAAGACAACCCCTCTTAATAGTGCGGAGATCCTAACCGGACTCAAATTAAATCAAAAAGGGAAAACTCCGGTGCGAAGCTTCGTTATCAAAATGGGGGGGTCTTCGATGACCTTTCATCACAACATCGTACTAGAACCTGTGTAAGACACTAGAAGTAGCATTAGTCCACTCTAACCATGGTGTCATTGTCAACCAAAAATAGTATAGGGTAAAATACCCTTTGAATCTCCCCCTTTTTGGTTGGCGATGACAAACCGAGCTAGAGTTCTCAAGGATATTATAAACAACAATAGACATAGTCAAAGCATAATATAAATATCCATGGTTCACGCACATAGCACAAACTTGTCCAACGGACGGAAAGAAGGCAGATAGTTCATACACAAAGCGAAGGGGAAAGCACAATGCCATAAGAAGCAATGAGAAAGCAAGGGGCATTGTGCTAACGACGAGCCCTGAAAAACCCCGACAAGGAACCCGTAGATAACTAATAGAACTCTACTCTTCTCCCCCATTGGCATCGAGACACCAAAAAGGAACAGGAGTAGAGCGATGCGAACGCAGCCCAACTAGAAGAACGGCGGAGGAGGACGAACTTGTAGGGATTCGCGGCATAGTAAATCAAAATTTTCTACGGATGCGAACAGAGGGAAAGCCAAGATCTAATCTAGGAGATGCAATCAACGAGAGAGATTGGATTAGATCTTCATACCCTTGAAGATTCGCACAGCGGAACGTTCGTCGGAACGTGGGTGATGTAGTCGTACTCGCTTCTCCTCCTTGCGATCCGATCCGATCTAGCACCACAAGTGGCGGTGCCTCCGTGAGATGCACACGTGCAGCACCTCGATGTCTCCTCCTTCCTTGGACCAGCAAGTATGGTGGAGAGATGGATTGGATCTACAACACGACGGCGTGGTGTATATGGTGGAGAATTTTCTGCAGCAGGGCTTCCCCTACAAACAGTCGGGAGGGAGAGAGGAAGGCAGCAAGGCAACTAGGGTTGGAGGCAAGGTGTAAGGGGGAGGGGCCGCACCAGCCCTCTATTTATAGAGGGGGGGGGCGGCCAGCCCCTGCCCCTCCTCCAAGCCTTGGGCCGGCGGCCAAGGGAGGGAGGAGTGGGGGGCAAGGACTCTCCCCTCTTCTAGAAACCCTATCTCTAGTTTAAACGATTTTAAACCCTATAGGATCGGCTGGGCTCTATGGGGCCTTGTGCCCCTGACCCAATGCGGCCAGGACACTCCCTCATAGGCCCATGCCCCCTCCCGGAAGGTGGGGCCACGTTGGTCCCCTTCCGGAAGGTTCTAGAAGCTTCCGGTACAATACCGATTAACCCGGAACAATTCCGAACTCCAAAAACTGCATTGCCTTATATGAATCTTATTCTCCGGACCATTCCGGAACCTCTCGTGATATCCCGGATCCCATCCGAGACTCCGAAAAAAAATTCATAAACCAATTATCCAATCTATCCTAGCGTCGAGATACGTTAAGTGTGTGACCCTGCGGGTTCGAGAATATGCAGACATGATCTTCTATCAATAATCAACAACGGGGTCTGGGCACCCATATTGACTCCCACACATTCATCGATGATCATATCGGATGAACCACGATGCCAGGATTCAAACAATCCCATATATATATTCCCTTCGTCTCGCGATATTTTACTTGCCCGAGATTCGATCGTCGGTACCGTCATACCTAGTTCAATCTCGTTCACAACAAGTACTTTACTCGTTCCGTAATCCGATATCACTTTGTGATTAACTCCATAACCACATGCTTGCAAGCGGTGTTGATATCGATTACCGAGTGGGCCCGAAGTATATCTCTCCGACTTGGGAGGGACAAATCCCATCTCGATACATACAACCCAACAGATACTTTCCGATCACCTGAGAGACACCTTTATGATCACCCTCTCATAGGATGACGTTTGATGACCTCAAAGCTTTCTTCCGATACCAGGGAGTTGTATTATCTCATGATCTAAGGAATACAATATTTGACATAGGAAAAGCTTCGCAAATACGAACACGATGAGCCGATCTAATTGCTTTGCTTAGTTTGGGTCTGTCCATCATATCATTCTCCAATGTTATGATCTCATTATCAATTGACAACTCATGTCTATGGTTAGGAAACCTTAACCATCATTGATCAATGAGCTAGTCCATAGAGGCGTACTAGGGACACGGTGTTGTTCACAAACCACACAAGTATTAAAGTTTCCGCTTAATACACTTCTAGCATGGAATATAAACTTTATCATGAACAAGAATTATAATAACAACATCTTTATTATTGCCTCTAGGGCATAATTCCAACAGTCTCCCACTTGCACTAGAGTCAATAATCTAGTTTACATTTGGCAACAATCTCACACACATGGCACTGAGGTGTTGATCATGTGTTACACGTGGAAGAGGTTTAGTCAATGGATCTGCGACATTCAGATCTGTATGTACTTTGCTAATCTTCAGATCTCCATCTGCAATATAATCTCGGATTATATGAAACTTGCGGTTGATATGCTTGGTCTTTGGATGATATCTTGGTTCCTTAGCGAGTGCTATGGCGCCAGTGTTGTCACACAATATCTCCAGTGGGTCCAATGCACTTGGAACCACGCCAAGCTCAGTGATGAAGTTTCTGATCCAAAATCCTTCACTTGACGCTTCTGCAGCAGCCATGTATTCCGCTTCCACTGTAGATCCCGCGATCACGCTTTGCTTGCAGCTTCTCCAGCTCACAGCTCCTCCATTCAAAATATAAACGTATCCTGTCTGAGATTTGGAATCATCATTGTCGGTGTCAAAACTAGCGTCGACGTAACCTTTTACGACAAGCTGTTCATCACCCCCATAGACTAAGAACATTTCTTTAGTCCTATTTAGGTACTTTAGGATGTTCTTCACGGCTATCCAGTGTTCCACTCCTGGATCACTTTGATATCTGCTCGTCAAACTAAGAGCATTGGACACATCCGGTCTAGTACACAGCATGGCATACATGATAGAAGCTATGGCCGAGGCATAAGGCACTTTGCTCATAGCTTCCCTATCATTTACCGTAGCTGGACACTGATCCTTGCTCAATATCTTACCTGACAACATAGGCACTGAACCTTTCTTTGCCTTATCCATTCTGAACCTTTTCAGAATTTTGTCTAGGTATGTACTCTGGCTTAAAGCTATCAGGCGTCTTTGTCTATCTCTATAGATCTTGATGCCCAATATATAAGCAGCTTCACCTAGGTCTTTCATTGAAAAACACTTGTTCAAATAACTCTTCACATCGTTAAGCATGTTGATGTCATTTCCGATAATCAATATGTCATCCACATATAGTACCAGAAACGTCACCGAGCTCCCACTCACTTTCTTGTAGATACAAGCTTCGTAGCAATTTGGAACAAATCCAAAGCTTTTGATCACTTGATCAAAACGAAGGTTCCAACTCCGAGATGCTTGCTTCAGTCCATAAATGGAACGCTGAAGTTTGCATACTTTATCAGCATCCTTAGGATCGACAAAACCTTCGAGTTGCATCATATACAACTCTTCATCAATGTTGCCATTGAGGAACGCAGTCTTGACATCCATCTGCCATATTTCATAATCATGAAACGCAGCAATTGCTAATAAAATCCGAATGGACTTAAACATCTCTACGGGAGAGAAAGTCTCATCGTAGTCAACACCTTGAACTTGTCGAAAACCTTTCGCGACAAGCCGTGCTTTATAGACGGTAACATTACCATCCGCGTCCGTTTTCTTCTTGAAGATCCATTTGCACTCAACGGCCTTTCGATCGCTAGGAGGGTCCACCAAAGTCCATACTTGGTTTTCGCTCATGGATCCCAATTCGGATTTCATGGCTTCTAGCCATTTCTTAGAGTCTGGGCTCATCATCGCTTCCTCATAGTTCGTAGGTTCAATGTCTTCTACTAACAAGACAGTCAAGACAGGGTTGCCGTACCACTCAGGAGGGGCACGCGACCTTGTCGACCTGCGACGTTCAGTAGCAGCATCGTCCGAAGCTTCATGATCCTTGTCATTAGCTTCCTCTATTGTTGGTGCAGGCGGCACTGGAACAATTTCAGGTGCTGCGCTACTCTCCAATTCAAGAGAAGGTTCAATAACCTCGTCTAGCTCTACTTTCCTCCCACTCACTTCTTTCGAGAGAAACTCCTTCTCAAGAAAGGAACCGTTCTTTGCGACAAACACTTTGCCTTCGGTTCTGTGATAGAAGGTATACCCAATAGTTTCCTTAGGGTATCCTATGAAGACGCATTTCTCCGCTTTGGGTTCGAGCTTGTCCGGCATCAACTTCTTGACGTAAGCTTCGCATCCCCAAACTTTAAGAAACGACAACTTAGGTTTAGCACCAAACCACAGTTCATACGGTGTCGTCTCAACGAATTTAGATGGTGCCCTATTTAAAGTGAATGCAGCAGTTTCTAATGCATAACCCCAAAATGATAACGGCAAATCAGTAAGAGACATCATTGATCGGACCATATCTAATAGGGTTCGATTCTGGCGTTCAGACACACCATTGCGCTGTGGTGTTCCGGGTGGCGTGAGTTGTGAAACGATTCCACTTGCTTTAAGATGCGTGAGAAAATCATAACTCAAATATTCACCTCCACGATCGGATCGTAGAAACTTAATCTTTCTGTTACGATGGTTCTCCACTTCATTCTGAAATTCCTTGAACTTTTCAAATGTTTCAGATTTATGTTTCATTAAATAGATATACCCATATCTACTTAAGTCATCGGTAAAAGTGAGGAAATAGCGATATCCACCGCGCGTCGAAATACTCATCGGTCCGCATACATCGGTATGTATGATTTCCAACAAGTCCGTTGCTCGCTCCATCATACCGGAGAACGGGGTTTTGATCATCTTGCCCATGAGGCATGGTTCGCATGTGTCAAATGATTCAAAATCAAGAGACTCCAAAAGTCCATCAGAATGAAGTTTCTTCATGCGCTTTACACCAATATGACCTAGACGACAGTGCCACAAATAAGTAGTATTATCACTATCTACTTTGCATCTCTTAGCCTCAATGTTATGGATGTGTGTTTCATCCCTTTCGAGATTTAGAAGAAATAAACCATTTACAAGAGGTGCATGACCATAAAAGATGTTACTCATATAAATAGAACAACCATTATTCTCCGATTTAAATGAATAACCGTCTTGCAATAAACACGATCCAGAAATAATGTTCATGCTCAACGCAGGCACATAATAATACTTATTAAGGTTTAAAACTAATCCCGAAGGTAAAAATAAGGAGAGCGTGCCGACGGCCATCACATCAACTCTTGATCCGTTGCCAACGCGCATGGTCACCTCATCCCTCGCAAGCCGCCGTCTATTCTGTAGCTCCTGTTTCGAGTTACAAATATTAGCAACTGAACCGGTATCAAATACCCAGGCACTACAACGAGGGCTAGTAAGGAAAACATCAATAACATGTATATCAAATATACCTTTGATGGTGCCAGCCTTCTTGTCCGCTGAGTACTTTGGACAGTTGCGCTTCTAGTGACCCTTGTCCTTGCAATAGAAGCACTCAGTGTCCGGCTTAGGACCAGACTTGAGCTTGTTCTCAGCAGGAGCATTGCGCTTGCCGCCGCCCTTCTTGAAGGGCTTCTTTGCACCCTTACCTTTCTTGAAGGTGGGGGGCTTGTTGACCATCAACACATGATTATCCTTTTTGATGTCCACCTCCGCAGCCTTCAGCTTTGCGAAGAGCTCGGTGATCGTATTAGTGGAACCAATCTGATTGTGAGTCACTAAAAAACTTTTGTAGCTGGGAGGGAGTGATTGCAGAACCCTGTCAATCTTGAGCTCTTCTGGAATCTTGCAGTCTAGTTGCTCAAGGCGTTGAGTGTAGCCCGACATCTTAATGGCGTGCTCACTAACGGAACTCCCTTCCTCCATCTTGCAGTTAAAGAACTTCTCAGAGATCTCATATCTCTTAGAACGGGCTTGAGTCTGAAACATGGTTTTCAGCTCCTCGAGAATCTCAAAGGGCCCGGGATAGTCTTCAAAACGATTCTGAAGGTCCTATTCCATAGCAAACAACATGGTGCTCTTAATCACACCATAATCATCTTTTTGCGACTGATAGACAGCTTTCTCATCAGCCGGCGCAGTTGCAGCAGGGGGGTCACCTAACGCTTTCCCAAGGACATAGTACTTTTGTCCGCCAGACAGAATGATTCTTAGATTGCGGAACCAATTGGTGAAGTTAGACCCATTGTTTCTAAGCTTTTCCTTCTCAGCAAAAACGTTGAAGTTGAAGTTGGATTTGGCCATGTGATCTACAGTATTTGCAAGTACAATTTAGACTATGTTCATGATAAATAGTTCAACTTAATCAAATTACTAGATGAACTCCCACTAAATTCAACATCCCTCAAGTTGTTTAGTGAACACGATACAAATTCACCACACCTAATCCGATCATCACGAGAAGAGATGTGGTTTCAATGGTGGACAACAAAGTGTCGATCATATCATTCATATGACTCATGCTTAACCTTTCGGTTCTTGTGTTCCGAGGCCATGTCTGTACATGCTAGGCTCGTCAAGCTAGACCCAAGTATTTCCGCGTGTGCAAAACTGGCTTGCACCTGTTGTATGTGAGCGTAGAGTCTTTAGCACCCGATCATCACGTGATGCTTGGACACGACGAACTTTCGCAACGGTGCATACTCGGGGAGAACACAGTTTTATCTTGATCTTTAAGTGAGGAATCATCTTATAATGCTACCGTCGCGATCTAAGCATAATAAGATACATAAAAGGATAAACATCACATGCATATAACTTTATGTGACATGGTATAGCCAATCTTCGCGCAATGATCTCCATCTTGTGCGTTCCGGCATGATCTCCATCACTCCACCATGATTGCCTCCACCACGAATAGCAACTACAACTATTGCTAACTACTTAGCGATAAAGTAAAGCTATTACATGGCGTATAAGAAGTTGACTCGCAGGTCATACACAATTATAAAGACAACCATGTGGCTCCTGCCGGTTGTGTACTCATTGACATGCAAGTCGTGAAACATTACAAAACATGATCATCGCATACAATATACACATCACATCTTGTGCCATACCATATCATAGAAAACACTCCCTGCAAAAACAAGTTAGACGCCTCTACTTTTTTGTTGCATGTTTTACGTGGCTTATGGGAGTAGATGCTAAGAACGATTCTTACCTACGGAAAGCCACAACGGTGATATTATGGTTGCCAAACTCCGATGTTAATCCCATGACAACTATAGTGAGAGAAATTGACATCCACCAGCTGCATGTGTGGAACAAGCCACACGTCAAGTGCGGAGCCGGTCTCGCGAACGACGTCGCGTAAGGTTGGCCTGGACCGCTTCAATCTCACTATCCCGCGTCATAAGAAGAACACAAACAAGAGGCTTGCAACAGAAAAAATCAACGCCCGCAACAACCATGTTGCGTTCTACTCGTGAAACACATCTACGCATAGATCTAGCTCTGATACCACTGTAGGGATTCGCGGCATAGTAAATCAAAATTTTCTACGGATGCGAACAGAGGGAAAGCCAAGATCTAATCTAGGAGATGCAATCAACGAGAGAGATTGGATTAGATCTTCATACCCTTGAAGATTCGCACAGCGGAACGTTCGTCGGAACGTGGGTGATGTAGTCGTACTCGCTTCTCCTCCTTGCGATCCGATCCGATCTAGCACCACAAGTGGCGGTGCCTCCGTGAGATGCACACGTGCAGCACCTCGACGTCTCCTCCTTCCTTGGACCAGCAAGTAGGGTGGAGAGATGGATTGGATCTACAACACGACGGCGTGGTGTATATGGTGGAGAATTTTCTGCAGCAGGGCTTCGCCTACAAACAGTCGGGAGGGAGAGAGGAAGGCAGCAAGGCAACTAGGGTTGGAGGCAAGGTGTAAGGGGGAGGGGGTGCACCAGCCCTCTATTTATAGAGGGGGGGCGGCCAGCCCTTTCCCCTCCTCCAAGCCTTGGGCCGGCGGCCAAGGGAGGGAGGAGTGGGGGGCAAGGACTCTCCCCTCTTCTAGAAACCCTATCTCTAGTTTAAACGATTTTAAACCCTATAGGATCGGCTGGGCCCTATGGGGCCTTGTGCCCCTGGCCCAATGCGGACAGGACACTCCCTCATAGGCCCATGCCCCTTCCCGGAAGGTGGGGCCACGTTGGTCCCCTTCCAGAAGGTTCTAGAAGCTTCCGGTACAATACCGATTAACCCGGAACAATTCCGAACTCCAAAAACTGCATTGCCTTATATGAATCTTATTCTCCGGACCATTCCGGAACCTCTCGTGATATCCCGGATCCCATCCGAGACTCCGAACAAAAATTCATAAACCAATTATCCAATCTATCCTAGCGTCGAGATACGTTAAGTGTGTGACCCTGCGGGTTCGAGAATATGCAGACATGATCTTCTATCAATAATCAACAGCGGGGTCTGGGCACCCATATTGACTCCCACACATTCATCGATGATCATATCGGATGAACCACGCTACCAGGATTCAAACAATCCCATATATATATTCCCTTCGTCTCGAGATATTTTACTTGCCCGAGATTCGATCGTCGGTACCGTCATACCACTTCAATCTCGTTCACAGCAAGTAATTTACTCGTTCCGTAATCCGATATCACTTTGTGATTAACTCCTTAACCACATGCTTGCAAGCGGTGTTGATATCGATTACCGAGCGGGCCCGAAGTATATCTCTCCGACTTGGGAGGGACAAATCGCATCTCGATACATACAACCCAACAGATACTTTTCGATCACCTGAGAGACACCTTTATGATCACCCTCTCATAGGATGACGTTTGTCGTGGTGGCGGCACGGCAGATGCCATGGGTAGGCTAAAGTAAGGGGCCAATGGATGCTAGTGGGATCTGGGGAGGGAAGATGCAACTGTCTCTACAGTCAAGCTGCCAAAGTGATGATCTTTATTTCTCTCTTGGTGGGTTACAAATGCTCCTTGAGCTGTATATAGGGGGACAAGATGAATCTCCCCAGCCTAACGGTACTCAAAGAGTCGATCCCTCCCTCAGGGTCCAAGCCTCCCCTTATAAAGGAGTGCCTTGGGTGCCCTTAGGGCTGACGAGGCAAGCATATTCGTGGAATATGCTTGTCCCAAATTAGTAGTTCGGCGGCCTCCTTTCCCTGTAGCCCTTCTAATGACGGCAAGGCTCCAGTGGCCCCCTCCTGCGTGCCTCGGGCTCCAGGACTGTCACCTCCGTGACCTCCTTCTGCCCCTCTGACAATGTGCATCCTTGTCTCTTGTGCTTGGCTCTGCTCTGATTCCTTCTAGCCTGCAGCTATAGTTTGACCTTAGGCTTCTCCTTCTCCTGCAAGCTTCGTATCACTCGGCCTTACCTTGTGTTACTCGGCTCGTTCTTCACCTGCATCAAGATCACTTGGGTAACCCGGCCGATCCTCTCAGTAACTCGGCCGGGTAACTACTTGATACATAAACGTGGGCTTCTTGCCTCGGTTCATCGGCCGACATATCCATGATTCGGCCGACTTGGACCGTAACTCGGAAACTAGACGGGGATAGTACCTCTGTCTTTCCCCGTCTCTGACCTACCCGAGGTTAACCCCCCGACATTAGTCCCCGAAGCTGGTTTGGCCCTGTCAATAGCTTTGGCCGGGTTATATCAGTTTCATTATATTCTTTAGTCTTGTTTCCGAGTTATGTCCTCGTCCGAGGTTTCCTCGTTCCTTCCCTCGTACGCCATGTCCTACGTGTCATCCCATCATTGTTCTTCTAGTTTTTAGGTCCCTCTACAGTGCTTACTGACAAGCTACAGTGAATTCTGCACCTGCTGCGCCGCCGCTGCGACACCTCGGGTGCTGTTCCCCTTGGGGATTGTAACGACCCCTCTTCGTGTGTGGCCGTTGGTGTGGCTCCGCTCACCGTCGTGCGTTCGTGCTGCACCCACGATCTACACGGATAACTGCCACACCCACGATCCCACTTCCCTGTTCATGGCTTGACTATAAAGAGGGGAACTGCGTTTGCGGGATTCACCTTTCCCCTTATCGCTCGCCTCCGTTCTCCTTCTTCCTTTCGCCGGCGCGTTTTCTTGCAGTTCCGCCGCCGCTCGCCAGCCAGAGCCTCCGCCGGCGGAGATTCCGCCGCACCGTTCTACTTTTCTTGCCCGCGCTCCGCGGCTTTGACTCCGTCGCCGGTGAGTCCTCTCTGGCCGTCTTGCCCTGTTCTTTCCCTAGATTCATCTGCTCCGTTTTCGTGCTCGGGCGACGGTTCCTCCGTTTCTTCGCCATTGTTTTCGCGCAAAGTTCCGACGGGGCCTTGCAGCTCTAAACTCCCCTCCGCCGCCAGTCTTTCCTCCGGCGATCTTTCCGGCGCACATATGTCTAGTTCGTTTAGCGGCGCTCTTGTCGAGGACGACGACGCTGGCTCCGGGCCCGAGCGAGGCTCGTGGCAGGGCTCTTCAGTCACGCGCCGTGAGATTGAATGGCTCATCCGGACTCGAAGGATTCCCGCCGAGGTTTCTTGCCGTTTACCCGGCAGCGAATCCTCTCCAGACATCAGAGAGGGCGAGTATGTGGTTTTCATGTCTCACTTCGCCCGCGGCTTCGGTCTCCCTCTTAGCGATTTCGCTAGAGAATTCCTCGATTACTTCGGCCTTCAGCCGCATCATCTTCCTGCGAACGCCATAGCTTCTCTTTCTGCTTTCATCTCCGCTTCGGAGGGTTACTTCGGCCTGTGGCCGTCAGTACATGTCTGGTCGAAGTTCTTCCAGATCCGCTCAAACGTTGTCCCTGACAAATCTCTGCACCCTTCCGAGAAGTTGCTCACCCAATGTGGGGCGGCGTCTATAACACCTCGGAGGAAATCCGTGTTCCCTCGTGTCACTGGGTTGGAGTCGTGCAAGAAGTGGCACAAATCATTCTTCTACGTCAAGAACAGAGGGGCGGAAGACAAGATTCGGCTCCCTCCATTCTCAATTGGCCCACCTTCTAAAGTGAACTGGCTCTATAATCCGAGGAAAACTCACGCCTTGGCCGAGGCCTTCGAGATTCGTCTTAAAGAGTTGATCCGGGCCGGGTTATGCGGCGAAGACCTGATGGAAACTTTCATTAGTAGCCGGATCTGCCCCTTCCAGCAGCGGACCCACAAGCTGTGCTACATGAGTGGTCCCCTTGACCCTAACCGAGTCTCGACCGTGGAGCTGGATAACTACCTTATTTATAAGCGCGTCCGAGCTATCTTCAAGACTGAGATGCCTGAGGATTGGTCTTGGGGATTAAAACCATTCACTCGCGATCGTCCGCCTCCCGAGGTAAGCTTAATCAGCATTGCTCTGTTATTCCACTGTCTTTAGAAACTGGTTTATCTAATTCTCTTTCTCCTCGTCTTGCAGAGGTTCGCAGAGCAGAAAAACGAGGACGCCGAAGTTCTGCAGCTCCCTTGGCCTGCGGACAGGAGTACCCCGGATACTGGTGAGCCGGACTCCGAGGAGTTCGTCCCTAAGTCAGATCCTGCTCCGGCTTGAGCTCGCGGCAAAACTTCAGCGCATGAGGAGGAAGGTGATTCGGACGAGGTCCAAATTCTTGAGGTAGTTGCCACCACGCCTATTTCTTATGCATTTCCGGCTTCTACTTTCCCAGCTAATCCGGCCGGTCAGGTCCACGACGCCGAGCCTATTGCTTCCCGGCCTCCCGTTACCTCGGGGAAACGCGGGGCTCCTGCTAGTGCCTCGGAGGCGGTTCCTAAGAAGCGAATGAAGAAATCCGCTCCGAACCCTCCCAGGCGCAAGACTATGCCTGGGGTCACCGGGTAAGTTCTTTTGCCTATATTTCTTGTTTCTCTCTTTCTGTTTCTCATACTGACGAATCTTATTTCTTATTTTTGCAGTTCTCCTCTTTCTGTTAAACCCGGTGGTCCTAGTATGACTAGCCGTCCGATTCGGCCGCCATCTCCTCCTCTCGCTGATGATACCAGGATTCCTAGTCCTATTCGTCCTGCTTCTCCTCCAGCTCCGAATACGTCGCCTGTTTGTCGCGATGTCCCTGAGACCGCTTCCATTGACCTGGATTCGAACCGGCCCTCCGAAGTTTTCGTCGAGCCCGCCGCCCCTTCTATGGGCCCCAGCGCTGCTACTGAGCCTCCATCTACTCCGGCAGTTTCTACGGCCATCCCGACCTCGGCCGAAAAGGTCGTTATCCCGGCGCCCTCTGCGACCTTATCCTCCGCTGCTCCTAAGGACTCCGTCCCTACTTCCGAGGCGCCACTTCCTGCTGATGCCTCTTCTAAGGCGAAAAAATATATTGCCGTCAAGACTTCTTCTTCTCGGAAAGGTCTTGCCGGCTCTTCTCAGCCGAGTATTGCTGACGTGCTGCGTAAGGGAGCTGCGCCTACAAAAGTCCCCGTTACCTCGGCCGCCGGCAGCCAGCTTGCTCTTCATAGGAGCCCTGCGACTGCCGTGGTCGGACCGCCTGCCCGGGGTAAAGTTTTAACTCGGACAGCTAGTGGGAACAGCCTTGGAGCGCTGGTTGAGTACGCCAATAACTGGAATGCTGCTGATCAGTTTGAGGGTAATCCAACAAACCAGCCGTTTCAGCTTTCTGACATCAGCGGCCGTTTTGACCATGCTGCCCAGTTCATCATTGATACCAACAAGATGAATGAGGTAATTATTTTTTCTCTGAGTCTTAAATTATTCTTCAGATGTTACCATATGCTCTAGTCCCCGAAACTTGCAAGGAAATAACTTGTTGTATACTTGGAAGTTTGACTTAAATTTATTTCTAAGGTTCGTTAATCCGGCCATTTAGATCCGAGTTTAGTTGTGTTTTATTCGGACCTATTTTAGCTTTGAATATCCAGCCATCTAGATCCGAGTTAAGTCCTGCTTGACTCGGATCTAATTTAGCTTTGAATATCCAGCCACCTAGAGCCGAATTAAGCTTTGCTTGATTCGGATCTAATTTAGCTTTGAATATCCGGCCACCTAGATCCGAGTTAAGTTCTGCTTGACTCGGATCTGGTTTAGCTTTGAATATCCAGGAGCTAAGTTAAGTTCTGCTTGACTCGGATCTGGTTTAGCTTTGAATATCCAGCCACCTAGAGCCGAATTAAGCTTTGCTTGATTCGGATCTAATTTAGCTTTGAATATCCAGCCACCTAGATCTGAGTTAAGTTCTGCTTGACTCGGATCTGGTTTAGCTTTTACTCGTTGATTTATCATTTTGCCTCATTACTCAGGTTGCACATGACCGGCGAACTGCCGAGTTCCAGAGGTTGCTTTTTTCGCACCGCAAGCTGGAAGAGAAGTACGTGAAGGTTCTGCCCGTGGCAAAGAAGGCTGGTATGTCGATAGTTCCTTTTCCTTATTCCCAACTTTCTCATGTATTCGTCCACGGAATGCCGGCTTACTTCTTGTTGAATAGGTAATATTAATAACCTCAATATTCGCCTTGAAAAGAAGATCAAGAACCTGGAAGGTTAGTTTCTTTTCTATTTTACTCCTTCTCCTTCTTAATATATATGCTAAGGTTCCTTATTGCGTTTGGCTGTGGTGAAGCCGAGTTGCAAGACTTCGCAGTGTCACATCAAGATTGCCTGCACATGCCTGACGTGATGCTGCATTTTTTAGAACAAAACGCAGTTCATTCAGCGCAACTTCAAGAAAAAGATGATGAGATAGCTCGCCTGTGATCCGAGGTGGATACCCTCAAGCTCTCTCAGAAATCCGAACTAGAAAAGGTCGACCAAGAATTTTCCGAGGAAAATAATCGGCTGACTTTGGATTTGCAGAAGAATAAAGAACTTCTTGAAGCTGCCGAACTTAGAACCCGGGGTTTGAGCGAGGAAATTGCTCGTTTTGAGACGAGTAAGGCTGATTGGGCCAAAGATCTTCAGAGAATGATGAGATATATTCATCGTAAGCTACTTGGCATGGCCGAATTATATTTTTCTTTTTTTGTCCCTGCTATGCTTTGACACGTTCATGCTTTGCGCAGATCATTTCCCCGAGGCCAAGCCCGTGAGTTCTAAAGCGGTTCTTGCAGCTCGCGCGCGCCGAGGTGAACCTGTTACCGTTGATTCAGAATATTCAATGGAGGATTACTTGGTTGCCGTTGGTGCCGCAGTTGGCCCGATGAAAATTATGGGCCGGGACTTGGTGCAGGCCGCTATTCGAGCTTACCACGTACTCTGGCCGAATACTTCGGGGACTCCTGATATCAACAAAGTCAAGTTATTGGTGACAAGGCTAATGGCATCTGAGAGGCAGTTGAGTCTTTGGAGAGAATCCGCTGGGCGTGCTGGTGCCGACATGGCCCTTACTGTAATCATGTCATGGTATGAAGACATCTCTCTTGACATCCCAAGAAATTTGCGCACTGGCTCCCACTGGGTTGAAGATCCCACTTTTGTTGCTCTTCGGCAAGCTCGGGCGTTCCAACTCGTCGAGTACGCCGACGTGCACACTTAGAATGAAGGGCCGAGTTTTCTCCCAGACCCGGATCAAGAGGTTGTGGCTGAGGGTTTCTCGGATGATGATTCAGCTGAGCAGGGGGGAGGTGAAAATGATTCGGCCGCATCTGATAGCTCTAGCTCAAGCTCGGACAGCAACGGCGATGCGCGGTCCTCTTCCAAAGGTACCGGGCATTCGACCGCACGGACTGATGCTCCCGAACAACCCCGGACCTCCGAAGTTGCACCTGGGTCGGCGGAGGGCGAGGCGACCTCAGTCGAGGTTCCTCCTACCTCGGGGTGCCCCGCACCTGAGCAAGTAACTGCCTCTCCAACGAACAACGCCTAAGTTATTTCCGATCCCTGGTATGCCGGGCGTATGATGTAGGCGCAAACTTTGTCACCTCTCTGTATGATTTGAATTCCTTTTGCCATGTACTGTTGTGACATTTGGTTAAGTGGATGCTCATCCGAATTCTTGCTTCGCTGGCCCTTAATTTCTTGACCTTCTAGGGCTTAACTTTGCCGTTATTTTTTATGATCTTATCAGGCATGAGCGCTGAATACCTATGATATTGATCTGTTCTGAACATGAGTTAACTACTTCGTTGTGGAAGTATGTAGCAATCGCTGGATCGTTGTTTATTGTCCGAAACTTCCATATGTAAATCAAATTTCGGAGGTAGTATAAAACTGAGTGCGTTCAGCATAAGTTTGAGGTAGCATACGGTAGTCCCCGAGTCGCTGCTTTAGATGCCGAGGTTTAGGTATCAATACGAAATTGATATATCATATGATAGTCCCCGAGTCACTGCTCTGGGCGCCGAGGTTTATATTCGTAACATGAAAGAAATACAACATATGGCAGTCCCCGAGTCACTGCTCTGGGCGCCAAGGTTCAAGCACATAACGCGAAAGAAATTAATATAACATATGGCAGTCCCCGAGTCATTGCTCTGGGTGCCGAGGTCCAAACACATAACACGAAATAATATAACATATGGCAGTCCCCGAGTAACTGCTCTGGGTGCCGAGGTTCGAATACATAATATGAAATAAATATAACCTAAGGCAGTCCCCGAGTCACTGCTCTGGGAGCCGAGGTTCAAATACATCATTGGATTTTGACTTTAAGATATAATGCTACGAGTAGAATGGCCGAAGTAAAGCCACATTCCAGGGGCGCTTCGTTTCTTCACCAGTTTTGTCTGCCTTGTTCTCTCCAGGGGACTGAGCGTTGATTAGATAATATGCATCGTTGTGCAATGCTTTGCTCACAATAAATGGTCCTTCCCATGGGGGTGACAATTTATGCATGCCGGCCGTGCGTTGCACTAGTCGGAGGACCAAATCTCCTTCTTTGAATACTCTTGGATTCACTTTCTTGCTGTGATACCGCCGCAAGTTCTATTGATAAATAGCCGATCGTGATAATGTCAACTCTCTGGCTTCTTCCAACAGGTCTACGGCATCTTGCCGAGCTATCTCATTTGTCTCTGAGGTTGTGTACTGAGCAACTCTTGGCGAGTCATATATTATGTCGGCTGGGAGTACGGCCTCTGCCCCGTACACCAGAAAGAATGGAGTGTAACCTGTTGATCTATTTGGAGTAGTCCGAAGGCTCCATAACACGGCTGGGATTTCTTCGATCCAACACCCTGCCGACCTTTGCAAAGGTTCAACAAGTCGTGGTTTTATTCCTGATAGCACCAGTCCATTAGACCTTTCCAATTGTCCATTGGATGCTGGGTGAGCCACGGAGGCAATATCTAGTCTTATGTGCTTCTCTCGGCAAAATCTAGCGAAAGCTCCTTCTGCAAAGTTTGTGCCATTATCCGTAATAATACTATGCGGGTACCCGTATCTCAAGATGATATCCTTGAGAAATTTCACTGCGCTGTGCCCATCACACTTTTTAATCGGTTTTACTTCAATCCATTTTGTGAACTTGTCTACCATAACCAATATGTGGGTCATTCCTCCTCGCGCCGGCTTGAATGGTCCCACCATATCTAAACCCCATACAGAAAATGGCCAAGTGATGGGTATTGTTTTTAACTCGGCCGACGGCATATGTATTCTGGTAGCGTATCTCTGACATCCATTGCATTTCTTAACTAATTCTTTTGCCTCTTTTAACGCCGTTGGCCAGTAAAATCCATGCCTAAATGCCTTGGCTACTAAAGCGCGAGATGAGGCATGGTGCCCACATTCTCCTTGGTGTATGTCTAGAAGGATTTCCTGACCTTCTGCGGAACTCACGCACTTCTGCAATACGTTGTGACGCTTCTCTTATATAACTCATTGTTTATGATTGTATAGGCTTTTGCTCTTCTTATGGTTTGTCTAGCTAATACCTCATTACTCGGCAACGTCGCGTCTTTTAGGTAAGAAAGTATGGGTTGCGCCCATATCGGTGCTACTTTTTCTGATGTGATCTCACTGTCTATCTCCATGTCCTCTGCCGACGTATATACCTCGGCTCTTTCCATGACTGTGATTACCTCGGCTGTCCTCCTCTTTAGGGGTCCCGAATCATTCTGCGGATCTACCTCCATTGGCGTGTGATCTTCCGCAGAACTTGCTGGGATAAAGATTGATTCGGATTCTGGTGATGGGATTATCGATGGTTTCCTGAGGTGCTCCAAGGCAATACCTGGTGGAATTGACTGCCGGGTTGACCCTAATTTCGACAATGTGTCGGCAGCGTCATTTTCTTCTCGTGGTATGTGGTGGAATTCACATCCTTCAAAGTATCCACTGATTTTTTGCACATGGAATCTGTATAAAGCCATATTAGCATCTAATGCGTCCCAACTGCCCGATACTTGCTGTACTACTAGATCCGAGTCACCGTAGCATAGGATTCGGCGTATACCAATTTCTTTTGCCACTTTTAATCCATGGACTAGCGCTTCATATTCAGCTACATTGTTGGACGCAGCAAAATGTATTTGCAGTACATATTTCAATTGATCTTTTTTAGGCGAGGTTAGCACTATTCCTGCTCCCAAACCATTCCTTAGTTTGGAGCCATCAAAATGCATTGTCCAGTAATTTGGATCTGGCAATGGTGGCTCATACTGCACCTCGGCCCAGTCTACGAGAAAGTCGGCGACAGCCTGATATTTGATTGCATCTCTTCTATCAAATTGTGGAGCATACGGTGATAACTCGATCGCCCATTTTGCTATTCGGCCACTTGCATCTTTGTTGTTCAATATGTCGGCTATGGGTGCCTCACAGATTACTTTGATGGGGTGCTCTTCAAAGTAATGCTTAAGCTTTTTTGCCGACATATATACTCCATAAGCCATCTTCTGATAGTGCGGATAATTCTGCTTTGAAGTGGATAATACTTCACTTAGATAATACACCGGCCTCTGAATTGACTTACCATCTTCAAGTCGTTCCACTACGACCACAGTACTAACTAATCGATTGGTAGCCGCCACATAGAGTAGCATAGGTTTTCGATAATGGAGAAGCTAAAATGGGTGCCGTAACTAGCATCTTTTTCAACTCATGAAATGCAAGGTCCGCCTGCGGAGTCCAGCTGAATTTGTCCGACTTTCTCATCAGCTGATAGAGTGGCAGTGCCTTTTCTCCTAGCCGACATACAAATCGACTAAGCGAGGCTAGGTAGCCCGTGAATTTTTGTACATCGTTCAAACATCTCGGCAATTCCATTCTTTCTACTGCTCTTATCTTTGTTGGATTAGCCTCGATACCTCGGCTGGACACAAGGAAACCGAGTAGTTTTCCTGTCGGCACGCCAAATGTGCATTTCTCTAGATTAAGCTTCATTCGGAACCTTCTCAGGTTCGCGAAAGTTTGCCGTATATCTTCTAGCAAGGTTTTGCTCTCCTTAGTTTTGATGACTACGTCATCCACATACACTTGTACATTTTTCCCTATCTGATCATGTAAGCATTTTTGCATACATCTTTGATATGTTGCTCCTGCATTTCGCAGGCCGAATGGCATTGTGCGATAACAATAAGCCCCGTACGGGGTAATAAATGCAGTCTTTATTTGATCGGCCGGATTTAACGGTATTTGGTGGAAACCAGAATACGCGTCTACAAATGATAACAGCTCACAGCCAGCGGTTGAGTCAATGACTTGGTCTATTCTAGGCAATGGAAAAGGATCTTTCGGACACGCCTTGTTCAGGTTGGTGTAGTCGATACACATTCGCCACACAATGGCTACATTGGGGTCATCTTTTTTCTTTTCTACTAGCACCGGATTTGATAACCAATCCGGATATAGCACCTCCATGATGAACCCGGCCGCGAGGAGCCGAGCTATTTCATCCCCTATTACTTTTCTCCTGTCTTCGGCGAAGCGGCGGAGAGGTTGCTTCACCGGCCTTGCTCCTGGCCTGACGTTTAAAGAGTGCTCAGCCAACTCCCTCGGAACACCTTGCAGATCTTGAGTTGACCATGCAAATATGTCCCGATTCTCACGGAGGAAGTTGGTGAGCTCGCCTTCCTATTTAGCGTCAAGGCCCGCACCAATTGTAACAGTGCGCTCTGGGAATTGCTCATCAATCTGAAATTTCTTCGTCTCTTTAGTTGGCTGAAAAGAAACACTGCCATGAGGGTTGGACAGTGCCGGCATGTTCAACTGTGCTGACTGAGCGAGAGCTGCTACCTCCTGAATCCTTTTCTTTTCTCTTGCTATAACCAATGACTCGGCCAAATTTGACCCGGCTGAAGCACACTCCATTGACTTCTTGTAATCCCCTGCAACTGTTATCACCCCTTGTGGTCCGGGTAACTTCATCTTTAGATAACTTATATGACAGCTGCTCATGAATTTGGCCAGTGCGGGCCGTCCGAGTAGAGCATGATAACAACTTTCCAGATCCACCACTTCAAATTCTAAGTTTTCTGCTCTGCAGTTATCTCTTGTACCGAATAACACGTCCACTCGGACTTTACCGATGGGCTCACATGAAAGCCCTGGCACTATCCCATGGAAAGTTGTCCTCGTGGACTGCAGCATATTCTGCGATATTCCGAGTTTATGCATGGTATCTTTGTACATGATGTTGATACTGCTCCCATTGTCGATGAGTACTTTTGAAAACTTTACATTGATGCTTGGTCAACAAATGTCGGATCCAACACAAGTGCATATGATCCTGGACTCGGCATTATTCTGGGGTGGTCTTTCATGCTCCAGGTCACCTCTTGATCAGACCATGGCTGGTATCTTGGTACTGCCGGCACAACTGCATTCACTTCCATATGCCGGCGCTGCACACTTTGCTTGTCCTGCTGTTCTGTTGTGAACACACAATAAGACTGGTGATGTTCCCTGTAATCATTACGTCCGGTATTTGCCGGATTCATCCTTCCGTCCTGGCCCTGGTTCATTACTTGATGTACTGCATCCCTCCGATCCGAGTTATCGTATCTAGGGGGAGGGGGCGGTAGCATCAATTGCTGTGTATTTGCTCCAGTTAATTGCGGCTGATGCTGCTGTTGCACCTGATGGGGAGCCTGAACTTCTGCTGGGTTCCCCATCGCATTTTTCATCCAGGCACATTGGCGGGTTGTATGATTGGCTGGTCTGGATGGGTTTGATGTGTGAAATTTGCACGGCTGATCTAACATGGATTCGAACGTATACTTTGGCCTCTCTTGCCATTGCTTCTTTTGCTCTGGGGTCCATTGCCTTTTTCCCTCATTTCTTGATGTCCACAGTTGAGGTCCATTTTTCTGTCGTTGAGTTGCTCCGTGACTCGGCTGATCTTGTGCTACTGCCGCCACCTGGGCCGAATTATATCTATAATCCGGCCTCTCCTCTCTTCTTCTTCCTCTGAAATCACGCCTAGATGACCCGGCCAATTCTCTCGCGTACTGGTCCTGTTGCTCACGATGATCTGCCGACATTAATTCCGGTTGGGTTGGGTCACCCAATGCATAGGAGTCTGCTATTCTGATAGTTTCTGCCAGTGTGGTTGGCATATCTCTTTGCAGGCGTTGCCACAAAACGCTGGCATAATGGCAGCCTTGCGCGAACCAAGCGATTGCTTGCGATTCGATAACTCCCTCACATGAGTTTCTCAGGTTGCACCATCGAGTTAAAAACTCTCTATCCGTTTCATTCGGCCTCTGTTTGCACATGGCCAGCTGTTGTGGTCTATTCGGTCTCTTGTATGTGCTGGTAAAGTTGCTGACGAACATTTCTTCGAAATCTAACCAGCAGTTGATACTGCCAGCTGGTTGATTATTCAACCATACCCTGGCTGGTCCTTCCAACATCTGTGGGACATACCGCACTGCCCACCTTAGGTTGCCACCCGCTATCTTCACAGCGGTGGCATAATCAATCAACCAGTCTTGTGGCTTGGTACTTCCATTGTACGTTTTTGTGCCTCTTGCTAACTGAAAATTCGGCACTGGTGGTTCGCCCATGATCCGTGGTCCAAAACATGTCGGACCTGGTGGACCTTGCTCTTCCAACAACTCGGACCGGTATAGCCGATCCAACTTTACTCTCGCATCACTTGCTGGCAAATCTCTGTACAGGATTCTATCCTGTATCCCATAGTGATTGTTTCCACCCTGGTTTGCGTATTCCACCTCGGAATATCCATCATTGTACCTTTCATTCATCTGATTGTGGCGAGCTGGCCTCACTTCTCTTTCCTGCCGAAGCTCATGTCTTGGTTGCGGGTTGGGCGGTACTTCTCTCCTTACTTCGGCCGGGGTCTGGTTTTCATGATTATCTCTTGCGGGTTCTCTCCTGCCGAGATCCCCATTGCCTCGGCCCCCGCCGTCCTTTTCCATGCGGCCGTGGTTTCTCTCCCCACTGTTACCTCGGCTTGCATTGCCTCTGTTCTCATTTGCCTTTCCAGCTATTGCCGGGTCATATGGAACAATTTGCTTGTTCCTCTTCCCTGAGGTTACTGCTTTCTCTTTTCGAGCATTGTTTCCGGGTGAAGATGTCGCTGACGCGGATAAAGCAGGTGCTGCCCCTGCCGAATGTACCATCCGTGAAGCCCCTAGTCTTGCCGGGTTAGTTCGGAGTATTTCCTCATTTTGCTGATTTGCGATGCGCACCAGCTCATTCACTCTTTCTTGTTGTTTCTGCCGAGCTTCCCCGGTTAACCCCTCTAATTCCAATGCTGCGGCATTTGCCGCTCTCAGGTTTTTCGCCGGGGTACTGTACCTCGGCAAACCCAAATCACCTGATTCTGCTCTGTGAGCTTCATGCTCTCTTTTAATGTCATTCATGAGGTTCTTCCCTCTTAATCTCAGTTCGTCCACCCGCTCGGGTGCGATATCAAGCTTATTAGCTTTTGCATATTCTCTTAGGGTCCTGTTCAAGGATTCCCGCAGGGCTGATACTTTTTTGGCTTCTACCAGCACCTTTTGCCTGGTCTCTTCTAACTCTGCCTGAGCATTTGCCGGATCAAGTATCGGCGCTACAGGTGTGGTTAAGTTTTCTATAGTCGCCTGAAGAATGTTCTCTGGTCTTTCCAGAGGTGGCCCTCTCACTCTTGGTGCCTTTGGGGTGGTGTCATGTAGCTCGGTTGGGTTTGTCACTGACGGAATTACCTCAGTGGTTTGCAGTGTGGTCTGCTTGGGTGCGCCTTGTGCGCCTGCGGCGGGTTCTCTGCTTGACCCGGCTACTGCTGCTCCCGCTTGAGCTCCTGCTGCGACCATCACCTCGACGCTGCCTGCATGATGCTCTCCTGATGGACGGCTCGCCGCGCTTCGAGGTGGCTCTCCTGCAACAATGACCTGGTGAGGATAAATGCCGGTGATGTCGACGCCGACGTAGACTCTGTGCTCGCCCAGGCCGATGAAGACCCCATTGCGCGGGGGAGTTTCCCCCCTGAAGCTTCCTGCATTGTCTCTGACATAGTCGCAGAGACCAAGTCTCTGGACCAAGCCAGAAACAACGCGCTCGCCGGTGTTGATGAAGTTTCCCGTCCGGATCACAACTCCAGCTAGCACCGCTGCTGGCCCCACGGTGGGTGCCAACTGTCGTGGTGGCGGCACGGCAGATGCCATGGGTAGGCTAAAGTATGGGGCCAATGGATGCTAGTGGGATCTGGGGAGGGAAGATGCAACTGTCTCTACACTCAAGCTGCCAAAGTGATGATCTTTATTTCTCTCTTGGTGGGTTACAAATGCTCCTTGAGCTGTATACAGGGGGACAAGATGAATCTCCCCAGCCTAACGGTACCCAAAGAGTCGATCCCTCCCTCAGGGTCCAAGCCTCCCCTTATAAAGGAGTGCCTTGGGTGCCCTTAGGGCTGACGAGGCAAGCATATTCGTGGAATATGCTTGTCCCAAATTAGTAGTTCGGCGGCCTCCTTTCCCTGTCGCCCTTCTAATGACGGCAAGGCTCTAGTGGCCCCCTCCTGCGTGCCTCGGGCTCCAGGACTGTCACCTCCGTGACCTCCTTCTGCCCCTCTGACGATGTGCATCCTTGTCTCTTGTGCTTGGCTCTGCTCTGATTCCTTCTAGCCTGCAGCTATAGTTTGACCTTGGGCTTCTCCTTCTCCTGCAAGCTTCGTATCACTCGGCCTTACCTTGTGTTACTCGGCTCATTCTTCACCTGCATCAAGATCACTTGGGTAACCCGGCCGATCCTCTCAGTAACTCGGCCGGGTAACTACTTGATACATATACGTGGGCTTCTTGCCTCGGTTCATCGGCCGACATATCCATGATTCGGCCGACTTGGACCGTAACTCGGAAACTAGACGGGGATAGTACCTCTGTCTTTCCCCGTCTCTGACCTACCCGAGGTTAACCCCCCGACAACGTTTGATGACCTCAAAGCTTTCTTCCGATACCAGGGAGTTGTATTATCTCATGGTCTAAGGAATACAATATTTGACATAGGAAAAGCTTCGCAAATACGAACACGATGACACGATCTAATTGCTTTGCTTAGTTTGGGTCTGTCCATCATATCATTCTCCAATGTTATGATCTCATTATCAATTGACAACTCATGTCTATGGTTAGGAAACCTTAACCATCATTGATCAATGAGCTAGTCCATAGAGGCGTACTAGGGACACGGTGTTGTTCACAAACCACACAAGTATTAAAGTTTCCGCTTAATACAATTCTAGCATGGAATATAAACTTTATCATGAACAATAATTATAATAATAACATCTTTATTATTGCCTCTAGGGCATAATTCCAACAGAACTGGGACATCTTCCTCTTCAGAGTACTCATCACTATCAGCAACATCATCATTGTCCTCATCATCAACGTTACCCTGAGCAGAGGGACCACTGGGACCATTGGGAGCAAACTGACCGGGGAAGTAGCCATAGAACATAGCATCATCAAGAGGCGGTATCTCATAGTTGACATAGGGGCAGGGGCCATATCAGGACCATCTGGAGGAGGAGTGACATTCTGGGTCGCAAGAAACTCATTGTGGCGGCGCCTAGTCTCCTGGCTCATCTCCAAAGCCTTGTGACTCACATCATAGGTAGAACGGCACATCTAGAAGAGCCTCTTGAAAAACTTGGCAGCACCACTCTTAGCCCTTGGGTGAGAGGAGGACTCACCAACAGGACGACAAGAACCAACCCGAGTAGAAAAAGATGGCCGAGGATCATGAGCAGCTTTGGTGCGGTGCTCAGGAGGCCGCATCCCAGGAACATCAGGAGTGTGGGCACGGAGACAAAGATTAAGCATTTCTTGTTCCTCTCGCTCGCCCACCATCACACCAGGCCGCACCATCCGATTGAGTAGCTTCTGAACATACACCCAGAAAGTGGGAGTCATCCTGTCCAAAGCAGCCTGCCACAGCTCACAGTACACAAAGTCACATCCATCAATCTTCCTCAGCCGATCAGGGTGACAGTAGTAACACGTTGGAAAAATACCCACGACAGTTAGTGGAATCTCCAACACGGGGAACAAGGGACTAACGGAAGATACTGGACAAGGTATGATAGTAGTAATACATGTCAGTCATGCACGGAGGACTCCACTGAGAATCACTGGGATAGCAGAAAGCAAGAGTCTCAGCAGGCTTGACCTTCTCACCGTGAATACAAAAGCCTCCTCCTCTACCGGTGTAGCCCATGACATCGACCAAATCAGCATAAGTAGCCTGAAAACGCCGCGTGCCAGTCATCCAAGTCATAGTGCGATTCGCATCATCATGAAAATAGACTGTGCAAAAGAACTAACAAATAAAGTCAGGGAAGTAGTCCTCCTTGAGACAGACGAGGTCGAACAGATCCATTTTCCTCAAAGCTTCATCAACATAGAAGTAATCAGAGGCTACATACATATTGAACCACTCCATATTGAGAGCTTGAATGTGGCCACAAGGAGTTACCCGGAACTGAGTGTAAATGTGATCCCACATCATAGCCTAAGTCACAGTCCAAAATATCTTGCCAGATCCTTTATAGGTGTGTTGCTTGAAGCGATAGGGATTCTGCTTGCGGAGAGCCCGGTACTGACCAATCTCCATACCCTTCAGATTTTGACAAGGCACATCCTCAGCCTTGGCCTGAGAAGCTTGTTGCTTACCCCTGTTAGCCTTGAGTTTGATGCGCCCAGAGTGAGCGCTACCCTCGGGCTCATGATGCACAGACTGAGTGTTGCGACGAAACCGCTTAATCCTGTTAGCTACCTCGGGCACATACTCACTATCAGGCACATACTCATCACCAGCAGAATCAGCATCTTCACCTGTGAAAAAGAGAGAGAGAGAGGTTGGGGAGCAGAGAGGTAAGTACACATACCAAAGGGAAAGATGGCAGAAAAAACTTGGATTTGGGCAAGTGCATGGTAAAAGAGAAGACATTGCAGAGAGGTCCGGTGCCAGGGCCAGAAAAACCGGTTCCAGAATCGGATGGTCTGGTGCCAGGGTCAGTTGAAACGAATCCAAAACCGGACGGTCCGGTGTCAAGAGCCGGAAAAACGGACGGTCCGGTGCTACAGCCAGATCAACCGGATGGCAAACCGAGATCCACGAAGGCCAACTATGCAATGTAAAAAATCTTACCAATGACTCAAGTACTTGTGAAAATACAGTTCTAAGTAGAGCGGGTAGGACATGGAGGAACGAGGGTGGAAAACAATAACAAGGTGGACCCCTAACTTGTCAAATCCAACAAAATGTATAGCAAACATATGGATTTGAGAAGGACAAGAGGAGAGGGAGCAAAGGGAGTACCCGAGGACATGGCTTCCCGTGAAGGAAAGCACCAAAGAGCCCTTGAGGAAGAATAACACCAAAAAGCTCCCGAACCACCGCGAGATGAAGAAATTCCTTTGGTGAAAAGCCTCTAAAAGTACTTCCTCACGAAATGGTGGCCCGATCTATGGATCCTAGGGGTGGAATCACCCTACGAGAGGAGGGGAGGGTGGGGAGGGGCGACAATGGAGGAGGAAGGGTCGGGGGAAGTGAAGGGAACTGTGGGAGGGAGGGGGACCAGGGAGAAGAGGGAGAAAAGAGAAAAAAACAGATCTGAACCTCGGTTTTAAGTCTGGTTTAACCGAGATCCAAACCGGATGGTCCGGTCCACTGGTCGGAAAACGGGAACCCAACCGGAAAGCGGTACTGACACGAGCTTCGGATAGACTCGGTTTAGTATAACCAGATTTTCCGGTTCAAGTCCGGTTTTCCGATGCTGGCACCAGGCGGTCCGGTCTGGGATCCAGTTCAACCGGGCCAAAAACCGAACAACAGAAAAGGCACCGAAATTTTTTCAAAAAGAATTCGAGGATGGCATGTGCATGTAGAGGAACATAGTAGACTCCAAAAGGGTAGAGGAAGAAGGTGATCTAGGCATGCCTATTGGAAAGAACCAATTTCAACCTCACAAATAGCAACAATAGGCATGATTTGAGGATATCAAGAGCTAGAGGGAAGATCAAACTCAGAGAGCCTCAAGATGGAAACCATTGAGATGCAAAGGAGGCTAGGAGATTGCGGGGGATTTATCACCCTATGTTTAAGCACATGTGTCATGGAGCTTCAAAGATAGATGCTTGGACTCATCATGACACGAAATCAATTTATGTTGCACACATAGGTATGCATCAAACCAAGACATGGTAAGATGGCTATCCCTACATGTGCTGCACAACTAGGCTACATAGCATGTTAAGAGCAAGAATATAGTGCAAGAAGCAAATCAATCCAAGTTTTGGGGATCTAGGATACTGAGTTCTCGCCTCAACATGACAAACAGGGCTTCATCCAAAGGCTTCGTGAAGATATCGGCCAATTGGAACATCGTACCCACATGAGTGAGATTGATATCACCATTTGCGACATGGTCACGTAGGAAGTGGTGGCGAATGTCAATATGTTTGGTGCGGCAATGTTGGACGGGGTTATTGGCGATCTTTATTGCGCTTTCATTGTCACATAGAAGAGGCACCGTACCAAGAGACACACCATAGTCTTTTAAGGTTTGCCTCATCCATAACAATTGAGCACAACAAGATGCCGCGGATATGTATTCGGCTTCGGCGGTGGATAGGGCTGTGGAGTTTTGTTTCTTGGAAGACCAACTCACCAACGACCGGCCAATAAATTGGCAAGCCCTGGAGGTTGATTTCTGGTCAACCTTATCACCTTCCCAATCGGCATCCGAGTAGCCAACAAGCTCAAAGGTTGACCCCTTTGGATACCAAAGCCCGAGAGTAGGAGTGAGAACAAGGTACCTAAAAATCCGTTTGACCTCCATCAAGTGGCACTCCTTGGGAGCGGATTGAAAACGAGCACACATTCCAACACTTAACATGATATCCGGCCTAGAAGCACAAAGGTAGAGGAAGGAACCAATCATAGAACGATATACATTTTGATCCACGTCCTTCTCACCAACTCCAAGGCCCACTACAAGGAATCTAGCTATATATGACCCTCCATTTTTGTCACAAAATCGTCATAGTAGTCTGTTTATGACGATTCTATGACGATTTTGAGATCGTCGAAAGCTGGGCGTCGCAAATGAACTATAACGACATTTTCGTAACATCGTCATAACCGTCTATGACGATATTGGATCGTCATAATGTCTATGACGATCCAATATCGTCACGGGCCATCTAGCCTGGCCACGTCAGATCCTACATGGCTAATCCTACATGGCATGAATTCAGCCTGGTCCATTTTGGTCACCTAGATGGGCCGAGCCCAACAATTCGGCATTTTTCCTTTACCTATCTTTTGGGCCTTTTCCTTTTCACATCCTTCTTTTGGGCCTTTTCCTTTTGACGATCCATTTTAGTTTTGGCTCATGGCCTCTTGACAGTCCACAATTTCAGCCTTTTGTTTATTATATATATACTGCTCATTTTAGGTTTCATTTGGGCCGTGGCCTTTTATTCCAGTACACATTATGTTGGACTATGGGCTTTCAATGCAGTACATACGACATTGGGTTGTGGAAATTTTACAATACATTAAATGTTCACATCCTCTTCATGTCCAGTTTTAAACAACTCACACCCGAAACATAGGTAAATATACAAATCAAACATCAGTTGAAACAAGTACCAAATGGGTAAATATATACATCAGCAGAACTTTCAATTCACAAAAATTATATCATTATGAGCAACAAAGTTAAGACAGCCAGCATCTAGGTGAAAAAAATCAAGTACAAGATAAGTTCACTGCAAGCAAGGCCATCTCGCAACCACTACCAATAGATGTACCATCTCATAGCAAGTACACAGCCATATTGCTAATCTTGGTATGAAGAACATGATCACAGATGATCCTTTATCTAATTGAAATCTGCAAAACAAAGGAGAATAGGTTAAGCACCAGGACTGAATGAGGACAATAAGAAGCAGTTTAACATTTAATGAATCTCTAGAGAACTGTTGGAAAAATATTCATGCAAATTTCCAAGTACGTTTAGAACTAAAACTGGTTTACCAAATAAATTTCAAAGAGACAAACTGATTAAAGTCATGTACTAGCTCACAACAATCACCCAGGTTTGAAAATCAACATCATAATTTACTTGTCAGTCAAACATGTGCACACGTAATAGGATATGTAACAACTACTACTTTCACATCACCAATCAAGCACACGAAAGCAGCAAAACAAGAGACAAGTGATTTTATTCTCGCTGCAAGTTGATAAGCTGAAGAATCATACGAAACAACAAGAGAAGATCCTGCATCCGCCCCGCCATCTCGCTGGAGAAAAGACTGCAAACCCTACCAGACAAGGCTCTCAGAGTTCTCCAGCTCCAGGTAGTCACTGGACCTTGTCTTACCACCCATAAACAAACAACCAAGATCATACAAGCAATAGAAAAAATAGTTAATCAAACATCCAATTTGCTTCAAAAGTACAACTAGTAGCTCTATAGAAATGCACAACACATATACTAGCTGAAGGTGTTTTGGCATATCTTTTAGCTGATAATTATTATGTACAGCTGAAACACAGTTGTTATTTGTTATTCCACACAACAAATACTGATGCAAAGCTGAAACACAGTTGGTATTTGTTATTCCACATAACAAATACTGACATTAAGTCTGATGCACCCATATTCAGAACACAAGAATTTTATCAATAATATTAAATCCCCACAGATACAACAAGGATACACACACAGGTAGTTGTATGTTTTAGTTACAAGTAAACATAACCTAGTACATTCATGATCTCACAAGCAATGTCAGTGTATATTTACTACAGCCGTGATCGATTTGCAGCTATGCTTCCTTTAGCAATAATAAAAAGATCATGCATCAATGACTTACATTTTACTGCTAATGCAAATTTTGTATTCATTCCTAAGCATCTCTTGTATATGAGTAAGACAAGGTACAGATCCTATTTATTTGTCCTTGTCCCTGGGCATCAGAACAAAACAATCTCTTCCAACAAAACAAATAAAAAACACACTGTGCCATCTAATTAACTAGCCTCAATATGTACATGTTCAACAAATTCATGACTTGACATTGAATTAGTAGATGAACACATGCATAATAAGTCCCTGATACAACTACCTACAACTTTCACATGCAGAACAGGAGCCTCCTTGCCAGGAAGCAGGAGAGGTAGGCGAGAAGACAGGGACAAAAGCTAGGAAATATGTACAAACCGAGAAGACAGGGACAAAAGCCAGTGTCAAGGAATATGAACGGAACCTGCATATCGTCCTCCGATCCAATCCGGATCAGGAGCACCAGCAGACCGGTACGGCATTGTCGCTGCTCCTCCATGTGGATGCCGAGGTCGGAGATGAATATTCTCCTACAAATTCAAACAACATGAGGTTACGAAGAGAAGAAAACTTTGTGCATATGAATAGCTACATCAAACAGAGTGGAACAATGTGGTACTCGGTGCATCATTAATTTTGGAAAGGCTTGAGAAAAACAAAGTGACAAAGCACGAGACCATGAAAATATTAGTGCACCATCGATTGTCATATTAGCTATCATACTAGGATGGATTACATTACACGAGTATGTCTAGGAACTAAGAGGGATCAATAAAATGTAGACATGTACATGATTACACAAGAATGTTTAACATGAATCTACAGATGCATTAGGACAATATACATAGCACTGCTAATTTGGCTTTGATCTACCTATCAATGGCCTCATCTCAACTATCAAAATCACTCCGTATTCAGCTGCTAAATATCCATTACAAGTTAAGCAGTAGACAAAGGTAAACAAGGTACAGCTAGAGTAAGCAAATCAAGAAAGGACCTGCCACTGAGTGTGAGATAAAATCCCAAAGCTGCTGGTACCAGGTACGAGATTGGCTGATACAACTACATCTCACTCGGTACACGCTCAAAGCAAGCATCAGACGACTGCTCGTCTACCGACGGCTCCTACACGACCACCGAGGTGTATGAACGAACCCACACAAACCTCGCACCTGATTTGGCGGATACGGTCGAAGAGCTTCAGAGAGTAGACGCCCTACTTGTCGGCGAAGTAGACCATGTCGTCGATGCGCCGGTTCTCGACCACCTCCAGCGACACACGTTCATCTAGTCGCTCTCTTCGAGTTCCTACCGCACGATTCCTATTTCAATAGATGCAGCAAGTTAGAGGAGGTTGAGAAGGAGTTGCTGGTTCCTGAGAGAAGAGGGAGAGATGGGTGGCGTCCCCGGTAGAGCGGAAGTGCCCCTGGTCTGGACGGCGAGCTCCTAGAAGATGGATCCGGTCGGCGCAAGGCTGTGGGGCGGCCGGATTAGCCTTGGGAAGCTCAGGCGGGTAGTGGAAGTGGGTAGATCGAGGGGGGAGTTCGCTTGGGGTGTGGAGATCGAGCGGAAGCCATCGCTTGGAGTATGGTGGTGGTGGCGGTTGTGGGAGGGAGAGACGGGGAGAGAGGCCACGCCGTGAGCGGAGATGGGGGTTAAGGGTGAGGGGCCGGTGGTGCTTCATAGAGGAGGAGGGGCGCCAAAGGTCTGGGGTGGCCGGAGGTGAGGAGGGGCACCGGAGGTGTGGGATGGCCGGAGGGGAGGAGGGGCGCCAGAGGTCTGCGCTGGGGAAGGATTAGGTCGTAGTATGGCAGAGGCGGCGCGAGTGGGTGGAAGAGACGAGACTAGGGAGGACATAAGGGACGCGGTCTGACCTAGGTCAGGCCGAATTTTGGTCTTCGGCCCAAAATCGAAATCTCTAGCGCCAAGAATGATTTCGCAACACGCGCCGCGTAGGTCCAAATTTTCGGTCGGTGAGAGCCTGGGGGATGAGTTAGGGAGCGTTCGATCAAGATGTTGCCTACGACTGAGATTCACTTCGGAAGGGTGATCCGTGGGTAGCCCGTTCCTCAATTATGATTGGATGGCTAAGAGTGTGCATGGATTCCAGACCAAATGATCAATGTTATGGCAAAATTCAGATAATAGTTAGTGATATTGTTCCCATATTGTGCATGCATGTGCATATTGGGATGGCAACAATGTTGCAGGAGGAATTTTTCCCTGGGTATCTTTTTTTTTAAAATTACTCATGCTTGTTAGAGTTTAACGTATATGTGTCAGAGTTTAACATATATGACAAGAAAGATAGGTTGAAAGGAAAAACGGTCCGATCAATGCAAATCCTTCCCGTGGTGTCTTCTTATGTGACATAGTTGAAAGGAAAAATACCAAACTTGGTATATTGCAAGTGTCTCAAAAAACCTTCTCAGAAATGAGCTATCATGTCTGAGGTTTCATGGCTTTCGGACCAAACGACCAATGGTATGGCCAGAATCGTGGCATAGTTTGTGATAATGTGCCTATATTATGCACACATATGTATCATGGGATGGAGAACAATGTTACAGGAGAAAGATTTCCTTTTCGACGCACGGAAAATTCATTTTCCATTTTCCGAGCGCAAAAAACGGGTCATTTTGTGAAGCAACCACCAAATAACAGTTTTAGAATGATACCACCACATTTTGTAAAAATACTAGACCACCTTACATGGACAATTTCCCAACCGGGGTATCTCAAACCTTTCCGTTCACCCCTGGCGAAAAAGACAAATTCCTACCGAATCGGTAGGAAGTGGGTCCAGTTTCAACTACATGTATATGATCTGATGCCCATGATTTTTTGGAAAATTCATTTTTAGACTCACAATATGCTATTTCTTCAGAGATCCAATGCAAGTTTAGCGAGGCTTAGCCCCTAGCTAAGAACCTTCATGGCCGCCGTTTTGACCATAGTTTGAAACGGGCATAAAAAATTCAAAAACGGTCCGATCAATGCAAATCCTTCGCGCGGTGTCTTCTTATGTGACATAGCTGAAAGGAAAAATACCAAACTTGGTATATTGCAAGTGTCTCAAAAAAACCTTCTCAGAAATGAGCTATCATGTCTGAGGTTTCATGGCTTTCGGACCAAACGACCAATGTTATGGCCAGAATCGTGGCATAGTTTGTGATAACGTGCCCATATTGTGCACACATACATGGGATGGAGAACAATGTTGCAGGAGAAAGTTTTCCTTTTCGACGCACGGAAAATCCATTTTCCATTTTCCGAGCGCAAAAAACGGGTCATTTTGTGAAGCAACCACCAAATGACAGTTTTAGAATGATACCACCACATTTTTTAAAAATACTAGACCACCTTACATGGACAATTTCCCAACCGGGGTATCTCAAACCTTTCCGTTCACCCCTGGCGAAAAAGACAAATTCCTACCGAATCGGTAGGAAGTGGGTCCAGTTTTGAACTACATGTATATGATCTGATGCCCATGATTTTTTGGAAAAATCATTTTTAGACTCACAATATGCTATTTCTTCAGAGATCCAATGCAATTTTAGCGAGGCTCAGCCCCTAGCTAAGAACCTTCATGGCCGCTGTTTTGACCATAGTTTGAAACGGGCATAAAAAATTCAAAAATGGTACGATCAACACAAATCCTTCGCGTGGTGTCTTATTATGTGACATAGTTGCAAGGAAAAATACCAAACTTGGTAAATTGAGTATGTCTCAAAAAAAACCTTCACAAAATGACCTATCATGTTAGAGGTTTCATGGCTTTCGGGTCAAATGACCAATGTTATGGCTATAACGGGCATCTTTTGTGATAATGCACCCGTATCGTGCACAAATGTGCATCATGGGATGGTGAACAATGTGGCAGGAGGAAGTTTTCCATTTCGTCGCATGGAAAAACCATTTTCCATTTTTCAAGCGCAAAAAACGGACCGTTTTGTAAAGCAACCACCAAATGAAAGTTGCACGATGCTACCATCCCATTTTTCAAAAATAATAGGCCACCTTACATGAACAAATGTCCCAAGAGGGGTCTCTCAAACCTTTGTATCCACCCCTGGCGAAAAAGACAAATTCCTGTCGAATCGGTAGGAAGTGGGTCCGATTTGAACTACATGTACATGATCCGATGCCCATGATTTTTTGTAAAAATGACTTTTAGACTCACAATATGCTATTTATTCAGAGATCCAATGCAAGTTTAGCGAGCCTTAGCCCCTAGCTAAGAATTTTCATGCCTGCCGTTTTGACCATAGTTTGAATCGTGCATAAAAAATTCAAAATCATCCGAACAATATAAAACCTTCACGTAACGTCATTTTATATGATATAGTTGTATGGAAAAATATCAAACTTCAAATATTGCAAATATTCATTGCACTCACCCAAAATTTTGAATTAAAAACCCTAATTTCAAAATCATATTTTGAATTATTCTAGTGTATCTACTATGGATTAATGTGAAATTAGTAAATTCACTTTTGTTAAATAATAAAAGTATTCCTAATTAACAATCTAATATGATCTACTGAATTTTATAAAAAGAGTGAGACAAAAATCAATTCATTTGGACTTCATATGAAAGAGATACAAAAAAATAAGGAAAAAAGAAAAATAAAAAACAAAAAAAAACATAGACGGACCAGCCAAGCTGGCCCGAATATAATATACCGCGTAGCAAGTGATCATACCGGCCCAAAAAAATATTGTCTACATCGTGGGCCTGATCTACTCGACTTCTATGGCCAAGGCCCAACAGATGAGAGATTTATTAATATGTGAAGTGCGTTATCTGAATTCATCAATGGAAGCGTGGCCTGTTGGTTGCCTTTGGACAAGGAGTGCGACAGGTCATGGGTTCAACTCCCAGCGCCAAGCATTTTTCTTTTAATATTCATAAAAGGATGGTGTCTCTATTGGTCGTGTGGCTGAAGGACCGTATTGACAGATAGACAAACATGTACACAAATATTAACACATAGGCATACACGTAGACATAATTATTGATATGGCAGACTAGTCATTTCAATATATTATATTTTAAAATCTACGACGATTTAAATTGGTCATAGTCAGCTATAAATAATACTCTAATTTGTATCATGCAGGTTATGACGATTTCATATGATAAAATTACGACGATTTTGACTCAAATCGTCGTAATTCTATAGCATTTTAACCTCTCCAAATGGTCTATGACCATCTTGTGCGAAATCGTCATAGATCTATAACGATTTTATTTCCGGTAACTATGAGAAGGTCACAAGTTAACCCATTTCTTGTAGTGGGCAAGTTGTCCATTTGGTGGCATGGGTGTCTTCATGGGATTAGCCTTGGCCATCTCGAACTTATTGAGCATATCCTTAATGTACTTCTCTTGAGAGATGAAAGTGTCGTGAGGAAGTTGCTTTATGATCAAGCCTAGAAAGAACTTCAACTCCCCCATCATGGACATCCTAAATTTCATAGTCATCAACTCGGCAAAAGCTTTGTTATGAGATTCGTTAGTTCCACCAAAGATAATATCATCAACATAGATTTGAACAATAAATAAGCCACCCCCTATAACCCGTTTGGTGAAAAGGGTGGAATCGACCTTACCCACGCTAAACCCATCCATGAGTAGAAAATCCCTAAGGTGCTCATACCAAGAACGAGGATCTTGCTTTAGTCCGTAGAGAGCCTTATGGAGTAGATACACATGGTTGGGATAGCGTGTGTTTTCGAAACCCGGGGGTTGAGCTACATATGCAACCTATTTCAGGGGACCATTAAGAAATGCACTTTTCACATCTGTTTGATAAATCTTGAAGTTATGGAAAGATGCATAAGCAAGCAAGAGACGAATAGCTTCAAGATGAGCAACGGGCGCAAAGGTGTCCCCATAGTCAATACCTTCTATTCAGGCATACCCTTGTGCCACTAACCTTGCTTTGTTTCTTGTGACGACCCCGTTCTCATCTTGCTTGTTCTTGAACACCCACTTGGTCCCAATGACATTGATGTGATGATCTTTAGGCCTCTCCACTAGATACCAAACTTCATTGCGGGTGAAACACTCTAGTTCTTCTTGCATGTCAATGACCTAATCCGGCTCCTCCAAAGCCTCATGAACTTTAAGGGGCTCAAAGTTGGACACAAAGGCATGATGCCCACAAAAGGTTGTGAGGTTCTTCTTCCTAGCACGGGTCTCGATCCCTTTTCATATGCTTCCAAGGATATTGTTGACTTGAAGTCCACTTGCAATGGAGGCGGCCTTAATCTTTAGAATTGTGCCTTCATGATCAACAAATTCATCTTTTGAGGGGCCTTGATCATTGACATCATCTTGAGCTTGTCCTTAAGATGGAGGTTGATCTTCTACTTGGTCTTACTCAAGGGTTTGATGGCTTGATTCTTGTTCTTCGGTTTGCATGGCATCTTGAGTGAGATGTTGATCTTGTGATGCATTTGATGGCTCAACTTGGGTAGAGCTTGGCTCTTCTTGAGTTGAGCTTGATTATCCCCCATCATCTTGTTGAACATGAATGTGATACTCGGTGGGCAAGATGTGCCCAATACCCATCAACTTGATGACTTGAGAAGAATCACCATATCCTACATCACGAGAAGAAACTTGCCCCTCATGGGGGCCATTATTCTCCAAAAACTCCACGTCACAAGATACTTCAACACTACCATTGGTCTTGTTGTAGTATCTATAGGCATGAGAGTTTTCCGCATAACCAACAAATATACCCTCTATAGTTCTAGATTCGAATTTATCGAGCTTTTGCTTTTTGTTCTTGACGAGGCACTTGCATCCAAAGACACGGAAGTAGTTTACATTGGGCTTCTTACTTGCGAGAATATCGTATGGAGTCATGTCAAAGGGAGCTCGGAGGAAGAGCCGGTTCATGTAGTGAACCGCGGTAGCAATAGCTTCTCCCCAAAATTGTGAGGGGACTTGAATTCACTCAACATTGTTCTTGCCATCTCAATGATTGTCCGGTTCTTCCTTTCAACAACACAATTTTGTTGAGGGGTATAAGGAGCTGAGAATTCATGCTTGATCCCCTCATATTCAACAAATTCTTGCATGGTGTAGTTCTTGAACTCGGTGCCGTTGTCGATTCTAATGGTCGTGATCTCCACTCCATGAATGTGTTGAGCTTGCTTGGCGAAGATCATGAATTCCTTGAAGGTCTCATCCTTTGTATTGAGAAGAAAGATCCAAGTGTACCTTGAGTAATCATCAACAATGACAAGACCATATATTCTTCCACCAAGGGAGTCATATGTTGATGGCCCGAAGATATCCAAATGGAGAAGCTCCAATGGTCTTGACGTGGCCACCTTGGTAATAGAAGGATGATGCTTCCCAATTTGCTTTCCTGAAATGCAAGCACTACACACACGATCTTTCTCAAAGGAGATACCGGTTAGTCCAATAATATGCTCACCCTTTAGGAGTAGATTGAGATTTCTCATGTTGACATGACCTAGGCGACGATGCCAAAGCCATCCCTTGTCAGCCTTGGCCATTAGACATGTAGGAAGTGATTGGATCTCTTTCGAGAGGTCGACCACATAAAGGTCGTCTTCCACGTGTCCAATGAGAACCAAGCTGAGATCATCACCCCTAAAGACCTTCACAAAAGTTATAGAAAAATAGGAGTCATAGCCGGCATCCGCAAGATGTTTAATTGAAAGCAAGTTGTAACCAAGGTTTTCAACATGTAAGACGGTCTCTAGAGTCAAAACCTTGGAGATTACCAACTTACCATAACCTAGTACCTTTCCTTTAGAGTTATCTCCAAAAGTGATGCTTGACGTTGATTTGACATCGTGAATGAATTGGTCAAGCCCACTTCTACCTCCGGTCATGTGGTTGGTGCATCCACTATCAAACACACATTTTGATCCATCGGAGGCATAACCCTACAAAATCAATTCTTTGATTTAGGAACCCATTGAGTAATGGGTCCCCTAGCATTAGCAACAAGATCCTTAGGTACCCAAATTGAGTACCACCTATAAGCATAACCATTTAGAGGTCCAACATATTTGGCATATACATCTCCTTGAGTGCCCTTACATAGCACATAGGAAGGATTAGACTTTCCCGCATACTTGTGATTGGGATTGCCCCTCATGGCTCCCCCATTCACCACATTCCTTTTGACTTGGTCAACCACCTTGTCACCTTCTTTTACAAAGGTTATCTTCTTTGGTGGAATGGCATTGCTCGTGTTGTTCTTTGGATCAAAACCGACACCTTCCTTGGAAATTCTCGTATTTTGACGGGATAAGATCTCATCTAGGATCTTTCCCTTGGAGGTAGGTGCACGACACTCTTTCTCAAGTTGCTCTTTCAACTTCTTATTCTCCTCAATGAGGTGATCTTGATCAAAGGTAGAGTTAGAGGTACAAGAATCATTTTCAACAATAATTGGATCCTTCAATGTACCATGAGACTTCTCATAGGACACCCCAAGTTGATCATGGTTCTCTCCAAGTTTTATGAGCTCACGCTTGACAAGCAAACTAGCCTTCTCAAGGTGCTCACGGTCCTTGGAAAGAGAAGCATGAGCAACTTCAAGCTCTTTCTTTGAGCCATCAAGCTCTTGGGACAATGAGTTGACCCTATCAATAGTGTCCATGTCTTTTGCTTTATCAATTTAAAAAATTTCAATTTGTAATTTGAGAAAAGAATTGGTATTATTTTCCTCTCAAATATCTTGCTCAAGAAGATTGAATCTTCGTTTCTCATCATCAATATGAGATTCCAAGCTATCAATGTCCTCATCACGTGAGCTAACAAGTTCCATTGATTGCTTGACTCTAGCACGAGCAATGGGAGGAAGAGACTTCATGATAGCATACATTTATTTTATATATTCTTCACCAAATTCATCACTATCACTATCATGATCACTCTCAAGATCATACAAGACACTAGATTGGGATGGAGGAGAGACAATTAACTTGGAGCTTCTTGCCATAAGAAAAGAACTGGTGATCTTGGGAATAGGAGAACTCTCGATGTAGTCCTTGGAGTAGTCGTAGGTGAGAGGTGAACCGGGTTAGACATATGCCAAACCGGTCACACCCACCACTTTCTCCTTATCCCCACACTCCACGTCGGGCTTGTCCTTGGAGCTCCTTGCCATGAGGCAAGTGGTGGTGACCTTGGGAGTAGGAGAGTCATCGGTGTAGTCCTTGGTGTAGTCATAGGTGAAGAGAGACCAGGGTTTGGCAAAGGCCAAACCTGTCACTCCAACCACCTTCTCTTCATCCTCTTACTCCTTGTCGGATATGTATTCTTGACCTAGGAAGCCCTTGCCATCACTCCTATTGTTCCTCTTGTATCTTTCATTGATGGGGTTGGGCTTCAATCTTGGTTTGGCACCTTCTTCATACTTCGGCTTGTCAAGCCTCTTCTCATATGGACACCTGTCGGCAAAATGGGTCGATTCATCACAATCGTAGCATGTCCTCTTCTTCTCACTTGATCCCATTGAACTTCTCCTTCTTCGAAACTTCATGTTCTTGGTGAAGAGAGCAAGTTGAGAGAGCATATCATCAACTCCATCAACATCGCTTTCTTCATCACTAGCAACATCTTCTTGCACATGCTTGGCCTTTAATACTAGAGAGTGGGAAGACCCAATAGCACGGTTGATCTCCATGATCTTTTGCCCTTCATCTGCCAAGTTATCCGTGGCAACTAGATAATAGACTAGATCATCAGGAGTGAATTGATTAGCTCTATCAAGGAGTTGCAAGTTCAAGGAAAGCTTCTTGTCGGTGACCGCTATCATGGAGACAATCTTGGACTTGATAAGTTCATCATTCAAATTGAATCCATCATCATACTTCTCACACCTTAGGCCACCAATATTCACGCGGAGGGAAACAAGTCTCTTGTATGCTTCAGCGATAGTCTCACCATCATGGTTCATGAACATGTTCATCTCTGACTTGATAGCTTCATACTTGGATTTTTGGATAAGAGAGGTTCTCTCTTGGAGAATGACAATCCTATCCCAAAGATCCTTTGCGGTGTGGATGTCGCTGACTTGATCATGAAGAGTGCGGTGAATGGCACTCCTTATCTTGTCACAAGCCGTTGCATTTAGTTGACGGTCGTAGTACTCTCCTGGAGTGAGGTTGTTGGGGTCATGAGGGTGGAAACCGGTGCATAAAATCTCCCAAAGCTCAACACTGCAGCTGGGAAGATGAGATTCCATAGAAGCTTTCCAATGAGAGAAATGAGTTCCATCATAATGAGGTGCAGGACCCGAACCATTAATATGAGGCATGATGTTCTTTTGCTTAGGATAAACATAAGGGAATTGATTAGGGGTCGTGGATGTTTTTGACGAGCCTCCCTCATGAGAGGACTCGGCATCCTTATCCTTTTCGGTGTCCATTGGTCTCCCTTGAGGTACTACCAATGGGTTACCAAGAAAAGCCCCATCGCCAATGGCCTTAAGTTGTCCTTCTAGGTAACTCATTCGAACAAGGAGATCGGAATCCACCTTGGCCTTTTCAAGGGCACCCTTGGCTAGGATTTCACGAAGCTCCTTGACCGAATAAGTCTTTTCCTCCTCCTCATCGGAGAAAACCATCTTTTCTCTTAGGCGGTAAAGCCCTTAAAAGAGCCCTAGGCTCTGATACCAATTGAAAGTGTAAGATGGTTAACCTAGAGGGGGGTGAATAGGTTTCTACAAAATTCTTTATAATCTTTTGCAAGTTTTAGGCTTTGCAGAATATAAGTGATGTTGGAATTATGCCCTAGAGGCAATAATAAAGCTATTATTATTATAATTCTTGTTCATGATAATGTTTTATTCCATGCTAGAATTGTATTAAGCGGAAACTTTAATACTTGTGTGGTTTATGAACAACACCGTGTCCCTAGTACGCCTCTATGGACTAGCTCATTGATTAATGATGGTTAAGGTTTCCTAACCATAGACATGAGTTGTCAATTGATAATGAGATCATATCATTGGGAGAATGATGTGATGGACAGACCCAAACTAAGCGAAGCAATTAGATCGTGTCATCGTGTTCATCTTTGCGAAGCTTTTCCTATGTCAAATATTGTATTCCTTAGACCATGAGATAATACAACTCCCTAGTATTGGAAGAAAGCTTTGAGGTCATCAAACGTCATCCTATGAGAGGGTGATCATAAAGGTGTCTCTCAGGTGATCGGAAAGTATCTGTTGGGTTGTATGTATCGAGATGGGATTTGTCCCTCCCAAGTCGGAGAGATATACTTCAGGCCCACTCGGTAATCGATATCAACACCGCTTGCAAGCATGTGGTTAAGGAGTTAATCACAAAGTGATATCGGATTACGGAACGAGTAAAGTACTTGCTGTGAACGAGATTGAACTAGGTATGACGGTACCGACGATCAAATCTCGGGCAAGTAAAATATCGTGAGACGAAGGGAATATATATATGGGATTGATTGAATCCTGGCATCGTGGTTCATCCGATATGATCATCGATGAATGTGTGGGAGTCAATATGGGTTTCCAGACCCCGCCGTTGATTATTGATAGAAGATCATGTCTGCATATTCTCGAACCCGCAGGGTCACACACTTAACGTGTCTCGACGCTAGGATAGATTGGATAATTGGTTTATGAGTTTTTGTTCGGAGTCTCGGATGGGATCCGGGACATCACGAGAGGTTCCAGAATGGTCCGTAGAATAAGATTCATATAAGGCAGTGCAGTTTTTGGAGTTCGGAATTGTTCCGGGTTAATCGGTATTGTACCGGAAGCTTCTAGAACCTTCCGGAAGGGTACCAACGTGGCCCCACCTTCCGGGAGGGGGCATGGTCCTATGAGGGAGTGCCCTGGCCGCATTGGGCCAGGGGCACAAGGCCCCATAGGGCCCAGCCGGCCAAGAAGGGATAAACCCTAATTGGACCTTCTAGAAGGGGGGGTTTCCTTGCCCCCCACTCCTCCTCCTTTGGCCGCCGGTTTTGGCTTGGGGGAGGGGCTATGGCTGTCGCCCACCCCTCTATATAAAGAGGGATGGGGGCGCACCACCCCCCACACACCTTCCCCTCCAAATATAGCCGCCCTGCTGCCCTCCTCTCTCTCTCCCTCCCGACTGCGTGTAGGCGAAGCCCTGCTGCAGAAACTCTCCACCACATACACCGCGCTGTCGCGTTGTAGATCCAATCCGTCTCTCCACCATACTTTCTGGACCGAGGAAGGAGGATATGTCGAGGTGCTGCACGTGCGCATATCACGGAGGCACCGCCACTTGTGGTGCTAGATCGGATCGGATCGCGAGGAGGAGAAGCGAGTACGACTACATCACCCACGTTCCGACGAACATTCCGCTGTGCGAATCTTCAAGGGTATGAAGATCTAATCCAATCTCTCTTATTGTTTGCATCTCCTAGATTAGGTCTTGGCTTCCCTCTGTTCACATCCGTAGAAAATTTTGATTTACTATGCCGCGAAACCCTTCAGTGGTATCAGAGCTAGATCTATGCGTAGATGTGTTTCACGAGTAGAACGCAACATGGTTGTTACGGGCGTTAATGTTTTCTGTTGCAAGCCTCGTGTTTGTGTTCTTCTTATGACGCGGGATAGTGAGATTGAAGCGGTCCAGACCAACCTTACGCGACATCGTTCGCGAGACCGGCTCCGCACTTGACGTGTGGCTTGTTCCACACATGCGGCTGGTGGATGCCAGTTTCTCTCACTATAGTTGTCATGGGATTAACACCGGAGTTTGGCAACCATAATATAACCGTTGTGGCTTTCCGTAGGTAAGAATCGTTCTTAGCATGCCACACCCATAAGCTACGTAAAACATGCAACAACAAAGTAGAGGCGTCTAACTTGTTTTTGCAGGGAGTGTTTTCTGTGATATGGTATGGCCCAAGATGTGATGTGTATAATGTATGCGATGATCATGTTTTGTAATGTTTCACGACTTGCATGTCTATGAGTACACAACCGGCAGGAGCCATATGGTTGTCTTTATAATTGATAATGACATCTGTGTCAACTTCTTATACGCCATGTAATAGTTTCACTTTATCGCTAAGTACTTAGCAATACTTGTAGTTGCTATTCGTGGTGGAGGCAATCATGGTGGAGTGATGGAGATCATGCCGGCACGCACAAGATGGAGATCATTGAGCAAAGATTTGCTATACCATGTCACATAAAGTTATATGCATGTGATGTTTATCCTTTTATGTATCTTATTATGCTTAGATCGCGACGGTAGCATTATAAGATGATTCCTCACTTAAAGATCAAGATAAAACTGTGTTCTCCCCAAGTATGCACCGTTGTGAAAGTTCGTCGTGTCCAAGCATCACGTGATGATCGGGTGCTATAGACTCTACGCTCACATACAACGGGTGCAAGCCAGTTTTGCACACGCGGAAATACTTGGGTCTAACTTGACGAGCCTAGCATGTACAGACATGGCCTCGGAACACATGAACCGAAAGGTTAAGCATGAGTCATATGAATGATATGATCGACACTTCGTTGTCCACCATTGAAACCACATCTCTTCTCGTGAAGATCGGATTAGGTGTGGTGAATTTGGATCGTGTTCACTAAACAACTTGAGGGATGTTGAATTTAGTAGGAGTTCATCTAGTAATTTGATTAAAAGTTGAACTAGTTATCATGAACATAGTCTAATTTGTACTTGCAATTATTGTATATCCAATTGCTAAGTCCAACTTCAACTTCAACGTTTTTGCTGAGAAGGAAAAGCTTAGAAACAATTGGTCTAACTTCACCAATTGGTTCTGCAATCTGAGAATCATTCTCTCTGGCGGTCAAAAGGACTATGTCCTTGAGAATGCGTTAGGTGATGCCCCTGCTGATACTGCGCCGGCTGATGAGAAAGCTGTCTATCAGTCGCAAAAAGATGATTATGGTGTGATTAAGAGCACCATGTTGTTTGCTATGGAATAGGACCTTCAGAATCGTTTTGAAGACTATCCCGGGCCCTTTGAGATTCTCGAGGAGCTGAAAACCATGTTTCAGACTCAAGCCCGTTCTAAGAGATATGAGATCTCTGAGAAGTTCTTTAACTGCAAGATGGAGGAAGGGAGTTCCGTTAGTGAGCACGCCATTAAGATGTCGGGCTACACTCAACGCCTTGAGCAACTAGACTGCAAGATTCCAGAAGAGCTCAAGATTGACAGGGTTCTGCAATCACTCCCTCCCAGCTACAAAAGTTTTTTAGTGACTCACAATCAGATTGGTTCCACTAATACGATCACCGAGCTCTTCGCAAAGCTGAAGGCTGCGGAGGTGGACATCAAAAAGGATAATCATGTGTTGATGGTCAACAAGCCCCCCACCTTCAAGAAAGGTAAGGGTGCAAAGAAGCCCTTCAAGAAGGGCGGCGGCAAGCGCAATGCTCCTGCTGAGAAGAAGCTCAAGTCTGGTCCTAAGCCAGACACTGAGTGCTTCTATTGCAAGGACAAGGGTCACTAGAAGCGCAACTGTCCAAAGTACTCAGCGGACAAGAAGGCTGGCACCATCAAAGGTATATTTGATATACATGTTATTGATGTTTTCCTTACTAGCCCTCGTTGTAGTGCCTGGGTATTTGATACCGGTTCAGTTGCTAATATTTGTAACTCGAAACAGGAGCTACGGAATAGACGGCGGCTTGCGAGGGATGAGGTGACCATGCGCGTTGGCAACGGATCAAGAGTTGATGTGATGGCCGTCGGCACGCTCTCCTTAGTTTTACCTTTGGGATTAGTTTTAAACCTTAATAAGTATTATTATGTGCCTGCGTTGAGCATGAACATTATTTCTGGATCGTGTTTATTGCAAGACGGTTATTCATTTAAATCGGAGAATAATGGTTGTTCTATTTATATGAGTAACATCTTTTATGGTCATGCACCTCTTGTAAATGGTTTATTTCTTCTAAATCTCGAAAGGGATGAAACACACATCCATAACATTGAGGCTAAGAGATGCAAAGTAGATAGTGATAATACTACTTATTTGTGGCACTGTCGTCTAGGTCATATTGGTGTAAAGCGCATGAAGAAACTTCATTCTGATGGACTTTTGGAGTCTCTTGATTTTGAATCATTTGACACATGCGAACCATGCCTCATGGGCAAGATGATCAAAACCCCGTTCTCCGGTATGATGGAGCGAGCAACGGACTTGTTGGAAATCATACATACCGATGTATGCGGACCGATGAGTATTTCGACGCGCGGTGGATATCGCTATTTCCTCACTTTTACCGATGACTTAAGTAGATATGGGTATATCTATTTAATGAAACATAAATCTGAAACATTTGAAAAGTTCAAGGAATTTCAGAATGAAGTGGAGAACCATCGTAACAGAAAGATTAAGTTTCTACGATCCGATCGTGGAGGTGAATATTTGAGTTATGATTTTCTCACGCATCTTAAAGCAAGTGGAATCGTTTCACAAATCACGCCACCCGGAACACCACAGCGCAATGGTGTGTCTGAACGCCGGAATCGAACCCTATTAGATATGGTCCGATCAATGATGTCTCTTACTGATTTGCCGTTATCATTTTGGGGTTATGCATTAGAAACTGCTGCATTCACTTTAAATAGGGCACCATCTAAATCCGTTGAGACGACACCGTATGAACTGTGGTTTGGCGCTAAACCTAAGTTGTCGTTTCTTAAAGTTTGGGGATGCGAAGCTTACGTCAAGAAGTTGATGCCGGACAAGCTCGAACCCAAAGCGGAGAAATGCGTCTTCATAGGATACCCTAAGGAAACTATTGGGTATACCTTCTATCACAGAACCGAAGGCAAAGTGTTTGTCGCAAAGAACGGTTCCTTTCTTGAGAAGGAGTTTCTCTCGAAAGAAGTGAGTGGGAGGAAAGTAGAGCTAGACGAGGTTATTGAACCTTCTCTTGAATTGGAGAGTAGCGCAGCACCTGAAATTGTTCCAGTGTCGCCTGCACCAACAATAGAGGAAGCTAATGACAAGGATCATGAAGCTTCGGACGATGCTGCTACTGAACGTCACAGGTCGACAAGGTCGCGTGCCCCTCCTGAGTGGTACGGCAACCCTGTCTTGACTGTCTTGTTAGTAGAAGACATTGAACCTACGAACTATGAGGAAGCGATGATGAGCCCAGACTCTAAGAAATGGCTAGAAGCCATGAAATCCGAATTGGGATCCATGAGCGAAAACCAAGTATGGACTTTGGTGGACCCTCCTAGCGATCGAAAGGCCGTTGAGTGCGAATGGATCTTCAAGAAGAAAACGGACGCGGATGGTAATGTTACCGTCTATAAAGCACGGCTTGTCGCGAAAGGTTTTCGACAAGTTCAAGGTGTTGACTACGATGAGACTTTCTCTCCCGTAGCGATGTTTAAGTCCATTCGGATTTTATTAGCAATTGCTGCGTTTCATGATTATGAAATATGGCAGATGGATGTCAAGACTGCGTTCCTCAATGGCAACATTGATGAAGATTTGTATATGATGCAACCCGAAGGTTTTGTCGATCCTAAGGATGCTGATAAAGTATGCAAACTTCAGCGTTCCATTTATGGACTGAAGCAAGCATCTCGGAGTTGGAACCTTCGTTTTGATCAAGTGATCAAGATCTTTGGATTTGTTCCAAATTGCTACGAAGCTTGTATCTACAAGAAAGTGAGTGGGAGCTCAGTGACATTTCTAGTACTATATGTGGATGACATATTGATTATTGGAAATGACATTGGTATGCTTAACGATGTGAAGAGTTATTTGAATAAATGTTTTTCAATGAAAGACCTAGGAGAAGCTGCTTATATATTAGGCATCAAAATCTATAGAGATAGACAAAGAAACCTAATAGCTTTAAGCCAAAGTACATATCTTGACAAAGTTCTGAAAAGGTTCAGAATGGAAAAGGAAAAGAAAGTTTCAGTGCCCATGTTGTCAGGTAATATATTGAGCAAGGCTCAGTGTCCAGCTACGGTAAACGATAGAGAAACCATGAGCAAAGTGCCTTATGCCTCGGCCATAGGTTCTATCATGTATGCCATGCTGTGTACTAGACCGGATGTGTCCAATGCTCTTAGTTTGACGAGCAGATATCAAAGTGATCCAGGAGTGTAACACTGGACAGCCGTGAAGAACATCCTAAAGTACCTAAATAGGACTAAAGAAATGTTCTTAGTCTATGGGGTGATGTGGCATCCCGCAAAACCACTACTAGAAAATCGCGTTGTTTTTGTGCATTGCATCATCATGACCGCATGCTCATGTCATCATGCCACATTGCATTTGAGCATCGTCATCATCATGCATTTGTTTGTCTGAAACTATTTCCGAAAAACATATTTGGTTTTCTAAATACCCCGCCTTTATTTCAAAATCCAAAACCCGGGTCTCCGGATTATTTTGTTTCGTCTACCAATGGATTTCAAACGCCCCGTTTTAAATAATAAAATATTTATTTTATTTTTAGGGTGCAGCCATACCGGGTCGATCCGACCTAGTCGGCCACCCCCAGTACAAAACCAGACTACCCAAACCTTATCCTACCTACACCTAATCCTACTCAGCCCCCCTCCACCTCACCCCGGCCAATCGCAAACCGCCACCTCACCACTTCCCCAACTCCCTCCACTCCCATGCCGCCACATCAGCCTCCTGGCCCCACCTCCTCTCCACACCCTCACCTCTTCCCCTACCCCCCACTCCCAGCAGCCGATCCACCCCCTGGCCTCCTCTCCCTTTCACCCCGGTCCCACCGACCCCGCCTGGCCCCACCACTCCCCACGTGCTGCCCCATCTCTCTCTCCCTCCCGTAATCCCCGCCTCCCTCTTGTCCGCCGCCGTCGCTAGTTCTCCGCCTCCCCTCGATTCCGCCTCCCTCCCATCTCGAGTTGCGTTCACTGTCGCCCCTCACCATCCTCTCTGGCGGCTCGCTGCCCAGGTCGACTGCCTCCTGTACCCCTTCTCCTACGAGCGCTGCCGCGACCTCTCGATCCCGATCCGGCCGCCGCCAGTGACGCCCTCTACCCGGCTGCCTCCCCACCGCCTTGAACCGATGCGGTCGCGTCTCGCATGATGATACCTGCGTCCCCCTGCCTTCGAGCTCGCCACCGGCGCCCTCCTGTAAGATCCCTTTGCGCCCGAGCTCCTCCCTCTGGATGCCTTCGCGAGTTCTCGCTACTGCCGCTCCACCGCGTGGCCTTGCTGCCCTGTAGCACCTTCCCGCGTCGAGCTGCAGTCATGGACGTCTCCGTCCAGGCACATCCCCGTCACCGGCCTCCTGCCATGCGCCTTCGCCTCCATTAGCCAGCACCGTCAGCGACCGCCCCGTCTGCTCTTCCTCGCGAGCATCGCGCTGCCTCACCTCGAACTCGTGCGTGCACTGCGCCAGCCGTTTATGCTCTATGTGGTAAATCTTGTGGCCTAGTATGTACCTGATGTCAACCTTGGACCTATGGCGGCATCTCTAATGCAACCAGGCGACATCGCGGTTGGCGAGCAAGTTTGGCAACACTATTCCGCAGGCGCCCCTTTTGGGGTAGAAGGCCTCTGAAGTTCCATGCTTCCGAGATCTTCCGAGGACCAATCTCGCTTGACCCAAACCCAAGATCTCCTGCAGGCCCGGTATCAAATAAGTTCTCCATCGACAACAAGATCGCCATCAGGAATCGAATATCTCCTTACCGAACACAAGTTCGACGTCTTGGAACAACAAGTACTCACTCACGGACGGCAAGACCGTTCTCAGATCCGAAGACTGACCCCGGTGTCGAGCCCCAAGTTCGCCTCTGATGATCAAGATGGTACCCCAAGATCTCCATCGTATGTGTCGTGTCCAAGACCAAAGCGATGACAAGATCTACCGATGACCGAGAGCCCGGACGCCAAGATCCACGACTCAGAGATGCCAGAACACCAAGTTCGTCGAGACCCTGAGGACCCGTTCCCGGAGGCGAAGTCCGGACCCTAAGACCGCCAAGATCGCCACTGGTACGACAAGCACTTCTCCGCGGAACGCCAAGTTCTGCATCCCGAACGCCAAGACCGACCCGATACACGGACCCGACAAGATCTTCGCGACGGCAAGATCGACCGCTTGGACCCAAGTTCTCCGTCACGACACAACAAGTTCTCCATCTTGAATCTGAACCTCGATCCCTGTTGAACCCTGAGTCGGGCCCCGAACCCCCGGAACCAAGATCACCCGAGCCCAGATGTGTGAACTTTTCCCGAGCCCCTATTTTATAAATTCTAGATATAAAACTGTCGCATATTAATTGTCCATGCATGCATACTTGTCTGTGGTTTGGGGGCATTATGCCAATTCAGCTCATAATTAAATATGGAGTCTATATGCGGGATATCTTTGTCTTATTCCGTACTCCATTTAAATTGGCATAGCGAACCGAAGCCATGTTTGGTCTTGCTAATCCAACATTTAATTTGCGGGGTAGAAAAATAACTTGAACCGTTTAATTAAATGTCGGGACCCCGGTTCCGCTTAATATGATCTAATTGCATTGCACCTTTGCCATGTCATACATCATACATGCATCATGCCCGATCTTCTGTCATCGTATTAAATAGTGCATCCGGTGTTTCTTCTAGTGATTTGCTTCTTCACGGATTAGGCCGATGAGTTGATGCGAGTGTCGACCCGATCTTCGGATGAACCCTCGGCAATGTTTTCAGGCGAGCATCCCTTCCCCTTCTACCTATTTTGCATTTATAGTCTTTATTTCCTCATGTTGATCTATTGCTATCTGTGTTGCGATGCTCTAGTTTCCGTACCCGTGACATCCCTTGCAGCCTTATATTGCCTTGGACACATCCTATTACCTGTTGTTTGGTAGATAGTTGGACCTGCGTGTCGTATTCGCTTGCTCAAGTGCTGTTGCGTGTCGTCAAGTACCACAGTTGTTGGAGTATTGACGCATGTTTAATGTTGGAGATGATCATGGCTTTAATTATTGTTTAATAACTAAAATTGAAAGTAGGTAAATGCAGAGGCACCGGTGGGTAATGGACAATATTTGGGTTTTAACCGCTCACTGGTGTCCCGTAGGACCCCGAGTTCTTGACACCTGTTCCGAGATCGAGCGCGCTAACCACAGGTGGGGTGTATGGGCACCCCCATCGATTAGTACCTGATTTCAAAGTATTGTACCGGGGGCCACAAGTAGTTTGGGGCTTTATTACTATTCTGTACTTATGCCATGCTTTACTGCTTAATTTAAATTGTGCGAGGTACTGCACCTGTACTGTTTAGGTAAGCGGAGTGTTTTCGCGGTATCGACAAGCCCAGTCACACTTTCGGGCTCCCAGTCGTTTACAGCCATTGACGCAAACCCTGAGTCCGTCTCGGAGACCGACCGACTTCGTTGCGGGTAGCTTAGTGGGGTGGCCCCCATGTACTTGCTTTGGGTCTGGGAAACATCATGACTTAGGCCCCGCCGACATACCGATGGGTGTATGTTAACAGATCTGGCAAAAAGGGTCGAAGTGCGTGTGGATACTTTGGTGCACCCCTGCAGGGTTAAATCTTTTCGAAAATCCGTGTCCGCGGTTATGGACGACTTGGAGCACAGTTCTCGATCATAGACAACCATAACTAAAGTTTACTGTTATAATTTGACTTGTATCCGATATGACTAGTAATCAGCTCCACTACCACGGAATGGCTAAATAAAAGTACCAACAACTGCTGGGTTTGGGATGTCTCATGCTAATCGTATCTGACTAGTAAGTGTTGCAACTACAACGGAATGGTTAACTAAAAGTGCCCACTGCTTATTCTATCAGGATGACTCATGCTATCTATATTTGACTAGTAATTGCCGCCACTATAACGGAATAAATAAAACTGCCAACTGTGTGAGTTCCTCGGTTGACTTCCTCGTTTGGTCTCGAGGGGGAAATACCAGGATGGGTATGTTTGGTGGTAGCATCAGGTTGGTTCCGCACAGGTCTTTCTTATCCCTCTCTGACAGCCGCCAGTTATATCGAGTCTCTATAGGTTGTTTAGTGCATGCTGCGCTGCCGCTCAGTCCACCATACCTATGTAGGCGAGGACCGCCGAATTCTAGCCTCGCCGTGTACTGGCCTCAGTACTGACCGCTCTCTCTTTTTCCTTTGCCCTTTGTCGGCACCCCTTTTGTTCTTAGCAGGTTTTGAGATCGACGTCGTTAGCAGGGTTACCCTTCCGGCTTGGCCTGGGCAGGGTTATGGACGCCATTGGTTATTCTTCAGGGCTCTTAGCTCAATTTGCATCTTGTCCGTACTCGGACGCTATATCGTTTTAAAGGTGATTTGGATCTTTGTATTGTACATCTGTATTCTAGACTCTTTGAGTCGTTGTTGTATATATGTTTTGTGGGTTCCATCGAGGACTATGGTGTAATGATATTACTTCGTTTTCCACCCGCACGAAAGTGCCTGGTGGGCACCTTTGAATCGTTTCTATGCGGGTTTGGCGGGAAGCGCTAAAACTTGCATAGGGCAGATTCCGAGGGTGTTACAGAGTGGTATCAGAGCTCAGCAGTTGCGATACCCCACAAGTCCAGCCTGTAGGATAACCTAGCTAACAGCCAAAGTAGAGTGTCAAAAACTATTTTGGAAAAATCGGTTGGATAGTTCTGATTAGGTCTGATTTTACTCCTTACCCCTCTGCTGCTCTCCTCTCACCTCTGCGTGTTTTGAATCCGCTCTCTTCTCTCTCTTCGAGTCCAGGATTTCTCGTGGTTGGGTTCCATCGTACCTTTAGGGTTTCTCTTCCTCCTTTGGTAACGGTGTTGCTACATCTGGTCTTCATGCTATCCGAGGAACCCTTCGTCTGGTGGATTTCTCTTTGTTCCTTCTCGTGCCTTCCGGTGTTTTCCGATGCGACGACATCATCTACGCCATATCCGATGCAGAGTCTGCATCACTCCTTTGTTTCTGAACCTCGAATGTCGAGATCTTCAGTCTGATTCCGAGAATGGTTGCACGCTTTTCTACTGATTGTGCAGAGTAATAGTTTGGCTGCGTGATGGATTGGCCCCCATGCCGACTACCCTTTCTACTCGCTCTTGTACATTGAAGTGGGTTAGGCCGCATCTTTTCTCTCCTTCTATCGAAGTTAGAGGTGGCTTTATCTGTGGATACCTCTACCTTCGCCCTTTGTTCCCGGAGTGTTCTCTGACGATTACGGACAACGACCTCTTGTTAGTGGTGTCGCGAGGATCTACACGATGCGAGAAGATTCAGATCGCCGCCCTTCTTCCCGGTACCATGAGGCGGATCTCGAGGGCGAGATCCATTGTTAGTGGTGTCGAATTTTGGCATCCCGCAAAACCACTACTAGAAAATCGCGTTGTTTTTGTGCATTGCATCATCATGACCGCATGCTCATGTCATCATGCCACATTGCATTTGAGCATCGTCATCATCATGCATTTTTTTGTCTGAAACTATTTCCGAAAAACATATTTGGTTTTCTAAATACCCCGCCTTTATTTCAAAATCCAAAACCCGGGTCTCCGGATTATTTTGTTTCGTCTACCAATGGATTTCAAACGCTCCGTTTTAAATAATAAAATATTTATTTTATTTTTAGGGGGCAGCCATACCGGGTCGATCCGACCTAGTCGGCCACCCCCAGTACAAAACCAGACTACCCAAACCTTTTCCTACCTACACCTAATCCTACCCAGCCCCCCTCCACCTCACCCCGGCCAATCGCAAACCGCCACCTCACCACTTCCCCAACTCCCTCCACTCCCATGCCGCCACATCAGCCTCCTGGCCCCACCTCCTCTCCACACCCTCACCTCTTCCCCCACCCCACACTCCCAGCAGCCGATCCACCCCCTGGCCTCCTCTCCCTTTCACCCCGGTCCCACCGACCCCGCCTGGCCCCACCACTCCCCACGCGCTGCCCCATCTCTCTCTCCCTCTCGTAATCCCCGCCTCCCTCTTGTCCGTCGCCGTCGCTAGTTCTCCTCCTCCCCTCGATTCCGCCTCCCTCCCGGCTCGAGTTGCGTTCACTGTCGCCCCTCACCATCCTCTCTAGCGGCTCGCTGCCCAGGTCGACTGCCTCCTGCACCCCTTCTCCTACGAGCGCTGTCGCGACCTCTCGATCCCGATCCGGCCGCCGCCAGTGACGCCCTCTAACCGGCCGCCTCCCCACCGCCTTGAACCGCTGCGGCCGCGTATCGCATGATGATACCTGCGTCCCCCTGCCTTCGAGCTCGCCACCGGCTCCCTCCTGTAAGATCCCTTTGCGCCCGAGCTCCTCCCTCTGGCTGCCTTCGCGAGTTCTCGCTACTGCCGCTCCACCACGTGGCCTTGCTGCCCTGGAGCACCTTCCCGCGTCGAGCTGCACTCATGGACGTCTCCGGCCAGGCACCTCCCCGTCACCGGCCTCCTGCCATGCGCCTTCGCCTCCATCATCCGGCACCGTCAGCGACCGCCCCGTCTGCTCTTCCTCGCGAGCATCGCCCTGCCTCACCTCGAAATCGTGTGTGCACTGCGCCAGCCGTTTATGCTCTATGTGGGAAATCTTGTGGCCTAGTATGTACCTGATGTCAACCTTGGACCTATGGCGGCATCTCTAATGCAACCAGGCGACATCGCGGTTGGCGAGCAAGTTTGGCAACACTATTCCATAGGCGCCCCTTTTGGGGTAGAAGGCCTCTGAAGTTCCATGCTTCCGAGATCTTACGAGGACCAATCTCGCTTGACCCAAACCCAAGATCTCCTGCAGGCCCGGTATCAAATAAGTTCTCCATCGACAACAAGATCGCCATCAGGAATCGAATATCTCCTTACCGAACACAAGTTCGACGTCTTGGAACAACAAGTACTCCCTCACGGACCGCAAGACCGTTCTCAGATCCGAAGACTGACCCTGGTGTCGAGCCCCAAGTTCGCCTCTGATGATCAAGATGGTACCCCAAGATCTCCATCGTATGTGTCGTGTTCAAGACCAAAGCGATGACAAGATCTACCGATGACCGAGAGCTCGGACGCCAAGATCCACGACTCAGAGATGCCAGAACACCAAGTTCGTCGAGACCCTGAGGACCCGTTCCCGGAGGCGAAGTCCGGACCCGAAGACCGCTAAGATCGCCACCGGTACGACAAGCACTTCGCTGCGGAACGCCAAGTTCTGCATCCCGAACGCCAAGACCGACCCGATACACGGACCCGACAAGATCTTCGCGACGGCAAGATCGACCGCTTGGACCCAAGTTCTCCGTCACGACACAACAAGTTCTCCATCTTGAATCTGAACCTCGATCCCTGTTGAACCCTGAGTCGGGCCCCGAACCCCCGGAACCAAGATCACCCGAGCCCAGATGTGTGAACTTTTCCCGAGCCCCTATTTTATAAATGCTAGATATAAAACTGTCGCATATTAATTGTTCATGCATGCATACTTGTCTGTGGTTTGGGGGCATTATGCCAATTCAGCTCATAATTAAATATGGAGTCTATATGCGGGATATCTTTGTCTTATTCTAGACTCCATTTAAATTGGCATAGCGAACCGAAGCCATGTTTGGTCTTGCTAATCCAACATTTAATTTGCGGGGTAGAAAAATAACTTGAACCGTTTAATTAAATGTCGGGACCCCGGTTCCGCTTAATATGATCTAATTGCATTGCACCTTTGCCATGTCATACATCATACATGCATCATGCCCGATCTTCTGTCATCGTATTAAATAGTGCATCCGGTGTTTCTTCTAGTGATTTGCTTCTTCACAGATTAGGCCGATGAGTTGACGCGAGTGTCGACCCGATCTTCGGATGAACCCTCGGCAATGTTTTCAGGCGAGCATCCCTTCCCCTTCTACCTATTTTGCATTTATAGTCTTTATTTCCTCCTGTTGATCTATTGCTATCTGTGTTGCGATGCTCTAGTTTTCGTACCCGTGACATCCCTTGCAGCCTTATATTGCCTTGGACACATCCTATTACCTGTTGTTTGGTAGATAGTTGGACCTGCGCGTCGTAGTCGCTTGCTCAAGTGCTGTTGCGTGTCGTCAAGTACCACAGTTGTTGGAGTATTGCCGCATGTTTAATGTTGGAGATGATCATGGCTTTAATTATTGTTTAATAACTAAAATTGAAAGTAGGTAAATGCAGAGGCACCGGTGGGTAATGGACAATATTTGGTTTTTAACCGCTCACTGGTGTCCCGTAGGACCCCGAGTTCTTGACACCTGTTCCGAGATCGAGCGCGCTAACCACAGGCGGGGTGTATGGGCACCCCCATCGATTAGTACCTGATTTCAAAGTATTGTACCGGGGGCCACAAGTAGTTTGGGGCTTTATTACTATTCTGTACTTATGCCATGCTTTACTGCTTAATTTAAATTGTGCGAGGTACTGCACCTGTACTGTTTAGGTAAGCGGAGTGTTTTCGCGGTATCGACAAGCCCAGTCACACTTTCGGGTTCCCAGTCGTTTACAGCTATTGACGCAAACCCTGAGTCCGTCTCGGAGACCGGATGACTTCGTTGCGGGTAGCTTAGTGGGGTGGCCCCCATGTACTTGCTTTGGGTCTGGGAAACGTCATGACTTAGGCCCCGCCGACATACCGATGGGTGTATGTTAACAGATCTGGCAAAAAGGGTCGAAGTGCGTGTGGATACTTTGGTGCACCCCTGCAGGGTTAAATCTTTTCGAAAATCCGTGTCCGCGGTTATGGACGACTTGGAGCACAACCATAACTAAAGTTTACTGTTATAATTTGACTTGTATCCGATATGACTGGTAATCAGCTCCACTACCACGGAATGGCTAAATAAAAGTACCAACAACTGCTGGGTTTGGGATGTCTCATGCTAATCGTATCTGACTAGTAAGTGTTGCAACTACAACGGAATGGTTAACTAAAAGTGCCCACTGCTTATTCTATCAGGATGACTCATGCTATCTATATTTGACTAGTAATTGCCGCCACTATAACGGAATAAATAAAACTGCCAACTGTGTGAATTCCTCGGTTGACTTCCTCGTTTGGTCTCGAGGGGGAAATACCAGGATGGGTATGTTTGGTGGTAGCATCAGGTTGGTTCCGCACAGGTCTTTCTTATCCCTCTCTGACAGCCGCCAGTTATATCGAGTCTCTATAGGTTGTTTAGTGCATGATGCGCTGCCGCTCAGTCCACCATACCTATGTAGGCGAGGACCGCCGAATTCTAGCCTCGCCGTGTACTGGCCTCAGTACTGACCGCTCTCTCTTTTTCCTTTGCCCTTTGTCGGCACCCCTTTTGTTTTTAGCAGGTTTTGAGATCGACGTCGTTAGCAGGGTTACCCTTCCGGCTTGGCCTGGGCGGGTTTATGGACGCCATTGGTTATTCTTCAGGGCTCTTAGCTCAATTTGCATCTTGTCCGTACTCGGACGCTATATCGTTTTAAAGGTGATTTGGATCTTTGTATTGTACATCTGTATTCTCGAATCTTTGAGTCGTTGTTGTATATATGTTTTGTGGGTTCCATCGAGGACTATGGTGTAATGATATTACTTCGTTTTCCACCCGCACGAAAGTGCCTGGTGGGCACCTTTGAATCGTTTCTATGCGGGTTTGGCAGGAAGCGCTAAAACTTGCATAGGGCCGATTCCGAGGGTGTTACAGGTGATGAGCAGCTCATCGTAAAAGGTTACGTCGATGCTAGTTTCGACACCGACAAGGATGATTCTAAATCCCAGACAGGATACGTGTATATTTGGAATGGAGGATCTGTGAGCTGGAGAAGCTGCAAGCAAAGCGTGATCGTGGGATCTACAGTAGAAGAGGAATACATGGCTGCTGCAGAAGCGTCAAGTGAAGGAGTTTGGATCAGGAACTTCATCACTGAGCTTGGCGTGGTTCCAAGTGCATTGGACCCACTGGAGATATTGTGTGACAACACTGGCGCCATAGCACTTGCTAAGGAACCAATATATCATCCAAAGACCAAGCATATCAACCGCAAGTTTCATATAATCCGAGATTATATAGCAGATGGAGATCTGAAGATTAGCAAAGTACATACAGATCTGAATGTCGCAGATCCATTGACTAAACCTCTTCCACGTGTAAAACAAGATCAGCACCTCAGTGCCATGGGTGTGAGATTGTTGCCAAACGTAAACTAGATTATTGACTCTAGTGCAAGTGGGAGACTGTTGGAATTATGCCCTAGAGGAAATAATAAAGCTATTATTATTATAATTCTTGTTCATGATAATGTTTATATTCCATGCTAGAATTGTATTAAGCAGAAACTTTAATACTTGTGTGGTTTATGAACAACACTGTGTCCCTAGTACGCCTCTATGGACTAGCTCATTGATTAATGATGGTTAAGGTTTCCTAACCATAGACATGAGTTGTCAATTGATAATGAGATCATATCATTGGGAGAATGATGTGATGGACAGACCCAAACTAAGCGAAGCAATTAGATCGTGTCATCGTGTTCATCTTTGCGAAGCTTTTCCTATGTCAAATATTGTATTCCTTAGACCATGATATAATACAACTCCCTGGTATCGGAAGAAAGCTTGGAGGTCATCAAACGTCATCCTATGAGAGGGTGATCATAAAGGTGTCTCTCGGGTGATCGGAAAGTATCTGCTGGGTTGTATGTATCGAGATGAGATTTGTCCCTCCCAAGTCGGAGAGATATACTTTGGGCCCACTCGGTAATCGATATCAACACCGCTTGCAAGCATGTGGTTAAGGAGTTAATCACCAACTGATATCGGATTACGGAACGAGTAAAGTACTTGCTGTGAACGAGATTGAACTAGGTATGACGGTACCGACGATCAAATCTCGGGCAAGTAAAATATCGCGAGACAAAGGGAATATATATATGGGATTGATTGAATCCTGGCATCGTGGTTCATTTGATATGATCATCGATTAATGTGTGGGATTCAATATGGGTTTCCAGACCCCGCTGTTGATTATTGATAGAAGATCATGTCTGCATATTCTCGAACCCGCAGGGTCACACACTTAACGTGTCTCGGCGCTAGGATAGATTGGATAATTGGTTTATGAGTTTTTGTTCGGAGTCTCGGATGGGATCCGGGACATCACGAGAGGTTCCGGAATGGTCCGGAGAATAAGATTCATATAAGGCAGTGCAGTTTTTGGAGTTCGGAATTGTTCCGGGTTAATCGGTATTGTACCGGAAGCTTCTAGAACCTTCCGGAAGGGGACCAACGTGGCTCCACCTTCCGGGAGGGGGCATCGGCCTATGAGGGATTGCCCTGGCCGCATTGGGCCAGGGGCACAAGGCCCCATAGGGCCCAGCCGGCCAAGAAGGGATAAACCCTAATTGGACCTTCTAGAAGGGGGGTTTCCTTGCCCCCCACTCCTCCTCCTTTGGCTGCCGGTTTTGGCTTGGGGGAGGGGCTACGGCTGCCGCCCACCCCTCTATATAAAGAGGGCTGGGGGCGCACGACCCCCCACACACCTTCCCCTCCAAAGCTAGCCGCCCTGCTGCCCTCCTCTCTCTCTCTCTCCCTCCCGACTGCGTGTAGGCGAAGCCCTGCTGCAGAAACTCTCCACCACATACACCGCGCCGTCGCGTTGTAGATCCAATCCGTCTCTCCACCATACTTGCTGGACCGAGGAAGGAGGAGACGTCGAGGTGCTGCACGTGTGCATCTCACGGAGGCACCGCCACTTGTGGTGCTAGATCGGATTGGATCACGAGGAGGAGAAGCGAGTACGACTACATCACCCACGTTTCGACGAACGTTCCGTTGTGCGAATCTTCAAGGGTATGAAGATCTAATCCAATCTCTCTTGTTGTTTGCATCTCCTAGATTAGATCTTGGCTTCCCTCTGTTCGCATCCATAGAAAATTTTGATTTACTATGCCGCGAAACCCTTCAAGTGAGCCTAAATGCAAACTAGGTGAGGCAACCTAGATGATGAACAAGATACTTTAAGCTCAAAGGCTATCACAAGGTAAACAACACAAGTAAGATATCGGTTAAGGAATAACCGAAGAACGCGGAGACGAAGATGTATTCCCGTGTTCACGACATTTGGGAAGGGGGCTACGTCACGTTGGAGAGGTGTGAGGTTCCACGAAGGATTCCTCACGCGCCACAAAGGCTCACCTTCTTCTCCGAGCCTATCCCACGAAGGAATAGCTCACTTACTTGTGGTAGACTTTAAGGTAGTCTCCAAACCCTCACAAACTTTCCACGGAGAAAATCACAAGTCGAATGCCTCCGGAGACCCTAGTGAAGGGTTTCGCAACATAGTAAATCAAAAAAATTCTACGGATGCAAACGGGAAAGCCAAGATCTAATCTAGGAGATGCAATCAACGAGAGGGATAGATGAGATCTTCATACCTCGCGATCCGATCCAACGCCGCAAGTGGCGACGCCTCCGAGAGATGCACACGTACGGTACCGCGAAGTCTCCTCCTTCCTCGGTCCATCAAGTGGGGTGGAGAGATAGATTGGATCTACAACACGACAACGTGGTGCAAAGGTGGAGAGTTTCTGCGGCAGGTCTTCGCCTACGCGTAGTCGGGAGAGAGAGAGAGAGAGAGAGAGAGGAGGGCAGCAGTATGGCGTCTAGGGTTTGGGGTGGGGGGAGGGTGCGCCCATGCCCACCTTATATAGGGGCTGGCCGTCCCCCCTTGCCCCTCCTCCAAGCCCTAGGGCCGGCGGCCACAAGGGTGGAGTGGGAGGCAAGTCTTCCCCCCTTCTAGAAGATCCCCTAGGGTTTCCCCTAGGGTTTTGGCCGGCTGGACCTATGGGGCCTTGTGCCCCTGCCCAATGCGGCCAGGGCACTCCCTCGTAGGCCCACTCCCCCCTCTGACAAGTGGGGCCACGTTGGTCCCACTCCGGAAGCTTCTAGAACCTTCCGGTACAATACCAAACATTCCAAAACAATTCCGAAATCCAAAAACTGCTTTCCTTTATATGAATCTTATTCTCCAGACCATTCCGGAACCTCTCGTGATGTCCTGGATCTCATCTGAGACTCCGAACAAAAACTCACAAACCAATTATCCATTCTATCCTAGCGTCGAGGCACGTTAAGTGTGTGACCCTACGGGTTCGAGAATATGCAGACATGATCTTATATCAATAATCAACAGTGGGATCTGGAAACCCATATTGACTCCCACATATTCATCAATGATCATATCGGATGAACCACGATGCCAGGATTCAATTAATCCCATATATATATTCCCTTCGTCACGCGATATTTTACTTGCCCGAGATTCGATCGTTGGTATCGGCATACCTAGTTCAATCTCGTTCACAGCAAGTACTTTACTCGTTTCGTAATCCGATATCACTTTGTGATTAACTCCTTAACCACGTGCTTGCAAGCGGTGTTGATATCAATTACCGAGTGGGCCCTAAGTATATCTCTTCGACTTGGGAGGGACAAATCCCATCTCGATACATACAACCCAACAAGTACTTTCCGATCACCTGAGAGAGACCTTTATGATCACCCTCTCATAGGATGACGTTTGATGACCTCAAAGCTTTCTTCTGATGCCAGGGAGTTGCATTATATCATGGTCTAAGGAATACAATATTTGACATAAGAAAAAAGCTTCACAAAGATGAACACGATGACACGATCTAATTTCTCTACTTGATTTGGGTCTGTTCATCATATCATTCTCCCAATGATATGATCCCATTATTAATCGACAACTCATGTCTATGGTTAGGAAACCTTAACCATCATTAATCAATGAGCTAGTCCATAGAGGCGTACTAGGGACACGGTGTTGTTCATAAACCACACAAGTATCAAAGTTTCCTCTTAATACAATTCTAACATGGAATATAAACTTTATCATGAACAAGAATTATAATAATAACATCTTTATTATTGCCTCTAGGGCATAATTCCAACAGTCTCCCACTTGCACTAGAGTCAATAATCTAGTTTACATCTGGTAACAATCTAACACCCATGGCATTAAGGTGCTGATCATGTTTTGCTCGTGGAAGAGGTTTAGTCAACAGATCTACGACATTCTGATCCGTATGTACTTTGCTAATCTTCGGATCTCCATCTATTATATAATCTCGAATTATATGAAATCGGCGGTTGATGTGCTTGGTCTTTGGATGATATGTTGGTTCCTTAGCCAATGATATGGCGCCAGTGTTGTCGCACAATATCTCCAGTGGTTCCAAGGCACTTGGAACCACACCAAGTTCAGTGATGAAGTTCCTGATCCAAACTCCTTCACTTGATGCTTCTACAGCAGCCATCTATTCCGATTCTACTGTAGATCCTGCGATCACGCTTTGCTTGCAGCTTCTCCAGCTCACAGCTCCTCCATTCAATATATAAACGTATCCTGTCTGAGATTTAGAATCATCCGGGTCGGTGTCGAAACTAGCGTCGACGTAACCTTTTACGACGAGCTGCTCATCACCTACATAGACCAAGAACATTTCGTTAGTCCTATTTAAATACTTTAGGATGTTCTTTACGGCTGTACAGTGTTCCACTCCTGGATCACTTTGGTATCTTCTCGTCAAACTAAGAGCATTGGACACATCCGGTCTAGTACACAGCATGGCATACATGATAGAACCTATGGCCGAGGCATAAGGCACTTTGCTCATGGTTTCTCTATCGTTTACCGTAGCTGGACACTGAGCCTTGCTCAATATCTTACCTGACAACATGGGCACTGAAACTTTCTTTGCCTTATCCATTCTGAACCTTTTCAGAACTTTGTCAAGATATGTACTTTGGCTTAAAGCTATTAGGTGTCTTTGTCTATCTCTATAGATTTTGATGCCTAATATATAAGCAGCTTCTCCTAGGTCTTTCATTGAAAAACATTTATTCAAATAACTCTTCACATCGTTAAGCATACCAATGTCATTTCCAATAATCAATATGTCATCCACATATAGTACTAGAAATGTCACTGAGCTCCCACTCACTTTCTTGTAGATACAAGCTTCGTAGCAATTTGGAACAAATCCAAAGCTCTTGATCACTTGATCAAAACGAAGGTTCCAACTCCGAGATGCTTGCTTCAGTCCAGAAATGGAACGCTGAAGTTTGCACACCTTATCAGCATCCTTAGGATCTACAAAACCTTCGGGTTGCATCATATACAACTCTTCATCAATGTTGCCATTGAGGAACGCAGTCTTGACATCCATCTGCCATATTTCATTATCATGAAACGCAGCAATTGCTAATAAAATCCGAATGGACTTAAACATCGCTACGGGAGAGAAAGTCTCATCGTAGTCAACACCTTGAACTTGTCAAAAACCTTTCGCGAGAAGTCGTGCTTTATAGACAGTAACATTACCATATGCGTCCGTTTTCCTTTTGAAAATCCATTTGCACTCAACGGCCTTTCGATCGCTAGGAGGGTCCACCAAAGTCCATACTTGGTTTTCTCTCATGGATCCCAATTCGGATTTCATGGCCTCTAGCCATTTCTCAGAGTCTGGGCTCATCATTGCTTCGTCATAATTCGCAGGTTCACTGTTGTCAACCAACAAGACAATTAAGACAAGGTTACCGTACCACTTAGGAGGGGCACGTGACCTTGTCGACCTGCAACGTTCAGTAGTAGCATCGTCCGAAGCTTCAATATCCTCATCATTAGCTTCCTCTATTGTTGGTGCAGACGACACTGAAAAAATTTCAGGTGCTGCGCTACTCTCCAACTGAAGAGAAGGTTCAATAACCTCGTCTAGCTCTACTTTCCTCCCACTCACTTCTTTTGAGAGAAACACCTTCTCAAGAAAGGATCCGTTCTTTGCGACAAACACTTTGCCTTCGGATATGTGGTAGAAGGTATACCCAATCGTTTCCTTAGGTTATCCTATGAAGACGCATTTCTCCGCTTTGGGTTCGAGCTTGTCCGGCATCAACTTCTTGACGTAAGCTTCGCATCCCCAAACTTTAAGAAACGACAACTTAGGTTTAGCACCAAACCACAGTTCATAAGGTGTCGTCTCAACGGATTTAGATGGTGCCCTATTTAAAGTGAATGCAGCGGTTTCTAATGCATAACCCCAAAATGACAACCGCAAATCTGTAAGAGACATCATCGATCACACCATATCTAATAGAGTTCGATTCCGACGTTCAGACACACCATTGCGCGGTGGTGTTCCGGGTGGCGTGAGTTGCGAAACGATTCCGCTTGCTTTAAGATGCGTGAGAAAATCATAACTCAAATATTCACCTCCACGATCGGATCGTAGAAATTTAATTTTCCTGTTATGATGGTTTTCCACTTTGTTCTGAAATTCTTTGAACTTTTCAAACGTTTCAGATTTATGTTTCATTAAATAGATATACCCATATCTACTTAAGTCATCAGTAAATGTGAGAAAATAGCGATATCCACCGCGCGTCGAAACACTCATTGGTCCGCATACATCGGTATGTATGATTTCCAACAAGTCCGTTGTTCTCTCCATTATACCGGAGAACGGGGTTTTGATCATCTTGCCCATGAGGCACGGCTCGCACGTGTCAAATGATTCAAAATCAAGAGACTCCAAAAGTCCATCAGAATGGAGTTTCTTCATGCGTTTTACACCAATATGACCTAGACGGCAGTGCCACAAATAAGTTGAATTATCACTATCGACTTTGCATCTCTTATCCTCAATGTTATGGATGTGTGTTTCATTGCTTTCGAGATTCAGAAGAAATAAACCATTCATAGCAGGTGCATGACCATAAAAGATGTTACTCATATAAATAGAACAACCATTATTCTCCGATTTAAATGAATAACCGTCTTGCAATAAACATGATCCAGATATGATGTTCATGCTCAACGCAGGCACATAATAACATTTATTAAGGTTTAAAACTAATCCCAAAGGTAAAACTAAGGAGAGGGTGCTGACGGCCATCACATCAACTCTTGATCCGTTGCCAACGCGCATCGTCACCTCATCCCTCGCTAGCCGCCGTCTATTTCGTAGCTCCTGTTTCGAGTTACAAATATTAACAACTGAACCAGTATCAAATACCCAGGAACTACAACGAGCGCTAGTAAGGTAAACATCAACATGTATATCAAATATACCTTTGATGGTGCCAGCCTTATTATCCGCTAAGTACTTCGGACAGTTGCGCTTCTAGTGACCCTTGTCCTTGCAATAGAAGCACTCAGTGTCCGGCTTAGGTCCAGACTTGAGCTTCTTCTCAGCAGGGGCAACGCGCTTGCCGCTACCTTTCTTGAAGGACTTATTTGCACCCTTACCTTTCTTAAAGCTGGAGGGCTTGTTGACCATCAACACATGATTATCTTTCTTGATGTCCACCTCCGCAGCTTTTATCTTAGCGAAGAGCTCAGTGATCGTATCAGTGGAACCAATCTGATTATGAGTAACTACAAAACCTTTGTAGCTAGGAGGGAGTGATTGCAGAACTCTGTCAATCTTGAGCTCTTCTGGAATCTTGCAATCCAGTTGCTCAAGACGTTGAGTGTAGCCCGACATCTTAATGGCGTGCTCACTAACAGAACTCCCTTCCTCCATCTTGCAGTTAAAGAATTTCTCAGAGATCTCATATCTCTCAGAACGGGCCTGAGTCTGAAACATGGTTTTCAGTTCCTCAAGAATCTCAAAGGGCCCGGCGAACTCCTCAAAACGATTTTGAAGGTCCGATTCCATAGCAAACAACATGGTGCTCTTAATCACACCATAATCATCTTTGCGCGACTGATAAACAGCTTTTTCATCAGCCGGCGCATCTAGAGCAGGGGTGTCACCTAGCGCTTTCTCAAGGACATAGTCCTTTTGTCCGACAGCGAGAATGATTCTCAGATTGCAAAACCAGTTGGTGAAGTTAGACCCATTGTTCTTAAGCTTTTATTTCTCAGCAAAAACGTTGAAGTTGAAGTTGGACTTAGCCATTTGATCTACAAAATTTGCAAGTACAATTTAGACTATGTTCATGATAACTAGTTCAACTTAATCAAATTACTAGATAAACTCCCACTAAATTCAACATCCCTCAAGTTGTTTAGTGAACACGGTCCAAATTCACCACACCTAATCCGATCTTCACGAGAAGAGATGTGGTTTCATTGGTGGACAACAAAGTGTCAATCATATCATTCATATGACTCATGCTTAACCTTTCGGTTCATGTGTTTCGAGGCCATGTTTGTACATGCTAGGCTCGTCAAGTCAAACCCAAGTATTTACGCGTGTGCAAAACTGGCTTGCACCCGTTGTATGTGAACGTAGAGTTTATAGCACCCAATCATCACGAGATGCTTGAACACGATGAACTTTCGCAACGGTGCATACATGGGGAGAACACAATTTTATCTTGATCTTTAAGTGAGGAACATCTTATAATGCTACCGTCGCGATCTAAGCATAATAAGATACATAAAAGGATAAACATCACATGCATATAAATTTATGTGACATGGTATAGCCAATCTCCGCGCAATGATCTCCATCTTGTGCATGCCAGCATGATCTCTCCACGATGATTGCCTCCACCACGAATAGCAACTACAACTATTGCTAACTACTTAGCGATAAAGTAAAGCTATTACATGGCGTATAAGAAGTTGACACACAGGTCATACACAATTATAAAGACAACCATATGGTCCTGCTGGTTGTGTACTCATCGACATGCAAGTCGTGAAATATTACAAAATATGATCATTGCATACAACATACACATCATATCTTGGGCCATACCATATCACAGAAACACTCCCTGCAAAAAGAAGTTAGACGCCTCTACTTTGTTGTTGCATGTTTTACGTGGCTTATGGGAGTCACAATCTAAGAACGATTCTTACCTACGGAAAGCCACAATGGTGATATTATGGTTGCCAACATCCGGTGTAAATCCCATGACAACTATAGTGAGAGAAACTGGCATCCACCAGCCGCATGTGTGGAACAAGCCACACGTCAAGTGCGGAGCCGGTCTCGCGAACGAGGTCGCGTAATGTTGGCCTGGACCGCTTCGATCTCACTATCCCGCGTCGTAAGAAGTACACAACAAGAGGCTTGCAACAGAAAATATCAACGCCCGCAATAAGCATGTTGCGTTCTACTCGTGAAACACATCGACGCATAGATCTGTTGGAGATATGCCCAAGAGGCAATAATAAAGTGGTTATTATCATATCTTCATACTTATGATAAATGTTTACATACCATGCTATAATTGTATTAACCGGAAACATTAATACTTATGTGATTTGTAAACATAAAAGAGTCCCTAGTAAAGCCTCTTGTTAAACTAGCTTGTTGGTTAATATATGATCATGGTTTCCTGATCATGAACATAGAGATTTTATTAACAACAGGGTCATATCATTAGGAGAATGATGTGATGGACATACTCCTATAGTTAAGCGTAGCATAAAGATCAAGTCATTTAATATAGTTCATTTGCTATAAGCTTTCTGATACATAGTAACCTAATTCCTTCGACCATGAGATCATGTTAATCACCATCACCGGAAGGATGCTTTGATGACATCAAACACCACACCGTAACTGGGTGGCTATAAAGGTGGCATTGAGTGTTTGGAAAGTATGGGTTGAGGCACATGGATCAAGAGTGGGATTTGTCCATCCATATGACGGATAGATATACTTTGGGCCCTCTCGGTGGAACGTCATCCAATTAGCTTGCAAGAATGTGACTGGCTCACAAGGGATCACATATCACGGGAACGATAAAAGAGTACTTATCGGTAACGAGGTTGAACTAGGTATGCAGAGATACCGACGATCAAAACCTCGGATAAGTAAACTATCGTGAGACAAAGGGAAATTGGTATCGTATGTAAGTGGTTCATTCGATCGCAAAGTAATGTAAGTGGTTCATTCGATCGCAAAGTAATCGTAGAAATATGTGGGAGCCATATTAATTTCCAGATTCCTCTATTGGTTATTGATCGGAGAAGTGTCTCGGTCATGTCCGCATAATTCACGAACCGTAGGGAGACACACTTAAGGATTCGATGTTGTTGAGTAGTTATGGAATGATGAGAAAGAGACCGAATGTTGTTCAGAGTCTCGGATGGGATCCTGGATATCACGAGGAGATCTGGAATGGTCCGGAGAATAAGATTCATATAAGGAAAGTCCTGTTTCGGAGTTGGGGAATGATTCCGGTGTTTTCATCGGGAATGTTATAGAAGGGTCCGGAAGGTCCGGCACTCCGGAGGGGAAGGGTACATGAATGTGTCATAAAAAGTTGGAATGGTTGCATCATGTACTAGGTGTCATCGCTGAGCAAAATAAAGGGATAAATCAAATCCTAGTTTGAAAAGTCAAACGCCAATTTGAAAAGTCAAACGGCAAGTTTGCTTGGTGGAGGGAGAGTAGGAAACCTACTTAGGGAGGAAGTCCTACTCCCTCCACCCGCCGGCCAAGGAGGAGGATTTGGAGGAGGACTCCCTCCTCCCAACCGCGCCTCCCTCCCACCTATAAAAGGAGGGGCAGGGGTTCCCCTCTTCCCTACACCTCTCTCCTCTAAACCCTAGCCCTAGCCGCCGGCCTCCACCAAGTCGCCGCCGCCCCTAGGGTTTGCCTAGCCGCCGAGTTGGGGCCCTCCCCTTGCCCTAGCCGCCGGCCTAGCTCTCTCTCCTTGGTGCCTCTAAACCCTAGATCGCCAAGGCCTCTCTAATAGTCCACCATACTCGCTCCGGCTTAAGGCGAAGCCCTGCGAGATCTCCCCTCTACTTCCGGTACCACGCCGTCGTGCTGCCGGAATCGCGAGGAGAGTGCTACAACCTCCGCTGCCTGCTGGAACAAGGGAGAGGAAGGTCTTCATCGAGTACCGAACGTGTGACCGACTGCGGAAGCGCTGTCGGAACACAGCGCCGGAAGGATCGTCTACGCGATCTTGAGATCGGAAGTGTACGACTACATCATCCACGAGAATCTGCTCTCGTTAACCGCTTTGGATCTTCGAGGGTTAGTAATCTATTGACTCGTTGCTACAATCTAGTAGATAGATCTTGGCTTGATCATAGATTAGATCTTGATTGTGTGTTCATGCGGTAGAATTTTTTTTTCCATGCTACGAAACCCTACAATGGTATCAGAGTCGTGTCTATATGTAGATCTGTTGCACGAGTAGAACACAATGGTCATTATGGGCGTTGATGCTTTTGTTGTCGATTGCTTCTTGTGTACTTTGCATCTTGCGGGATGGTGGGATGAAGCGGCCCGGGCTAACCTTACATGACATCATTCATGAGACTTGCTCCACGCTTGACATGCAACTTGTATTGCATAAGTGGTTTTGCGGGTGCCTGTTTCTCCCAACATAGTTAAGATTCAATTTACAATGGGTGATGTTGTGGTTCTTGTTCGTAAGTTAGAGCGACACTTATTGAAAGCCCCAAACCACGTAAAATATGCAAAGAAAATTAGAGGCGTCTAACTTTGTTTTGCAGGGGTGTGCTGTGATGTGATATGGCCATGATTGTGATTATATTTGATGTATGCAATGTTCCTTATTGTAAGTTGGCAACCGGCAGGAGCCATATGGTTGTCTTTAAATTCTGTTAAGACTCGCGTGTCTATTCAAAGTAGTTGTAATAGTTGAAGCTGGTGGACGACAACCATGGAGTGGCGTCATTGACCTTGATGCAATGCCGGTGATGATGGAGATCATGTTCGTGCTTGAAGATTGAGATCGGAAGCACAAGTAGAAAGGCCATATCATATCACATATTATGAATTGCATGTGATGTTAATCCTTTTATGCATCTTGTATTGCTTAGTTCACGACGGTAGCATTATAAGATGATCCCTCAAGCACACAATTTCAAGTTTTAAAGTGTTCATTCTTTGTAAGCACCGTTGCTAAATCTCGTTGTTTCGAAGCACCACGCAATGATCGGGTGTGTTAGATTATGCGAGTGTATACAATGTGAGCAAGCCAGATTTGCTCATGCGGAAGCTAAGGTTTGATCTTGACGAGCCTAGCATGTACAGACATGGTCTCGGAACACGGATCACCGAAAGGTAAAGCATGATTCATATAGTAGATATGATGAACATGTTGATTGTTCGCCATTGAAGCTACATCAACTCTCGTGATGATCGGTTTTGATGTGGTGGATTTGGTTCGTGTGATCACTAAAACAATGTGAGGGATATTGTTTTGAGTGGGAGTTAAACGGAAATATGATTAAAAGTTGAACACTATTTATCATAAATTAAATCAAAGTGAATTTGCATAATTGTTGTAGTCATTGGCATCCGTTTGCCACCTTGCGCTTAGTTATAATTGAGATGATAGAACTATAGAATTCTGGTTAGTTACTTTACGAACTGGTATTGTATTGTTTTGAAGTGTTAATCTAAAGTTTAAAAGTCCTATTGCAAACTTTCAGTAAGTTTCGATTACTCCATGAAGTTTAATAACTGGTATTAAATCGAGAGAGAAAATTCCAAGAGTTCATGTATGAGTATCATGTTTGTCTCCATGATTCTTGATATTCAAAGAATTGTCTTAATATCAAGGTTATCTAGGATCTGAAAGAGTTGTTTCAGAAACCATGACGTGTGGAAGATATTGTGATATCTGAAACGAAGTTTTGGTTGCAACATGATAGAGTATAATATGGCAAAAGTCATGTTCTCATATTTGATGAGAATTTGCAAAGGGTTGGAGACACTAGTTGTCCTAATCCACCAAAAGGTTTTACAGAGCAACATTATACTCGTGATTCATCTTTATAAGCTAAAAGTAGCTTAATCATGAATAATTCCATGATAAGGGTGAATATTTGATGTAGGTAAAATATTTACCACACCAAGAGATTACTAAAGAATGGAATTTGAAAGCACACCAAACATTTGATGATGGTGATCTACTTCAAAGTGCAAGTCCAAAGACATTGGTATTTAATTATACACGCTTTGGACTATGTGTCATATGTATGACTCCACTATTGATGTTGATATATTCTTTCAAACAGAAAAGGAAATACTGAAAGAGAATCTCATAAATATATGGCAGAAAAGAAAAGACTAGAATTGTTCAGTTTAAGTATATAGATGATATACATGTTATGGCTATAATCTTTGCTTATTAAACAATGTGGTTCTTAAGTATTTGATACTGAATTTGTTGGTGTGAATCGTCATACGAAACAACACAATTCATGAACTACAATGGCCTAAGTAACTAGCAAAAGAATATGTGATGATGTTCAACGAGAACAAATAAAGGGTTATTGTGTTGCTCGTTAAACATCAAAGCTTGCCTTCAAGATTTGTTTTATCAGGTATTATGAGAACAAAAGGGTTGTTTAAATAATTGCCGTAATCCATAAAAGATGGATGATTCACAAATCTCGTTGGAGAAATCACATCCATAAAACTAGTGCTAAAAATGTCGAAAGACAAATTGATTGAAAGATCACTTAGGAAGTGACATCGTCGTTTAAATTATATTGGAAAGAAAACATGAAGAAACTCCATGTGGATGGAATTTTGGAGTCTTTTGATTTTTGATCACATGACGCTTGTGAAACTTTCCTAGAGATAATTAAAACTTCGTTCATAGGCCAAAAGGGAACGAATGACTATCTTATTGGAACTTGTACATATTGTTGTACGAAGTCCATTATGTGTAGTCAAGAGCGATGGATTTCAACTTCATATGCTTTCTCCAAAAATTTGAGTGAATATATGAATATTTACTTAATAAGGATGAAGTATGAAACATTTGAAAAGTTCAAAGACTTTCAAGATGAAGTGCAAAATCATTGTAACAAGAATATAAATAGTTTATGATAAGATCATAAAGGAAGATATTTGAGTTACAAGTTTAGCATAATACCTAAGATTTAAGGAATCGTTCCGTGAATTTGCATGTCCCGAAACACCATAAGAGTATGGAGAGTTCGAGATATGTAATTAAACCTTGTTTGACATGATAAGATCGAAGGTGTAATTCATAAAACTACCATTATATTTTAAAGATTAAAAGCTTTAGAGACTACCGTTTTTCCACTGAAAAGAGCTCCATCATAATCCGTTGAAATGACACCATATAAAGTTATGGTTTGGCATAAAACCCAAGTTGTCCTTTCTTAAAAATTGGTATGCTATGCATAAGAAAGATGTTTGCAACCAAAGTCAGATGAACCTGTCCTTTGTATGTTATTTCGAATAACTGTTAAGTAATCCTCCATAACATCGGAGACAAAAGTGTTTGTCACTTAGAACGTCAAGTTTCTTTGAGAAGGAATTTTTCGTGAAAAGATAAGTGGGAGGACAATAGAACTTTGATAAGGTTAAAAGAACCTTAGCTATATGTGCAAAGTTGCGCAGCGCCGAAAAGTGTTCCGGAGGCAGCAACAATGCTCATGGCTCACGTGCCTCAAAGGTTGTGGTTACGAAGGTCAAAGTTTCTATTGAACCAAGTAGGTCGAGTAAACAATCAAATACCAAGATTTGAGGGTTGAATCATTATTTGAGAATAATGAACGTACCACATGCAAAGAAGCGATGATGGGCCCTGACTCCGTAAAATGGCTTGAAGCCATAAAATCCGTGATAGTTCCATACACGAGAAATCAAGTTTTGAACTTGAAGGGCCCTCGAGAAAGGTGTAAGACCTTACAGTTGTGTTTGGATCTATAAATAAATAGACATGGATGTTTCACATCTATAAAATAGTCGACATGTTGGGAAAGAGTTCACAACAATGTTCAAAGGTTGACTATGACAAGATTTGATCTTTCATAGCGATATTTAGTCTAGACGGATTAATGTAGCAACCACTACATATAATTTTGTTATGTGGTAATTGAATAAACAAAAAAAGTTCTTCTAATAGAATTGTTACCTAGGACATGTGCATAACGCGGTCCATAGGGTTTTGTTAATTCAAAGGATGCTAAAAGCATATGCAAACTTCAATGGTTGAAGTAAGCATTGCGGAGTTGGAATCTTCACCATGATGAAACTGTTAAAGGAGTTTAAATTCGTCGGAGACGATGAAGATGCTTGCATTTGCAAGAAATTAAGTGGGAGCGCTAAGACATGTTTCTAATACATTATGTGGAAGACATATTGTTGATTGGAAATGATGTATCTTTCATTAACACATATTAAGAATTTCATCCCGATGAAAGACTTAGGCAAAACCCAAATCTTTGGCATCAATAGACGCTAATATGGTTATGCCGAAAGTACATAGATGATGTATTGAATGAGTTCAATATAGAAACTACAAGAAAGGTTCTTGTCGCACAGAAAGGATTGAATGAGTTCAATATTGATGATATATTCAAGTGTACTGACACTTGGTAAGTGAAACAAAGATTCAAGTATAGATTGATACTTGATGTATGAAATCACAAAGAGTATTTATATCAATCATACTGTGATATGTACAAATCCAGATATGTCCTATACTCTAAATGTTATGAGCATATACCAGAATGATTCATAAGATGATGATTGGACAATAGTAAGGATATTCTTATGATCTTTTGGAAGAACTAAGAGTATATTATTTGTAGAAGTGACAAATAGATGGTTAGTTCATTGTAAAAGTACTACATTGATACTAGTTTTGTCACAAAGTACAAATTAAGTTTATCTCAATCTAAACTAAGGGTGGTACAATATAATGGAAATTAAGTTCCATAATGGATTTGGATGAGTTCCAAAGTTAAGATATTGTGACAGATACTACCACAAAAGGGCTAAGTATATAACTGCTATTATAGAAGCAAAAGAGGGCACTTGTGTCAAGTAGTTTGTTATCAAACTAGGTGTAGTTCACAGCAGGGATAATGCTATGAAGATATATTGTACGACAATATTATCAACATGTTTTAACCCCAAAGAACTAAAGGTCACACCAAAGGACCAAATTTGTACAAAGCCATCTCATTAGAGAATGAGTGATGCGTAGAGACGCAAAGACATGCAATTACACACGGACATGGAAGTGTCAGATTCGGAGATCAGTTGACCACTAGCAATCGTGTACATACCACACCAGAAAGCCATAGGTGTTGAATACACAAAAGTTTGAAACTAGATTATTGACTCTAGTGCAAGTGGGAGACTGTTGGAGATATGCCCAAGAGGCAATAATAAAGTGGTTATTATCATATCTTCATACTTAAGATAAATGTTTACATACCATGTGTGGCATCCCGCAAAACCACTACTAGAAAATCGCGTTGTTTTTGTGCATTGCATCGTCATCATCATGTATTGTTTGTCTGCATTATTTCGAAAAGCCTAGTTTTGATTTATACAAATACCCCTCTTATTTTCAAACACAAAACCCCGATCGCATCGGAGATTTTATTTGTCTAAAAACTGTTTGCAAAATGGCCTAGTTTTAAAATAGACAAGACCAAACAAACACACATTTTAAATCAGCCCCCACTAAATCCTATCCCCACCCAAATCTATCCTACCCACCAACCGCAGGCCGCCACCTCACCCTCTCACCCAACCTCTACCCACCTGCCACCTCACCGATCCACCACCCCTCTCTCTCTTTTCCACCCCAGTCCCCTCCTACCCTCTCTCACCTACAGGCCGACCCCACCCCCTGGCCTCTCTCCCTCTCTCCCCACTCACCCACGCGCCCACCCACACAGCCCCACCCTGCCACCTGTACCACCGACCCCCCTGTCCCCCGGACCCGCGTGGACCCCCCCTCCCCGCGCGGCCCCCCACCCCTGCTCTCTCCCCCACCATCTCTCCCGCACCCCTCTTCCTCCTCACGCACGCACACCGCACCCGCCTCCTTCCCCAACCTCCCTGGCCACCAACCCGCCCCACCAGCGCCTCCCCTCCGTCTCCGACGTCGTCTCCGGCGCCTCCCGGCGAGCCCCAACCGTCCGCCGCTCGACCGGCTCCTCCGCTCCCCGCGCCCCTTTTCCGCCTCCGCTCGCCCCGTCCTCCTCGCCGCTCCGCCGGCGCGGCCGCCCGCTCTCGCACCCTCCTCCCTCGGCAGCCACCGAGGCGGCCGCCCTCCCCCTCGCCACCTCCCCGTCGGCCCCGCGTCCCCCTCCCGCGGCGCGCCTCTTCCTCCTCCTCCCCGGTCTCCGTCGCGCCGCCGCTCAAGCTCCCCCCCCCCCCCGCATCCCCGAGCCCCGGCCGCCGCCTCCCCTTCTCCCTCTGCTGCTGCCGCCCAGGAGCCGCCCCGGCCCGCCTCCTCCCGCGCCGCCGCCGGAGGCCACCCTCCCTCGCCGCTGCGGTGGTGCTCGCCTCGACCGCCGCGCCTCTTCCGCCGACGCTCGCCTCGCTCCGCCGCCCTGCTCTCCTTCTCCGGCCCGCGGCCTACCGCCGCCGCGCCCGGCGCCTCCCGCCGTCCCCGCGTCCCCGTCGCCCCGCCCCTTCTGCGACCTCCGACCCTTCCCCAACCCCGTCCACGGGCGCCTCTGCCTCCCTGGCCGCTCCGCATCCTCTGCAACCGCCGTCCCCGGCCACCCTCCCCTCCGCCGAGCAGCGCCGCCCGACGTCGTCCTCCCTTCCGGCGCCTGCCCCGAGCACCCCCCGCCAGGCCTCGCCTCCTTCACCGCCATGGACGCGCCAGACGTTCCCCGGCCTCGAGCGCCACCGCCCGGACGTCGCCTTCGTCTCTCTGCTGGGGCCTCCTCTGCTCCTTCCGGCGGGCCACCACCAACCTCTCCCCTCCGTCGGCTACTGGATGCGACGCCGAGACCTCCTGCGCCTCTGTGTACCGCACCCGGGTAGCACCTGTACTGTATGTGTGTGGTATATTGGTACTATGGTGGTTGTAGCATCCCAGTTGTCTAACCCCTGTAATGCTACTTGTTATAATAATAAAAAGGGCCACTTCCAACATATAATTGTTGCATCATCATCATATCATGCTCATGTCATCATGTCACCTTGCATTTGAGCATCATATAAAACCCTTTCTTGTTTGGTTCTTATCTCATGTGCATGATTAATTGTGTTTGCCTCTTGATATTGTATTTGGCTCTTGATATATTGTTAAATGCCCAAGTTGAGTTGAGGGCATCTCTTTCATGGAATCCACCACCTTTTCTTTCACCACCTTATATTCCACCATCCAATTAATATGAGCTTGGCATTTTAATTTGGTTTGATCTCTAGCTCATGTTAGTTGGATGGAACCCACCCATAATCTTTGCTTGACCTGGCCCACCTTTTTGGAATGCATATTCATAATGCCATGTTAATATTATTGTTTTCACAAGGATATTTGGGCATTAATTATTTTGCATGGGCCATGCAAGTGCCACCTTTTCTAGTATTTGGTTTTTGCTTGCATTCTAAGTGGATCATCTTTTCCTTTTCTTAATCTTGTTTTGGGCTTGTAGTTTCTTCATCAAATCTTCTCCCTCTTTTTCCCCTTTAGCTTAACCCTATCCCCATGCTCCATGCACACACATGTGCTAATGTGGTATTCCCAAACCTAAACCACCCCTTTTCTTGGATCTTGCTTGGTCATTGTTTGGATCATGCATGGACCAAAGAAACCATCCCATCATCTTAAACATCTCTCCCTACCTTCCCTCCTTTCTCCTTTTTCTTGGTTTTGTGGGTTGTATATGAAGCTTGCATGACCAAGTTAAGTACCACCTCATTCTTACCCCTCTTAGCAAACTCTAAAACCTACCCCATGCCATCTCTCCTTTCTACCCTAAGCAAAACCATAATCCACATCTACCCTAAACCAAAACCCTAATCTACACCTTTTCCTAAGCAAAACCCTAGCTACCTCTCCTCTCCCTTCTAGCTACCTTGCTTAATCACACCAAAACCCTGCCCCAGCTTGCCACCCTCTCTCCCATCTCTAGCTTGGCCCCCTCTACCCTGGCCCACCTAGCTGCCCATCGAGGACAAACCCTAGATCGAGCCGGCCCTCTCCCTCTCGCTTCTGCCCTCTCTTCTCTCTCTCTGCCTACCGGCCCCCCTCTAGCCTCACCTGCCACGAGCCTCCCCAGGGCCACCTGCCAGCCCCCTCTCTCCTCCCCAGCTCTCCCGCGCCATCCCCTGGCCCCCATGCCGAGCACGTGAGGAGGCAAAAAGGTGGCACCGAGGCCACCTTCCCCTCCCCCACGCAACCCTCCTGCCCCTCGTTCTTATCCTCCCTCACCCCTCTCTGCCTCGCCAGATCCCTTCCCCAGAGCCGCTTCCTTCCTCCCCTTTTCTCTCCCGACGACGCCCCGGCAGCCGGCGTCGCCCACCGTCTGCATCACCGTCGCCCCACCTTGCTGAACGTCAAGCTCGTCGCGGCAGGAGCCGCGGGAGTCGAGGTTGATCCCCTGCTTCACCGGAACCACGCCGTCGAGGAGGAGACGGACCGGAGCCACCAGAACCTGCCGCGCCCGTCCCCGAAACCCTAGCTCCTGGAGCGCCTGCTACACCGTCGCACGGCTGCTCCCCGCCCCGATCCAAGCCCTCCATCGACCTCGCGGTAAGCCACCGATCCCCCTGGACATGGTCGCCCGCTCGCTTCCGCGCTAGGTCCGCCGGACAATTCGTCGTGCACTCTCGGTGCACCGACGAGCACGGTCGTCCGCTAGCTTCCGCGCCGTCTAGGGCTTCAGATAGTTCGCGTCCGCCCTCCAGACACACGCCCCATCCTACCGCAGTGGTACCCGCCTCCGCTGGCGCGCCCGGGGTCGCGAGTTCGAGCCCCCCCCCCCGCAGCTCGCTGTCCGCTGACGCGCGCACGCCTGGCGACAGAGGTTCAGGAAGAGGAACAGGGCTCTGATGCCCTTTTTCTATAAAACCCCCTGCCTTTTTATGTTTCCAACCCGCAGTCCCCTTGGCCCCGCTGTCAGCGTCGGGGTAGTTTTCTAAAAAGACTCCCTGGCTTTTTCCAAATCCACCCGCGGTCCTTTTGTTCCTCAGCCGCTGGCATGTGGGACCGCAAGCCCCTGGGCCCCACCTGTAAGCATCTGAGGGTAAGTTTGGCTGTGTATAAAATGGGTTCTGCGTCTGGTTGAATTCAAACTTTGTTTAAATAATTTCAAAGTTCAAATTCAATTCAGATTTCAATAACTTTTCCATAGTTTTTCCAAATAATGCAAATGATATATGTTTGGATATCAGGAAAATGAGAGGATTCCAAATATGACCTTCAATTTGCTTTTTGCACAATTAAAATCCCAAGTTTATTTAAATTACACCAAATGCCATTGGAATTTAATAACTTAATAACTTTTGATTTAAAACTCCGAATTCAACAAATGATATGTCTAAAATGATCAGCTCGACGAGACCTTTCTGTTTATGCTATCCATGACTTTAATTGCAGCATGCATCATATAAAAATATAGGGTACAGAAATGTTATGACAACAAAATATGAACCAAAACTCCACTAAAATGTTGCTACTTGTTCTCCACACCTCACCATGCCATGCTACCGTTCTTGCCATGTAAATTGTGCATCATTCATCATGGCATGATTGTTTGTTTGACGCATCTTATTCATATGCTTGTGCTCTATATTCATGTTGGCCTTGTTTGTTTGGTTTTTCTCGGATAGACACTGAGCAGGGGTTGTATCAAGAGAACCAGGAGCACTACCCAGATCCGTCCCTTGCTTCAACTGAGATAACAGGCAAGCACTTCCACATGCTTGCATACATACAGTACCTATTGCCTCTATCTTATTCTTGCATCATTGAGTCGCGATTGCATTAAATTGAATCCCAAGTATGCATAGCCTTTACTTTTAAACCCCACCAAGCTTGTTCCTCCATCCCAAGAGCCATTACTATAGGAGTTGTTTGAGCCATGCGAGTCATAGAACAGCATGTGTAGGGTATGTGAGCGTCTGTTGGATAATGAGGTACCTAAACAACTTAACCTGAGTAGTTCTGGGATAACTAAAGAAAGTGGCACCGGTGAGCAACATCTGCTATTTGGTTTTTCCTGCTCACTTGTGTCCCGTAAGACCCCGAGTACTTGATTCATGTTCCTTGATTTATCGCGCTATCCACATCCGGGAGGTATATGGGACCCCCCTGAGCCAGAGCTTGATTCCGTCTTATTTCCTGGGGCCACAAACTAGTTTGAGGTTTTATTTACGATCCTGTACTTATGCCATGCTACTGCTTTATTTACGATTGTGCGAGGAGCACACTGTACTGTTTAGGAATGGTGACCCGTTTACGTGGTATCGACAAGCCCAGCCACACTTTCGGGTTCCCATTCGTTTACCGCCGGCCCCACAAACCTTAAGTCCGTCTCGAAGTCAGCTAACTTCGTTGCGGGTTCTACTTTAAGGGGTGGCCCCCTGAAATATTTCTGAATTCTGTGATTGTTCAGTCGTGAAAGCCTCGTTGGGTTTTGATCTGGTTTTTCCGAGGTTGATCGAGTGTGTGTTGCTATTGGTGCACCCCGGCCGGGTAAAACTTTCTGAAAGCCGTGTCCGCGGATATGGACGACTTGGAGCACAGTTTCTCGATCATAGACAAGCATAACTAAAGTACCGCCTTAATTTGACTAAGTAACTTGACTAGTAAATAGTGCAATACTCATGGAATGGATAATAAAAATTGCCAACGGATGGGAGGTTGTTCGTCCGCTTCCTTGTTGGTAAGCAGGGAGGAGGATGGATCTGATGAGATTACCATTATAACTGCTGTTCTTAATTCACGGACATCCGTCTATCATTGGTTAGGCGGATGGTTAGCGTTTAACTGTAGAACTGCTAGGGTTTATCTTTCGCTGCAATTGCGTCACCCCAGGTTGTGTCCCCTTTAGAGGCATTAAGTCTTGCTGAGTACCCTTAGGGTCTCACACGATAAATTATTGGTTCAGATGGACAGGTACCTCCACAGGACGGATACTGGGTGGAAGAAGCTGATGATGTGGGCAACGATCGTTCGGTGTAGAGATTCCGGGAATCGGGGATCCGTGAGACCTGTAGTTGGGATGTGCTTATTTCTATGGCATCTTATGCCGATTTGCTTCTTATCCGTACTCGGACTTTGTTTGCCGCTTCCGCATGATACTCTGATGTGTGTTGTATGAGGAAGTATCCTAAAATATAGATCTATCTAGGTCATTTGAATCTTGCCGTATGGCGTTGCTATATTTCCTTTCTTTCTAGATAGTATGGCTCTGATGTACTCTTGTATGGTGGCTTGCGTACATACCCACTTGTGTACGTAGTTGATCCCTTCGCCTGCCGACTACGCCGCCCGTACAGGTCCCGTTGAGAGGGTAGTGGTTGGGACGTCTGAAAGGACTACCAGTGAGTGGCTTTTGGGGCCCCACCGTACTATTTCAACCACTACCACTCATCCAGGCTTGTATCTAGGAGCGTAGTTCACCGAGGTAGTTACAATTGGTATCAGAGCCATCCCGACCTTCAGGGTTTCAGCCAAACGGTCGTTGTCAGTCTAGAAATATTTTGGTAGTTATGTATATTAGGGAAAAACAAAACGCGAGAGTAGGATTGCTTCCACTTTTCTTCTTACCCTCCCACCCACCCTTTTCTGGTAAGGAAGTGCAACGTTTTCAATCCTCTTCTCAAGATTCAAACTAGGATTCACGTGTTCTGGGTTTCCGTAGTACCATAGGTTGTGTGTGTGTGTGTGTGTGCAATCCCTTGTCTACCTGTTGCATCCAAGTTGTTATCTTATCTGCCTTTGGTTATCAACTGTTGGTACATTCCATACCGACAGGCTTTTGCAAACCGACGCAATCTGTCTTCCTCTTTGTATCTGACGCTATCTTGTTTGGGGTGTTCGTTTCCGTAGATACCAATCTTTAGGTTTCGTCGTGAGAAGAAGGGGTTAGGATATGTGTTCCACTTGTTCATGTGCGGAGTAATGATTTGAGTGCGGGATGGAGTCGCGACCATACCACTACTTGTATCATTCGCTTTTGTATATTGAATCGGTAGAGTCACTAATCTTGATTCGTTAAGTAATTTTGCGCATCTATTGGTATTCTAATGCCGAAATTTGTGGAAAATTTTTCTTTGATATATTTGTGTACCACACTCCTTTTCAGTCGTGTGCGATATGCTTAATATCTTTTAGGTGCTTTGAACTTTGTTGATATTTTAATATCATCTCAGTAAATTGTATCCTTTAATCTTGGTTAATTCCATCTTGGTACTATTTTGGATTATTATCATTCTCCATTATAGTACTGACTTGAGTTTTATATCAATGACAGGATGGCTCCACCACGCCGGACTGATGAGGACATACCTCCGGAACTGGGCTCAGCGCTGTCAAACATTGCTAATGCTTTGGCAGCTATGCAAGAGAACCAGCAGCGCTTTGAGGAGAGCGTCAGAAGAAACGAGTTTGCTCCACTTCCTCCACCTCCCAGGCGTGGTGACATCAAGAGCTTCCTCAAGTTCAACCCTCGTCAGTTTGATGTGTCTGACCGACCTCTGGACGCGGATGATTGGCTACGTGAGATCTCAAGGTTGCTCGAGACTGCTGATGTTCCGGAACAGGAGTGGGTCAAGTGTGCTGCTCACCTTCTCAAGGGAGATGCAGCTCTTTGGTGGGAAAACTACTTGAAGGCAAGCTGCACTGGTTTTCAGCCAACTTGGGAAAGGTTCACTGGAGCGTTCAAGGAGCAGTTTCTCTCAGAGATTGTGATGGAAAGAATGAAGGAGGCTTTCCTCAACCTGAAGCAGGGAAATGATAACGTCAACACCTACATCAGGAACTTCATGAATCTCTCTCGTTATGGTGGTGATGAGGTATCTGATGACAAGAAGAAGCAGAAAAGGTTCAGGCAAGGGCTCAATGCGTCGATCAAGTATGCAATCACGCATGCAAGACCGGCAACCTTCCTAGAACTACAGCACACAGCACTGCAAGAGGAGGCAAGCAGGCAGATGTTTGAGGAGTCCAAGAAACATAACAGGGATGCATCAAGCTCTTCGGTTATGGCAGCTCCTTCTAAGCGGCGTGTCTGGGTTCCTAACACCCCACCGTCGCTCCCGGCTCCACCAAGACCTGCAAGTTTCGCGCCAAGGCCACCAAACTTCACCACTGTGGCTCCCAGGGGCTACAACAACCACTACCCTGGAGCGCCTGGCGGAGTCCCTGGCTACTCTGCTCCACGTCCACATGGTGCTTGTTACACATGTGGAGATCATGGACATCCCAACTGGAACTGCCCAATGAAGAACAAAACTCTCCCTCCACCCCCACCAAGATCTGCAACAAGCTCTCCTTCGGTTCGTGCACCACCGCCTCGGGCTCTCAACATCAACACTAAGCCCGGGTCTGCGGTTGTTCATGCAAACTGCGTCAACGCCTCTCAAGCTGAGCTCGCACCTGGAGTTGTAATGGGTATGCTATCCGTTAACTCAGTCCCTGCACGAGTTTTGTTCGATTCTGGTGCATCGCATTCTTTTGTCTCGCATAAGTTTGCACAAGAGCATGACCTGGATAGGGTTCCTTTATCACGTCGTCTGGTGGTGCTATCTCCTGGTTCAAACATGAGGGCTGCTCATATCAGTCATGGCAATCAGATCGAGATTGGTGGTTCTTCATTCTTGGCTTCTTTAATTCTTCTGGGCAACTCTGACATTGATGTCATCTTGGGCATGGATTGGTTGACAGCAAATGCAGCTGTGATTGATTGTGCTGAACGCTCAGTGTCTCTGAAGATTCCTGAAGGCCATATAGTCTTTTCTCCAAGTCTGACTCCTGCTGTCCAGCTCTATTCCTTGGCGGCTCTGAATGATGATGTTATGCAGGCTATTCAGAGTGTACCAGTGGTCTGTGAGTTCCCAGATGTCTTTCCTGAAGAGTTGCCGGGTATGCCTCCGGATCGTGAGGTTGAGTTTGTGATTGAGCTTGAACCTGGAACGGCTCCTATCTCCAAGCGGCCATATAAAATGGGTCCTTCTGAGTTGGCTGAACTCAAACGACAACTTGATGAACAAGAGAAGTTGGGTTTCATTCAACATAGCACTTCTTCTTGGGGTAGTCCAACAATCTTTGTGAAGAAGCGTGACAGAACCGATAGGCTATGTGTTGACTACCGGGCTCTCAACGCTAAAACCATCAAGAACAAATATCCTCTTCCACGGATAAATGATCTTTTTGATCAGCTGGCAGGAGCTGTGGTGTTCTCTAAGCTGGACTTGAGAAGTGGTTATCACCAAATCAAAATTCGCAAAGAAGATGTGCCCAAAACAGCTTTTACCACCCGCTATGGCTTGTATGAGTACACGGTCATGTCTTTCGGTCTCACCAACGCACCTGCTACCTTCTCGAGGCTGATGAACTCCGTTTTCATGGAGTACCTTGATAAGTTTGTCGTGGTATATCTGGATGACATTCTGGTATATTCCAAGTCTAAGGAGGAGCATGAAGAACACCTGCGGTGTGTCCTGAACAAGCTTCGTGAGAACCGCTTGTATGCAAAGTTCTCTAAGTGTGAGTTTTGGCTGCCTGAAGTAACATACCTGGGTCATGTTATCTCTGCCAAGGGCATTGCAGTCAACCCGGAAACCGTGAAGACAATAGTTGAATGGCTACCTCCTGCTAATGTCAAGGAAGTGAGGAGTTTTCTCGGCTTGGCTAGCTATTGCCGTCGCTTTGTGCAGAACTTCTCGAAGATAGCAAAGCCTCTTACCGATCTCCTCAAGAAAGGCAAGAAGTACCTGTGGACTCCTGCTTGTCAAGAAAGTTTTGAGACACTCAAAGAGAAGCTCACTTCCACGCCAGTCTTGGTTCCTCCGGATACATCTAAGCCTTTCCAGATATTCTGTGACGCCTCTTTGCAAGGATTGGGTGCGGTTCTTATGCAAGAGAAACAGGTGGTTGCTTATGCCTCTCGTCAGTTGAAGACGCATGAGATCAACTATCCCACACACGACCTTGAGCTAGCAGCAGTTGTCTTTGCTTTGAAGCTATGGAGGCACTACTTGCTTGGTAACCGTTGTGAGATCTTCTCGGACCACAAGAGTTTGAAGTATATCTTCACTCAACCTGATCTCAACCTTCGGCAGAGGAGATGGATTGAAGCAATCAATGACTTTGATGTGACCATCAACTACACTCCAGGCAAAGCAAACGTCATGGCTGATGCGCTTAGCCGAAAAGCTTATGTCAACAACCTCATGATAGAAGAACAGCAGCCTCTCTTGTGCGAGGAATTCCGTCAGCTCAACCTTGAAGTTGTGGAACAAGGGTATCTCCTGAACCTGCTGGATACTCCTCTCTTGGAAGAAAAGATTCGCTCTCGTCAGCGTGGTGATCCGCACACCAGAAAGCTCATCTCTAAACTTGGGCTTCCGAAGTATGAGTCCTTCCACGTTGATGATCAAGGCACGCTCTTCTTTGAACACCGGATGTTTGTTCCAAACTACCCGGGTCTGAGAGACCAAGTTCTCAAGGAGGCACATGATTCGGTTCTTTCTATCCATCCTGGCAGCACAAAGATGTACATGGACTTGAAAACACAATATTGGTGGCCTGGGTTAAAACGGTATTGTGCCAAGTATGTCTCATAATGTGATGTCTGTCGCAGAGTCAAGGCTGTCCATCAGAAACCATTTGGTCTTCTACAACCTTTGAAACCTCCGGAATGGAAATGGGAGAAAGTAGAGATGGACTTCATCACTGGCTTTCCAAGGTCGCAGAAGGGCAACAATGCAATCTTTGTTGTCATCGACAGGCTTTCTAAAGTGGCTCATTTCTTCCCAGTCAAAGAAACAATTTCTGGAATTCAGTTGGCTGAGCTCTATATCAACAGAATTGTCTCTCTGTATGGGGTTCCACTTGAAATCAGTTCAGACCGTGGGAGCATCTTCACCTCAAAGTTCTGGGAGAGTTTCCAAAAAGCTTTGGGAACCAAGTTGAACTTCAGCACTGCTTACCACCCTCAGTCGCAAGGACAAGTGGAGAGAATCAATCAGATTCTGGAGGATATGCTTCGAGCTTGCGTCATCTCGTTTGGCATGAAGTGGGAGGAATGTCTTCCATATGCTGAATTCTCCTACAACAACAGCTTCCAGAAGAGTCTGAAGATGGCACCATTCGAGGCTCTCTATGGACGCAAGTGCAGAACTCCGATTGGTTGGTCAGGTGCAGGAGAAAGAATCTGGTTTGGCCCTGACATTGTAACCCAAGCAGAGGAGAAGGTGCATATCATTCTGGAGAACCTGAAGATTGCTCAAAGTCGTCAGAAGAGCAACTATGACAGGAAGCACACAGATATGGTATATGCCCCTGGTGATCTCGTCTACCTTCGTGTCACTCCCATGAGAGGAACACACCGCTTCGGTATCAAAGGAAAGTTGGCTCCTAGATACATCGGTCCTTTCAAGATACGTGGTAGAAGAGGAGAAGTTGCTTATGCACTGGAGCTTCCGGAAAAACTCAAAGTCCATGATGTTTTCCACATCTCTCAGCTCAAGAAGTGCTTCAAAGACCCCGGCAAGACCGTGGATCATGAGCTGATCGACCTCCAAGAAGATCTGTCTTATCAAGAACACCCCACCAAAATCCTTGAGACCGCAGAAAGAAGGACTCGCAACAAGTCCATCAAGTTCTGCAAGGTGCAGTGGTCACACCATTCTGTTGATGAAGCCACTTGGGAGCGTGAAGATGAACTCCGTGCCAACCACCCTTCTCTCTTTGTGTCTTCTTCTTCTTCCTAGAATCTCGGGGCGAGATTCCTGTTTAGTGGGGGAGAGTTGTAGCATCCCAGTTGTCTAACCCCTGTAATGCTACTTGTTATAATAATAAAAGGGCCACTTCCAACATATAATTGTTGCATCATCATCATATCATGCTCATGTCATCATGTCACCTTGCATTTGAGCATCATATAAAACCCTTTCTTGTTTGGTTCTTATCTCATGTGCATGATTAATTGTGTTTGCCTCTTGGTATTGTATTTGGCTCTTGATATATTGTTAAATGCCCAAGTTGAGTTGAGGGCATCTCTTTCATGGAATCCACCACCTTTTCTTTCACCACCTTATATTCCACCATCCAATTAATATGAGCTTGGCATTTTAATTTGGTTTGATCTCTAGCTCATGTTAGTTGGATGGAACCCACCCATAATCTTTGCTTGACCTGGCCCACCTTTTTGGAATGCATATGAATAATGCCATGTTAATATTATTGTTTTCACAAGGATATTTGGGCATTAATTATTTTGCATGGGCCATGCAAGTGCCACCTTTTCTATTATTTGGTTTTTGCTTGCATTCTAAGTGGATCATCTTTTCCTTTGCTTAATCTTGTTTTGGGCTTGTAGTTTCTTCATCAAATCTTCTCCCTCTTTTCCCCTTTAGCTTAACCCTATCCCCATGCTCCATGCACACACATGTGCTAATGTGGTATTCCCAAACCTAAACCACCCCTTTTCTTGGATCTTGCTTGGTCATTGTTTGGATCATGCATGGACCAAAGAAACCATCCCATCATCTTAAACATCTCTCCCTACCTTCCCTCCTTTCTCCTTTTTCTTGGTTTTGTGGGTTGTATATGAAGCTTGCATGACCAAGTTAAGTACCACCTCATTCTTACCCCTCTTAGCAAACTCTAAAACCTACCCCATGCCATCTCTCCTTTCTACCCTAAGCAAAACCATAATCCACATCTACCCTAAACCAAAACCCTAATCTACACCTTTTTCCTAAGCAAAACCCTAGCTACCTCTCCTCTCCCTTCTAGCTACCTTGCTTAATCACACCAAAACCCTGCCCCAGCTTGCCACCCTCTCTCCCATCTCTAGCTTGGCCCCCTCTACCCTGGCCCACCTAGCTGCCCATCGAGGACAAACCCTAGATCGAGCCGGCCCTCTCCCTCTCGCTTCTGCCCTCTCTTCTCTCTCTCTGCCTACCGGCCCCCCTCTAGCCTCACCTTCCACGAGCCTCCCCATGGCCACCTGCCAGCCCCCTCTCTCCTCCCCAGCTCTCCCCGCGCCATCCCCTGGCCCCCATGCCGAGCACGTGAGGAGGCAAAAAGGTGGCACCGAGGCCACCTTCCCCTCCCCCACGCAACCCTCCTGCCCCTCGTTCTTATCCTCCCTCACCCCTCTCTGCCTCGCCAGATCCCTTCCCAGAGCCGCTTCCTTCCTCCCCTTTTCTCTCCCGACGACGCCCCGGCAGCCGGCGTCGCCCACCGTCTGCATCACCGTCGCCCCACCTTGCTGAACGTCAAGCTCGTCGCGGCAGGAGCCGCGGGAGTCGAGGTTGATCCCCTGCTTCACCGGAACCACGCCGTCGAGGAGGAGACGGACCGGAGCCACCAGAACCTGCCGCGCCCGTCCCCGAAACCCTAGCTCCTGGAGCGCCTGCTACACCGTCGCACGGCTGCTCCCCGCCCCGATCCAAGCCCTCCATCGACCTCGCGGTAAGCCACCGATCCCCCTGGACATGGTCGCCCGCTCGCTTCCGCGCTAGGTCCGCCGGACAATTCGTCGTGCACTCTCGGTGCACCGACGAGCACGGTCGTCCGCTAGCTTCCGCGCCGTCTAGGGCTTCAGATAGTTCGCGTCCGCCCTCCAGACACACGCCCCATCCTACCGCAGTGGTACCCGCCTCCGCTGGCGCGCCCGGGGTCGCGAGTTCGAGCCCCCCCCGCAGCTCGCTGTCCGCTGACGCGCGCACGCCTGGCGACAGAGGTTCAGGAAGAGGAACAGGGCTCTGATGCCCTTTTTCTATAAAACCCCCTGCCTTTTTATGTTTCCAACCCGCAGTCCCCTTAGCCCCGCTGTCAGCGTCGGGGTAGTTTTCTAAAAAGACTCCCTGGCTTTTTCCAAATCCACCCGCGGTCCTTTTGTTCCTCAGCCGCTGGCATGTGGGACCGCAAGCCCCTGGGCCCCACCTGTAAGCGTCTGAGGGTAAGTTTGGCTGTGTATAAAATGGGTTCTGCGTCTGGTTGAATTCAAACTTTGTTTAAATAATTTCAAAATTCAAATTCAATTCAGATTTCAATAACTTTTCCATAGTTTTTCCAAATAATGCAAATGATATATGTTTGGATATCAGGAAAATGAGAGGATTCCAAATATGACCTTCAATTTGCTTTTTGCACAATTAAAATCCCAAGTTTATTTAAATTACACAAATGCCATTGGAATTTAATAACTTAATAACTTTTGATTTAAAACTCCGAATTCAACAAATGATATGTCTAAAATGATCAGCTCGACGAGACCTTTCTGTTTATGCTATCCATGACTTTAATTGCAGCATGCATCATATAAAAATATAGGGTACAGCAATGTTATGACAACAAAATATGAACCAAAACTCCACTAAAATGTTGCTACTTGTTCTCCACACCTCACCATGCCATGCTACCGTTCTTGCCATGTAAATTGTGCATCATTCATCATGGCATGATTGTTTGTTTGACGCATCTTATTCATATGCTTGTGCTCTATATTCATGTTGGCCTTGTTTGTTTGGTTTTTCTCGGATAGACACTGAGCAGGGGTTGTATCAAGAGAACCAGGAGCACTACCCAGATCCGTCCCTTGCTTCAACTGAGATAACAGGCAAGCACTTCCACATGCTTGCATACATACAGTACCTATTGCCTCTATCTTATTCTTGCATCATTGAGTCGCGATTGCATTAAATTGAATCCCAAGTATGCATAGCCTTTACTTTTAAACCCCACCAAGCTTGTTCCTCCATCCCAAGAGCCATTACTATAGGAGTTGTTTGAGCCATGCGAGTCGTAGAACAGCATGTGTAGGGTATGTGAGCGTCTGTTGGATAATGAGGTACCTAAACAACTTAACCTGAGTAGTTCTGGGATAACTAAAGAAAGTGGCACCGGTGAGCAACATCTGCTATTTGGTTTTTCCTGCTCACTTGTGTCCCGTAAGACCCCGAGTACTTGATTCCTGTTCCTTTATTTATCGCGCTATCCACATCCGGGAGGTATATGGGACCCCCCTGAGCCAGAGCTTGATTCCGTCTTATTTCCTGGGGCCACAAACTAGTTTGAGGTTTTATTTACGATCCTGTACTTATGCCATGCTACTGCTTTATTTACGATTGTGCGAGGAGCACACTGTACTGTTTAGGAATGGTGACCCGTTTACGTGGTATCGACAAGCCCAGCCACACTTTCGGGTTCCCAGTCGTTTACCGCCGGCCCCACAAACCTTAAGTCCGTCTCGAAGTCAGCTAACTTCGTTGCGGGTTCTACTTTAAGGGGTGGCCCCCTGAAATATTTCTGAATTCTGTGATTGTTCAGTCGTGAAGCCTCGTTGGGTTTTGATCTGGTTTTTCCGAGGTTGATCGAGTGTGTGTTGCTATTGGTGCACCCCGGCCGGGTAAAACTTTCTGAAAGCCGTGTCCGCGGATATGGACGACTTGGAGCACAGTTTCTCGATCATAGACAAGCATAACTAAAGTACCGCCTTAATTTGACTAAGTAACTTGACTAGTAAATAGTGCAATACTCATGGAATGGATAATAAAAATTGCCAACGGATGGGAGGTTATTCGTCCGCTTCCTTGTTGGTAAGCAGGGAGGAGGATGGATCTGATGAGATTACCATTATAACTGCTGTTCTTAATTCACGGACATCCGTCTATCATTGGTTAGGCGGATGGTTAGCGTTTAACTGTAGAACTGCTAGGGTTTATCTTTCGCTGCAATTGCGTCACCCCAGGTTGTGTCCCCTTTAGAGGCATTAAGTCTTGCTGAGTACCCTTAGGGTCTCACACGATAAATTATTGGTTCAGATGGACAGGTACCTCCACAGGACGGATACTGGGTGGAAGAAGCTGATGATGTGGGCAACGATCGTTCGGTGTAGAGATTCCGGGAATCGGGGATCCGTGAGACCTTAAGTTGGGATGTGCTTATTTCTATGGCATCTTATGCCGATTTGCTTCTTATCCGTACTCGGACTTTGTTTGCCGCTTCCGCATGATACTCTGATGTGTGTTGTATGAGGAAGTATCCTAAAATATAGATCTATCTAGGTCATTTGAATCTTGCCGTATGGCGTTGCTATATTTCCTTTCTTTCTAGATGGTATGGCTCTGATGTACTCTTGTATGGTGGCTTGCGTACATACCCACTTGTGTACGTAGTTGATCCTTCGCCTGCCACTACGCCGCCCGTACAGTCCCGTTGAGAGGGTAGTGGTTGGGACGTCTGAAAGGACTACCAGTGAGTGGCTTTTGGGGCCCACCGTACTATTTCACTCAACCTGATCTCAACCTTCGGCAGAGGAGATGGATTGAAGCAATCAATGACTTTGATGTGACCATCAACTACACTCCAGGCAAAGCAAACGTCATGGTTGATGCGCTTAGCCGAAAAGCTTATGTCAACAACCTCATGATAGAAGAACAGCAGCCTCTCTTGTGCGAGGAATTCCGTCAGCTCAACCTGAAGTTGTGGAACAAGGGTATCTCCTGAACCTGCTGGATACTCCTCTCTTTCCGAAGAAAAGATTCGCTCTCGTCAGCGTGGTGATCCGCACACCAGAAAGCTCATCTCTAAACTTGGGCTTCCGAAGTATGAGTCCTTCCACGTTGATGATCAAGGCACGCTCTTCTTTGAACACCGGATGTTTGTTCCAAACTACCCGGGTCTGAGAGACCAAGTTCTCAAGGAGGCACATGATTCGGTTCTTTCTATCCATCCTGGCAGCACAAAGATGTACATGGACTTGAAAACACAATATTGGTGGCCTGGGTTAAAACGGTATTGTGCCAAGTATGTCTCATAATGTGATGTCTGTCGCAGAGTCAAGGCTGTCCATCAGAAACCATTTGGTCTTCTACAACCTTTGAAACCTCCGGAATGGAAATGGGAGAAAGTAGAGATGGACTTCATCATTGGCTTTCCAAGGTCGCAGAAGGGCAACAATGCATCGACAGGCTTTCTAAAAGTGGCTCATTTCTTCCCAGTCAAAGAAACAATTTCTGGAATTCAGTTGGCTGAGCTCTATATCAACAGAATTGTCTCTCTGTATGGGGTTCCACTTGAAATCAGTTCAGACCGTGGGAGCATCTTCACCTCAAAGTTCTGGGAGAGTTTCCAAAAAGCTTTGGGAACCAAGTTGAACTTCAGCACTGCTTACCACCCTCAGTCGCAAGGACAAGTGGAGAGAATCAATCAGATTCTGGAGGATATGCTTCGAGCTTGCGTCATCTCGTTTGGCATGAAGTGGGAGGAATGTCTTCCATATGCTGAATTCTCCTACAACAACAGCTTCCAGAAGAGTCTGAAGATGGCACCATTCGAGGCTCTCTATGGACGCAAGTGCAGAACTCCGATTGGTTGGTCAGGTGCAGGAGAAAGAATCTGGTTTGGCCCTGACATTGTAACCCAAGCAGAGGAGAAGGTGCATATCATTCTGGAGAACCTGAAGATTGCTCAAAGTCGTCAGAAGAGCAACTATGACAGGAAGCACACAGATATGGTATATGCCCCTGTGATCTCGTCTACCTTCGTGTCACTCCCATGAGAGGAACACACCGCTTCGGTATCAAAGGAAAGTTGGCTCCTAGATACATCGGTCCTTTCAAGATACGTGGTAGAAGAGGAGAAGTTGCTTATGCACTGGAGCTTCCGGAAAAACTCAAAGTCCATGATGTTTTCCACATCTCTCAGCTCAAGAAGTGCTTCAAAGACCCCGGCAAGACCGTGGATCATGAGCTGATCGACCTCCAAGAAGATCTGTCTTATCAAGAACACCCCACCAAAATCCTTGAGACCGCAGAAAGAAGGACTCGCAACAAGTCCATCAAGTTCTGCAAGGTGCAGTGGTCACACCATTCTGTTGATGAAGCCACTTGGGAGCGTGAAGATGAACTCCGTGCCAACCACCCTTCTCTCTTTGTGTCTTCTTCTTCTTCCTAGAATCTCGGGGCGAGATTCCTGTTTAGTGGGGGAGAGTTGTAGCATCCCAGTTGTCTAACCCCTGTAATGCTACTTGTTATAATAATAAAAAGGGCCACTTCCAACATATAATTGTTGCATCATCATCATATCATGCTCATGTCATCATGTCACCTTGCATTTGAGCATCATATAAAACCCTTTCTTGTTTGGTTCTTATCTCATGTGCATGATTAATTGTGTTTGCCTCTTGGTATTGTATTTGGCTCTTGATATATTGTTAAATGCCCAAGTTGAGTTGAGGGCATCTCTTTCATGGAATCCACCACCTTTTCTTTCACCACCTTATATTCCACCATCCAATTAATATGAGCTTGGCATTTTAATTTGGTTTGATCTCTAGCTCATGTTAGTTGGATGGAACCCACCCATAATCTTTGCTTGACCTGGCCCACCTTTTTGGAATGCATATGAATAATGCCATGTTAATATTATTGTTTTCACAAGGATATTTGGGCATTAATTATTTTGCATGGGCCATGCAAGTGCCACCTTTTCTATTATTTGGTTTTTGCTTGCATTCTAAGTGGATCATCTTTTCCTTTGCTTAATCTTGTTTTGGGCTTGTAGTTTCTTCATCAAATCTTCTCCCTCTTTTCCCCTTTAGCTTAACCCTATCCCATGATCCATGCACACACATGTGCTAATGTGGTATTCCCAAACCTAAACCACCCCTTTTCTTGGATCTTGCTTGGTCATTGTTTGGATCATGCATGGACCAAAGAAACCATCCCATCATCTTAAACATCTCTCCCTACCTTCCCTCCTTTCTCCTTTTTCTTGGTTTTGTGGGTTGTATATGAAGCTTGCATGACCAAGTTAAGTACCACCTCATTCTTACCCCTCTTAGCAAACTCTAAAACCTACCCCATGCCATCTCTCCTTTCTACCCTAAGCAAAACCATAATCCACATCTACCCTAAACCAAAACCCTAATCTACACCTTTTTCCTAAGCAAAACCCTAGCTACCTCTCCTCTCCCTTCTAGCTACCTTGCTTAATCACACCAAAACCCTGCCCCAGCTTGCCACCCTCTCTCCCATCTCTAGCTTGGCCCCCTCTACCCTGGCCCACCTAGCTGCCCATCGAGGACAAACCCTAGATCGAGCCGGCCCTCTCCCTCTCGCTTCTGCCCTCTCTTCTCTCTCTCTGCCTACCGCCCCCCTCTAGCCTCACCTGCCACGAGCCTCCCCAGGGCCACCTGCCAGCCCCCTCTCTCCTCCCCAGCTCTCCTGCGCCATCCCCTGGCCCCCATGCCGAGCACGTGAGGAGGCAAAAAGGTGGCACCGAGGCCACCTTCCCCTCCCCCACGCAACCCTCCTGCCCCTCGTTCTTATCCTCCCTCACCCCTCTCTGCCTCGCCAGATCCCTTCCCCAGAGCCGCTTCCTTCCTCCCCTTTTCTCTCCCGACGACGCCCCGGCAGCCGGCGTCGCCCACCGTCTGCATCACCGTCGCCCCACCTTGCTGAACGTCAAGCTCGTCGCGGCAGGAGCCGCGGGAGTCGAGGTTGATCCCCTGCTTCACCGGAACCACGCCGTCGAGGAGGAGACGGACCGGAGCCACCAGAACCTGCCGCGCCCGTCCCCGAAACCCTAGCTCCTGGAGCGCCTGCTACACCGTCGCACGGCTGCTCCCCGCCCCGATCCAAGCCCTCCATCAACCTCGCGGTAAGCCACCGATCCCCCTGGACATGGTCGCCCGCTCGCTTCCGCGCTAGGTCCGCCGGACAATTCGTCGTGCACTCTCGGTGCACCGACGAGCACGGTCGTCCGCTAGCTTCCGCGCCGTCTAGGGCTTCAGATAGTTCGCGTCCGCCCTCCATACACACGCCCCATCCTACCGCAGTGGTACCCGCCTCCGCTGGCGCGCCCGGGGTCGCGAGTTCGAGCCCCCCCCGCAGCTCGCTGTCCGCTGACGCGCGCACGCCTGGCGACAGAGGTTCAGGAAGAGGAACAGGGCTCTGATGCCCTTTTTCTATAAAACCCCCTGCCTTTTTATGTTTCCAACCCGCAGTCCCCTTGGCCCCGCTGTCAGCGTCGGCGTAGTTTTCTAAAAAGACTCCCTGGCTTTTTCCAAATCCACCCGCGGTCCTTTTGTTCCTCAGCCGCTGGCATGTGGGACCGCAAGCCCCTGGGCCCCACCTGTAAGCGTCTGAGGGTAAGTTTGGCTGTGTATAAAATGGGTTCTGCGTCTGGTTGAATTCAAACTTTGTTTAAATAATTTCAAAATTCAAATTCAATTCAGATTTCAATAACTTTTCCATAGTTTTTCCAAATAATGCAAATGATATATGTTTGGATATCAGGAAAATGAGAGGATTCCAAATATGACCTTCAATTTGCTTTTTGCACAATTAAAATCCCAAGTTTATTTAAATTACACCAAATGCCATTGGAATTTAATAACTTAATAACTTTTGATTTAAAACTCCGAATTCAACAAATGATATGTCTAAAATGATCAGCTCGACGAGACCTTTCTGTTTATGCTATCCATGACTTTAATTGCAGCATGCATCATATAAAAATATAGGGTACAGCAATGTTATGACAACAAAATATGAACCAAAACTCCACTAAAATGTTGCTACTTGTTCTCCACACCTCACCATGCCATGCTACCGTTCTTGCCATGTAAATTGTGCATCATTCATCATGGCATGATTGTTTGTTTGACGCATCTTATTCATATGCTTGTGCTCTATATTCATGTTGGCCTTGTTTGTTTGGTTTTTCTCGGATAGACACTGAGCAGGGGTTGTATCAAGAGAACCAGGAGCACTACCCAGATCCGTCCCTTGCTTCAACTGAGATAACAGGCAAGCACTTCCACATGCTTGCATACATACAGTACCTATTGCCTCTATCTTATTCTTGCATCATTGAGTCGCGATTGCATTAAATTGAATCCCAAGTATGCATAGCCTTTACTTTTAAACCCCACCAAGCTTGTTCCTCCATCCCAAGAGCCATTACTATAGGAGTTGTTTGAGCCATGCGAGTCGTAGAACAGCATGTGTAGGGTATGTGAGCGTCTGTTGGATAATGAGGTACCTAAACAACTTAACCTGAGTAGTTCTGGGATAACTAAAGAAAGTGGCACCGGTGAGCAACATCTGCTATTTGGTTTTTCCTGCTCACTTGTGTCCGTAAGACCCCGAGTACTTGATTCCTGTTCCTTGATTTATCGCGCTATCCACATCCGGGAGGTATATGGGACCCCCCTGAGCCAGAGCTTGATTCCGTCTTATTTCCTGGGGCCACAAACTAGTTTGAGGTTTTATTTACGATCCTGTACTTATGCCATGCTACTGCTTTATTTACGATTGTGCGAGGAGCACACTGTACTGTTTAGGAATGGTGACCCGTTTACGTGGTATCGACAAGCCCAGCCACACTTTCGGGTTCCCAGTCGTTTACCGCCGGCCCCACAAACCTTAAGTCCGTCTCGAAGTCAGCTAACTTCGTTGCGGGTTCTACTTTAAGGGGTGGCCCCCTGAAATATTTCTGAATTCTGTGATTGTTCAGTCGTGAAAGCCTCGTTGGGTTTTGATCTGGTTTTCCGAGGTTGATCGAGTGTGTGTTGCTATTGGTGCACCCCGGCCGGGTAAAACTTTCTGAAAGCCGTGTCCGCGGATATGGACGACTTGGAGCACAGTTTCTCGATCATAGACAAGCATAACTAAAGTACCGCCTTAATTTGACTAAGTAACTTGACTAGTAAATAGTGCAATACTCATGGAATGGATAATAAAAATTGCCAACGGATGGGAGGTTGTTCGTCCGCTTCCTTGTTGGTAAGCAGGGAGGAGGATGGATCTGATGAGATTACCATTATAACTGCTGTTCTTAATTCACGGACATCCGTCTATCATTGGTTAGGCGGATGGTTAGCGTTTAACTGTAGAACTGCTAGGGTTTATCTTTCGCTGCAATTGCGTCACCCCAGGTTGTGTCCCCTTTAGAGGCATTAAGTCTTGCTGAGTACCCTTAGGGTCTCACACGATAAATTATTGGTTCAGATGGACAGGTACCTCCACAAGACGGATACTGGGTGGAAGAAGCTGATGATGTGGGCAACGATCGTTCGGTGTAGAGATTCCGGGAATCGGGGATCCGTGAGACCTGTAGTTGGGATGTGCTTATTTCTATGGCATCTTATGCCGATTTGCTTCTTATCCGTACTCGGACTTTGTTTGCCGCTTCCGCATGATACTCTGATGTGTGTTGTATGAGGAAGTATCCTAAAATATAGATCTATCTAGGTCATTTGAATCTTGCCGTATGGCGTTGCTATATTTCCTTTATTTCTAGATGGTATGGCTCTGATGTACTCTTGTATGGTGGCTTGCGTACATACCCACTTGTGTACGTAGTTGATCCCTTCGCCTGCCGACTACGCCGCCCGTACAGGTCCCGTTGAGAGGGTAGTGGTTGGGACGTCTGAAAGGACTACCAGTGAGTGGCTTTTGGGGCCCCACCGTACTATTTCAACCACTACCACTCATCCAGGCTTGTATCTAGGAGCGTAGTTCACCGAGGTAGTTTAAGTGGCTTTGCAAAGATGTGCCGTTTTGGAGATGAGGTGCAGTGGTGGAAGATTGGTGGAGACGATTTAGAGTTTGTGCAACCCGAGAACTCCGCCGCGGTACCCGGAGATCTTCTACATGGAACCATCGGGCCCAAGTTCGCCATCGACATCGAAGACGGAACGCTAAGACCATGCCGGATCCGGAAAACCGAACCTCGACACGCAAAAGTTTGCCGAGACCCCGTCCCCGAAGGCCTCCGACAGGGAGCCGACAAGATCTACATCACGGACGCACCATGGACGCGGAGAAACCCTCGGACGCCAAGATCTTCTCCTCGGGACACCGGGAACTCCCCCGGAGCGCCAAGTTCGCCGACACGGAAACGACAAGTACTTCCTCGAGAACGCCAAGTCCCTCCTCCCTGAACCTGCCGAGAACGATCCCGTCGAACCCTGGACCCTGAGACCGACCTCGAACCCCCCGGAACCCCAAGACCGTCGAGACCCCTCAATGTGTGAACCCCTTCCCGAAACCCTATTTTATAACATAATACAACTTTTTGCATATTAAATTGTCATGCATGCATACTTGTCTGTGGTTTGGGGGCCTTTTGTCGATTCATCTCATAATTAAATATGGGGCCCATATGCGGGCAAATCTAGCCTTATATTGGCCTCATTTAAATTGTGTAGCGAACCGGTGCTATATTTTGACCATGTTAATCCAACATTTAAATTGCGGGGTATCTAAATAACATGAACCACCTAACTAATTGTCGGGACCCCCGGTTTCGCTTAATATAACCTAATCGCATCGCATCTTTGCCATGTCATACAGCAACCATGCATCATGCCGATCTTCTGCCGTTGTATTAAATATTGCATCCGGTGTTTATTTTAGTGTTTTGCTTCTTCGCGGATAAGGCCGTTGAGTTGATGCGAGTGTCGACCCGATCTTCGGTTGAACCTTCGGCAATGTTTTCAGGCGAGCATCTCCCCCTTTCTACCTATCTTACTTTTAAAGTATTTATTTCCCTCCTGTTGATTTATTGCTATCTGAGTTGCGATGCTCTAGTTTCCGTACCCGTGATATCCCCTTGCAGCCATATATTGCCTTGGACACATCCTATTACCTGTTGTTTGGTAGATAGTTGGACTTGCGCGTCGTAGTCGCTTGCTCAAGTGCTGTTGCGTGTCGTCAAGTACCACAGTTGTTGGAGAATTGCCGCCTGTTTAATGTTGGAGATGATCATGGCTTTATTTATTACTCACTTTACTTCCTGTTTAACAACTAAAATTGAAGTAAGTAAGCAGAGGCATCGGTGGGTGATAGATAATATTTGGTTTCCGACCGCCCACTTGTGTCCCGTAGGACCCCGAGTACTTGATACCTGTTCCTTGATTTATCGCGCTATCCACATACGGGGAATTATGGGACCCCCCTTAGCCAGAGCTTGATTCCGTCTTATTTCTTGGGGCCACAAACTAGTTTGAGGTTTTATTTATTATCCTGTACTTATGCCATGCTTTACTGCTTTATTTAAATTGTGCGACAGATAGCACTTGTACTGTTTAGGATCGGGACACGATTCCGCGGTGTCGACAAGCCCAGTTTTGGGTTCCCAGTCGTTCACAGCCGTATACCCAAACCTTGAGTCCGTTTCGGAGTCAGCTAACTTCGTGGCGGGTAGCTTAATGGGGTGGCCCCCTGAAATATTTCTGAATCCTGTGGTTGCTTTGTCGTGGAGGCCTCGTTGGGTTTTGATTTGGTTTTTCCGAGGTCGATCGTGTGTGTGTTGCTATTTGTGCACCCCGGCCGGGTTAAAACTTTCTGAAAGCCGTGTTCGCGGTTATGGACGACTTGGAGCACAGTATCTCGATCATAGACAACTATAACTAAAGTTTACTGTTATAAATTGATTGGTATCTGATATGACTAGTAATCAGCTTCAACTACAACGGAATGGCTAAATAAACCTGCCAACAATTGCTTGCTTGTGTTGTCGCTTGCGACCATTGTACCTGACTAGTAAGTATGGCAACTACAACGGAATGGCTAAATAAAAGTACCAACAACTGCTGGGTTTATGGGTTACCTCATGCTAATTGTATCTGACTAGTAAGTGCCGCAACTACAATGGAATGGTTAACTAAAACGGCCCACTGCTTATTTTATCAGGATGATTATCTATACCTGACTAGTAATTGCTGCAACGATAACTGAATAAATAAAACTGCCAACTGTGTGAGTTCCTCGGTTGACTTCCTCGTTTGGTCTCGAGGGGGAAACGCCAGGATGGGTTTGATTGGTGGTAGTATCAGGTTGGTTCCGAATAGGTCTTTCATCCCCTCTCTGATTGCCGCCAGTTGTATCGAGTCTCTATAGGGTGTTTAGTGCATGTTGCCGCTGCCGCTTCAGTCCACCATACCTATGTAGGCGAGGACCGCCGAATTCTAGCCTCGCCGTGTACTGGCCTCAGTACTGACGCTCCTCTTTTTCCTTTGCCCTTTGTCAGCACCCCTTTTGTTTAAGCAGGTTTTGAGATCGACGTCGTTAGCAGGGTTACCCTTCCGGCTTGGCCTGGGCAGGGTTATGGACGCCATTGGTTATTCTTCAGGGCTCTTATCCCCATTTGCATCTTGTCCGTAGTCGGACGCTCTATCATTTTCAAGGTGATTTGGATCTTTGTATATTATATCTGTATTCTTGACTCTGTGAGTCACTGCTGTATATATATATCTGTTCTGTGGGTCCCATCGAGGACTGTTGTGTAATGTTATTACTTCGTTTTCCACCCGCACGAAAGTGCCTGGTGGGCACCTTTGAATCGTTTCTATGCGGGTTTGGCGGGTTTTCGCTAAAACTTGCATAGGTCCGATTCTGAGGGTGTTACACCATGCTATAATTTTATTAACCAGAAACATTAATACTTGTGTTATTTGTAAACATAAAAGAGTCCCTAGTAAAGCCTCTTGTTAAACTAGCTTGTTGGTTAATATATGATCATGGTTTCCTGATCATGAACATAGAGATGTTATTAACAACAGGGTCATATCATTAGGAGAATGATGTGATGGACATACTCCTATAGTTAAGCGTAGCATAAAGATCAAGTCATTTAATATATTTCATTTGCTATAAGCTTTCTGATACATAGTAACCTAATTCCTTTGACCATGAGATCATGTTAATCACCATCACCGGAAGGATGCTTTGATGACATCAAACACCACACCTTAACTGGGTGGCTATAAAGGTGGCATTGAGTGTTTGGAAAGTATGGGTTGAGGCACATGGATCAAGAGTGGGATTTGTCCATCCATATGACGGATAGATATACTTTGGGCCCTCTCGGTGGAATGTCATCCAATTAGCTTGCAAGCATGTGACTGGATCACAAGGGATCACATAACACGGGAACGAGAAAAGAGTACTTATCGGTAACGAGGTTGAACTAGGTATGCAGAGATACCGACGATCAAAACCTCGGATAAGTAAACTATCGTGAGACAAAGGGAAATTGGTATCGTATGTAAGTGGTTCATTCGATCGCAAAGTAATCGTAGATAAATATGTGGGAGCCATATGAATTTCCAGATTCCTCTATTGATTATTGATCGGAGAAGTGTCTCGGTCATGTCCGCATAATTCACGAACCGTAGGGAGACACACTTAAGGATTCGATGTTGTTGAGTAGTTATGGAAAGATGAGAAAGAGACTGAATGTTGTTCGGAGTCTCGGATGGGATCCGGGATATCACGAGGAGATCCGGAATGGTCCGGAGAATAAGATTCATATAAGGAAAGTCCTGTTTCGGAGTTGGGGAATGATTCCGGTGTTTTCATCGGAAATGTTCTAGAAGGGTCCGGAAGGTCCGGCACTCCGGAGGGGAAGGGTATATGAATGTGTCATAACAAGTTGGAATGGTTGCATCATGTACTAGGTGTCATCGCTGAGCAAAATAAAGGGATAAATCAAATCCTAGTTTGAAAAGTCGAACGCCAATTTGAAAAGTCAAACGGCAAGTTTGCTTGGTGGAGGGAGAGTAGGAAACCTACTTAGGGAGGAAGTCCTACTCCCTCCACCCGCCGGACAAGGAGGAGGAGTTGGAGGAGGACTCCCTCCTACCAACCGCGCCTCCCTCCCACCTATAAAAGGAGGGACAGGGGTGCCCCTCTTCCCTACACCTCTCTCCTCTAAACCCTAGCCCTAGCCGCCGGCCTCGACCAAGTCGCCGCCGCACCTAGGGTTTGCCTAGCCACCGAGTTGGGGCCCTCCCCTTGCCCTAGCCGCCGGCCTAGCTCTCTCTCCTTGGTGCCTCTAAACCCTAGATCGCCAAGGCCTCTCTCATAGTCCACCATACTCGCTCTGGCTTAAGGCGAAGCCCTGCGAGATCTCCCCTCTACTTCCGGTACCACGCTGTCGTGCTGCCGGAATCGCGAGGAGAGTGCTACAACCTCCGCTGCCTGCTGGAACAAGGGAGAGGAAGGTCTTCATCGAGTACCGAACGTGTGACCGACTGCGGAAGCGCTGCCGGAACGCAGCGCCGGAAGGATCGTCTACGCGATCTTGAGATCGGAAGTGTACGACTACATCATCCACGAGAATCTGCTCTCGTTAACCGCTTTGGATCTTCGAGGGTTAGTACTCTATTGACTCGTTGCTACAATCTAGTAGATAGATCTTGGCTTGATCATAGATTAGATCTTGATTGTGTGTTCATGCGGTAGAAAATTTTTGTTTTCCATGCTACGAACCCCTACAAGATCTAGCTCTGATACCACTGAAGGGTTTCGCGGCATAGTAAATCAAAAAAATTCTACGGATGCGAATGGGAAAGCCAAGATCTAATCTAGGAGATTCAATCAACGAGAGGGATAGATGAGATGTTCATACCCTTGAAGAAATCGCACAGCGAAACGTTCAACAGAACGTGGTTGATGTAGTCGTACTAGCCTTCTCCTCCTCGCGATCCGATCTGATCCAACGCCGCAAGTGGCGACGCCTCCGAGAGATGCACACGTACAGCACCGCGATGTCACCTCCTTCCTCGGTCCAGAAATTGGGGTGGACATATAGATTGGATCTACAGCACGACGGCGTGGTGCAAAGGTGGAGAGTTTCTGCGGCAGGGCTTCGCCTACGCGCAGTCGGGAGAGAGAGAGAGAGAGAGAGAGAGAGAGAGAGAGAGAGAGAGAGAGAGAGAGAGAGAGAGAGAGAGAGAGAGAGAGAGAGAGAGAGAGAGAGAGAGAGAGAGAGAGAGAGAGAGAGAGAGAGAGAGAGAGAGAGAGAGAGAGAGAGAGAGAGAGAGAGAGAGAGAGGAGAGGGAGGAGGGAGAGAGAGAGAGAGAGAGAGAGAGAGAGAGAGAGAGAGAGGAGAGAGAGGAGGGCAGCAGTATGGCGTCTAGGGTTTGGGGTGGGGGGAGAGTGCGCCCCTTCCCACCTTATATAGGGGGCTGGCCGGGCCCCCTTGCCCCTCCTCCAAGCCCTAGGGCCGGCGGCCACAAGGGTGGAGTGGGGGGCAAGTCTTCCCACCCCTTCTAGAAGATCCCCTAGGGTTTTGGCCGGCTGGGCCTATGGGGCCTTGTGACCCTGGCCCAATGCAGCCAGGGCACTCCCTTGTAGGCACACGCCCCCCTCCGACAAGTGGGGCCACGTTGGTCCCACTCCGGAAGCTTCTAGAACCTTCCGGTACAATACCGAACATTCCGAAACAATTCCGAAATCCAAAAACTGCTTTCCTTTATATGAATCTTATTCTCCGGACTATTCCGGAACCTCTCGTGATGTCCTGGATCTCATCCGAGACTCTGAACAAAAACTCACAAACCAATTATCCATTCTATCCTAGCGTCGAGGCACGTTAAGTATGTGACCCTACGGGTTCGAGAATATGCAGACATGATCTTCTATCAATAATCAACAGTGGGATCTGGAAACCCATATTGACTCCCACATATTCATCAATGATCATATCGGATGAACCACGATGCTAGGATTCAATTAATCCCATATATATATTCTCTTCGTCACGCGATATTTTACTTGCCCGAGATTCGATCGTTGGTATCGGCATACCTAGTTCAATCTCGTTCACAGCAAGTACTTTACTTGTTCCATAATCCGATATCAATTTGTGATTAACTCCTTAACCACGTGCTTGCAAGCGGTGTTGATATCAATTACTGAGTGGGCCCGAAGTATATCTCTCCGACTTGGGAGGGACAAATCCCATCTCGATACATACAACCCAACAAGTACTTTCCGATCACCTGAGAGACACCTTTATGATCACCCTCTCATAGGATGACGTTTGATGACCTCAAAGCTTTCTTCCGATACCAGGGAGTTGCATTATCTCATGGTCTAAGGAATACAATATTTGACATAAGAAAAAGCTTTGCAAAGATGAACACGATCTAATTGCTCTACTTGATTTGGGTTTGTTCATCATATCATTCTCCCAATGATATGATCTCATTATTAATCGACAACTCATGTCTATGGTTAGGAAACCTTAACCATCATTAATCAATGAGCTAGTCCATAGAGGCGTACTAGGGAGACGGTGTTGTTCATAAACCACACAAGTATCAAAGTTTCCGCTTAATACAATTCTAGCATGGAATATAAACTTTATCGTGAACAAGAATTATAATAATAACATCTTTATTATTGCCTCTAGGGCATAATTCCAACAACTAGAAGTAGTATTAGTCCACTCTGACCACGGTGTCATTGTCAACCAAAAATAGTATAGGGTAAAATACCCTTTCATAAAGGTTGGCCTCGTCTTGAGACTCTCCAAAGCAAAACAATTCACATTTATAAAAGCTTATTTTCAAACAGGATAATTGCTCGAATGCTGATAGTATTAGTTTCAGATTCCTTGTCTTCTCCAAGTCATGTTTCATAAAAAGAATTATGTCGTCAGCATATTGAAGTATAGATAGACTAAACTAGATGAGAAACTACACATTCAACTTAGCCATTAGACTTAGCGCACACTATCAAGATTGTCAGCATATCCGCCATTATATTAAATAGTATATGCGATAGTGGGTCATCTTGTCTCAATTTTTTTCATATCTAGAAGTATTTACCAATGTCATCATTGACTTTAATGGCTACACTACCTTCGGAGACGAAACTATGGATTAGAGCCTGTCACTCATCAGAAAAACCTTCATTCTGAGTGTTTGATAGAGAAAATACCACTTGACTTTGTCATAGGCATTTTTAAAATCAATCTTTAGGAGCATACCGTTTAGCTTTTTCCTATGCAGTTTATGCACTGTTTCATGTAAAATTACTACACCGTCTAAGATGTTTCTTCATTTGCATAAAAGCAGATTGCGAAGGCCGAACTACATGGTCTGCCATTGAATTAAGCCAAATCATTATCGTTTTAGTGAAAATCTTGATACTAAGATTACAGAGGCATATCTGGAAATATTGTTGGATCTTTTTCCCTCATTAACTTTTGGTAATAAAATTATTTCACCAAAGTTTAAGCGAAAAAGATCCAATTTTGACCATCCTGTAGGATACCGAATAAACCTAGAAGGCCTGACTTGATAATTTCTCAAAAGTTTTGATAAAACTCGGCGGAAAGCCATGTAGACTAGGGCTTTGTTATGTTCTATCTGGAAAACCGCCTTTTTAATTTCCTCCTCGGTATAGGGAGCAGTTAGGAAGTCGTTTTCCTTAGCCTAAACTTAAGGAATAACATCAGTCCGAGTCTCGTTCATGGAGAAATTATTTTTCTGTGGAGACCAACAGACCTTTGTAGTAGTTCGTAAGATAAGACTTTAGTTCGAAAAATAAGAGACGATTGTAGGCTCAACAATGGAGACACGGGAGGAGAGTGGGGCAGCACGGCGACGCAGACGGAGAGAGAGCGTGTATGGTAGCAAGCGAAACGAGTGGAGGGAGTGGGGAAAGAAGAGAGGAGTGAGTGGGAATTTAGTGGGGGAAGAAGAGAGGGTGGTGCGAAGGATCGAGTTGCGAGCTTGTGCACAACAGGAGAAGAGAAGGCAAGTGGATATGGACTGCGTCCACGCACACTCTCGGTCGCGTTAATGACTGCGTGTGGGTTAGGATAAGTTAGTACAGGTGTTCAGGGCTATATGAACGCCACTAGTGCTGATAGTAGTGGGGTCTGCTATTTAAAACATCACTATTGTTTTCCGGTAGCATAGACATGTGTTCAGGGCTATGTAAACGCCACTTGTGCTGATAGTAGTGGGGTCTGCTATTTAAAACATCACTATTGTTTTCCGGTAGCATAGACATGTGTTCAGGGCTATGTAAACGCCACTTGTGCTGATAGTAGTGGGGTCTGCTATTTAAAACATCACTATTGTTTTCCGGTAGCATAGACATGTGTTCAGGGCTATGTAAACGCCACTTGTGCTGATAGTAGTGGGGTCTGCTATTTAAAACATCACTATTGTTTTCCGGTAGCATAGACATGTGTTCAGGGCTATGTAAACGCAACTTGTGCTGATAGTAGTGGGGTCTGCTATTTAAAACATCACTATTGTTTTCCGGTAGCATAGACATGTCTTACATACTGGCATCATCCTTATTTATCCCAATGTCACCGGTAAAAATTTAGTGGTGGCGTTCCACTTTTTTGAGACGCCGTCACTACTTTTGGACATAGCGGTGTTATGTAGAAAAGTGGCACGCCACTAAAATGCAGTGGCGAAGCCCATGTTGTAGCTGTGTAGTCGAGCGAACTACACAAGAATTTGTCAAATCTAATAACCTTAGCTATGTGTACTATACGATTTATAACACAATAAATTCTTAATTTTGATCGGCCTACTTGTCATCTGATTTGGGTACCATTTGGCTGGGCCATGTAGCAAAACAAGGAAAAAAGTCTTAATTTACTTGCCTGATTCCCGCGATCGGTAATTCCTCTAAATCCTCTCTTTCGTACTATCTTCATGTGCCCCCTTCAAATCCCCAATTCTAGTCCTCCTAATAATCCCTAATGTGTAATTAAGCACTACGCCATGGCCCATGGGAAGGAGCACACCAAGCACTCAGGGCCCCGCTCTTCTGATTCCTGATCAGACCATCGCCGGTGAGGTTCAGCCACTCCGGCGCATCGCCGTGAAAAACTAGGCGACATCACGAGGGGCAGCAGATTCATGATCGAAGCGGTGGCAATACGAACTGGGTGCGCCGCCCCAGCTGTAGTACACATTGCAGACTAGCAATTTGAATTCAAGACGAGTCCCTTCCCTTTGTGTTTGTAAGTTTTATTTTGCTCCCCTTCCACTTTCCTCAATACAATAGTGTGATCATTTGTGCTCTTGTTTAATTGTCTATATTGGTGCCATTTCTATTTTTTTGTCATATTTTTTTAAAGCTTGACAACACAAGGTTTTAATGATGGCACCGCCACTGCACTAACGTGATGTCTACTGTAAGGATTTTTGCTACTAGTGAACAAGAAGGTGAAGGAGGCGGCGTCGTCGCAGAAGGCGGCGTGGAGGACTACGAGCGTCGGCCGCTCCAGCTCAAAGCCAACAATGACCCCAGAGGAGTTCCCAAGGTAGAGGATGGCGAAGCTCCTCCTTCAATGTAGTGGTGCCAATGTATGTAGAGTTTTCCCTCGCGTGGTCGTGACGAGAGGCGGCGCACGAGCGTGCACACCCCATGAGCAACTTCGTTCGCCTGGCCGCCAACAATAATGAGGCCGGCCCGAGTGGATGCGGCGTAAGGGCACTAGCCATGCCACAAAGGACAAGCCGCCGAGCAACAACGACAGAGACTACACCATCTTCTACCACTACCTTGGCCATTAGTTTTAGTTTTTATCGAATTTCGCTTAAATTTGTAAGTTTTTCTAACTCATGCATAAAATTCGACCTGTTTTTAGTTAAATTTTTTCTTAGAAAAACCTATAGGCACACGGTTAGGAGCACGGACTGGTTAGGAGCAGACATCGCTCAATAGGTACACCATGCGCGGACACCTCCATACATCCGATCCGACGCCATTGTCAAGATTAGTGCCAAACGGATCGTCGGTGAACAATTAGTCCGGTCGGGGCCTCTTTTCCATTTAAACCTGTTTTCGTGTGGCCAGCACAGATCCGTGTTTAATTCCCGTGGATCCTATCTGTTTCGCCAAACACCGATCATCCTAGCGGCTATCCGAAGTTCTACAAACCTGTGTACTTCCTCCCTCAGGGTTTATTGGGCTAACACGCAGTCTAAAAAATAAGTTTGACTATAAATTTGATCAACGAAATATAAATTATATGTCACGAAAAACTATATCATTAAAAAGAGCTTTTAAATATCAATCCAATAATATAATTTTTGTGACATATAATTCATATTTTATTGATAAAATTTATAGTCAAATATAAACCCGAACGGAGAGACTACTATGAGTTTAATTATTTATTACTTATTATCAAAGACCACCAGACCTTTAATTAAGTAGTATATTCAGCTGATTTTAACTGTTGTTCTTTCTGATGTTGAGGGAGGGCTTGGAGCAAATGCTAAGAGCATCCTATTAGTGCATGTAAACATCCCGAAACCGTAAAATAACTATCGTTTATCGGTTCCTTGGAAAAATTGCGCGCCGATCATTCTCTGTAAATGCATCCAACCCGAAAATATTTCTTAGGGGGCACCAAATATCGTCCGCGGAACCGGTCATCGTGAGGCGAGAGGGCGAACCGAGCGACGGCCTCTATCCGCGCGGGAGCGTTGGCGCGCTGAAGTTTCAGCATTCCTTCCCAACTCCAGTTCTCCCGTGCCGCCGCTACCAACAAAAGCTGCGGTCGATTCAGGCCGTAGCCGCCACGCCCCACCACGCCCGAGTCCCCCGCACCTCACCGCGTTCGTGAAGCTCGGATCTCGCATGGGGAGGCACAAATCCGTCACGGTGCAAGCTTTCGATTCGATTCGGTGTGAGGTCCGATCTAGGCGACCGAATTCGGCCACGCCTCCATCGTATCTTCATCCTCTTTCGATTTGGCGGTGAGTCCTGGGAGGAAACATCTTCGATTTGTCCGGTCTTGGCGGTTTCTCATCGATTTGTTGTGTAGATGTCGACCTCGCTAATCATGGAGTTATTCATGGACAACTCGTCCTCCTCCTCCTCCGACTCAGACCTCGAGGAGCTTATCAACGACGACGACGCGAAGATGATGGTCATGATCCTCGCCGCCAAGCAGATCTAAGGCAAGATCGGATTCATGCGCCGACGCTGCTGTTCCAAGTTCGGCCGCTCTTGCATCCCGCGGAACCGAGCTCTCGGCCACGCCATGCTCATGCAAGATTACTTCGTTGAGGTACTGACATAACCGCCGCATCTCTTTCGTAGAAGGTTCCAAATGCGCCGTAGTTTGTTTGTGGACATAGTTCAAACTTGCGAGGCCAATTGCCCCTATTTTACTCTCGAAATAGGATTTTTCCCGCTATATTAATATAGCAACCACATGATACAACGAGTCTCAAAACGAACGAGTGCTGGGGCAGCAGCAAACACAAGACCAAAGGAAAAGAAAAAGAAACAAGAGAGACAAAGGCGGATCGACTAAGCGAAGGAGACCTGACACCGCTGCGCCCTCCGAAGATGTTCCACCACGCTCCTAGCACAAGATCATCAAATACCAAGCAACACCTTTAAGAAGGAAGCTACGACGCTGCTGCCCAGACCAGCGGACTGGTCCTAGGGTTTCCCCGGTAAACAGGAGAAAGTGGAGGAAGGGTAGCCACGACGCCCTCCAGGAAGGAATGGTGCCACCCGCAGGCGGCATCACGTCGGTGTCGAACGAGCCGACAAGGATTTCTCCCGAAAAACCCTATCCACTACCCCAGACGATCTGTAGCTCTGGAGCCCTGCGAGGACGAAGACTCTGCCTCCAAACTCGCTGCCCACAAGCATGCGCCACTACGGTCCCAAAGCCGCCGTCATCATCATCTCACCGAAGCTATCAACATGTGGTCGGACGGAGGTGAATGGTAGCCAGAATCAGGGCCGACAACACTATGACTGTGCCGGAGGGAACTACCTCCACCGCCGAAGGCGGTAGTCGACCAGACCCGGCAGCAGGACACACCAGTCCCAGTTAAGTCCGGCCAGGTCCGAGAACCCGTAAAGCCCGCAAGAGCATACCAGTCCTAATAGGGTCCAGCCAAGCCCTGATTGGGCCCGTAAAGTCGCCGCCACGCAGCAACAAGCTAGTCGATGTCGCCATCGTCCCTATCATCGTGCTACCGTCGCCGCCATCCAGGAAGCTACACCATCACCAGCAGGATGGCCCGCCGCTGGCCCAGATGGGCCTCGTAGGGCCGCAGATCTGAGGCGGCCGGCTGCCACCTAGCCGCTGCGCGTCGTCTCGCTGCTCCGAACGCCGCCCCGCTGCTCCCACCGCTGCCCCGCGGAAGACAGCGCCGCCGTGTGGTCGCTCCTCGGCCGGAACCGCGCCTAAGCCGCCCGAGCAGCACCGCTCGAGGGAGAGACGCCCGCGCGCGCCCTCAGCACGAGGGGGTAGAGGCAGGGATGTCGTCGCCGACACCGTCCGGGCCGTGCCGGCGGCTCACGCCGGCGGCGGCGGAGGGGGAGAGGAGCAGGAGAGAGGGAGGCGGCGGCGATGGGAGCTCCTGCTCGCCCGTGTCGGGGGTGAGACATGAGCGGTCTTTTTTTTATATTTTACTCGCTAGATAAATGACGCCAGCACCATGGGTTTTAGTGCTTATCAAAAAATCTCTGCAGCCAATGCGTGTCATTGCGTATGGCATCCCGACCAACTATACAAACGAGTATCTTCGCATTGCTAGTGTCCGAATGTTTGCCAAAACGGTGACCCGTGTGTTTGGCCCCAAATACCTGCGATCCCCAAATGAAGACGATGTCCAAAGGTTACCAGCGATAAATGATAGAAGAGGTTGGCCATGGATGCTAGGAAGTGTAGATTGTATGCATTGGTGGTGGAAGAATTGCCCGAAGGCATGGCATGGGCAATATCGCGATGGCATCACAGGACTTATGGATTTAGCATCGCTTCTTTGGATTGCCGAGATTACTCAATAACATAAACGTCTTGCATAGATCCCGTTGTTTGAAAAAATAGCTAATAGAGAAGCCCGGCTTGCAACTTCAAGGCCAATGGTCATGATTATACCATGGGCTACTACCTTGCCGACGACATCTATTCGGCTTGGTCAACATTTGTTAAACCTATCCAAACTTCGACGAACAAGAAGGAGGCAAATTTTGCACAAGCTCAAGAAGCATGTCGAAAGGACATTGAAAGAGCTTTCGGTGTTTTGCAAGCAAGGTTTGCCATTGTTCGGGGCCTTTCTTCTTTTTTAGGAAAAAGCCCTCCGCAACATCATGACATGTTGTGTGATTCTTCACATATGATCATCGAATATGAATGAGATTTAAATTTAGAGTTCTTTTATGATAATATTGGGACCCGTGTGCAACCACAAAGAAACCTCGACCGCATCCAAGCTTTTCTTAAGACCTATAGGCAAATTAAAGATGCAAGCACTCATCACCAACTCAACAATGATCTCATCAAGCACTATTGGATGCTAGTCGGCAAGAAGTGATGTTCCAAAATCAGTCATTGTATTTGTAAAACTATTTGTGTAATTTGAATCATTCATTAATTTGTTATATTATTTGATTTGAACAATTGTTGTAATTTGATTCGTTGAATATTGTAATTTGGATGATTATTGTGTGTTAATACATTGGCTATATTCCGTTTATGTCGTATTTGTTGTCGAAACCGTCGAAACAATGTTTACGGGCTGGTCTGCAGTTTAACCCGTCGAACAGTCCCCGTAAACCAGAACCACAAAACGGAATATTCTTTTTTACTGTTTCGATTTGCAGGACTGTTCAGTGCCGTCTCTCGTGACTCGACGAATCGCAGATTCAGCATCCTGAATTCGGATATTTAGGGTTTGCTGTTTACAAAAACTAAAAATGCTTAAGAAAAAAAAAAAAACGAACTGGGGCAGTTCGGGGCTCCGTTGGAGTCGCCCACTGGGCACAAATGACAAACCAACCAAGTGCCCCTCCTCCTTCCCCTATTGACCACGCCGAACGACTCGGCTCCCCACTCCCCACTCCCACCACGCCTTTCGCTTCATTTCCCTTCCTAGCTCTACCAGTCTTTTCCCCTCCGGGCCAAGCCAACAAAGCAATCGTCGCCAAGAACTCATCAATCAAGCGAGGAAGCCAGGCGCTCAGGGATCCCCGCCGCGGCTGCTCCGCTCCGCTCAAGGTGAGAATGGACGAAACCCTTCTTCACCCCCCTCGAGCATTGGCTAAACCCTCAATCCCTACCATTTACTCTCTCTGGGAGGCTCTCCCTTTCTTTCCTTTTCAGGAATATTCTCCTTTTTTTTTTCGTGTGTGTGACGCCTGGTTTCTTTGCCCGATTTCTTCGTGGTGGTTTCTCTGGTCTGGGGACCGAAGTCCGAACCGGCCGCCGCAAAAATCGCTTCCTTTTTGTGCTTGTTTGTGCAGTTGTGCGTGCGATATTGGACCTGGCTACGGCCTACTAGGGATTTCATCCTTTTTCCGTTCCGTACCCCCGTGTTCTACTTCGATGCCTAATTCTCGTGCTTTCCTCGATCCCTTTCCTGGCAGCTCGATTCTTGAAAATTTGGGCATTTTTTAAACCTTTTTTGGTGCTGCGTGTTGTACGGAGGATACAAGGGATTGCAGGGAACAAACACATTATGGATAATGTGGGGGATCGGGGGCCCAAATTTCGCCTCACGTGTTGTCAGTGTTGAGTATGCTGAAGCTGAGCCCTGAAATGTGTTGATTTTTCTTCTTCCCGGCTGCCCTGATCTGTAATTTGGGAGGAGCCTTGGAAACAAAAAACCCTCATGCATGCTCAACTTGTCTTGTGACTTACTGTAGCTTAATTAATTGCAGTGGCAGACTTGTTAAATCTTGCTGGAACAGAAACCTATTTTAGGATGGGAAGATTAATTGGCTGTTTCTGTAAGCTATTACGACCACATCTGTGCACTGTAGTACAAAATACAGATCAAGTGTCCTTTGATTTCTGCAAGAGGCTTGTGGAATGCACTCGCTAGGCGTTATTTTCTAGCAATGAAAACTATACTCATGTAAATGCTTTATTTGTAGCATTGTATATTTTATCCACACCCATCTTACTAAATATCGTACTTTCTTAACCTTGGTGGTATAGAAACCAGTGTTAATTAAGCTGGGACCATTAGCTGTTTGCGTAAGCTATTACCACCACATTGCTACACGTTACAGTACAGAATACAGATTACTGAGTCTTGTCAGGATCATGCTATGTTTAGAATTATTTACGCAAGAGGCTTGTATGGAATGTGAGATGAACTTACTTGTTGGCTGAGTGACTGAACATCTACCAGATTCTCTTTTGGTCTCTTCTTTCTTGTGTTAGGCATCATTTTGTATTGTTCATGTATGCGCTACTACATCTTTAGCTTGCTGTGTTATTTACCACAAGCATTTCATAATGTCACTTAACGGACACATTTGCGCTTGTTTATTTCTTTCAAGGTTGTTGAGCACTTCCTGTCGTGATGGACTATACCTCGGATGGAGATTCTGAGCTTGAAGCTTATGGGTCCGACACTTACGCACTTCTTCTATCAGGAGATATAAAAGTGATGAATGATGAGGGTCTCGTCACATGCCCCTTCTGTTCGGATGGAAAGGATGACTACAAAATATATGATTTACTGCAACATGCCCTTAGTGTGGGGGCCGCACATGACCGGCAAGCAAAAGAGAAGGTAGACCATCGAGCCCTTTCCAAGCATTTGAAGAATGAACCAGCTAAATCTCGTAGCCCACCACTGCAGCCAGTTGTTATGGATCCACATCCTCCTCAACATAAGAGAGATGAGGAGTTTGTCTGGCCCTGGGTGGGTATTGTAGTCAATATGCCTTCTGTATATGTTGGAAAAAGTGCGAACCGGCTGAAGGAGCATTTCTCCTGTTTTCATCCTGTGAAAGTGCACCATGTGTACAGTAAAGGTCGTCCTACAGGCAATGCTATTGTTGAGTTTGGGAAGGACTTTGGTGGGTTTAGAAATGCACTAATATTTGAGAGTGAGTTTGAGAAGAAAGGATATGGGAAAATGGGCTGGCAGGAAAAAGGACATGGAGGGCCAGAGCCCTTCGGGTGGATCGCTAGGGAAGATGATTACAATGCTCCAGGGGCAATAGGTGACTTTCTAAGAAAAAATGGTGATCTGAAGACTCCTGATGGGGTTGATAATGAAGAAGCAATGAAAAATGAAAAACTTGTGGCCAGTTTATCTTGTGAAGTGAATGAAAGGAATATGCATTTACAAACACTTAAATGCGAGTATCAGGAGAGAACTGTGTTACTGAAAAGAATGATGGATCAGAGGGAACAGCAGCTCCAGTCATACAATCAAGGTGCGTGCTAATCTTCTGGTAATTTACGTATGATATATGTCAATGTCAAGTTTGCACACACTGGTTTCTTTCCTCTGTAGAGAATATGCTGTGTTCTTTAAGTGGTATCAGTGACTCACATATGTTTTCAATTTTATATGTATTAGAAATCCAAAAGATGCAACAGCTTTCTGTTGAGCATACAAAAAGTATTCTTGACGAGAACAAGGCGCTACGTCTGAATCTTCAGTCTATGACACATTTGCTTGATGCAAGGTCCAGACAACTTGATGAGTTGGTTGTACAGACTGATTTTGACAGAAGAAACCTTGAATCGGAGAAGCAAAGGGTGAGCCATTTTTGTCTCTGATTACATTTTTCAGTCAACAAGAACTATATAATGGCTTGTAATTGCAGAGGCCGGGTGTAATCGGTATGTTCCTGATATTGATATATTCTCTTTGTTGAATAAAAATATATAATGGCTTGTAAGTTAGTGTACTGTGTAGCTTCCTCTGTTAATGTATTTCTTACAGCAGTCAATTACTATCCTAACTTCAACTGGCATTTCTTCAAAACGAGACAATTTTAGTTATGATCATTGCTGACTTAAGGAACATTGAGAGTCTTCCTTCTGTTCCTATTATGGAGCAGAACTTTTGGTGTATGGTTGTTATACAGAACTAGCATGCTGGTCCATGCTAACACTTTTAAAGAAAAAGGTCAAACCTCTTGGCTCGTGCATCTGTGAATGCAAGTGCTTGGGCGACTTCGGTGTGTACATTTTTCTCTAGCAGAGTAACCATCTCCTTAGAAATTTAATATCATACTATTTTGGAAGTAACACAATTTTGTGAAAGTCATTCAAAAAGTAATGCTTTGCAAAGGTTACTCCTGATATACAACAAAAGATGTATGCATGATGAGTTTTGTAAATTTTGTACTCCCTCCGACCCATATTAATTGACTTGGATTTGTCAAAATTTGGATGAATCTAGACACTATTTAGTATATAGGTTCATCCAAAATTTGACAAATCCAAGTCAATTACTATGGGTCGGAGGGAGTACTGAACTTGGTAGTGTTGTTAGTTCCTTGAAAACAAAATGCTTTGTGGGTCACTAAGATTTTTTTTCGATACTATGCTTTTATAATTGCAAGAATGGGGAAAATATGTTAAGAAAATAAGAAAAAAACTCCAATTGGTAAGGAAGTCATAAACTTCAAAAGGAATAATTTATATGAATGACAAGCATGACTATATGACATGCACAAAATTGGTCGAGAACATGGTAGGTGTCAAAGTGAATGAATAAGAGAAACTGCTGGCACTTGGACAGGGAAACTGCTTTTGTTTGTCTTTATTACTGGAGGTGACCGCATGAATGAAATTAGTGGGTGCTGCTCATAGCAGCATAGGGGTTGGAGTGTTGCTTATGAGCCCGAGTAATCTCACTATTATCTGCCAATGTTTGGTCCTATATAGCTTGCTTCCTCTCGTTTATTACTGTATTTATTCATTCTTTTATAAAATTTAGTATCCGCCTCTTGCCATGCATACTGCTGGTACAATTTACCTTATTTATCTTTTGAGGTTAAATAACTAGATATACATTTTAAATCAATCATAGTTTGGATCCATTATTAAATTGAGGGTGTGATTATTTTCTATTTACTTATGAGAATATGTAGTGTATTAGTCTCTTTGCTAGCGACATAATTGGCCTTTGTTCAAGAATAGATCATGTCTTTTTGGCAGCGACACATGCTTGTATAGTTTTCACTAAAAAATATATGTAATTCTCAAATATGACATGGTATCCGTCTCAAATAAGTAGAAGCAAGTTTAGGTTCAACTCTCTAATTTGTTTGGTTACCAATATGTGTAGGGGGTTCTTAAATAAGCAGGGACAAGTCTTTGAATATGTGGAATCCCATATTATGAGATTCAGGGGTTATGATTTAACATACTGTAAATTGTTGGTCCATTATTTTGCCTTTCTGTGTGATTTTTTAGCCTTCCTTAATCTTTCCTGGTTGATCTGTCATGGGCTTTTAGTATATAATAGATGTAACTAAATCAACCATCTTATTTTGACAACAAAATAGCTGAAGAATGCAGAATGGAACTAAACCGCTTTTATGTAAAATATCATTCAGTTTGTGCCTATTTTTTATACAGAATGCGATGAAGTCCAATCATCTAATGCTGGCAGAACAGGAGTATCAGAAAGCTGATGAAAATGTTCTGAAGCTTATTGAACAACATAAGGTAAGTCCCTGTTGTGCTAATATGTTTGCACGCTGTTTTGTTTTCAATGACAAATGCTTTGAGGATGACTTCCCTGTGTGCAAACTGCAGAGAGAAAAGGAAACTGCTTTAAACAATATTAAGGAGTTGAACAAAAAGTTGCATGCGAAGCACGAACTTCAACTAGATATAAAGCACCTGGCGGGAAAATTGGAAGTGATAAAGCTCACACCAGGCAATGGAAGTTCAGAATTAGGGAAAAGAATTGCTGAACTGTCAGAAGAGATGCATGAAAAGATCGAGGAGATGGAGGATGCCGAAAACTACAACCAAAGTCTAATCGTTCAAGAGAAAAAGGCTGCTGTTGAGTTGCAAGAAGCTCGCAAGCTGGCAATAGATGTATGCTACTTCTTATGCTTTACTGTCTAGTTTGGATGAGTACACTTGTTTGTGTGTACTCATGCTTTGTTCAATTGCAGGCTATACAGGGCTTTCCTGGTCAGACAAGTGACGAAGCACACATAGGCATCAGGATGATTGGTGAGCTTGACTTGAAAGCATTTTCAAGCGTGTGCAGGCAGAAGTTTACAAAAAGTTATGCTGAAGCTGAAAGTGTAAAGCTTTGTTCAAAGTGGCAGAATGAAATCAGCAATCCAGACTGGCATCCTTTCATGGTTGCTATGGTGAATGGAAAAGATTCGGTATGAATCTTTGTCCATTTGTTAACCTGAATTAATATATAATAAGTTACTATTGTCAAACTTTAGGACTACTGAAACTGCTCAACATGGTTTCATATATTGCTCCTTTCACCATTTTATTGACGGAAATAAACTCTTTGCAAAAATTGAAACCAATGTTGGGTACTTATTTTTGCTAAGAGAAGTGAGAAATAGGCTAAAAAGTGTAAGAAAAAAAAAACTTGACTCTCAGGATGGGGCTTTATAACATAACTGAACTTTAGTCACGGGATGCTATTGTTTACACATATAGTGCATGGAAATATAATAAATGAACACACCCTCAACAGTCTCTTGTATGCAAGGCTTACAAATGGACCAACTTTTAGATGGCGGGAAGTCTTTATATAATGTTTTATTTGATTTAGTTGGAACAAAGCAACACATTGCACATATGTGAGTCTTCCTTTCTGTACTCAAGTGGCCGCTGTCTCGTACTTCCTCCTACAGTGAGGTGGAGCTGCGTCCAGACTCCAGTGCTACCCGGGCTGTAACTCCGGTCCAGCAAATCAGCCCAAAGCAGTAGCCACTGTATATTCAGTCTAGAAAAAACGGAAATTACAGCACAACATTGCAGCACCAGCCATCCCGTCGAAGCACCCATGGCCCACACAAGAGGAACGCGTACATCAATCGCTGTTCTCTGCCTCGTGCTCGTTATTCTCAATCTGCCCAACTTCCCCTTAAATTCACTTTCAAAACAGTGCCAGCCTTTTTTGTTGCACTTGCGATTAACTTACCTGGTCAATACTTTTGAATTTCTGTTAAGGGCTTCTTCGTTCTCTTGCATATGAACTATTATATATTCAGTAGGATCACTGATGCTGCACCTGGTGCATATTCTTGTGCAGGAAGTGATCAGGGAGGATGACAAGAAGCTCCAGGAACTGAAAGAGGAGTACGGCGAGGAAGCCTATGCTGCAGTGACGACGGCGCTGATCGAGCTGAATGCGCACAGTAGCAGCGGCAGCAGGGTTCCTTTCCCGGAGATGTGGAACCACCAGGAGGGGAGGAAAGCGAAGGCAAAGGAAATCGCCCAGCATGTCATCCAGCTGTCCATGGCGAACAAAAAAAAGCGCTGATCAAGCAGCTGAACCGGAGCAGGGCGGTTATCTATATATGATTATGTATTAAGTCACTAACCGGAGGAGGGCGGTCATTGTCCATGGCTGGGCAGGCCACCTACTTAAGGATCCTGTTGTGATCGATGAAACCCTCCTATATTTGAGACTGTTAGTGGCATATATGGGATGCCCACTTAACTGGTCAAGTATTCGCTCGGTTTGAGACTATCTGAAGGATTATGATGATGTTTGACTTGTTAGCTGTTTCCCTTTTCCTGGCATATATATGTGGTTGGTTTAGTACTTAGTACGGTACTTCGTTGAAGTGGGGAAATATTACTGTATATACGAAATGCCCAGTCATTTGTTTCCAAAAAAGATGATGGTTGTCTCTACGTCGATTACTGCACACATCCAATCGTTGGTTGCTAACTGTTAGGACTTAATTTAGAAGTTTGCTACCTGGTCGGACGTCTTAGGAATATCCAAACCTGGCGGCCATATTCGGACAGCCTAACACATTAATTCTCATGCCATCAAATTGATTTTTTTCATCTACCGAGCTTAAGGCTGTCCAAGGAGCATGCAAAGTACTGTTTAAACACAATTATTAGTGCATGCATACAAATTTATTTACGTCAAGTTACTTTAAAATGTCTTATAGATTGAACCATTTATCGGATTTAGAATCCGTTTACATCGTTGGGTTAGTCATGACAAGATCTTCGAACCTAGATCCCATATTGGTATGTTCTGACAACTTTTTTTTTGACCAAAAGTAATCCACTCATAGCACTCGAGTTATCCAATATTTAGTATGTAAGTTACCCATCCAATAACATATAAGTTATCCATCATTACAAAATTACCCACATATCACGTGTTAGGGGTGGTTAACTTTCTTTTTACTCAAAGTTAGCCATCAGTAACACGAGAGTTATCCAATCTTGAGCATGTAAGTTAACCATCAAAAAATATGTAAATTATCCATCGCTATAAAAATTTATATATAGATAAAATATAAAAAATCATTCTAACAACTCGGTCTCGTCTTCCATTACCGCTCTCGTAGCGTATGGAAGAATCAACCTCGAAAGGCCACCGCTTCAAATATTAAACATAATTTTTTTAAAAGAACTATATCTAAACTTGTTTTGCATATGATATAAATAAAATAGGATCCTATACCCCATCCATCACACTAAGTCGTAGTGAACAACGTAACGTATAACCAGTAGTCTAGTGACTCAACTTCGTCATCCGTCGCCGCGGCAGCGTACGGGTGACGAACCCTCAAAAGATTTAGATTCTGAGTCTTCATCAAATTAAACAGGCAATAAAGTCTTGGTATCCTGATAACTAGGCTAACACGTCCAATTAAACCTGCTCAGCACATATGCAATAATGTCTTTGTCCAACATATTTATATGGTAGATAACTTAGTGTTATAGGGTGGATAACTTACGTGTTAGAGATGGATAAATTTTTGTGCCGAATTTTTTTTATCAAAATATATCAACATGAGATCTAGTTTCGAAGATCTCGAAGCGACTAGCCCAATGGTGAAAACGGATTCTAAATTAGACGGATGGTTTGATCTATAAATTATTTTAAATTTTTGATTTCATTCTTAGCTGACCGTTTAATCAAATGCCATGTCCTTGTGCGGTGGCAGCCCAATGTCCGCCAAGTTTGTATCCACCGACCAGTTGGTAAGTAGATTTTTCGTTAATTTATAGGTTAATTAAATGATAATCCTCCCTATGTCCGGTAGTTTTGTCAACCGACTTTTCTCACACCTCTTTCAAACGGACGTGCCCTATACACGTGTCCGTTTCTCTTTTATATTTGTCTCTCTCGTTGTATCTCGATTTCTGAGCGATTTTGAGATCATCAAGAAGAAACAGGCGAAAGGCAAGAAAAAATGGCTGTAGCAATCTCTGTATCTCCGCCTCTTTCAGGAAGAGATCGAAAACAGAGGCCAACTGAAGAGATCGACAACAAAGGGCGTTGGCCTCATTCGACTCAAATATTGAAGGCCAAAACAAAGAACTGCGATTCAAGATCGTCGATAGATTGAAGAATTAAAGAAAGAAAACAGTAAAGCAGCGATGCATCCCGCGTCAAATTTCTTTCCTGTTCACAGTCGGCGACCCGCCATTGCAGTCTCGACGTCGTCTTCACGTTTGGCTCTGGCGTGTGGAGCCTCTCCGGCGCTGCGGTTCGCATACTCCGTCGCACACCCACGCCTTAGAGTCGATTGTTAGGTAGTTTAGAATAGTTAAGATTTTAGTTTAATTTGACTTGTACTCTATGATGATCATTCGTACGTCTATATATATTCGTCTATGAGGCTCAATGATATATCATTATATTCCGTCATACTCATTCTTTTTCATGGTATCAGCCTAACCGGTCCAAACCCTAGCCGCACGTTTCCGCCGCATGGCCCCTGAGGGGATCGATCTCCGCCAGGGGGATCCGTCGCAGGGTTCGCCCACCGATCTGTGATCGGCTGCCCTGGTGAGTCTTTTCCGATCTCTAGATCGGTTTTTCTCTCCACCGGTCTCTTGGCTGGTCTATTTTTTGGTTTACCGATCATAAATCAGATTGAATCGCCCACCGCCGTCGTCATCGCCGCGCCTCTACTCCGATCATCGGCATCGACGATCTACCTCGGCCGGCTGCTACGCCTTTCTCTGTAGGCTGCTGCAGTCGTCCTCCTTAGATCGTCTTCGTCGTCATCGCCTGAAACTTAACCGACAACGCCGTCATCGTCTCCAATCTACGCGTCGTCCATGCTATGGCGCATACGGTGCACCCTCGGTCTGATTATCCGATCACGCGCCCGTCTACTCCAAGCACGTCCCCGAGCACGCTCCTACCACCGATCGAGCTACGGGCTTCCGCTGCGTCGCCCCTTTGTACCGCAGCGCCGCCGCCTTGGTCCTTGCCAACTGGCTGCAAATGCGCCTCACACGCGTGTACGCGCCGGTGGCCCCAGCTGCCGCATCGACTCGTGCCATGCAACTATGCTGCCCTCCTCGGGTCATAGTGTCGCTGCACGCGATCTACATCGCCGTCCCCACGCAACGATGACCCAGGCTATCTCCGCGCTACCTACCACTGTGCGGGTCGCCTATGTCCGCGTATGGTCTTCGTCACGCCGAGTTCTTCTTCGCCTACATCGACTACCGCCGCCGCGCCTCTCTAGGCGTCCAGCATGACCACTCTGGGTCGCCGCTGGTTTCGCCGTCTTCTACATCTTCGTCCACAACAACCTCGTCGCCATCGTCATCTTGTCCCCTACGACACTGGCGCACAGGTTCGTGATGGTCCCTGCTCTTGCATGCCCGGTTTTGGCAACACCGATGCATGCCTTCGTCCCCGATGCATCCCCGAGCCTGGCAATCTCGCATCGACGCCTCGTCTTCGTCGGCCTCGACAAAGTCTTCTTCGGCATTGACAACTTTATCTACGACTGCCTCGACCACGTCACTGACAAGTTCTTCTTTTCACACTCGATTCTAGCAATACCGGAGTGCGCGTTCTTTCCCGACGTGCGCCTAGTTCTGACAAAACTATGGCCGCACCTCGTCCTCAACGGCTCGGACTACATCGACTTAGGAATCGACACCCCTCGGCAAGCTGTCGCAGCCTATTGGCAAGCCTCCGCGGACCCTCGGCAAGCCACTTCGACAAGCCTCCACGGCCCTCATCTGTGGGAGTGCCAGCGACATCTCTGAGCAAAGAAACAGTATCAATTCTTCAGCGGTAGGAGTGCTGCTAGTGTACACCTATCATTAAAAAAGCATAGGCCGAGCATCTACAATTTTTCAGTATCTAGAATTTTAGCAGGGCAGCTATGTGGATATATTCACGTGTAAACAAAACTGCATCATGCCCTCCCCCAACTCGCCCCTCCCCTTCCCCCTCCCGAGGGCGAATAGGGGTGCCTCCCTGATGACCCACAAGTATAGGGGATCGCAACAGTCTTCAAGGGTAATATTACCCAATTTATTGATTCGACACAAGGGGAGCCAAAGAATACTTGCAAGACTTAACAACTGAGTTATCAATTCAGCTGCACCTGGAAATAGTTCTTGCTCACAGAAGTTTATCAGTAGCAACAGTTTGGTAGTAGCAACAGCAAAGTAACAACAGTAGTAAAACAAGAGCAACAAAAACAGTAGTAGCAAACAGTAGGATATGAGCACCGTAGGCATAAGGATGGATGGACGGGCGTTGCATGGACGAGTCTAAACATGTAACTTCAAGATCTAGGGCAATTGCAGATAAATGAGATAAAGCATCCAAGTACTATACAATCATAGGCATGTGCTCCAAATATAGTCATTTGTGCTTGCAATGAGAACTTGCACAACATCTTTTGTCCTGCCAACCCGTTGCAGCGGGGCCTCAAGGGAACTACTGGCAATTAAGACACTCCTTTTAATAGAGCACCGGAGCAAAGCATTAACACTCTGTGAACACATATGATCCTCACATCACAGCCATCCCCTCAGGTTGTCCCAATTTCTATCACTTCGGGGCCTTTGGATCCGGACAATGATATATGTACACAACTTGCAGATAAGATGACAAACAATACTATCATAATGATTCAACAATAAGTTTAGATATGAGATCATGGCACTCAGGCCCTAGTGACAAACATTAAGCACAACAAGTTGCAACAAAGTCAAATAGCACTAATAGAGATACTAGGCACCATGCCCTAACAATCTTATTCGATTACATGATAAAACTCATCCAATCCCTACCATCCCCATGGCCTACCGCGGGGGATTACTCACTCATGGATGAGGAAAACATGGATGGTTGATGGAGAGGCGTTAGTGATGACGATGGCGATGATCCTCTCCAAAAGTCCCCATCCCGGCAGGGTGCCAGAATGGAGTTTCTGGTTTCGAATCGCGGTTTCTGGTGGTGGCGGCGCAGCGGAACTCTTTCTGGAAAAACATCGAAACCCCTTGGTTTTTAGGTCAAGAGGCATCTTATAGGCGAAGAGGGAGGCCGAGGGGGTGCCTGGGGTGGCCACACCCCTTCAGCACCCCGTCTCATACTCTTGACTCCGTGAGTCTTCCGGTGAAATAGGATTTTTGGCATATTTTCCTGGATTTTTCCTGATAGTTGATTTTCTGCACAAAAACTAGACACCAAAGTAATTCTGCTAAAAATAGCGTTAGTCCGTGTTAGTTGTATCCAAATCACACAAGTTTAGAGGAGAAACAATAGAAAAAGTGTTTGAGAAAGTAGATACGTTTTGGACGTATCACTCCCCTGTCTATGGCCAAAACCCTTCTCCATCCTCTTCCCCCATCATTGTTGCCAGCAGGGGCCACCGGGTGGTGTCACTGGCGGCGGAGGCCTTCCCCGCATGCTTGGAGACGGGGCCTGGCCGCCATCTTCCTAGCAACGGAGGTTCAGCTTCGGCAGTCGGTGACAACGCGGTGGCGCGATTGTGCTGCTCCGGGACGATGCCGGCAGATCCCTTTTTGACCTAGATCTAGGCCAGGAACGGGCAGACCTGCCCTATGCACAACATGCTCTGCAGGCGACGGTGATGTAGCTCGTGCAAGGGCTAGAGGCGATGGCGATTAACCTGTTGCAACGTGGCATCGGGCTTTATGGGCCTGATTTGGGCCGACCAGACCTTCTTAGGACTGGTGTGCCCCCGCGGGGGCTTTACAGCCCCCCCGGCCGAAGCCAATTGGGACTGGTGTGCTTGTGATCGTGTCCGGTCGACTACCACCTTCGCTGGTGGAGGTAGTTCCTGCGCAGTCGTGGTCCTGTTGGCCCTGGTTCAAGCTACTCTTCCTTCTGCCTTGTAGGCCTCGTGTCAATAACCTCAGCGAGAAGATGATGACGGCTTCGTGACCGTAGTGGTGCATGTTCATGGACGACGAGTTTGGTGGTGTCTAGGCCTCAACCTCGTGGGGTTACTATGCAACAGATCGCCCCGGGGTTGTGGATATGGTTTGTTGGAAGAAATCCTTGTCGACTCGCCCGACACCGATGCTGTGCCGCCCACCATTCCTTTCTGGAGGGCACCATGGCTACCATTTGTCCACTTCCATCTTTGTGCCAGGGAAAACCCTAGGACCAGTCTCTTGTTCAGGCAAGAACATCGTTATTTTTTTTTGTTGAAAGTGATGCTTGGTGAGCATGGTTGTACTTCTCGAGAGGACACAACGGTTGTAGGTTACCTTCATTTAGTTGAGGTGGCACCAATCCTTGTAGGGGGCCTTTCTCTTTCACTGCAGCGACCATGGCTCCCAAAGCATCGTCGACTATGTTAAACAACAACTATGACAAAGGATCACCATGGCACAAATCATTTGTACATTCTGCAATAATCTCCAAACTCTCCATTCAGATTAATGAATAATTTTCTGGTTTTGACTGCCAGCGCTATCCAATGGATCCACTGTCGTAATTTTTTTCCTAAGAACATCACGATGTAACGACCAATGAATCTTGCGGTATCATAGGTGGACCCGTCTTTGACCCATGGTAAAGTTGTGCAACGGCCAGGGCCCAAGATTAATTCATGTCCTATACGCATGCTCAACCAGTCAGCCCTTTATTCTTTTCTTTATTTGACAAGCTGAAGATCACGAGGTCCAACAATTAGGAGACGAAGAAAAGTAGGAAAATATACACACACACAACGATCAGTCTTTTTCCTAAAAATAATAGAAACAATCGGTCTATTGGCAGTTCGGTAGTCTAACACGGTTGACTTCATTTCTGTTTGTCTGCCATGATTTAGGCCTCGTCTGTTTGCTATCATCCCCATAGGCGGTGACTCCCGTCCTGCCGATCTGCTGCAAACGGCTGCTCACCTCGCCTGTGTCGGGCAAGACTTAGGACTTCACGCCTCCCGCTCCGTAAGTCCAAACTGGCCCCTCCTCCAATCCGCATCTAATCCATGATCTAATCCCTCATTTAGATTTTTAACTTGTAATTTCATGTAAATTCCTTCACCATTAACCCATAGTTGTTACAATGTTGAAATAATTGTCCGGTACTGCGAAAAGAAGGAAAAGAAAGTGTGAGAATCAGTTTATTGAATCGCAAAGATGTGCTCTAAATAAGTATTTTCCAATAATAGTAGTGTTTATGTCAACAATAATAACCAAATGGAAGAATATGACCTAGGACAAGATGATGAGCGTAATTCAAATACAGACCTTAAGGCCAATAAAAATCTTCGGATAAGTAATAAAAAATATAATAGACCTTGAGGCTTATATATATCTAGTTATTGGCATTACGGATCATATTCTTGAGTTCGCCCTAGGGCCCTCGAAAGTATAGAGCCGGCCCTGGAGCTATGTGCATGTGTGTGTAGGGGGGGGTTGGCGATTTCAAACAATCCGTGAAGAATTTTTTTCCGGATGAATGATTTTATCTGTTACTCTCTCGTCAGACGCCCGGTCAAAATCTTATATTGATAATCTTGAAGATTACATTCAATAGACACATAGGACGGTACTTGGGATCAACGTGATGACACCATATGATTAAGCCTATACAGGTCCAGCTTGCCCACAAACATATCACCCGGCGCTTCCTTCACCAAGAGTTCCACCCTATCCCAAAACTCCATGTAAAATTTTACGGAAAACTGTCTGGTCCTGGAGCCATTTTGGTTTTCATGTCATTCGAACCAAGCAGCGATTGTACACCATCTGGGTCCCACGTCATCAAGTTAGAACTCTCTTTTTCCAAGAAAACACAGAAGAGCAATTTTACCACCATCCAACAAAACAAAATAGAAATTCAACCGACACAGCTCTGACTCTGAGTCTGATTGCATTAGGGCAATGTGCTTTCATAAGACCGTTAGTAGGGCATACATTATTATAGAGACCAAATATAATTGATATCTCCGTGATATTAATATATATTTATTTTTATTAAAATATATAAAATAGAAAAACAATTTCACCACACTGGTTAGCTCTTCTGAGTCTGATTGCATTATTTAGGAATGGTTGCATTGATCGATTATTGCAGAGATAGAGCGGTAGATCAAGTAGCTAAGGTGTCAAGTGGGATCCCGTCTAAATCTCACCTCTAGTTAATTTTTCAATATCTAGTTTAAATTGACACCCTACAAGTAGCGCAAGCATAGCAACATACTTGCACACACGCCGACATGCACACACCCGAAACAAATTAACAACTTATTTTTTTAGACCGAAGGCACCGCGTGTCCGGCTTTAAATTAATAAAGCCTCAACATAGGCCGAAGTATGAACATAGGTTATTAGAGCTGTGAACACAGCTTACAAACCACGCCCGCAGGCACCACGCCCTTGCGAAGGAGAACCTCCCTCAAAAACTGCCAACTGACTCTGTCGTAGGCTTTTTCGAAATCAAGCTTGAGAAGAACCGCTGGTAGATTCTTAGACTTGAGCTTGTGGACGATCTCATGCAAAGCCAACGCCCCATCGAGGATGAATCTGCCCTTGATGAAGGCCGTCTGCGAGGGCGCAATAATTCTGTGAGCTATTGGAGATAATCTGGTGGCAAACGGCTTGGCAATCAGCTTGAAAAGGACATTGATCAGCGCTATAGGCCTGAATTGCTTGATGTTATCAGCCCCTAGCACATTAGGGAGCAGCAAAAGAATCCCAAAGTTTAATCTGGCCACATCAACCGTGCCTAGAACAAAGCCATTGAGAATCTACAACACCAGGCTTCCCACTTGGGGCCAGAACCGTTTAAAAACGCCACTTGGAAACCATCGGGACCTGGGGATGTATCAGTCTTAGTGTCCTTTAACACCTCCTCCAACTCATCCATCACAAAAGTTCGCATCATGCTGGCATTCTCCTAGGACGAGAGCATGAAATCAGGGTGCCACACAACCACCCCTAGCTTTAGCGGTTTAGGATCTTCCGATCCCATCAGCACCATATAGAACTCATAGATGTGTTGCTGAATACCCAGGCGATCAGAGATGATCCCCTGATCAGACCTGAGACATGAGATCACACATTTCCTTTGTCTGTCGTTAGCAATGGCATGGAAGTACTTGGTGTTGGCATCTCCTTTAAGGATCCAGTTCTGCCTCCAATACTCTTCCTCCGCTCTCAGGGCCTGGATCAGCTGGTCCTACGGGAAGTAGTGAAGTGCCCAGGCATCCTCCTCCAGCCCAACCTCATCAGCTCTAGCATCCAACTCCTGGATTTGGCGAAGCAGGGTGGCTTTATGGATCCGCCCTGATCTTCCCATGTTAGCACTCCAGCCACGGAGACGTTGTCGAAGTCCAGATTCCAGCCCCTGCCAAATGTCAATGGGGCCACGACTGCGGGCATGCACCACGGACAGCTGATCCCAGCAACACAATATCATAGGCTGGAAACTTTCCAACTCGAACCAGCTGGTTTCGAAGAAGAATCGGTTTCCCGTTCTCTTGACAACCTCCCCTGTGGCCAGCATAAGAGGGGCGTGGTCTGAACCAATGCTGGTCTCGGCCTTGAGCGAAGCCAAGGGGAACTGTGCCTCCCACTCCGGGGACACAAGGACCCGATCCAAAACGCACCTCATTGGGTTCCTCTGCTTGTTGGACCAGGTGAACGCCACCCCCGTTCTAGATAGTTCCCGAAGAGCCAGCCTAGCGATGCAGTCGTTGAAAAGATTAACCAAGGGCCAGTTGATGTTGCTATTGTTTTTATCCTGAGGGCCCCGAAGAAGGTTGAAGTACCCCATCACCACCACAGGATGGTTGCAACGACCAATTTGGACTCAAGCTCCCCCAGGAACGCTGCAGACCTCGTGTGATCTGCCGGCCCATAGACTCCAATGAATTCAAACTTGAACTTGGTTCCCTATGAAGCAGGAGGGCGCTTAGAAAGTGATCACCCTGATCAATTCCGCCCACCTCAAAGCCGTCGTCCCTATAGCCTAGCACCATCCCCTGAGTGCCCATTTGTGGGACGCCAGTGCCAATGGAAAATATCGTCGTTCACCAGATTCCGCAGTTTGCGGTCAGTAAAATCCTGGCGCATAGTTTCCTGCAGAAAGATGATATCCAACTTAACCTTCTTTCCAAAATCCTAAATCTGGGGACCTCTGTCTCTGCCCCCAAACCCCGCAGGTTCCATCCAAAGGCTATCAACATTGGGCGATCGCGGAAGCTCGTGCTTATCAAGCAGGGGTGCAGCGAAGGTTCTCCCTAGGCCGCAAATTTTGGAACCGCTTATGTCTCTTCTTGCCCTTTTTCTACAAGTCCACGATGAGGATCCTCTATGGATCCCCCACCATGGAATTCTGTGAGGGTGACTCCTCGCCTCCTTGGGGAGCTACCCCGCTACCCGAGGCAAGTGGGGTGCCTTGTTGCTCGCTCTGAGCCAACAGGGTAGCCACCTCCTGCCTTTCTCTTGCTGCGTGCGCCGCCTTCGAAATTGCGGCTTGGGTTTACTCTTTAGCATGAACTAGGGAAATAAGGGAGGAAGGGGAAGAAACCAAAGGATCGACCACCAAACCACAGTACCGAACAATGCCCAAAAAATGTTCATCGGGAAAAGAGGGGAAAGCCAAAAACGACAACGACGGGGGAGAGGGAGGGGGAGGGGTACCTGGACCTGGCGAAGCGGCTCTGCATTCAGCTTTGGAGGCCACTATCTCCGCATCCTTGCCAACGAAGCGAGCACTGCGCCTTGTGCCGGAGAGTGAATTGGCACTGAGCGCTTCGCCTTAGCCACCCTAGCAGCTCCAGAGACCTCCTTGGCCAGATCATGTAACTTGGACGTAGAAGGGGGATTGTCCACCTCACCATCCTGCTTCTTCTTAAGCTTGTCCAATTTTTCTGCCAGCGTCTCCATGTCAAATTCCCAGTCCTCTGGGCTGACCCACCCAATCTCCTCCCTATCCTCCTTGGAAAGCTTAGAGCGCTTGAAGATGCTGGGGGAGGTGGGAGATCCAATAGGGGTGAGGTCCCATGAGGAGTCAGAGGGAACATCAACCACTGATGGCGGAGGAGCCTTAAGAGAGTAGTTGACAGGAGATAGGTGATTGGATTCAAACAGGTCAGAGGAGGGCAGATTGGACCCATACTGATTGAAGGGGACAGGCTGCAGGTTTGCTCTTGGAGGGGCAGACGCCGGCTTTGACGCCAAGTGATTAATCAGAGAGAGCACCAGAACACTAGAACTGCCCATCGAGGATTTGGTATTGGGGATAGGGCGCGACAGGGGTGGGAGAGGGAGGGAGGCAGCTGGGTAGCAGTGGGCGGGAGCGACGCCCCCACCTCTTTGCCTTGAGAGCTAGGGGCATCTTGTTGGAATTATGCCCTAGAGGCAATAATAAAGATGTTATTATTATAATTCTTGTTCATGATAAAGTTTATATTCCATGCTATAATTGTATTAAGCGGAAACTTTGATACTTGTGTGGTTTATGAACAACGCTGTGTCCCTAGTACGCCTCTATGGACTAGCTCATTGATTAATGATGGTTAAGGTTTCCTAACCATGGACATGAGTTATCGATTAATAATGAGATCATATCATTGGGAGAATGATATGATGGACAAACCCAAATCAAGCAGAGCAATTAGATCGTGTCATCGTGTTCATCTTTGCGAGCTTTTTCTTATGTCAAATATTGTATTCCTTAGACCATGAGATAATGCAAATCCCTGGTATCGGAAGAAAGCTTTGAGGTCATCAAACGTCATCCTATGAGAGGGTGATCATAAAGGTGTCTCTCAGGTGATCGGAAAGTATCTGTTGGGTTGTATGTATCGAGATGGGATTTGTCCCTCCCAAGTCGGAGAGATATACTTCGGGCCCACTCGGTAATCAATATCAACACCGCTTGCAAGCACGTAGTTAAGGAGTTAATCACAAAGTGATATCGGATTACGGAACGAGTAAAGTACTTGCTGTGAACGAGATTGAACTAGGTATGCCGATACCGACGATCGAATCTCGGGCAAGTAAAATATCGCGTGACGAAGGGAATATATATATGGGATTAATTGAATCCTGGCATCGTGGTTCATCTGATATGATCATCGATGAGTATGTGGGAGTCAATATGGGTTTCCAGACCCCGCTGTTGATTATTGATAGAAGATCATGTCTGCATATTCTCGAACCCGTAGGGTCACACACTTAACGTGTCTCGACGCTAGGATAGAATGGATAATTGGTTTATGAGTTTTTTTTCGGAGTCTCGGATGAGATCCAGGACATCACGAGAGGTTTCGGAATGGTCCGGAGAATAAGATTCATATAAGGGAAAGCAGTTTTTGGATTTCGGAATTGTTTCGGATTGTTCGGTATTGTACCAGAAGCTTCTAGAACCTTTCGGAGTGGGACCAACATGGCCCAAATTGTCGGGAGGGGGCGTGAGCCTACGAGGGAGTGCCCTGGCCGCATTGGGCAAGGGGCACAAGGCCCCATAGGCCCAGCCGGCCAAGCCCTAGGGGAAACCCTAAGGAGAGCTTCTAGAAGGAGGGGGAAAACTTGCCCCCCACTCCAACCCTTGGGGCCGCCGCCCTAGGGCTTGGAGGAGGGGCCAAGGGGGACGGCCAGCCCCCTATATATAGAGGGAAGGGGTGCAGGCCTCCTCCCCTACTCCTTCAACCCTAGCCGCCATACTGCTGCCCTCCAGATCTCTCTCTCTCTCCCGACTGCGCGTAGGCGAAGCCCTGCCGCAGAAACTCTCCACCTTTGCACCACGCCGTCGTGTTGTAGATCCAATCTATCTCTCCACCCCACTTGCTGGACCAAGGAAGGAGGATACGTCAAGGTGCCGTAAGTGTGCATCTCTCGGAGGCATCGCCACTTGCGGTGTTGGATCTGATCGGATCGCGAGGAGGAGAAGCTAGTACGACTACATCAACCACGTTCCGTTGAACGTTCCGCTATGCGAATCTTCAAGGGTATGAAGATCTCATCTATTCCCCCTCGTTGTTTGCATCTCCTAGATTAGATCTTGGCTTTCCCGTTCGCATCCGTAGAATTTTTTTGATTTACTATGCTGTGAAACCCATCAGTGGTATCAGAGATAGATCTATGCGTAGATGTGTTTCACGAGTAGAACGCAACATGGTTGTTGCGGGCGTTGATGTTTTCTGTTGCAAGCCTCTTGTTTATGTACTTCTTATGACGCGGGATAGTGATATCGAAGCGGTCCAGGCCAACTTTACGCGACCTCGTTCGCGAGACCGGCTCCGCACTTGACGTGTGGCTTGTTCCACACATGCGGCTGGTGGATGCCAGTTTCTCTCACTATAGTTGTCATGGGATTTACACCGGATGTTGGCAACCATAATATCACCGTTGTGGCTTTCCGTAGGTAAGAATCGTTCTTAGCTTGTTACTCCCATAAGCCACGTAAAACATGCAACAACAAAGTAGAGGCGTCTAACTTGTTTTTGCAGGGAGTGTTTCTGTGATATGGTAAGGCCCAAGATGTGATGTGTATGTTGTATGCAATGATCATGTTTTGTAATGTTTCACGACTTGCATGTCGATGAGTACACAACCGGCAGGAGCCATATGGTTGTCTTTATAATTGTGTATGACATGTGTCTCAACTTCTTATACGCCATGTAATAGCTTTACTTTATCGCTAAGTAGTTAGCAATAGTTGTAGTTGCTATTCGTGGTGGAGACAATCATGGTGGAGTGATGGAGATCATGATGGCACGCACAAGATGGAGATCATTGCGCGAAGATTGGCTATACCATGTCACATAAAATTATATGCATGTGATGTTTATCCTTTTATGTATCTTATTATACTTAGATCACGAAGGTAGCATTATAAGATGTTCCTCACTTAAAGATCAAGATAAAACTGTGTTCTCCCCATGTATGCACCGTTGTGAAAGTTCGTCGTGCTCAAGCATCACGTGATGATCGGGTGCTATAAACTCTATGTTCACATACAACGGGTGCAAGCCAGTTTTGCACACGCGGAAATACTTGGGTTTGACTTGACGAGCCTAGCATGTACAGACATGACCTCGGAACACACGAACCGAAAGGTTAAGCGTGAGTCATATGAATGATATGATCGACACTTTTTTTCCACCATTAAAACCACATCTCTTCTCGTGAAGATCGGATCAGGTGTGGTGAATTTGGATCATGTTCACTAAACAACTTGAGGGATGTTGAATTTAGTGGGAGTTCATTTAGTAATTTGATTAAGTTGAACTAGTTATCATGAACATAGTCTAAATTTTACTTGCAAATTTTGTAGATCAAATGGCTAAGTCCAACTTCAACTTCAACGTTTTTGCTGAGAAAGAAAGGCTTAAGAACAATGGGTCTAACTTCACCAACTGGTTCCGCAATCTGAGAATCATTCTCTCTGGCGGACAAAAGAACTATGTCCTTGAGAAAGCACTAGGTGACGCCCCTGATGTAGATGCGCCGGCTGATGAGAAAGCTGTTTATCAGTCGCGCAAGGATGATTATGGTGTGATTAAGAGCACCATGTTGTTTGCTATAGAATCGGACCTTCAAAATCGTTTTGAGGAGTTCCCCGGGCCCTTTGAGATTCTTGAGGAACTGAAAACTATGTTTCAGACTCAGGCCCGTTCTGAGAGATATGAGATCTCTGAGAAATTCTTTAACTGCAAGATGGAGGAAGGGAGTTCCGTTAGTGAGCACGCCATTAAGATGTCGGGCTACACTCAACGCCTTGAGCAACTGGACTGCAAGATTTCAGAGGAGCTCAAGATTGACAGAGTTCTGCAATCACTCCCTCCTAGCTACAAAGGTTTTGTAGTTACTCATAATCAGATTGGTTCCACTGATACGATCACTGAGCTCTTCGCTAAGCTGAAAGCTGCGGATGTGGACATCAAGAAAGATAATCATGTGTTGATAGTCAACAAGCCCCCCAGCTTTAAGAAAGGTAAGGGTGCAAAGAAGCACTTCAAGAAGGGCAGCGGCAAGCGCGTTGTCCCTACAGAGAAGAAGCTCAAGTCTAGACCTAAGCCAGACACTGAGTGCTTCTATTGCAAGGACAAGGGTCACTGGAAGCGCAACTGTCCGAAGTACTTAGCGGACAAGAAGGCTGGCACCATCAAAGGTATATTTGATATACATGTTATTGATGTTTTCCTTACTAGCCCTCGTTGTAGTGCCTGGGTATTTGATACTGGTTCAGTTGCTAATATTTGTAACTCGAAACAGGAGCTACGGAATAGAAGGCGGCTAGCGAGCGATGAGGTGATGATGCGTTTTGGCAATGGATCAAGAGTTGATGTGATAGTCGTCAGCACGCTCTCCTTAGTTTTACCTTCGGGATTAGTTTTAAACCTTAATAAATGTTATTATGTGCCTGCGTTGAGCATGAACATCATATCTGGATCGTGTTTATTGCAAGATGGTTATTCATTTAAATCAGAGAATAATGGTTGTTCTATTTATATGAGTAACATCTTTTATGGTCATGCACCTGCTATGAATGGTTTGTTTCTTCTGAATCTCGAAAGCAATGAAACACACATCCATAACATTGAGGCTAAGAGATGCAAGGTAGATAGTGATAATACGACTTATTTGTGGCACTTCCGTCTAGGTCATATTGGTGTAAAACGCATGAAGAAACTCCATTCTGATGGACTTTTGGAGTCTCTTGATTTTGAATCATTTGACACGTGCGAGCCATGCCTCATGGGCAAGATGATCAAAACCCCGTTCTCCGGAATAATGGAGCGAGCAACGGACTTGTTGGAAATCATACATACCGATGTATGCGGACCAATGAGTGTTTCGACGCGCGGTGGTTATCACTATTTTCTCACTTTTACTGATGACTTAAGTAGATATGGATATATCTATTTAATGAAACATAAATCTGAAACATTTGAAAAGTTCAAAGAATTTCAGAACGAAGTGGAAAACCATCGTAACAGGAAAATTAAATTTCTACGATCGGATCGTGGAGGTGAATATTTGAGTTATGTTTTTCTCACACATCTTAAAGCAAGCGGAATCGTTTCGCAACTCATGCCACCTGGAACACCACAGCGCAATGGTGTGTCTGAACGCCGGAATCAAAATCTATTGGATATGGTGCGATCGATGATGTCTCTTACAGATTTGCCGTTATCATTTTGGGGTTATGCATTAGAAACCGCTGCATTCACTTTAAATAGGGCACCATCTAAATCCGTTGAGACGACACCGTATGAACTGTGGTTTGGTGCTAAACCTAAGTTGTCGTTTCTTAAAGTTTGGGGATGCGAAGCTTACGTCAAGAAGTTGGTGCCGGACAAGCTCGAACCCAAAGCGGAGAAATGCGTCTTCATAGGATACCCTAAGGAAACTATTGGGTATACCTTCTATCACAGATCCGAAGGCAAAGTGTTTGTCGCAAAGAATGGATCCTTTCTTGAGAAGGAGTTTCTCTCGAAAGAAGTGAGTGGGAGGAAAGTAGAGCTAGACGAGGTTATTGAACCTTCTCTTGAGTTGGAGAGTAGCGCAGCACCTGAAATTGTTTCAGTGCCGTCTGCACCAAAAATAGAGGAAGCTAATGACAAGGATCATGAAGCTTCGGACGATGCTACTACTGAACATCGCAGGTCGACAAGGTCACGTGCCCCTCCTGAGTGGTACGGTAACCCTGTCTTGACTGTCTTGTTAGTAGACAACAGTGAACCTGCGAACTATGAGGAAGCAATGATGAGCCCAGACTCTGAGAAATGGCTAGAGGCCGTGAAACCAGAATTATCATCCATGAGCTATAACCAAGTATGGACTTTGGTGGACCCTCCTAGCGACCGAAAGGCCGTTGAGTGCAAATGGATTTTCAAGAAGAAAACGGACGCAGATGGTAATGTTACTGTCTATAAAGCTCGACTTGTCGCGAAAGGTTTTCGACAAGTTCAAGGTGTTGACTACGATGAGACTTTCTCTCCCGTAGCGATGTTTAAGTCCATTCGGATTTTATTAGCAATTGCTGCGTTTCATGATTATGAAATATGGCAGATGGATGTCAAGACTGCGTTCCTCAATGGCAACATTGATGAAGAGTTGTATATGATGCAACCCGAAGGTTTTGTCGATCCTAAGGATGCTGATAAGGTGTGCAAACTTCAGCGTTCCATTTATGGACTAAAGCAAGCATCTCGGAGTTGGAACCTTCGCTTTGATCGAGTGATCAAGAGCTTTGGATTTGTTCCAAATTGCTACGAAGCTTGTATCTACAAGAAAGTGAGTGGGAGCTCAGTGACATTTTTGGTACTATATGTGGATTACATATTGATTATCGGAAATGACATTGACATGCTTAACGATGTGAAGAGTTATTAGAACAAATGTTTTTCAATGAAAGACCTAGGGGAAACTGCTTATATATTGGGCATCAAAATCTATAGAGATAGACAAAGACGCCTGATAGCTTTAAGCCAAAGTACATACCTAGACAAAGTTATGTAAAGTTTCAGAATGGATAAGGCAAAGAAAGGTTCAGTGCCTATGTTGTCAGGTAAGATATTGAGCAGGGCTCGGTGTCCAGCTACGGTAAACGATAGAGAAGCTATGAGCAAAGTGCCTTATGCCTCGGCCATAGGATCTATCATGTATACCATGCTATGTACTAGACCGGATGTGTCCAATGCTCTTAGTTTGACGAGCAGATACCAAAGTGATCCAGGAGTGGAACACTGGACAGCCATGAAGAACATCCTAAAGTATTTAAATAGAACTAAAGAAATGTTCTTAGTCTATGGAGGTGATGAACAACTCGTCGTAAAAGGTTACGTCGATGCTAGTTTCGACACCGACAAGGATGATTCCAAATCTCAGACAAGATACGTTTATATTTTGAATGGAGGAGCTGTGAGCCGGAGAAGATGCAAGCAAAGCGTGATCGCGGGATCTACAGTAGAAGCGGAATACATGGCTGCTGCAAAAGCATCAAGTGAAGGAGTTTGAATCAGGAACTTCATCACTGAGCTTGGTGTGCTTCCAAGTGCCTAGGACCCACTGGAGATATTGTGTGACAACACTGGCGCCATAGCACTGGCTAAGGAACCAAGATATCATCCAAAGACCAAGCATATCAACCGCAAGTTTCATATAATTCGATATTATATAATAGATGGAGATCTGAAGATTAGCAAAGCACATACGGATCTAAATGTCGTAGATCCGTTGACTAAACCTCTTCCACGAGCAAAACATGATCAGCACCTTAGTGCCATGGGTGTTAGATTGTTGCCAGATGTAAACTAGATTATTGACTCTCAGGTGATCGGAAAGTATCTGGTGGGTTGTATGTATCGAGATGGGATTTGTCCCTCCCAAGTCAGAGAGATATACTTCGGGCCCACTCGGTAATCGATATCAACACCGCTTGCAAGCACGTAGTTAAGGAGTTAATCACAAAGTGATATCGGATTACGGAACGAGTAAAGTACTTGCTGTGAACGAGATTGAACTAGGTATGCCGATACCGACGATCGAATTGTCGGGGGGTTAACCTCGGGTAGGTCAGAGACGGGGAAAGACAGAGGTACTATCCCGTCTAGTTTCCGAGTTATGGTCCGAGTCGGCCGAATCATGGATATGTCGGCCGATGAACGGAGGCAAGAAGCCCACGTATTTGTATCAAGTAGTTACCCGGCCGAGTTACTGAGAGAATCGGCCGGGTTACCCGAGTGATCTTGATGCAGGTGAAGAACGAGCCGAGTAACACAAGGTAAGGCCGAGTGATACAAAGCTTGCAGGAGAAGGAGAAGCCCAAGGTCAAACTATAGCTGCAGGCTAGAAGGAATCAGAGCAGAGCCAAGCACAAGAGACAAGGATGCACATCGTCAGAGGGGCAGAAGGAGGTCACGGAGGTGACAGTCCTGGAGCCCAAGGCACGCAGGAGGGGGCCACTGGAGCCTTTCCGTCATTAGAAGGGCGACAGGGAAAGGAGGCCGCCGAACTACTAATTTGGGACAAGCATATTCCACGAATATGCTTGCCTCGTCAGCCCTAAGGGCACCCAAGGCACTCCTTTATAAGGGGAGGCTTGGACCCTGAGGGAGGGATCGACTCTTTGAGTACCGTTAGGCTGGGGAGATTCATCTTGTCCCTCTGTATACAGCTCAAGGAGCAATTGTAACCCACCAAGAGAGAAATAAAGATCATCACTTTGGCAACTTGAGTGTAGAGACAGTTGCATCTTCCCTCCCCAGATCCCACTAGCATCCATTGGCCCCATACTTTACCCATGGCATCTGCCGTGCCGCCACCACGACAGTTGGTGCCCGCCGTGGGGCCAGCAGCGGTGCTAGCTGGAGTTGTGATCCGGACGGGAAACTTCGTCAACACCGGCGAGCGCGTTGTTTCTGGCTTGGTCCAGAGACTTGGTCTCTGCGACTATGTCAGAGACAATGCAGGAAGCTTCAGGGGGAAAACTCCCCCGCGCAATGGAGTCTTCATCGGCCTGGGCGAGCACAGAGTCTACATCGGCATCGACATCACCGGCATTTATCCTCACCAGGTCGTTGTTGCAGGAGAGCCACCTCGAAGCGCGGCGAGCCGTCCATCAGGAGAGCATCATGCAGACAGCGTCGAGGTGATGGTCGCAGCAGGAGCTCAAGCGGGAGCAGCAGTAGCCGGGTCAAGCAGAGAACCCGCCGCAGGCGCACAAGGCGCACCCAAGCAGATCACACTGCAAACCACTGAGGTAATTCCGCCAGTGACAAACCCAACCGAGCTACATTACACCACCCCAAAGGCACCAAGAGTGAGAGGGCCACCTCTGGAAAGACCAGAGAACATTATTCAAGCGACTATAGAAAACTTAACCACACCTGTAGCGCCGATACTTGATCCGGCAAATGCTCAGGCAGAGTTAGAAGAGACCAGGCAAAAAGTGCTGGTAGAAGCCAAAAAAGTATCAGCCCTGCGGGAATCCTTGAACAGGACCCTAAGGGAATATGCAAAAGCTAACAAGCTTGATATCGCACCCGAGCGGGTGGACGAACTGAGATTAAGAGGGAAGAACCTCATGAATGACATTAACAAAGAGCATGAAGCTCACAGAGCAGAATCAGGTGATTTCGGTTTGCCGAGGTACAGTACCCCGGCGAAAAACCTGAGAGCGGCAAATGCCGCAGCATTGGAATTAGAGGGGTTAACCGGGGAAGCTCGGCAGAAACAACAAGAAAGAGTGAATGAGCTGGTGCGCATCGCAAATCAGCAAAATGAGGAAATACTCAGAACTAACCCGGCAAGACCGGGGGCTTCACGGATGGTACATTCGGCAGGGGCAGCACCTACTTTATCCGCGGCAGCGGCATCTTCACCCGGAAACAACGCTCGAAAAGAGAAAGCAGTAACCTCAGGGAAGAGGAACAAGCAAATTGTTCCATATGACCCGGCAATAGCTGGAAAGGCAAATGAGAACAGAGGCAATGCAAGACGAGGTAACAGTGGGGAGAGAAACCACGGCCGTGTGGAAAAGGACGGCGGGGGCCGAGGCAATGGGGATCTCGGCAGGAGAGAACCTGCAAGAGATAATCATGAAAACCAGACCCCGGCCGAAGTAAGGAGAGAAGTAGCGCCCAACCCGCAACCAAGACATGAGCTTCGGCAGGAAAGAGAAGTGAGGCCAGCTCGCCACAATTAGATGAATGAAAGGTACAATGATGGATATTCCGAGGTGGAATACGCAAACTAGGGTGGAAACAATCACTATGGGATACATGATAGAATCCTGTACAGAGATTTGCCAGCAAGTGATGCAAGAGTAAAGTTGGATCGGCTATACCGGTCCGAGTTGTTGGAAGAGCAAGGTCCACCAGGTCCGACATGTTTTGGACCACGGATCATGGGCGAACCACCAGTGCCGAATTTTTAGTTAGCAAGAGGCACAAAAACGTACAATGGAAGTACCAAGCCACAAGACTGGTTGATTGATTATGCCACCGCTGTGAAGATAGCGGGTGGCAACCTGAGATGGGAAGTGCGATACGTCCCACAGATGTTGGAAGGACCAGCCAGGGTATGGTTGAATAATCAACCAGCTGGCAGTATCAACTGCTGGTTAGATTACGAAGAAATGTTCGTCAGCAACTTTACCAGCACATACAAGAGACCGAATAGACCACAACAGCTGGCCATGTGCAAACAGAGGCCGAATGAAACGGATAGAGAGTTTTTAACTCGATGTTGCAACCTGAGGAACTCATGTGAGGGAGTTATCGAATCGCAAGCAATCGCTTGGTTCGCGCAAGGCTGCCGTTATGCCAGCGTTTTGTGGCAACGCCTGCAAAGAGATATGCCAACCACACTGGCAGAAACTATCAGAATAGCAGACTCCTATGCATTGGGCGACCCAACCCAACCGGAATTAATGTCGGCAGATCATCGTGAGCAACAGGACCAGTACGCGAGAGAATTGGCCGGGTCATCCAGGCGTGATTTCAGAGGAAGAAGAAGAGAGGAGAGGCCGGATTATAGATATAATTCGGCCCAGGTGGCAGCAGTAGCACAAGATCAGCCGAGTCACGGAGCAACTCAACGACAGAAAAATGGACCTCAACAGTGGACACCAAGAAATGAGGGAAAAAGGCAATGGACCCCAGAGCAAAAGAAGCAATGGCAAGAGAGGCCAAAGTATACGTTCGAATCCATGTTAGATCAGCCGTGCAAATTTCACACATAAAACCCATCCAGACCAGCCAATCATACAACCCGTCAATGTGCCTGGATGAAAAATGCGATGGGAAACCCAGCAGGAGTTCAGGCTCCCCACCAGGTGCAACAGCAGCATCATCCGCAATTAACTGGAGCAAATACACAGCAATTGATGCTACCGCCCCCTCCCCCTAGATACGATAACTCGGATCGGAGGGATGCAGTACATCAAGTAATGAACCAGGGCCAGGACGGAAGGATGAATCCGACAAATACCGGACGTAATGATTACAGGGAACATCACCAGTCTTATTGTGTTTTCACAACAGAATAGCAGGACAAGCAAAGTGTGCAGCGCCGGCATATGGAAGTGAATGCAGTTGTGCCGGCAGTACCAAGATACCAGCCGTGGTCTGATCAAGAGGTGACCTGGAGCATGAAAGACCACCCCAGAATAATGCCGAGTCCAGGATCATATGCACTTGTGTTGGATCCGACATTTGTTGGACCAAGCATCAATGTAAAGTTTTCAAAAGTACTCATCGACAATGGGAGCAGTATCAACATCATGTACAAAGGTACCATGCATAAACTCGGAATATCGCAGAATATGCTGCAGTCCACGAGGACAACTTTCCATGGGATAGTGCCAGGGCTTTCATGTGAGCCCATCGGTAAAGTCCGAGTGGACGTGTTATTCGGTACAAGAGATAACTGCAGAGCAGAAAACTTAGAGTTTGAAGTGGTGGATCTGGAAAGTTGTTATCATGCTCTACTCGGACGGCCCGCACTGGCCAAATTCATGAGCAGCTGTCATGTAGGTTATCTAAAGATGAAGTTACCCAGACCACAAGGGGTGATAACAGTTGCAGGGGATTACAAGAAGTCAATGGAGTGTGCTTCAGCCGGGTCAAATTTGGCCGAGTCATTGGTTATAGCAAGAGAAAAGAAAAGGATTCAGGAGGTAGCAGCCCTCGCTCAGTCAGCACAGTTGAACATGCCGGCACTGGCCAACCCTCATGGCAGTGTTTCTTTTCAGCCAACTAAAGAGACGAAGAAATTTCAGATTGATGAGAAATTCCCAGAGCGCACTGTTACAATTGGTGCGGGCCTTGACGCTAAATAGGAAGGCAAGCTCACCAACTTCCTCCGTGAGAATCGGGACATATTTGCATGGTCAACTCAAGATCTGCAAGGTGTCCCGAGGGAGTTGGCTGAGCACTCTTTAAACGTCAGGCCAGGAGCAAGGCCGGTGAAGCAACCTCTCCGCCGCTTCGCCGAAGACAGGAGAAAAGTAATAGGGGATGAAATAGCTCGGCTCCTCGCGGCCGGGTTCATCATGGAGGTGCTATATCCGGATTGGTTATCAAATCCGGTGCTAGTAGAAAAGAAAAAAGATGACCCCAATGTAGCCATTGTGTGGCGAATGTGTATCGACTACACCAACCTGAACAAGGCGTGTCCGAAAGATCCTTTTCCATTGCCTAGAATAGACCAAGTCATTGACTCGACCGCTGGCTGTGAGCTGTTATCATTTGTAGACGCGTATTCTGGTTTCCACCAGATACCGTTAAATCCGACCGATCAAATAAAGACTGCATTTATTACCCCGTACGGGGCTTATTGTTATCGCACAATGCCATTCGGCCTGCGGAATGCAGGAGCAACATATCAAAGATGCATGCAAAAATGCTTACATGATCAGATAGGGAAAAATGTACAAGTGTATGTGGATGACGTAGTCATCAAAACTAAGGAGAGCAAAACCTTGCTAGAAGATATACGGCAAACTTTCGCGAACCTGAGAAGGTTCCGAATGAAGCTTAATCCAGAGAAATGCACATTTGGCGTGCCAGCAGGAAAACTACTCGGTTTCCTGGTGTCCAGCCGAGGTATCGAGGCTAATCCAACAAAGATAAGAGCAGTGGAAAGAATGGAATTGCCGAGATGTTTGAACGATGTACAAAAATTCACGGGCTGCCTGGCCTCGCTTAGTCGATTTGTATGTCGGCTAGGAGAAAAAGCACTGCCACTCTATCAGCTGATGAGAAAGTCGGACAAATTCAGCTGGACTCCGCAGGCGGACCTTGCATTTCATGAGTTGAAAAAGATGCTAGTTACGGCACCCATTTTAGCTTCTCCATTATCGAAAGAACCTATGCTACTCTATGTGGCGGCTACCAATCGAGTAGTTAGTACTGTGGTCGTAGTGGAACGACTTGAAGATGGTAAGTCAATTCAGAGGCCGGTATATTATCTAAGTGAAGTATTATCCACTTCAAAGCAGAATTATCCGCACTATCAGAAGATGGCTTATGGAGTATATATGTCGGCAAAAAAGCTTAAGCATTACTTTGAAGAGCACCCCATCAAAGTAATCTGTGAGGCACCCATAGCCGACATATTGAACAACAAAGATGCAAGTGGCCGAATAGCAAAATGGGCGATCGAGTTATCACCGTATGCTCCACAATTTGATAGAAGAGATGCAATCAAATCTCAGGCTGTCGCCGACTTTCTCGTAGACTGGGCCGAGGTGCAGTATGAGCCACCATTGCCAGATCCAAATTACTGGACAATGCATTTTGATGGCTCCAAACTAAGGAATGGTTTGGGAGCAGGAATAGTGCTAACCTCGCCTAAAAAGATCAATTGAAATATGTACTGCAAATACACTTTGCTGCGTCCAACAATGTAGCTGAATATGAAGCGCTAGTCCATGGATTAAAAGTGGCAAAGGAAATTGGTATACGCCGAATCCTATGCTACGGCGACTCGGATCTAGTAGTACAGCAAGTATCGGGCAGTTGGGACGCATTAGATGCTAATATGGCTTTATACAGATTCCATGTGCAAAAAATTAGTGGATACTTTGAAGGATGTGAATTCCACCACATACCACGAGCAGAAAATGACGCTGCCGACACGTTGTCGAAATTAGGATCAACTCGGCAGTCAATTCCACCAGGTATTGCCTTGGAACACCTCAGGAAACCATCGATAGTCCCATCACCAGAATCCAAATCAATCTTTATCCCAGCAAGTTCTGCGGAAGATCACACGCCAATGGAGGTAGATCCGCAGAATGATTCGGGATCCCTAAAGAGGAGGGCAGCCGAGGTAATCACAGTCATGGAAAGAGCCGAGGTATATACGTCGGCAGAGGACATGGAGATAGACAGTGAGATCACATCAGAAAAAGTAGCACCGATATGGGCGCAACCCATATTTTCTTACCTAAAAGACGCGACGTTGCCTAGTAATGAGGTATTAGCTAGACAAACCATAAGAAGAGCAAAAGCCTATACAATCATAAACAATAAGTTATATAAGAGAAGCGTCACAAACGTATTGCAGAAGTGCGTGAGTTCCGCAGAAGGTCAGGAAATCCTTCTAGACATACACCAAGGAGAATGTGGGCATCATGCCTCATCTCGCGCTTTAGTAGCCAAGGCATTTAGGCATGGATTTTACTGGCCAACGGCGTTAAAAGAGGCAAAAGAATTAGTTAAGAAATGCAATGGATGTCAGAGATACGCTGCCAGAATACATATGCCGTCGGCGGAGTTAAAAACAATACCCATCACTTGGCCATTTTCTGTATGGGGTTTAGATATGGTGGGACCATTCAAGCCGGCGCGAGGAGGAATGACCCACATATTGGTTATGGTAGACAAGTTCACGAAATGGATTGAAGTAAAACCGATTAAAAAGTGTGATGGGCACACAGCAGTGAAATTTCTCAAGGATATCATCTTGAGATACGGGTACCCGCATAGTATTATTACGGATAATGGCACAAACTTTGCAGAAGGAGCTTTCGCTAGATTTTGCCGAGAGAAGCACATAAGACTAGATATTGCCTCCGTGGCTCACCCAGCATCCAATGGACAGGTGGAAAGGTCTAATGGACTGATGCTATCAGGAATAAAACCACGACTTGTTGAACCTTTGCAACGGTCGGCAGGGTGTTGGATCGAAGAAATCCCAGCCGTGTTATGGAGCCTTCGGACTACTCCAAATAGATCAACAGGTTACACTCCATTCTTTCTGGTGTACGGGGCAGAGGCCGTACTCCCAGCCGACATAATATATGACTCGCCAAGAGTTGCTCAGTACACAACCTCAGAGACAAACGAGATAGCTCGGCAAGATGTCGTAGACCTGTTGGAAGAAGCCAGAGAGTTGACATTATCACGATCGGCTATTTATCAACAGAACTTGCGGCGGTATCACAGCAAGAAAGTAAATCCGAGAGTATTCAAAGAAAGAGATTTGGTCCTCCGACTAGTGCAACGCATGGCCGGCATGCATAAATTGTCACCCCCATGGGAAGGACCGTTTATTGTGAGCAAAGCATTGCACAACGATGCATATTATCTAATCGACGCTCAGTCCCCTGGATAGAACAAGGCAGACAAAGCTGGTGAAGAAACGAAGCGCCCCTGGAATGTGGCTTTACTTCGGCCATTCTACTCGTAGCATTATATCTTAAAGTCAAAATCCAATGATGTATTTGAACCTCGGCTCCCAGAGCAGTGACTCGGGGACTGCCTTAGGTTATATTTATTTCATATTATGTATTCAAACCTCGACACTCAGAGCAGTTACTCGGGGACTGCCATATGTTATATTATTTTGTGTTATGTGTTTGGACCTCGGCACCCAGAGCAATGACTCGGGGACTGCCATATGTTATATTTATTTCTTTCGCGTTATGTGCTTGAACCTTGGCGCCCAGAGTAGTGACTCGGGGACTGCCATATGTTGTTTTTCTTTCATGTTACGAATATAAACCTCGGCGCCCAGAGCAGTGACTCGGGGACTATCATATAATATATCAATTTCGTATTGATACCTAAACCTCGGCATCTAAAGCAGCGACTCGGGGACTACCGTATGCTACCTCAAACTTATGTTGAACGCACTCAGTTTTATACTACCTCCAAAATTTGATTTACATATGGAAGTTTCGGACAATAAACAACGATCCAGCGATTGCTACATACTTCCACAACAAGGTAGTTAACTTATGTTCAGAACAGATCAATATCATAGGTATTCAGCGCTCATGCCTGATAAGATCATAAAAAATAACGGCAAAGTCAAGCCCTAGAAGGTCAAGAAATTAAGGGCCAGCGAAGCAAGAATTCGGATGAGAATCCACTTAACCAAATGTCACAACAGTACATGGCAAAAGGAATTCAAATCATACAGAGAGGTGACAAAGTTTGCGCCTACATCATACGCCCGGCATACCAGGGATCGGAAATTACTTAGGCGTTGTTCGTCGGAGAGGCAGCTACTTGCTCAGGTGCGGGGCACCCCGAGGTAGGAGGAACCTCGACTGAGGTCGCCTCACCCTCCGCCGACCTAGGTGCAACTTCGGAGGTCCGGGGTTGTTCGGGAGCATCAGTCCGTGCGGTCGAATGCCCGGTACCTTTGGAAGAGGACCGCGCATCGCCGTTGCTGTCCGAGCTTGAGCTAGAGCTATCAGATGCGGCCGAAACATTTTCACCTCCCCCCTGCTCAGCTGAATCATCATCCGAGGAACCCACAGCCACAACCTCTTGATCCGGGTCTGGCAGAAAACTCGGCCCTTCATTCCAAGTGTGCACGTCAGCGTACTCGACGAGTTGGAACGCCCGAGCTTGCCGAAGAGCAACGAAGGTGGGATCTTCAACCCAGCGGGAGCCAGTGCGCAAATTTCTCAGGATGTCAAGAGAGATGTCTTCATACCATGACATGATTACAGTAAGGGCCATGTCGGCACCAGCACGCCCAGCGGATTCTCTCCAAAGACTCAACTGCCTCTCAGATGCCGTTAGCCTTGTCACCAATAACTTGATTTCGTTGATATCAGGAGTCCCCGAGGTATTCAGCCAAAGTACGTGGTAAGCTCGGATAGCGGCCTGCACCAAGTCCCGGCCCATAATTTTCATCGGGCCAACTGCGGCACCAACGACAACCAAGTAATCCTCCATTGAATATTCTGAATCAACGGTAACAGGTTCACCTCGGCGCGCGCGAGCTGCAACAACCGCTTTAGAACTCACGGGCTTGGCCTCGGGGAAATGATCTGCGCAAAGCATGAACGTGTCAAAGGATAGCAGGGACAAAAAAGAAAAATATAATTCGGCCATGCCAAGTAGCTTACGATGAATATAGCTCATCATTCTCTGAAGATCTTTGGCCCAATCAGCCTTACTCTTCTCAAAACGAGCAATTTCCTCGCTCAAACCCTGGTTTCTAAGTTCGGCAGCTTCAAGAAGTTCTTTATTTTTCTGCAGATCCAAAGTCAGCCGATTCTTTTCCTCGGAAAATTCTTGGTCGACATTTTCTAGTTCGGATTTCTGAGAGAGCTTGAGGGTATCCACCTCGGATCGCAGGCGAGCTATCTCATCATCTTTTTCTTGAAGTTGCGCCGAATGAACTACGTTTTGTTCTAAAAAATGCAGCATCACGTCAGGCATGGGCACGCAATCTTGATGTGACACTGCAAAGTCTTGCAACTCGGCTTTACCACAGCCAAACGCAATAAGGAACCTTAGCATATATATTAAGAAGGAGGAGTAAAATAGAAAAGAAACTAACCTTCCAGGTTCTTGATCTTCTTTTCAAGGAGAATATTGAGGTTATTAATATTACCTATTCAACAAGAAGTAAGCCGGCATTCCGTGGACGAATACATGAGAAAGTTGGAAATAAGGAAAAGGAACTATCGACATACCAGCCTTCTTTGCCACGGGCAGAACCTTCTCGTACTTCTCTTCCAGCTTGCGGTGCGAAAAAAGCAACCTCTGGAACTCGGCAGTTCGCCGGTCATGTGCAACCTGAGTAATGAGGCAAAATGATAAATCAACGAGTAAAAGCTAAACCAGATCCCAGTCAAGCAGAACTTAACTCAGATCTAGGTGGCTGAATATTCAAAGCTAAATTAGATCTGAATCAAGCAAAGCTTAATTCGGCTCTAGGTGGCTGGATATTCAAAGCTAAACCAGATCCGAGTCAAGCAGAACTTAACTCGGATCTAGGTGGCCGGATATTCAAAGCTAAATTAGATCTGAATCAAGCAAAGCTTAATTCGGCTCTAGGTGGTCGGATATTCAAAGCTAAAATAGGTCCGAATAAAACACAACTAAACTCGGATCTAGGTGGCCGGATATTCAAAGCTAAAATAGGTCCGAATAAAACACAACTAAACTCGGATCTAAATGGCCGGATTAACGAACCTTAGAAATAAATTTAAGCCAAACTTCCAAGTATACAACAAGTTATTTCCTTGCAAGTTTCGGGGACTAGAGCATATGGTAACATCTGAAGAATAATTTAAGACTCAGAGAAAAAATAATTACCTCATTCATCTTGTTGGTATCAATGATGAACTGGGCAGCATGGTCAAAACGGCCGCTGATGTCAGAAAGCTGAAACGGCTGGTTTGTTGGATTACCCTCAAAATGATCAGCAGCATTCCAGTTATTGGCGTACTCAACCAGCGCTCCAAGGCTGTTCCCACTAGCTGTCCGAGTTAAAACTTTACCCCGGGCAGGCGCTCCGACCACGGCAGTCGCATGGCTCCTATGAAGAGCAAGCTGGCTGCCGGCGGCCGAGGTAACAGGGACTTTTGTAGGCGCGGCTCCCTTACGCAGGACGTCAGCAATACTCGGCTGAGAAGAGCCGGCAAGACCTTTCTGAGAAGAAGAAGTCTTGACGGCAATAGCTTTTTTCGCCTTAGAAGAGGCATCAGCAGGAAGTGGCGCCTCGGAAGTAGGGACGGAGTCCTTAGGAGCAGCGGAGGATAAGGTCGCAGAGGGCGCCGGGATAACGACCTTTTCGGCCGAGGTCGGGATGGCCGTAGAAACTGCCGGAGTAGATGGAGGCTCAGTAGCAGCACTGGGGCCCGTAGAAGGGGCGGCGGGCTCGACAAAAACTTCGGAGGGCCGGTTCGAATCCAGGTCAATGGAAGCGGTCTCAGGGACATCGCGACGAACAGGCGACGTATTCGGAGCTGGAGGAGAAGCAGGACGAATAGGACTAGGAATCCTGGTATCATCAGCGGGAGGAGGAGATGGCGGCCGAATCGGACGGCTAGTCATACTAGGACCGCCGGGTTTAACAGAAAGAGGAGCACTGCAAAAATAAAAAAGAAGATTCGTCAGTATGAGAAACAGAAAGAGAGAAACAAGAAATATAGGCAAAAGAACTTACCCGGCGACCCCAGGCATAGTCTTGCACCTGGGAGGGTTCGGAGCGGATTTCTTCATTCGCTTTTTAGGAACCGCCTCCGAGGCACTAGCAGGAGCCCCGCGTTTCCCCGAGGTAACGGGAGGCCGGGAAGCAATAGGCTCGGCGTCGTGGACCTGACCGGCCGGATTAGCTGGGAAAGTAGAAGCCGGAAATGCATAAGAAATAGGCGTCGCGGCAACTATCTCAAGAATTTGGACCTCGTCCGAATCACCTTCCTCCTCATGCGCTGAAGTTTTGCCGCGAGCTCGAGCCGGAGCAGGATCTGACTTAGGGACGAACTCCTCGGAGTCCGGCTCGCCAGTATCCGGGGTACTCCTGTCCGCAGGCCAAGGGAGCTGCAGAACTTCGGCGTCTTCGTTTTTCTGCTCTGCGAACCTCTGCAAGACGAGGAGAAAGAGAATTAGATAAAATAGTTTCTAAAGACGGTGGAATAACTGAGCAATGCTGATTAAGCTTACCTCGGGAGGCGGACGATCGCGAGTGAATGGTTTTAATCCCCAAGACCAATCCTCAGGCATCTCAGTCTTGAAGATAGCTCGGACGCGCTTATAAATAAGGTAGTTATCCAGCTCCACGGTCGAGACTCGGTTAGGGTCAAGGGGACCACTCATGTAGCACAGCTTGTGGGTCCGCTGCTGGAAGGGGCAGATCCGGCTACTAATGAAAGTTGCCATCAGGTCTTCGCCGCATAACCCGGCCCGGATCAACTCTTTAAGCCGAATCTCGAAGGCCTCGGCCAAGGCGTGAGTTTTTCTCGGATTATAGAGCCAGTTCACTTTAGAAGGTGGGCCAATTGAGAATGGAGGGAGCCGAATCTTGTCTTCCGCCCCTCTGTTCTTGACGTAGAAGAATGACTTGTGCCACTTCTTGCACGACTCCAACCCAGTGACACGAGGGAACACGGATTTCCTCCGAGGTGTTATAGACGCCGCCCCACATTGGGTGAGCAACTTCTCGGAAGGGTGCAGAGATTTGTCTGGGACAACGTTTGAGCGGATCTGGAAGAACTTCGACCAGACATGTACTGACGGCCACAGGCCGAAGTAACCCTCCGAAGCGGAGATGAAAGCAGAAAGAGAAGCTATGGCGTTCGCAGGAAGATGATGCGGCTCAAGGCCGAAGTAATCGAGGAATTCTCTAGCGAAATCGCTAAGAGGGAGACCAAAGCCGCGGGCGAAGTGAGACATGAAAACCACATACTCGCCCTCTCTGATGTCTGGAGAGGATTCGCTGCCGGGTAAACGGCAAGAAACCTCGGCGGGAATCCTTCGAGTCCGGATGAGCCATTCAATCTCACGGCGCGTGACTGAAGAGCCCTGCCACGAGCCTCGCTCGGTCCCGGAGCCAGCGTCGTCGTCCTCGACAAGAGCGCCGCTAAACGAACTAGACATACGTGCGCCGGAAAGATCGCCGGAGGAAAGACTGGGGGCAGAGGGGAGTTTAGAGCTGCAAGGCCCCGTCGGAATTTTGCGCGAAAACAATGGCGAAGAAACGGAGGAACCGTCGCTCGAGCACGAAAACGGAGCAGATGAATCTAGGGAAAGAACAGGGCAAGACGGCCAGAGAGGACTCACCGGCGACGGAGTCAAAGCCGCGGAGCGCGGGCAAGAAAAGTAGAACGGCGCGGCGGAATCTCCGCCGACGGAGGCTCTGGCTGGCGAGCAGCGGCGGAACTGCAAGAAAACACGCCGGCGAAAGGAAGAAGGAGAACGGAGGCGAGCGATAAGGGGAAAGGTGAATCCCGCAAACGCGGTTCCCCTCTTTATAGTCAAGCCATGAACAGGGAAGTGGGATCGTGGGTGTGGCAGTTATCCGTGTAGATCATGGGTGCAGCACGAACGCACGACGGTGAGCGGAGCCACACCAACGGCCACACACGAAGAGGGGTCGTTACAATCCCCAAGGGGAACAGCACCCGAGGCGTCGCAGCGATGGCGCAGCAGGTGCAGAATTCACTGTAGCTTGTCAGTAAGCACTGTAGAGGGGCCTAAAAACTAGAAGAACAATGATGGGATGACACGTAGGACATGGCGTACGAGGGAAGGAACGAGGAAACCTCGGACGAGGACATAACTCGGAAACAAGACTAAAGAATATAATAAAGCTGATATAACCCGGCCAAAGCTATTGACAGGGCCACACCAGCTTCGGGGACTAATGTCGGGGGGTTAACCTCGGGTAGGTCAGAGACGGGGAAAGACAGAGGTACTATCCCCGTCTAGTTTCCGAGTTACGGTCCGAGTCGGCCGAATCATGGATATGTCGGCCGATGAACGGAGGCAAGAAGCCCACGTATTTGTATCAAGTAGTTACCCGGCCGAGTTACTGAGAGAATCGGCCGGGTTACCCGAGTGATCTTGATGCAGGTGAAGAACGAGACGAGTAACACAAGGTAATGCCAAGTGATACAAAGCTTGCAGGAGAAGGAGAAGCCCAAGGTCAAACTATAGCTGTAGGCTAGAAGGAATCAGAGCAGAGCCAAGCACAAGAGACAAGGATGCACATCGTCAGAGGGGCAGAAGGAGGTCACGGAGGTGACAGTCCTGGAGCCCAAGGCACGCAGGAGGGGGCCACTGGAGCCTTTCCGTCATTAGAAGGGCGACAGGGAAAGGAGGCCGCCGAACTACTAATTTGGGACAAGCATATTCCACGAATATGCTTGCCTCGTCAGCCCTAAGGGCACCCAAGGCACTCCTTTATAAGGGGAGGCTTGGACCCTGAGGGAGGGATCGACTCTTTGAGTACCGTTAGGCTGGGGAGATTCATCTTGTCCCTCTGTATACAGCTCAAGGAGCAATTGTAACCCACCAGGAGAGAAATAAAGATCATCACTTTGGCAGCTTGAGTGTAGAGACAGTTGCATCTTCCCTCCCCAGATCCCACTAGCATCCATTGGCCCTATACTTTAGCCTACCCATGGCATCTGCCGTGCCGCCACCACGACACGAATCTCGGGCAAGTAAAATATCGCGTGACGAAGGGAATATATATATGGGATTAATTGAATCCTGGCATCGTGGTTCATCCGATATGATCATCGATGATTATGTGGGAGTCAATATGGGTTTCTAGACCCAGCTGTTGATTATTGATACAAGATCATGTCTGCATATTCTCGAACCCGTAGGGTCACACACTTAACATGTCTCGACGCTAGGATAGAATGGATAATTGGTTTATGAGTTTTTGTTCAGAGTCTCGAATGAGATACAGGACATCACGAGAGGTTCCGGAATGGTCTGGAGAATAATATTCATATAAGGGAAAGCAGTTTTTGGATTTCGGAATTGTTTCGGATTGTTCGGTATTGTACCGGAAGCTTCTAGAACCTTCCGGAGTGGGACCAACGTGGCCCCACTTGTCGGGAGGGGGCGTGGGCCTACGAGGGAGTGCCCTGGCCGCATTGGGACAGGGGCACAAGTCCCCATAGGCCCAGCCGGACAAGCCCTAGGGGAAACCCTAGGGAGAGCTTCTAGAAGGAGGGGGAAAACTTGCCCCCCACTCCAACCCTTGGGGCCGCCGCCCTAGGGCTTGGAGGAGGGGCCAAGGGGGCCGGCCAGCCCCCTATATATAGAGGTCAGGGGCGCATCCCTCCTCCCCCACTCCTTCAACCCTAGCCGCCATACTGCTGCCCTCCAGATCTCTCTCTCTCTCTCCCGACTGCGCGTAGGCGAAGCCCTGCCGCAGAAACTCTCCACCTTTGCACCACGCCGTCGTGTTGTAGATCCAATCTATCTCTCCACCCCACTTGCTGGACCAAGGAAGGAGGAGACGTCGAGGTGCCGTACGTGTGCATCTCTCGGAGGCATCGCCACTACCGGTGTTGGATTGGATCGGATCGCGAGGAGGAGAAGCTAGTACGACTACATCAACCACGTTCCGTTGAACGTTCCGCTGTGCGAATCTTTAAGGGTATGAAGATCTCATATATTCCCCCTCATTGTTTACATCTCCTAGATTAGATCTTGGCTTTCCCGTTCGCATCCGTAGAATTTTTTTGATTTACTATGTTGCGAAACCCATCACATCTGCCATCCCTCCCTCTCCTTGGTCTTCGCCTTGACCGAGCCTCCACTCCTCTTCCAGTGTCTGTCCAATGACGGACTCAGATCTTCAGTTCTTTCCTCCTCCTCATCCCTCTTCTTAGACGGGTCCACCGGCGGGGCCACCTTGATCCCCGTTTCCTTGGCAAATTCCACCTCCACCCCAATCTGGAAACCTTCAGAATTTACAAACAGCACCACCCTCTTGGGGAGCTTATCAAGAGCCTGGGAGTGAAATAGCATTCGGACAGGCCCTTCTTTGCATACCAGAGATTCATCATCAACAAGCCTTGGTCTTCCAATCATCTTGGTTCCTTCCATAAAAAAACTCAGCATTTCTCAAACAATCTGGGACATCAGTAAGCCTAACCCACACTTTTGACAGGGAGCGACACGCTTGGGGGTTCACACGGGCCTCAGCAAACAGCACCGCCACACCACTCACTGGAAGCTTGATCCCTCCCGCATTTTTGCACAGGTTCTTGCAAAGGGTCAAGCTGGCCTTAGTTGGGAAACTCACCACAAAGTCAGTATCAGAGAGACGTCTAACTTGCCAATCCCAGTTGTCCTCCACCAGATCCTTCAGATACCTAGTCAGCAGATCGCAAGACAGAGTATTATCCATAACAGTCACCGAAGCGACATGGTTCTGCTGCTCCGCACCCACGAGCAGGGCTGACTCATCCACCTCTAGGCAGTGGAAACCAGCCCCGTCCACCGCAAAGCCATACTATTGCAAAGAGGAAGGCTTGATCTACGGCACCGTTGGCAGGGGAGAAGGAGGGGATGGGTCCGAGCCCTTGTTAGCCATGGGGCACATCCCCGTAGTATGACAATCCACCTTACACAAGCTACATCTGGCCTTGAAGGTGCATCCTGACTTGTAGTGCCCCTCCCACGAGCTGTTGTAGCATGTGATGTCTGCCTTCCACCCACCCGACGCCGCCTCCGCCACTTCGAGAAGAGAGGAGGATGGGGCCTTGGTGTTGGATGCAGACTGACCCGGAGCAGCCGCCTTAGATCTTGCCGTCGCGCTGAACTTCCTCACCCCGACCTTATTGCGCCTCTGTCTGTCCCGAGCTTGCTGGTTGGAAGGTCCCACCTCGAATATGCCTCGTCCTCACGAAGGCGAGGTTCCTCCCGTTGCCACTCTAGTGCACGGTCGCGGTCCATCTCCTAGTCCCTGGATCTGGCTCTACGCTGCCTTTGCTCCTCTTCATACTCCAGCCTCTGCCTCAGCTCCCTCTCGATCCTTCTTACTTCGTTCACGTCGAACTCCTCCCGCTGCCTTTTGCTCGAGCCCCCTCACCCGCGCTCCATCTCCGAAGATACCGGCAAAGAAGCAAGGGGGGAGCGGATGCAGCGAGGGATCAAAGCTCTAGATCTAGATCTACGGAACCACTCGCTCATGTCTGAGAGGGGGGAGGGGTGGGAGAGAGATCTAGGGTTCCCCGGGGCACCCAGAACCACTTAAGTACCCCTCCCGTTTCCTTGCTGGGCTTTGGAGATGGCCTGCCGAAAAAACGGCTCGATAGCACTGGGTCCACCAGGTGAGACCGCAACTGTGGCTGCCCCCACCAGAACAGATCCACCCTCCACTAGGCCGGGCCCCAACGTCGGGCCCACCTATGCGCTCGCCACCGCGGCCCACGACCTAGGTTCCTCCCCCACGGGCGGCGCCCTCCTTCCCAGCTCTGGCACCGGTGAGGAGACAGACCTTCCCGCCTCCGTTGACTCTAGCGAGGGCCCCCCTCCTTAGCCAGGAGCAACAGGATCTGGGCCACACATGCCTGCCGGCAGTGTGGCATCCCGCAAAACCACTACTAGAAAATCGCGTTAAATTTGTGCATTGCATCGTCATCATCATGCATTGTCTGCATAAAACTATGTTTGCAAAGCCCGTGTTGTTTTCTAAACGCCCCTCTTTATTCAAATATCAAAACCCGGTCTCCGGATTATTTTTGTTTGAACGCTATCGGTCTGCAAAAGGTGCTTTTAAAATTAAATAAAAATATTTATTAAATTAGTGGGGGCAGTCGAACGGGCCAACCCGACCCGAACGACCACCCCCGTATAAAAATATCGGCCCACCTCTAAATCCTAAGGCTACCCGGAAACCTACCCACACCCCCTGGCCACATCACCCCACCCAATGGCTAGTCTCCACCTTACCCTCTCCCTCTCCTCCCCCACTCCCTAGCTGCCACGTGGCCTAGCCTCCCTCACCACCAACCCCCCCAGCTGGCCAACACCCCACGCACGCACCCAGACCCCTCTCCCCTGACGCGCCCCTGGCCCACCGCGGGACCCACCCTGGGCCCCACGCCCCAACCGCGCCGCGTCCCCTGTTCTTCTTCTTCCTCCCACCCGCGCCGCGTTCTCCCCTTCCCCTCCTCTGGCTCGCTGCTCCGCGCCCGCCCCCGCGCGGCAGCCCCGGCCCCGTCTCCCACCTCCCGCACCATCCTCTCCCTCCCTCCTCCTCTCTCCCAGTGCTCCTTCCGCCGCTCGCCAGCGTTGCCGGAGCCGGCCAGGCCCCGCCTCCCTCGACGCCCCGCCTCCGTGCCGCCTCCTCCGTCAAGCTTCCGCTGGGCCCCGCGGCAACCGCCCGGCTCGTCTCCGTCCCCACGGACCCGCCGGCGGCCTGCTCCGCCCATCCTCGCGAGACCGCCACCGCCTCCGCCCCCTCGTCCCCAACCTCCTCTCCCCAACCCGCGACGCCCGTCCGACCTCCTGCAGCCCCGCCGGCGCGCCTCCTCCGGCCACCGCGCAGCGCCTTCCGCCCCGTCCTCCCGGCGTCGAGATCCACCGCGCGACCTCGCCCCACCGTCCCTGGCAACCGCGCGCCGCGCCCCTTCTCCCCCAAGCTTCCGCCGTCCACCGCACCCCGTCGCCAGGCCCCCTCTTCCCCGCCGCCGGCTCCGCCGTTCCCCCTCCGGCCACCGCGACGCCTCCCCGCGCCGACGTCCGCAGCGCCGCTCGTTGTCGGCGCCGCTCCCGCGCACCGCCCGTCCCCGCTGCGACCGTCCTTCCCCGAGCGCCCTCCACCGCCTGCGGCCCTCCCGCACCTCGTGGCCGTCCGCGTGCGCCCTCCGCTCCGCCGGAGCGCCGCCCGTCTGCCGCGCCGCCGCGCGGGCCGCCCTCCGCCGGCCTCCCTCCGGCGACGCCGCGGCCAGCCTGCCCCGCGCCGCCACCAACCACCTGCCGCTGCCTTCCACCTCCTGCCCCGCTTCGGCCGTGCCTGCCTCGCCCCTCCTCCGCCGGCCTCGACCCCTCGGCGCCCGTGCAAGCTTCCTCCCTGACAGTGCTCCCACGCCATCCCTGTCTAGCCACGGCTTCGTCCAGAACATGTGTGTGTGTGTGTGTCACGCTTCTGCAAACGCTAACGCTGCGTACAGCATTACCGTACACATGTGCATGTCGCTGTATGTGTTTGTTTGGTCCCGTGGCATACCTTGAGCCTTTGGTATGTCGCTCCCTGAACCAGTTCGACCATCTGTGCAAGCACCACAAGATCTTCGTCAGGGAGCCTCAAGACCACCGGAATAGGAAGCCACAGACACCGAGAACCTGCGGTACCCGGAGGTCGTCACCGGACCAGAACATCAAGACCTTCCTGGACGCCAAGATCTCCCTCACGGAAGCCTAAGACCGTACCGATTCCTCAAACCCCCTCCGAGCCGCCAAGATCGCCATGGGACGGAACAAGTACCACAACGCCAACGACAAGAGGCCGAACAAGATCTTCGACACGGAACGCCATGATCGCCAACCCGAAACACCGAGAACTTCCCCCTGAACGCCACGACCGTCGACATGACCGAGACCCCGATGCGACAAGACCTACCCCGATATCCGAGAACGATCCCGGAGTCCGAGAACGTTTCCGCCGAGACCGTTCCGTCGAACCCTGAACCCCGAGACCGACCCCGGACCCCGAACCCCGAAAACCCCAAGATCGTCGAGGCCCTCAATGTGTGAACCCCTTTCCGAAACCCTATTTTATAACATAATAACAACTTGATGCATATTGAATTGTCATACTCGCATGCATATCTGTGGTTTGGGGGCCTTATGGCGATTCACCTAATAATTAAATATGGGGCCCATATGCGGGCAAATCTAGTCTCATATTGGCCTCATTTAAATTGGTGTAGTGAACCCGGTACTATCTTTTGCCATGCTAAACAACATTTAATTGCGGGGTACCTAAATAACTCGAACCATCTAACTAATTGTCGGGACCCCGGTTCCGCTTAATATGACCTAATTGCATCGCCTCCTTGCCATGCCATGCATCATACATGCATCATGCCGACCTTCTGCCTTAGTATTAAATATTGCATCCGGTGTTTATTCTAGTATTTTGCTTCTTCGCGGATACGGCCGTTGAGTTGATGCGAGTGTCGACCCGATCTTAGGTTGAACCTTCGACAATGTTTTTCAGGCGAGCATCTCCCCCTTTCTACCTATCTTACTTTCATAGTATTTACTTCCCTCCTGTTGATCTATTGCTATCTGTGATGCGATGCTTTAGTTTCCGTACCTGTGATATACCGTGCAGCCCTATATTGCCTTGGACACATCCTATTACCTGTTGTTTGGTAGATAGTTGGACTTGCGCGTCGTAGTCGCTTGCTCAAGTGCTGTTGCGTTCCGTCCAGTGCCACAGTTGTTGATGTATTGCCGCATGTTGATGTTGGAGTTGATCATAGTTTTACTTATTGTTCACTTTAATTCCTGTTTAACAACTAAAACTGAAGTAAGCAGAGGCATCGGTGGGTGATAGATAACATTTGGTTTCCGAACGCCCACTTGTGTCCCGTAGGACCCCGAGTACTTGATACCTGTTCCTTGATTTATCGCGCTATCCACATATGGGGAGTATGGGCCCCCCTTAGCCAGAGCTTGATTCCGTCTTATTTCTTGGGGCCACAAACTAGTTTGAGGTTTTATTTACGATCCTGTACTTATGCCATGCTACTTATGTATTTAAATTGTGCGACAGATAGCACACTGTACTGTTTAGGATCGTGGCACGATTCCGCGGTGTCGACAAGCCCAGTTTTGGGTTCCCAGTCGTTCACAGCCGTCCCCACAACCTTGAGTCCGTCTCGAAGCTTGCTTACTTCGTTGCGGGTGTACTCCAAGGGGTGGCCCCCTGAAATATTTCTGAATCCTGTGATTGTTCAGTCGTGAAAGCCTCGTTGGGTTTTGATTTGGTTTTTCCGAGGTTGATCGAGCGTGTGTTGCTATTGGTGCACCCCGGCCGGGTAAAACTTTCTGAAAGCCGTGTCCGCGGATATGGACGACTTGGAGCACAGTATCTCGATCATAGACAAGCATAACTAAAGTTTATTGCTATAAATTTGACTTTATAATGACTAGTAATCAGCTTCACTATAATGGAATGGCTAATTAATACTGCCCACAATTGCTTGTTTGGAGTGTCGCTTGCGACCATTGTACCTGACTAGTAAGTATTGCAACTACAACGAAATGGCTAAATAAAAGTACCAACAGCTGCTGGGTTTCAGGATTACATCATGCTATCTGTATCTGATTAGTAATTGCTGCAACTACAACGGAATGGTTAATTAAAAGTGCCTACTGCTTACTTTATCAGGATGAATATCTAAACCTGACTAGTAATTGTTGCAACGATAATTGAATAAGTAAAACTGCCAACGGTGTGAGTTCCTCGGTTGACTTCCTCGTTTGGTATCGAGGGGGAAACACCAGGATGGGTTTGTTTGGTGTTAGCTTCAGGTTGGATCCGGATAGGTCATTCTCACCCCTCTCTGATAACCGCCAGTTGTATCGAGTCTCTATAGGTTGATCAGTGCATGCTGCTGCTGCCACTTAGTCCACCATACCTATGTAGGCGAGGACCGCCGAATTCTAGCCTCGCCGTGTACTGGCCTCAGTACTGACGCTCCTTCTTTTTCCTTTGCCCTTTGTCGGCACCCCTTTTGTTTAAGCAGGTCTGAGATCGACGTCGTTAGCAGGGTTACCCTTCTGGCTTGGCCTGGGCAGGGTTATGGACGCCATTGGTTATTCTTCAGGGCTCTTAGCCCCATTTGCATCTTGTCCGTAGTCGGACGCTCGATCATTTTCAAGGTGATTTGGATCTTTGTACATTATATTTGTATTCTTGACTCATGGAGTCGCTGTTATATATATCTGTTCTGTGGTTCCCATCGAGGACTGTTGTGTAATGTTATTACTTCGTTTTCCACCCGCACGAAAGTGCCTGGTGGGCACCTTTGAATCGTTTCTATGCGGGTTTGGCGAATTTTGCTCAAACTTGCATAGGTCCGATTCTGAGGGTGTTACAGAGTGGTATCAGAGCTCAGCAGTTGCGATACCCCACAAGTCCAGCCTGTAGGATAACCTAGCTAACGGCCGAAGTAGAGTGTCAAAACTATTTTTCAAAATCGGTTGGATAGTTCTGATTAGGTCTGATTTTACTCCTTACCCCTCTGCTATTCTCCTCTTACCTCGACGTGTTTTGAATCCGCTCTCTTCTCTCTCTTCGAGTCCAGGAATTCTCGTGGTTGGGTTTCCGTCGTACCTTCAGGGTTTCGCTTCCTTCTTTGATAACGGTGATGCTACATCTGGTGTTCAAGCTGCCTGATGGATCCGTCTACGGTGTTACCATTCTTTGTTTCTTGTTGTGCCTTCCGGTGTTTTCCGACGTGACGACATCCTCTACGCCAGATCCGATGCAGAGTCTGCATCACTCCTTTGGTCCGAACCTCGCTTGTCGAGATCTTCAGTCTGAATCCTGAGGGTTGGTTGCATAATCTGTCTATTCGGGTACATAGTAATGCTTTGAGTGCGGGATGGAGTCGCGACCATACCACTACTCCTATCATTCGCTTATGTACCTTGAATGGTGGATCGATGCAATTTTACTCTGTCCATGGAAGTTAGGGGTGGCTTTATTTGTTGATACCTCTACCTTCGACCTGTTGTACCCGGAGTGTTCTTTCGACGATCACGGACAACGACCTCTTGTTAGTGGTGTCGCGAGGATCTACACGAAGCGAGAAGACGCCGGTCGCCGACCTTCCTTCCGGTACCATGAGGCGGATCTCGAGGGCGAGATCCATTGTTAGTGGTGTCGAATTGTGGCATCCCGCAAAACCACTACTAGAAAATCGCGTTAAATTTGTGCATTGCATCGTCATCATCATGCATTGTTTGCATAAAACTATGTTTGCAAAGCCCGTGTTGTTTTCTAAACGCCCCTCTTTATTCAAATATCAAAACCCGGTCTCCGGATTATTTTTGTTTGAACGCTATCGGTCTGCAAAAGGTGCTTTTAAAATTAAATAAAAATATTTATTAAATTAGTGGGGGCAGTCGAACGGGCCAACCCGACCCGAACGACCACCCCCGTATAAAAATATCGGCCCACCTCTAAATCCTAAGGCTACCCGGAAACCTACCCACACCCCCTGGCCACATCACCCCACCCAATGGCTAGTCTCCACCTCACCCTCTCCCTCTCCTCCCCCACTCCCTAGCTGCCACGTGGCCTAGCCTCCCTCACCACCAACCCCCCCAGCTGGCCAACACCCCACGCACGCACCCAGACCCCTCTCCCCTGATGCGCCCCTGGCCCACCGCGGGACCCACCCTGGGCCCCACGCCCCAACCGCGCCGCGTCCCCTGTTCTTCTTCTTCCTCCCACCCGCGCCGCGTTCTCCCTTTCCCCTCCTCTGGCTCGCTGCTCCGCGCCCGCCCCCGCGCGGCAGCCCCGGCCCCGTCTCCCACCTCCCGCACCATCCTCTCCCTCCCTCCTCCTCTCTCCCAGTGCTCCTTCCGCCGCTCGCCAGCGTTGCCGGAGCCGGCCAGGCCCCGCCTCCCTCGACGCCCCGCCTCCGTGCCGCCTCCTCCGTCAAGCTTCCGCCGGGCCCCGCGGCAACCGCCCGGCTCGTCTCCGTCCCCACGGACCCGCCGGCGGCCTGCTCCGCCCATCCTCGCGAGACCGCCACCGCCTCCGCCCCCTCGTCCCCAACCTCCTCTCCCCAACCCGCGACGCCCGTCCGCCCTCCTGCAGCCCCGCCGGCGCGCCTCCTCCGGCCACCGCGCAGCGCCCTCCGCCCCGTCCTCCCGGCGTCGAGCTCCACCGCGCGACCTCGCCCCACCGTCCCTGGCAACCGCGCTCCGCGCCCCTTCTCCCCCAAGCTTCCGCCGTCCACCGCACCCCGTCGCCAGGCCCCCTCTTCCCCGCCGCCGGCTCCGCCGTTCCCCCTCCGGCCACCGCGACGCCTCCCCGCGCCGACGTCCGCAGCGCCGCTCGTCGCCGGCGCAGCTCCCGCGCACCGCCCGTCCCCGCTGCGACCGTCCTTCCCCGAGCGCCCTCCACCGCCTGCGGCCCTCCCGCACCTCGTGGCCGTCCGTGTGCGCCCTCCGCTCCGCCGGAGCGCCGCCCGTCTGCCGCGCCGCCGCGCGGGCCGCCCTCCGCCGGCCTCCCTCCGGCGACGCCGCGGCCAGCCTGCCCCGCGCCGCCACCAACCACCTGCCGCTGCCTTCCACCTCCTGCCCCGCTTCGGCCGTGCCTGCCTCGCCCCTCCTCCGCCGGCCTCGACCCCTCGGCGCCCGTGCAAGCTTCCTCCCTGACAGTGCTCCCACGCCATCCCTGTCTAGCCACGGCTTCGTCCAGAACATGTGTGTGTGTGTGTGTCACGCTTCTGCAAACGCTAACGCTGCGTACAGCATTACCGTACACATGTGCATGTCGCTGTATGTGTTTGTTTGGTCCCGTGGCATACCTTGAGCCTTTGGTATGTCGCTCCCTGAACCAGTTCGACCATCTGTGCAAGCACCACAAGATCTTCGTCAGGGAGCCTCAAGACCACCGGAATAGGAAGCCACAAACACCGAGAACCTGCGGTACCCGGAGGTCGTCACCGGACCAGAACATCAAGACCTTCCTGGACGCCAAGATCTCCCTCGCGGAAGCCGAAGACCGTACCGATTCCTCAAACCCCCTCCGAGCCGCCAAGATCGCCATGGGACGGAACAAGTACCACAACGCCAACGACAAGAGGCCGAACAAGATCTTCGACACGGAACGCCATGATCGCCAACCCGAAACACCGAGAACTTCCCCCTGAACGCCACGACCGTCGACATGACCGAGACCCCGATGCGACAAGACCTACCCCGATATCCGAGAACGATCCCGGAGTCCGAGAACGTTTCCGCCGAGACCGTTCCGTCGAACCCTGAACCCCGAGACCGACCCCGGACCCCGAACCCCGAAAACCCCAAGATCGTCGAGGCCCTCAATGTGTGAACCCCTTTCCGAAACCCTATTTTATAACATAATAACAACTTGATGCATATTGAATTGTCATACTCGCATGCATATCTGTGGTTTGGGGGCCTTATGGCGATTCACCTAATAATTAAATATGGGGCCCATATGCGGGCAAATCTAGTCTCATATTGGCCTCATTTAAATTGGTGTAGCGAACCCGGTACTATCTTTTGCCATGCTAAACAACATTTAATTGCGGGGTACCTAAATAACTCGAACCATCTAACTAATTGTCGGGACCCCGGTTCCGCTTAATATGACCTAATTGCATCGCCTCCTTGCCATGCCATGCATCATACATGCATCATGCCGACCTTCTGCCTTAGTATTAAATATTGCATCCGGTGTTTATTCTAGTGTTTTGCTTCTTCGCGGATACGGCCGTTGAGTTGATGCGAGTGTCGACCCGATCTTAGGTTGAACCTTCGACAATGTTTTTCAGGCGAGCATCTCCCCCTTTCTACCTATCTTACTTTCATAGTATTTACTTCCCTCCTGTTGATCTATTGCTATCTGTGATGCGATGCTTTAGTTTCCGTACCTGTGATATACCGTGCAGCCCTATATTGCCTTGGACACATCCTATTACCTGTTGTTTGGTAGATAGTTGGACTTGCGCGTCGTAGTCGCTTGCTCAAGTGCTGTTGCGTTCCGTCCAGTGCCACAGTTGTTGATGTATTGCCGCATGTTGATGTTGGAGTTGATCATAGTTTTACTTATTGTTCACTTTAATTCCTGTTTAACAACTAAAATTGAAGTAAGCAGAGGCATCGGTGGGTGATAGATAACATTTGGTTTCCGAACGCCCACTTGTGTCCCGTAGGACCCCGAGTACTTGATACTTGTTCCTTGATTTATCGCGCTATCCACATATGGGGAGTATGGGCCCCCCTTAGCCAGAGCTTGATTCCGTCTTATTTCTTGGGGCCACAAACTAGTTTGAGGTTTTATTTACGATCCTGTACTTATGCCATGCTACTTATGTATTTAAATTGTGCGACAGATAGCACACTGTACTGTTTAGGATCGTGGCACGATTCCGCGGTGTCGACAAGCCCAGTTTTGGGTTCCCAGTCGTTCACAGCCGTCCCCACAACCTTGAGTCCGTCTCGAAGCTTGCTTACTTCGTTGCGGGTGTACTCCAAGGGGTGGCCCCCTGAAATATTTCTGAATCCTGTGATTGTTCAGTCGTGAAAGCCTCGTTGGGTTTTGATTTGGTTTTTCCGAGGTTGATCGAGCGTGTGTTGCTATTGGTGCACCCCGGCCGGGTAAAACTTTCTGAAAGCCGTGTCCGCGGATATGGACGACTTGGAGCACAGTATCTCGATCATAGACAAGCATAACTAAAGTTTATTGCTATAAATTTGACTTTATAATGACTAGTAATCAGCTTCACTATAATGGAATGGCTAATTAATACTGCCCACAATTGCTTGTTTGGAGTGTCGCTTGCGACCATTGTACCTGACTAGTAAGTATTGCAACTACAACGAAATGGCTAAATAAAAGTACCAACAGCTGCTGGGTTTCGGGATTACATCATGCTATCTGTATCTGATTAGTAATTGCTGCAACTACAACGGAATGGTTAATTAAAAGTGCCTACTGCTTACTTTATCAGGATGAATATCTAAACCTGACTAGTAATTGTTGCAACGATAATTGAATAAGTAAAACTACCAACGGTGTGAGTTCCTCGGTTGACTTCCTCGTTTGGTATCGAGGGGGAAACACCAGGATGGGTTTGTTTGGTGTTAGCTTCAGGTTGGATCCGGATAGGTCATTCTCACCCCTCTCTGATAACCGCCAGTTGTATCGAGTCTCTATAGGTTGATCAGTGCATGTTGCTGCTGCCGCTTAGTCCACCATACCTATGTAGGCGAGGACCGCCGAATTCTAGCCTCGCCGTGTACTGGCCTCAGTACTGACGCTCCTTCTTTTTCCTTTGCCCTTTGTCGGCACCCCTTTTGTTTAAGCAGGTCTGAGATCGACGTCGTTAGCAGGGTTACCCTTCTGGCTTGGCCTGGGCAGGGTTATGGACGCCATTGGTTATTCTTCAGGGCTCTTAGCCCCATTTGCATCTTGTCCGTAGTCGGACGCTCGATCATTTTCAAGGTGATTTGGATCTTTGTACATTATATTTGTATTCTTGACTCATGGAGTCGCTGTTATATATATCTGTTCTGTGGTTCCCATCGAGGACTGTTGTGTAATGTTATTACTTCGTTTTCCACCCGCACGAAAGTGCCTGGTGGGCACCTTTGAATCGTTTCTATGCGGGTTTGGCGAATTTTGCTCAAACTTGCATAGGTCCGATTCTGAGGGTGTTACAGGCAGCGGCCGAACGGCCTCGCGCCTGGGATTTGCGCCTGCCGTGGATGACGCCCGCCCTGGGGGCACCACCACCCTTACGACACAGGCACGCTGAGGACCACGGCATCCGGGCGCGAACTTGGATCTCTTCCGAGCCGCGACTGGCGCCCTGCGGGAGACTAGCTGCCACTCCGGCGACAAGAAATCCCCTAGCGTTGCGGCGCAGGACCAGATCTGGGAGACGAACTCTCCTCCGTGCCCTCCTGCAAGGTGGAACCCCCTTCCTCCTCGTCTGAGCTATCCTCCCCTAGCGCCCAGAAGAGCGACCCCCTCCGCCCACCGCAGCTGGCCGGTGAAGGGGAGGAAGAGCCACCTGCACCGGGGCTAGCTCACCGCCGGGCTCGCACACAGCGCGCGGGTAGCCCTTGCGAGAGGAGAGGAGCGTCGCAACTGTTATTTTCTCCACCAAGGACTCAGAATTCAGAGACTCGCCATGGAAGCAGAAGAGAAGCAGGACCGGAGAAGGTATGATCGATCTCGCCATTCATCCTCTCCGATCCGGAGGTTGGTACGGTCGATCTCGCCATTCATAAACTCTCTGATCCGGAGGTTGGTACGATCGATCGTCTCATTCTATCCGGAGGAGGTATGATCGATCTCGCCATTCATCAACTGTCCGATCCGGAGGTTGGTCGTGCCGTGGCTCCGCCGAGCAAGCTTAGAGTTACTTAGGCTGGATGCGGCCGAGGCGGACGCCATTGACGTAGTCCCTGGGGTTGTGGGAGGCGAGGCCCGGGATGACGAGGCCGAAGGCGCGGTAGAGCAGCAAGATGGGGCCCTTGCGGTAGTCCCTGCCGGCCCTAACCCACAGGAATTCCCCCTTCACCAGGTCCCCCAGCGCGTTCTCGTACATGTACGGGAGAGTTTATAGCATAAAACTACCCGGTTTACTACCTAAATTTACTATATCATACTGTTTTTTGAACAAAAAACCACCGGATTTTGGTTTGTTTTTTCCAATTCACCCTAAACTCCATTTGCTCGCGAATTGATGAACAAGATGACCCCACCAGAAAGCGGACGTGGCACCGGGTCCCACATGGCAGCCCAAATTAAAGAATCAAAATATCCTAAACATAGAAAGTCTTAAGTAAAAATCTATAGAAAAATAAAAAAGTCAGCCAACAGCCCGTCTCCGTCCCTGTCCTTGTGGTGGCGTCGCCGCTCATCCCTGGAGTTGACGTGGATGCCGTCTCCCCAGTCACCCGCAGAGCGCCGCCCATCACCTGTAGGCTCGCCGACCGGAGCACGGCGCCGGCGCAGGAGCAGACACGCGGGTGAGAGCCGTCTCCCAAGTCACTCGCAGAGCGCCTCCCATCACCGGCAGGCTCGCCAGCCGAAGCACGCCGCCGGCACAGGAGCACACACGCGGGTGAGATCCACCTCCCCAGTCACCTGCAGAGCACCACCCATCACCTGCAGGCTCGCCGTCCGGAGCACGGCGCCGGCGCAGGAGCACCCACGCGGGTGAGAATCCCCTCCCCGCTGACGGTTTGAGAAGACGCAGGCGCTGTCGACGATGGCCCATAGTTGTTTCTCCCGCTCCCCATCATCAGCGGTGCGGGTAGAGCAGGGTCCGGTCGGTGGGTGGTGCGCGGCTGTAACAGGGGGCGGCGGGCAGCTATGGCAGGGGACGGGTCGTGGCCGTTGCGTCGCCGTGCTCGAGGCCAAGAATCGTCACCGCTCGTGAGGGTGCGCTCCGCCCAGAGCCATCTGCATCCATGCCAGCCAAGTCGCCTGTGTGCCTCGTCGTCGGTGCACGATGGAGGGGAAGGATCTGGGGAGGAGGGCCAGGCGGCCATGTGCTCGGCCCGGTGTGACGTGGCAGTGGGGACGAGGCTGGGAGGAGGGAAGCCCTCGGCCATGGCGTGGCGGCGCCTCCACAGGGACAGGGACGGGAGGGGCAGGGGGACGAGGCTGTGCGTTGGCTGTTTTTTTATTTAAGACTTCCTATTTTTAGGATATTTTGATTCTTTAATTTAGGCTGCCATGTGAGACCCGGTGCCACGTCCGCTTCCTGGTGGGGTCATCTTGCCAGAAAATGCAACAATTCGCCAGCAAATGGAGTTTGGGGTGAATTGGAAAAAAAATCAGAATCGGATGGTTTTTTATTCTAAAAACGTAAATTGATATGATATGGTAAATTTAGATAGTAAACCGGTAGTTTTATGCTATATAAACTCTGAACGGGAGAAACCTGGGGTCGAAGTAGTTGGGGTTGGGCGCGTCCCCGGCGAGCACCTTCCCGTCGTACCAGCCGTCGTAGTACACGCAGGTGCCGCCGTGCGCGAACTCGGCCAGCAGCGGGATGTCGAAGGGCACCCGCGGCACGATGTCGTAGCGGTACACGATCCGGTAGTACGCCGCCGCCGCCTTCTTCTCCATCTCGTCGCGGAGGAATTTCACGAAGGCGTCGTCGCCGACGCGGGGCTGGCCGTAGGTCTGCACTGTGCATAGTGCCGAGTCTGGCGAGGATGTCGGCCTCCTTGTGCAGCGCCAGGAGAGCCGGGAAGACGGCGGCCAGCGCGCCGCCGAGGCTGTGGCCCGTGACCACGAGGCGGGCCTCCGGGTGCTGCTTCAGCTGCTCGCGGATCACCTCACGGAGCTTGTAGTAGGCGATGGACTTGTCGACCGGGGCGGCGCCGTTGGGGGCGTCCTTGGGAAAGGCGCGGTTGGCCCAGGGCTTTGAGGAAGCCGGCGTGGACATGGCCCATGGCGCCCATGCCAAGCCACGACAGGTTCACGTCTGTTGAACCAGTCCTGCATGTGAACGGCTCGGTGCCCCGGAACGCCACCACCATGATGCGCGCGGTCCGTGAACACGAACGCCTGAGTCGTGTCCTCCTTCAGAAACTCAGAGTACACGTACATACAGATTCATTAAGAAGTTGTCTAAAACGATCTGATCTTGATTAATTTCGTGCTAGCTTATTAGATTGGTATTTACTGTTCCAACCGTTGTAGAACACCACGAAATTGAACTGTAAATCACAAAAAACAGATTAGATCTCTATAGATATGTGAACTGCACACAATCTGTGTACAAGGATAAGAAGATGCCAATCATATCTCTCTCGGTGCACACTTGTCTCCATGGATCGATCCATGTACAGAAAAAAAAAGGCATGCATGTGTACTTGTCCCGATATTATCGATGTCCTAGCTTGTAGCTAGGGTAGATCTTGAACAGTGGATGATGTCCTACTCTCTGCAAAACTAGTCAACTTGTACACATTCTCATCATTTAATTCGTCCACTTGTCTTTAGCTTGTCACAACATGTGTGTTTTATATTACAGCATATATTAATCCTTGAACGATAGTAGTACGTGTGATACGGTGTCGATCGATTAGGTACGGTTTTTCAATTATACATTATTTTATACGGATTTGCCACTTCTCGGGGCGTACGAAAACTTTTTAGATCTCAGTCATCTCTTTTATCATTAGATGTACCTCGTGATTCGTACAACGTGGAACTTACTCATAAGTTATAACTAGGTTGTAACTGAGATTTTAATGAGTTGCAACTAGGTTGTAATTGAGAATTAGTTTAAATTATATAAGTTGCAACCTAGTTGCAGTTGAGAATCTATTATATACTAAAAGCAATATAAGAGTACTTTTCGAGGCGTCACGTTGATCCACATCATCTAAATTATTTGAACGGTTAGATATATAATGTACGGCTAAGATTTAATAAGAGATGGTACTTATGTAACGTTCCAATCCAGGTTGACACGTATCATATTGTAAAAGAGTCCACCGAAAATAAAAAAGAAACTTTCCAAACATGACAAGAAAAGGAATCGGCTCCAACATGTCATGAGTCCTGCCGACGTAGTATTAGTTTTCGCGTACCGTTTAATATCCCACCTAGCTGACAAAAAAACAAATCCCAACAATACGGTCGAACATGCCTTCCATGTCTTCACGCATACAGTTGTAGACCGCTGCCTTTGCTGTGTTTACGATCCGTGTCGTCCATACAGATTGATCAAATATTGTATCGGATACAACCTTTAAGTTTTAAAATTTTACGATGCGTAAAGGCCCTATATAGCAAGGACCTAGATACAAGATTGATCTAAGACTGCATGCAGTCCGCTGATTGAAGATCACACGGGTTCTGTCGATAAAAAACTACTCCTTTAGTTCAGAAATAACTAAATTGGGTTTGTGTAAATTCGAATGTATCTAGATGTTGCGTCTAGATATATTCGAATCTAAGCAAATACAAGTCAGTTATTTCTGGACGGAGGGACTATTATTCATTTTTTTGACTATATATATAGGTATAAAGAGGACACTTTACCAAGATTTGACCGCTGCCTTTGCTGTGTTTACGATCTGTGTCGTCCATATAGATTGATCAAATATTTCATTGGATACAACCTTTAAGTTTTAAAATTTTAGGATGCGTAAAGGCCCTATATAGCAAGGAGCTAGATACAAGATTGATCTAAGACTGCATGCAGTCCGCTGATTGAAGATCACACGGGTTCTGTTGATAAAAAACTACTCCTTCCGTCCAGAAATAACTAAATTAGGTTTATGTAAATTTGAATGTATCTAAATGTTGTGTCTAGATATATTCGAATCTAAACAAATACAAGTCAGTTATTTTTGAACAGAGGGACTACTATTCATTTTTTTGACTATATATATAGGTACAAAGAGGACACTTTACCAAGATTTGACCGCTGCCTTTGCTGTGTTTACGATCTGTGTCGTCCATGTAGATTGATCAAATATTTCATCGGATACAACATTTAAGTTTTAAAATTTTACGATGCGTAAAGGCCCTATATAACAAGGAGCTAGATACAAGATTGATCTAAGACCGCATGCAGTCCGCTGATTGAAGATCACACGGGTTCTGTTGATAAAAAACTACTCCTTCCGTCCAGAAATAACTAAATTGGGTTTGTGTAAATTCGAATGTATCTAGATGTTGTGTTTAGATATATTCGAATCTAAACAAATACAAGTCAGTTATTTCTAGACGGAGGGACTACTATTCATTTTTTTGACTATATAGGTACAAAGAGGACACTTTACCAAGATTTCTGCATACTAGGTATCCTTAGTAATATCGCTATTAACAACTTAGTTTCTTTCTATTCAAAACGGCTTGAACATATTCTTCTTAATTTTCTATCATCTGTAGTGGATGCCTATGCGGCGACATTGTCGTCCTTGGCATCACGTGGGGAAGAGGCGGCGACATCCTAGGTTCTTCGCATGGAGAAGACGCAGCCTACCCTGATGCATCATACGTGCGACGTCAGGGGGATGAGCAAATAAGTGTATCGGGAGGAATCGACAAATGTGACGTACACATGTGGAGCGATTAGTGTAGCGCAAGGGAAAATATTGGAACGAAGGAGCGCTGGACAAGTTGAGGGTGTGAGGGTGAAAAATTGAAAATGAGAAGAGGAACCAATCCGAAAATTTGGCCGCGGGCTGCTCCTCATCTATACGCATGAAATCGGGTGTACAAATGGAGACTTGGAGCAATGCTTGGTGGAGGGCTACTCAGATGTACATTGAATCAAAACCATTAGATTAAATGGCAGGGCATTCGGTTAATCTCGACTCTTGGATGTCATCCAACCGAAAGGATCCTAAGTGATGGTTAGTCCATGTACACAAAGTTTTGTGGTCTAGAAAATTATTATGATTTCTCTTTTATAACTAATGGTGAAGATAAAAGGAAAGCAATGCTTGCTAAACATAGCTAAATATGTCTTTCGACGTGAAGTCAACCTGATGTTGTCATAACTCAAAGACTAATAGTACAAATAGGTCATGTAGGAACATGAGTATAATTAAAATTTTCTGACAGGAATGTCTCGAAAACTTTATATCACCAACATATCCATATATACAAAACATCAAATTCACCCAAAAAAAAACACCTTCAAGGATGTACTCATCTCTAAAGGTTTTGAATTTATAAAAATTGAAAATAAAATGATGTAGATATATCCGGATAATAAAAATTAATATTTAGCATAAGCGAGCCTATAAAGATGATGCCCTTTCTATATAAAATACATGGCATCAATACAGATAGATAATATGTACCGGTAACATATCCAAATATAGTTCAGTCTTTATGTTTTAGCAGTATTTTGTGTAATACAAAGGTGATTAAATTTTTTTAAGAACATGCCCTCCACCATGCTAGTTAGCATAAATAGAAAAATAATATCAACGACTTAGACATAAGAAGTTCTTAGACATCTAAAATATAGATACTCCCCATTTTATATGAGCGTAATTACCTTCCAGACGTTGTTGACCACGTTCTCGACGAAGGCGGCGTTCTCGTAGGCGATCCTGGCTGCCATGACGCTGATCTCGAGGATTAGGTACGTCTGCATGACGAGGGGCGTCCCGTCCATCACGTACCCGCTCTCCGGGTCCACAACCTCGCCGGAGACCACCACGTTGAGCACCTCTAGCTGCCGCAAGTCGTCGGCGGGGACAGCTGGCGCCGGCTTCAGCTCCGTGACTCCGTCCGCCCGTCGATCATCCCGATCATGGTCCGGAATAAGTTGGCAGCGTCGCGACGCGGGAAGTTGGCAGCGTCGGCGCGGGATCACCCAATGCGCATCAATATGCATCCATGCACATTCAATTCAGATTTTAGGTACAGTATCATTCATGCGTGCTCCGTTCGATTTAATGACTTGTACAGGCCAGCTATTGATTCATGATAATTGATAGGTATAGTAACCTGTAGTCGACGGCGCACTACAGGAATAAGAGAATACGCCGACGGCCTCGGGCTATGCCGACGGCAAATTGTCGGGCCCGTCGGCGCAGATGGACGGGCTCGGCAGCTGGGCTGGGAGGCCGTCGGCCTAGCTATCCCGTCGGCGTATAGCACCACGGGCCGACGACAGCCGTCGGGCCACCAAATACCGTCGGCGTAGACTCAAATCGGCCCGACGGTGCTCGTCGGTGTGAGAAATACCGTCGGCGTAACTAGAGAAGGTGGACCAGGGTTAGCGGCGTACGAACGGCGTTAGGACATGAAGCTACGCCGACGGTCTAACCGTCGGCGTAGTGGCAGGATGGGTTCTACGCCGACGGCAATGCCGTCGGCCTAGCTACCAAGTGTTTTTCCTTTATCTTTTTTTTTTGTGCCAAGTATCAAATTCATATAGTTCATTTATTTATTTTCCACAATAATTTTGATGTAGATATAATTTATAGATAACTTGGAGATTGCACCTCACATTTCTATATCCCGCGCCAAACACATAAAATAACAACGCGAATCTTCCGAAACGCGATGCTAAACCATAAATGTAAAACAAAAAACAACAAAATACACATGCGTTGTAATAATCTAAACAAACCTAAACTACCAAAAAAGTATATTGGTTGCATGCGATAACACTTATAGAAGTGTGCTGGACATGTAGCTAGGAGGAGGCTCCCGCCGCGGATCAAACGAGGAGAAACCGGTGGAACCTTGGGCCTATCCTTGGTTTTCCATGTAGATATGACCTAAACAAACCTAAACCACCGATAGAGTGTGTTGTTCATGTTGGAGTTATGCCCTAGAGGCAATAATAAAGATGTTATTATTATAATTCTTGTTCATGATAATGTTTATATTCCATGCTAGAATTGTATTAAGCGGAAACTTTAATACTTGTGTGGTTTGTGAACAACACCGTGTCCCTAGTACGCCTCTAAGGACTAGCTCATTGATTAATGATGGTTAAGGTTTCCTAACCATGGACATGAGTTGTCAATTAATAATGAGATCATATCATTGGGAGAATGATATGGTGGACAGACCCAAACTAAGCGAAGCAATTAGATCGTGTCATCGTGTTCATCTTTGCGAAGCTTTTCTTATGTCAAATATTGTATTCCTTAGACCATGAGATAATACAACTCCCTGGTATCGGAAGAAAGCTTTGAGGTCATCAAACGTCATCCTATGAGAGGGTGATCATAAAGGTGTCTCTCAGGTGATCGGAAAGTATCTGTTGGGTTGTATGTATCGAGATGGGATTTGTCCCTCCCAAGTCGGAGAGATATACTTCGGGCCCACTCGGTAATCGATATCAACACCGCTTGCAAGCATGTGGTTAAGGAGTTAATCACAAAGTGATATCGGATTACGGAACGAGTAAAGTACTTGCTGCGAACGAGATTGAACTAGGTATGACGGTACCGACGATCAAATCTCGGGCAAGTAAAATATCGCGAGACGAAGGGAATATATATATGGGATTGATTGAATCCTGGCATCATGGTTCATCCGATATGATCATCGATGAATGTGTGGGAGTCAATATGGGTTTCCAGACCCCGCTGTTGATTATTGATAGAAGATCATGTCTGCATATTCTCGAACCCGCAGGGTCACACACTTAACGTGTCTCGACGCTAGGATAGATTGGATAATTGGTTTATGAGTTTTTGTTCGGAGTCTCGGATGGGATCTGGGACATCACGAGAGGTTCCGGAGTGGTCCGGAGAATAAGATTCATATAAGGCAGTGCAGTTTTTGGAGTTCGGAATTGTTCCGGGTTAATCGGTATTGTACCGGAAGCTTCTAGAACCTTCCGGAAGGGGACCAACGTGGCCCCACCTTCCGGGAGGGGGCATGGGCCTATGAGGGAGTGCCCTGGCCGCATTGGGCCAGGGGCACAAGGCCCCATAGGGCCCAGCCGGCCAAAGAGGGTTTAAACCCTAGATAGAGCTTCTAGAAGGGAGGGTTTCCTTGCCTCCCACTCTTCCTCCTTTGGGGCCGCCGGTTTGGCTTGGGGGAGGGGGCTAGGGTTGCCGCCCCACCCCTCTATATAAATAGGGCTGGGGGCGCACCACCCCCCACACCTTCCCCTCCAACCCTAGCTGCCCTCCTCTCTTCCTCCCGACTGTTTGTAGGCGAAGCCCTGCTGCAGAAATTCTCCACCATATACACCACGCCGTCGTGTTGTAGATCCAATCCGTCTCTCCACCATACTTGCTGTTCCGAGGAAGGAGGAGACGTCGAGGTGTTGCACGTGTGCATCTCACGGAGGCACCACCACTTGTGGTGCTAGATCGGATCGGATCGCGAGGAGGAGAAGCGAGTACGACTACATCACCCACGTTCCGACGAACGTTCCTCTATGCGAATCTTCAAGGGTATGAAGATCTAATCCAATCTCTCTCGTTGTTTGCATCTCCTAGATTAGATCTTGGCTTCCCTTCTGTTCGCATCCATAGAAAATTTTGATTTACTATGCCGCGAAACCCTTCAGTGGTATCAGAGCTAGATCTATGCGTAGATGTGTTTCACGAGTAGAACGCAACATGGTTGTTGCGGGCGTTGATGTTTTCTGTTGCAAGCCTCTTGTTTGTGTTCTTCTTATGACGCGGGATAGTGAGATTGAAGCGGTCTAGGCCAACCTTACGCGACGTCGTTCGCGAGACCGGCTCCGCACTTGACGTGTGGCTTGTTCCACACATGCGGCTGGTGGATGTCAGTTTCTCTCACTATAGTTGTCATGGGATTAACACCGGAGTTTGGCAACCATAATATCACCGTTATGGCTTTCCGTAGGTAATAATCGTTCTGAGCATCTACTCCCATAAGCCACGTAAAACATGCAACAACAAAGTAGAGGCGTCTAACTTGTTTTTGCAGGGAGTGTTTTCTGTGATATGGTATGACCCAAGATGTGAAGTGTATAATGTATGCGACGATCATGTCGATGAGTACACAACCGGCAGGAGCCATATGGTTGTCTTTATAATTGTGTATGACATGTGTGTCAACTTCTTATACGCCATGTAATAGTTTTACTTTATCGCTAAGTAGTTAGCAATAGTTGTAGTTGCTATTCGTGGTGGAGGCAATCATGGTGGAGTGATGGAGATCATGCCGGCACGCACAAGATGGAGATCATTGCGCGAAGATTGGCTATACCATGTCACATAAAGTTATATGCATGTGATGTTTATCCTTTTATGTATCTTATTATGCTTAGATCGCGACGGTAGCATTATAAGATGATTCCTCACTTAAAAGATCAAGATAAAAACTGTGTTCTCCCCAAGTATGCACCGTTGCGAAAGTTCGTCGTGTCCAAACATCACATGATGATCGGGTGCTATAGACTCTACGCTCACATACAACGGGTGCAAGCCAGTTTTGCACATGCGGAAATACTTGGGTCTAACTTGACGAGCCTAGCATGTACAGACATGGCCTCGGAACACATGAACCGAAAGGTTAAGCATGAGTCATATGGATGATATGATCGACACTTCGTTGTCCACCATTGAAACGACATCTCTTCTCGTGATGATCGGATTAGGTGTGGTGAATTTGGATCATGTTCACTAAACAACTTGAGGGATGTTGAATTTAGTGGGAGTTCATCTAGTAATTTGATTAAGTTGAACTATTTATCATGAACATAGTCTAAATTGTACTTGCAAATACTGTAGATCACATGGCCAAGTCCAACTTCAACTTCAATGTTTTTGCTGAGATAGAAAAACTTAGAAACAATGGGTCTAACTTCACCAATTGGTTCCGCATTCTGAGAATTATTCTCGTTGGCGGACAAAAGGACTATGTCCTTGAGAAAGCACTAGGTGACGCCCCTGCTATAGATGCGCCGGCTGATGAGAAAGCTGTTTATCAGTCGCGCAAGGATGATTATGATTTGATTAAGATCGCCATGTTGTATGCTATGGAATCGGATCTTCAAAATCGTTTTGAGGAGTTCGCCGGGCCCTTTGAGATTCTTGAGGAGCTGAAAACTATGTTTCAGACTCAGGCCCGTTCTGAGAGATATGAGATCTCTAAGAAATTCTTTAACTACAAGATGGAGGAAGGGAGTTCCGTTAGTGAGAACGCCATTAAGATGTCGGGCTACACTCAACGCCTTGAGCAACTGGAATGCACGATTCCAGAGGAGCTCAAGATTGACAGGGTTCTGCAATCACTCCCACCTAGCTACAAAAGTTTTGTAGTTGCTCACAATCAGATTGGTTCCACTGATATGATCACTGAGCTCTTCGCTAAGATGGAAGTAGCGGAGGTGGACATCAAAAAGAATAATCATGTGTTGATGGTCAACAAGCCCACCTTCAAGAAAGGTAAGGGTGCAAAGAAGCACTTCAAGAAAGGCGGCGGCAAGCGCGTTGCCCCTGCTGAGAAGAAGCTCAGATCTGGTCCTAAGCCGTACACTGAGTGCTTCTATTGCAAGGACAAGGGTCACTGGAAGCGCAACTGTCTGAAGTACTTAGCGGACAAGAAGGCTGGCACCATCAAAGGTATATTTGATATACATGTTATTGATGTTTTCCTTACTAGCCCTCGTTGTAGTGCCTGGGTATTTGATACCGGTTCAGTTGCTAATATTTGTAACTCGAAACAGGAGCTACGGAATAGACGGCGGCTTGCGAGGGATGAGGTGACGATGCGCGTTGGCAACAGATCAAGAGTTGATGTGATGGCCGTCGGCACGCTCTCCTTAGTTTTACCTTTGGGATTAGTTTTAAACCTTAATAAGTGTTATTATGTGCATGCGTTAAGCATGAACATTATTTCTGGATCTTGTTTATTGCAAGACGGTTATTCATTTAAATCGGAGAATAATGGTTGTTCTATTTATATGAGTAACATCTTTTATGGTCATGCACCTATTGTGAATGGTTTATTTCTTCTAAATCTCGAAAGGGATGAAACACACATCCATAACATTGAGGCTAAGAGATGCAAAGTAGATAGTGATAATACTACTTACTTGTGGCACTGTCGTCTAGGTCATATTGGTGTAAAGCGCATGAAGAAACTCCATTCTGATGGACTTTTGGAGTCTCTTGATTTTCAATCATTTGACACATGCGAACCGTGCCTCATGGGCAAGATCATCAAAACCCCGTTCTCCGGTATGATGGAGCGAGCAACGGACTTGTTGGAAATCATACATACCGATGTATGCGGACCAATGAGTGTTTCGATGCGCGGTGGATATCGCTATTTTCTCACTTTTACCGATGACTTAAGTAGATATGGGTATATTTATTTAATGAAACATAAATTTTCAACATTTGAAAAGTTCAAGGAATTTCAGAATGAAGTGGAGAACCATCGTAACAGAAAGATTAAGTTTCTACGATCCGATCGTGGAGGTGAATATTTGAGTTACGATTTTCTCACGCATCTTAAAGCAAGCGGAATCGTTTCGCAACTCACGCCACCCGGAACACCACAGCGCAATGGTGTGTCTGAACGCCAGAATTAAACCTTATTAGATATGGTCCGATCAATGATGTCTCTTACTGATTTGCCGTTATCATTTTGGGGTTATGCATTAGAAACCGCTGCATTCACTTTAAATAGGGCTCCATCTAAATCCGTTGAGACGACACCGTATGAACTGTGGTTTGGTGCTAAACCTAAGTTGTCGTTTCTTAAAGTTTGGGGATGCGAAGCTTACGTCAAGAAGTTGATGCCGGACAAGCTCGAACCCAAAGCGGAGAAATGCGTCTTCATAGGATACCCTAAGGAAACTATTGGGTATACCTTCTATCACAGAACCGAAGGCAAAGTGTTTGTCGCAAAGAACGGTTCCTTTCTTGAGAAGGAGTTTCTCTCGAAAGAATTGAGTGGGAGGAAAGTAGAGCTAGACGAGGTTGTTGAACCTTCTCTTGAATTGGAGAGTAGCGCAGCACCTGAAATTGTTCCAGTGCCGCCTGCACCAACAATAGAGGAAGCTAATGACAAGGATCATGAAGCTTCGGACGATGCTGCTACTGAACATCGCAGGTCGACAAGGTCGCGTGCCCCTCCTGAGTGGTACGGCAACCCTATCTTGACTGTCTTGATAGTAGAAGACAGTGAACCTACGAACTATGAGGAAGCGATGATGAGCCCAGACTCTGAGAAATGGCTAGAAGCCATGAAATCCGAATTGGGATCCATGAGCGAAAACCAAGTATGGACTTTGGTGGCCCTCCTAGCGACCGAAAGGCCGTTGAGTGCAAATGGATCTTCAAGAAGAAAACGGACGCGGATGGTAATGTTACTGTCTATAAAGCACGGCTTGTCGCGAAAGGTTTTTGACAAGTTCAAGGTGTTGACTACGATGAGACTTTCTCTCCCGTAGCGATGTTTAAGTCCATTCGGATTTTATTAGCAATTGCTGCGTTTCATGATTATGAAATATGGCAGATGGATGTCAAGACTGCTTTCCTCAATGGCAACATTGATGAAGAGTTGTATATGATGCAATCCGAAGGTTTTGTCGATCCTAAGCATGCTGATAAAGTATGCAAACTTCAGCGTTCCATTTATGGACTGAAGCAAGCATCTCGGAGTTGGAACCTTCGTTTTGATCAAGTGATTAAGAGCTTTGGATTTGTTCAAAATTGCTACGAAGCTTGTATCTACAAGAAAGTGAGTGGGAGCTCGATGACATTTCTGGTACTATATGTGGATGATATATTGATTATTGGAAATGACATCAACATGCTTAACGATGTGAAGAGTTATTTGAACAAGTGTTTTTCAATGAAAGACCTAGGTGAAGCTGCTTATATATTGGGCATCAAAATCTATAGAGATAGACAAAGACGCCTGATAGCTTTAAGCCAGAGTACATACCTAGACAAAGTTCTGAAAAGGTTCAGAATGGATAAGGCAAAGAAAGTTTCAGTGCCTATGTTGTCAGGTAAGATATTGAGCAAGGCTCAGTGTCCAGCTACGGTAAATGATAGGGAAACTATGAGCAAAGTGCCTTATGCCTCGGCCATAGGTTCTATCATGTATGCCATGCTGTGTACTAGACCGGATGTGTCCAATGCTCTTAGTTTGACGAGCAGATATCAAAGTGATCCAGGAGTGGAACACTGGACAGCCGTGAAGAACATCCTAAAGTACCTAAACAGGACTAAAGAAATGTTCTTAGTCCATGGGGGTGATGAACAGCTCGTTGTAAAAGGTTACGTCGATGCTAGTTTCGACACCGACAAGGATGATTCTAAATCTCAGACAGGATATGTTTATATTTTGAATGGAGGAGCTGTGAGCTGGAGAAGCTGCAAGCAAAGCGTGATCGCGGGATCTACAGTAGAAGCGGAACACATGGCTGCTGCAGAAGCGTAAAGTGAAGGAGTTTGGATCAGGAACTTCATCACTGAGATTGGCGTGGTTCCAAGTGCATTGGACCCACTGGAGATATTGTGTGACAACACTGGTGCCATAGCACTCGGTAAGGAACCAAGATATCATCCAAAGACCAAGCATATCAACCGCAAGTTTCATATAATCCGAGATTATATAGCAGATGGAGATCTGAAGATTAGCAAAGTACATACAGATCTGAATGTCGCAGATCCATTGACTAAACCTCTTCCACATGTAAAACATGATCAACACCTCAGTGCCATGGGTGTGAGATTGTTGCCAAATGTAAACTAGATTATTGACTCTAGTGCAAGTGGGAGACTGTTGGAATTATGCCCTAGAGGCAATAATAAAGATGTTATTATTATAATTCTTGTTCATGATAATGTTTATATTCCATGCTAGAATTGTATTAAGCGGAAACTTTAATACTTGTGTGGTTTGTGAACAACACTGTGTCCCTAGTACGCCTCTAAGGACTAGCTCATTGATTAATGATGGTTAAGGTTTCCTAACCATGGACATGAGTTGTCAATTAATAATGAGATCATATCATTGGGAGAATGATATGGTGGACAGACCCAAACTAAGCGAAGCAATTAGATCGTGTCATCGTGTTGATCTTTGCGAAGCTTTTCTTATGTCAAATATTGTATTCCTTAGACCATGAGATAATACAACTCCCTGGTATCGGAAGAAAGCTTTGAGGTCATCAAACGTCATCCCATGAGAGGGTGATCATAAAGGTGTCTCTCAGGTGATCGGAAAGTATCTGTTGGGTTGTATGTATCGAGATGGGATTTGTCCCTCCCAAGTCGGAGAGATATACTTCGGGCCCACTCGGTAATCGATATCAACACCGCTTGCAAGCATGTGGTTAAGGAGTTAATCACAAAATGATATCGGATTACGGAACGAGTAAAGTACTTGCTGTGAACGAGATTGAACTAGGTATGACGGTACCGATGATCAAATCTCGGGCAAGTAAAATATCGCGAGACGAAGGGAATATATATATGGGATTGATTGAATCCTGGCATCGTGGTTCATCCGATATGATCATCGATGAATGTGTGGGAGTCAATATGGGTTTCCAGACCCCGCTGTTGATTATTGATAGAAGATCATGTCTGCATATTCTCGAACCCGCAGGGTCACACACTTAACGTGTCTCGACGCTAGGATAGCTTGGATATTTGGTTTATGAGTTTTTGTTCGGAGTCTCGGATGGGATCCGGGACATCACGAGAGGTTCCGGAGTGGTCCGGAGAATAAGATTCATATAAGGCAGTGCAGTTTTTGGAGTTCGGAATTGTTCCGGGTTAATCGGTATTGTACCGGAAGCTTCTAGAACCTTCCGGAAGGGGACCAACGTGGCCCCACCTTCCGGGAGGGGGCATGGGCCTATGAGGGAGTGCACTGGCCGCCTTGGGCCAGGGGCACAAGGCCCCATAGGGCCCAGCCGGCCAAAGAGGGTTTAAACCCTAGATAGAGCTTCTAGAAGGGGGGGGTTTCCTTGCCCCCCACTCTTCCTCCTTTGGGGCCGCCGGTTTGGCTTGGGGGAGGGGGCTAGGGTTTCCGCCCCACCCCTCTATATAAATAGGGCTGGGGGCGCACCACCCCCACACCTTCCCCTCCAACCCTAGCCGCCCTGCTGCCCTCCTCTCTCCCTCCCGACTGTTTGTAGGCGAAGCCCTGCTGCAGAAATTCTCCACCATATACACCACGCCGTCGTGTTGTAGATCCAATCCGTCTCTCCACCATACTTGCTGGTCCGAGGAAGGAGGAGACGTCGAGGTGCTGCACGTGTGCATCTCACGGAGGTCTCCACTTGTGGTGCTAGATCGAATCGGTTCGCGAGGAGGAGAAGCGAGTACGACTACATCACCCACGTTCCGACGAACGTTCCGCTGTGCGAATCTTCAAGGGTATGAAGATCTAATCCAATCTCTCTCGTTGTTTGCATATCCTAGATTAGATCTTGGCTTCCCTTCTGTTCGCATCCGTAGAAAATTTTGATTTACTATGCCGCGAAACCCTTCAGTTCAACCCTCGTACAGAGAATGCTACAGGGGTAGACCCGCGGGTCCCTCGGGTTAGGGTTTCGTCAGAAAAGGACCGCCCGAGTGCCGGGATGCCACGGGAACATGCGTGTGGCCCTAGCATACATGCACAAGGGTGGTGGATTGCCCCTAGATGGAAACCTAGCTCCCGGGTGTGACCGTCCACATTGCATGCGATAACACTTAGAGAAGTGTGCTGGACATGTAGGAGTAGGCTCCCGCCGCGGGTCAAACGAGGGTAGACCGGTGGAACCTTGGGCCTATCCTTGGTTTTCCATGTAGATATGGCCTAAACAAACCTAAACCACCAAGAGAGTGCGTTGTTCAACCCTCGTACGGAGAATGCTACAAGACTTTGCGGGGGGCTTGTCAGAGGTTGACACGGCAGCAGTTTTAAAATCGGAAGCATACCACCACCAGTCTATATAGCTCCGAGAAGTTGAGAAAGAGGGCGCCGAAGCATTTGAATGTGAAGGTCCAACCAAAGATGACCGAGGAAGATTATGTCGGGGTAAGTAAATTGTCAATCAGATTCTATGTTGTTGCTAATTGCATTATCCATTCTTCAAATGAGTATTGTTTTTTCAGTTTATGCCCACGTGGGCCAATGGTAAGGAGGACGCATGGCTGGCGTTGTCGGCGAGGTGGCGCGGGGAAGACGCCGAGTTCAACGCCTTGAGCGAGCGGAACAAGGCAAACCGTGGCTCCGGGGGGACACACTGTGCGGGAAACCGCAACCATGGTCGCTTCAAGGCCCATATGGTATACATGTATACATAGAACAATCTGTATTTATTTCCCTTCGTGATCCTACTTATACGCATAACATTTTTTGTCCATGCAGGAGACACATCTACAGAGGCCTTGTTCTGACTATGAAGTATGGGAAATGATGAAGCAGAAGAAGCCTGATATGTCCCAGCCTCAGCCCTCGCTTCCAGAGTTCTACGGCACTGCCAAGGAGGATGGTGCTAACTACCTCGAGGCGTTCACTGGTTTTCATCCGGAGGTGGAAGATCCTAGAGCTGCGGAGATCGACGAGAGAGCGGTGGTCGTGGCGGGGCGCGGCCGGGAGCACGGCCGTTTCAAGATTCTCGATAGGGTGATCCCGCGAACTCCTGCTTTGAGCCTCACGCGGATCAAGGCTACCCTCACCGCCGACGACCCCGCTATCCCGCCTCGACGGCCTTCCCGAGCGAACGACGATGTAAGTTTTTCTCATTTCCATCATATTTCCGAAAATCATTTGTGAGTGGCTAAGTTGACGAGATTCATTGTTTTTGAAATTGTAGCATGTTTTGGACGCGGCCTACAAGGCCGCTTTTGCGGAACACTTGGTGACGCTCGAGACGTGGTCCCAGACCCGAGCGGCCTACGAGTAGTGGGCAGAGTTATGCGATGATGTAAGTTTCCACCTTTATTTTTGCAAAATATGACAAGTCTCGCATTCCCTAGTTTGAATCTTTATTTCTACAACGCCTCACATCTAAACTATCTTGCAGCTTTTGGAGAGGTTTTATGGCACTGGAGAGCGAGCCACTCTACCGCCACGGCCACCTAGGCCAGGGCCGCAGCCAATCTTCCCATCAAAGGACGAATATGCTTTGACCTTCTACTTAGGGACCCCGGTAAGTTTTTTTGCCAAACCGGTTGTTACAACAAACCTGTGTCTTGGTGGTTTCTAACTCTGCCTCAAACATGAAGGAACCGGGATGCTCCGGCAATACACACTTTGGTCGTCCTGATGCCTCGCCGACTATCTCGCGCGCGATGACACCGGTTCATACCGGTCGTGCTTCTCCTGGTGCTTCCGCTGGTGGTGGTGGTGGTGGTGGCGGTGGCGGTGATTCTCCTTCTTTCCATCGTGCTGACACTACAAGGAATCTGGCTATATATGACCCTCTATTTTCGTCACAAAATCATCACAATAGTCCGTTTATGACAATTCTATGACGATTTTGAGATCGTCGAAAGCTGGGCGTCGCAAATGAACTATAACGACGATTTTAGTGAAATCGTCATAACCGTATATGACGATATTGGATCGTCATAACTGTTATGACGATCTGATATCGTCATGGGAAAACTGACATGGCCAGGTCAGATCCCACGTGGCCAGTCCGACGTGGCACGAAATCAGCCCAGTCCATACCTGCTGTTTATATGGGCCAAGCCCAACAACTTGGTCAAATAATTTTTGTGTCAATTCAGTTGATTTGTTGGGCCGAGCCCAAGAAGTTGGCCTTCTCCATTTTTATGGACTTTTCCTTTTAAAGGTTCGTTTCTTTTTTATTTTCAACCATTTTAAAATTATGTCGAGGCCTTTTTACAACCCATCTAGCATTTATTTCATTTCAGACAAACAACAGTAAACATCAAATATTACTTATGGATAGGCCAAATAACATTAATTTTTATGAATGATGACCAAATTTAGATCAATATTACACTCAGGACATATTTGACATCACCCAAGAATATAAAACAGCTACAAATCATACACTAGTATATTACAACCGTGGAAAACTGCAAGTATGTACATCTCGAGCCACTTGCTACATGAACTGTACAATCATGTGAGCAAAACCCGCATCAGTCTTCTGCCTTCTTTGAACTTAGTCTGGAGCTCATGTAAGATGACACCACAATATATCTGGTAGTAGCAATAGAACACGTGAGATAATAACAGTAAAGTATCTAACAGTATATGCAAATAGAACAAATGGGCATGTTTCTGGACATTAAATAAAGCACTATCCTAGCCCACATAAACAATACATTACTTTATTTTCAGTTGCAACAGGGTTTCAAATGTTCACAACATGAAAAATAGACCTTTTCTATGTTACTAAATAGATCAGTCCCTAACTATACGTACAACTGCTTATCAGAAATGTTCGCTCTAGATTTCACAATCTCTGTTACATTGGTAATTGTGTTAATTCAATAGTGAATATAATTGCATCGCAACACAAATAGAAGAGGTTGCTGCCTAATAACTCTAGTATAAAAATTTTAGAAACTACAGCAGTAGTTTCCATGTGTTCAAAAAAGAACAGTCAATGTCATCCCAAAAAAGAAAACATGCCGATACCGCATATATTGTAACAGCAAGAACAAGAATGTTGCCGAAGAGAAAAACATCAGTAGGTGTAACTACAGACTACTAAAGAAATAACAGAAACATTAATGAATTGGAATAAAAAATGTACGAATGCCCGATATTCTACTATACATGTTACCGCTATGCAATCAATAGAACAAATATTTCATCGGATTTCAGAGGCCACACAGGGCAATGATAGTTCAGATCTTGTCGAGACCACACCGAGAGGATGCATCAAACAGATCACATCTCGCTCTGCTAAGGCATACACACAAACATCCAAGGGAAGGGTGGGGAAACTCACCAGTTCGACGAGGTGGTCACGGGATCTGTACTGCGAAAGGGGGGTTGTTTCAAAAGTGTCTAGCATCCGCTGGTGCGGCTGGTTTCCTTCTGCTTTGAACTGACCTAGCAATTCCATAAAATAACATAAATAAAAAAGGCTGGGATAGATATGGTAAAGCGGTATGATTACCTATGTAAAAGATTGGCTTTAATGAAACCATGACTCGATGAGCAAGACAGCCAAAAACTACGTGACACAGATCATGTTATATAACATAGATCAAATCGACATACCACTTCTATGATAATGACAAGATCATCCCAAGACTATGATCTTCTACTGATAAGTTCTTTAGTGGCAATTTGATATAAATGAAATAAGGATCATATTTGAGTATTCTCAAGTTGATATTTTACTTGTTATTTGCAGTAGCATGTACCAGTTGATGAATTTCTACAACAATATACAGTTCTACACTGATGTTTTACAATCTAAACAAGCATCTAACAAAATCCAAATATATACTGCAGTCTGTGGTCCGTGGAGAAATTTCAAGGCGTGTTAACTTCATCGTCACAGCATCCAGCATGTCACAGCGTGTAGCATGTCAACTTTCTATACCTATTAAAGTAAAGGGAGGATCTCAGTGCAGTTCATATATGATGCAAAGCTAGCTAAGGATTTTCAAGCAGTTCTAAAAAGATTTCAGAAAACTGAACTGCCAGCGGTAGATAGAGAAGCTGCATATGCACCGTTTATCCACCAGGTATAGGAATATTCATGCTCCAATTAACTAACAGTAATTAGCTAAAACGTTCAGAACTGAAACTGGTTTACCAAATAAATTGCAAAGAGGCAAACTAATTAAAGGCATGTACTCCCAGGTTTGAAAATCAACATCATAATTTACTTGTCAGTCAAACATATGCACACATAATATAGGATATGTAACAACTACTGATTTCACATCACCAATCAAGCACACAAAAGCAGCAAAACAAGAGACAAGTGATTTTATTCTCGCTGCAAGGGAATAAGCTGAAGAATACCAAACAACAAGAGAAGATACCTGCAGCTGCCCCGCCATCTCGCTAGAGAAAAGATAGCTGCAAACCCTACTAGACAAGGTTCTCGAAGTTCTCCAGCTCCACGTAATCACCGCACCTTGTCCTACCACCCATAAACAAACAACCAAGATCAGACAAGAAATAGCAAAAATAGTTAATCAAACATCCAATTTGCTTCAGATGTACAACTAGTACCTGTACAAAATTACAGAACACATATACTAGTTGAAGGTGTTTTGGCATATCTTTTAGATGATAATTTTTATATACAGAATAAAAATGTTCATAGAAAGTATTGTATAGAGCTAATCATAGACTAGTTCAAACATGATGGATACTAGGGAAGTTTTTATTAAAGAGCACAAGTTGTAGTGCAGTGCTGCATACATATCAATGAACCAGACATTCAGTTTGGAAGAAATGCTGACGCAAAGTTGAAACATAGTTGGTATTTATTATTCCACACAAGAATTACATCAATAATATTAAATCCCCACAGATACAGCAAGGATACACACACAGGTATCAATTGAGAACAGAAATTACTATAATAGTCATGACGATTAACTTTTCTTCTACACGAGAATGAAGGAAATATGGTAAACACATATAAACAACAGCTATGTAGCCATAAGATACATACAGAAGCTATGTAGCGACAAGATATGAGCAACAACTATGTATAACCCGGACTTCTGGAACCTGGGTACGCCTCCCCTCATATCCTATCGTCAATAACTAGCTATGTGATATGTGGACAAGGAAACATAAATGGTTAGGAAAATGAGAAGAATTGAAGTATACGGTAAGGAATATGAATACAGTCAGGGAGTCAGGGTGCACGATTTAATATGCATTAAATAGGCCGGTGATGGCATAATTTAAACAGGGCAGACACACGCGGGCTCTAATTAATGCATGTGCCTACCATCTTACTATTCATCTTCAACCTTTAGAGAAGTTTTTCTATCAAGGAACACGCCTCGCTTCTCGAATGCACTAGAGTGAGACACAATTGAGTTGCAGGACTAGTGTGTAACATAACATATACAAGAAGTGGGTCTACAATAGCAAATGTGTCCAATTAGAAGTCTATAAGTATATTCCTGAGCTCGTCCTGATTATGTAGGAGCAACCGAGAAGAACATGATGGTCATTGCATTCAAGCGGACATGGAGCAGGTCTGAAGATATGTCCCATGGAGCTGTGATGTAGTTGATGTATATCCAAAGGCTGCATCGCCTAAACTAATCAGCAGAAAATGACTTGATAATGATGAATGTAAAACAGTTAACAAGATAAAAGCATATCAGCAATCAATCCCTATTTAATAAATATTTAGTCACTGTCTACGGATGCACAATTCGGTTATACCAGAATTGTCTACCGATGCACACAACCCTGCAAGTTCAGTTGTACCAGCACTCTCTACCGATGCACAATTAAGTACAAAGTAAATAGGCAACATATAAATTAATACGTTGATGTACATACACACACATGAGATGTGGGAGGAGCAGCAGGGGGAGGGAAGCCTCACCGGGGTTCTCAGTAGCAGGTTTGGGAGGACGTCGTCAGGAGCGGCATCCATGTGGGAGTTGTGGTGGCAGATCGGTCCGGCGAGAACGTGAAGGAACTTGGGGAGAAGTGCTTCAACACGGACGGGGTCGGTGTGTAGTAGCAAGCCGTCGGAGGAGTCAAGCAGCAACAGGAGATGGGTCTCCTTGTGGCGCTCGTGGGGGAGGAGCAGCGCCGGATCGAGGGGCAACCTGGCGGCCTTGGTCTACCCAGCAGGACACCATGACCAGGCAAGCCATCGGCGGATATCGGCCTGAGACAGAGAAGGGCGCAAGGCCGGCCTCCCTAGTCAGTTAGCTGGAGGAGCATCGTGTAGCCGGACCAGGGAGGAGCGGGCGAAGCCGAGCGATGCCTTGCTGGTCCGCCGTCGATGTCGGCCGATCTAGGGTTTACACATGGTGGTGATGAATCCCCTAAGACGTGCGCTAGGGAGATCGACATCGCCGACTTCTGATTCAATAGAAGAGTAGTTGAGAGAGAGAGGTGGCAGAGGTGGAGAAACTCCGGCAATGACTAGATCTCGAGATCGAGATGGACGGAAATGGGCGGTTTGGTGAGGCCCGGCGGTCTCTCCTGGGAGCACTAGGGGAACTGGAGGCCAACCTAGGATGACCGTGAGGGGAGGAGAGGGGATAGAGACGCGTGCGAGGTGGGAGGAACGGCGGCTGGACAGGAAGGAGGTGGCGGCGGAGGCGTTGAGGAAGGAGGGTGCTAGGGTTTGGACTTTGGAGGAAGGGTGTCGCCGGTCGCGTGCGTGCGTGGAGTGTTCTGAGGCCACGGGTGTGCTTCTTCTGGTGATCCACTCTACGTTGGATGGGAGTTGAACGGACCAGATCCATAAGCAAAAATTAATAGATGAAAATAATTTATAGTTAAAAATTGACACGTAGACACGACACATAGACACAACTTATGACGTGGCCGACCTCTTATTTTAAAATTTTCTAATTTGGACAGTATGACGAATTTAAATCATCATAGTGAGCTATAAATAAGGCCGTGAGCTGCATTCATTAGGTTATGACGATTTGACCTAATGAAACTATGACGTTTTTTAGCACAATCGTCTTAATGTTTTAAGGTTTTGGACCTTCCGAATGGCTTATGATCATCTGGTGCAAAATCGTCATAACATTATGACGATTTTTTCACGGTCACTATTAGAAGGTCATAGAATAACACATTCCTTGTAGTGTGAGGGTGGCAGTGCTTCTCCTTCTACCGGTGGTGGTGGTCATGGCGGTACTTCTCCTTCTTCCGGTGCTGGTTCGACGGCGGCTACTCGACGTCAAGATTCACCTTTCTTCGCGCGGGGAGACATGGGTCTCTCGAGTAGCTCTCCGGAGGTGTAGGGATGTGCATGTGTTAGGATGCACTTAGAGATGTACCTATCTATGTGTGGATGATGATGTACCTATCTATGTGTGGATGATGATGTACCTATATATGTATGGATGATCTTATATGTTTGTGTCCATGTGCATGTGTTGTTTGTGGGAATTTAATATGTGAATTGTTTGTGGGAATTTAAAATATGCAGGGAAGAAACAAACAAAAAATAAATAAAAAAAACTAGATAGAGCTAACGCCGACGGCATTGCCATCGGCATAGCTAATGACCATATGGCACGGCTTGGTCTTGGCCGACGGGGTGGCCGTCGGCGTACAGCTAGCTAGGCCGACGAGGTGGCCGTCGGCGTATACTCCTACGCGGGCCAGCAGAAGGCAACACGTGGCACCCTAGGCCGACGGCCTTGCCGTCTGCGTATACTCCTACGCGGGCCAGCAGAACGCAACACGTGGCACCCTAGGACGACGGCCTTGCCCTCGGCGTACATCGCCTGCCGTTAACGGCTGTTAGCTGGTGCAAGTGGGACCCACGAGGCTATGCCAACGGTGTGTAGACCGACGGTATCGTATAGCCGTCGGCCTACAACGTACGCCGACGGGGTCAGATACGCCGACGGGGTTTTAGTATACGCCTACGGGAACGTAGGCCGACGCCGTTACGCCGACGGTAGCCTACGCCGACGGTTTTCGGTGGCTACGCCGACGGGGTATGGCCGTCGGCCTATTCCCTGTTTCCTGTAGTGGCGAGAGCAGCTTCATTAACCAAACTGTACTGCATAATTTAATCGCATGCAATACTCTGTGCAATCAAGCGATTTCAGTGGTTGACGTATGCTGCATGGCAATTAATTGTGTCTATATATGGCATGCGTTGGATTAGGACAGCAGATAACTTATACAGGAAGAAAAATCTTAGATATGACTTTGGAAATTATATAAAAATAAGAATCTGGTGGTGTGTGATTTTCACTGCCTATGCACTCTCCCTCTATTTAGGTGTCAAAATAAGAGATCTATTTCAAATTTTTGCTCACAAATTTATATTAAAATAAACTAGAAGTGGAATTTTGGTGCGATCTCACCGAACACCCTACATCTATTTCTGGAGTTAATAGCATAAAACCATCACTTTGAGAGCAAAATTTACTGATTGATAGCACTTCACGGAAATGATACAAAAAACCACCACAAAATTCGTTAGTTGTCTCAAAAAACATCAATTCAACGCTAAACCCGAATTGACACCGGTTCTGATGGGTCGGACCCACCTGTAGAGGTGACGTGGCTCCCTTTTGACGGCTCCCGACACGCCCGTTACCGCCGTTAACGGCGCGCGGGCTCCACCACCGTCCACCGTGGATAAGGTAGCATAAAACTACCACTTTTGTACTTAAATTTCGAAAAACCACCACATTTGAATAAAAATTTAAATGGAAAAACTTTTAATATGAAAAGTGCTAAGATATATTTTAATATTTTTAATATAAATTTTATTCACAATTTCAAATAAGTAAAATATGAATTTTTTTGCTTCTATTAGTAATGCAAACTTTGGAAATTCATAACTTCAACTATATAATTCCAAATAATATAAATAATATGTCTAAATTTATTAGAAAGATTCAAGAAATCCATTTCTAACATTCATCATGCATGACTAACATCTGTTCCTCTCGGGTATTACAAGAAAAAAACACGTGTGCATATGTGATGCACGGCCACGACTCTGTTCCGATCAAAGCTAAGTTCTATTTGGCGAGCGCGTAAGGGAAGAGTGCCCCCATCCATCCTTTTTGAATTTGTTTGCCTCTAGATGCTTGCTCATTTCATTTTGTTTGACGAGCTAGCTGCTCAAGTTATTTTTCGTGTGTCATCTATCCCCAACTCCATGCATGTAAAAAATGTATCCATCTCTTTATGTTAGGTAGTACATTCCGTTCAAAAAAAGTGCTAAAATGCTAAATACACATAGTACATGTATGTCTATGATAAGATTAATATTATATAGTGGCAGGCATGCCGGCGATGGGTGTTGTTACGTACGCATGAGCGTTAACTGGCAGCGAGCTAAGGTCTCTATAAACACTCGCACAAGAATCAGCACCCACACTTGTTTTTTTATTTTTTCTTGTAACACACGAGAGGAACATATATGATCCATGCATGATGGATGTTAGAAATGGATTCCTTAATTTTTTCTAATAAATTTAGACATATTATTTATATTATTTGGAATTATATAATTGAAGTTATGAATTTCTAAAGTTTGCATTATTAAAAGTTTTTACATTTAAATTTTTATTCAAATGTGGTGGTTTTTTGAAATTTAAGTATAAAAGTGGTGGTTTTATGCTACCACGGACCGTGGGGCCCATTCTCCGTTAACGGCTGTTAACGGCCGTATCAGGAGCCGTTTGTCGGGTGTCACGTCAGCTCTGCAGGTGGGCCCGGCCTATCAGAAGCGGTGTCAATTCGGGTTTAGTGTCGAATTGGTGTTTTTTAAGACAACTAACGAATTTTGTGATGGTTTTTTGGTATCCTTTCCGTAAAGTGGTATCAATCAGTAAATTTTGTTCTTAAAATGGTGGTTTTATGTTATTAACTTCTATTTTTGGACGCGTGATATCTCAAAGCAACTTTGTGTTTTATAATCGACGCAATAGTATCTCAAAAGCAACTTTAACGTTTATCCCGGCGTTAGAACTAACTTACAACAAAGGAACACCCAGAAACACTAGATAAGAGTACAACACCTAAGTCCGTACAAAGAAGCACAAATACAAATTTGATGGTATTTGAAATTAGTAAACATGCCAGTATGTCAAAGTAACATACGTGAGATTCTTGCCACTGTCTCACCCATTTACTGCCTACCAAGTGGCTCAGAGTTACATCTCCAACATCTACAAGGTCCTATGTTCTCGGACCGGGATAAAGTGTTCATGTCAACACTCTGGTCTGGTGGAAGTTGTTTTGAGACGGGGTTGCATCTCGCATAATTTTGGTACAATAGGGGCATTGTTTGGTTGGACTGATTTCCCATTTTTGCATGGCGCCGGAAGAAATAAACCCGTTTGATTTGCTGGGTCACACGGAATTGTTGCATCGCACAGTTCTTAAAGCAGTCTAAAACTTGGCCCGATGAAAACATCGAAATCGGCCGTTTCCATGCAGCCAGGCCCTGACGAGCGCCGCGTGCCTACCGCTAGCTTGCACGCGTGGGGATGTGCGGGATAAAGTGTTCATGTCAAAACTCTAGCGGGAGTTGTTCCGACTCTCCCACACACAACTTAAGATGAGCTCATGTTACCATCCACAAATAGTAACGCATCAACCAGTGTTTGGAGAGGGGGTTGCATCTCGCAGAATTTTGATACAATACATCGCATAATTCTGCTCTGTTTCAACCCCGTTTGAGGTACTTTATGAACACTACCTGCGATACTTTGGGATCGTTGATCCAGCTTCTTGCCCCATGCCGGACCTACTGGAGTGGCTTCAGCACTACTGGAAAAACCATCTTCGGTTCGACGTGAACAACGCCAGCAGTCTCGGCCTGACACAGCCCGTGACTAGTGGGAGCACTAGTCCCGGGTCGTGAGGCCTCTAACTGCTAGAAACGGCCGTAGTCACTAGTCTCGGGCCGGACCAGATCTTTAGTCCCGGTCCGTATAACGGACCGGAACTAATGACCTGGAGCAGGCCAGCTGGTCTTTTCGTGGACTATTAGTCCCGGGTCGTATCACGGCCCGGGACTAGTTGTCCACCACTATATATTCAGCTTCCCGTCCTGCTGCCCTAAAACATATGGTGGCCATTTTTCTTAAAGAAGCAAGAGAGTTCATGTCATTTTTTTCTCAAGATTTAGTTTGCAACCCCTAAATACAAAGCTTTAAAAGGTTAGAACTTCATTCTTTCATCTCTTATTGCTACTTTAGCTCTATAATGCTCTAGAAGTATAGAGATATGGATCAATGCATGCATGCTCTAGAAGTAGAAGGATTTTGATATATATGTGTAATAAATTTTGATTAGGCACATAGTTACTGAAAATTGAAATGTGTAATTTCAGAGTTTCAGAGCTTAGAATAGAATGAGGTTTTCACTGATAGAACAATAATAAAAAAACTCCACATTTATCATGTTGATTGTTTTCTCCAATTTACAAATTGGTGCATGTAAATTTTTCAAAATTCAAAATTATTGCTCTAGAAGCTCTCAATATAACTTGTAATAATTTTATCATGTTGTGTAATGGTTTTTGATATACTTTTACTATAATGCAGATGGTCCGGGAATGGATGTACGGTACTGACCGACGCTCTGGCGAGTTCATTAATGGCGTGCATGAATTCATCTCTATTGCTGATGCAAACAAGCGCAATGGTTGCTACTGTCTGTAAGTGATTTATTTCTATAATTAAGTTTGTAGATCAGCTCGTTTATTGCATTTAATATATTATCCTAACTATATATCCTTTTGTATGATGATATTATATTATGCAGAATGAAGATGCTTGAATGCAAAAGAGCTAGAAGATACGACATTGGGTTCATTGACCCATATATCGTTAATGAATATACGTTAAAGAATCACCCTAAGGACGTGGAGGAAGACCTGTGCAGGTTTTTAACCGAGAATAATTTTGTTAAGGAAATACTATTTTCTTATAACTTCAAATGAGTGTTTATATTTTGTACATATTTTATTTTTGCTTACTCGATGAGCTATGCATGTATGCTTATGTAAACGTCCGTAGATTCCACTAGATCTTGCTAAACATTCAAGTTGACAACTCCCTAGTTGAAGTCCACGACTCATTAAGTTGGGACGAAGAGCAGTGAAGCGACATGAAAGCAATGCTCCATAAGTAATTTCAATCATTATCGCATTATATCGTCCTCTTTCATTCATTTTCTGATATCAAGTAACTAATAACTTCTTTGTTCATTTTCTTTGCCGAGCAGGTGTTGGACACGGTTCAGACAGAAAATGCCAGGTCCATTCAAAGAGGAGCTAACTTATAAAATGGTGAAGAGTTTACAGCAGCCACCGGGAACTCATTTATATGGATACTACGTCTGCGAGTACATCCGCGAGTTGACCAGTGAGCGGAAAGTTGACTCACATTATATTTATGATTTGCGGGAGAAACTAGAGCCAGACCAGCGTATAAGAGCAATTCAAGAGGAGCTGGTGAGATTTATGATGAAGGAAGTCCTTGATGTACATGGAGAGCATTATGCGGATGACATAGAACTCGACTTGCCTTAGTGATCTTCATGTAGATGATATGATATATATATTCATCAATGACCATGTAATTTCAAAACATTTCTTCCTTTTGATATATATATCATCAATGTATGCTTGCAAGGGATCGATTAATTATATAGATGCATCAACGTGTACTGTGTATGTAGTAGCGTAGAATATGTGTACTTAAATATATGTTTGAAATTATAGTGAAACACAAAACAAAAAAGGAACGAAATGGCAAAAAAAAAGAAAATACACAATCTCTGTCGCGGCAGAGAAACACATAATTCTCTGCCGCGGCAGGAAACCTTTTAGTCCCGGGTGGTGTTACGGCCCGGGACTAGAGGGTTTCCGCCCCCCGTGGCGCCAAAACAGCCACGTGGCTGTTATCAGTCGCGGGCCGTAACGATCCGGGACTAGGGGAGGGGGGGTCTCTAGTCCCGTTTTCGCGGTCCCGAACTTAAAACCGGGACTAGAGTCCATTGCGGCCCGAGACTAGAGGCCTGTTTTCAACCAGTGCAGGATCGCCAAGACACCATGGCCTTGCTGCAACAACACTTGCTTCGTGCCCAGCAGCACATGAAACGCACTACAGGCAAGAAATGGCTGATTGGGTGTTTGCCATTGGTGATTGGGTCTATCTTATGTTGCAGCCATACGTGCAACGCTCCTTGTGCTAATTCTAAACTGGCTTTTCTGTATTTTGGTCCATTTCAGGTGCTTAAGAGAGTTGGTGGTACCTCCTACAAACTGGAATTGCGAGAGAAATGCAATACCCATCCAGTCATCCATGTCTCCCAACTGCGTCGAGCAACCTGCTGTCAAACAACCTGAACCGGTGAAGGTGCTGGAGACACGCCTATATCAGCCGGCGGTCACTCTTTTTCTCAGGTCCTGATACAATGGAGTGGCCCGTCGGCGTCGCTGGCAACATGGAAGGATCAAGCAGAGCTTCTGCATCGCTTCCCCAATGCACCATCATGGCAACAAGCTGGTCCTCAACAGGGGAGAGTGTCACATCTCATGACATGGCCACGTCACGGGCGGCATGGACTACGTCTAGGCAGTCACACACAGAGGAGGCGGTGTACCTGTTCGACGAAGCCTACGCGACAGAAGGCCCAATATCAAGTACCAGTGAGCCCAAGCCCAAGATCCATTGTGAAGGGTGCTCATGCCACTATCAATTGATGAGGACCAGCAAGATGAGAGGGGGGTGGACAAAGTAGTTCATGAACTGGCAGTCGGCTCTCATCTTGAATCCCCAATTCTTTCCCTTGCAATTCGTGTAACTTCCAAACCTTGTATCGAATCACTAGAGGTATCATAACAAAATGTGTGAGTGGGAAATGGAGCCATGGATGCAGTTTAGGGATTGACGAAAACTATCTTGCACGCAGTTTAGGGATTGACGAAATCAATACCGAACTTAGGAAAGATGGTGGGGCGAGGAGAATGAGTTCGGCTCACTATATCCAGATTTGGGTAGAGCTCGGACAATACGGATCCCAAGGCAATGAGGTCAAGGAAATATTTTTTATGGCGAATATTAGCAATTTTTGGTTCGTGCGTGCGTGCGTGCGTGTGTGCGTACTTCTCGCTTTTTGCATAGACATGTTGCAATGTTTATGGGTGTATGTTGTAAATGTTTATGTCCATACCGGGAGACCCATACGGTATATATAGCAAGATCAGGGAGCACAAGATCGTATCCTACTGGCAGCAAATCGGTCGATCATTCGTGGATATGGCTCTCTTTCGTCCTCTTCGACGAGTGCCCGCAGCGAGTGCTGTGCAAGTGTGCAGTCTAGTGGCATGGATCACATGCATGCTGACCAATCCACCGCACCCGACCAATGATCTGTATGCAATCTTCTTCGTGTCATCAATTAATTAAGTTTACGTGCTTCATGCGGAATCTCGGTGTGATCAATCGCCGTGTCCTCTTGTGACCAAAATCTTGATCCATTTTCCACTTGTCACCATCCACCAATCACCACCATATATGTAAGATGCTACGTACCTTCTTCTTCTATTTTAATTTATTATTCCGATCCTTGTTAATCAATTATAGAAACCGATCGACGCATTACCCCGTGTCATTATCTACAGTACGGTGGAGATCAAGCCAGAGGGAGCAGTGTTTGACTGCATGCCATCACGACGTTCTCCTGCCAATAATGCACGTCCACGTACGTACTTACGTGAGCAGAAGGTGTGAGCATAATTTGCAGAACTACATGAGTGTCAGTGTGATCCTCGTGCTACCTAACAAAAGACTTATTGGTGCAGCAGCTTATACACTGCTTAGTTTCCGTTTTACTGTTTTAGTAATCGTGAGGCTTTTCTCAAAAAAAAAAGGAAATCGTGAAGCTATGGTAGCTAGCTAAATTTAAGGTGGTGTGATGTATTTCCTCCGTTTTAAATTACAAGATGTTTTTGTTTTTTCTAAAACGAATGTATTTAAATAGCATTTACTGTATAGATTAATTCACTTTGTCTGTATGTAGATCATAAGGAAACATCTAAAACATCTTACAGAGAGTATATATATGTGGCCGGTAGAAGCGATCCAATATAGCTAGGCCCATATCGCCAGTCCTAAAGGTGTTCAGCCTATTTTACCTAGACATTCAGCACTCCTTCTGACCCAAATTAATTACCACAGATTTACGTAAAATATTGTCTAAATCTGTCTATGTTCAGTGAATCTGCGTCTAATAATTTAGATTACATGGAGAGTACTATATGACGAAACAAAAAGGAAATGATCTAGCATCACTTCTCAGACATAGTATCTCTCTTGTTTTCTTCTGATCAAAATTCAACGCACCGACGTATATATTCAGCGGGCGCATCATTATGTCTGCTCCCCGAGTCCTACCTCGATTGCTGAAATCAAGATCTGAAGGAAATATTATTCACATATATTATAGCATACATATTAGAATACATATACGTGTATAGACTAGAGATAGACTAGGAATCTACATCTTATATTTCAAGTCTTAATTTATCCCCTGCAATTCTATATAAACATGGTCATTACAATACAACACAATATTTTAAAGATAAATATTTTCCACATGATATCAGAGGGTTAGTCTCATGCCCTGATCTAAGTTCTTCCACCACTTCCGCACGCGCCGCCTCCTGAGAGATTTCTGGCCGCTCCCGGAGGGATTACTCCTCGGGGCGCAGCACCCGGTCTCGATCAAAGATCGGATAGATCTTAGATTAAATTTCGTTTCCCAATTTCTAAATTAGACCCAACTAGCATGGTGGCCCTCGCAAATGCGAGGGCATGTTCTTAAAAAAGTTTAATCACCTTTGTATTACACAAAATACTGCTAAAACATAAAGACTGAACTATATTTGGATATGTTACCGGTACATATTATCTATCTGTATTGATGCCATGTATTTTATATAGAAAGGGCATCATCTTTATAGGCTCGCTTATGCTAAATATTAATTTTTATTATCCGGATATATCTACATCATTTTATTTTCAATTTTTATAAATTCAAAACCTTTAGACATGAGTACATCCTTGAAGGTGTTTTTTTTTTTGGGTGAATTTGATGTTTTGTATATATGGATATGTTGGTGATATAAAGTTTTCGAGACATTCCTGTCGGAAATTTTTAATTATACTCATGTTCCTACATGACCTATTTGTACTATTAGTCTTTGAGTTATGACAACATCAGGTTGACTTCACGTCGAAAGACATATTTAGCTATGTTTAGCAAGCATTGCTTTCCTTTTATCTTCACCATTAGTTATAAAAGAGAAATCATAATAATTTTCTAGACCACAAAACTTTGTGTACATGGACTAACCATCACTTAGGATCCTTTCGGTTGGATGACATCCAAGAGTCGAGATTAACCGAATGCCCTGCCATTTAATCTAATGGTTTTGATTCAATGTACATCTGAGTAGCCCTCCACCAAGCATTGCTCCAAGTCTCCATTTGTAGACCCGATTTCATGCGTATAGATGAGGAGCAGCCCGCGGCCAAATTTTCGGATTGGTTCCTCTTCTCATTTTCAATTTTTCACCCTCACACCCTCAACTTGTCCAGCGCTCCACTAGAGGAAAAAGGGCCATCCGTTCGCCACCCCTAGGAGCATTAGTCCCGGTTGCGCCACCAACCGGGACTAATGCTGGCACGCGTCCCGGTTGGAGCGGGCACGGGGCCAGGGGGCATGGGTCCCGGTTGGTAAGGGGGCATGCGTCCCGGTTGGAGCCACCAACCGGGACTAAAGGTTTGGCCACAGCCACGTGGCGTGGCACGCACCTTTAGTCCCGGTTGCTGGCTCCAACCGGGACTAAAGACCCCTTGCCCTCTATAAATGCAACGCCCCAGCCCCCTCTGCCTCCACTCTGTTTTTTCGAATGGTGTAAGGTGTGAGGGTGTGTGCTAGTTTTTTCTCATGCATGCATTGAAGGTGTTTGTTGAAATGTTTGAGTGAAAAATCCAGTTGAATTTCTCATAGAACAAAAATATAGAAGGTGTCCGAGACGCACTTGAGCTTTCTCCTCTTTATTTCCCTCGATCGAGGTTAGCAATCCTATCTTTTCTAGGTCATTGATACAATTCATGTGTCGGTGTGAATTGGTTATTTCACTATTTATGATGTCCTGTTTTTTGATAAACTTACTTATATGATGCAGATGAACGGTCGGGAATGGATGTACGGTGACCGGCGGGTAGCCGGGTATATCAAAGGCGTGGATAAATTTATCGATGTGGCTACGGCAAACAAAGAGAATGGATTTATACGTTGTCCATGTGTTCAATGTCGGAACAACAAGGAGTACTCTTCCTCGAAAATCATTCGCGGCCACCTGATTATGAAAGGTTTCATGCCCAACTATAATTGCTGGACCAAGCACGGGGAAAGAGGGGTTATGATGGAAGATGGTGAAGAAGAAGATGATGATAACAACTATCATCATATGTTTCCTGAATACGGTGATACTGCTATGGAAGACAATGGAGAGGAAAAAGGTGAAGAACGGGCATCGGATGAGCCGGCTGATGAACTTGGTAGGGTCATTTCTGATGCAAAGCGAGACTGTGAAACAGAAAATGAGAAGTTGAAGTTAGAGGGCATGTTAGAAGATCACAAGAAATTGTTGTACCCAAATTGTGAAGATGGCAGCACAAAGCTCGGTACCACACTGGAATTGTTGCGATGGAAGGCAGAGTGTGGTCTAACTGACTCCTCATTTGAAAAGATGCTGAAAATAATGAAGCCGAAGTTTCCAAAACATAACGAACTTCCCGAGAGTACCTACGAAGCAAAGAAGACTCTCTGTCCTCTGGGATTAGATGTGCAAAAGATACATGCATGCATTAATGACTGCATCCTCTACCGCGGTAAGGAGTATGCGAATTTAGATAAATGCCCGGTATGCAACGCGTTGCGGTATAAGATCAGACGAGATGACCCTGGTGATGTTGAGGGAGAGCCCCTCCGGAAGAGGGTTCCTGCTAAGGTTATGTGGTATGCTCCTATAATACCAAGGTTGAAACGCATGTTCAGAAACAAAGAGCATGCCAGGTTGTTGCGATGGCACAAAGAAGACCGTAAGAAAGACGGAGAGTTGAGACACCCTGCTGATGGGTCACAGTGGAGAAAAATCGAGAGAGACTTCCCAGACTTTGCAGGTGACGCAAGGAACTTATGGTTTGGTCTAAGTACGGATGGCATGAATCCTTTTGGGGAGCAGAGCTGCAGTCACAGCACCTGGCCCGTGACTCTATGTATCTACAACCTGCCTCCTTGGTTGTGCATGAAGCGCAAGTTCATTATGATGCCAGTGCTCATCCAAGGCCCGAAGCAACCGGGCAACGACATTGATGTGTACCTTAGGCCATTAGTTGAAGAACTCTTACAGTTGTGGGGCAAACCAGGTGTACGTGCGTGGGATGAGAACAAACAGGAGCCATTTAATCTACGAGGGTTGTTATTCGTAACCATCAATGATTGGCCTGCTCTTAGTAACCTTTCAGGACAGACAAACAAAGGATATAAGGCATGCACCCACTGTTTAGATAAGACCGAAGGTACATATTTGCATAAATGCAAGAAGGTTGTGTACCTAGCGAATCGACGATTTCTTCCGACCAATCATCCCGTAAGAAAGAAAGGCAAGCATTTTAAAGGTGAGGCAGATCACCGGAAGAAGCCTGAACTCCCTGCTGGTGATGATGTATTTGGTATGGTCAAGGGCATAGAAGTAATCTTTGGAAAGGGTCCCGGCGGTCAATCAGTTACGAACGACGTCGCTACAGGACACGCACCCATGTGGAAGAAGAAATCTATATTTTGGGAGCTGCCATATTAGAAAGTCCTGCGTGTCCGCTCTTCAATCGACGTGATGCACGTGACGAAGAATCTCTGCGTGAACCTGCTAGGATTCCTAGGCGTGTATGGTAAGACAAAAGATACACCTGAAGCACGGGAGGACCAACAAATTATGAAAGACCCAAAGAACATGCATACAGATAACAAGACGGATAAAGGGCGTCACTTAAGTCGTGCCAGCTATGCTCTTACCAAAGCAGAGAAGGAAATCTTTTTTGAAGTCCTTTACAGTATCAAAGTGCCGTCGGGCTTCTCATCTAATATAAAGGGGATAATAAATATGGCAGAGAAAAAGTTCCAAAACCTGAAGTCTCATGACTGTCACGTGATTATGACGCAGTTGCTTCCGATTGCATTGAGGGGGCTTCTACCGGAAAATGTTCGAGTACCCATTGTGAAGCTGTGTGCATTCCTCAATGCAATATCTCAGAAGGTAATCAATCCAGATATTCTGCCAAGGTTACAGAAGGATGTGGTACAATGTCTTGTTAGTTTTGAATTGGTGTTCCCACCATCCTTCTTCAATATTATGACGCATCTCCTGGTTCATCTAGTGGAAGAGATTGCCATTCTCGGTCCGGTATTTCTGCACAATATGTTCCCCTTTGAGAGGTTCATGGAAGTCTTAAAGAAATATGTTCATAACCGTGCTAGACCAGAAGGAAGCATCTCCAAGGGATATGGAACAGAGGAGGTCATTGAGTTTTGTGTTGACTTTATTCCTGACCTTAAGCCGATTGGTGTTTCTGACTCGCGGCATGAGGGAAGACTAAGTGGAAAAGGCACGCTGGGAAAGAAAGCAATGATATGTAGGGACGGGGATTCTTTCACTAAAGCACACTACACAGTTCTACATAATTCCACCTTGGCAGCTCCGTATATCGAGGAACACAAGAATATTGTACGCTCCAAAAACCCGGGGAAGCCTGAATCATGGATTACAGATGAACACATGAAGTCTTTCGGTGGTTGGATGCGGACACATCTCTTGAATGACACCACTGTTGGAGATCAGCTATACTTGTTGGCCGCGTCACCATCTTCTACTGTATTGAATTTCCAAGGGTACGAAATAAATGGGAATACATTCTACACGATCGCCCAAGATAAAAAGAGCACCAACCAAAATAGTGGTGTCCGCTTTGATGCAATAGACGAGAATGGACAAAAGGACACATATTATGGTTACATAGAGGAGATATGGGAACTAGACTATGGAGTCTCTTTTAAGGTCCCTTTGTTTCGCTGCAAATGGGTCAACCTGAATGGGGAAGGGGTAAAGATAGACCAGTTGTACGGAATGACAACAGTGGATCTCAACAATCTTGGTTATAGAGATGAACCATTCGTCCTAGCCAATGATGTGTCTCAGGTTTTCTATGTGAAGGACATGTCCTCCAAACCGAAAAAAGAAAAAATATGCAAACGAATACATCATATGATGAGCCAAAGCGTCACATAGTTCTTTCAGGGAAAAGAAACATCGTGGGAATCGAGGACAAGATAGACATGTCAGAAGATTATAATAAGTTTGATGAAATTCCGCCCTTCACAGTGAAAACTGACCCAAGCATTCCGTTAAGTAAAGAAGATGCTCCATGGTTACGTCTGAAGCGTTCATAAGGAATGACATATGCCAAGAAGTTCATGCTCATATTATGTAACTCTAGTTCATGTCTTTCGCGGTTTGTGGCTTGACCGAAGGATATCTTTCGCGGTTTGTGGCCTTTAGTCCCGGTTTTGTAGTCTCAGTTTTTAAATATTAATAAATGTCTTGAGTGTTAGTCCCATTTTGTGGCTGGAGCGGGAGTGCCTCTATGACCAGTTTCTCGGAGATGCCGGACGACTGGGCTCCGTCGGCATCTCCCTGAAACTGGCCGCAGTGGTGTCCCTGCTCTCGAAAACCATCTTGCAGCTTGTAACTTCACTAACTAGATCAATACGCCTCGGAGCTAACTAATTTCACATATTAGGGAGTGCCTCTATGACCAGTTTCTCGGAGATGCCGGAGGACTGGGCTCCGTCGGCATCTCCCTGAAACTGGCCGCAGTGGTGTCCCTGCTCTCGAAAACCATCTTGCAGCTTGTAACTTCACTAACTAGATCAATACGCCTCGGAGCTAACTAATTTCACATATTAGGGAGTGCCTCTATGACCAGTTTCTCGGAGATGCCGGAGGACTGGGCTCCGTCGGCATCTCCCTGAAACTGGCCGCAGTGGTGTCCCTGCTCTCGAAAACCATCTTGCAGCTTGTAACTTCACTAACTAGATCAATACGCCTAGGAGCTAACTAATTTCACATATTAGGGAGTGCCTCTATGACCAGTTTCTCGGAGATGCCGGAGGACTGGGCTCCGTCGGCATCTCCCTGAAACTGGCCGCAGTGGTGTCCCTGCTCTCGAAAACCATCTTGGAGATGCCTCAAACTGGCTGGAGGACTGGACTCACAAGGATGCATATTTATAGTACAAGCAGCTCGGCATAATGTCGACACTCACGACATAATGTCGACACTCACCCCTATTATTAGTGCTGACTCATCTTTAGTCCCGGTTGGTGTCTCCAACCGGGACTAAAGGTTCATCTTTAGTCCCGGTTGGTGACACCATCCGGGACAAGGTACAAGCCGCACGACATAATGTCGACACTCACCCCTATTATTAGTGTTGTCTGGCCCACTCTGCCGCAATCCCTTTAGTCCCGGTTTGTGACTACATCCGGGACTAAATGTGTGCCGAACAATGATCATGTTTCGCAAAATACCAGACTTGGTATGTTGATCATGTTTCGAAAAAACCTTCACAAAATGACCTATCATGTTCGAGGTTTCATGGCTTTCGGTCCAAATGACCGATGTTATGTGCTGAATCACGGCATAGTTTGTGATGTTGTGCCCATATTATGCATGTGTGTGGACATTGGTATGTAGAACAATGTTGCAGGAGGAAGTTTTCCTTTTTGTCGCACGGAAAATCCCTTTTCCATTTTCTGAGCGCAAAAAACGGGTCGTTTTGTGAAGTAACCACCAAAATGCCGTTTCAGAATGCTACCGTCCTATTTTCATAAAATACTAGACCACCTTACATGGACTATATCCCAACCGGTACATCTCAAACCTTTTCCTCCATCCCGGGTAAAAAGGACAAATGTCTGCCGAATCGGCAGGAAGTGGGTCCGGTTTGTACTACAGGTACATGATCTATCGCCCGTGTTTTTTTGAAAAAATCATTTTTAGACTCGCAATATGTGGTTTCTTCAGAGATCCAATGCAAGTTCTAACGATGCCCGTCCCCTATCTTCATGCACACCGGTTCGACCATAGTTAGAAATTCAGATAATTCAAAACGGGCATAATAAATTCAAAAAAAACCCGAACAATGAAAATCCTTCGCGTGGTGTCATATTATGTTACATAGTTGAAAGGAAAAATACCAGAATTGGTATATTGATCATGTTTCGAAAAAACCTTCACAAAATGACCTATCATGTTCGAGGTTTCATGGCTTTCGGTCCAAATGACCGATGTTATGTGCTGAATCACGGCATAGTTTGTGATGTTGTGCCCATATTATGCATGTGTGTGGACATTGGTATGTAGAACAATGTTGCAGGAGGAAGTTTTCCTTTTTGTCGCACGGAAAATCCCTTTTCCATTTTCCGAGCGCAAAAAACGGGTCGTTTTGTGAAGTAACCACCAAAATGCCGTTTCAGAATGCTACCGTCCTATTTTCCTAAAATACTAGACCACCTTACATGGACTATATCCCAACCGGTACATCTCAAACCTTTTCGTCCATCCCGGGTAAAAAGGACAAATGTCTGCCGAATCGGCAGGAAGTGGGTCCGGTTTGTACTACAGGTACATGATCTATCGCCCGTGATTTTTGAAAAAATCATTTTTAGACTCGCAATATGTGGTTTCTTCAGAGATCCAATGCAAGTTCTAGCGATGCTCGTCCCCTATCTTCATGCACACCGGTTCGACCATAGTTAGAAATTCAGATAATTCAAAACGGGCATAATAAATTCAAAAAAAACCCGAACAATGAAAATCCTTCGCGTGGTGTCATATTATGTTACATAGTTGAAAGGAAAAATACCAGACTTGGTATATTGATCATGTTTCGAAAAAACCTTCACAAAATGACCTATCATGTTCGAGGTTTCATGGCTTTCGGTCCAAATGACCGATGTTATGTGCTGAATCACGGCATAGTTTGTGATGTTGTGCCCATATTATGCATGTGTGTGTACATTGGTATGTAGAACAATGTTGCAGGAGGAAGTTTTCCTTTTTGTCGCACGGAAAATCCCTTTTCCATTTTCCGAGCGCAAAAAACGGGTCGTTTTGTGAAGTAACCACCAAAATGCCGTTTCAGAATGCTACCGTCCTATTTTCCTAAAATACTAGACCACCTTACATGGACTATATCCCAACCGGTACATCTCAAACCTTTTCGTCCATCCCGGGTAAAAAGGACAAATGTCTGCCGAATCGGCAGGAAGTGGGTCCGGTTTGTACTACAGGTACATGATCTATCGCCCGTGATTTTTTGAAAAAATCATTTTTAGACTCGCAATATGTGGTTTCTTCAGAGATCCAATGCAAGTTCTAACGTTGCTCGTCCCCTATCTTCATGCACACCGGTTCGACCATAGTTAGAAATTCAGATAATTCAAAACGGGCATAATAAATTCAAAAAAAACCCGAACAATGAAAATCCTTCGCGTGGTGTCATATTATGTTACATAGTTGAAAGAAAAATACCAGACTTGGTATATTGATCATGTTTCGAAAAAACCTTCACAAAATGACCTATCATGTTCGAGGTTTCATGGCTTTCGGTCCAAATGACCGATGTTATGTGCTGAATCACGGCATAGTTTGTGATGTTGTGCCCATATTATGCATGTGTGTGGACATTGGTATGTAGAACAATGTTGCAGGAGGAAGTTTTCCTTTTTGTCGCACGGAAAATCCCTTTTCCATTTTCCGAGCGCAAAAAACGGGTCGTTTTGTGAAGTAACCACCAAAATGCCGTTTCAGAATGCTACCGTCCTATTTTCCTAAAATACTAGACCACCTTACATGGACTATATCCCAACCGGTACATCTCAAACCTTTTCGTCCATCCCGGGTAAAAAGGACAAATGTCTGCCGAATCGGCAGGAAGTGGGTCCGGTTTGTACTACAGGTACATGATCTATCGCCCGTGATTTTTTGAAAAAATCATTTTTAGACTCGCAATATGTGGTTTCTTCAGAGATCCAATGCAAGTTCTAACGATGCCCGTCCCCTATCTTCATGCACACCGGTTCGACCATAGTTAGAAATTCAGAAAATTCAAAACGGGCATAATAAATTCAAAAAAAACCGGCATATAAGTTCAAAATCCAAACACTTCTTATGTTTAAAGTTTTTCTAAATTCCAAATTGATATTAAAAAAAATAAGTTAATTCATTTTTAATTGTAAATGGTTCATATTTTAAATGGTTACATTAATTATTTTTTAAAACAGAAAATGTTTTTGAATTATTTATATAAATCCAAACACTTTTTATGTTTAAATTTTTTCTAAATTCCAAATTAATATTCAAAAATATAAGTTAATTCATTTTAAAAGGTTACATTAATTATTTTTTAAAAATAGAATATGTTTTTGAATTATTTATTCAAATCCATACACTTCTTATATTTAAAGTTTTTCTAAATTCCAAATTAATATTCAAAAATATAAGTTAATTCATTTTAAAAGGTTACATTAATTATTTTTTAAAAATAGAATATGTTTTTGAATTATTTATTCAAATCCATACACTTCTTATATTTAAAGTTTTTCTAAATTCCAAATTGATATTAAAAAAATATAAGTTAATTCATTTTTAATTGTAAATGGTTCATATTTTAAATGGTTACATTAATTATTTTTCAAAACAGAAAATGGTTTCAAATTATTTATTCAAATCCAAACACTTTTTATGTTTAAAGTTTTTCTAAATTCCAAATTAATTATCATTTAAAAAACATTACAAATTTAAACCCCAAAATAAAAAAAAGGCGGAAACAGAGAGAAAATAACTGAAAAAATTTGAAAACAGGGGAATACGTCCCGGTTGGAGCCACCAACCGGGACGGAAGAGTCCCCTGCGCGCGCGCCCCTTCACCTGCTGAAAATTGGACTATAGGTCCCGGTTGGTGGCTCCAACCGGGACGTATGCCCTTTTAGTCCCGGTTGGAGCCACCAACCGGGACGTATACTCCCTCCCCTTTATATAACTTCTCTTCTTCTTCTCTGCTTCTTTTCTCTGCTTCTCTGCTTCATCGACGTCGCCGCCAGGCTGCCCGCGCACTGCCCGACGACCGTCGCCCGCGCGCTCCCTGACGACCGCCGCCCGCGTCTCTTCCCGCCGACGACCGCGCCGCCCGCGCCTTCCCCCACCGCCGCGCGTCAGGTACATCCCTCTGCCTCTGTCCTCCCCCTCCCTCTACTGTTGCTTGTGTGTGGCGGCGGCTGCTGCATGGTGGGCGGCGGCGGCTGCTGCATGGTGGGCTGCTGGTGGGCGGCGGCGCGGCTGCTGCATGTGGTGGGGCGGCGCTGCGGTGGGGGAGCTCTGGAGGCGGTGCGGCGCTGCGGTGGTGGGCACACAGGGCGGCGGGGCCAAGGGAAGCGGGGAGGGCGAGGCCGCGAGGTGGAGGCGCGCACAGGCGGGGTCGCGGCAGCGGCGGCGGGGAAGCAAGGAGGCGCGGGAAAAAATAGAGGCAGGCGGCGGCGGTTTTCTCGCGGGCCCACAAAAAGTTCACAAATAGACCTAAATGAGATGTATCTGAGCTCCGCCTTGACACATCAGCACTTACAGTGGGCCCCATCAGTCTGAAATTGTGCTAACAGGCCTTAATTTCACAATCTGTGCATATTGGAACGAATCTACTCAAAGGTGGATTTTTACAATTTCACGCAATACCGGTAGTTTTGCGTATTTCACACTGAAATGTGGGGCGGCTGCATGGTCGAGGAATAAAACGACAGAGACGCTGACGCTCGCCCAGACGACAAACACTACGGATGTGGAAAAAAATCATATTTAGCGCGTTAGCGGTTTCCGTCGGGGGCCCATTGCCATCCCTAATCGCATCCTTATCATCGGACTATCCTCGTTTGCTATAGGAGTATCACATTTACTCAATGATAGATTTATACTCCCTCATGTCGGGTTTGTAAGGCTCGGGAAAAGGAGATGTCGGTGGCCGGTTCCGCAGGACATGGGAGGCGTGCATGGACGCGTGGGGCGGGTGTATTGTGGCAAGAGAGAGGCAGAAGCTCTGTTTGCTCGGGGAAGGTGAGGAGAGGGGGTGGAGGCGGCGCCGATGGGAGTTCCCCTGTTTGCTCACGCGTGGGCGAGACATGGGCGAAGGGGTCGCGCGGTCAAAACCATTGTGTTCGACGTAGGAAAGCTCGGTCTGGCTCCCTCTGCTGCTGCTGGTGGGCGTGGCGGCTTCGAACGGGTGGTGCACCGTCGCCGGCGCCGTTTCCTCCACCGCCGCGTCCTCCTTGTCCACAGCCACGGCGGCCGCGTCCTCCTTGACAGCGGCGGCGAGGTGGCTCCGGGCCCCACCTCTGTTTCCCCTTGACAGCGGCGGCGAGGTGGCGAGGTGGCTCCCTTTGATTGTTTCCCTTTCTTTCCGGTGATTTGGTTCTTCTCGGTAGAATACGATATCGAGATCGAGATCGAAGACCGAGATCAAGACCATAGATAGATCTAATTAAATGACAAGTTTAATTAGAACACCCTAGTAACCCTAACAGGTGATTCCGGAGTTCCTTGATTTAGGGTTTGCGCCCCTCGGAACCCCGATTAACTTGTCGAGCATGCTTTAGGGTTACATTCCAATGCACATTAACTTGTCGTATCATCATCATTGCTTGAGCATGCATCGATGCCATGTGTTGATTGTTTCCCTTTCTTTCCGGTGATTTGGTTCTTCTCGGTAGAATACGATATCGAGATCGAGATCGAAGACCGAGATCAAGACCATAGATAGATCGAAGATCTTTTGTAGCCTTATACTCATGTTCCCCTCTCATAGCCTTAGGGTTTAGGGTTTCTCTTCATTTTTATTATTGTGTATGTATATATTAGGGTTTCACCTTTGATCCAGAAAATATTCGTTAGCCGCTTTGACTTATTCGTAACTTTCTCCTTTAGCCGCTTTGACTTATTCGTTTTTCCACCTATGCAGAAAATATGGACCCACACGTCAGAGACGAAGAAAAGGAAGAGTTGATCCAAGGTGTGATCCGTGGGGAAGATAATTTAGACGTATCAACGTTTCTGAACAACTCCAGTGAGGGTGATCCTCTTTTTACCGGAGTAGACAACTTGTTTGAGGTTGAAGGTGTTGCCTTCCGCGAGGGAGAAGGCGATGCCTTGTGTAACCGAGAAGACGACCGCTCCGGCGAGGTGCATGTAATATAAATCAATTCATTAATTAATCATCTGCTATCTATATAGAAATAGTAACGACGATCTTTCTTCTTTTAGCCCTCCGGATCGAAGGAATCTACTGAAAAGAGCAGACGAGGCCCAACCAAAAAGTTGCAAGACCATGAGAGGTTTAGGATCGAAGATGTCGCTGAAGACGGCAGACCGACAGCTCCCGAAGTTGTCGCAACCAAATTTGTGGCACAATGCGGAGTAATCGTTAGGGACTTAATCCCGATCACCATTAGAAATTGGAATAGGCCTGCTAAAGCGGATGAAGAGGGAACATGTTTATTTGTCCCTAACCACGCCAAAGATTTACTGTGGAAGAGGCTCATGGTTAATTTCAAACTACCGAAGATAGAGCTGGATCCAAATGCGGAGGATCCAGTTGAGGACGCCTTACAACATGGGAGAGCCATGGAGGCTAAGGTCAGGGAGTGGGCTTTGAAGAAGATGGCCCAGTGTTTCACCAACTGGAAGCAAAGATTGCACCTTGACTATGTCGTGAAAAAGAAGACTCCCGATTTCAAGAATATTCAGTTTGAGAAGATAAAACCATTCCGGGATGAGTTTGTGGAATACAAGAAATCAGAAAAAGCTAAGAAAATGTCTGAAACGAATAAGGTGAATGCTGCTAAGAAGAAGTATCACCATACTATGGGGCAAGGTGGCTACAAGGTTGGCATTCCTAAGTGGGAGAAACTTGAGCAGGAACTGCGTGATAAAAATATCACCCCAGAGACAGACGATTGGGTAGAACGTGCAAGGAATTGGTTTTACGGGCATGGGGGCACGTTGAACTCGGAAGGGAGGTGTATATATAACATACGACATAAAGAAGACCCCTTGCCAATCGAGAGGATGAGAAAAGCAGTAAAGGCTGTTAAAGATGGGGACTTCATTCCCGATAGAGAGAATGATGAGCTCACACTCTCCCTTGGAAATAAGGAACATGATGGACGAACACGAGGCACAATAGGCTCCCAATCATGGAGGACTGGGTTTCCCGAAGAGAGGAAGAAATATCCTGATAGAAGCCGTCAGAGGAGTAAGGACAGGGCGACAGTTGAAGCAGAAAGTCAGAAAGAGCGAATGCGTTTAATTGAAGAACGATTAAAGCAACAACAAGATGAAATTAACTCACTTAAAGAGCAAAGTACTACCGGCCCATCTCAGCAGCACACTGCATTCGATGCTACCGGCCTATCGAATAATCGAAAAAGCAGTGTGGCTTCCACCGAGGTCCCGGGTGATGACAATGGCGATGCCGATGATGCACCGACGATGGCTCCTGTTGGCTACCCAGTGGATGATATCACAGAGATGACACACTGCGAGCTACATGTCAAAGTTGTGAACATATCAATGAAGGTGGCGGTCGGCTATGCCTTACCAATTGGACCAACACCAACTTACCACAGTCGTCCGGTTCCAGAGGGCTACGCTGTTGTCGGCGTGGATGAAATCATGCCCAGCTTTGAGGTTTTGGATCTTCACTACCCTGCTGGTGAAGGGGATGTGACTGTGCTGGGTGACGCAAAAAACGTCACCATTCTATGGCCGAAGGATTGTATCGTGCTTCGAAATCACACGCCAAGGCCATCTTCGCCGCCGCCTCACCCGTCTCCAGCGAGGTCGTCGCCGCCGCGGCAGCCGTCTTCGTCGCCTCACCCGGCTCCGTCGCCTCACCCGTCTCCGGTGCAGCCATCGCCGCGGGAGCCATCGCCGGCGCCTCAGGATAAAAAGCGTAAGCGTACCGCTACTGTGCGTCGTAAGCGATCGCCGAAACGTAAACAAGAGCCTCTTCCAAAAGTACCAAATGTTCCTCCCAAGAGAGCTTATGACTGTACTGAAGAGGAGACTGCGGCGATCGTTGATGCGGAAACGACATCGTTTTTCGCTAAGCTGAGGCGGCCGAAAGAGCCAGAGTTCCCCAGCACCAAAGAAGAAAAAGCCAAAGTGTTGAAAATGCTAAAGACTCTTCATCAACCCGAGCCAAAGCTGTCATCAGACTATGAGCGTTCTATTCTCAAGTCACATGCGGCACAAAAAGCCTCGAAGAGCAGTACTGATGCAAGCGGGAAATATGTTGCCCAGCTCGGAGAACAAGCAAAACAGACTTGCGCCCCTCTCAAGGTGATTTCTCAAACCAATGTGGGGTCGAGCAAATATGGGGCCGAAGAGCAGTATGATCCAGAGGTAGTTGCACAATACGGAGAAGCTGCCGCTGCTCAAGGTATGAGTATTGCCCAGTACTTATCCCAGTTAGAGTTCTTCCCCGTGAGTGAAGTAGCATACCAATACCAGTACGGAAAACCTCTCGTCAAACCTGAGGAGGTAAACAATCTTTCAACAAAAATGCGAAGATTGCATAACTGGTACATGCATGCCACAAGTGCCGGGGCTAACTGGATAGTGCTGAGGGTTACAAAAAAGCATCATGGGAAAGATAAGGATGACATGATATCCATTGAATTTGATGAACTATTTCAATTATTCAATCAAGACGCCTTGGACAAATCGATCATGAGTGCCTATTGTCTGTAAGTACTAATTCTGTAATTAATTTAGTCTCCATCTATATTATTTTGTTTATTGCATGTATATAATCATACTTTAATATGCAGAATGAAGATTCTCGAATGCAGCAGAGGACAAATCTATGACATTGGCTTCATTGACCCATATTGGGTTCATGAAGCTAATCTCAAAATAAGCCCCCAGGATACGGAGGATAATATAGTACACGCGTTAAGGTTTCAAGAAACCAAAAGGGAAATACTATTTCCTTACAACTTCCAGTGAGTGTTATTGTCTTGTATACACTTTCTATTTCGCTTACTCGATGTTAAGTATATAATTGATAAGTTCTGCATTCGCAGGTACCACTATATTCTGTTAATCATTCAACTTGACAAAGGGCGTGTACTAGTCATGGACTCGAAACATAAACCCCTTGAGACGTGGAAGGACATGCAGATACTTCTCCAGCGGTAATTCTAATCATTACGACACTATATCGGCAACGTTCGTGAATTTTATGATATCAAGTACTTAATAACTTATTTTATTCGTTTTCTACGCCGGGCAGCGCTTGGAAACGGTTCACCAAGAAGGCTAGGGGTGTTTGGAAAGAGGAGCTTACATTTCAACCACTAGATGTAAGCACCACTAGCTATATCCGCGCATCTCTTTGATTCTAGTTTTGATACAGTTATTATCATGCTTGATTATTATTTTGATTGAACTCTGTTGTCGTAAAGTTCCTGACGCAGGGACCAGGTAACAATCTATGTGGATACTATGTATGCGAGTTCATCCGGCAGACGTGCGATGAGAAGGGCAGAAATTTAGAGCAACTCCACGTATGTAAACAATTTCTATAGTTTTTAATTACAATCAAATTGTGTTTAGTTTCATATTCATATAGGCTGACTCCTTTTTTAAATCAGATCGAACGTCTACGGGACGGTCTTCTGCCAAAGGATCGCATACGAGCAATACAGGAGGAATTGGCGGGATTCTTGGATGCAGAAGTCCTAGACCCAAAAGGAGAATACTATTCGGCTGTGTATAGACAATAGGGATTGTAAAAATAGCAACTTTCAAGGGATTGTAAAATGTTGTCATGATGATCTTGTGTAATATAAGGTTCCTTCATTGATAAGTGCAAAACACTAAATAAACAATAAAACAACCTAAATGAATTCTCTGCCGCGGCACAAAAAGTGGCGAAAATGCTGCCGCGGCAACAAAATGTGCCAAAATGAATTCTCTGCCGCGGCAGAGAAATGGGCCAAATCTCTGTCGCGGCAGCAGGTTATTAGATGCTCCACCCCCCTCGCGCTCTGATGCCGCCACGTGTGCCCCCATTTGTCCCGGTTGGTGGGGCAACCGGGACTAATGGTTGGAGCTTTAGTCCCGATGCCCCCGTCCCGGTTGGGCAACCGGGACTAATGGCCCTTACCAACCGGGACGCATGGGGCGTTTTCTACCGGTGCTCCTTCGTTCCAATATTTTCCCTTGCGCTACACTAATCGCTCCACATGTGTACGTCACATTTGTCGATTCCTCCCGATACACTTATTTGCTCATCCCCCTGACGTCGCACGTATGATGCATCAGGGTAGGCTGCGTCTTCTCCATGCGAAGAACCTAGGATGTCGCCGCCTCTTCCCCACGTGATGCCAAGGACGACAATGTCGCCGCATAGGCATCCACTACAGATGATAGAAAATTAAGAAGAATATGTTCAAGCCGTTTTGAATAGAAAGAAACTAAGTTGTTAATAGCGATATTACTAAGGATACCTAGTATGCAGAAATCTTGGTAAAGTGTCCTCTTTGTACCTATATAGTCAAAAAAATGAATAGTAGTCCCTCCGTCTAGAAATAACTGACTTGTATTTGTTTAGATTCGAATATATCTAAACGCAACATCTAGATACATTCGAATTTACACAAACCCAATTTAGTTATTTCTGGACGGAAGGAGTAGTTTTTTATTAACAGAACCCGTGTGATCTTCAATCAGCGGACTGCATGCGGTATTAGATCAATCTTGTATCTAGCTCCTTGTTATATAGGGCCTTTACGCATCGTAAAATTTTAAAACTTAAAGGTTGTATCCGATGAAATATTTGATCAATCTACATGGACGACACAGATCGTAAACACAGCAAAGGCAGCGGTCAAATCTTGGTAAAGTGTCCTCTTTGTACCTATATATATAGTCAAAAAAATGAATAGTAGTCCCTCTGTTCAAAAATAACTGACTTGTATTTGTTTAGATTCGAATATATCTAGACGCAACATTTAGATACATTCAAATTTACATAAACCTAATTTAGTTATTTCTGGACGGAAGGAGTAGTTTTTTATCAACAGAACCCGTGTGATCTTCAATCAGCGGACTGCATGCAGTCTTAGATCAATCTTGTATCTAGCTCCTTGCTATATAGGGCATTTATGCATCCTAAAATTTTAAAACTTAAAGGTTGTATCCAATGAAATATTTGATCAATCTATATGGACGACACAGATCGTAAACACAGCAAAGGCAGCGGTCAAATCTTGGTAAAGTGTCCTCTTTATACCTATATATATAGTCAAAAAAATGAATAATAGTCCCTCCGTCCAGAAATAACTGACTTGTATTTGCTTAGATTCGAATATATCTAGACGCAACATCTAGATACATTTGAATTTACACAAACCCAATTTAGTTATTTCTGAACTAAAGGAGTAGTTTTTTATCGACAGAACCCGTGTGATCTTCAATCAGCGGACTGCATGCAGTCTTAGATCAATCTTGTATCTAGGTCCTTGCTATATAGGGCCTTTACGCATCGTAAAATTTTAAAACTTAAAGGTTGTATCCGATACAATATTTGATCAATCTGTATGGACGACACGGATCGTAAACACAGCAAAGGCAGCGGTCTACAACTGTATGCGTGAAGACATGGAAGGCATGTTCGACCGTATTGTTGGGATTTGTTTTTTTGTCAGCTAGGTGGGATATTAAACGGTACGCGAAAACTAATACTACGTCGGCAGGACTCGTGACATGTTGGAGCCGATTCCTTTTCTTGTCATGTTTGGAAAGTTTCTTTTTTATTTTCGGTGGACTCTTTTACAATATGATACGTGTCAACCTGGATTGGAACGTTACATAAGTACCATCTCTTATTAAATCTTAGCCGTACATTATATATCTAACCGTTCAAATAATTTAGATGATGTGGATCAACGTGACGCCTCGAAAAGTACTCTTATATTGCTTTTAGTATATAATAGATAGATTACTACACATCAAAGTGTAAAACAAGAATAGTGTGCACTTTTGCAACTATTAGTAGGTTAGTCCAAATAACTCATAAACTTTATATAAAAAGAAGTGTCAAAAACATAATATTAGCATGAAATCATAAAAAATTATAGATACGTTATGGACATATCGGTCGATGGTGCCGTCGACGTGGTCGAGGAGATCGTACTCGCGGAAGAGAAGCCCGAAGTACGTCTTCCACGGGAAGAAGTTAGCAGCGGTGTGGGAGAGCTTCACCGGTACGCGCTCGGCGATGGGAACGTCGCGGTTGACGGCGATGGAGGGGCCGACAGAGGGGTTGGTACTGCCGGAGCGGGAGGAGTTGAAGGGGGTTGGATTTTCCGAAGGAGGAGGCGAACCTGTCCATGGTGAGGAGGCGGTGGAAGCGGAGCCGACGACGCCTGAGGGGGAGTCAGCGGCTGGGTGGAGCGCGCGACGACGACAGCGCCGAAGGGAGGCGGCGGCGGCTAGGTTAGGGTTGGAGAAGATCGGTTAGGCTGATACTATGTAGAGAGATTATGGAAGATTGCACAGCTTTAATAAGGCCAGCTGTCACGTATATATATAGACAATTTCAGGATACTATCCAACGGTTACACGAAGACCTACTATGATACAATTACATCTCAATATGGAAAAAAGGAATGCAGGCCATAGATTGCCAAAAGTTGTTGGTGATTTTTTTTGAACGGACATCATCGATCATTGGTACATGTTGATGGATGGCTCTCTTTCGTCCTCTTCGATGGGTGCCGTCAGCGATTGTTGTGCAAGTGTGCAGAGTCTAGTGGCATGGGGCACCATGGATGGTGACCAATATCATGGCAGCTCGTTGATCAGCGCGTACGTGCTCCACGCGGCGTGTCTTGCTTGTGACAAAAAAAATCTTGATCCGTATTCCACTTGTCACCATCTTTAAGATGATGCTACCGTACCTCCTTCTTCTATTTTATTAGTCCGATCTTTGTCAATCAATTACGGAAACCGACGTATTACCCAGTGTCATTATCTAGTACTTTTTCCGTCTTAAAATAGATGTTTTAAATTTATTAAAATTTCAATAAATCTAAACATTATTTAGTATATAAATTTATCTAAAATTTGAAAAACTTATTCTTGAACGGAGGTAGTATGAAACATGACGGAAATCGACCAATGACCGGCGACGTCGTCCATCTGGCGGACCGATGCTCTTGTGCGAGCTACAGTCCACACGCTACGATCAAGCTAGAGGCCGCAACCTGTCTGACTGGACCTTGGCGTACGTTCTCCCGCCAATAATGGATGTCCACGTACGTGCTTACGCTGCAGGAGGTCTGACCTTGCAGAACTGCACGAGGCGGTGAGATCCTCGTGCTAGCTTGCTAAAAGGTGGGTGTGGCAGGTAGATCTCGCCAGTCCAAAAAGGTGTTCAGCATATTTTAGCTAGCTAGACAGATCTCGCCAGTACATGTTACTAACTTCGTTCCATAATAGTATAAGCTTTTTTTAGCGAGTTGTTTTAGTTTGCTAAAAAGTCTTACATTATAAAACAAAGATAATATTTTTAAAGTACTTACACGGTTTTAAAATATAACATGTTCTAGCTTTATGAAGGTATATAATGTATCTGGTTAACTCCAAACCTATATACTAAAAAAGGTTTATCTTCACAAAATTACAACATCTTATATTATGAAACGGAGGGAGTAGGAGGGAGGTGGTATTTTAGAATGATGTAGGATGGAGGACACCATATATTAGTGCTATCTAATGATAAAATAATAAGTAATTGGTTCAGCTTCACTGCCTCAAGAAATTTTCGGACATAGTATCTCTCTTATTTTCTTCTGATCAAAATTCAACGCACTCACATATCAACTAGTAGAAAACAGACCTTTCGTTCAAACCATTAGTCCCGGCTGTAGCTGGGGCCGGGACTAATGGCCCTGGCCGGACGGCCCGAGCCACCCAGAACCATATGTCTCGGCCTGTTAGACCCCATTAGTCCCGGTCTGAGGCTCAAACCGGGATTAAAGGGCCCTGGCCCTGCCGCTCGCTGGGGGCACCCCTTTAGTCCCGGTTTGTATCTCCAACCGGGACTAGTGTTCTGGCCCTATATATACGCACAGCCCCCTCCCCCTCTCAACTGTTTTTTTTCTGGTGGGAGAGAGTGTTGTTGTGCTATTTTTTCTTGTTCATACATATGCACTAGAGGTGTTCAGTGAAATATCCATTAGAGCGATGCAAGTTTAGGTCACACAAGACAGACATGATATGAGGTGCTCGAGCCACACTTAAGTTTTCTCATCTTTGTTTCCAAGTGTAATAAAAGGTTAGCAACTATTTTCTCGTTAATACCGTCGTGCGGTACTAATTTTAGCATAGTGATTGCGTTTGACATATATTTGTATGATACAGATGAGCCATCCATGGATGTATGGTGACCGATGCTCTGCCGCTTTCAGAGAAGGCGTGCGTTCTTTTCGAGTTATGGCCGAGGAGAACAAGCGACGGGATGGTTTTATGTGTTGTCCATGTGTTGACTGTAGGAATGAGAAGACTCACACTTCCGCAAGAGTCATTCAGAGCCACCTGCTTCGGTCTGGTTTTATGTCCGGCTATAATGTTTGGACCAAACACGGAGAAAGAGGGGTTGCGATGGAAGACGGCGATGAAGAAGAGAACGATGATGACAACTACCGATCTATGTTACCTGAATACGATGATACCGCAATGGAAGACAATGAAGAAGAAGGAGGTGAAGAACGGGAACCAGACCGGCCCGCCAATGATCTTGGTCGGGTCATTTTTGATGCAAAGCGAGACCGCGATACAGAAAAGGAGAGGTTGCAGTTTGAGCAGATGTTACAGGACCACAACAAATTGGTGTACCCAACTTGTGAAGATGGCCAAAAGAAGCTGGGTAGCACACTGGAATTGCTGAAGTGGAAGGCAGAGACCAGTGTGACTGACTCGGGATTTGAAAAGTTGCTGGTACTCATGAAGAGGTTGCTTCCAAGAAATAATGAATTGCCCGCTAGTACATACGAAGCAAATAAGCTCGTCTGCCCTCTAGGATTAGATGTGCAGAAGATACATGCGTGCCCTAATGACTACATCCTCTACCGTGGTGAGAAGTACGAGAATTTGGATAAATGCCCGGTATGCACTGCATTGCGGTATAAGATCAGAAAAGATGACCCTGGTGATGTTGATGGCGAGCCATCCAGGAAGAGGGTTCCTGCCAAGGTGATGTGGTATGCTCCTATAATACCACGATTGAAACGCTTGTTCAGAAACAAAGAGCATGCCAAGTTGTTGCGATGGCACATGGAAGAACGTAAGAAAGACGGGATGTTGAGGCACCCCGCTGATGGTCGACAGTGGAGAAAAATCGAGAGAGACTTCCCGGACTTTGCTGGTGAAGCAAGAAACTTATGGTTTGGTCTAAGTACAGATGGCATGAATCATTTTGGGGAGCAGAGCTGCAGTCATATCACCTGGCCCGTCACTATATGTATCTACAACCTTCCTCCTTGGTTGTGCATGAAGAGAAAGTTCATTATGATGCCAGTGCTCATCCAAGGCCCGAAGCAACCCGCCAACGACATTGATGTGTACCTAAGGCCATTAGTTGATGAACTTTTATAGTTGTCGGCCTAACCAGGTTTACGTGTGTGGGATGAGCACAAACAGGAGTCATTCGACCTACGAGCGTTGCTGTTCGTAACCATCAATGATTGGCTTGCTCTTAGTAACATCTCAGGACAGACGAACAAGGGATAAAATGCATGCACACACTGTTTAGATGAGACTAAAATTATATATCTGGATAAATCTAGGAAGAATGTGTACCCGTACAATCGTTGTTTTCTTCCGCCCAGACACCCCTTAAGGAAAAAGGCAAGCATTTCGATGGCGAGGCAGATCACCGGAAGAAGCATGCCCCCGTACTAGTGCTGATGTATTTGGTATGGTCAAGGATTTAAATGTAATATTTGGAAAGGGGCTCGGAGGACAACCTGTTCCAAAATATGCCGACGGACGCGCACCCATGTGGAAGAAGAAATCTATATTTTTGGAGCTACCCTATTGGGAAGTACATGAGGTCCGCTCTGCAATCGACGTGATGCATCCGACAAAGATTCTTTGCGTGAATATTCGAGGCTTCTTGGGTTTGTATGGGAAGTCAAAAGATACACCGGAAGCACGGGAGGACCAGCAACGTCATAAAGGACGAGACGACAAGCATCCAGGGCGGTTTCAAGGGCCTTCCAGCTACGCTCTTACCAAGGAAGAGAAGGAAATCTTTTTTGAAGTCCTTTTCAGTATCAAGGTCCCGTCTGGCTTCTCGTCTAACATAAAGGGAATAGAAAATATGAAAGATAAAAAATTCCAAAACCTAAAGTCCCATGACTGCCACGTGCTTATGACGCAATTGCTTCTAGTTGCATTGAGAGGGATTCTACCAAAAACGTTCCGCTGGCCATTGTGAAGGTATGTGCATTCCTCAATGAAATTTCTCAAAAGGTTATCGATCCAGAAAGTCTATCAGGGTTACAGATTGATGTGGTCCAATGTCTGGTCATCTTAGAGTTGTTGTACCCTCCATCTTTCTTCAATATTATGACACACCTCCTAGTTCACCTAGTCGAAGAGATTAGAATTCTGGGTCCTATGTTTCTACACAATATGTTCCCCTTCGAAAGGTTCATGGGAGTCTTAAAGAAATATGTTCATAACCGTGCTAGGCCAGAAGTAAGCATCTCCAAGGTATATGGAACAGAGGAGGTCATTGAGTTTTGTGTTGACTTTCTTCCTGACCTTAAGCCAATTGGTGTTCCTGAATCTCGGTATGAGGGGAGGCTGACTGGAAAAGGCACACTAGGAAAGAAAACAATGGTATGTATGGACAGAGATTCTTTCAATAAAGCACACTACACAGTTCTACACAATTCCACCTTGGTGGCTCCGTATATCGAGAAACACAAGATTATTGTACGCTCGGAAAACCCGGGATGCCTGACTCCTCGATTAAAGTGGAACACGAGGACACTTTTGTAGGAGTTTGTAGCATGGAAAACAAAAAATTTCTACCGCATACAAACAAACAAGCCAAGATCTATCTACTAGATTGTAGCAACGAGTCGATAGAATAACTCACCCTCGAAGATTCCAAAGTGTTTAACGAGAGCGGATTCTCGTGGGTGATGTAGTCGTACTCTTGCCGATCTCAAGATCGTGTAGACGATCCTTCTGGCGCTGCGTTCCGGCAGCGCTTCCGCAGTCGGTCACACGTTCGGTACTCGATGAAGACCTTCCTTTCCCTTGTTCCAGTAGGCAGCGGAGGTTTTAGCACTCTCCTCGCGATTCCGGCAGCACGACGGCGTGGTACCGGAAGTAGAGGGGAGATCTCGCAGGGCTTCGCCTTAAGCCGGAGCGAGTATGGTGGACTATGAGAGAGGCCTTGGCGATCTAGGGTTTCGAGGCACCAAGGAGAGAGGGCTAAGCCGACGGCTAGGGCAAGGGGAGAGCCCTAAGTCGGCGGCTAGGGTTTGCCCTAGGCGGCGGCGGCGGCTGCAAGAGGGGCCGGCGGCTAGGGCTAGGGTTTTAGTGGGGCAAGGTGTAGGTCTAGAGGGGCACCTCTACCCCTCCTTATATAGGTGGGAGGGCGCCGGCCAGGGGAGGAGAGTCCTCCCCCAACTCGGCCTCCAAGGCCGGCGGGTGGAGGGAGAGAAACTCCTCCCCAAGTAGGTTTCCTACTCTCCCTCCACCAAGCAAACTTGTCGTTTGACTTTTCAAATTGGCGTTTGACTTTTCAAACTAGGATTTGATTTATCCCTTTATTTTGCTCAGCGATGACACCTAGTACATGATGCAACCATTCCAACTTGTTATGACACATTCATGTACCCTTCCCCTCCGGAGTGCCGGGCCTTCCGGAACCTTCTAGAACATTCCCGATGAAAACACCAGAATCATTCTCCAACCCTGAAACAGGACTTTCCTTATATGAATCTTATTCTCCGGACCATTCCGGATCTCCTCGTGATATCCCGGATCCCATCCGAGACTCCGAACAACATTCGGTCTCTTACTCATCATTCCATAACTACTCAACAACATCGAATCCTTAAGTGTGTCTCCCTACGGTTCGTGAATTATGCGGACATGATCGAGACACTTCTCCGATCAATAACCAATAGAGGAATCTGGAAATTCATATGGCTCCCACATATTTCTACGATTACTTTGCGATCGAATGAACCACTTACATACGATACCAATTTCCCTTTGTCTCACGATAGTTTACTTATCAGAGGTTTTGATCGTCGGTATCTCTGCATACCTAGTTCAACCTCATTACTGATAAGTACTCTTTTCTCGTTCCCGTGATATGTGATCCCTTGTGAGCAAGTCACATGCTTGCAAACCAATTGGATGACATTCCACCGAGAGGGCCCAGAGTATATCTATCTGTCATATGGATGGACAAATCCCACTCTTGATCCATGTGTCTCAACCCATACTTTCCGAACACTCCATGCCACCTTTATAGCCACCCAGTTACGGTGTGGTGTTTGATGTCATCAAAGCATCCTTCCGGTGATGGTGATAAGCATGATCTCATGGTCGAAGGAATTAGGTTACTATGTATCAGAAAGCATATAGCAATTGAACTATTAAAATGACTTGATCTTTATGCTACGCTTATCTATAGGAGTATGTCCATCATACCATTCTCCTAACGATATGATCTTGTTGTTAATAACATCTCAATGTTCATGATAGGGAAACCACAATCATTTATTAACCAACAAGCTAGTATTATGAAGAGGCTTTACTAGGGACTCTAAATTAGTTTACAAATCACACAAGTATTAATGTTTCCTTGTTAATACTGTTATAGCATGAATGTAAACATTTATCATAAACACAAAGATATAATAATAACTACATTTATTATTGCCTCTAGGGCATATCTCCAACAGTCTCCCACTTGCACTAGAGTCAACTAATCTAGATTACATGGTAATATACCGAACACACATGGCAGTTTGGTGTTGGTCATGTTTTGCCCTCGGGAGAGGTTTAGTCAATGGATCCGCCACATTCAGATCTATGTGTACTTTGCAAATCTTTATGTCACCATCTTGGACATGTTCTCGAATAGCGTGAAAATGTAGCTTGATGTGCTTCAGCTTCTTGTGTGACCTTGGTTCTTGCGCATTGGCTATGGCGCCCATGTTATCACAGTAGATAGACATTGGGTCCAGCGCACTTGGAACCACACCGAGCTCTGTAATGAACTTATTCATCCATATCGCTTCTTGTGAATCCTCCGAAGTAGCTATGTATTCCGATTCAGTTGAAGATCTCGCCACAACGCTTTGCTTTGCACTCCTCCAGCTAACTGCTGCACCATTCAAAGTAAATACGTATCCAGATTGAGATTTAGAATCATCCGGATCGGTGTTCCAACTAGCATCGGTGTAACCATTAACAACGAGTTGTTCATCACCTCTATAAGAAAGAACCATATCCTTAGTTCTTCTCAAGTACTTAAGGATATTTTTTTGACCGCTGTCCAATGATCCACTCCTGGATCACTTTGATATCTGCTAGTCAAACTAACAGCATATGCAATGTCGGGTCTAGTACATAGCATGGCATACATTAGAGATCCTATGGCTGAGGCATAGGGAGTCTTACTCATCCTTTCTCTATCTTCTGCCGTTGCTGGACTTTGAGTTTTACTCAAGGTCGTATTGGGCAACATGGGCAAGAACCCTTTCTTGCTATCTTCCATTCCAAACCTCTTTAGAACTTTGTCCAAATATGTACTTTGTGACAATGATATTAGGCATCTCGATCTATCTCTATAAATCTTTATGCCTAATATGTAAGCTGCTTTGCCAAGATCTTTCATTGAAAAACTATTATTCAAATATTCCTTGACACTATTAAGAAGGTCTACATCATTCCCAATCAACAATATGTCATCTACATATAGTATTAAGAATGCTACAGAGCTCCCACTCACTTTCTTGTAAATACAAGCTTCTCCATAAGTTTGTATAAAACCAAAACTTTTGATTACCTTATCAAAATGTTGATTCCAACTTTGGGATGCTTGCTTCAATCCATATATGGACCATTGAAGTTTGCATACCTTGTTAGCATCTTTAGGATCGACAAAACCTTTGGGTTGCATCATATACAACTCTTCATCAATGTCTCCATTGAGGAACGCTGTTTTGACATCCATCTGCCATATCTCATAATCGTAATATGCAGCGATTGCTAACAAAATCCTCACAGACTTTAGCTTCGCTACTGGTGAGAAAGTCTCATCGTAGTCAACTCTTTGAATTTGTCAAAACCCTTTTGCGACAAGTCGAGATTTATAGACAGTAACATTACCATCAACATATGTTTTCTTCTTGAAAATCCATTTGTTCTCGACAGCCTTCCGGCCATCCGGTAAGTCCACCAAAGTCCATACTTGGTTTTCGTACATGGATCCAATCTCGGATTTCATGGCGTCTTGCCATTTATTGGAATCCGGGCTCATCATCGCTTCCTCATATGTCGCAGGGTCATCGGTGTTATCCACCAACATGACACTCATAACGGGATCATACCAATCAGGAGTGGTACGAGTTCTCATTGACCTGCGAGGCTCTGTAGCAACTTCAACCGAAGTTTCATGATCATCATCATTAGCTTCCTCTCTTATTGGTGCAGGCACCACAGGAACTTCTTCTGGTGCTGTGCTACTCGCAAGTTCGAGAGAAGGTTCGACAACCTCGTCGAGTTCTACTTTCCTTCCAGTCACTTCTTTTGAGAGAAATTCTTTCTCTAGAAAGGATCCATTCTTGGCAAGAAAGATTTTGCCTTCGGATCTATGATAGAAGGTATACCCAATTGTTTCCTTTGGGTATCCTATGAAGACGCATTTTTCCGCTTTGGGTTCAAGCTTGTCCGGCTATAACTTCTTTACATAGGCTTCGCAACCCCAAACTTTAAGGAATGACAATTTAGGTTTCTTCCCAAACCATAATTCATATGGTGTCGTTTCAACGGATTTAGATGGTGCCCTATTTAAAGTGAATGCGGCTGTTTCTATTGCATAACCCCAAAATGATAGCGGTAAATCTGTAAGTGACATCATAGAACGAACCATATCTAAGAGAGTTCGATTATGACGTTCGGACACACCATTACGCTGTGGTGTTCCCGGCGGTGTCAATTGTGAAAGTATTCCGCATTTCTTCAAATGCTCGCCAAAATCGTAACTTAGATATTCACCTCCACGATCAGAACATAGAAATTTAATCTTCTTGTTACGTTGATTCTCAACCTCACTTTGAAATTCCTTAAACTTCTCGAAAGTTTCAGACTTATGTTTCAAGAAATAGATATACCCATATCTACTCAAGTCATCCGTGAAGGTAAGAACATAACGATAACCACCGTGCGATGCTACACTCATTGGACCACACACATCGGTATGTATGATTTCCAATAAGTCCGTAGCTCGCTCCATCATACCAGAAAACGGAGTCTTAGTCATTTTACCCATCATACATGCTTCGCATATTTCAAGTGATTCGAAATCAAGTGATTCAAGAAGTCCATCGGAATGGAGTTTCTTCATATGCTTCACTCCAATGTGATCAAGACGACAGTGCCACATATAGGTCGAGTTATCGCTCAATTTCAAACGTTTAGCTTCAATATTATTAATATGTGTATTTCCACTATGGAGATTCAATAAGAATAGACCATCTATTAAAGGTGCATGTGCATAAAAAATATTACTCATATAAATCGAACAACCATTATTCTCGGACTTAAACAAGTAACCATCTCGCAATAAACAAGATCCCGATATAATGTTCATGCTTAACGCAGGCACCAAATAACAATTATTTAAGTATAAAACTAATCCCGATGGTAGATGAAGAGGTAGCGTGCCGAGCGCAATCACATCAACCTTTGATCCATTTCCTACGCGCATCGTCACCTCGTTCTTCGCTAGCTTCCGTTTATTCTGTAGCACATGTTTCGAGTTACACATATGAGCAACCGAACCAGTATCAAATACCCAGGCACTACTACGAGTACTAGTGAGATACACATCAATAACATGTATATCGGATATACCTTTCTTCTTGATGTTGCCGTTCTTCAAATCCGCCAAGTACTTTGGGCAATTCCGCTTCCAGTGACCTTTTCCCTTGCAGTAAAAGCACTCAGTATCAGGCTTAGGTCCAGCCTTGGTCTTCTTCGTCGGTGCGGTAACTTTCTTACCACCCTTCTTGAAGTGTCCCTTTTGCTTAGACTTGCCTTTCTTGAATTTGGTGGTCTTATTGACCATCAACACTTGGTGCTCTTTCTTGATCTCCACTTCTACAGATTTTAACATGGAGAAGAGTTCTGGCAACTGCTTGTTCATGATTTGCATATTGTAGTTCATCACAAAGTTCTTGTAACTTGGTGGTAGTGATTGGAGGACACGGTAAATCCCCAAAGCATTAGGAATCACTATACCCAAGCTTTGGAGTTTGTTTGCGTGCCTAGACATCTTAAGCACATGCTCACTGACGGAGCTGCCCTCTTCCATCTTGCAGTTAAAGAACTTTTCAGAAGCCTCATAGCTCTCAACTGCCGCGTGAGTCTCAAATATCAATTTGAGTTCACGGACAATATCATGTGGGTCTGAATTGTCAAACCTTTTCTGAAGCTCCGATTCCAAACCATACAAGATAGCACACTGAACTGTGGAGTACTGAGTCTTCCGAGCGAGGTAAACATTCTTTACTGCATCGGTAGCATCAGCTGCAGATGGGTCACCCAGCGGTGCATCCAGCACATAGGTCAAATTACCAGCATTGAGGATAATCCTCCAATTGCGGAACCAATCCGCGAAGTTGCTTCCATTGTTTTTCAACTTTTCTTTCTCTAGGAACGCATTAAAATTGATGGTAGGGGCCGCCATTGATCTACAACATATTTGCAATAATTTAGACTAAGTTTATGACAAATTTAGTTCTAATTAATAGTTAAATTAATCTAGGTGAACTCCCACTCAAAACAATATCCCTCACATTGTTTTAGTGATCACACGAACCAAATCCACCACATCAAAACCGATCATCACGAGAGTTGATGTAGCTTCAATGGCGAACAATCGACATGTTCATCATATCTTCTATATGATTCATGCTTTACCTTTCGGTGATCCGTGTTCCGAGACCATGTCTGTACATGCTAGGCTCTTCAAGGTCAAACCTTAGCTTCCGCATGAGCAAATCTGGCTTGCTCACGTTGTATACACTTGCAGAATCTAACACACCAGATCATCACGTGGTGCTTCGAAACAACAAGCTTTAGCAACGGTGCTTACTAAGGATGAACACTTTAGAACTTGAAATCTATGTGCATGAGGGATCATCTTATAATGATACCGTCTTTAACTAAGCAATACAAGATGCATAAAGGATTAACATCACATGCAATTCATAATATGTGATATGATATGGCCTTTCTTCTTTGTGCTTCCAATCTCCATCTTCAAGCACGAACATGATCTCCATCATCACCGGCATTGCATCAAGTCAATGACGATGCTCCATGGTTGTCGTCCACCAGCTCCAACTATTACAACTACTTTGAATAGACACGCGGGTCTTAACAGAATTTAAAGACAACCATATGGCTCCTGTCGGTTGCCAACTTACAATAAGGAACATTGCATACATCAAATATAATCACAATCATGGCCATATCACATCACAGCACACCCCTGCAAAACAAAGTTAGACGCCTCTAATTTCTTTGCATATTTTACGTGGTTTGGGGATTTCAATAAGTGTTGATCTAACTTACGAACAAGAACCACAACGTTGATGTTTGAACTATCAAGTGCCTGTTGTAAATTGGATCTATACTATAATGGGAGAGACAGACACCCGCAAAGCCACTTATGCAATACAAGTTGCATTTTGAGCGCGGAGCAAGTCTCATGAACGATGTCATGTAAGGTTAGCCCGGGCCGCTTCATCCCATCATACCGCAAGATTTAAAGTACACAAGAAGCAATTGATAATAAAAGCACCACCGCCCATAATGACCATTGTGTTCTACTCGTGCAACAGATCTACATATAGACACGACTCTGATACCACTGTAGGGGTTCGTAGCATGGAAAACAAAAAAATTCTACCGCATATAAACAAACAAGCCAAGATCTATCTACTAGATTGTAGCAACGAGTCGATAGAATAACTCACCCTCGAAGATTCCAAAGTGTTTAACGAGAGCGGATTCTCGTGGGTGATGTAGTCGTACTCTTGTCGATCTCAAGATCGTGTAGATGATCCTTCCGGCGCTGCGTTCCGGCAGCGCTTCCGCAGTCGGTCACACGTTCGGTACTTGATGAAGACCTTCCTCTCCCTTGTTCCAGCAGGCAGCGGAGGTTGTAGCACTCTCCTCGCGATTCCGGCAGCACGACGGCGTGGTACCGGAAGTAGAGGGGAGATCTCGCAGGGCTTCGCCTTAAGCCGGAGCGAGTATGGTAGAGTATGAGAGAGGCCTTGGCGATCTAGGGTTTTGAGGCACCAAGGAGAGAGGGCTAGGCCGGTGGCTAGGGAAAGGGGAGAGCCCCAAGTCGGCGGCTAGGGTTTGCCCTAGGGCGGCGGCTGCAAGAGGGGCCGGCGGCTAGGGCTAGGGTTTTAGTGGGGCAAGGTGTAGGTCTAGAGGGGCACCCCTACCCCTCCTTATATAGGTGGGAGGGCGCCGGTCAGTGGAGGAGAGTCCTCCCCCCAACTCGGCCTCCAAGGCCGGCGGGTGGAGGGAGAGGAACTCCTCCCCAAGTAGGTTTCCTACTCTCCCTCCACCAAGCAAACTTGCCGTTTGAATTTTCAATGGCGTTTGACTTTTCAAACTAGGATTTGATTTATCCCTTTATTTTTCTCAACGATGACACCTAGTACATGATGCAACCATTCCAACTTGTTATGACACATTCATGTACCCTTCCCCTCCGGAGTTCCGGACCTTCCGGAACCTTGTAGAACATTCCCGATGAAAACATCAGAATCATTCTCCAACCCCGAAACAGGACTTTCCTTATATGAATCTTATTCTCCGGACCATTCCGGATCTCCTTGTGATATCCCGGATCCCATCCGAGACTCCGAACAACATTCGGTCTCTTACTCATCATTCCATAACTACTCAACAACATCGAATCCTTAAGTGTGTCTCCCTACGGTTCGTGAATTATGCGGACATGATCGAGACACTTCTCCGATCAATAACCAATAGAGGAATCTGGAAATTCATATGGCTCCCACATATTTCTACGATTACTTTGCGATCGAATGAACCACTTACATACGATACCAATTTCCCTTTGTCTCACGATAGTTTACTTAACAGAGGTTTTGATCGTCAGTATCTCTGCATACCTAGTTCAACCTCATTACTGATAAGTACTCTTTTCTCGTTCCCATGATATGTGATCCCTTGTGAGACAGTCACATGCTTGCAAGCCAATTGGATGACATTCCACCGAGAGGGCCCAGAGTATATCTATCTGTCATATGGATGGACAAATCCCACTCTTGATCCATGTGTCTCAACCCATACTTTCCGAACACTCCATGCCACCTTTATAGCCACCCAGTTACGGTGTGGTGTTTGATGTCATCAAAGCATCCTTCCGGTGATGGTGATAAGCATGATCTCATGGTCGAAGGAATTAGGTTACTATGTATCAGAAAGCATATAGCAATTGAACTATTAAAATGACTTGATATTTATGCTACGCTTATCTATAGGAGTATGTCCATCATACCATTCTCCTAACGATATGATCTTGTTGTTAATAACATCTCAATGTTCATGATAGGGAAACCACAATCATTTATTAACCAACAAGCTAGTATTATAAAGAGGCTTTACTAGGGACTCTAAATTAGTTTACAAATCACACAAGTATTAATGTTTCCTTGTTAATACTGTTATAGCATGATTGTAAACATTTATCATAAACACAAAGATATAATAATAACTACATTTATTATTGCCTCTAGGGCATATCTCCAACAACTTTCGGCAGTTGGTTGCAGAAGCATCTCATGAATAACAAAACTGTTGAAGATTAGCTGTACTTGTTGGCACAATTACCATCTTCGACTATATGTACTTTCCAAGGGTACGAGATAAATGGTAATACATTTTACACGATCGCCCAAGATAAAAAGAGCACCAACCAAAATAGTGGTGTCCGCTTTGATGCAACAGATGACAATGGGAAGAAGGACACATATTATGGGTACATAGAGGATATATGGGAACTTGAGTATGGACCTACTTTTAAGTTCCATTTGTTTCGGTGCAAATGGGTCAAGATGACAGGAGGAGGGGTACATGTAGACGAAAAGTATGGCATGACAGTAGTGGATCTCAATACTCTTGCGTACATGAACGAACCATTCATCCTAGCCAACAATGTGGCTCAGGTTTTCTATGTGAAGTACATGTCTACGAAACTGAGAAAAAGAAATCAGCAAAAGAATACATCGTCCAATGAGCCAAAGCGCCACATAGTTCTTTCACGGAAAAGAAACGTCGTGGGAGTGGATGACAAGACAGATATGTCAGAAGATTATAGTAAGTTTCATGAAATCCCGCCCTTCAAAGTGAAAACTGACCCAAGCCTCTTGTTAAATAATGAAGATTCTCCATGGCTACGGCGCAGAAGAAAACAACAACACTAGATAAGGATGTTGGTGTAATATATTAAACCTTTTATGTAATCATATTGTTAAATGATGAAGATTCTCCATGGACATGATGGCCGCACTATAAATAGAGGTAAAGGGCAGGGCAGGCTGGGCTAGGCAGCACCAATAATAGGGGTTGAACCTTTAGTCCCGGTTGGAGAAACCAACCGCGACTGAAGGGATTGCGAAAGGCTGGGCCAGGTAGCACTAATAATAGGGGTTGAACCTTTAGTCCCGGTTGGATGAACCTTTAATCCCGGTTGGATACAGCAACCGGGACAAAACACGAGTGAGCGTTAATAATAGGGGTGAGTGTCGACATTATGTCGTGAGTGTCGACACTATGCCGAGCTGCTTGTACTATAAATAGGCTAGTCCTCCAGCCAGTTTGAGGAATATCCAAGATCGATGGTTTTCGAGAGCAGGGACACCACTACGGCCAGTTTTAGGGAGATGCCGCCGGAGCCCAGTCCTCTGGCATCTCCAAGAAACTGGTCATAGAGGCACTCCCTAATATGTGAAATTAGGTTAGCTCCCAGGCATATTGATCTAGTTAGAGAAGTTACAAGCTGCAAGATGGTCTTCGAGAGCAGGGACACCACTACGGCCAGTTTCAGGGAGATGCCGTCGGAGCCCAATCCTCCGGCATCTCCAAGAAACTGGTCATAGAGACACTCCCTAATATGTGAAATTAGGTTAGCTCCCAGGCATATTGATCTAGTTAGAGAAGTTACAAGCTGGAAGATGGTCTTCGAGAGCAGGGAAACCACTACGGCCAGTTTCAGGGAGATGCCGCCGGAGCCCAATCCTCCGGCATCTCCAAGAAACTGGTCATAGAGGCACTCCCTAATATGTGACCGCATGTGTTTGGAGATCAGATCTTCATGGTAAGTACGAATCGGAACTAAAGGTTCCCCTTTAGTATCAGTCCAACCATAAAACAAGACTAACACTCAAGACATTTATTAATATTTAAAAACCAAGACTATGGAATCGGGACTAAAGGCCCCTTTAGTCCCGGTCCAGCCACAAACCAGGACTAACACTCAATACATTTATTAATATTAAAAACCGGGACAAACCGGGACTAGCTAACACTCAGGACTAAAGCCTCCCCCTTTAGTCATAAGCATGCCTAGTCCTATAATACACAGCTTCAGGGTCTTCTTCGTCATCATCATCATCATTGTCATCATCACCTGCCACTCCGGGGATCCTAAGCCCAACCATGGCATATACCGGGGGCACCTGCCACACCGGCCTCGGATTCACGGCGGGCAGGTGGACTTGTGGGCACCGCAGGCGAGGATGGTCTCCCCCGACGATGTAGCGCATCACGCCTATGATAGTACGGTTCGCCCACCACAGACGGCGGCCGGTTTCATTGTGGTTCACCGGGGGCGGGCCATCACCATCGTACCTGGCAAGCTCCCTTTCCCGCCGGTTAGCAAAGAAGGCATTACAGGTGTCGTAGTTGTCGGGATCCCACTGGGGATCCATCCGCTGCTCCGGCGTGAGCTCGTGGTAGAAGTGGTTGGTGATGGCCGCCTATCGGGCGGAGCCTTGAGGCACGGGAGGGACAGGAACACCTCCAACACTTAGCATCCAGCCGGCGAGCGACCGGTAGCCTGGTGGGCAAGGGTAGCTTGAGACGCACAGCGCCTCCGTCTCCTCGAGGGCCAGAATGGCCCAGTAGGCGTTGTCCATTTCTGTGAGAGAGGAAGGTGTGGATGTGTGCATAACCATGGCACGGTCGGCCTATATATAGATGGAAAGGGCGGGAAAACATGGCGAGATGCGGTGGGAAATGGCGGGAAATATCTTTAGTCCATGTCAGTGGCTACAACCGGGACTAAAAGCTCGGTTCAGAAGAAACGACGGAAAAACTTGGCGGGAAGCGGTGAGAAATGGCGGGAAAAATCTTTAGTCCCTGTTAGTGGATACAACCGGGAGTAAAGCTTATTCAGAAAATGGATTTGGATTAATTATTCAAATTCAAGAACTTTTCATGTTGAAAGTTTAGTGAGATTCCAAAATATGCAAAGAAAAATAGTTAATGCATTTTTAAATTGATAATGGCAAAATGGTTAATAATTTGTCTATTTAAAATAATTATTTGATAAAACAGAAAATGGATTTGGATTAATTTTTCAAATTCAAGAACTTTTCATGTTGAAAGTTTAGTGAGATTCAAAAATATGCAAAAAATAATAGTTAATGCATTTTTAAATTGATAATGGCAAACTAGTTAATAATTTGAGTATTTAAAATAATTATTTGATAAAATAGAAAATGGATTTGGATTAATTATTCAAATTCAAGAACTTTTCATGTTGAAAGTTTAGTGAGATTCAAAAATATGCAAAAAATAATAGTTAATGCATTTTTAAATTGATAATGGCAAAATGGTTAATAATTTGACAATTGAAAATAATTATTTGATAAAAAAGAAAATGGATTTGGATTAATTATTCAAATTCAAGAACTTTTCATGTTGAAAGTTTAGTGAGATTCAAAAATATGCAAAAAAAAAAAATAGTTAATGCATTTTTAAATTGATAATGGCAAAATGGTTAATAAATTGACTATTTAAAATAATTATTTGATAAAACAGAAAATGGATTTGGATTAATTATTCAAATTCAAGAAATTTACATCTTGAAAGTTTTGTCAAATTCACAAGTATGCAAAAAAGTATAATTTAAATGTTTTTATGATATTTTTGAAAATTTGAAAAAAAAGCACACGCGCTGGGGTTTTTGGCCCAGCACGGGAAAATTTGAGCCTTTAGTCCCGGCCCAGTTTACCAGCCGGGACTAAAGGTCTGGCCCCAGTGCGCGAAAAACGAAACACCGCCCCCTCTAGTCCCGGTGTGTGGCACCAGCCGAGACTAGAGACCCCCCTTTAGTCTCGGCTGGTGCCACAGACCGGGACTAAAGGGGGGGGGGTATAAATGTAGCCCTTATCCCCCGGTGCGTTCAAATCGTGCAATAACGCCGCCAGGCTGCCGAAATTGTTCGCTGGCGCAATCGACGAACTGCTCCTCTGCCGGCCACCTGAACCGCGCCCTCCTCCCTCCACGCCGGCCGCCCGAGCCGGCCACACCACCGCCGCACCCCTGCCGCCGCGCACCGCCAGCGCCGCCCCTGCCGCCGCGCACTGCCAGCAGCCACGCGCCACCATCGCGCCACCTACCAGCGCCCCGCAAGCCCGCGCCCCCGCCAGCACCATCGCCGGCCGCCAGCGCCACTGCAACCGCCGGCCGTGCCAACTCCGGTGAGGATGATATAATTAGTTTAGGAGATTTTTGTTAATTAGGTTTAGGATTTTGTTATTTTTAATTATTTGTTAATTAGTTTAGGATTTGTTAATTAGTGTATATATTTAGTTTAGGATTTTTTTAGTTATTTGTTAATTATTTTTTATTTATATTAGTGTATATATTTAGTTTTGGATTTTGTTATATTAGTGTATATATTTAGTTTAGGATTTTTTTATATTAGTGTATATATTTAGTTTAGAATTTTTTTAGTTTAGTATTTTGTTATATCACTTGCCACCGCCACGGCACCTCCGGGTTTAGGGTTTAGGGGTGGTGACCGGAGTTAGGGTTAGAGTGGTGGTTCTCGTGGGAAGCCGCTTAGTCGCCCGCCTCTCCCGCGACCACCATCACCGGCCACCGCTACCGCACCTCCGGGTTAGGGTGTTGGTTCTCGCGGGAAGCCACTTAGTCGCCCGCCTCTCCTGCGGCCACCATCACCGGCCATCGCCACCGCACCTCCGGGTTTAGGGTTTAGGGATGGTGACCGGAGTTAAGGTTAGGGTGGTGGTTCTCGTGGGAAGCCGCTTAGTCGCCCGCCTCTCCCGCGGCCACCATCACCGGCCACCACCACCGCACCTCCGGGTTTAGGGTTTAGGTTTTATTTTGTTAAGTTCAAATAAATATTGTGTGCATTTTGCAGGAACTATGGATCCACCTAGTCCCCCAGTCCGCAGAGACCTAGATTCGGAACACTTGCTCGAGGATATGATTCACGATGTCTATGAGGGATCTCCCTCGAGGTATCTGAAGTCATCCGGTGAGGGAGAGGAGACCAACAGACAAGAGGAAGAAGCCCATGGACGCGTAACGCAGACCGACGAGGTATATATATGTATATATATATGATGTCCGATGATCGTCACTAGATGTACCTAGTTGCATATATATATATAATGTTGACGAATGTTTCTTCTCTTAGGCCTCTACGTCAAGCAAGAAAACCAAGCGCGGCCCAGCCAAAAAGTTGCCCCTGGGTACTGTTTATGAAATTACAGAGGTTTCAGGAGACGGCGAACCATTGGAACCAAAGAAAACAAAACAACTATTTGTACAACAATGCGGAGTTGTTGTTAGAGATCGCACCCCGATCACTGTTCGTGAGTGGAATAAGCCCAAAGAGGCAGAATGGAGTGATGTGTATATCGACGATAGGTTCAAAGATGAACTTTTTAATGACCTAATGGGACATTTCAAGCTGCCAGAATGTGACACTGAGGACGAGACTGCTGAAATGAGAAAGAAAGTTAAGCAGTTCGCACTAAAGAAGATGGCCGAACTATTCAAGAACTGGAAGAAGTCATTATGGCAACAATATCAGAAGGACAAGAAAACCCCATTATTCGAAGGCTATCTAGCGAAGCAGCAGCCTTACTGGGATGCATTTGTGATGTATAGGAGGTTAGGAGTTGCAGAGGAAAAGTCAGAGAAAAACAAGATAAATACTACGAAGAAGAAATATCACCATAACTTGGGGCCAGGGGGCTACGCGGCTGCCATGCCTAAGTGGGATGCCAAAGAGAAAGAGCTTCATAATAGAGGGATCATTCCAGAACCAATTCGCTAAGAATGAGATTTGAGGGCAAGAAATTGGTTGCTTGGGCATGGGAGTACATATGACGAACTTATAGGGGACCTTATTTGCAGTGACGGGATAAAGGTACCCAGGACTGCATGGCTAAAAGTGGTCAAATATATTAAAGATGGAATAAAACAGTTTCATCCCGATAGAGAGAATGACTTGCTGACCTTGGTCCTCGGGAATCGCGAACATACATGATGAGTCCGAGGCCTTGACGGGAGTTTCACGTGGGAGACTGGGTTTCCTAAGGACCAAGGTACCTATAGAAGCCGAGCAAGAGCAAAGCAACGACGGGAGGAGGAGGAGGCAGACAAGTTCAAGTAGCTTCTAGGAAGACTTGACAAGCAGCAGCAGATCGACGAACTTAGAGGAATAGCGCGCTTGCAGCAAGATCCTCCACTCGATATTATTGCCAACCCATCTCAGCGGAGAAGCAGCATCGCTGAATCGGAGGTCCCGTCTAACGATGCATCCTATACTACAGATGGCGGTCCCGGCTACCCCGTGGATGGAATTAAGGAGCAGATACCTTGTGAGCTCCATAAAAAAATTGAAGAACGTATCTGTGAAGGTGGCGGTCGGATCATCTTTGCCTTGTCCGCCTGACGCAGGTTGGCATGGCCGTGAGATTCCACGTGGCTATGCTAAAGTCGGGGTGGATCAAATCATAAAGGAGTGGGAGTCAATGGAGCTTGACATCCTTGGACCTGAAGGTGAGATCACACTGGGAGAAGTACTTGGTGGGATCATTCTCTGGGAAAAGAACAACATACAGTTTCCAGGCTCGGCTCCAAGGATAACACTACCGCCTCTGAGTCGTCGCATGTCTCCTTCACCTCCACCTCCATCACCTCGAAGAAGCCCACCCCATGATGACTACGACCACCACATCCCGAGTCCATCTCGATCTCTACCGCAGGCTCAGCAGTCTTCGCCGCCCGCTAAGGACAATAAGCGGAAGCGTGCTCCGTCAGTGAGTACTAAAGGACGCGGCAACCCAAAACGGAAAATGCCGCCCCTCCCAACAGTGCCTCATCAAAATCTTCCCATCAGACTTTGCGATCGTACTGATGCAGAATCTGCAGCGATATCAAAGGCCGAAGTGGTGGCGCATTTTGAGAAGAAGAAATCCGAGCCCGCTCTGGTATACACCGAGAAGCAAAAGGCGTATGCACTTTATTTTCTGAACACACCATCGCAATATGAGTTGCACCATAAGCCAGATGACTATCTACGCACACTTCAGAAAGAAGTGGCAAAGAGCAAATCAAGTAAATCAAGCAAATCAAGTGCAAGCGGTAAAAAATCAGCAAGCACAGGTGCAAGCGGGACCAAAAATGCAATCAGTAAAAAATCAGACGTTCCACTTCTCGGAAAACAGGCAAAACAAACGATCACACCTCTCAAGGTGGTTTCACAAAATGTTCCACTCCTCGCACAACAGCCACTTGATATGTCAATAGCTGCGGAGTTGGCGGCCAGCATGGAAATTACACTTGATGAACTGTTAGGCCCCCAACTCGACCATCTACCCAAGACGCCACTAGCCCCTAAATATGTCGCAGGTGAGGATTTGGTCAGCAAAGAGAGGTTGAGAGAACCGCCAACACAAATACGGAATCTCCATCAATGGTACTCGGCGGTCATGAAGCAGGGGAGAATAATGATCGTAGCCAAATTCTCATGTGAGTACTACTTCAGACCCGAAGAGGTACATATTGAGTTTCCAGAACTGTTCCAGTTATACCATCCCGACGCCCTAGAAAAATCCATCCTCAGCTGCTATTGTATGTAAGTTGTTGAATTCATTGTCTACATGTTCAGTTTTCAGTTGTTCAGTTCGGAACATGTGATTATCCTTATTATGCAGAATGAAGATCCTGGAATGTAAAAGAAAAAGGATCTACAATATTGGGTTCATTGACCCAGATAAAGTGCATATAGCCATGCTAACGAATAACCCCGAGGAGACGGAGGAAAACCTTCTAAGGTTTCTAATGGAGCAAAATTTCCCTGACCACATACTGTTTCCTTACAATTTCAGGTGATGGTCTTACTCTGTTGTACACATTCACTTTTGATTAGTCGATGCTAATAAGTTTAACTGATGTATATATAAATGTTTGCAGCTTCCACTAGGTTCTGCTAGACATTCAACTTGATAAGGGAAGAGTTGATGGCATGGACCCATCAAAGAGAAACCTGGAAGATTTCCACAGCATGCAGGACATGCTCTAGAAGTAAGTTTCGCACTATATCAGTATCTTTCGTTGATTTACCGAGATATCAGGTAATGAATAACTCATTCATTCATTTTTTCGTCGGACAGGGTTTGGATCCGGTTCAAGCGCGAGGATACAGGTGCATTTAGTGAGAAGCTGACGTTTAAGGCGGTCTCGGTAAGTAGCACGTGATATGTCCGCGCATCTCTTTACTTCTAGTTTCAATACAATAATGATGCTCTAGATTATTATTTTGATTGAATTCTATTCTCGTAAAGTGCGAGAGGCAGCCACGAGGGTTGAATCTATGTGGATTCTACGTTTGCGAGTTCATTCGCATGTTTACCACCGAACACAACGATTATAGAGTCGACGTAAGCAATGCATTCACACCATTATTTTATTGTTGTCACCTTTTGTAATCATGATTGATACATATTGATCTCCTTTTTCTTATATATAGTTCGAGAGAGGGATCAACTACTACCAGAGCAACGCGTACTAGCAATTGTGGAGGAGCTGACGAGATTTATTTTCAAAGAGATCATAGACAATGCCAGAGAATTTAGTGTGAATAGGCGCTACTGATCTCCATGTAACCGAACTATTTTGTGCTCTAGTCCCGGTATTCTGTGATCTCCATGTAACTATGTAAATTGTTTATATTTGTGTGCTCGATTTCGCAATACAAGTTATCTTATATATATGCAAGAACGTGTACGATATGTGGTGGCATACAAATATTCAAAAAACCATTTTGAAATGAATAATAAATAAATAAAACAATACAAAATAAATTCTCTGCCGCTGCAGAGAAAGGGCACAAAATGCTGCCGCGACAGAGAAATCACTAGTCCAAGGTAATGCTCTGCCGCGGCAGAGAAAAGACGCAAAATGCTGCCGCGGCAGAGACCCACTAGTCCCGGCTTGTGGCACCAACCGGGACTAGTGGGGATGCACCCTGAGCGCGCAGGGGCAGCCACGTGGGCACCCACTAGTCCTGGCTGGTAACTGGGCCGAGACTAGTGTTGGGACTCTAGTCCCGCTTGATTAGTGGTCCCGGTTCAAAAACCGGGACTAGAGGCCCTTACGGCCTGGGACTAGAGACCCTCTCTCCACTAGTGTATATTCAGCGGGCATCATTATGTATGTTCCATGAACTTCCGACTCGATGGCTGAAATCAAGATCCGATGAACTATTTCCATTACAGCATGCAGCTAGTGTATTTATGCCGGAACTCAAGCATCTAAAGGGTTTGACAAGTATCACACCCGAAAACTCGGCAAAACGAACTTTCGGTCTTTGGGGCTAGCTGATCTAGGCCCTCATGTGAAGGCGGGTCTGATCTAGGCCCTCACGGGCCCGATATTGGGTCTTTGGGGCTGGGGCATCGCATTGATGTCACCCTTGAGTGGGTGACGATGCGTTTCCTCGGGGTGCTACCGGAAGGAGAGCTCTCGTCGTGCGGGTCGGAGGAGGTCCATGATATTTGTCTCAAAAAAGGAGGTTCACGACATTACTGTTGCAATTGAGAAGTGTTGTAGCGGTGTGACGAACATCCCGGACGGCTAGTCCGGTTTGGTTGCGAGGGTGGTGTCTGGCTCTGCGGACGAAATTCTTGCCCATGTTGTTGAGGCCAGCGGCAATGGTGTCGTTGAGGTGATGAGCCAATACCCCCTTCCCCCGCGCTTGTTATTGTTGGTAGAGGTCTCCGGCGAAATCCTAGATCTGGAGTTGGATCGGTACGATAGCGTCCTCGACGTCGTACTCTGTTGGGAGCATCGTAGTTGGAGAGATTCCATGTTGCCTTCCTCCGGTGCTCTCCGTTGTTCAAGGCTTGGAAGCCGTTGTCGTAAAGCCCAAGGCGATACCATTCTTGAGGCCTACCAAGTCCTACTATTTGCTCTTCTTGATTGATGGCGTGTCGACAAGGAGAGTCTATTCCGGCGTCGGTCGAGACGTGGCCTTATTGCTTAGTTTAGGACATGCTCTTTTGTGTTGTTGCTGTTCTGACCGTCGTGGCTATCTTTGGTTTAGCCATGGTATGTGTCGTGGCTGTCTTCGGATTAGGCATGGTGTGGAGTCCGTTCTACGCTCGTTGCTCGCAGCGCGTGGTATTTGCCTATAAAATTACAGTACGACTTTTCGCGTACTCTAAAAAAAAAAGTCCTTCTCCGCTTATTTTTTTTCTAAGGACACCGAAAAGCAGGTTTAGCACCACAGCTGGCTAGGTCCTCTGACACTGATTGCATTATTCAGCAAGACTTGCATTGACCAATTATTGCCGAGACAGAGCGGCAGATCAAGTATGCACAGCAGCGAGCGTACTCTTGCACACACGACGACGACGACACAGCAACGAGCGTACCCTTGAACAAATTAACAACTTATTCATCGATCGTCTCACTCTATATGGAGGAGATCGGTTCACCATGCATCAACTCCGGCGGTTGGTCGTGTCGTGGCTCCGCCGATCGAGCTAGCTTAGAGTTGCTTAGGCTGGATGGCGCCGAGGCGGACGCCATTGACGTAGTCCCTGGGGCTGTGGGAGGCGAGTCCTGGGATGATGAGGCCGAAGGCGCGGTAGAGCAGCGAGACGGGGCCCTCGCGGTAGTCCCATCCGGCCCTGGCCCACAGGAACGCCCCCTTCACCAGGTCCCCCAGCGCGTTCTCGTACATGGACGGCAGGAACCTGGGGTCGAAGTAGTTGGGGTTGGGGGCATCCCCGGCGAGCACCTTCCCGTCGTACCACCCGTCGTAGTACACGCAGGTGCCGCCGTGCGCGAACTCGGCCAGCAGCGGGATGTCGAAGGGCACCCGCGGCACGATGTCGTAGCGGTACACGATCCGGTAGTACGCCGCCGCCGCCTTCTTCTCCACCTCGTCGCGGAGGAATTTCACGAAGGCGTCGTCGCCGACGCGGGGCTGCCCGTAGGTCTGCACGGTGCCGAGCCTGGCGAGGATGTCGGTCTCCTTGTGCAGCGCCAGGAGCGCCGGGAACACGGCGGCCAGCGCGCCGCCGAGGCTGTGGCCCGTGACCACGAGGCGGGCATCCGGGTGCTGCTTCAGCTGCTCGCGGATCACCTCCCGGAGCTTGTAGTAGGCGATGGACTTGCCGACCGGGGCGGCGCCGTTGGGGGCGTCCTTGGGGAAGGCGCGGCTGGCGTCCTTGCCGTCTTCCTCCTGGAGGCCCAGGGCTTTGAGGAAGCCGGCGTGGACGTGGCCCATGGCGCCCATGCCTAGCCACGAGAGGTTCACGTCGGTGGACCAGTCCTGCATGTTGAACGGCTCCGTGCCGCGGAACGCTACCACCACGATGCTCGCGTTCTCGGCGCGGTCGGTGAACACGAACGCCTGGGTCGTGTCCTCCTTCAGAAACTCTGCGCATATACACGTAAAAACAGATCCATGCATTAATCAATTTAACGTTCTCATCTTGATGAATTTCGTGCTAGTAGCTTATTAGCTTGCTATACATACTGTTCCAGCCGTTGTAGAATCCCACGAAATTGAACTGCAAATCACAAAAAACAGATTAGATCTCAGGTCAAAAAAAAAAAAACAGATTAGATCTCTATATATAGATATGTAAACTGCACACAATCTGTGTACAACAATAAGCAGATGCCAATCATATCTCTCTAGATGCACACTTGTCTCCGATCCATGGGTCCATCCATGCATAGAAAAAAAGGCATCCATGTGTACTTGTCCAGATATGATTGATGTCCTAGCTATCCAGTAGCTAGGGTAGAACATGAACAGTTGTTGTCCCTACTCTCTGCAAAACTAGTCCACTTGTACACATTCTCACCATTTGATTCGTCCACTTGTCTTTGGCTTGTCTCACAACATGTGTGTTTTATTATTAGTACGTGTTATACGGTGTCGAGTAGTTGCAGTTTTCCAACTATGCATCATTATTTTATGAGCGTAATTACCTTCCAGACGTTGTTGACCACGTTCTCCACGAAGGCGGCGTTCTCGTAGGCGATCTTGGCTGCCATGACGGTGATCTCGAGGATTAGGTAAGTCCGCATGACGAGGGGCGTCCTGTCCGTCACGTACCCGCTCTCCAGGTCCGCGACCTCGCCGGATTCCACCACGTTGAGCACCTGTAGCTGCCGTAAGTCGCCGTCGGATACTGCCGGCGCCGGCTTCAGCTCCGTCCGCCCGTCGATCATCCCGATCATGGTCCGGAAGTTGGCGGCGTCGCGGCGCGGGATCACAAGCTTAACTGCGCCCGCATATCACCCAATGCCATCAATATACATCCATGCACATTCAATTCAATTCAGATTTAAGGTACAGTATCATTCATGCGTGCTCCGTTTGATTTAATGACAAGTAAGGGCCGGCTATCTATTCATGGTTGGTACAGGTGCCAAATTCTAGCAAAGTGGTACTAGCAGCGAGCTGCTTCATTAACCAAACTGTACTGCATAATTTAATTCACGTGCATACTCTGTGCAATCAAGCGATTTCAGTGGTTGACGTAGTATGCTGCATGGCAATTAAATATGTGTATGTATGGCATGCGATGGATTAGGACAGATAACTTATAAAGGAAGAAATATCTGAGATATGACTTGGAGATCATATAAAATAACAGATCTGGTGGTGTGTGATTTTCCTTGCCTCCGTCTATTCCAAATAACACGTTCTGTAATATGGACACGCAATATCTCAAGTGCAACTCTATGTTTTACAATGGACGCACTAATATCTCAAATGCAACTTTAACATTTAATCTGGATTAAATTGATGATGCACTCAACGATGGAAAGATACGTAGTGAACCAACATACAACAAAAAAAACACATAAACACTAGATAAGAGTACCACACCCAAGTCCGCACAAAGAAAGCACAAATGCAAATTTGATGGTATTTGAAATTAATAAATATGTTGCAGTAACTATTGAAATTTTGACACACTTGGTTAAATTTTAAAAATAAAATTAAAATTAACATAAAGAAGAAATATTTAGATCACACACAGTGAAATGTGGACGCTACAAGACAAAATCCATAAAAAAGGAAAATAGAGGCACAATTTAAATTTAAAGAAACATAAAACAATTATTCGTGAAAGAAAGATCCACGCACCCTCTGACACATGGTTAAACTCTGTACATTAACACTAAACACACACAGAAATAGAAAAAACATAAAGAAATACTTAGAGAGAGAGAGAGAGAGAGAGAGAGAGAGAGAGAGAGAGAGAGAGAGAGATCATGCATGTAGTAGTCGTTCTGTGTGTCATCCTTGTGGGTAAACTTACCTCGTGCAGTCATTCGCCTTGTGTACATCGTTCCATACTTTACCGACATTCTGGGCTTGTTCGTACATTGCTCATTGACTTACACATAGTTAATTAGACGTTTGTATTTATTTTCATTTTGTGAAACATATTAATCAGTTCATGTTAAGCCAAATTTAAGAAGCTTTGGCCCGTGCATATGTACTGCTGCACATCACATCTCAGTTTATGCAGGCCCTCATTTCAAGTTTGATCACGAGTTGACTAATTAAGATCTAAATGCGTATAAGTATACGTACATCTGACGATGTTCCAGAGGATGCCGAGCAGCCCCCCATTGAGAGCGAAGAAGTTGAGGATGAACTCGACGACGATGCCGAGCCACTTGGCCGGCGTGTAGATGGCGGCGAGGGCCTTCTGGATGATCTCGGTGAGCCTGACGAGGATGTCGCCGGGGCTGATGCCGATGTCCCGGGCCGTCTGGTCGCCGACGTCGACGAAGCCGTAGCTGGTGATGGGCCGCCGCAGGAACATCATGGACATGAGGTCGATGAACCGCACCTTCTCCGACCGGATGATCAGCTTCTCCTCGCCCAGCTTGGGACGGCCAGCGGCAGCAGCTTTCCCGGCCGAACCCATGTTTGCCGGCCGGCGAGCTAGTGCTTCTTCTTCCTAGCTAGCTAGCTAGCTCAGCTTGGCAGCCTTAGCTACGTGGTGTGTGAGAGTGGCACAGTGGGCGATCGATCAGCTCAAGGCACGATGATGCTACTGCGGTGTGGACAAGGTTTCCTTTTATAGGGGTTTGGAGGGAGACAGACGGGATCGGGCCGGGCTGGGCTTGGTGCTGAATGATTGATAGACTAGGGCTTGATGGGTAGCTAGGGTTTTGCGTACGTGGGTAGGGCCGGTGCATGCATGCTTGCTAGCTCGCGCGCTGGCTACAGTCGCGGCTGAGCGTGCATCACGTGGCACGATCCATCCCCGCCGGCCACTTGTTTTTACCAGTTGTCGGGACAGGGGTGTTTTCACCAGCTTTAGTTTGGTAGCAGGCTAGCAGCAGTCGCGGCAGCTAGACTCCTTCCAAAATGTCGGATATATAGTCGCTCGCTTGGGTGAACGTACCTTTTTTTTTTGCAGCTAGTAAACTTACTTTGCATGCATGCAAACCGTCAAACCGGACACCAACGAAGTGGATTCAAGCTTTGCTAGCTAGCAACATGCATGGAGACTGCGGAAAGAGTTGTTTACTTTTTTTCCCTAGGTGATTCTCGCTTGTCTAGATGATGTTCAAATGCATTATCCCAAATACATGTATCATGTGTTCCTCCACCCACTCGAGTAAAATCCTCCGATGGTAACTAAACTTGACACCTTAGTTCGGTACACCCATCAATCTTAGGAATATGTGATTTATGGTCATCAAATATGGGTGATTGTCTCATCTACAGTCACTGCCTTCTATTACCGAGTTGTATTTGCCAATAAGGCGTGCTTTGACCGGTACATAATGATGATTTTTTTATAGAAAGATCCCTCGACTAAAATATATTTTACACATATCCCTAGGCCCACGGGACAGACTCTTTGCAAACACCATTTTAGAAAGACAATTAAGAAAAGGGCCCATAGTCCAGCATCTGCTTATCTCCACTACCCCATAACAGAGGAGCCCCACATATGCCGCTGAGCTCCGACCACCCCTATTCTCGCTCTGGACCATGCCGACGTGGCTCTTCCCCTGCTCCATCCCGCCCCGCGACGGATCCACCCCGCTACAGCCCAGCTCTTCGCGTACCCATATACTGCTTTGGCAAAGCGCGACCTCCATCACACGAGGAGCACATCATGGTGAGCCACCCCAATCCACTCAACCCCGTGCACCTCGACCACATGCGGATCCAGCGTGTTCCTTAGGTTGTCGACATGGGATAGCGGGGTGAAGCTCCCAAGCTCGATTCCTGCCAATGTCACCGCCACTTTCTTACTTCTACGTAGCCGAAGGTATTGTCGCCCCACCGACCACACCTTCTGGTCGGTGGCTAACAAGGGACATATTCCTTGGCTGTATTTAGAGCTTCCCAAATATATCGTGCACTCAGTATCACTATTCCATGATTGAGGAGGGATGGTACACGAGGGTGTTGGCAGGGGGCTCGGCGCACCATGGAGGAGGCTGACGACTCACTCCCTCGAACGGTCAACGGGAGCGGGGCGGTGGAGGTTATGGATAATCCGTTAATGGCAACAACTTTGTGTGTACCAACTTATTCGGACTCCAAGTGCAGAGTGTTATAGCAAGCGTCCTTTCTCCACAAGGGTGATTCAAGAGTTTATATCGATCTTCCGGGGAATTATGGGAACTTTGTATTTTGTTTTAACACCCCCCGTCACTCCGGACCGACGGCTGTCACTTCTGGCAGCTCAATAGGATCTCTAGACTAACCCCACAGACCAACACTAGTCTTTTCTGCGCACTTTGTTCTCACTCGTGCGCACCCGGTACCCACTTTTCGGTCGGTCACCCATCCTAGAATTGCTCTAGGCCAAGCACGCTTAACCTTAGAGTTCTTTTCGAATGAGCTTCCAGAAAAGAAGATGCAACTTGTTGGTATAGGTTTTTTATCAATCCTATTGAGCCATACGCCAGGGTATCACATACACCCACCCTTAGAAGATCGACGTCCTCGTCGATCAACCACAAGCCAGGAACGTCCCCTCTTGGCACATGTCTGTGCATCCAGTGCCGGCACATTGCCATGCCGTGTCCACTCCGGGCCACACGCGCCATGCTACACATGTCCGCCACTGACCCGCACATGCCCATATAACCGCGAGGGTCGGCTCTGATACCAACTTGTAACACCCCCGATCACTCCGGACCGACGGCTGTCACTTCTGGAAGCTCAATATGATCTCTAGACTAACCCCACAGACCAATACTAGTCTTTTCTTCGCACTTTGTCCTCACTCCTGCGCACCCGGTACCCACTTCCCGGTCGGTCACCCATCCTAGAACTGCTCTAGGCCACGCACACTTAACCTTAGAGTTCTTTTCTAATGAGCTTCCAGAAAATAAGTTGCAATTTGTTGGTATGAGTTTCCTATCAATCCTATTGAGCCATGCGCCGGGGTCTCACATTTGTCCTCTTCTAGCAACCTGCAAAACAAAGTTTTCTCCCTCTGTCTGCAAGCCCACCATGTGGTTTCCAGGCATAAGGTTTCGTATTAATAAAACTTAAATAAAACAGTAAAGTAAAAGAAATGTAAAGTAAACTATAACTAGAATAAGAAGGTCAAGTTCTTTTGGGTTTTGTTTGGTCTTGCAGAAAGTAAAATTATTTTTATATTTTTGAATTTTTTATTCTTGCAAGAAAATTTAGAAGACAGTAAAAGAAAATAAAAGTGGTATCTTATGATAAAAAGTAGACCTTGGTTCATAGGTTCACTTGTCTACTCGCTCATAAAGTGCGGTGGACATAAATTTGCTCACAGATGATATAATATTACTTGGAACTTCTTTATGTGTTTGATTAGCATTTATATGGGCATCACGTCCTAATATAAAGATTATGCAACACATCTCACTTATACTCCTCTAGAAAGGGAAACTCCATGCAATCTATGAATAATAATAAATAGAGTATAGCCTTAGATACTTTGACATGATGTTTGAATAACAAATGTGCTACCTTGAGCAAACGAGATCATCTTTGCTGTCACAAGATGAAAACAACACATGAATGCACTTTATCCTTAGTGCATTAAGAAAAGAAAGGTAAAAACCATAGTGGATCTCAATTTTTCTTTCACTGTCCAATCATCACCACCATGTTACTCCATCTAATACACAGTCCCCCACATGTTATTGCATACAAGTATGATTAAAAAAGTACTTAAGAACATGTTACATAATATGCATCTACCAATACATCTTACACATGATAGAATTCGAATCTCAAATATCATCTCATCAAACAAAGATCCACCATATAGGAGTTACAGATGACCATAATCATGATAGGCAGCTCATATGGTGCTAAACGATGATAACATGTGTCGGGCCACTGGTAACCAGGGTATCCTGGCCCATCTGCTGCTAGGCCTCTGTGGAAATACATTCATCAAGACTTAGAGAGCCTCCCTCACCAAGCGTCAAGGATAATCCTCCATGAGACCTCCAAAGCAAGTTTCTCTCCGCGATAAATCCCATAGAACTAGAGGCATCTCGGCAAGCAGCCAACCTAGGGCGCGCCTATGCTCCAACACTTGGGGTACCAAGTCACGCAAGAACACTTGCGCCCCAAGAGAAGGATATGAGCCATCAAATTCACTTCCAAGCTAAGGAGAGCTTTCCCCTTCCTCAAGCCAGGACTGGCCGACAAGGCCTCGACATAGGGGACCACCCCCTCTCGATAGAAACATGAAGGGCATTAAGAGGACCGAGCGCCTATAAAAGGAGGGGTAAGGCACCATAGGAAGGGATATCTTCTTCCACCTCGGAAATCCTAGCCTTCTCCTCTGATGCCTACGCACTTCTATTCTCGTAGACAGTTGTTGGGCCTCCAAGTGCAAAGGTTTATAGAACAGCGGCAAGTTTCTCTTAAGTGGATTACGCAATGTTTATCAAACTCAGTGAGGAATTGGTCAAAGGTATCCCTCTCAAGCAACCCTGCAATCAAGATACAAGAAGTCTCTTGTGTCCCCAACACACCCAATACACTTGTCAGGTGTATAGGTGCACTAGTTTGGAAAAGAGATAGTGAAATACAAGTGATAACGGTGTCATAAAAGAGCTTCTAACTTGTTGTTGAAGTGGGAGAGACTAAAGGAAAACTGAAATAAAGATGGAAGCAAGAAAACATGCAACAGGTCTAGATGCAAACGGTGTTTCAATGCTTAGAAACAAGGCCTAGGGATCATACTTTCACTAGTGAACACTCTCATATAAATATCTTCTCTTTATGATACTACTCTCAACTACTCTCCGGTTGGATAACTCTAATCCATGGTAGGGCTAAAAAATCACTCCTTAAAGGTTGTCTTTCCCATCTAGATAACCCCACACTGTCACCTTGAGCGCTAGATGGTTCCAACAAACACCACAATTTCATAGTGACATCCAACTCCAAATATACTCATAATAAATATTTATGAACTCTAGCCAAAGTGCCACCATGGTGCACACACTGTCACTTTCACGCACGTGGGGAGAGCCAGAGATCTATTGAAGCACTTGAGTATTTATGTAAACCCTAGCCTAAGTGCCACGACGGTATGCACGCTGTCACTTTCACACACGTGGGGAAAATCATAGATCTATTAAGTAGCATAATAGATCTACTTGATTACAAAGCTCATGAACACAACATGATCACGCATAGAGAGAGATATGAACACATAGCTACCAGTAGAGTCCTTAGCCGCGAGGAAGAACTACTCTCTCCTCATCATCGGAATCAGCAATGACGATGGAGATGGTGGTGGAGATCGATGGAGATGGCTCCGGGGGCACTTCCCCGTCCCGGCAGGGTGCCGAAACAGAGAATTTCTGTCCCCTGAATCTCCCCTTCGGTGGTGGCGGCGCTGCAAAACTTTTCGTGGATGTATGATGGATGATCTAGGGTTTTCTCCTCGGGGGCTTCTTATAGGCGAAGGAGGCAAGGTCGATGGAGGCCTAGGGGGCCCGCACCCCTGGTGGCGTGCCCAGGGTGGGCCCGCGCCACCGTAGGGTGTGGCCACCCTGGTTCCCTACTCCGTCTCTTCTTCGATTTTCCATATCATTCCGGGAAAATATGAAGTTTGGCTTTTGTCTAGTCCAATGCCGAGAATATTCATTTTTTAGCTTTTCTAAAACCAAAAACAACAGAAAACAGACAACTGGCACTTTGGCATCTTGTCAATAGGTTAGTTCCAGAAAGTGTATAAAAATACCTCAAAGTGTAGACAAAACATAAGACAAATTAAATAAAACAAGCATGGATCATCAAAAATTATAGATACGTTTACGGCGTATCCTCCTCCTAGAATCTCTTGTTCTGATCACACGATCACCCTCTTGTACTTGTAACCTCACCAAGCAATACAAGCAAAGAAGGAGTAGTGTTTTACACCGCACAATGTCCTGAACCTGGGTAAACTCCTCGTGTCACCTTTGTCGTGATCCTGCTATGCCTATCCAAGGTCATAGAGGGATCTTGGAGAGATCATGTTTGGCCCCTGTGTTCAATTCTACCTACTTCGCGAGATACCCTGCCGGGACAATATCCGACAACATGAGATAGAGAGAGAGATCAACCTACTACCACAAACCCAGAGTACAGAGGTGGACTACTCCCTCTTCATCATGGAGACAGTGTTCAAGATGTTGGAGAAGATGGAGACCCAACCAGAAGTGATTCTGGTGGTGATTCCCCCTCCAATCTTTGTTGGTTTTGGCTCTGTTTCATGGTTTCTATGTTTTTTCTGCCTCCTCTCTGAGATCGCGACAAAGGACCTTTCTATAGGCGATTTTAGGTCAATACTTTGACATAGGGCACAACATGGACGGCTGGCGACGCTTGATGCATGTAAAATGCATCCATGAACTTTGTCGTTTATTGCTTCAAAATCATTATTATTTTGCAATATTATTATATTTATTGGGACTAACCTACTAATAGTTGCAAAATTTCACAAGTTCTTGTTTTAAACTTTGTTATGTAGGAAATTACAAACATGGAAAGAAACCACGCATTATAGAGAAATCTAGAAATACCTGGAATCTATCCCTCTAGAACTCTTTTCGAAGATTTTCAGAAACGATCCCGAACATGACATCTAATGGAAAAAGTGTATAAAGGGAAGTTGTGGATAATTTTATGTGCAACAATTTAGACATAAAATTCAACCCAATCGGAGTCCGTATGCATATTTTATAGTCATATTACTGCGGAGGGCAGAAGCAGTTTCGGGACTCCAAAAATATGTGACATGGTTGACTCAAACTCCTTCCAACTTTGATGATTTCGGCCCAACCACGATTTGATGGACTCATTAAGGACACAGGGAACTCCTAGGAAGGTTCTAGACGACCTTGGATCCAAGGATCATCCATCCTATGGCCAAGATTGCATCTCCACCACTATATATTGAGAGAAAATCCTACTTTTGGAGGCATCCACCCATAGCCACGAAATCCCCCCTCCTTGGCAGCCCCCAAGGAGGGGGAGAACCTCTTCAAGATCATCACCATGGCCAAGGAATAAGAAGGGTAAAAAGGCCTCCGCCCCCTAGGACAGCCACCGCCCTAGGAGGGGTGCTGGGGTGGCGCCGCTCCTCCACCACGCCATGACGTCCTCTCCCCCATGGGGAGGCTCATCCCCATCACCATCTACTGCAAGATCCCATCATTCCCCACTGTAATCTCTTGGCAAACATGATGTATGATGCAATTATTTTCCCATGATCTATTGTATGACTATGTTAATGTTTGAGTAGTGAATTGTAATGGCAATTGTGATCTAGTTTGTTTTGGTTGCATACAAGTATATGTTATATTCCATGATGATCTTTATGCACTAACATATGAGTGCACACATATGTCGGGGGATGCACAAGGTTGTCACCGTTGCATGTTGATAGGATGAGGGATATACATAGTTTGGTGGAAACTGAATTCCAAGTCTTAGAAATGTATGTAGTATTAATTCATGGTTAATCAACAGGGATATTATCATGGGGACCTTAGATCTAAATGTGGTGGTTAGACTTTATGTCTTAATATTCCCTTGTTTATTCTTAATTGGCCATGGGATCAATCACTAGTGGTTTATTTGCTCATATCCATGGCTACACCTAGTTATGGCTCCTCCTATAAGAAACAATAAAAAGACTATATATGTGCTTCACTAATTGTGACAACCAAACGAATGAAATAACAATTTTTCTAAACATTTGCTCCCATAGATTATCCACTCCACTAGCTCCACTTCATTTGTATTATTTTACTTATAGTATTTATTTGAACTACTTTACACTACTAGGAAAACAGCTATAGGTAATCAGCACATCCGTGGCTCACATGGTTGAAGTGCCCCACGGCTAAAACAGGCGTGGCTCACCTGTGGGCAGTGCCCTACTAATAACTAGAACAACCGTGGCGCACATGACTATAGTGCGCCACAGATGTGTGTGGGCCAGGGCCCTGTTGGCCACACGCCAAACATCTGTAGCGCACCATAGTCATGTGCGCCACGGTTGTTAGGGTCATCTGTGGCGCATGTGTGCCTGGTGCGCTACGCCTAAGCGCATGCCCCCCTCTGCTCTGAAACGGCCACAAACTTCTGTGGCGCACTCGGCCTAGTGCGCCACAGGGAGTAGGAGCATCTGTGGCGCACATGGTGTAGTGCGCCACAGATGTTTGTACTCCCTGTGGCGCACTAGGGCCGTGTGCGCCACGGATGTGTCGATTTCTTTAGGACAGCACTTTATGTGCACATGTGTGACCACATCCACCACCCCACACTTCACTTTCCCCTTCTTCTTCCTCCTTAGATCTAGTCGGGATCTTCTCCTTCCCACCTCAATTTCTCCACACATTCACCATTTTTAGCATGTAAAACTTGCTTTGGATGTTACATAAGTAATAGAGGAGGTCTCCGGTCTCTCATCTATCCTTCTCGACGCGCGCACCTCTCCTTTCCATCTTTCTCGCGATCGGTCTCTCATCTCGGTAAGTTGTCCATGTAAGGATGTGTTCATGTGTATATGGATGATGTGCTCATATGTATGTAGATGATCGATGCTCATGATGTGTGTATGTGGAGAGGATCGATGGTCATATGTGTGTGTATATGAGAGTATCGATGATGCTCATGCATGTGTACTATATGGAGAGGATAATGATATGTTCATGTGTGTATGGATCGGTCTCTCTCTCTTGTGTTTGTATGTGAACAAGTTGCCATTTGTTTTGCCAAAATGTTGATTCATTTCCATTTTGGCAAGACTTTGGCATTTCGCAAAGGTCCTAATTTTAGGATAGGTCATGCCGAAATTTTCTATCGACCATTGCATGCATGCATTCATTATGTGGTTCTAATAGGCTTCAAAATTGTACCGTGTACATCGTGCAGGCAAAAATGGTCCGCATAATGAGCGAAGGCATTGTGGCTAGATTTTTGAAATGTGCGACGGCCGACATGATACGAAATAACAAGACAGATATAAGATGTCCGTGCAGAAGATGCAAACTCAACTGGGTGATCGACCCAGATTCCGGGAATCTGCAGGCGCACCTGCTCCGCCATGGTTTCATGGATGGGTACACTCGTTGGATAAGCGATGACGTATATGATGGAGACAGTGAAGAAGGTGGCCAACATGACGATGATCATCATCACGGCGAGAACGGGCGAGATGATGAAGAGTCTCCTGGAGATGGTGAAGGTGCGGAAGCAGACCGGGATGATGATGATCTAGATGCCGGAGGAGCAGACGACGATGGAACAACGTCAGGCTGGGTGCGGGACCCTTATGTGCAAGAGCTGCTTCTCAAGCAGACGAGTAACGCCAGGGCTGCCGCTAGAGAGAAAGCCAAGCTTGCGCAACTTGAGAAAGACGCGGTTACTCCATTGTATGAAGGATGCAGGCCCGATGATACCCGGTTGAATGTAACGCTCAATGCTATGGAGATGAAGGCGAAGCACAAATTGAGCGACGCAAGCTTCGACGATATGATGGCATTCTGGCACGATCGTCTCCCGGAGGGGAACACATGTCCAACTAGTATCGAGGATGCCAAGAAAATCGTCTGTCCTCTCGATCTACCGCATGTTAGATATCACGTATGCATCAACGATTGCATCATTTATCGGGGCGAGGACACGGAGAAAACCACATGTCCGGTGTGCGGCGTGAGTCGATACAAGAAAGGGAAGAAAGCACCTCGAAAAGTGGTATGGTACTTTCCTATCACTCCTCGTCTGCAGCGCTATTTCGCGGACCCTAAGGAAGCGAAGCTCATGCGATGGCATGCGGAAAGGAAGAAGCCAGGAGATGATGATGACCCCGAAAAGGATGAGCTGCTGACGCACCCTTCAGATGCTAGCCAGTGGAAAGCATTGGGCCTCGAATTCCCAGAATTCGGTGGAGATTCGAGGAACATCAGGCTTGGTGCGAGCACCGATGGACTCAATCCGTTCGGTAGCCAGAGCAGCACGCACAGCACTTGGCCCGTGTTTGTATGGATGTACAACCTCCCTCCATGGTTGTGCATGAAGAAGAAGTACATACAAATGAGTATGCTAATTCAAGGGCCGAAACAACCTGGTACCGACATCAATCTGTATCTCGGGCTGTTGAAAGAGGAGCTAGCCACGTTATGGGAATCTGGAGCCAATACTTACGACGCCGTCGCACAAGATTATTTCATTATGAGAGCCGCGTTGGTCACTATGGTGCAAGACTATCCAGGTTGCGGGTATATCTCGGGGCAGGTTATCCAAGGATTCTGCGCACGCGTTAGGTGCATGGATAACACAAGCTATATCCAACTAGAGAAAGATCCAGGGTCATCGAAAACCGTGTTCATGGCGCACCGGAGGTGGCTCGGCAAGAATGATCCTTGGAGAAAACGTGGAGACCTGTTCGATGGCAAATCAGAGACCCGAGGAATCCCAGAGCGTAGGAGCAGCGAAGAAGTGGAAGAGTTGCTGAAAAACTGGAAAGATTGTCCTAAGCCTGGAAAGAAGCGAAAGAGGCAGCAACAAGACAAGCCGCTGATGAAGGTATGGAAAACAAGGTTTGTTTTCTGGGAGTTGCCATACTGGAAGTTTCTCCGCACGCCTCATAGCCTCGACATCATGCATATCACGAAAAACGTGTGCGAGAGTCTGGTCGCCACCATAATCAACATGCCAGATAGGACGAAAGATGGTCCGAAAGCAAGGCACGACCTGATATGCTTGGGTATCCGGAAGGAGCTTCACGGAGGACGCACTACTCCTGATGATCAGGAAGATGACGATGATCATGAGTCGGAGACGACACAAGGTCGTCAGAAGGGTAAAAAGTTAAAGAAGAACGAATATTACTACCCTCCTTCTTGCTTCACTCTAAGCCAGGATGAGATCAAACAGTTTTTCAAGTGCCTTCTAGGAGTCAAATTTCCTTACGGCTACGCGGGCAAGATAAGTAGATACCTAGACGAGGCGAAGCAGAGGTTCAGTGGCATGAAGTCTCACGACTGTGCCGTGCTAATGACGTAGGTACTTCCGGTCGCACTAAGAGGGATAATGGACGAGCACGTCCGTGAAACGTTATTTGTCCTATGCAAGTTTTTCGACGTCATCTCTAGGAAGTCGATTGGCTTGAATCAGCTCGGAAGGCTACAGGAGGAGATCGTGGTGATACTATGTGATCTTGAGGTCTACTTCCCACCCGCATTCTTCGACATTATGGTGCATCTGCTGGTCCATGTCGTGGAGGACATCGTACAACTCGGGCCGATGTTCCTCCGCATCATGATGGCGTTCGAAAGGATGAACGGACACATCAAAGGATACGTTCGCAACAGGTCCCGTCCAGATGGAAGCATAGCCAAGTGCTTTCTGGCCGAAGAGTGCATCTCTTTCTGCACGAATTATCTAGACATCGAGAACCCTGTCGGTCTTCCCATCAACAGACACCTTGGCAAGATCGACGGATCTGGTCACCGAGAGGGTCGTCGCATACTGCATGCAGACTTCGATTTTCGACGCGCAGACTTTGATCGAGCAAACCTCGTCGCGCTACAACATTTAGAACTGGTCGATCCTTGGGTACAGAAGCACAAAAGGTTAATCGAGAAGAAGTACAGTGACCGGGGCATACAGAGGACGCAGGGAGAAATAATCAAAGAGCACAACTCAGATTTCACGCGTTGGTTTAGGCAGATGCTCCTTGATAATCCCCTGCGCTCGCATTCTTCTGACACGGAAAAGATCATATTCACCTTGTCGCAGGGACCGATGCAAAACCTGGTGACCTATCAGGCGTATGATATCAACGGCTACACATTCTACACGGAGGAAAAGGACAACAAGTGTGACTATCAGAACTCAGGCGTAACGTCGAAATTCTACACCGATGACAACGTGAAGGAAAGATTCTACGGAAGAATCGAGGAGATCTGGGAGCTCGACTACTGTGGAGAAAAGGTGCCGATGTTCCGTGTCAGATGGGCAAAGAGCGTCGAAAGAGAAGACCGGTATTTCACAACCATGGTTATACCCGAAGCAGCCAAATCCAAGGCCGCCGGTGCAAACGTGGCCGCGAAAAATGAACCGTGGGTACTGGCTACCAAAGTGGACCAATGTTTTTTCATTACCGACCCGACAAAACCTAGCCGTGTTGTCGTGAGGAGAGGAAAAAGAAACATCATCGGAATGGATGGAGTCGCCAACGAGCAAGACTTCGACCAGTACGGCGATCCAAAGATTGAAGATGACGACGACTACGATGCAGCAACATACATCACAAGAAGAAAAAGGACAACCCTACCCAAAAAAAGGTAGCCCGTTCGAAAGAAGAAATATTAAAGTGCCGGGGCTAAATTATTCAACCGCGACAAAGAAGGGAAAAAAGATTGTAAAACGCTAGCTCAAAAAATATTGTAAAACGCGTGGTCGAAAAAGATTGTAATATTCATGGACAAAGTATTATGAAATTTAGTTATACTTTGAAGCTGTACACACGTTTGAAACAAAAACAGTTGGTTTGTGTGTTCTCACATTCTTTGTAATGCAGCTTTGCCAATTATAGGTGGACCCCAGTCTTATTGTTTGATTAGATATTTTCTGAATTTGAGTTGAGGAATACAGATATGTTCCTCTGTTTCTGCATGCCAAGGCAGCAGTACCAAGGCAGATATGTTCCTCTGTTTCTGCATGCCAAGGCAGAAGGACCAACTTTGGCTCACTTTAAAAACATGGGATTTGGGTTTCCAACAATTTCCTACTTTGATCCTAGGAGGAAAAGAACTGAATTAGCATATGCATAGTAGTAGTTTCCTGCTTTGATCCTAACATTTCTGAATTCCAACCAAAACCATGCTTGCAATTTTCATTCTGAATCTTGCAATTTTCATTCTGAATCTGCCATGGTTCCATGACCTTTGTCCTCAAGTAAATTTTGCATCTTATCTAAATTTTGCATCTTATCTAAATTTATCAAAGAACCAAAATAGGTTGCTGTCAAGAATTAGCAGTAGGTTAGTTTATCTAAATTTTGCATCTTATGTAAATTTTGCATGACTTTTGTCCTCAAGTTAGCAGTAGGTTAGTTTTTTTAGGTTTAGTTAGTTGCTATCAAGAATTAGGTTACTATTAGCAAGCAGTAGGTTGTGTAGTTGCTGTCAAGAAATAGGTTGTGTAGTTTTTGTTAGCAAGCAATAGGTTTCAGAGGATTAGGATTAGGAAATTTAAATGTTTTCAAAGTTACCAGCAAGAAGATAGTGTAAAAAATAGAAAATAAGGAGCAACTGGTAGTACAATAGAACAAGAACAAAACCTGGTGATAGTAGTAGCAATAACAAACTGTGACAAGATCAATAGATCATAAATAAAATCAGAAGCACTATACTTGCCGTCATATACTTGCTGTCATATAATCCATACTTGCTATCATATACTTGTTATCATATTTGTTGTCATACTTGTTGTCATATACTTGCTGTCATACTTGTTGTCAATGACAGTTGATATAATCTGTGGTGATATAATTGTAGCACTTGAAATTGTGCTTGTGCTTGTATATGAAGAACTTTATTATGTGTGTATGCAGGTTCTTGTATGAAATGAGTCCCGATTTTTGCCAGAATGTTGATTAACTTCCGTTTCGGCAGAAATCGGGCACTCCTACTTTAAGAAAATTAGCAAAGGTCATGCCGGATTTTTCCGTGCATTTAACCAATTATTTGTTTTTTATTAGTGCAAAGATGTGTGACAACGACGAGGCTGGATGTTCTAAGCGCATCAGCGCTGAAGGAGAACTCAGACCTCCGAATAAACAATTGACATTCTGGGAGGCGGCCCAGCGGCTAGAAGACGATGAAGAATACCATCCTTCGGAGAGCGAGGATGATGAGATTGAAGACGCGGAGGAAGAAGCCGAAGGAACGGCAGACGATGAAACCACTGATGGCGGCGAGGGCACAGGGAGTGGTAGCAACCCTCCTAAGAAGAAGAAGAAGAAGCCGAAGGACCGGCGCCCGAACACGGTCGGCACGGTCAGGGAGGAAATTACCGAAGTGAGCCCATCAGGGGTTCCTTTGGAGCCCGCCCTTGTCGTCAAAGGGTACGGTGGGCAAGTGGCGGCGATCACCCGGACAACCATCTCGATCAACACCGAGAATCTCCGGCATAAAGATAATGGCCACTTGCGCACACTCCTCTTCGAGAAGCTGCACGCCAGATACAAGTTCCCCGCTAAGTATCAGAACACAAATTATCATGGGAACGAAGTAAACAAATCCGCCCTCACAAAGATGAGCACCGCCCTGGCCAGCTGGAGAACCCGGATAAAGAAGAAGATCTATAAAGAAGGCAAAAGTCTCGAGGAGATCCAGAAGATTGACCCGCAGATCACCGAAGATCAGTTCCGGGAGTTCAAGGAGAGGTGTGAATCCGAAAGAGCCCTGGCCAATAGTAATCGGGGAAAGGTGCTGCAGGCGATGAATATAGGTTATCACCATCTCGGATCTGGTGGATACAGAACCGCGGAGGCCAAATGGAATAAGGAGGACGAAGAGTATAGATCCAAGGGGATAGAAAACCCCTTTGCTAAATTCGAACCCGGGCAGGTTCGAAACTTCATCAGGGCCCGTTACCATGTGGACCCAAAAACCAAACAACTCACCGCGGATCCTGCGGTGAAGGAATTCGAGGAAATTGTGGTAAGTATAATCTAATTACCGCGGATCAACACGATTGCAATCTAATCGATGATCTAAATGATTCACTGTTACTTGCTCTACAGGAGGAGGAAATTGTTGCTAGTCATGGATCCCAGGGTTCCTCATCCCAGGGGTCGACGGCGGCCACCCAGTGGGATAACCCTTTTAACAGGGCGATGAACCGGGCCAAGAAAATAGAGCCGGTTACGAAGAAGCCGTCGTCGGCTGGCCGTCTGGCCGGCCTCGGGGGTAAAAATTGGGTGGATCATTTTGGTCCACCGCCGAGGACGCATGTGGCGCCGTCGGGAAGGAGCGAGGAGGAAAACCGAGAGGTTCAAGAACTTAAGGCACAAGTGGCGCGGATCCCGCAGATCGTCCAAGACAACCTGGCAATCACCCTCACGTCCTTCCTGCCTACCTTGGTGGAGTCAATAGCGAACTGGAGTGCGGGTGGTTGAGTAGGGCCGTGCCCGATTCCAAGCATGGTCAGCAGCCACTTGAACAACGCGGCACCGTCGAATCAGGCGAACTACGTGTTCGTGACTCCGCCCGCTAGCACCGCGGTGCCGCAAGTGTTGGTGACTCCCCCTGCCATCACCGCGGCGCCGGAGTACATGTTGGTGCCCCCCTGCCATTGTCGCGGCGGCACCGGAGCTCCAAGCACCCGTCGGTAGGGAGAATACACCGGCGGCCAGCACCGCGCCATCAAGCAGCCCTTCCGTCTCTTGCACGCCCGTCGCCGTATGCGGTGCGTCGACATTAGCCGATCTCGACGCCATCACGGTAAACAAATTGCTTTAATTACCGCCTTTCATGCCATCTATATATTACTCTTGTGGCATCTCGCTCTGACGACGCCGTACATGTTTTCTGCAGACGGATGTTCCTTGCACTCTCTTATGCTACGTGAACAACGAGCTGAGGGATGTTGCCAAGGGTACCATCGTTCAACCCTTGCAGCGCACGTTCCACTCAAAGCCGATGCCAGATAGCGTGCACAGGGTTAAAATTAGTCGGGTGCTAAGGGGCTGCGACGACCTGGAACCTCCCATTCAACCCCCAGGAGCGGATGAAGAAGAGCCGTTTGTCCTCAGAAGTTGCTTCGGCTTGTTCTTGCTATGACCAAAGAGCATGATCCGTTTGGGGACGGCGGGGGCCATCACGCCACAGACAACAGCACCGCCTGTCGTGCCAGCGACAAGCGGTGGCAAGGCCCCCTTACCGCCCTCGCCGTCACCTCCACGCGGTGGGTCGGATGATCATGTTGATGATATGCACATGGCGCAGGATCCGGCCGAGGATGACGAAGACTGGAATGATCACTTTTTCAGCACTCAGTTTGGCAACGAAGAAGACCTAGCTGGTGGCCCCACAGAGAAAGCCACTATCACCAAGCGTCTGTTTGGTTCTCAGGAGACGCCTGCAGCTTGCGCCTTTACAGAGCCAGCTGATACAACCAACCGGCCCTTTATTCTAAGCCCTGACACACTACATAGGGTGGACGGTGCTCAGATTGCGGTGCCTGCCCGCTCTCCAAAAGGAAAAAAGGGCAGGAAAAGAAAATCTAGCAGCTCGAGCCAGCCGTTGGCGTCAACAACTGCGAATCCGATCAGGTTTCGGGACGGGCCACCAAGACCCGAGGGTATTATGTGGAGGATTCATGTGGCGAGTGAGCCCATGCTACCTAAGAATTTGCGGAAGCTCGCCAGTTCGGAACTGCAGAGTGTGCATGATGGCGTGCTGACGATAGAGAGACGCCTTCTATCGGAGAAAGATCCCTCGCACCTGGTATTCGTGGTTAAGGTGCCACCAGGCTTGGGCTTCGTCGACGCTGCCCCCGCGGATCTGTTCTTCCTGCGGTTCAAGGACATCTTTAATATGTTCCACCTATACCCGCTGCACTATACCATGGTCTGTCTCTTTTCTCTCAGCCTGGCCATGCAGATCATTAGAGATAACACACCGGGCATCGCTATAGTGGACCCCTACTACATCGTAACGGCTGCTTGGGTTCCCCCGCCTAACGACGTATCGTGGCCTCGTACCTAAAAAGAATCCTCGTGGCGAACAAGACAAAGGAATACATTCTCGTGCCTTACTTTCCCGAGTAAGTCGTTATTCACTCGCCACCGTCGATTGGCTTTATTAGATCATCATCATTCTTTTTCCAACACATTCCATTTGAATTTTTTGCGCAGAGATGAACACTTCACGCTCATCTCCTTATCGCAGAAGCATTCCCACGCCACGTATTTCGACTCGGGGATTCTAGAAAAGAAGAAAAACTACGACAAGATCAAGGAAGTTCTGGATGATGCTCTCACTGGCTTTGCCTCGACGGAAGGCACCAGCTTCGTGCGTAAGAAGGTCAAGTTCGGCAGGCACGTCTTCAACCACGTAACGGAGTTCCCCTGCGTGAAGCAGCCGGAAAACAGTAAGAAGGAAGCCTACTACGCACTCCATCACATGAGGGCGTTCCTACTTGACCAGCAGAATTCTACGCTGCCAGATCATCTCAAACAGTGGGCCGAAGCAAAGGCCAAGATCAATGATTCGGATATTAGACAAGAGATGTATCGCATCTAGCAGCAGTTTGGGGCAATCATCTTTCGTGATGTCATGACTTCGGGGGGATCTTCTACGGAGGAAATATCCCGAATAACCGTGACATAGAAGATCGCCTAGAGATGCAGGGTGACTATAGGAAGTTCATGACGAGACAGGGCGTTCTCCCGTTCCCTAAGCCGAGCCAGAAGGCTTGATGTTGGCCTAGTTGTAGTTACAAACTATAGATGACCTTTGTGTGTGTGTGTGGACGACAAGTGAACTTATTTTGCTTATTATTATATATCGATCAATGCTTGGTTTTTTTGCTTACTCTTTGGTCCTTTGCTCAATTTGGTCTTTCTTTTTTTCCTTACTCTTTTTTCGAGAATAATGCCGATGATTGAAATGTCGTAGCACACTATATATGTGAATGTGCTACGATGGGATTGTACGCCTTGTGCTATGCACAAGTACTCCAGGTGTTGTGCATCCTACTTGGCGTACAGTTCCGTCGTAGCATATTCCTGTGTCCAACGACCTATGTATATATATGAGGCATGATTTTTGAGTTACTTTGGTCTTTTTCGAGAATAATTCCGATGATTGAAATGTCGTGGCACACTATATGTGAATGTGCTGCGATGGGATTGTTCGCCTTATGCTATGCACAGGTCCAGGTGTTGTGCATCCTACTTGGCAAACAGTTCCATCGTAGCATATTCCTGTGTCGAACAACTTAGTTATATATGAGGCATGCTTTCTGAGTTTGGTCTTTTTGATTTAGGAGTAATTTCTATAAGTGTATCTTCATATGCGACTTTAATTATATATGTTTTTTTCAATAGTCGGTTAATTATTATTGTCAACTTATAGATGACGTGGTACGCCGTGTACAAGGGACGGGTTCCCGGAGTCTACGATGATTGGGAAGACTGCCGGAGACAGGTGCACCGTTTCAGCGGCAATAGCTACAAAGGGTACAACACTATGGCGGAGGCGGAAGCTAGATACACGCGCTATCTAGCGGGAGTTAGGACAAGGAACCGGATGAAGACCTACACCTTCGTCGCGGCGGTGATCATGCTTATCTTCTTTGGTTATTTATCCCGCGTTTGTGTCTAGCTAGTTAGTTTAGATGTCTAGGCGAGCTTCCGAGCTCTAACTTGTTCGATCCACACATGTATTAGCATGTCACCAACTACTACTTTGTAACATGATCAAAACAATGTAACTTAGACTATGTATTCATGTATGAGACTTATCTATATGTATTTGTTTCAATCTTGTTTTTCATATTGAGTATTTATATATATAATTGTATATCTTGTATCTGTGTGTGTATATCTGCTGTAATATTGTATATAATCTATATTGCGTATAATCTGGCTCGGAAATTAAAAAAAAAATACATCTGTGGCGCACATGGTCTACCTTCTGTGGCGCACTACACCTAAAGCGCACCATGGAAGTTTAGTGGCGCACTAGGTAGTGCGCCACAGAAGATCCCAGGGGTAGCGCACCATGCCAAACTTCTGTGGCGCACTTGGAGGTGCGCTACGCCTATCTCTGCACAACCGTGGCGCACTAGGCAGTGCGCCACGGCTGAGAGATAGCCGTAGCGCAAGCCCGTGGCGCACTTCTAGTGCGCCACGGATGATGTTTCCAGGTGCGCCACTAACGGCCTGTTTCCTAGTAGTGTTATTGTTTTCTAGTTAATACCAAAAACAACCACACACACACACTTTAGATCCTAGCTTTGCATAGAAGGCCATATAAGTGGGTTATAAGGCTTTAGAGAATAGATAGTTCACCTTCAGCTCTACGTGGGTTCGATACTCAAATACTTATCAAATTTTACTATGGTGATCCCCTGCACTTGGGGGTTATCAACGCTTCAGGAGGGAAAGAGGGTAGGTGGTGTGGGCCCCTCCCTAGGCCGCACCAACTAGGATCTTTCGGTCCTCGGACTTCCTATCATTATGTTCTAGTGCTTTAGAAGGTTCTCGTGATGAAAAAATGATCCTCGAAAAATGCCAGCTCCATTTAACTTTATTAGTTTTGTCCCTCAAAGTTAAAAATATGCAAAACAAGGTTTCATGCCTAGAGAGTTATAAACTAAATAAAGGGGATCATTGGTAAATCCCCATAAATCAATGTAGAACATGGATATAAAAATGTATATGATGCAAATATGATGGAATATATGACAATAAGGTGATAAAACTTTATTAATTTTATGTATGAATTTTACGTGCATCAACATCCCCAAGCTTAACCTATGCTCGTCCTCGAGCATAAGGTGATAAAACACAATGGACTTTGGAGTTTGTTGTTTAAGTTGAACATCTCAAGTCATGACTATTTTTGCACCAAGTTTTAAAGTTCATCCTTTTAAATAATGACAACAAGAAAATAACTTATAAAGTGATATTTCTTATCTACCATCTATGCTTAATAGTATATCAATATTGTATGAAAAAAATGCACAAAGTACTATGGACCATTAAGCATGTAAAGTGCATTGTGTATTGTCCTACTTTGGTCTTAGAATCATGTATATTTTTCATATATGTGGACACTTTGAGGTAATAGAAAGAAAGCAAGGAAATATATGTGCTAGAACTTTGAATTATCATAACATATAAGAAGAGCAAAAATAATATAGTTTTGGGATTTGTAGATCATGTCAACGATAAAGATAAGAGTTTTGCTCTAGGAATATTTTGGGTTTATGGTTAAAGTGAAAGTAAATATACTCCTTATATGCTTGACATGTTACAAGTTAAGTGTCTCATGTCCATCGACCACAATTGCTATGAGAAGATGGTACTCAACTTAGGACCACAATGAACTTTGTCACTATATGCATACAGTTATAAACGAGGTGCACCTAGGTACTTCTTTTCGCATTGTACGAGGAGTCTTTTGGTACTATCCATACTTAGATGACAAGACAAACAACAATAAGGTCCCTTGGTATTTTTATTTGTCATTTGCACAACTTTTTATTTAAAACTCTTCACTGGATGATCATGCTGTAAATTTCCACCAAGATGTATAGAATGGATTAGGTTAGAATCTCTATGCTTCCTCTGACACATTGAAACGTCCATTTTAAATCACTATTTTATATCATAATTTACTGCTATCCATTGATATATTTCATATTAAGAGGTGATACTTATGTCATTTCAATCTATTTTGCATGTTGGATGACTTTTGGAGGATGAACTGCCGGAGTCAGGATTCTGATGGAAAAAAGCGGTGTCCAGATGCAATATTCGGAAAGATCAGAAAAATACAGAAAATATACGGAAAATACTATTTTTCCAGAATACGAAGGAAGCCAGAAGGGGAGGCTGAGATGGGCCACATGGGGCCCACACCCCCTGTGCCGGACACCCTAGGCCGCGCCAGTAGGGGGTGTGGCCACCCTGGCCAACCTCCTGCTCCGCCCCTTCGCCTATAACTTCCTCTCGAAACCCTAATACCAGGGGAGCGACCATAGAAATATTCCGCCGCCTCTACGGGCGGAAACTATAGAGAGAGAAAGAGCTCTCCGGCAGACAGATTTCTGCAGGGGAAATTCCTTCCCGAAGAGGGGAGATCGTCGCCATCAACACCGTCATCAAGCTAGACTTCATCGGAATCATCATCATCATCCATACCATCATCTCCACCACTACCATCATCACCACTCCATACCGCTATAACAATTGTGTTGAATCTTGCATAGTTCTTAGGGGAAACTTTCCCGGTGTTAATTACTCTTGTGTTGATTATTGTTTATGTTCAGATTGTTATTCATCATCATATAATCTCTGATCTTGATCCATATGATATCTCGTGAGTAGTTCGTTTAGTTCTTGAGGACATGGAAGAAGTCATGTTGTTAGTAGTGGAATTGTGTTGAAATAATATTCAATGGTTTGATATTTAAGTTGTGGTGCTATTCTTCTAGTGGTGTCATGTGAACATCGACTACATGATACTTCACCATTTATGGGTCTAGGGAAATGCATAGTGTATTTGGCTACTAATTGTGGGGTTGCCGGAGTGACAGAAACCTGAACCCCCGTTAGGAAACCTTTGCACAAGGGAGTGTAGGATCTCTGAGTTTAATGTTGTGGTTAGGTTTTTATCTTAATTGCTTTCTTGTAGTTGCGGATGCTTGCAAGGGGTTTAATCACAAGTATGTATTAGTCCAATTAAGGTCGGTACATTAGCACAGGTTCACCCATACAACACTTATCCAACCAAAGAAGATTAATCAATTATATGAAGCAAAAGCACTTGACAGTATTCGCATGTGTCCTCGAGAACGTTTGGTCCTCATAAGTAATACAACCGGCTTGTCCTTTGCTAAGAAAGGATTGGGCCACTTGCTGCAATTATTCTTGTTATCTTTATTTACTTGCACTTTATTTATCTACATTATCAAAAAACCCTAAAAATCTGTTTGCTAGTATTTACAGTGAATTCTTGAGCTAGTACCACTAGTCAGCAGCTTCTGCTCCTCGTTGGGATCGACACTCCTATTTATCAAAAGTACTACGATACACCCCCTATACTTGTGGGTCATCACACATATGCATATTCCCGAAAACTTTGATTATATCCAGCTTATTTCACACCGCTGGTAGAAGCCACAACCAAAAGATACATGATATCAACAGATGTTGCTCGCATTGAAAACGTTCCCCATGATACATGGTTCTGATAACACTTAACCTTGAACATGTCATGCAAAAAAATAACATACTTACATTAACAATGGGCCAACTTTAATTATTATTCTACATTTTTAGAAGTTGTGCACTTTTGTATAAACTCCACATCTTACTTTCCCATGAGCATTAAACTACACAAAGGGAATGATCTTGAAATATTCAAAGATATAGCACATATAATATACTTGGAATAGCATTTGGCTATGTATTTAGATATGGTGGAAACTACTGGAATAACTTGGTTTTAAGGGATTATGGGTGCACAAGTCTTTGCTTGCTAAATTTGTTGGGCTATAAAAAGGGAGATAGTTAACCATCTACAAGTATGCAAAAGTGTCCATAGTAATAATCATTCCTTAATAGATAATATCAACATAAAGTTAAAACATCTATGAAGTAAATAAGAACTTAGCACTAAGTAAGAAACTTGCAAATTACCACTTATTAAGCAAATGAAATAAACAACATAGTGTGACAATATGCATAACTTTTAATACAACTATTATTTCCCTTGATTTTATTTACCAGCATCCAACTTTAACTTCCATTTTATCCCAGTACCTCTTTCATACTCATTAGATATTCATGTGGTGGTCTATTTATTATAGAAGTAAAATAAGCAAAGGTAAACATAAAAACTAGATATAGACAATCCAAGTTTATGCAATTATCTTATATTGCGTGAAAAATAGAGTTTAGAGGTGTGCAAATTGAGAGTGTAATAAGTCTAGTGGCGTGCTATGGGTATCCCCAACCTTATGATTTTCACCATTCTTGGATATCTCTTGGTGTGGTATTAGTTTCCCTGTGAAAAAACTTCAACACAAAACATTCTCCCATTTCTTTTCTATGGGGTGACATTAGTGGACATAAAGATAAATGCTAGCTATCATAAAAACTCCAAATAAAATTTGGTTTGAAATTTCCAGAGAGTATATTAAGTTGACATCATTCACAAAATATAAAAAATAATCAAGTTGAAACTCAAAAGAATGGCTTAAGCAACTAAAGACAAAATCTGTCCTAAAAACAACAGCAACAAAATGTAATTAATTGTCCCACTTGGACATGTTAGAATTTTTTTATCTTTGGCATAGAGAGGATTAAAAGTTGTAGCTATAGTATAAATTTTAGGTCAATCGGAGTTACATAAAAAAATCCCAAAATCTTGTCATAAACAACAGCGTGTTGGAAACTATAACTCTTAATAGTTTTATCAACTTAAATGCATCCAAATGGGTAAAACTTGGTACTTTATTGGAAAATCCAGAAAGAAAACCAAAAGAAAAATCTCTTATAACAGTAAGAGTGCCAAAAACAAAAAGTAAAAAGAAAAACAACTGGGTTGACTCCCATAAACCGCTTTCTTTATAGTCGTATAGCTAGGTTTACTTTATTTTGTTTGAGATGAGTGGAGATCATGTGGTAGCTTTTACCTTAATGCCATATCCTTCTTTCTAGGAAAGTGTTCCATGCACTTCTTATGAGGTAACTTAAACTTAACATTCCCTTCCTTTGAATCAATGGCAACACTTGTGGTTCTCAAAAAAGGTCTTCCCAAAATTATACGATTGGAGGTTTTACTCCCCTATACACAATGATAAAGTCCATAGGTAAAAATTTCATATGTATTTAAACCAAAACATCATTAAATATATCTAAAGCATGTTTGGTAGAATCATCAACAAGTAATATATCTATGGTCCATTTCTCCATATTTCTTAGTTTAAGCAAGTCATATTTTTTTAACAAAACAGAAACACTAGATGCTAGATTTAATATAGCATGTTGAGTTTCTTTGCCAATAATAACTAGTATCTTGGGGATCAAAGCATCCCCAATATTAGGTGGTATCATAGCTTAATTATTGTATCTTGCTATCTCTTCTTCAATGACATAGAATGCTATGTATGATCCAAATCCCGCTTGATGAATATTAAAAGAAGGATCATTAGAATTTGTTTGTATAATATTAATGAGTTCATGGAAACTACATTTTTTATGATCTAGTAGGGGTTCATTGACTTAACTAAGCATTTTTACTTACTCTACTTGTTTATCTTTCATTACCATAATGTCTTATTTTTCTTCCATAACAACAACCTCTATTTTTATTTTCTTGTTTTCTTCATTAGTGGGTTGGTCTACATATCCAAATGTATCCAAACATCAAAATATATTAGTCTCAAAAAGGATTCCATATAAAAGTAGATAATCATCAGAGGCTTCAATATCTATAAAAGAAGTGTTGGCTTCCTCATCAATAAACACACATGGGTTCAACCTTTAAACCACTATAAATACTATTCATAAGCATCCAGTCCCTTAGACCATGTTCAATGTTGTAAGAAATATTTTTAAATCTAACCCATACATTAGTAAGTGTTTCATCATCTTGATTTTTAAATTCATATATGATTTTCCTAAATGTAGAAACACTTTCAATAAAGATAAATCTTTCCAAGAATGAAGCCCTCATGTTAAACTAGGATTTCATGTTTCCTTTGAGTGTACTCTGGAACCATAAATTTGCAACCCTAGTTAGAGTGTGCTGAACCAACTTAACCTTTAAAATATTTGGGCTCATGTTAGGAGTTTTTATAGTGTTTAATATATTAGTAAAAAAATTAACATGCTTTAATGCGCTGGCCATATTTCCTACAGAGAAAGGTTGTAGTAAATCTTTTTTTAGTGTTCCTCGATCAATGTAAAACTCAAGACTCCTACAACTTTCAATATCTTGGCTACAATAAGGTAGGCCTAACCCTATATTCCCATTATTACAAGAAAAAAGTTAAACTATTTTTTATGGTTTTTATGTGCATAAGGAAAAGTTAAAAACAAGACCGAAAAGTAAACAAAAAAGACAAAATAAAATTGCTTTGTAGATCTAAAGGACAAGAGAAGCTCATAGTGGTGCAAACTTACCAAACTTTGTTGTTTGTACAAGTTGATGATAGTGCCAGAAAATGTTCTTGTAGTTGATGTGGAATATAAGTCGTGCTTCATCTTTGGTGATGATGCAACTATGATGTAGTACCCTAATTCCTCGGCAACATCGCCAGAAAATGTTCTTGATGGTAACAACTCTACGTGTACCAATTCATTGGAATCCAAGTGCAGAGTGTTGTAGCAAGCTTCTTCCCCCCACAAGGGTGACTCAATGAAAGAGTAATTGCCCCTATGTGTGGTTTTAGTGATTAATGACAATCCCTATGATCTAATGTTTTTACTGAGTTTTATATAAAGGAATATTCCATAGGTCATGCTTGTAGTCTGTGTGTTGGTTTCAAGTATGGATGCCATGAATATAAAGATATACCTTGAGTATTGACATCAAGATCATCGAGTTGAAGAGAATAATATGAAATGATCAAGATCTTGAGAGTGTGATCTCAATAGAAGAATTCAAGATATGTCTCTAAGACGGTGTCATGATAGCCTCATTAGTTGAGCTATGACTGACTTAGATTTAGAGCATGTAATCAAATTAAGAGTTCTTTATGTACCTCAATATATTGAGATGGAGCATGAGAAGATAAATGGTTGACCTATACAAAGAGTGAAGAGTGATTTTAAGTTGGTCAACACATGAAGCATAAAGAATGTACCACAAGGATCTTGTGGTATGGTTGAGAAGGGCAAGTTAAAGATAAGCATCTCGAGAAGATCATTTGCTTGAAGCTCGCCGTCCATATTGGTGATAATGGACATTTGAAGACATGTATTAATGAAGCTATCCAATAGTGGTGTATGGGGGAGAAAATTAGGAGTCTTCACAAAGCAACAACGATCAAGTGATGCATTCCGGCTTGGATGGAGATTGAAGTGTTGTCATCAAGATCAATAGGGATGCGCAAGGAAAAGGTATGGCCTTGCTAGGTTTTCCTTTTACCGGTATAAAGGTGGTTGTTGGGAGACTAGGTAATAGGATACATAGCCGCACTATTAAGAGGGGCTTTCGATTGGGTAACTTGATCACATCGTCATAGGAATCTCAATCCTTTGCATACTTTGCATCTTCATATTTTTTTACTTGTTGGTGTTTCTCAATGTGAGGTTCTTGAGCTTGTTTCTATCTCTTCAACAAGCCCAAGTTCATCGAAAACGGAATTCGTATGCATCTTCTATGTCGTTTTCGAGTTTGAAGGTTTTATCGGTTCTTCGCGTAGGGAGGCTTCTTACCTTTATTTATTTGGTTCTATCCTTCTTTACTGGACTATGATGTTTCTCTGAACCATCTTGTAGATCTTGTTTTCCTCGTTAAAACAAGCCCATGATCATCGAAATCGGAGTTTGGACGCAAAAGTAATCGCCATTTTCGTGTGCCCTATTTTGTTCCGGCGAGACCGAGCCTGTGGCCAGAATTTCTAGCGACCGCCGGAAATTTTCAGCAAACCGTCGAAAATCGGTTCAGTAAGCTGTTTTGGTTTTTTCCGAAACTTTCGGTTTTGATTGGAAATTCTGGAGGTTGATCCGGCGGCGCCGGTTTCGTCGCCGGAACGTGTTCGCCCAGCGCATCTTGCTTCCAACAGTCTTCCCCCTTGAAGGGGTATAAAAGGGGGGGCTTCTTCCCCAAAGTTCTAAGGCTCTTGAGCATGTTTTTTACCTCCATTGTTTACCTCTTTGAGATTTCTTCCTCTCCCTTCCCTCCTATGATTCTTTCATATTTTTAAGGGCTTTGGAAGAGGAGATCTAGATCTACAATCCCCACCAATCAATTCCTCCTCTAAGTGAGGGGAACCCATTGGATCTAGATCTTGGAGTCATTTGTTGGTTTCCACCATTGTCCTTACTCTCTAATTCCTCCCTAGAACTTATTGCTTTAGTGGGATTTGAGAGTGAAGGATTTGAGCACCCTTGGTGTTCTTGATTTGCATTCTTGCATAAGTGTTGAGCTCTCCATTACGATTTGTTCGAGTGAGAGACCGTGAGCTTGTTACTCTTGGAGGGTGACCTCCTAGTTGGCTTGGCAGTTGGTACCGCGGTGTCCTCTTCGTGGAAGATTGTGAAGAGACCCAGACTTCTCCTTCATGGAGCTTGTGAAGTGGTTGTGGAGCTTGCCACCTCCGGAGTGGAGGAAAAGCTAGCCATAAGGAAAGGGCCTATTCCTTCGTGGTATAGACTCGGAGAAGAAGGTGAGCCTTTATGGCGCGTGAGGAATCCTTCGTGGAACCTCACCTCTCCAACGTGACGTAGCCCCCTTCCCAAAGGTGGTGAACACGGGAATACATCTCCGTCTCCCCGTGCCTCGGTTATCTTTATATTCGAGCTTATTTTCCTTGTGATAGCCATCGAGCTTGAAGCACTTATATCTTGCTTATCACTTGTGGTATATTTATCTTGTGCTATCTTGCTTAGCTTAATTTGTTGTTGGTGCACTTAGTTGAGCCTAGTGTATTTAGGTTTTGTGCTTGTAAAATTAACATTGGTTTAATTCCGCATTCTATCAATCCAAAAACGTAATAGTTTTGAAATTGCCTATTCACCCCCCCCCCTCTAGGCGACATCTCTATCCTTTCAATTGGTACCAGAGCAAGGTCTCTCCTTGTTTAGGCTTCACCGCCTAGAGTGTAAAGATGTCGGCTAGTAGTATAGTGCACAATGACACAATTATCTTTGATGGCACAAATTATGCTTTGTGGAGAAATTGCTTGCTATGTAATCTTAGGACCTTGTGTCCAAATGTTGAGCGATTTATAGATGTAGGTTTTTCTCATCCGATTGATCCTCAAAATATATCTTTAGAGGATGAGAAAAATTTACATCTCGAAGCTCAAGTATCTAATGAGATTATTTTCTCTTTGAGCCCCACATTTAATTTTTTCTTAAAGATTGTAAAGCGCAAGTCGTCTCATGAGAAGTGGACCAAGCTTAAAGAAATATTTGGTGGTTCCATCTCTAATATTGTCGGTGGTTTCTCCGAGGAGATATATTTTCCATCACATCATGAAGAGTTCCAAGTTGCTTCCACCTCCGGACGCGATGAGTTCTCATCTTCACCCACTTCACCAACGTGTGGCAAGACACAAGGTAAATATATGGTGAGTGGTGTTGTGAATTGCAATGTTGATATTGTACTCGCTAATGATGATCCTTCATCTCTATCCCATTGCAATGTTTCTTATTTAGACTTAAGCACTTCTTGCAACAATAATGATATATACCCTTGTGTTGCTAGTCCTTGTATATCATCTAGAAATTATTTGAGTACTAGTGTAGATGATATGCTTGATTTGCCTTGTTCCCATGAAAAAAATGCTTCTATTTCCTCTAGTTGTTTATCGAACAATGTAAAGGAAATCAAACATTCTATGGAACAAGACATGATCATGAATGAAGATTCAAGAATATCCTCATCTTCATACTCACGTGCTCACATGTGCCTTATGGCAAGAGGATCAAATGTATCTCCTACTTTGGATCCCAATTTATCTTCTAAAGATAATATCAATGATAATGATGATGACATTGATGAGGATACTAGTTCTCTCTTGCTTGAGTTTACCTTTTTGTGTACCTCTCTTCGTGGTAATAATAAGGCAGTTACTTGTCTCAAACACGTTATGGACACCATAACTAAACAAACGGGAACCATAGAGGAGTTGGATTTCCAACTTGATGATGGTAGTCGGAGATTCAATCGCCTTAAGAAAGAGCCTGCCAAGGAGAAGCACACTAATTGTCTCCTCAGACAAAAAATTGAATCTTATGAGCTTGAAAAGGAAAATTGCATTAATGATGCTTGTGCTACTAACTCTACTTCTTGTGAAGCATCTACCCTAAAGGAGAAAGTTGAGCTAAGGGCTCATCTTGAGTTGCTAACTAGCAAGTATAGGAAATTGGAAGAAAGTCATGAAAAGCTCTTGGGCTCTCATAATGATCTTCTAATATCCCATGATGGGCTAATGTTAGCTCGTGAGGCAAGTATTACCAAGGTAACATCTTGTGAGCCTCTTTTGGACATTAGCACAACTTCTACTCAAAATGCTATTTTTCCATGTGCTAGTCCTAGTAATCCATCTAGCCATACTATTGATAAACCTTGTGTTGGATTTCTTGCTTTGCCTTGTTGCTCTAACAATGAATATTCTACTTCCTCTAGTACTTTTATTTCTTCTAACCATGTAGAGGAAATCAAAGAGCTCAAGGCCCAAGTCACTTCCTTGAGGAATGACTTGGAAAAGAGTCATGAATGGAAATCCACACTCGATAATATTTTTAGTGTGCAAAAATCCCCTAATGATAAAAGTGGAATTGGATTCAACTCCAATAATAAGAACAAGTCCAAGAGAAACAAGAATAAGGGCCAAAACCAAGTCAAGAATTCGGCCAAGATTATTTGCTTCAAGTGCAAGGTTGAAGGACATCATGAAAGATCTTGTCCATTGAAGAAAAATCACTTGAGTGAGAAGCAACAAGGGAAGCGGCCACACGTTCATGTTTAAGCCCAAGTTGAAGTTAGGCCACTTTCGAAGAAGAACCAAGATAATGCTCCCCAAACCAAGAAATCAATAAAGAAGAGAAAGGGGAGCACTTGTTGCTACATATGTCATGTGAAGGGGCACTTTGCCTCTTCATGTTGAAACGGTACCTTATCTAACCCTATAATTGTTGATGATGATTATTCTCTTAGGAAGGATAAGGATGGCAATGTGTTTGCCAAGTTTGTTGGAACTCAAAGTGGTGTTAAGAAAAGAACCATTTGGGTTGCCAAGCCTATTGTGACTAACCTCTTAGGACCCAACTTGGTTGGGGACCAACAAGCTCAAACTTGATCAATAGGTGTTTTTGGTGGGCATTGGAGACTTGGCTAACTCATGAAGAATTAAGGAATCTTCATATATTATATTTTATCAAGCCAAGTCATTAGGATTATCATATTCCTATCTTATATCTAATGTGCCTCTTTGCGGTAACTTGTACTAAACTCATTTATATTGTAAGTTACTTGCTCCTTTACATGTTTTGGTTTTGTACCAATTATGCATTTGTATTTGGTGTTCCTCATGCTTACTTATTTTGTGTATTCAAGTATGTCTAGGTGTTTGGCATATCATTTACTCGTGTGTTTCATTTTGAGCCTCTAATGCATCTTGATGATATCTTATTTGGCTCTTTTTGAGTGGTTAATGGAACATCCCATTTTGGGGGAGTGATATGCCTCACGCATCTCTCAAACCTTAAAATGTGTGTACGTGACTACTACCACTTAGTATTGATATTGCATGCTTATCTAGTCACTATGTGGTGTGTCATACTCATGAGAAATTCAAATTCTAAATGTCCATTAATTCTCTCTAGTTGAGATTGCTTTGCCTATTATTAAGAAAAAAAATTATATCACATTATGGGGGAGTAATATGCTTATTTTGCATATCACAATCCTAGGAAATGTGAACATATGAGGTAGTGCCACTTAGAGTTGATATTGTTGATTATCTTGTTTCTAGGTGGCATGTTGGCTCAAACAGGGTCCTATTTTTGTTAGAAGATTTTATTGCTCGTCTTTTCGGTCTTTGTTCGAGTAAGAAATTCTTGATGCGGTCTTCCTCAAACACATATCTTTATATCTTTTTGGGAGACCATTTTCTTCAAGTTATTCTAATCATTGCTTTGCATGATTGTGTGACTAGATTGAAGCTATCAAGAATATATATCTTTACATAGTGCTTAATCTCTTTATTCCTATCCTATGCTTTTTATTGTGAAGATTTATCTTTAATATCCTTGCAATATACCATCGGAAATCAATTCCAATTCACTCATTGTCTTTGACAATTGATATACTTATGTGTGGTAGCATTTGTGGATCATCTTCACCTTGGATTTCACCTCTTATTGCCTTATTTTGTTTTCAAAAAAATTGTTGTGGATCCCATTGTCTTCCTTGGATTTTAAACATCTCTTTGATGATGTTTTTGATTATTATAAAATGTGTTTTAGTGGAAGACAAACCTTTTCTTCTCTGAACCTTGTGCCATTGTGAAAAGTGTTAAGGGTTTGGTTTATTTGTTGAAACCTTGCTCTTTTGGGAGTTTATTATCTCATTCTTTCTTCTCTATTTTATTTTCTTGAATGAGATAAATCTTTGAGTATTTTTGTTCATCTTTAATTTTTTCTTAGTTCATTTGTTGAACTTCGTTGAACAAATCTTGTGTTGATTTGATTCTTTGATATAGTTTGGGCAACAAATGTGTTTTTTCACACCTTGTATGCCTTCTTGAATATTTTGGTGTTTTTCCAAATTATATCTTCTTTGGATATTGAAAGTCTCCATGTGTTTTCTTTCTTTGATCCAATATATAGGGTATACTCCATCAAATCCTTAAACGGCTAAGATGTGCATGAAATTAAAATTTCATCTCTAAATATGTACATATCTTTATGGAGTGTGTCCTATGTGTTGTGGTTCGTCTAACCACTTTGGACCCAATAAGTTTGTGGACCAAGATGTACTTGAATGTTGTTTTAGGTACATTGGAGATGCAATGGATGCTTTTCTCGTCTATGAGGAAAGTGTTGTCACCACATGATAATTGGAGCCATGCTAGGATGATCGAAAAATTCTTATCTAGTACATCATACCATTGCTATCTCGGTAACAAGTATCTTATTCATGCATACTATTCTTTCATCCAATCTCTTGTAGGTTGCATCTTGGCATGAATTTATCCATTTGTAAATGTTGCGGTTCTTGCAAGGATCTTTGAAAGACTTCTTTATACTTATTGCTTATGTGAGTAATTTGAAATGATGCATATAATGGGGAGTATATAAAATCATTCTCATGATCCACCAATTCCAAATATGCCTTCTAGAAATTTATTGCATATCAATTCCTCAAGGTACTCTCATGTGCAATATTGTTTAAATTGCTTTGAATCCTTCCTTGTGCTACTTGTTGCCTTTCTCAAAGTATCCCAACTAGCATTTGTTCCCTTAGTGTTAGTTGTGATGTTTTTGAGGTTTTTATTTTTATTTGGTGAAGTTCATTGATATACCATAAGAGAAAATAGAGCTATGGGCTATATATGCACTTAAGCAAAAAATATCATGTTTGGTATATCTTATGACTTCCTCTTGGATATCATGTTTTTCATATTTTATTAACCTCTTATCTATGGTTGTTTATTTGTGGATTATTCTCATGTTTTATCCACTTATAAACTTATGTACACGAGAGTGTTAATATCTCCCCTTGATATCATCGCTCTTTGCCGACCATATCTCTTATCCTCTTGGTTTTTAATGGTATTGGTAAGGTATTGATTTATGAGTGCTTGGTTTACTTTTATTGCATCTTCATGCACTCATATCTCATATTTGGTTTCTTTTGGACTTAAGCTTGTCTTGACAAGTGTATTTATTTATATCTACTATGTGTATCTTGATTGTGTTCTAAATAATATAGAGGGGGTGAGGATTCCATGTTTGTGCATATTGTATTGAAATACAATAATTCAAATTTATGCATGAACCTTGGGGAGCTTCCTTATTTCATTTAGAGCACTATTTGTCCATTTGATTTTTTTGGATCATTGGATTGCTTGCTTCATCCGTTGAAGTTTCTTCACCGTTTTATCCTTGTAGCAATCTTTGATCCTCAATATAGCTTGATTTCCTCCAAATATTCGTCATTGGATACGTGCATTTGATTTCACTCAAATTATGAGAAATGCACACCTTGGGAAGGAACTCATACTATATTGGCCTTCTAACTTTTTCATCCATTTTGGCACTTGTTGTCAATGGGGGACAAGTTTAGAGGGTTTAAGGTAAACGGTTTTATACTTAAGATTGGTTTGTTCTTAAGTGTTTGCCTTTCATGCATTTCGTCTTTATTATGTTTTGCATGGTTGTATATATAGTGTAAACTCTCCCAAAGTTTATTCTTGACAATGTATGCAATGAAATTCAAGTTCATCACACATGCATATATTGTCGGGGAGTTTGCTCTATATATGTTGGTTCTACTCACATCTCTTACATTAGTTGTAGTTTGTGTAAGTAGAATCAGTTTTGATATGTGTTAGTAGATTTTTGTTAATTGACCATATCAAATGCATCCTCTTGTACACAACTTATTATCGGATAAGCTGCGTACTTGTTTCTAATATTCATTATATAAACCCTCTTGTTCTGATTGTCAACAATTACCGAAATGGGGGAGATTGAAAGAGTAATTGCCCCTAGGTGTGGTTTTGGTGATTAATGACAATTCCTATGGTCTATGTTTTCACTGAGTTTTATATGAAGGAATATTCCATAGGTCATGCTTGTAGTCTATGTGTTGGATTCAAGTATGGATGCCATGAATATAAAGATATACCTTGAGTATTGGCATCAAGATCATCGAGTTGAAGAGATTAATATGATATGATCAACATCTTGAGAGTCTGATCTCAATAGAAGAAATTCAAGATATGGCTCTAACACAGTGTCATGATAGCCTCATTAGTTGAGCTATGACTGACTTAGATTTAGAGCATGTAATCAAATTAAGAGTTCTTTATGTACCTCATGATATTGAGATGGAGCATGAGAAGATACATGGTTGACCTATACAAAGAGTGAAGAGTGATTTCAAGTTGGTCAACACATGAAGCATAAAGAATGTACCACATGGATCTTGTGGTATGGTTGAGAAGGGCAAGTTCAAGATAAGCATCTCGAGAAGATCATTTTCTTGAAGCTCGTGATACGCCCAATTTGCATCACCATTCTATATCATAATTTACCTCTATTCATTTATATTTGTCTTATTATGAGGTATTACTTATGGCTTTTCATCTGTTTATGCATGTTGGATGATTCTTGGAGGATGGACTGCCGGAGTCTGGATTCTGATGGAAAAGAAGGGGTTTCGGTGCAATTTCATGAAGATCAGAAAAATACCAGCAAAATATGGAAACAAATTATTTTACCAGAGGACGAAGGAAGCCAGAAGGAGGAGCGAAGGGGGGCCGTAGGGGGCCCACCCCCTAGGCGCGGTCCCACCTGAGGTCGTGCCTAGGACAGGGTGGCCCACCTACCTGGCCTCCGACTCACCCCTTCGCCTATATCTTCCCTACGGAACCCTAAGCCTCAGGGGGCGACCACAGATAGACTTCCACCGCCTCTGGGGGGGCGGAAAACACCGAGAGAGAAAGATCTCTCTGGCAGACATATTTCTGCCGAGGGAATTCCTTCCCGGAGAGGGGAGACCGTCGCCATCAACACCATCATCAAGCTAGGCTTCATTGGGATCATCATCATCATCATCATCCACACCATCATCTCCACCAGCACCATCATCACCATTCCATCTCGCTGTAACAATTGTGTTGGATATTTCTTTAGTTCTTAGGGGAAACTTTCCCGGTGTTGATTACTATTGTAGTTGATGCTTGTGAGTGGAACCATTGGATTATTGTTTATGTTCAGATTGTTATCCATTACCATATCATCTTTGATCTTGATCCATATGATGTCTTGTGAGTAGTTCGTTGTGTTCTTGAGGACATGGGAGAAGTCATGTTGTTAGTAGTGAATCTATGATGAGTTATTATTCAGTGGTTTAGTATTTAAGTTGTGGTGCTATTCTTCTAGTGGTGTCATGTGAACATCTACTACATGACACTTCACCATTTATGGGCCTAGGAGGATGCATTGTGTATTTGGCTACTAATCGCAGGGTTGCCGGAGTGACAGAAACCTGAACCCCCGTTAGGACACCTTTGCACAAGGGATTGTAGGATCTCAGAGTTTAAGGTTGTGGTTAGATTTATATCTTAATTACTTTCCTGTAGTTACGGATGTTTGTAGGGGGTTTAATCACAAGTATGTATTAGTCCTAGGAAGGGCGGTATGTTAGCACGGGTTCACCCACACAACACTTACGAACACCAGAGAAGAGTACTCAGCTATTTGAAGCGAAAGCACTTGACAGAATTCCCATGTGTCCTCGAGAACGTTTGGTCCTTATAAGTATTTCCACTGGCTTGTCCTTTGCTAAGAAAGGATTGGGCCACTTGCTCCGTTTGTTCGTCACTTTTGTTACTTGCTCCTTGTTTTGTTAACCACTAAAAATCCGTTTGCTAAGTATTCACAGGGATTTCCTACTCCATACCAATGTTCAGCACCTTCTGCTCCTCGTTGGGATCGACACTCCTATTTATCGAAATTACTACGATACACCCCCTATACTTGTGGGTCATCAATACTATTTTCTAGAGCCATTGCTGGGGAGTGAAGCGTTATTGAAGAGTGGAACTTGTAAGGGAAACTTTCACTGTGAGTATTGCCCTTGTTACTGCTTGTTACTTTGTTTCCAATATGGATAACCCACTTGGTTTTCTGTTTGGGAAAACTACTACCACTGCTAGGGTATTAGATGAACCACCACCCGTTGAGATAGATCCTTTTAAGATACCTACAAGTATTGTTAATCGTGTTATGGGTAATTATTATTTTGGGGATGGAACTGTCCATCCTGGTGATCACTTGAATTTTATCCATGAATTATGCGGGTTGTTTAAGTGTGCAGGTATCACAACTGAACAGGTGAAGAAGAAGTTACTCTCCATATCCTTGAAAGGGAGAGCTGAAGAATGGTATAAGCTGCTGAAGAATGGACAATCCCTGGAATGGGAGGAGATGACATCTCTCTTTTACTCTAAATTTTATCCTCCGAGTGAAATTCATAAAGATAGAAATCTTATATATAACTTTTGGCCTCTTGATGGAGAAATTACAGCTCAATCTTGGGGAGATTGAAGTTACTAATGCTTAAATGTCCTATTCATGAACTCCTAACAATATTATTCTCAATAACTTTTATGCTAGGCTTTCTCTTCATGATAAAGATTTACTAGATGCTTGTGATCGATCATTCACATGTATGAAGGAAGAAGCTAAATGGGATATCTTAGACCGTATTCAAGACAACACTGAAGCTTGGGAAAATGATAAAGCAAGAAAGTCAGGTATCAACTATGATTATGAATGGATTAAATCTTTTATGGGAACTGATGACTTTCGTGATATTAGCAATGAGTTTGGTCTTGGTCCTAAAGTTCTTGCGAAATGTTTTAATGCTTTTTCTTCTTATATTGAGTTTCCCAAGAAAGAGTGGGACAAGTACCATGCTCCATATAAAGACATTGTTACCCATGTTCCTGCCGGTGAAGAGGTTTGTACTGTTGATCCTATTTTGCCTGAACCTTATTTTGAGAAGATCCATTTTCCCTCCAAGGTAAGGGAACATTCTATTTTAGCTAATGTGTTTAGTAAAGGAGCAAAGAAAACTGTAGGATCTGATGAGTTTATTGATATTGAGCTTGTGGTAGCTATTGTGAAAGATCTTGTCACTAGAAATATAGAGGATTAGCATATTGTCTTCTGTGAAGATGCTACTAATATTGTTTTCATCCTAAGAAAGTTAGAAAATCTAGTGTACCTGTGCTTTCTGTTAAAATTGGTAGTCATAGCTATTATGGTTTATGTGATATTGGTGCTAGTTCTAGTGCTATTCCTTATGAGATTTATAGGGAAATGATGGGGATATGCCTATTGGGGTATCCTCAGCGGGACGTTTCCGACTGGCCCAAGGGCTGGCGAGTGGGCCTGCAGAACGGCGACTGGATCAAAGCCTGTCAAAGCACCAGGCAACTGAAGGTCAAAGGCCCAGGCGAGTAGATAGGCCCAGTCGGTTTGACTTAAATGATCGACAAAGTTGTAACCGAATCGGTTGAGATATGTAAACCCTAGGGGAGGTGAGCCTATATAAACCTCCCTAAGGGGTGAGTAGAGACACGTTCCCTCAAACACCCAAGCAACTCGCCGCCTAGTCGCCGAGTTCGCCCATTGTAATCACCTCCATAATACAATCTAGCAGGAGTAGGTCTTTACCCTCCGGGGGGCCGAACCTGGGTAAATCCCTGTGTCTTTGCCCTCATCTCGCACCGCAGATGGCTGGCCGCCCTTGCCCTTCGTTCTACTACTCGCTGCCGATTGCAGCATCTGCCGTGGTCATTCCCTCGACAGTGGCGCCCACCGTGGGGCCTGGCCGGTCTGGCCGGTGTTCTGCGGCGAGATCCAATCTGCCCATCAACGAGACGGTCGCCACCGGCCGCATGATAGCGATCGGCGAGATGCTCCAGATCTTGCCGAGCAGCTACGTCCCGGCGGCACGACCCGTCACGCACAGCGTGATCCTGCCGATTGGCACGATCAGCCTCTTCGTCGGCTTCACCGACATCACCACCTCGGAGGACTCGGCTCGCATCCGCGAGTCACCACCACGCGATCGGCTCTCCGAGAGCCAGGTCCGCGCGATCCACCGCCTCGCCTCCGAGTACGACTCGGCCCATAGCAACGTGGCCGAGAATTCGGCGGCCGCAGAAGACGCGGCCGTCACAGACGACGCCGACTCGGCGACCCCGGCGTCACTCGCCGGATCCATCACCGCGGCCTCGTCCGCGGGCTCCATCGTTCAGGTCTCCAACGCGGGAGATTTCGAGGACTCCTCCATCCTCGGGATCTTCGACTTCGACTCCGGGTCGGAAAACTCCGCCGACCTCCACGACGGAACCGGTCGCCATGCTGCGACCTACATGGCCACCGGCGCCGATCCGCCGGAGGACCCTTTCTCCACCCCGATCCCCCCCAACGCTACGGCAACGGAGGTCGAGGAACTCCGCCTGAAACTGGCGGAGGCAGTACGCAAGGAGCAGGCCGAGCGCGAAAAATTTCGCCTCGAGCAGGTGACAGCGCAAGAACTGTCACGCTACCACCAGCAGCGGATCAGGTCGCGCCTGAACCCCACCGTTCAGGGACGCGCCCTGAATTTCGACGATGAGAACGACCCGGCGCGCATAGCCGAGCGCGCAATCTGCGAGAACGCGCCACCAGGCGGAAGCGCTCGACCCCCGCCAGGATCAACGGCGATGGGTGCCCCACCACCACCCAACCGCACCCCTCCCAGGGACCAGCCGCGCATAGTCGTCTCCTCACGGGAGCGAGACGCGAACGGCCTACCACTGTTCTCTACCCCGATGGACAACCTAGTGGCAGGCCGAGCAGCAGCCGACAGCATCACGGCCACCGGCGACGGCGCCTTGCAAATCCAGTACGTTCGGGCCCTGCTCGCAAAGGCCGTGGAGCAGCAAAAAGCGGGCGCCGACTCGCAAGGGCGAGTATACTCACGCTCTTCAGGAAGCAGGGCGGCCTCAAGCGGCCGCCCCGCGGCGGCAAATACCCTCACTTGCCCGCCGCCGGAGCCACTGCAGCTCCAACGCCGACCCGCGAACGCGGCACTCTCCACCAACGATCCCAGGCCGGCGACCAACTTCGTCGCCGCCAACGGAGAACCCGTCGACGCTCGCACTCACATCATCAATAACCAAAACTGGCGCGCACGCCAGCCCGACGACTTGCGGCACACCCTAAATACTCGCCGCGATGGCGAGCCCATGGGGTCGCTCAGTCGACTGGGGCCCAAGTGCTTCGGACCAATGATCCGCGGCGAAAAGTACCCGCCAAACTTCAAGGCGCCAAAGGAGATCGAAAAATACGACTCCTCGTACGACCCCGCAGTCTGGCTCGACACATACCTCATGGCAATGGGGATCGCGGGTCACACTGACCTACTCGCCGCCCGTTACCTCCCACTGATGATGGAGGGGACGTGCAGGCAATGGATCAACACGCTCCCCCAGGACAGTATCGACTCCTGGGAGGAAATGCGAGACGCCTTCGTCAGGCACTTCGAGTGCTCCTACACCCGCGCCACCACCATCGAGGATCTGGAACGCTGCGTCCAGGGACCCCGCGAGTCGACCCGCAACTGGGTCCAACGGTGGCAGGAGCTCTGGTACAACGCGGTCGGCATCCACCCGGACACCGCGATCCACTGCTTCAAGACCTCGTGCCGCTACGAGCCTCTAGTCGCCAAGCTCAAGCGACACGCCCGCACACTCGACAACATCCCCGACCTCCTCGAGATCGCTAAGCGGTACGCCGAGGAAGATCCCAACCAAGACGTCGACGACGAGTCAGGGGGGCAACGCCGCACGGGCGGCAACGACGGCGGACGTCGAGCCGACCTACGCTACAGCGGCACCCGCCTCACAGGCAAGCGCCGCAACGACGGGCGAGTCGACTTCGTCGCCAACGCTGGACACGCACAACGCGAGCCCAAGAGCTACCGCCGCGACGGAGGGCAACGACGCGATGGCGGCAACTACAAGAACAAGCCAAGGTTCGATCCCGCGGCCCTCCTTAACCAACCATGTGCGTATCACAGCAGGTAAGGGAAGCCCGCCACGCACACCACTGCCGACTGCCACACCCTCAGGGAAATCGAGAAGGCACGGCACGCGCGGGAGGACACCGACAACAACCCGCAAAATGGCGGAAAATTCGGCAACGTAGCCGGCTCGCTCCACACCTTCACCGGCTTCAACACGAAGCGCGAGAAGAAGGTCATCGCCCGCGCCGTCGCCGTCAACGCGGTGGCCCAGACAGACGTCCCCCAGTTCCTGAACTGGTCGGAACAGCCCATCACCTGGAGCCGGCAAGACCACTCGCCACGCATCGAGTATCCGGGACGAGTCGCCCTGGTGGTCAAGCCCAAGGTCGGCGACTACTGGCTTCCCAAGACTCTGATGGACGGCGGCAGCTCCATCAACATCCTCTACCTCGACACCTTCAGGCGGCTGCGGCTCCCGCAGTCGATGATCGAGACAACCCACACCACGTTCCACGGCATTGTCCCCGGTCGGAAGGCTTACCCGATCGGCAAGGTCACGCTACCCGTCACCTTCGGCACTCCGGCAAACTTCCGCACCGAGCGGATCGTCTTCGAGCTGGTGCCCTTCGACAGCCCCTACCATTGCGTCCTGGGGCGCCAGGCGTTCGCCAAATTCATGGCGGCACCCCACTACGCGTACAACGCGATGAAGCTCCCCGGGCCGTGCGGCGTCATCACCATTAACGGCGACCCCGACATGGCCGCCGAATGCGAGGCCAAAGGAGCCGAACTCGCCGACGCCGTCATCGCGGCGGAAGCTAGTCACGCCGATGAGCTCGCCAAATACGCGAGCGGGGTCAACAATGACGACCCCACAATACTCAAGAAGCCCAACTCAGAGGGCACAAACCCCTCAACCTTTGAGGCCACGACGCACACCCGCACCGTCGAGCTGGTCCCAGGCGACCCCAGCCAGACGGTGACGATCGGGACGGGCATGAGCCCAGCGTAGGAAGGCGCGCTCATCGAGTTCCTTCGTGAGAATAGGGACATCTTCGCGTGGAAACCCTCCGATATGCCTGGTGTCCCTAGGGAGCTCGCTGAGCACAAATTAAACGCCGACCCCAAAGTGCGACCAGTCAAGCAGTCGCTATGGCCCTTCAATGAAGAGCGCCGTCGAGCAATCGCCGAGGAAGTGCAGCGCCTGCTCGCTGCCGGCTTTATCCGGCCAATCAAGTACTCCAAGTGGCTGGCAAACCCAGTCCTGGTCGAGAAGAAAAACGGGACCTGGAGAATGTGTATCGACTACACAAACCTGAACAGCGCCTGCCCAAAAGAGCAGTTCGTCCTCCCGCGGATCGATCAGATAATCGATTCAACCGCGGGCTCGGAGTCGCTGTGTTTCCTCGATGCCTACTCCGGGTACAACCAGATTAAAATGGCTGTCGAGGATGAGGAGAAGACGGCGTTCATCACGCCATTCGGAGCATTCTGCTACACCGCCATGACCTTCGGCCTCAAGAACGCCGGGGCGACCTACCAGCGGTGCATGCAAGAATGCCTCGCGAGCCAAATTGGCCGCAACATCCACGTCTACATCGACGACGTGGTCGTAAAATCCGCTCGCCAAGGAGACCTCCTCGCCGACCTAGCGGAGACCTTCGCCAACCTGCGGAGGTACAAGATAAAACTCAACCCAGGCAAGTGCACCTTCGGTGTACCCGCCGGGCAATTACTAGGGTACGTCGTCTCCAAACGTGGGATCGAGGCAAACCCAACGAAGATCGACACGGTCGCCCGGCTCGGCAAACCCGAGTGCCTGCGCGACGTCCAGAAGCTGGCCGGGCGTGTAGCGGCTCTCAGTCGCTTCATCCCCCGCCTGGGCGAAAAGGCGATGCCCCTATACCGCCTGATGCGCAAGAACCCCACCTTCCAGTGGGACAAGGAGGCGGACGACGCGCTCCGCGACCTCAAGAAGGTGCTACTCGCCGCACCACTACTCGCCGCACCCGTCGACAAAGAGCCCATGCTGGTTTACGTCGCGGCGTCCGAGCGCGTCGTCAGCGCTGTAATGGTCGTCGAACGACCAGAGGAAGGAAAGGAGCGCCCAGTCCAGCGGCCGGTCTACTACATCAGCGAGGTCCTCACCGAGTCGCGCCAGCGATACCCACAGTACCAAAAGCTGGTATACGCGGTCTTCAGGGCTCAACGGCGCCTGCTGCACTACTTTCAGGAGCACCCCATCACGGTCGTCTCCTCAGCCCCACTACAAGATATCATCCGCAATCGCGAGGCGACCGGGCGGGTCGCCAAGTGGGCCGTCGAGATCGGCGTCCACAACATTAAGTACGAGCCACGAAGGGCGATCAAGTCCCAAGCACTGGCAGACTTCATCGCCGACTGGGAAGAGGCCCAGCAGCCAGACAAGCCGCCGTACCTCCACTACTGGAACCTACACTTCGACGGGTCGAAGAACGCGGACGGTGCAGGCGCGGGGATTGTGTTGACTTCACCAAAGGGCGACAAGCTCCGCTACATCCTTCGCCTCGACTTCACGCCCTGTACCAACAACATGGCCGAATACGAGGCCCTACTCCACGGCATGCGCGCCGCAAAGGAGATGAGTGTCAATCGCCTTCGATGGTACGGTGATTCCGACCTCGTCGCGGGACAAGTCGACGGCACCTGCGACGCCGTCTCCCCTACCATGGCGGCGTACCGCCAAGAGGTGGACAAGCTGGGCGGCCACTTCACCGGCTATTCCGTCGAGTGGATCGACAGGCGGAAAAACGAGGAGGCCGACGCCCTCTCTCGCATCGGGTCGGCTCGACTCGCACCACCCGCCGGCGTGTTCCTCGATACAATCTCCAAGCCATCAGTCTCTCCCCCGAGGGAGATCGACATCGGAGTCCCCCTCCAACCAGAGGCAACCTTGGTCGCACTCGTCACCGAGCCAGACGACTGGACCAAGCCCTACATCGCCTACCTGGAGACAGGCAACCTGCCCGCAGACGAGACAAGCGCTCGAATGATCGCTCGCCGATGCAAGTCCTACACCATCATCGACGGCGAGCTACACAAACGCAGCGTCACCGGCGTGTTCCAACGTTGCGTCCAACCGGCTGAAGGACGCAAAATCTTACACGACATCCATTCAGGCGACTGCGGCCACCACGCTGCCGCGCGCTCCCTAGTCGCCAAGGCTATGCGACACGGCTTCTACTGGCCCACCGCACACGCCGACGCCGTCGACATCGTCCAGCGATGCGCCGGATGCCAGAAGTACGCCAACCAGACGCACGTTCCAAGTTCGGCGCTCAAAACCATCCCCATCACCTGGCCATTCGCCGTGTGGGGCATGGACATGGTGGGCCCCTTCAAGAAGGCCCCCTCCGGCTACACCCACCTGCTGGTCGCCGTCGACAAATTCACAAAGTGGGTAGAAGCCAAGCCAGTCCGGAAGTGCGATGGGAAGACTGCCACCAAGTTCCTACGCGAGCTCATATACCGCTATGGCTTCCCTAACAGCATCATCACGGACAACGGCACAAACTTCGCCAAGGGAGCAATGGCCGAGTTCTGCGAGGAGCACCACATCCGGCTCGACCTCGCGTCAGTCGCACACCCAGAATCCAACGGCCAGGCGGAACGAGCCAACCAAAGCATCCTCCACGGCCTGAAGCCGCGACTCCAAGTACCACTCGAGCGCACCACTGGATGCTGGGTCGAAGAGCTTCCCTCCGTCATCTGGGGAATCCGCACCTCGGTCAACAGGTCGACCGGATTCACCCCCTTCTTCATGGTCTACGGCGCTGAAGATGTCATGCCCACCGACCTCGAACACGACTCGCCGCGGATCGTCCACTACACGGAGGCCGCAAACGAACTGGCCCGCCAAGACGGGCTCGACCAACTCGATGAAGCACGCGACCTCGCCCGATCGCGTACCGCTATCTATCAGCAAGGGCTCCGCCGCTACCACAGCAGACGGGTGAAAACCCGCACCTTCCAGGAAGGCGACTTGGTGTTACGCCTCATCCAGGACAAGAAGGGCATGCACAAGCTCTCTCCTCCGTGGGAAGGCCCGTTCGCCATCGGACGCGTACTCGGCAACGATGCCTACTACCTCATCGACGTTCGCGGGGACGGCGAACTCGATGTCAAGCAGCCCTGGAATGTAAATCTCCTCCGGAAGTTCTACTCCTAGAACCCCACATATGTACTCTCCAGTCGCTATGAAATAAAAGAAACAGTTACCGCAAATTGCGTCTACTCCCCATGCCCTGTGCCACTCGCACTTGTAATAACAGCATCACGCTAACATGCAGAAGTCAACCTTTGGTACAGCGACCGGCACGGCCAAGTAGTGCGATGTGGGAGCACTGGGTCACCTCAGGTCCTGCGTCGTCCACGAAAAACGCCAATCCGGAGCCCCATTGGAGTCGCCTAGCTCGACTGGTTTTGCAAACCAAGACAACTGCCCTCGCTTCTCACAGCGACCTCTGTCCTCCGCATCCTCGGCGTAGCGACTCGAACGGCCAAGTACCACGCTCGGGGACTGCATACCAGTTCGTCGCGATCGATCAGGGAAAACGTCAAGTAAGAGAGCACGCCCTGGACTCGCCACGCGACTGACCCCCCGGGCCAGGCAGGAGTGACGCGCCCACACCAACGCGCTAAGTCCTCAACCACCCTCGAGTCGCGCCTCGAAATACCAAGTACCACGCTCGGGGACTCGGCCACCCGACCCCGTTCGCGTCCGGGAAAACGGTAAAGTAAAGAGCACCCAAGGGAGTCGCCGTGCGACTGGCTCTCCGAGCTCGGGCGAGTCGAGTAAACTAAACAAAACACACGATAACAACAAACATCATGTACAAGGTGAACCCCATAAAAGGGCGGACGCGCTCGGGGACTCACCCAAAATCAATCCAAAACACGATTTCGCAAAATAAACACAACATCCGATTCAATCGCAGATCGCTTTGTCTTACATTACAAACTATGCCTGTTCGGCAGAATTGTTACTAACTTATCCAGGCATACTACACTACTCTGCAGGCTTCGACGACGATGCACCAGTATCCCGCCGCTTCCGAATGAACGGAGTATACGGGTTCGATGGATACGTTGTCAGCTCGCCCGCCATCGCCGCGCGGAAGGGCTGCTCGACCTTGAAGTCGCGATGCGGCGGCTCGGGGTCGTTCGGCGCGACGACCGTTTCCTGATAAGGAAGGAGGTCGCCCATCGCCCAGACACGTTCCGAGTACGCGGCAGCTCGCTCCTGCAGCTTGAGGACCTCCGACAGGTCCACCACGCCAGTCGACGAAGGATACCCACTCGTCACATCGTCGAGGTCGAAATCCTCGGGGAAGTGGGCGAGTCCAAGGCTCAGAGCTGTCGACGCTCCACGCCGAAACGCCGATCGCGTCATGAACTCTACGACCGCGGGCGCCTTCTCCAAGTACTCCCACACCTCCACGAGGTCACTGGGAATAACTTCCGTGGGCGACATCTCCTGAAGGTAGGCGCGGATGCTCGTCGCCGATAGCGTTGCTGAGTCGACAAGCATGCTCACGCACTCCCTCGCATCAAGAGAGCTCGCTTCCTCATGGCTGCCAATCACCCGGCCTGCTAGACGGAAACAGTTGTGAGCACTACGGAAACCACAAACAATATGACTGCAAGACTGGGAAGGCGCACTCACCAAGCAACGGGCGAGCGAGTTCCGTGATGAAATTTTGAAGCGATGTATGATCGTCTTGAAGCCCAACAATAAGGGCCTCCGACACCTTCCGGTCTTCTTCAGCGGCCGCAACAGCGGCCTTAGCTCGCCCGTTCGCCGAGCTCGCCTCCTCTTTCGCCTCCCGCAGTTCGCGCTCGAGGTCGGCGATCCTTTGCTCGGCAGTGCCTAATGCAGATTTTGCCGCCATCAGCTCGCCAGCTGGGACAAGTTTTTGGCAAGCCGCCTCTGCCTGCGCAGCAACAGCCTGAAGGTCCCTGTTAACCTCTTGGAGAGTGGCTAACTCCTTCTCCGCACGCTGCTTCGCACCCAATCGCTCTGCCGACTCCAGTTGCAGACCCTGTACAATTTCAAAGTCAGCAACACGAAAATCACTCAGTGCCCACCCGCTAAAATTTAGCGCGTGCGCACTCGGGGACTGGCGATCACGAAAATCACTCAGTGCCCACCCGCTAAAATTTAGCGAGTGCGCACTCGGGGACTGGCGATCACGAAAATTACTCAGTGCCCACCCGCTAAAATTTAGCGCGTGCGTACTCGAGGACTGGCGATCACGAAAATTCCTCAGTGCATACCCGCTAAAATTAAAGCGCGTATGCACTCGGGGACTGGATGCGAAAGTACAAAACGAGAAACTATAAGAATCACGCCGCTGCTAAGCACCGACCTGATCCTCGGGGACTGGAGGTACCTGGATGGCTGCGCCAAGCATGCCGTGTAGTTCCACCGCGTCCACAGACGCGAGCAGCGCCGGTGTGTGCCCGCGACGCGGATCAATTTCAACATCGGCAGTCCCTGGAGCGGGGCTCGGAGCCGCAGCCTCACTCGCCGAGGCCGCCTTGGTCATGAAGCGAGGGAAGGTAGCGATTGACGCGCCCGCCCCAAGGGAACTCGCCTCCTCCGGTCTAGGCAACGAAACGCCCCCCTTCGTGGACGCGGTCGCTTCCACAGCGGGCCTAGCTGGCGCGATCGCCGTGTCGTCACAGACAGCGACGATGTCGTCGCCCTTGGCCTTCTTGCTGCCTTCCGGGGAGGCGGTGACCTCGTCCACCTTCCTCTTACGGGAAGGGTCCTCCTCGCTAGCGGCGGAGGGCACCTTGGCTACCGTTGGGTGGCCCATCTTCTTCACTCCGGTCCTACGCATCGAGACAGCTCAGTAAAAACAGTCAAAATACTAAGAAGAGAAAGGTGAAGGCCGAGTGCGCTTACTTGGCGACTGGAATGAAACGCAGCCCTGTACGAAGGCCGGCTGGTTTCTCCAGCTCGGGGCCCAACCGGCGACTGAGCCCCAGTTCCAGGACGCCAGGGGCCCAGGATACGGATGGCTTCTTCGATGTCGAGGTAGCGGTTGGTGCCTCCGGGGCGCCTTCAGCGGAGACCTCTCTGCGAGGAGGGGCTGCCGCGGCCGGAGCCTCCTTGCGAGGCGAGTCCGCTACGCTCAGGACCTCCTTGCGAGGTGAAGTCGCCTCGGTTGGAGCCTTCCCTAGCCCGGAGACCGGCGCGAAGGGCGGAGGCATTGAGGCCAGCGGTGCCTCCGTGGATGGCGCATCTAGCGCGGTTGTTGGCGGGGCCGCCTCGTCACCGGCCGAGCTGTGGGCATCGGAGCTGCTCGCCGAGCGCGGCGGTGAGGCCACCTTCGGCGGCTTCGTCTTCCTCCTCAAGGGGGCCCTTGACTCTTTCTTCTTCTTCGCGGGAGTGGCCTGACGGAGCGAGGTGGTCTCCGGGAGTTCCTCGTCATCGTCATGACGCTCGAGGCTCCTGCTTGCCTCGAGTTCGCGCTGACATTGCCCGCGGGTCTTTCGGACCAGTGGGGCAATCTCCTCTTCGGACTCGTCGTCGTCGTCCGCGTTACCCTTGGCGGGTGGCGACTCGCTTGTGTCCTGGGCGGATGGCCCGGAGCTCTCGTCATCGGCGGGTGGTAGCCACCCCTCCACCACTTGGAATAGCTGCGTAAACGCGAAACAAAGTTAAGATTACCGCGACTGCACATGCTGCGACTGCGAACAAGATAAAATAATTACCGTTGGAGCCGGACACTTCGCGGTGTAGGGAGGGACCCCGGCCTGCGCATCCGTGTATGCCGCCTGGGTAATCCTCTTCAGCGCCAGGAGGTAGTCCTCCAGCTTCCACTCGGCGAGGCAGGCCTTCGTCGAGTCTTCTCGGCCCGTGTACTGGTACATGTAGTGCTCGCGTTGGGCGAGTGGAACAAGTCGTCGCCCAAGCCAACAATTGTATAAATTCACCGTCTGGAGCCCTTTCTTCTTCAGACCACGAATGGTCTGGAGCATCTCGTCGACGACCATCCGCTGGTCATCGGGGAGCTTGACGACCTGGAGGTTGCGCAGCTCGGGACGGTTGGCCGAGTACCGCGGGATCGCCGCCTCATCCTTCGGGGTCGCCTCGGTCACGTAAAACCAAGACTTTTTCCAATCGCTCGCCGCTTTGGCCGGCAGCATCAGGTCGAAGAAGGAGGCTTTGGATTTAAGCTGGAAGGTTAAGCCCCCTGCGGCTAGCATTGGGCCGCCCGCCTCCTCGCGGCTGATCCGTCCATGGAACAGATCTTGCCACAAAGGAAAATAGGGCCTGCAGCCCAAGTAGCACTCGCAGAACGCCACGAAGATGGCGAGCTGCTCGATACTATGGGGACCCAGATCCGAGGGCTGGATCCCGTAGTAGGTGCAGAAGCGCCGGAAGAACAGAGAAGTGGGAAATCCTAAACCCCGCTCGAGGTGACTAGTGAAACAGATGAACTCTCTCTCGCGCGGGTTCGGGGTCGTTTCCCCGGCTGCGGGAATTCGCCAGCAGCCGGCCCGCAGGATTCCGGCCTCCTCGAAGGAGGCCAGTTGCGCCCTGGTGCACTTGGATCTCCCCCAAGGTTCAGTAGAGAGGGCCATGGCCGAGGATTTGCTTGGAGGGCGGAAGATTGCGGGTCGATCGGATCGCGAGATTAACGAACGGAAGATGTGCGTACTCGGAAGAAATGGTGGGCGGTTGGCTTTCCGATAGCCTACCATTCCTCTTATATAGCGGGAGCTGCCCGCCAAATTAGGGGGCCGTTACCGCGCGATGATTACGCCGAAAGTTACCGTTAAGTTACCTTAACGGCTAGTTTGACCACGCCCGACGGTCCGCCTCCTGCCACCCGGCTCGCTGAGTTATTCGCCGAGGCCGCGACCTGTTGATTCGACTCACCCAAGACGCGACTCGGTTCGCCGGATGTTTTCCTTCGTGCAGGAGCCCGCCGACGATTCGACTGGATGCCAACTTGAAGCCGTATACTCCGACTGCCAGCAGCCACCCGCGCCTAATCAACGACGGCCTCGGGGACTACTGATGGGGATATGCCTATTGGGGTATCCTCAGCGGGACGTTTCCGACTGGCCCAAGGGCTGGCGAGTGGGCCTGCAGAACGGCGACTGGATCAAAGCCTGTCAAAGCACCAGGCAACTGAAGGTCAAAGGCCCAGGCGAGTAGATAGGCCCAGTCGGTTTGACTTAAATGATCGACAAAGTTGTAACCGAATCGGTTGAGATATGTAAACCCTAGGGGAGGTGAGCCTATATAAACCTCCCTAAGGGGTGAGTAGAGACACGTTCCCTCAAACACCCAAGCAACTCGCCGCCTAGTCGCCGAGTTCGCCCATTGTAATCACCTCCATAATACAATCTAGCAGGAGTAGGTATTTACCCTCCGGGGGGCCGAACCTGGGTAAATCCCTGTGTCTTTGCCCTCATCTCGCACCGCAGATGGCTGGCCGCCCTTGCCCTTCGTTCTACTACTCGCTGCCGATTGCAGCATCTGCCGTGGTCATTCCCTCGACAGGAAATTATGCATGAGATTGGTCCTTGTGAGCTTGAGGACATCGATGCGGTTATTCACCTTGCTAATAGAGAGAAAGTTTGCCCCATTGGCATTTTAGGAGATGTGGAGGTCCTTTGCGGTAAGATTAAATATCCTGCTGATTCTCTAGTACTTGGTAAAGAAGCTAGTAAAACCTATCCTATTATCTTTGGTAGACCCTTTTTGAATACTTGTGGGGCTATCATAGACTGTAGGAAGGAAAAAGTTTTGACTAAGTTTGCCGGAGAGTCTGATGAGTTTAATTTTCCAAATTTGCCAAAACTCCTTATGAAAATGAACTGCCTGATGAGGATTTCAGGGTTGAACAACTTTCTGCTATTTCTCTTGCTCCTAAAAATGCCTTGCAGCAATTTATGGAAGATCGTGAAAGTGATGCCTTCATGAAGGAAAGAAATGAGATTGACGAAGCTTTACTTTGTCAGCCTGAGTTACTTAAGCATAATCTACCCGTGGAAGACTTGGGTACCACACTACTACCTAAAGGGGATCCTGTTTTTGAATTAAAACCCTTACCTGATGATCTTAAATATGCTTATCTTGATGATAAGAAAATATATCCTGTTATTATCAGTTCTAAACTTTCAGGAAAGGAAGAAGAAAGGTTATTTGAGATATTGAAGAAACACCGAGGAGCTATGGGCTATAATCTTGATGATTTAAAGGGGATTTCTCCTACTATATGTCAGCATGCTATTAATATAGATCCTGATGCAAAAGCAGTTGTTGAGAACCAACACCGTCTAAATCCTAAGATGAAGGATGTGGTAAGAAATGAGGTATTAAAACTCCTTGATGCTGGCATTATTTATCCTATTGCTGATAGTAAATGGGTTAGCCTTGTTCATTGTGTTCCCACGAAAGGGGAATAACCGTTGTGCCTAATGAGGATAATGAGCTTATACCCCAAAGAGTAGTGGTTGGATATACAATGTGCATTGATTTTAGAAAGATTAATAAAGTTACTAAGAAATATCATTATCCTTTGCCTTTTATTGATCAAATGCTTGAGAGGTTGTCCAAAAAGACTCACTTTTGCTTTCTTGATGGTTATTCTGGGTTTTCTCAAATTGTTGTGAAAGCACAGGATCAAGAGAAAACTACTTTCACTTGTCCTTATGGCACTTATGCTTATAGGCACGTGCCTTTTGGTTTATGTAATGCTCCTGCTACCTTTCAGAGATGTATGTCTGCTATATTTCATGGTTTTTTGTGAAGAAATTGTGGAGGTTTTCATGGATGATTTTTCCGTCTATGGAACTTCTTTTGATAACTGTTTGCACAACCTTGATAGAGTTTTGCAGAGATGTGAAGAAACCAACCTTGATGTTAATTGGGAGAAATGCCATTTCATGGTTAATGAAGGGATTGTTCTTGGACATAAGATCTCTGAAAGAGGCATTGAAGTTGACAGAGCCAAAATTGAAGCAATTGAGAAGATGCCTTGTCCTAGAGATATCAAAGGTCTTTGTAGTATCCTTGGTCATGATGGTTTCTATAGGAGGTTGATTAAAGATTTCTCCAAAATTTCAAAGCCCCTTACTAATCTTCTTCAAAAATATGTACCTTTTGTTTTTGATGATGATTGTAAGGAAGCTTTCGAAACTTTGAAGAAAGCTTTGACAACTGCTCCTATTGTCCAACCACCTGATTGGAGTTTACCTTTTGAAATCATGTGTGATGCTAGTGACTTTGCTATGGGTGTTGTCCTTGGACAACGTGTTGGCAAGATGTTGAATGTTATTCATTATTCTAGTAAGACTCTAGATGCTTCTCAAAAGAATTATGCTACTACTGAAAAAGAGTTCTTAGCTGTAATCTTTGCTTGTGATAAGTTTAGGCCTTATATTGTTGATTCTAAGGTTACTATTCATACTGATCATGCTGCTATTAAGTACCTTATGACAAAGAAGGACGCTAAGCCTAGGGTTATTAGGTGGGTGTTGCTTTTGCAAGAGTTTGATTTGCATATTATGGATAAGAAAGGTGTTGCTAATCCTGTTGCTGATAATTTATCTCGTTTGGAAAACATTTGTTTTGACCCATTGCCTGTAAATGATATTTTCCAAATGAGAAGTTAGCTTCAATAAGGGTAAGTCCGCATGAGAGTCCTTGGTATGCTGATTATGCTAACTTTATTGTTTCCAAGTATTTGCCTACAACCTTTTCAGCTCAGCAAAGAAGGAAATTCTTTTATGATCTAAGGCATTACTTCTGGGATGACCCACAATTATATAAATAAGGAGTAGATGGTATTATGCGAAGATGTGTTCCAGAATTTGATAAACAAGAGATATTGAGAAAATGTCATGGAAGTGATTATGGAGGACATCATGCTAGGGATAGGACCGCACAAAAGGTTTTACAATCTAGATTTTATTGGCCTGCCCTTTTTAAAGATGCAAGGAAGTTTGTCTTATCATGTGATGAATGCTAACGAGTAGGTAACATCTCTAGACGCAGTGAAATGCCTATGAATTATTCTATTGTTATTGAACCTTTTGATTGTTGGGGATTTGACTTTATGGGGTCTTTTCCTCCTTCAAAGGGGTATACTCATATTCTTGTTGTTGACTATGTTACAAAGTGGGTGGAAGCCATACCTACAAACGGTGCTGATGGTAAGACCTCCTTAAAAATGCTTAAAGATGTCATTTTTCCTAGGTTTGGTGTGCCTAGGTATCTCATGACTGATGTAGGCTCTCATTTTATTCATGGGGGTTTTAGAAAAATTCTCGCTAAGTATGATGTAAACCACATAATTGCTTCAGCTTATCACCCCCAAACTAGTGGGCAAGTAGAACTTTCCAATAGGGAAATTAAATCTATCTTGCAGAAGACTGCCAATAGATCTAGAAAAAATTGGGCTAAAAAGTTGAATGACGCTTTGTGGGCTTATAGAACTGCTTATAAAAATCCTATGGGGATGTCTCCTTACAACATGGTCTATGTGAAAGCTTGTCACTTGCCCTTAGAATTAGAACATAAAGCTTACTGGGCAGTGAAAGAGTTGAATAGAGATTTTAGACTTGCTGGTGAGAAAAGACTGCTAGATTTAAGTAATCTAGATGAGTGGAGAGGTGAAGTATTGAAAATGCTAGGCTCTTTAAGGAACAAGTAAAAAGATGGCATGATAGGAGAACTCTAAAAAGGGAATTCCATGTTGGTGAGAAAGTTCTTTTGTATAGGTCTCATCTCAGATTTTTTGCAAGAAAACTACTCTCAAAATGGGAAGGACCTTTTGTTATCAAGGAAGTATACCGCTCAGGTGCCATCAAAATCTCTTCTCTAAAGGATGAAACAACATAGGTGGTTAATGGGCAAAGACTAAAACACTATATTTTTGGAGATTCTTATAATGAAGATGTTGATGTTATTCGAATGACGACTCCAGAAGAATTTATCAGAAGCCAAACACCAGAGTCTGCAAAGTTCGTCTTTGAGTAGGTAAAAGTGGTGAAAAGAGAAGGTTCGTGAAACTACAATCTTTTTATATTTTTGATGTTTTTAATACATAAGGGAAATTATGAGACGAAACTGAAGAGGAAACGGAGCCAGGGGTGGACAAACCCACCCCAGGTGCGGGCCCAGCCTGGCCATGTCTGAGAGGGGTGTCCCTCCCTCGAACTCCGTCTCCACTTTGTTTTCGTGTTAAAACCTTCCTTATGCCTTGAAACTTTGTAATATATAACCCCCCGAATCCCCCGAGGTTCGTGCATCGAGTTCTCGTCGTGTTTTTGTTTCGATCTGTTTCTGTCAGGCAAATTTCTCAGTTTTGGAGCTACAATGTCTTCCTCTGGATCACCCATGGAGGATCCCTCTGCGGATATCCTCAACCCATACATGTATGAGTTGAAGATCCATCCCAAGGAGCTGATTCTCAAAGATGGGAAGGTACATATGAAAGAAGTTGAAGACCCCAAGGGAAAAGGAAGTCTGGAAGACAGGATGGAAGCATTGGAGCGGGAGGTCTTCAGGTACAAGAAGATGGCGGAACGTGAAGTGGATGTTATTCACAAGATAAGTTCAGAACTCATCACCAAGCACGAGGGAGAAGTTGTTGAGCTCCGAGAAGAGATCTTCTCACTTCGTCAGACTACCAACCAATTGCAAGCACAACTCTATGACATACAAAATCAAAACTGTGAGTATGGGGCTAGATTTGACCGCATAAGTTCTGCTGCTAATTTAAGAATTGCAGAGACTAAGACATACTTTTTGGATGGGGATTCTTTGCCATGGAAGCTTTATGATTACAAGATAACACCACCACCGCCGAAGGAGTAATTCGTCATCAGGTTTGGCATCCCCTTGGCTTGTTCCAAGATTGGGGGAGTGCCGCGATATCACCACCATTATCTTTTATCTTTTACCTTTTTAGTGGATTCATATCTGTAGTAGAGAAGTTATCTTATAGTTTGGTTTTCATGTGGAAGTTTCTCTCCTTTAGTTGATTATCTATGTATCCCTTGGTGTGAGTGCCTTTATTGAATATTAATGAGAAGTCTCATCTTTTACTTTTTGCACTTCTTATTTTAGCTTTCAATCTCTATTATATGATGGATCTTGTTGATCAGTATTGTAAAGGTCCCAACCTTTAATAAGGTAGAGATCCCTGTGTTTACAATGCTAGTCCCTGGATCAATAGCTAGCATCCACGGTTTAAGATGTAATATCAAGAAACAAAGGTCATAATACAACTTTATAACCAGGAATAAAATATTATATTACATCTTACATAGCTCATTTGGCTATCACATTACAATGCAGCAGAAATATCTATATAGCATGGATTCCTTCGTCTTCAAAGTGCCATAGGCAATCATGTTGGTTTTAGACTTGTAATCCTAATCAACACACTTCACTAACATCAAACAAACCTGCAACATATAAGTTACAACCACAAGGGTCAATACATTTGAATTGTATTGGCAAGTTTCACTACTATGTGGAAATAAGTTGGAACCTATCAATATATGCATATTTGGCTAAGTAGGGTTTAGGCTCATTTGTAGAAAGAAATATGGTTTTATCCTATCTTTTCAAAATAGTTTTAATCTTTTAACAAACTTTTTGAACTTCTTGGCAAACTCCAAGTGCTTCTAATCCCTTGTTGACACCATCAAGTTTTTACTTTCAGAAATTGGAATGTCGAGATCTTCCATAGCTTCAGGCCTTAGTTTCTTAGAGTTGTCCGTAACCGGGGACATGGCTAAGTACTTAGAATTTGATCTTATGGAGAAGTTGTACACTTTACCCACATGACACAATCTCATCTTGATGCCACCAGTGGCCGCTGGATAAGTACACACCAAATGGAGTACCGGCAGATCGAGAATGTGACAAAGTCTTTCCATAGAAGTCCTCCCAATACATACTGCTAGCAGGTCTACCAGGCACCAATGTAAGGATATATTTCCAATACATGAATCCAGTTAACCTGAGTAGGTACCAATGTAAGGGTCTTCCACTATATAATTGACTAAGCCAGAGCCCATTTAGCATGTGGCTGTACACGAAAGCCATTGTACGAGAAACATGTTCAATATCTAAGTTCCTGGGTGGTTTTATTCTAGTGCACATACAAAAAGATAGCCATATAAACACGGTTCTCTTTGTTGCCACCTTATCCACAATTGAGTATCCACATTCCACCCAGGTGATTCATTGAGTACTTGTTTTATTATATAAAACATATATTTTCCCAATACTTCATATAGTCATAACATGTATTCCACCCTATGTCTATAGCAGGGCTAAGCATAGTACAACTACAATGTTTGCACTAAGGAAGATATAAGGATATCCTAATAGGACATATCATAGCATAGTAATATAGTAGTCCTATCATGCATACTACAAAAATCCACCAAGTGTAATGAAAATAGTAGGACATGGATGATAGTGTCACTTGCCTTTTTAGTAGATAATTTTGGTTCACTCCTTGATCTTTGCAATAATCACACTCTTCAAATTTCACTACAATTCAATCAAGCAAGCACATATTCAAACTACCATTCAAAAAATTCACCACCTAAAATGATAAAAACAATGCAATGCATGCAAGCATGCAAAAGATTGTTTTATTTGTAAAATTGGTTTCTAATAGGCTATAAACATTTTTAAAACACCTAAAGGTCATTTATAAATGTGGAAAAACATTTGAAACTAAGTTAGTGAAAATGGGCCATTTAAATCATTTGCTAGAAGTGATTTAAATCAAAGTAATATTTGTAGTTTTAGCCAAATATATTCTTTAAACACAAATGTTAGTGTTTATGGTTAAAGGGTTTAATATTAATCCATTTGCAAAAGGTTTCACCTAAATTCCATTTTTAAATCAAAACAATATTTTTATTTGCTAGAAATGCCTTTAACAAAGTGATAATTTACTAGGGTTCATCAAATATATTTTTCTAAAATCCTAAAACTTGGTGTTTAAGGTCAGAGAGTTTAAATCAAATCATTTTCCAAAGGTTTTACTCAAAAAGCATTTTTAAACCCTAATCAATTATTTTATTTAACTAGAAATGCTTTTATTCAAGGATTAATTCCTTAGTGTCACAAAATTTACTTTTAAATCCAAATGTTGGTTTTTATGTTTGTAGGTTCAAAACAATCCATTTACAAAAGATTTTACTCAAAAATCATTTCTAGAATAATTTTTATATTCAAAATATGCCTAAACAAGTTTGTGCAAAAACAACTAATTTACAGAAGCAAAACACTAAACAAAAGGCATGGTTGGAAAGGTTTTGTTTTCCTGATTCTAATGATATAAAATTTGCAAATTTGGACGTGTAGATTAAAAGTTATGAATTTTTCAAATCTAAACATCTAATAGATCTAATTCTGTTTTCAAATCCTGAGTCTAGCCACGTGGCTGCTTTCTATTGGTTGGTAACGGTTCGTGCGGATCGATCATTACTGGTTGTTAGATTTAAAGAGCATCACACGACATAGAAACGAACTTACCGCTTCACTAGCTGTTCTATCCTAGCCATGCGATCGTGATCTAACGGTCTACAGCACCCTGTCAGGAACTGGCGGTGCTCGAAGGCGGCGCGAGGCGACGACGCTCTGTCAGCGACATTGCTGGCAAACTAGGAAGAGAGAGAGGGAGGAGGAAGAGGCTCACCAGACTCGTCGTGAAGCGCTGATACTCAACGTGGTCTTGGACTGAGCGGGGGCGTACGGGAGCAAAGGAGATTGCTCGCTGTAGTTGTCGTCGGCGTCGGACGTCTCCACTTGTCGACGGGGGCGAGGCTACAGACCACGAGAAGGCAAATAGAAGGAGGCGTTAGAAGCGCGTGGAAACAGAGATCATCTGAGCGTCATCGTGAGAGAGAGGGAAGGTCAGGGTTCACCTGGGAAGCTCGTCGGAGTGGAGGCAGACGGCGGCAGCATTGAGATGTTGTCCTTGCCGATGTTCCGAAGTGCACGCGGGCTAATGGGTGGTACTGGGAGATGCGCAAGAAGATGGGTAGCAGGCTCGTGGGTACTGGGAGGCAAGGGGAGGGTCGACGTCACCGGAATCGACCGGTGAGCTCGTCGGAGCAGTGGGTGCTTGGGCTTGAGATTCTTGCAGCCTCGTGGCCGAGAGGAGATGGCGTCTAGGGGAAAAGAGAGAGGAGGGCGAGGCTCTTAAGATGGCGTGGTCACGGCAAGGAGTTACTGCGGTGTTGGTGCGAATTTGTTGCGCGGAGTAACGACCAGAAATAGCCGGCGTAATGAGGGGAACGGCCACGGCGGGTGAGGGAGACGATGATCTTGCGGTGGGTCCCGTTGTCAGCGAGTGGGGAGGGGGTATAGTGGGGGCCAAGCGTCAGTGACTGAGAGGGTGTGATTGCGAGTGAGAAAGAACAGAGGCAGCGGGATTCCTGGGTGGGCTCTTGTTAGGCTAGTTGGGCCTGCTTAGCTGGGTAGGTTAGTTTGGGTTGGTCCATTCTATTTTTTTCTTCCCTGTTTTCTTTTTCTTTTTCTATTTTGAATTTCTGTTTTCAAATTCAACATTCATTTGAATTCAAATTTATTTTTCAAACCCTTTTCAAACTTTCAGTAGGTTTTATTCTGTTTATTAATGTATTTAAATTTCCATTTTTAGAATATTTCAAACATTCCTTTTATGGTTTATTATATATTTAAAATAGACACTTGTCATTATTTAAATGGGATTTTAAATATATTTTCAAACTTCTATTTGAATTCCAATTTTTTTACCAAATCCTTTTCAGTAGATTTTATTTATTCAATAGTGCAAACAATTCACTTTGAATTATTATTTAAAATATTTTAATATGATTTAATGTTCATTTAAATTGGGAATTTGTCTTTATTTAAATAAAATTGGATATTAATAAATCCTTATGATTTTATTTAAATAATCCTTTACTCCTTTTATTATTCAATAATCTTTCATTTCATTTATTTGGCCAAGATTTAATTTGGCTTTTAAATATTCCTTACTTCTTTTTTCTTTCTCTTATAAAATCCATATCTTTTTATTTAAAGATCCAAAATTGGTGATTCCAATTTGTATAATCTTATTTAATATTTGTTTATCTTTTTAAATCCCTTTAGGATTTATTTTCTCAAGATTTGGTATGGATTTTAGATAGGGGCTTTATTAGCTTTGGAATTTAATTCCTTTTTTACTTATTAAATTCATAAGTTTTTATCCATGGCTCCAATTTAAGTGAAACTAATTCCTATGGTTTTATAATATTTTTGTTTATCATTATTTAAAATGATTATTGCTGAATTTTTATATGGATCAAATTCATAGTCTTAGAGAGATCTTGGGAATGAATTATTCCTTTTGGGTTTTAGGGTTTTGGTTTACCTTTTCCAAGTGTTTAAATTTCAAGATACATTATTGATGAATGCATTTCAATTGATTGAAATTTTGTTTGATTCCCTTTTCATTCAAAGTTTGTTCAAGATGGGTTTTGATGTTTTCATTTAGAAACAAAAAGTTTCTTTTCACCCTAAATTTCAACAATTATTTATTTTGTTTATTTATTTTTCACATTTCAAAATTTGGAAAATTTTGGGATGTGACAAGTATTGGCACCACTTTGGGAGCATCAAGTAACTATAAATTGGTTTTGGCAAACCGAGTTCTGGTCAGTAGCTACAATTTTTCAGGTTTGAAAGAAAAAGAAAAATAAAAAAGCTTACATGTATTTGGTATCATTTGTTTTCTTTCTTGTTGGCTCATAAGCTTAGTATTCTTTATTTAAGATATTTTGTGTCTTCAAGGTAGATTGCATGTTTGGATTTATTACTTGTATGTTTGCTTGTTTCTTTCAACTCTCTTGCTTGCTACCCAGCCTTGCTAGACAAAAACGTGTTTTGAGAAGGCATACTTCTCATGTTTCCAAACCCCTTTGAACCAAAAAAAAATTCCACTTGTGTCCACCATATCTACCTAGTAGCTTTTGCTATTCCAAGAAAATTCTCAAGCTTCATCTACCTTCCGAATTAAAAAGTATTATGTGAAAACTAGTTAGTAAAGATCTCACGAACTTGATGGCACACCTTATTTTCTTGCCCCTAATAGACTTGAACCATTGTGGACATCGAAGTTGTATATGCTTGCATCTATACGTTGGAATTAGCAGAACCGTGCTGTCATGGGTAATGTTTTCAACATAGCACTTGTACTTTGTACATCGCTGATATCATGCTCTTTTGTCTATGGATGTCAACGTGTGAAATAAGAGGGGAACTTGTGAGTCCATGGAGTTTGCACTTTGTGTTAGAGAAACGCCTGGGCCGCTAACCTAAGACATGCCTAATCATGGTGGAAACTTGCAGCACCACCATAGTGAGCATTCTGTGAAGCATCCTAAATAAAAAACTATACACATCGTAAATAAAAAGATTGCTTAGATGCTCATTGTCTGCTTGCCTTGTCATTTTGGTTATGGGAAAGCTCATGTACCATGTGCAAGGGGTACCCCGTTGGCGGTTCTCAATGATATGAAAGTACTTACAATGACAAGAACTTGCATGGTCCCAAATTTGATGTAGCATGAGGAGTGTCCCTCATATTCAAGGAACATGAGATTTCCAATTTATATTTCGTCAAGCATATACTCCATCTTTGTTCACTTTAACCTTAATCATCTCAAGATGCTTATGATAGGGGCAATGAGGGCTCAAAGCTAGTAAGTACCATAATCTTTTGGAAGCTCTTTATGACTTGTAATTCCTGCTACCCTCTAACAAGGGACATCTCTTCCACTTCCAAGTTGAGTCAGTGAACCTACTTCCTCTCTATCTCTAGCAAGCATTTGAGTTATTGTGTTTCAAGCATTCACATGGTGATTTATTCAATCATGTTCTTCATCTTCCTTGTTTTCACAAAACTGTTATCTATTGAGTATTACTTTGAAAGCCTTCACTTGTGAAAAACCTTTTTGAGAAAAAAGTGTACCTGTTTTGAAACTTCTACAAAAAGCTTTTGTGAAACTGTTTGACATGTGTTCTCTGATCAAGAACAAGTTTGCCAATTCCAATTATGATTTATCTTTATGCATCTCTATTGTGACTGTTGTACTTGGTTGCAAGCTAAGTTATATAATGGTGAGTTGCTTTCTTCTATGAGTTGTGCAATGGTAAGTGTGATGCTTCTTGTTCGTATTCTTTTATCAACACTTCACTCCATAAACCTGTGGACATGTTTACTGAGCTCAGTATTCGCTTGGGGACAAGCGAAGTCTAATCTTGGGGGAGTTGATACGCCCAATTTGCATCACCATTCTATTTCATAATTTACCTCTATTCATTGATATTTGTCTTATTATGAGGTATTACTTATGGCTTTTTATCTGTTTATGCATGTTGGATGATTCTTGGAGGATGGACTGTCGGAGTCTGGATTCTGATGGAAAAGAATGTATTTCGGTGCAATTTAACGAAGATCAGAAAAATACCAGAAAAATATGGAAACATATTATTTTACCAGAGAACGAAGGAAGCCAGAAGGAGGAGCGAAGAGGGGTCGCAGGGGGCCCACACCCCTAGGCGCGGGCCCACCTAAGGCCGCGCCTAGGGCAGGTGTGGCCCACCTGCCCGGCCTCCGACTCCCCCCCTTCGCCTATATCTTCCCTACGGAACCCTAAGCCTTAGGGGGCGACCACAAATAGATTTCCGCCGCCTCTGGGGGCGGAAAACACCGAGAGAGAAATATATCTCCGGCAGACAGATTTCTGCCGGGGGAATTCCTTCCCGGAGAGGGGAGACCGTCGCCATCAACACCATCATCAAGCTAGGCTTCATCGGGATCGTCATCATCACCCACACCATCATCTCCACCAGCACCATCATCACCACTCCGACTCGCTGTAACAATTGTGTTGGATATTGCTTTAGTTCTTAGGGGAAACTTTCCCGGTGTTGATTACTATTGTAGTTGATGCTTGTGAGTGGAACCATTGGATTATTGTTTATGTTCAGATTGTTATCCATTACCATATAATCTTTGATCTTCGTCCATATGATGTCTTGTGAGTAGTTCGTTGTGTTCTTGAGGACATGGGAGAAGTCATGTTGTTAGTAGTGAATATGTGATGAATTATTATTCAATGGTTTAGTATTTAAGTTGTGGTTCTATTATTCTAGTGGTGTCATGTGAACGTCGACTACATGACACTTCACCATTTATGGGCCTAGGGGGTGCATTGTGTATTTGGATACTAATCGCGGAGTTGCCGGAGTGACAGAAACCTGAACCCCCGTTAGGACACCTTTGCACAAGGGAGTGTAGGATCTCAGAGTTTAAGGTTGTGGTTAGATTTATATCTTAATTACTTTCCTGTAGTTACGGATGTTTGTAGGGGGTTTAATCACAAGTATGTATTAGTCCTAGGAAGGGCGGTATGTTAGCACAGGTTCACCCACACAACACTTACGAACACCAGAGAAGAGTACTCAGCTAATTGAAGCGAAAGCACTTGACAGAATTCACATGTGTCCTCGAGAACGTTTGGTTCTTATAAGTATTTCCATCGGCTTGTCCTTTGCTAAGAAAGGATTGGGCCACTTGCTCCGTTTGTTCGTTACGTTTGTTACTTGCTCCTTGTTTTGTTGCCTTGTCATAAAACCACTAAAAATCCGTTTGCTAAGTATTCACAGGGATTTCCTGCTCCATACCACTATTCAGCACCTTCTGCTCCTCGTTGTGATCAACACTCCTATTTATTGAAAGTACTAAGATAAACCCCCTATACTTGTGGGTCATCAGCTCCCCATCCATATTTGTGATAATGTCCATGTGAAGACGTGTATTAATGAAGCTATCCAACAGTGGTGCATGGGGGAGAAAATTAGGAATCTTCACGAAGCAACAACGATCAAGTGATGCATTCCGACTTGGATGGATATTGAAGTGTTGTCATCAAGATCAAGCGGGATGCACAAGGCAAAGGTATGGCCTTGCTAGGTTTTCCTTTTACCGGTCTCAGGGTGGTTGTTGGGAGACCGGGTTATAGGATACATAGCCGCACTATTAAGAGGGGATTTCGGTTGGGTAACTTGATACATCGTCATAGGAAGCTCAATCCTTTGCATACTTTGCATCTTCCTATTTTGTTGCTTCTTGGTGTTTCTCCATGTGAGGTTGTTCATCTTGTTGCTAGCTATTCAACAAGCCCAAGTTCATCGAAAATGGAATTTGTATGCATCTTCTATGGCATTCTCGAGTTTGAAGGTTTTATCGGTTCTTCGTGTAGGGAGGCTTCTTAACTTTATTTATTTGGTTCTATCCTTCTTTGCTGGACTATGATGTTTCTCCGCACCATCTTGTAGAGCTTGTTGTCCTTGTTAAAACAAGCCCAAGATCATCGAAATTGGAGTCCGGACGCAAAAGTTATCGCCGTTTTTGTGTGCCTTGTTTTGTTCCGGCTGGAATTTTGGCGAGAATTCCAGCGAGACCGAGCCTGTGGCCGGAATTTCCGGCGATCGCCGGAAATTTCCGGCAAACCGCCAAAAGTCTGTTCAGTAAGCTATTTTGGTTTTTGCTGAAACTTCCGATTTTACCTGAAAATTTCGGCGGTTGATCAGGCGACGCCGGTTTCTTCACCGGAACGTGTTCGCCTAGCGCATCTTGCTTCCAACGGTCTTCCCCCTTGAAGGGGTATAAAAGGGGGTCTTCTTCCCCAAAGTTCTATGGCTCTTGAGCACATTTTTGACCTCCATTGTTGATCTTTTTGAGCTTTCTTCCTCTCCCTTCCCTCCTATGATTCTTGCATATTTTTGAGGGCTTTGGAAGAGGAGATCTAGATCTACAATCCCCACCAATCAATTGCTCCTCTAAGTGAGGGGAACCCATTGGATCTGGATCTTGGAGTCATTTGTTGGTTTCCACCATTGTTCTTCCTCTCTAATTCCTCCCTAGAACTTGTTGCTTTGATGGGATTTGAGAGTGAAGGATTTGAGCACCCTTGGTGTTCTTGCTTTGCATTCTTGCATAACTATTGAGCTCTCCATTACGATTTGTTTGAGTGAGAGACCATGAGCTTGTTACTCTTGGAGGGTGACCTCCTAGTTGGCTTGGCAGTTGGTACCGCGGTGTCCTCTTCGTGGAAGATTGTGAAGAGACCTGGGCTTCTCCTTCGTGGAGCTTGTGAAGTGGTTGTGGAGCTTGCCATATCCGGAGTGGAGGAAAAGCTAGCCATAAGGAAAGGGCCTATTCCTTCGTGGGATAGACTCGGAGAAGAAGGTGAGCCTTTGTGGTGCGTGAGGAATCCTTCGTGGAACCTCACACCTCTCCAACGTGACGTAGCCCCCTTCCCAAAGGTGGTGAACACGTGAATACATATTCGTCTCCACGTGCCTCGGTTATCTCTATATCCGAGCTTACTTTACTTGTGACAGCCATCGAGCTTGAAGCACTTATATCTTGCTTATTGATACGTCGAAACGTATCTATAATTTTTGATGCTCCATTCTTGTTTAGTATCTACTTTGCTTTACTTGTCCACACTTTGAGGTGCTTTTTACATGTTTTCTGGTACTAACCTACTAACAAGTTGCAACAATTCTAGATGCCTGTTTTCTGCTATTTTTGGTTTCAGAAAAGTTAGTAAATAAACATTCTCGGAATTGGACGGGACAAAAGCCAAAGTCAACTACTTTCCATGGGGAACAAGAAGTCTAGAGGGGAGCCGGAGGGTCCAGCCAAGGGGGGCAGACCCACCCTAGGCGCGGGTGGGCCCTGCCCCACGCCTGGCTAGGGTTTGAGGCCCCTGGCCACCGCCTCGGCCTCCCCCTTCGCCTATAAGAAGCCCCTGATGCAGAAACCCTGAGTACCCGATCAAAAATCCACGAAACCGTCTATAGCCGCCGCCACCATCGTCCCTAGATCGGGGGAATCTGAAGTTCTTCCCGGCACCCTGTCGGAGGGGAGATCATCCCGGAGGCCTTGTCTCCGGTATGATGTGTGAGTAGTTCTACCTTGGACTATGGGTCCATGTAGTAGCTAGATGGTTGTATCTCCTCCTTTGTTCTTTCATGTATAGATCTGGTGAGCTCCGTTCAGGATCAAGATCTAATCTATTTTTAATCATGCATGTCGTGTTTGCGGGGATCCGATGGATAATGACATTATTATGTTGGTTTGATTAATGGTTTTATATTTATGATTCTATCATGTCTGTGTTGTTTGTAATCTTGCATGCTCTCCGTTGTTAGTAGCTACCTTGGCCAAGTAGTTGCTAGTAACTCCAAGAGGGGGTATTTATGCTCGATAGTGGGTTCATGCCTCTAGTTTCCAAGGGAAGTGACATAAATATCTTCGGTTGTAGATGTGTTGTTTCCACTAGGGAGAAAACAACGGTCTCTTGTTCATGGAACATGTGGACTATTTACCTTACACACTTTTCTTAAAGCAGTTGTTTGTTGCTTGCAACTTAATACTGGAGGGGGGTCGGATGATAACCTGAAGGTGGACTTCTAGTAATAGATGCAGTTGGATGGAGGTCTACATATCTTGTTGTATTGCCGAATCGAATCTCATAGGATCGTTCTGACTAGTAATTGCATTGTTATGCCTTGCTCAGTTCATGTCAATTGCCCTGCTGTAATTTGTTTACCCTTCATGCCATGTTGTTTATCTAAGGAGAGCACCTCTAGTGAACTATGGACCCACGTCCAATCTTTACCATCAATACATCTTCCACTGTTACGTGTTTACTTGGTGCAAACCATTACCTTCCACACCATACGTTTAATCCTTTGTTACAGCAAACCGGTGAGCTTGAAAACATCACTGATTCTTTTGGGCAAAGTCTTGAGTTTGTGTTTTGTAGGTCTCCGCGTTGCTTGCAACACCTGTGTGACGTTTCCTTCCTCCTACTGGTTCCATAACCTCGGTTTCTTACTGAGGGAAAACTTGCTGCTATGCTGCTTCACACCTTGATCTTGGGGTTCCCAATGAAGCGCTCCTACATGAACTCAACACTGCATCAAGTTTTTCTGGCGCCGTTGCCGGGGAGGCCAAGGACGTCTTCACAAGGGGAGTCCTTCACTTCCTTTCTCTTTACTTTATTTTTAGTTTGCTTTGTTTCTTTTGCTTGGTTTTGTTTGCCTCTTTCCAAAAAAACCCAAACAAAATAGTTTAGCTTGGTTTGCTTTCTTTATTCAAAAACACAAAAAATAGTTCCTGCTCTAGTTGCCACTCTAGCTCACCATGTTGCTCCCCAAGTTCGCCCTGAAAGATCTTGCAATAGGTAGTGGCTCCATAATTGGGAAAGATAATATTGAAGAATTCTTTAATTATGTTAGCAAGCATGAGGATATTGAGGAAACATCTATAGCTGAACTTGCTCCTAGTTATGAGATTGTTGCAGCTTATTTAGTTCATATGTTGTAGGCTAGGTTTTTTAGCCTTAACCCCTTCATACAATACTTGTTCCTAAAATTAAAAGAAGAAAAGAATGCTGAAAAGAGAGAATTCATCCTTGAAACTTTATCAAAATAATTTCATGATGTTGCTAGGGAAGCCAAAAAGGTCTTTGAGCGTTTCAATATGTTAGGCTCAAGTGTAGATGTTGTGGGTATTTCTGATAAAACTAAGTCTAAATAAGAATTTAAGATACCCATACCCTTTAAGCTTGTTGGAATGCATGCAGCCTTTGAAAAGAATTTTGATTGGAGTGCTCCTAAAAATCTTTTTGATGAAAGTAGTAGACCTAGGAGAGATGAGAAGGGATCCTCCAAAACCCATTTGGAAGAGATACCTTTCATAGTTGAAGATTTTGCAAGTATTGATCTTAATGCGTCCTCATTTTAAAATACTTAATTCTTCTTGCTTCTTGTGCCTAACTTAAAGGCGTTAAAGAAAAGTACTTGTTGGGAGATAACCCAAGAGTTTCCTTAAGTCTTGGAAGTTATTACTTCACTAATGACCTCTCCTTATCTTTTTTTTGTGCCAAGAATGACCTCTAATGAGAGGGAAGTAAGATTTGGAGAGTTGATGTCCCGAAACAGATTTTTGTCCTCCACCAAAAAATTCGTGAGGAGTCTTTGTAACTCGGATTGAGATCAAAATTTACGAATATCCCCCAGTATGTTAGATAACTTTCGTTTTTCAACACTTTTTGATTTGAGCAACAGAAGATGTTTGAAAAAATCGGTTTCTACCTGCTGGTATGTTTTGACAGATTTCTACCATTATTTGCATTTGCTTCTTATTGATTCCTTTTTGAGTTCTCTTTGGGTGAATTGAGATTTTTGAAGGAGTTACTATAGTAGCTTGTGTTTTTAGTGAAAAGTCTTGTTGTTCCAAAGATTTACCAGTGTTCTAGTATCTTTTGAATAAGCTAATGTTGCTAATGAAGATTGTGTGAAGTTTTGTATGAAGGAAAATTTTCAGGTGTAGAGAGAGAATGATGTAATGAGATGAAGAATGGACAAAATCTCAAGCTTGGGGATGCCACCATGGTGTCACCCAAAGAAATATCCAAGAGGTACAAGCATCAAAGCTTGGGGATGCCCAAGGCATCCCCTTCTTCATCAATAAAAAGCTCAGGTCTGTCTAGACACTTCGTTTTTCTTGTTTCATCCATAGTTGTGTTGTTATTTGTAACACTACGGTTCTGAAAAGACCGTAGCTTCTATGTGACATGCCAATCCCTGGATCGGTTCATTGGCCCACAATAGAATAAAGATGAATAACATAGCAAAATATTTGTGTATCATAAGTAACGATGATCCAGAGTATCATTATTACAATAAAGGCTTAGCTCAAGGCTAGCTCAACTTATTCAAGTAGAAACATAAATAGAATAAATCCTCCATTCTTCAAATTGCCCACAAGTGAACAAGTGCCGAGTGGAGTACCTGTTGGAATTATGCCCTAGAGGCAATAATAAAGATGTTATTATTATAATTCATGTTCATGATAAAGTTTATATTCCATGCTAGAATTGTATTAAGCGGAAACTTTAATACTTGTGTGGTTTGTGAACAACACCGTGTCCCTAGTACGCCTCTATGGACTAGCTCATTGATCAATGATGGTTAAGGTTTCCTAACCATAGACATGAGTTGTCAATTGATAATGAGATCATATCATTGGAGAATGATATGATGGACAGACCCAAACTAAGCAAAGCAATTAGATCGTTTCATCGTGTTCATCTTTGCGAAGCTTTTCCTATGTCAAATATTGTATTCCTTAGACCATGAGATAATACAACTCCCTGGTATCGGAAGAAAGCTTTGAGGTCATCAAACGTCATCCTATGAGAGGGTGATCATAAAGGTGTCTCTCAGGTGATCGGAAAGTATCTGTTGGGTTGTATGTATCGAGATGGGATTTGTCCCTCCCAAGTCGGAGAGATATACTTCGGGCCCACTCGGTAATCGATATCAACACCGCTTGCAAGCATGTGGTTAAGGAGTTAATCACAAAGTGATATCGGATTACGGAACGAGTAAAGTACTTGCTGTGAACGAGATTGAACTAGGTATGACGGTACCGACGATCGAATCTCGGGCAAGTAAAATATCGCGAGACGAAGGGAATATATATATGGGATTGTTTGAATCCTGACATCGTGGTTCATCCGATATGATCATCGATGAATGTGTGGGAGTCAATATGGGTGCCCAGACCCCGTTGTTGATTATTGATAGAAGATCATGTCTGCATATTCTCGAACCCGCAGGGTCACACACTTAACGTATCTCGACGCCAGGATAGATTGGATAGTTGGTTTATGAATTTTTGTTCGGAGTCTCGGATGGGATCCGGGATGTCACGAGAGGTTCCGGAATGGTCCGGAGATAAAGATTCATATAAGGCAATGCAGTTTTTGGAGTTCGCAATTGTTCCGGGTTAATCGATATTGTACCAGAAGCTTCTAGAACCTTCTGGAAGGGGACCAACGTGGCCCCACCTTCCGGGAGGGGGCATGGGCCTATGAGGGAGTGTCCTGGCCGTATTGGGCCAGGGGCAAAAGGCCCCATAGGGCCCAGCCGATCCTATAGGGTTTAAAATCGTTTAAACTAGAGATAGGGTTTCTAGAAGAGGGGAGAGTCCTTGCCCCCTACTCCTCCCTCCCTTGGCCGCCGGCCCAAGGCTTGGAGGAGGGGCAAGGGCTGTCCGCCCCCCCCCTTCTATAAATAGAGGGCTGGTGCGCCCCCTCCCCCTACACCTTGCCTCCAACCCTAGTTGCCTTGCTACCTTCCTCTCTCCCTCCCGACTGTTTGTAGGCGAAGCCCTGCTCCAGAAATTCTCCACCATATACACCACGCCGTCGTGTTGTAGATCCAATCCATCTCTCCACCATACTTGCTGGTCCGAGGAAGGAGGAGACGTCGAGGTGCTGCACGTGTGCATCTCACGAAGGCACCGCCACTTGTGGTGCTAGATCGGATCGGATCACGAGGAGGAGAAGCGAGTACGACTACATCACCCACGTTCCGACGAACGTTCCGCTGTGCGAATCTTCAAGGGTATGAAGATCTAATCCAATCTCTCTCGTTTATAGCATCTCCTAGATTAGATCTTGGCTTTCCCTCTGTTCGCTTCCATAGAAAATTTTGATTTACTATGCCGCGAAACCCTTCAGTGGTATCAGAGCTAGATCTATGCGTAGATGTGTTTCACGAGTAGAACGCAACATGGTTGTTGCGGGCGTTGATGTTTTCTGTTGCAAGCCTCTTGTTTGTGTTCTTCTTATGACGCGGGATAGTGAGATTGAAGCGGTCCAGGCCAACCTTACGCGACGTCGTTCGCGAGACCGGCTCCACACTTGACGTGTGGCTTGTTCCACACATGCGGCTGGTGGATGTCAGTTTCTCTCACTATAGTTGTCATGGGATTAACACCGGAGTTTTGCAACCATAATATCACCGTTGTGGCTTTCCGTAGGTAAGAATCGTTCTTAGCATCTACTCCCATAAGCCACGTAAAACATGCAACAACAAAGTAGAGGCGTCTAACTTGTTTTTGCAGGGAGTGTTTTCTGTGATATGGTATGGCCCAAGATGTGATGTGTATATTGTATGCGATGATCATGTTTTGTAATGTTTCACGACTTGCATGTCGATGAGTACACAACCGGCAGGAGCCATATGGTTGTCTTTATAATTGTGTATGACCTGCGAGTCAACTTCTTATACGCCATGTAATAGCTTTACTTTATCGCTAAATAGTTAGCAATAGTTGTAGTTGCTATTCGTGGTGGAGGCAATCATGGTGGAGTGATGGAGATCATGCCGGAACGCACAAGATGGAGATCATTGCGCGAAGATTGGCTATACCATGTCACATAAAGTTATATGCATGTGATGTTTATCATTTTATGTATCTTATTATGCTTAGATCGCGACGGTAGCATTATAAGATGATTCCTCACTTAAAGATCAAGATAAAAAATGTGTTCTCCCCAAGTATGCACCGTTGCGAAAGTTCGTCGTGTCCAAGCATCACGTGATGATCGGGTGCTATAGACTCTACGCTCACATACAACGGGTGCAAGCCAGTTTTGCACACGCAGAAATACTTGGGTCTAGCTTGACGAGCCTAGCATGTACAGACATGGCCTCGGAACACATGAACCGAAAGGTTAAGCATGAGTCATATGAATGATATGATCGACACTTCGTTGTCCACCTTTGAAACCACATCTCTTCTCGTGATGATCGGATTAGGTGTGGTGAATTCGGATCGTGTTCACTAAACAACTTGAGGGATGTTGAATTTAGTGGGAGTTCATCTAGTAATTTGATTAAGTTGAACTATTTATCATGAACATAGTCTAAATTGTACTTGCAAATACTGTAGATCACATGGCCAAATCCAACTTCAACTTCAACGTTTTTGCTGAGAAGGAAAAGCTTAGAAACAATGGGTCTAACTTCACAAATTGGTTCCGCAATCTAAGAATCATTCTGTCTGGCGGACAAAAGGACTATGTCCTTGGGAAAGCGTTAGGTGACCCCCCTGCTGCAACTGCCCCGGCTGATGAGGAAGCTGTCTATCAGTCGCGCAAAGATGATTATGGTGTGATTAAGAGCACCATGTTGTTTGCTATGGAACCGGAGCTTCAAAATCGTTTTGAAGAGTATCTCGGGCCCTTTGAGATTCTCGAGGAGCTGAAAACCATGTTTCAGACTCAGGCCCGTTCTGAGAGATATGAGATCTCCGAGAAGTTCTTTAACTGCAAGATGGAGGAAGGGAGTTCCGTTAGTGAGCACGCCATAAAGATGTCGGGCTACACTCAACGCCTTGAGCAACTGGAATGCACGATTCTAGAGGAGCTCAAGATTGACAGGGTTCTGCAATCACTCCCTCCCAGCTACAAAAGTTTTGTAGTGACTCATAATCAGATTGGTTCCACTGATACGATCACCGAGCTCTTCGCAAAGCTGAAGGCTGCGGAAGTGGACATCAAGAAGGATAATCATGTGTTGATGGTCAACAAGCCCTCCTTTAAGAAAGGTAAGGGAGCAAAGAAACCCTTCAAGAAGGGCGGCGGCAAGCGCAATGCTCCTGCTGAGAAGAAGCTCAAGTCTGGTCCTAAGCCGGACACTGAGTGCTTCTATTGCAAGGACAAGGGTCACTGGAAGCGCAACTGTCCGAAGTACTTAGCGGACAAGAAGGCTGGCACCATCAAAGGTATATTTGATATACATGTTATTGATGTTTTCCTTACTAGCCCTCGTTGTAGTGCCTGGGTATTTGATACCGGTTCAGTTGCTAATATTTGTAACTTGAAATAGGAGCAACGGAATAGACGGCGGCTTGCGAGGGTTGAGGTGACGATGCGCGTTGGCAACGGATCAAGAGTTGATGTGATGGCCGTCGGCACGCTCTCCTAGTTTTACCTTCGGGATTAGTTTTAAACCTTAATAAGTGTTATTATGTGCCTGCGTTGAGCATGAACATTATTTCTGGATCATGTTTATTGCAAGAAGGTTATTCATTTAAATCGGAGAATAATGGTTGTTCTATTTATATGAGTAACATCTTTTATGGTCATGCACCTCTTGTAAACGGTTTATTTCTTCTAAATCTCGAAAGGGATGAAACACACATCCATAACATTGAGGCTAAGAGATGCAAAGTAGATAGTGATAATACTAATTATTTGTGGCACTGTCGTCTAGGTCATATTGGTGTAAAGCGCATGAAGAAACTCCATTCTGATGGACTTTTGGAGTCTCTTGATTTTGAATCATTTGACACATGCGAACCATGCCTCATGGGCAAGATGATCAAAACCCCGTTCTCCGAAATGATGGAGCAAGCAACGGACTTATTGGAAATCATACATACCGATGTATGCGGACCGATGAGTATTTCGACGCGCGGTGGATATCGCTGTTTTCTCACTTTTACCGATGACTTAAGTAGATATGGGTATATCTATTTAATGAAACATAAATCTGAAACATTTGAAAAGTTCAAGGAATTTCAGAATGAAGTGGAGAATCATCGTAACAGAAAGATTAAGTTTCTACGATCCGATCGTGGAGGTGAATATTTGAGTTATGATTTTCTCACGCATCTTAAAGCAAGTGGAATCGTTTCACAACTCACGCCACCCGGAACACCACAGCGCAATGGTGTGTCTGAACGCCGGAATCGAACCCTATTAGATATGGTCCGATCAATGATGTCTCTTACTGATTTTCCGTTATCATTTTGGGGTTATGCATTAGAAACCGCTGCATTCACTTTAAATAGGGCACCATCTAAATCCGTTGAGACGACACCGTATGAACTGTGGTTTGGTGCTAAACCTAAGTTGTCGTTTCTTAAAGTTTGGGGATGCGAAGCTTACGTCAAGAAGTTGATGCCGGACAAGCTCGAACCCAAAGCGGAGAAATGCGTCTTCATAGGATACCCTAAGGAAACTATTGGGTATACCTTCTATCACAGAGCCGAAGGCAAAGTGTTTGTCGCAAAGAACGGTTCCTTTCTTGAGAAGGAGTTTCTCTCGAAAGAAGTGAGTGGGAGGAAAGTAGAGCTAGACGAGGTTATTAAACCTTCTCTTGAATTGGAGAGTAGCGCAGCACCTGAAATTGTTCCAGTGCCGCCTGCACCAACAATAGAGGAAGCTAATGACAAGGATCATGAAGCTTCAGACGATGCTGCTACTGAACGTCGCAGGTCGACAAGGTCGCGTGCCCCTCCTGAGTGGTACGGCAACCCTGTCTTGACTTTCTTGTTAGTAGAAGACAGAGAACCTACGAACTATGAGGAAGCGATGATGAGCCCAGACTCTGAGAAATGGCTAGAAGCCATGAAATCCGAATTGGGATCCATGAGCGAAAACCAAGTATAGACTTTGGTGTACCCTCCTAGCGACCGAAAGGCCGTTGAGTGCAAATGGATCTTCAAGAAGAAAACGGACGCGGATGGTAATGTTACCGTCTATAAAGCACGGCTTGTCACGAAAGGTTTTCGACAAGTTCAAGGTGTTGACTACGATGAGACTTTCTCTCCCGTAGCAATTTTTAAGTCCATTAGGACTTTATTAGCAATTGTTGCGTTTCATGATTATGAAATATGGCAGATGGATGTCAAGACTGCTTTCCTCAATGGCAACATTGATGAAGAGTTGTATATGATGCAACCCGAAGGTTTTGTCGATCCTAAGGATGCTAGTAAAGTATGCAAACTTCAGTGTTCCATTTATGGACTGAAGCAAGCATCTCGGAGTTGGAACCTTCGTTTTGATCAAGTGATCAAGAGCTTTGGATTTGTTCCAAATTGCTACGAAGCTTGTATCTACAAGAAAGTGAGTGGGAGCTCGGTGACATTTCTGGTACTATATGTGGATGACATATTGATTATTGGAAATGACATTAACATGCTTAACGATGTGAAGAGTTATTTGAACAACTGTTTTTCAATGAAAGACCTAGGTGAAGCTGCTTATATATTGGGCATCAAGATCTATAGAGATAGACAAAGACGCATGATAGCTTTAAGCCAGAGTACATACCTAGACAAAGTTCTGAAAAGGTTCAGAATGGATAAGGCAAAGAAAGGTTCAGTGCCTATGTTGTCAGGTAAGATATTGAGCAAGTCTCAGTGTCCAGCTACGGTAAATGATAGGGAAACTATGAGCAAAGTGCCTTATGCCTCGGCCATAGGTTCCATCATGTATGCCATGCTGTGTACTAGACCGGATGTGTCCAATGCTCTTAGTTTGACGAGCAGATATCAAAGTGATCCAGGAGTGGAACACTGGACAGCCGTGAAGAACATCCTAAAGTACCTAAATAGGACTAAAGAAATGTTCTTAGTCTATGGAGGTGATGAACAACTCGTCGTAAAAGGTTACGTCGACGCTAGTTTCGACACCGACAAGGATGATTCTAAATCCCAGACAGGATACGTTTATATTTTGAATGGAGGAGCTGTGAGCTGGAGAAGCTGCAAGCAAAGCGTGATCGCGGGATCTACAGTGGAAGCGGAATACATGGCTGCTGCAGAAGCGTCAAGTGAAGGAGTTTGGATCAGAAACTTCATCACTGAGCTTGGCGTGGTTCCAAGTGCATTGGACCCACTGGAGATATTGTGTGACAAAACTGGCGCCATAGCACTCGCTAAGGAACCAAGATATCATCCAAAGACCAAGCATATCAACCGCAAGTTTCATATAATCCGAGATTATATAGCAGATGGAGATCTGAAGATTAGCAAAGTACATGCATATCTGAATGTCGCAGATCCATTGACTAAACCTCTTCCACGTGTAAAACATGATCAACACCTCAGTGCCATGGGTGTGAGATTGTTGCCAGATGTAAACTAGATTATTGACTCTAGTGCAAGTGGGAGACTGTTGGAATTATGCCCTAGAGGCAATAATAAAGATGTTATTATTATAATTCATGTTCATGATAAAGTTTATATTCCATGCTATAATTGTATGAAGCGGAAACTTTAATACTTGTGTGGTTTGTGAACAACACCGTGTCCCTAGTACGCCTCTATGGACGAGCTCATTGATCAATGATGGTTAAGGTTTCCTAACCATAGACATGAGTTGTCAATTGATAATGAGATCATATCATTGGAGAATGATATGATGGACATACCCAAACTAAGCAAAGAAATTAGATCGTTTCATCGTGTTCATCTTTGCGAAGCTTTTCCTATGTCAAATATTGTATTCCTTAGACCATGAGATAATACAACTCCCTGGTATCGGAAGAAAGCTTTGAGGTCATCAAACGTCATCCTATGAGAGGGTGATCATAAAGGTGTCTCTCAGGTGATCGGAAAGTATCTGTTGGGTTGTATGTATCGAGATGGAATTTGTCCCTCCCGTGTCGGAGAGATATACTTCGGGCCCACTCGGTAATCGATATCAACACCGCTTGCAATCATGTGGTTAAGGAGTTAATCACAAAGTGATATCGGATTACGGAACGAGTAAAGTACTTGCTGTGAACGAGATTGAACTAGGTATGACGGTACCGACGATCGAATCTCGGGCAAGTAAAATATCGCGAGACGAAGGGAATATATATATGGGATTGTTTGAATCCTGACATCGTGGTTCATCCGATATGATCATCGATGAATGTGTGGGAGTTAATATGGGTGCCCAGACCCCGCTGTTGATTATTGATAGAAGATCATGTCTGCATATTCTCGAACCCGCAGGGTCACACACTTAACGTATCTCGACGCTAGGATAGATTGGATAGTTGGTTTATGAATTTTTGTTCGGAGTCTCGGATGGGATCCGGGATGTCACGAGAGGTTCCGGAATGGTCCGGAGAATAAGATTCATATAAGGCAATGCAGTTTTTGGAGTTCGGAATTGTTCCGGGTTAATCGGTATTGTACCGGAAGCTTCTAGAACCTTCCGGAAGGGGACCAACGTGGCCCCACCTTCCGGGAGGGGGCATGGGCCTATGAGGGAGTGTCCTGGCCGCATTGTGCCAGGGGAACAAGGCCCCATAGGGCCCAGCCGATCCTATAGGGTTTAAAATCGTTTAAACTAGAGATAGGGTTTCTAGAAGAGGGGAGAGTCCTTGCCCCCCACTCCTTCCTCCCTTGGCCGCCGGCCCAAGGCTTGGAGGAGGGGCAAGGGCTGGCCGCCCCCCCCTCTATAAATAGAGGGCTAGTGCGCCCCCTCCCCCCTACACCTTGCCTCCAACCCTAGTTGCCTTGCTACCTTCCTCTCTCCCTCCCGACTGTTTGTAGGCGAAGCCCTGCTGTAGAAATTCTCCACCATATAGACCACGCCGTCGTGTTGTAGATCCAATCCATCTCTCCACCATACTTGCTGGTCCGAGGAAGGAGGATACGTCGAGGTGCTGCACATGTGCATCTCACGGAGGCACCGCCACTTGTGGTGCTAGATCGGATCGGATCGCGAGGAGGAGAAGCGAGTACGACTACATCACCCACGTTCCGACGAACGTTCCGCTGTGCGAATCTTCAAGGGTATGAAGATCTAATCCAATCTCTCTCGTTGATTGCATCTCCTAGATTAGATCTTGGCTTTCCCTCTGTTCGCTTCCGTAGCAAATTTTGATTTTCTATGCCGCGAAACCCTTCAGTACCGTGGCCTAAAACGATCACTCAGAATCTGAATATCCTGCAACATGAAACGTAGCAGCCACTGAAGGGTCAATACATGGAATGTATGGCAAGTAGAGCTATTAAAGGAGACAATAGAGCTAACATCTAAATGCATATCTAGCAAGTGTAGGTGTGGCTATCTTGCATTTCTAAATACCTTTGTCCTACCTTCGTAAACAGTTTTTGATTTTCTTTGAAAAGATCCCAATTAAGTTAACCCATCGACATTTAAGCAATTAGGAAATTGGAATGAGCGAGAAACATGTCATGAAATATATATCAAGCAACTCAGATGTCCATAACCGGGGACATGGCTAATCGATTAGTTTATATACCCTGCAGGGGTTAGTACACTTTACCCATGTGACTTGGCCAGCCCAGCTCGTACCACCACTCTCATAATGGGTGATGATAGTGAGAAGTTCAAGAAGGAACCGGTCGGGAAGTAGCTCCCCAAACCCGACGCGCACCGGTCCAACCTACCAAAATTCTACATCTCTGGATACGTGGGTTCGAGTTACCACAACCTACTGAGTCCAACCAACCGCCCATTTCATTATTGGCACATGGTTGTACACGTAAGCTACAAAATAAAGAAGCCAATCATTTTCTCTTGATACCTGGGTGCCTTTCCGCAATGATACCACCAAAATTATCAATCCCATCACACCTAGGAGGTTCATTGATTAAGTTGTTTTTGTTTTCGCAAACCAACACATTTAGAAATAACTTTCAGTGATGTAACCTAGCCCTCGTTCATCATAGCATGGCTAAGCACATCTACCAATGGTGGCTCATCTACAGGAAAGCACTACCACATAATGGGACATAGCATAGCGATAGTAATATCCTACACATGCATCTACAAAATACACAACAATGCAATGAAAGTAATAGGACCATATCATGAAAAAGGTAGCATCTACTTGCCTTGGTTGTAGCGGTCGAACGAACAATACTCACACGAGCAAGCGTTGCACTCGTCACAATCTACACGATACAATTGCAATCGCATAAACAAACCAAACACAATCGTATTCAAGCATGACAATGCAAGATGCATGCATGACGAGTTCAACAATGCTACAGTAGCTTTATACAATCTTATTCAGTATACGTACTATATGCATGCATGGAAAATAATTTAAGTGCATAGAAAACAAAGCATGCAATTTTAAATGACCAACAATTGAGCTATAACCCAATTATTTAGCCACTGCTATTAAACTGTTTGTAAAATCTAGAAAAAATATCCACTGTGTAGGCAACCTAAAATAGAACCAGTACCAACTGGAATCATTCAAAAAGGATTTATATAATTCCCTGGGCAATTAAAATATTCCAGTAAGCCTTTTTATAGATTCTGCAAATTCCAATACTGTAAGTCTACCTTTACCTCTTGTTCTACTGATTCCAGGGACATCTTATTTGCAATTTTTGGAGTTGTAGAACTTTTACTATGAATTTAATACTCTAAAAAGGACATTAAACTATTTAATTAATCAAGACAAATCCTTCCTGCAAAATTATGAAACAACTGTACAGCAATATTCTACGTGAAACACTGAATCCATACATATTTTATTTTCAATTTTTGGTCCAGTAGATTATTTTCTATCAATTTTACAAGATCCATCTAATTTTTGCTAAAAAATAAATCGAATTAAAGTCTCAGTCAACTTTGACTGATTGACCACGCTGACATGGCGCTGACTAGTAAGCGCCCTGACCAGACCAGTCAACGGTCCATCGTTGGATCCAGATCGAAGGGCAGAGGGAAGGGCGGCGTGCTCACCGGCAGCGGGGTGGTTCGGCGGCGACGGCGGCAACGCTCGGGCGATCTCCGGTGGTGGCGGTCGGTGCGACAGCGTCGGTGGAGAGGCGGCGGAGCTCGTGGGGGTGGAGGTGGCGGCTGGCGCGTCCGCGGGAGGCGGCGGCGCGCGTCCGCGAGCTCGCCGGCGGCGTCGGGGGCCTACATCGAGGAGGGGAAGAGGGTCAGGGGACAGTGGCGAGGGCTCCCAGCGGGAGAGCGGGCGAGGGGGGTCGACCGCGGAGGCGGCATCGCTTACCGCGGAGATGGCGGCAGAGGGCGACTCCGGTGAGCAATTGCTCAGCGTAGGCGGCGGCTTAGGGTGCGATTTTCGGGGGTTTTCGTTGAGGGGAGAGTAGAGATTAATATCGGGCAAATCCCTGGTGGAAAGCAGTTAGAAATCAACCCGAATCTGGAAGAATCGGAGTTGACTGCGTTTTTGAGGAGAACACGTTCCTGGGGAATAAGCTGACGCGTGGGGCCCACGCGGCGGTGACGCGCGGAGGCTGACGGGCGGGGCCCGCTCGTCAGCGGCTGGCAAGGCAGCGGCGACGCCTACTACTTACCGCACGCGCGCTGCTGCTGCTGTCGCGGGGCGCTGGCAGGCCCCGGCTGGGCCACGGGCCAGATGGTTGCGCCGGCTGTCCCTTTCTCTTTTTTTTTTGATTTTTCCTTTTTCCTGAAGGTTTTGTTAACTGAATTTTTGTTTGAATCTGTCTAGAGATAAGTTAAAAATTCAGTTTGTCATAGAATTTGCTCTGAAACTCCGATTGAGACGATTCAAAGTGCTACGGGTTCGTAACGGAACCCTCTACGCACATGTGCCTTACAAACAACTAGAATGTACTGTTTTAACTGAAGCATGGTAAAAACCGAGCACTCAAGTGTAGGTGTCAAAATGCAATTGCAAGTGAGTTGTTTTGCCAAAACCTTTTCAAACTGAATTTTTGCAATGATGATCATGATGCAATGACATGTATGCTATGCAGTACCAAATCTAAAATTTGGGATGTGACAAGACTAACCCCCTTAAGATGAATCTCGTCCCTGAGATTCGGCGTGGCTAGCAAATAGGTGCGGGTGGTCCTCTCGGATGTCATCCTTATGCTCCCAAGTGGCTTCCTCTTCGGTGTGGTGGCTCCACTGCACTTGCAAAACCTGATCATCTTGGTACGGGTGATCCTCTCCGTTGTCTCCAGTATCTTAACCGGCTTCTCCTCATAGGTCAAGTCGCTCTCCAGCTGAACCTCCTCTAGTGGCACAGTGTCTCTCAATGGTGTATCCACCATCTCCGGATGACACTTCATCAGCTGGGACACGTGGAACACATTGTGGACGGCGTACAGAGCCTCTGGAAACTCCAACTGATAAGCAACCTCTCCTTTGCGTGCTAATACCCGATACGGTCCTATAAACCGAGGTGCCAGCTTACCCTTGATTCCAAATCTCTTAATTCCACACAGTGGCAACACTCTGAGGTATGCTCTATCACCTATCTCATACACTACTTCCTTGCGCTTGGCGTCAGCGTAGCTCTTCTGCCTCGACTGTGCTACCTTCATCCTGTCCCTAATCAAAGCAACCTTCTCCTCGGCATCCTTGATCAAATCAGGTCCAAATAGCTGACGCTCTCCTACTCCATCACATAACAATGGTTTCCGGCATCTCTTCCCATATCGCACATCAAACAGCGACGTCTTGATGTTGGTTTGGTAGCTGTTGTTGTAGGAAAACTCAGCATACGACAAATTATCATCCCAACTAGAACCATGAGCCAAAGCGCAAGCTCTCAACATATCCTCCAAAATCTGATTTACCCTCTCGGTCTGTCCATCATTCTGAGGGTGGAACGCTGTGCTGAAATCCAACCTAGTTCCCAATGACTCATGCAGCTGGCGCCAAAAGTGCGATGTAAATTGGGTGCCTCTATCTGATACAATGCTCTTGGGAACTCCATGTAGGCACACAATTCTGTCCATATAAATCTTGGCCAACCTTGCACTCGTGTAGGTTGTCTTCACCAGTATAAAGTGGGCTACCTTGGTCAAATGGTCGACCACTACCCAAATAGAGTCGTATCCCGACCTGGTCCTGGGCAATCCTGTGTTAAAATCCATTCCCACTCTATCCCACTTCCAATCCGGCACGGGCAATGGCTGTATCAATCCTGCTAGCTTCTGGTGTTCCGCCTTCACTCGGCTGCATACATCACACAGGGCAATATGCTTGGCGATGTCTCCCTTCATGTGGTTCCACCAAAATATGTCCTTTAGATCCATATACATCTTTGTATTGCCTGGATGTATGGAGTATGGCGAGTCATGAGCTTCCTGCAGAATTAGCTTCCTTATCTCCGGGTTGTTGGGCACACACAAACGATCTCCATACCGCAAGGTTCCTTGCTCATCCTGGCGTAATTATTTTGCTTGATCCTCCTTCATCTTTTCCTTTATCTCCTCTATCTCCTTGTCTCCTACTTGAGCCTTCCTGATCATGTCCTGTAGCGTTGGTTGGACTTCCATTGCTGCCAAATATCCTTCTGACACTACCTCCAGTCTAAGCTCCTTGAATTTCTTGCACAAATCCTCGGGAAATTCCCCAACAGTCAATCCATTGGCATAGACCTTCCGGCTTAGAGCATCTGCTACTACATTGGCTTTTCCTGGGTGGTATTGCAAATTCATATCATAATCCTTGATAAGCTCCAACCATCTCCTTTGCCTCATGTTCAGTTTCTTCTGTGTAAATATGTACTTCAGGATCTTGTGGTCGGTGTACACATCGCAGTGTTTTCCCATTAGGTAGTGCCTCCATACCTTGAGCGCATGCACAACCGATGCTAATTCCAAGTCATGCGTGGGTTAATTCCTCTCATGGTGTTTACGTTGTCGTGAGGCATATGACCCCACTCTCCCATCTTGCATCAGCACACTTCCAAGTCCCTGTCGAGAAGCATCACAGTACACATGGAAATCCTTCTGAAGATCAGGTAAACACAGAACAACTGCGGTCACTAGACGACGCTTCAGTTCATGAAAGTTGGCTTCACACACATCAGTCCACTCAAACTTCATCTCCTTCTTCAGAAGTTCCGTCATCGGTTTAGCAATCTTGGAGAAATTTTCTATGAACCTCTTGTAATATCCAGCAAGTCCCAAAAAGCTATGAATATCGCCCACATTCTTGGGCGCTTCCCACTCAGTTACTGCTGTCACTTTTCTTGGATCCACAGCGACTCCTTCTCCCGACACAACGTGCCCAAGAAATCCAACATCGTTAATCCAGAATTCACACTTGCTGAATTTGGCATATAGCTTATGTTCCCTCAGCTTCTCCATAATCAGTCGCAGATGTCTCTCATGTTCAGCATCATCCTTGGAATATATCAGTATGTCATCGATGAACACAACCACGAACTTGTCCAAGTACTCCATAAACACCTTGTTCATCATGGTCATGAAATATGCCGGAGCATTCGTTAGTCCAAAAGACATAACTGTATACTCATATAAACCATACCTAGTGGTGAAAGCAGTTTTTGGTATGTCCTCCTCCCGGATCTTCAATTGGAAATAGCCCGATCGTAGATCAATTTTGCTAAATACCTTTGCTCCTTCCAGTTGATCAAACAAATCATTTATGTTTGGCAGGGGGTATTTGTTCTTGATGGTCACTTCATTCAGCGAGCGATAGTCCACCACTAACCTCTTGCTGTTGTCCTTCTTCTCCATAAATAGAACAGGTGCAACCCATGACGACGAACTGGGCTGAATAAATCCCTTGTCCAACTGCTCCTTTAGCTGTTTCTTTAATTCCTTCAACTCATCCACATCCATCTTATATGGTCTCCTTGCTATAGGTCTAGTTCCCGGCATCAGATCGATGAGAAACTCCACATCCCTGTCAGGTGGCATCCCTGGCAGCTCCTCCGGAAATACGTCGGGGTACTCCTTTATCACAGGCACAGTATCCATGCTAACCCCCTTAAGAGAATTCAACTTACACCTTACCGGTCGCACCGACAACTTGAACCTAATCCTCTTACCATCCGGGGTTTTGAGCGACACTTCTCGTTGTGCATAATCTATGTGTCCCTCATGCATATACATCCAATCCATGCCTAATATTACATATAAACCTTGTGACTCCAATATTACCATATGTGTAATAAAATTGTGTGCTCCAATCCTCACAGTTAAGTCGCGGCATCCCGCGCTAGCTATCATATCCCCTCTAGGTGAGCTTACTCTAATAGACCCTTTTAGAGACTCCATGGGTAGCTTATACGTATCCACAAATTCCCTTGATATGAATGAATGCGATGCACCAGTATCGAAAAGTATAAGTGCAGGGTGAGTGTTGATTGGAAACTTACCATCCACAAGCTTAGGCTCATCTGGGATCTCCTCCACATTCATGTGGTTCATTGTGGCCTTCTGGTTGTTGCCTGGCTTCAGTCCCTTCTTCTCCGGGCAGTTGTATGCATAATGTCCCTTCTGGCCGCACTTGAAGCATGTCACCTCACTCAGGTCCTTCACAAAGTTGTGGTCACGGTTGCGGTCATGTCCATTGTGTCCTCCAGACTGGTGAGTGTGTCCTCCCTTGTGGCTTTGGCGGTTGATCTTGTGGCTCTCATGGCGATGTCCATCGCTTCTATGGCAGTGGCGGTCATGGCTTCCATGGCGCCCATGGTCACTTCCCCCATGCTTGGAGTATCCATCATAAGAAGTGCGAGACTTGTGATGAGAGCCAGAGTGATGATTGTTGCTCTTTCTCTTACGGTTTTCCACCTGCTTGTGCTTTCCCTCCAAGATTATGGCCTTGTCCATAAGCTCCTGGAAAGTGGGACAATAAACCACTAGCAGCTGCACTGAAATCTCATCGCTGAGGCCATCCAGGAACCTCTCTCCTTTTGGCATCAGTGTCAACATCCTCAGGGGCATAACGCGACAGGTTGTTGAACTCCTCAATATATTCAGCCACGGTGCGGTTGGTTTGGCGCAAGTTGCGAAACTCCTTCCTCTTCAGGCTCAGAACTCCTGAAGAAACGTGGTTGGTCCTGAAACCTTCCTCAAACATTGCCCAAGTCACAGTGTCCAGCGGGTGGGTGATCTGAAAAGTGTCCCACCACGAAGCGGCTGGTCCCTCCAGTAGGTGAGCGGCAAATATCACCTTCTCAGCATCCGTGCACCCAACAGTTACCAGATCCTTATTCACTGAACGCAACCAGTCAAGAGCAACCATCGGCTCCATTGTAGTAGATAACTTCGCTGGCCTTAGCCTCAGGAACCTTGTAAGTGCATCTCCCTGAGGCTGGTTGTTCCCATTGTTGTTGTTGTTGTTGTTGTTGTTGTTTTGAGCTTCGATGAACTGGGTCATCACCTGGGTTAGCTATGCCTGAGCCGCCATAAGCTGCTAAAACTCAGTAGGTTGACGGTGGGGAGGCATCTGCGGTTCAGCACAGGTAAGTTTAGAAAGAATCGATTACGAAAATAGGATTCTACCCATGAATTATGATCAAACAACAACAAGGCACTCACAGACAAACATGAGCAAGCAACACATCAGCAAACAACGATCTAGCAATGTTCCAGGGGTTATCCTAGCAGTATATATCTACTGAAATAGTTTTAGAAGTGTTGGCAACAGTTATCAACACAAATTGGCCAACAAAACATTAAAACAGGAATCTGCCAGAACAGTCCAGCAGTGTTCACGAATTTTTCTACCTGACTTAAACTCGCCAGGAATTTTTGCTGATTTTTGTGTATACAGTACAGAGAGTTTCGAACCAAACCAGCAATAGTCTGGTCCCTTTCCTAGATGGTCCCTTGCAGCTGTTGTATGGCTTGATTGATTTCCTGCACGGTCCCATTAAGTTGTGCTATGGTTGCGTCCCTGCCTATCAGTGCATGATTCAGAACATCCACAGCTTCATGCAAGGTCTCAATCTCCTGTCCCTAGACCACCATACCGTTGCTGGCAAAATCTGCTATCTCCTTTACCATCATCACTTTCTCAGCTAGAGCTCCATTATCCCTCTCCATATCCTCTATATGCCTCCAACGGGGTGGCATGTTGTTCCTGTCGCCCGGGGTAACCACAACGTTCCCATTCTCATCACGCTTTCCGTAGTCATGGTAGGGTGAGTCTTCTGGCAGCAGGTGTCGGACAAGATGGCACTAGCGTGACAGGGCTTCATGTAGGGCCAAGTTTATTCCAAGTCCCCAGTTGCAGTATGTCTTAGTGTAGACGAGATGCACAGGATTTGGCAAGGCGGCATCCCTGAAGATGAAAGTGGTGATCTCCCAGGCGTCCTCGCCATATCCATAGGTGTACAGCCTTCTTCCCTTGAACATAGGCAGTGGCAATCCCAATGACTGCGAGAGCTGTGCCAACTGTCTTGCAAAGGGCCTTGGTGACTCCATCGTTGCATACTCAGTCCTGACTTCTCCCATCTATCAATTAAAAGAGGAAAGTGTGAGAATAGCATATGGTAAAGATTTACGAGATTGAAAGGCATAAGATAAAAGATAGAGTTAATATAAGCTTTAGTAATTCTATGGCTTCCTAATCCAAACCTAGGTCACGATCCTACAGTCGACAAACCTGGCTCTGATACCATCTTGTAACACTACGGTTCTGAAAAGACCGCAGCTTCTATGTGACATGACAATCACTGGATCAGTTCATTGGCCCACAATAGAATAAAGATGAATAACATAGCAAAATATTTGTGCATCATAGGTAACGATGATCCATAGTATCATTATTACAATAAAGGCTTAGCTCAAGGCTAGCTCAACTTACTCAAGTAGCAACATAAATAGAATAAATCCTCCCTTCTTCAAATTGCCCACAAGTGAACAAGTGTCGAGTGGAGTACCGTGGCCTAAAATGATAACTCTGAATCTGAATATCCTGCAACATGAAACATAGCAGCCCCGAAGGGTCAATACATGGAATGTATGGCAAGTAGAGCTATTAAAGGAGACAATAGAGCTAACATCTACATGCATATCTAGCAAGTTTAGTTGTGGCAAGCTTGCATTTTCAAATACCTTTGTCCTACCTTCATAAACAGTTTTTGATTTTCTTTGAAAAGATCCCAATTAAGTTAACCCATCGACATTAAAGCAATTAGGAAATTGGAATGAGCAAGAAACATGTCATGAAATCAATATCAAGCAACTCAGATGTCCATAACCGGGGACACGGCTAATCGATTAGTTTATACACCCTGCAGGGGTTAGTACACTTTACCCATGTGACTTAGCCATCCCAGCTCGTACCACCACTCTCATAATGGGTGATGATAGGGAGAAGTCCAATAAGGGATCGTTTGGTAAGTAGCTCCCCAAACCCGACACGCACCGGTCCAACCTACCAAAATTCTACATCTCTGGATACGTGGGTTCGAGTTACCACAACCTACTGAGTCCAACCAACCGCCCATTTCATTATTGGCACATGGTTGTACACGTAAGCTACAAAATAAAGAAGCCAATCATTTTCTCTTGATACATGGGTGCCTTTCCGCAATGATACCACCAAAATTATCAATCCCATCACACCCAGGAGGTTCATTGATTAAGTTGTTTTTAGTTTTTGCAAACCAACACATTTAGAAACAACTTTCAGTGATGTAACCCAGCCCTCGTTCATCATAGCATGGCTAAGAACATCTACCAACGGTGGCTCATCTACAGGAAATCCCTACCACATAATGGGACATAGCATAGCGATAGTAATATCCTACACATGCATCTACAAAATACACAACAATGTAATGAAAGTAATAGGACCATATCATGAACAAGGTAGCATCTACTTGCCTTGACTGTAGCGGTCGAACGAACAATCCTCACACGAGCAAGCATTACACTCGTCACAATCTACACGATACAATTGCAATCACATAAACAAACCAAACACAATCGTATTCAAGCATGACAATGCAAGATGCATGCATGACGAGTTGAACAATGCTACAGTAGATTTATACAATCTTATTCAGTATACCTACTGTATGCATGCATGGAAAATAATTTAAGTGCATAGAAAACAAAACATGCAATTTTAAATGACCAACAATTGAGCTATAACCCAATTATTTAGCCACTGCAATTAAACTGTTTGTAAAATCTAGGAAAAATATCCACTGTGTAGGCAACCTAAAATAGAACCAGTACCAACTGGAATCACTCAAAAAAGATTTATATAATTCCCTGGGCAATTAAAATACTCCAGTAAGCCTTTTTATATATTCTGCAAATTCCAATACTGTAAGTCTACCTTTTTAATTCACTGTAAGATTCCTCTTGTTCTAATGATTCCAGGGACATCTTATTTGCAATTTTTGGAGTTGTAGGACTTTTACTATGAATTTAATACTCTAAAAAGTATATTAAACTATTTAATTAATCAAGAAAAATCCTTCCTGTAAAATTATGAAACAACTGTACAGAAATATTCTACGCGAAACACTGAATCCATACATATTTTATTTTCAATTTTTGGCCCAGCAGATTATTTTCTATCGATTTTACAAGATCCATCTATTTTTTGCTAAAAAATAAATCGAATTAAAGTCTGAGTCAACTTTGACTGATAGACCATGCTGACGTGGCGCTGACTAGTCACCCCCTGACCAGACCAGTCAAGGGTCCATCTGGACCGTTGGATCCAGATCTAAGGGCGGAGGGAAGGGCGGCGTGCTCACCGGCGGCGGGGTCGTTTGGCGAGGACGGCGGCGGCGCTCGGGCGATCTCCGGCGGCGGCGGTCGGTGCGACGGCGTCGTTGGCGAGGCGGCAGAGCTCGTGGGGGTGGCGGCGACTGGCGCGTCCACGAGCTCGCGGGCGGCGTCGGGGGCCTGCAGCGAGGAGGGGAAGAGGGTCAGGGGACGGTGGCGAGGGCTCCCAGCGAGAGAGCGGGGCGAGGGGGTTGACCGCGGAGGTGGCGTCGCTTACCGCGGTGATGGCGGCAACGGTAGCGAGCGACTCCGGCGAGCAATTGCTCAGCGTAGGCGGCGTCTTAGGGTGCGATTTTCGGGGGTTTTCGTAGAGGGGAGAGTAGAGATTAATATGGGGCAAATCCCCGGTGGAAAACAGTTAGAAACCGACCCGAATCCGGAAGAATCGGAGTTGGCTGCATGTTTGAGGAGAACATGTTCCTAGGGAAGAAGTTGACGCGTGGGGCCCACGCGGCGGTGACGCGCGGAGGCTGATGGGCAGGGCCCGCTCGTCAGCGGCTAGAAAGGCGGCGGCGGAGCCTACTACTTACTGCGCGCGCTGCTGCTGCTGCCACGGGGTGCTGGCCGGCCCCGTCTGGGCCGCGAGCCAGCTGGCTGCGCCGGCTGTCCCTTTCTCTCTTTTTTTTGATTTTTTTCTTTTTCCTTTTTCCTGAAGGTTTTATTAACTGAATTTTTGTCTGAATCTGTCTAGAGATAAGTTAAAAATTCAGATTGTCATAGAATTTGCTCCGAAGCTCCGATTGCGGCGATTCAAAGTGCTACGGGTTCGTGACAGAACCCTCTACGCGCATGTGCCTTCCAAACAACTAGAATGTACTGTTTTAACAGAAGCACGGTAAAAACCGAGCACTCAAGTGTAGGTGTCAAAATGCAATTGCAAGTGAGTTGTTTTGCCAAAACCTTTTTAAACTGAATTTTTGCAATGATGATCATGATGCAATGACATGTATGCTATGATGTACCAAATCTAAAATTTGGGATGTGATATTCTTGGAGCGTTAGTTTTCGTTTGCTTTGCTTAGGTTGTTTAGTTTGCTTGAATAAAGTAGTTTGGACCCTCGTTCTAAAAAAAAGTAGTTTGGACCCTCGTTCTCGCTGTGTTGTTTTGCAAATAAGTTTGCTTGGTGTTGGAAAGGAGTTGTAAGTTCTTGCTTGAAGTGCAAGAGGATCTTGCATTGACTGTGACTTAGACTTTAGCATGACATGCTAGGTGTTTTTTTAGCATTATTCTTAGTGATTATTGATGTAGCATGTTTTGTTCCAAAAAATTGGGATTGCTTAGTGTGCCTTGAAGAAATTATGCGTTGTTTTAGCATGCAAAAGCATAGTATTGTGGTATTCTCCTTTGATGCTTTGCTTAGGTTGACTTAGCACATGCTTACACCATGTTATGACTATGACAATTCACCATAGCCTCTATGATCATTTAGTCCTTGACTAGTATTACCACTCTTTGCTTTGATTAGTATGCTTTGTTGCATTGCATGATTATGGCCATTATTGCTCTCTTAGTTGGTTGCTCCCAGTATTATGCTAGCCTCCATTTGTATGAGTAAGTTCTACTCATGATTCCAACTCTCAAGAAACCAAGTTTTTCGAAAGTGTCCACTATAAACTCCTATGCATGGTGTGTTACACCATTCCAAGTATATTCTTGTTTTCAACTATCTTCCAATTAAAAACTATTTTGTTATGTGAAAACTTAGTGATTAAAGCCCTCACAAACTTGATGGCACACTTTATTCTTTGCCCCTAATAAACTTGAACCATTGTGACAACTTTGTTGTATATGCTTGCACTTATAACATGGAATTAGCAAAACTATGCTGTCACGGGGAACGTTTTCAACATTGCACTTGTACTTTGTACTCAGTTGATATCATGCTCTTTTGTTTATGGATGTCACCGGTGTGAAATTAAGAGGGAACTTGTAAGTCCATGGAGTTTGTATTCTGTGTTAGAGAAACGCCTGGGCCGCTTGCCTAAGCCATGCCTAATCATGGTGGAAACTTGCAGCATCACCATAATGAGCTATCTATGAAGCATCCTCAATAAAAAGCTATGCATATGGTAAATAAAAAGATTGTTGAGATGATCATTGTCTGCTTGCCTTGTCATTTTGGTTATGGGAAAGCTCCTGTACCATGTGCAAGGGGTACCCCATTGGCGTTTCTCAATGATATGCAAATACTTACAATGACAAGAACTTGCCTGGGCCCAAAGTTGAGTATGCATGAGGTGTGGCCCTAGTATTCAAGGGATTTGAGATTGCCAACTTATACTTCGTCAAGCATATACTCCAGCTTTGCTACTTTAACCTTAACCACTTCAAGATGCTTATGATAGGGGCAATGAGGGTTGAAAGCTAGCAAGTACCATAATTTTTGGAAGCTCTTTTTGAAACTTGTAATCCCTTCTTCCTTTACAAAAAGGCCTTTCTTCCACCATTATTTGAGTCTCCACCTTCTACCTTTAGGCACCATTAAGAGAGCATAGTTGTCATCTTGTGTGCAGTGTTCCAAAGCTTATTAATTGGTGCATATTGTGTTATTACTTGTTCTTGTGCTATTTGTTTCTAGTCACCCTTGTGAACTTTGAAGGTGTCCTATGCATCTATTTTCTACTCTATGAGGGACAAGCTGATTGACACTATGCTATGTTTTCTGTATGTGAAACAAACAAACAACCGTTTTTCAATGCATGTTATTCATGATCTTTGTTTGTAGCCTTTCATGTTGCATGCATAGTTACTATGTCCTATTGTTAGGACTCCATTCTTTCATGCACATATTTAGAGTTATTTGATCCCAGCTTTCAATGCTTGCAAATGGTTGGATCTTTGTTGTGAGGGTGCATGTCACCTCAAAAATTATTCTGTTTATCACTTACCTACTCAAGGACGAGCAGGAGTTAAGCTTGGGGATGTTGATACATCGAAAACATATGTATAATTTTTTATGCTCCATGCTTGTTTAGTATCTACTTTTCTTTACCTGTCCACACTTTGAGGTGCTTTTTACATGTTTTCTGGTACTAACCTACTAACAAGTTGCAACAGTTCCAGATGCCTGTTTTCTGCTATTTTTGGTTTCAGAAAATAAATATTCTCGGAATTGGACGGGACAAAAGCCAAAGTCAATTACTTTCCGTGTGGAACAAGAAGTCCAAAGGGGAGCTGGAGGGGCCAGCCAGGCGGGGCAGACCCACCCTAAGCGCGGGTGGGCCCTGCCCCGTGCCTGGCTAGGGTTTGAGGCCCCTGGCCGCCGCCTCGGCCTCCCCCTTCGCCTATAAGAAGCCCTCGATGCAGAAACCCTAAGTACCCGATCAAATATCCACGAAACCGTCTGTAGCCGCCGCCACCATCGTCCCTAGATCGGGGGATCTGATGTTCTTCCCGGCACCCTGCCGAAGGGGAGATCATCCCGGAGGCCTTCTCTTCGGTATGATGCGTGAGTAGTTCCACCTTGGACTGTGGGTCCATGTAGTAGCTATATGGTTGTATCTCCTCCTTTGTGCTTTCATGTATAGATCTTGTGAGCTCCTGATCAAGATCTAATCTATTTGTAATCAGGCATGTTGTATTTGTAGGGATCTGATGGATATTGAGATTATTATGTTGGTTTGATTAATGGTTTTTTTCTTTATGATTCTATCATGTCTGTGTTGTTTGTGATATTGCATGCTCTCCGTTGTTAGTATCTATCTTGGCCAAGTAGTTGCTAGTGACTCCAAGAGGGGGTATTTATGCTCAATAGTGGGTTCATGCCTCTAGTTTCCAAGGGAAGTGATAGAAATCTCTTCGGTTGTAGATGTGTTGTTGCCACTAGGGAGAAAACAACGGTCTCTTGTTCATGGAACATGTGGACTATTTACCTTACACACTTTTCTTAAAGCAGTTGTCTGTTGCTTGCAACTTAATACTGGAGGGGGTTCGGATGATAACCTGAAGGTGGACTTCTATTCATAGATGCAGTTGGATGGAGGTCTACATATCTTGTTGTATTGCCCAATCGAATCTCATAGGATCTTTCTGACTAGTAATTGCATTTTTATGCCTTGCTCAGTTCCTGTCAATTGCCCTGTTGTAATTTGTTTACCCTTCATGCCATGTTGTTTATCTAAGGAGAGCACCTCTAGTGAACTATGGACCCGGTCCAATCTTTACCATCAATACATCTTCCACTGTTACTTGTTAACTTGCTGCAAACCATTACCTTCCACACCATACGTTTAATCCTTTGTTACAGCAAACCGGTGAGCTTGACAACCTCACCGAGTCGTTGGGGCAAAGTCTTGAGTTTGTGTTGTGCAGGTCTCCGCGTTGCTTGCAACACCTGTGTGACGTTTCCTTCCCCTACTGGTTCGATAACCTCGGTTTCTTACTGAGGGAAAATTTGCTGCTGTGGTGCTTCACACCTTGCTCTTGGGGTTCCCAACGAAGCGCTCCTACATCAACTCAGCGCTGCATCACTTATCACTTGTGGTATATTTATCTTGTGCTATCTTGCTTAGCTTAATTTGTCCTTGGTGCACTTAGTTGATCTGAGTGTATTTAGGTTTTGTGCTTGTAAAATAAATGTTGGTTTAATTCCGCATTCTATCAAGCCAAAACCGTAATAGTTTTGAAATTGCCTATTCACCCCCCATCTAGGCGACATCTCTATCCTTTCACTCGAGGTTTTATATCGAACTCTCGGAGAATTATGGAAACTTGTCTTTTTCCACTTCTAGCAACCTAAAAAACAAAGTTTTTGCCTTGTGTCCATAACTCTGTAGTGGGTTGTCAAGCACAAGGTTTCGTATTAGTAAAAATTAAATAAAACCATAAAGTAAAAGAACTACAAAGTAAACTATAACTAGAACAAGAAAGTGAAAACAATAAAGTAAAGTTCTTTTTAGGTCTTCGTTTAGCCTTGCAGAAAGTAAAAGTATTTTTGTATTTTCGAATTATTTCTTGTAGAAGATGTACAAGACAGTAAAAGAAAGTAAAAGTGGGTTCTTATGATGAAAAGTGGATCTAGGTTCATGGGTTCACTTGTCTACTCTCTCATAAACTATGGTGGACATAAAACTGCTCATAGATGATATACTATTACTTCAAACTTCATTACGTGTTTTATTAGTATTCATCTAATCATCATGTCCTAATATAAATATGACGAAACACATCTCACTTATACTCCTCTAGAAAGGGAAAACTCCATCTAATCTAGTATTAAGGATAGTAAATAGAGTATAACCTTAGATACTTTGACATGATGTTTAAATAAAAAATGTGCTACCTTGAGCAAAAACGCTCATATTCGATGTCTCAAGACGAATATAACACATACATTCACTTTATCCCTAGTGAGGTAACAAAAGAAAGATAAAACCATTGTGGATCTTAAATTTGCTGTCACTGTCCAATCAACATCACCATGTTACTCATCTAATACACAAATTCCCCCATACATGTTCTTGCATACAAGTATGAACAAAACAAGTATTTAAGAATGGGATACATAATATGCATCTACCAATATATCTTACACATGATAGAATTCCAATCTCAAATATCATCTCAAAAAATAAAGATCCTCCACACAAGAATTACATAGATGACCATAATCATGTTAGGCAACTCATTTGGTTCTAAACAACGATAGAATGAGAGAGATATATAGATCAAGCTACTGCCAAAAACCCATACTCCATAGTTGGACTACTCTTTCTTTATCATGGAGACAATGTTGATGATCTTGGAGAAGGTGGATATCCAACTGGAGGTGATTCAGAGATAATTTCCGCCCTCCAATATTCACTGGTTCTGGCTCTCTTTCATGGTTTCTGCCTTTTTCCCCGCCTCCTCTACGAAATCACAATGGAGGGCCTTTTTATATGATTTGTTAAGTCAAGACTGCGATGTAGGGCATAAGATGGATGGTTAGGAGGGAAAGAGGGTAGGTGGCATGGGCCCCTCCCTAGGCCACGCCACCTGGGCTCTTTCAGTCCTCGGACCTCCCCTCATGAGGTTCCAGTGCTCTAGAAGGTTCTCGTGATGAAAAAATGATCCTCGAAAAATCCCAGGCCCGCTTGACTTTGTTTAGGTCCCTAGAAGATAAAAATACGCAAAACAGGTTTTTCCTACTTGCAGAGTTATAAACCAAATAAAAGGGATCATTGGTAAATCCATATAAATCGATATAAAACATGGATATAACAATGTATATGATGCAAATATGATGGAATATGTGACAGTAAACTACATTGTTCATGTATGCCTTTTACATGCATCACCCATGCGACAGGAGGTGGGAAAGGGTGAGGGGATGGAGAGAGTGGTTACTCCCCCTGCGATTTTTAAATTTGATCCTCATTGTTTTTTAGTATTCAAAAATAGTCTCTATGGATGGTCAAGGGGCTGACATATGGGGTCCACTAAAAAATAGTGTCTATGAGGAACTAGACACTTTTTTGATATATTAGAAGCGGGATGGCGTGAGAATTCCGAAAACTCGTCCCTGACAGGGATCGAACTCCGGTCATTGGGATGCGTCAACTACGATCCAACCACTAGGCTACTTCCCCGTTCTTAGATGAGATCCACTTAGAAAATGCGTCGTTGTACATAAGGCATTGAGCATAGATGAGACAACCATCCGTATTCAATGACCATGAATAGCGTATTTCTAAGGTTAGTGAACATAGAAAACTAGGGTGTCAAGTCTAGATACCATCTGTGGATTTTACTCCTCCCTCTCCCTCAGTTCCTGTGAGAAGGGCGTATATTGTTTGGCACAATGATTAAGGAGACTCCCATGACAATTTCCTTTTCTTGTTGTACCCCTAATTACTCATCCCCGCCGCTTAGTTCCGTCTTTGCCTCCGATTCCTGTATTCCTCCTCCGGTGATGCATGCAACTCAGAAACGCCGGCGACATCACGACATGCGCCGGGTCCCCCGTTGCCGGCGCAACTGCCTCCCCTTCCTCAAGGTGATGTACTTTCCGCACGACAACTTCAATGCAGAGGGCAGTGTACGCGCGGATGATGCCATCATCCATGTCCAAGGTCATGGCCCACCTGTAGAGCTGGTCATCTAGTGCCCCTTCTTGGCCCTATCGCCTACAACATTGTCTCGTGAAATGGAACACATGGATGCGCGTGCTCGAGCTCCAGGTGCCCTTGTCATCGTCATTGCAGTGGCCGCCGCGTCTCGAAGTGGTTTTGGTCGGCTGGACTGCATCAAGTTGTATCGAACATCGAGGAGGTACAGTTGTGGCGGTTGATGATGATGCGCGCATCGACTTGCAGCAGTTGGAGTGGCACAATGCGCTAGAGATTGTCGACCCGTCAGTACAGGACCTCGTGGTGAGCAGCGTAATTGCAAGGCGGAGAGGAGAAGGGGGAAATGGGAGGGAGGGTGATTTCAGAAAAGCATCATTAAAAATAGACCCTGTCCTTTTTGACAAAAAAATGAAAAAAATTATATACCTTGTTAGAGGGAGTAGTAAACATACATGTACGAAGTCCTCACATTTCACACGCCCTTTTCATCATGTATCTGGAAAGTAAGTAATTTTTTCTTCAGGGGTAAAATAAGTGTTTTGTGTGCATATTCTATATAATATAGACCTCCACTCATCCAAGCTCGTTTTTAGGACATAGGATAGTCAAATGCTTTCAAACTCATTTATCGATGTACTTCTCAATATTTTCAATTGGCTCTCACACCATTGGATTGCGTCGTGATTCATGCTAGCCCTCGGATTAGAATGAAGATCTTGCTACCTACAAATGGGTTTGCAACTGAGAAAAATGCTCTAGATCATCAGGTTGGTCCGTGATTCGTGCTAGTTGTCATGATTTGCAACATGGGTAACCGAAAGAAATGCACCAGACCGTTGGATTACTTTGTCATTTATGATATAGTTATAGTTGCAACATTGGTTACAACTGAGATTTGATGATATCATCTGATTGAAAATTAAGTTAATTTCCAGTCGAGTAAGAATTGGTCACTTTCATTAATATTTATCAGAAACGGCAAGTTTCACGTAAGGCCATATAAGTTTTTTCTTTGAGATTTACTGAATGATAATTTCACTGTATTTGTTGTGCTAATCAGACGTGTCTTCATTAAAAAGATTAACTGGGCAATTTCTTAGTCGACGGTGTCGTCCAAATTAAGTAGATCGACATGAATCAAGTGGGATGATTTATTATTATTATCTTGATTAACCAACTATATATAGTATGTAGTTTGTCAGTAGATGATATGGTATCACTCTAATGCCTCTAGGTAAGCCAGTAGGACTAATAAAGTAATAATTGCAGGTTATGTGTCGACGTTTGTTATTTGTTAGTACTCGTCCGTGGCGCTACAATTGGTCATGGTCCAAGCTGACCCATTCCTGTGCACAATATCGATCATATCTGGTACGAATTGAACTTTCAGAAAATGTGTTGAGTGTGTGTAGGAAATTAAGGACTAGCAGCGTGAGCTAGACTGTTTCATGTCGTCTCTCGTCGATGGTACCATCTCTATCTCACGATTCACACGAGCGCATTAGCCCATTAAGGTATATTTCAGATATGTGTGTATTGGACTCCCTCCGTTTTAAAATATAAGATATTTTAGCTTTGTAAAATAAATGTATTTAGACTATTTTAGTATGTAGGTTCACTTGAGATTAGAGTGAATCTAGACACTAAAAAAAGTCTAGATACATTTTTTTTTAAATGCTAAAATATCTTATATTTTAAAACGAAGGAAGTATGTGTTTCCACAAGCCTATGCAACGTGTACTTTCAGTTTATTGTGGACAGGCAAAAAAGTTTCCAATCGATCAAGGAAAATTCATCACCACCGTCGGGAGAACAGCCCTCGTCAAATCTGCGATCACTTCACAAGCGATATATCCTCTAATGGCTTTGCCCACTAAAAGGCATAATGAAGGCTATTACCAACTCGAGTGTGCCTTCTTATGTGTGGCCTCGAATAACATCTTGGGGGGCAAATGTAAAGTTAAATGGGATGATGTATGTAACATCCAAGTATTTAGGACCTAACGAAGGATAGATTTAGAAATATGTATTGTTGCATGTATTTATTTGTGAAAATATGGTAAAAATTTTGCCAAATAAAAACTTAAGTGATCAATGTTTCTTTCTTACTTTAAGATTAGGTTTAGACTTAAAGAAGGATTGTTATAAACTTTGATGTGATCTTAAAGGATTTATGGGTGTTTTGAAATGGGTTTGAATTTAAAACTTAAGTGTTTGAATAATCATTTAAATGATTTAGATATAAGATTTGAATCTTAAATTAATTAAGAGAAAAGTATTAAAACTTAAATCTTATCTAAAAAGAAATATTGTATATGAAATTCATTTCATATACATAAACAAGATACAAAGAATGAACTTACTCAAATTATTCCAAACATCACAATTTATACAAGAGTAAAGGATAAGAATATTCTTTATTAATAAATATATACTCTTTATTACAAATGAACCAAATAAAGATTACAAGATTTATAAAAGAAAAATTACAAAAGAATAAGAAAATTACAATTGTTTATCTACTAACTATCCTATATCTAAAATCTTCATCCTTATCTTTGTACTTGCAAAACAAAGATTAAATAGAAAACAAAATAAGAATGGTGTTAGCATATTTCTCTCAGATATGTCAGTGAGGTGCACATAACAAACTCATCACCGAGAAATATCTAAAAGGGGCAAGGTTCACCAATCTGAAAGATTTCATCCTTCATAAAATCACAGCCAGAATGCAAATGACATGCCAACAGGGACCAATTCACCAGCCAGGTAAAAGTAGACTGGTAATAGTAAGTTCAAACTTTCTGAACTTATCCACATATGCATAGCAGGCACACAAGCTGCACACACACAAGCATGCAAAGGGGTGTGTTGTCGACCTCACAAGCATAGTCATTATCACAAAACCACATCCCAGCCGTGGAGGAGCACCTCAGTGCATCTCTCCACTACACAACACACCAGCACAGCCAGGATGAATAACAGCTAAACCAAGAATAGCAACCAAACCCAACCACCCAAATCAACCCAAACATCACCAGAATGGTGACATAAGGAGGGGAATGGATCTGGTGGACAGCAAGGTCAAGCCCAGAAACTAGGAGGAGCAGGCAAACTCGAGAGCAAGCTCAGGAGCCCAGCAAAAGCAGATCAAGATCCAGATCAAGATCAAGATCATCATCAATCTACCACATCCACATCAGAATCTGTGGTAAGCATCATAAAACCATCACATGATTTCATCATATTATCTAAATAAAAGCATGTGTTGTTTTATGAGATAATCTCTCAATAAACACCAAAGAGGAGTGCATATATCCTAGAGATTTCAAGTATAAGGATAAGAAATCTAGATCAACCACAAACACTAACCCCTCAGACCAGCATCACTGGGTTCAGTATTACTTTTGCAACTTAGATCATTTTCATTTGATCTTATCAGATCAGGGAACATCTCTCAGAGAGAGAGAGTAGCACCTCTAATCCTATAAGTTTCAAACAAATTATTGCCCAACTAACTAGGAATCAAATCCTAGAGCCTCAGACCAACATCATAGGCAGGCAAGATAGGAAAGCTTTCATATCATCTTATCAGTTTAAATCACAAGCATGATCAAGCTAAGTCAGAAATAAAAACCCAATCACTTGTGTGCCATAATACAATGGTATCACAAGGACAAGTTCTTAATGAGCTAAAATCATCTTTTCTTAGTTCCCACAGGAAAAGGGACAAACCATGACATATCATTTTCCTAAAGCCAAGTGCCAGGAATCAATCTTAAATTCATACATCCACAAAAAAAATCATTACATGTAATGATTTGATTCAGTGTGTATAATCTTATACAAACTAACACCATAATTACAGTAAGCAACCACTGAAAGAAACTACTGTCAGTATGAGCATTTTGACAGTAGAGTACACTCTCAGATCAGCATAATCCAATCAAGGATTCCATTGAAACATTAGCATGAATCATGGTGGAATACCACTAGAACTAATCTGACAGGCAACTAGTATCATCCAAGCCACTATCAATCATCAATCACAGCAGACAATCCTTTACCATGACAAAATATGATCAACACTAGATCTAAAGCATCATAGGTATGATCAACATGGGATTATGAACCCTAATCAAAGCAGGAACTCTAATCCAAAGATAAACTCAACCAGCACATAGTCACTGGACATGAAAGCCACTAGACACACAGGGAAAATCATGGAAGTAGCATGGACAAACACCACAAAGATAACTTTCCCGAGGTCCTCGTTGATGAATCGAAGAGGAAGCAGAGGGGCCGACGCACCGCGGCGACACATGAAGCACACAGAGGGGCGCTGCAACCTGCACCTGCCACGGCAGCGGCCGCAGCAGTGCACGAGACCAGCACACCACCGCAGGCGGGATCGCGGCGCTGGCGAAAGCATCATTTCCGAACCCTAGGGTTCGGGAATGGGGAGGAACTGACCACGGGGAAGCCCCGGAGTCAAATCCAAGTGGATAGAACGAACGAGCGTCGTCGACAACCCCAGCTCGCACCACGACGGCGGCCAGAACGGCCGACGATGATGGGAATCGACGGTGGCGGCATCACCGGCCACGGAGTCGAGCCAGAGGAGGAGAGGATTAAGACGAGGGAGAGAAGGAGGCAGAGTGGGCTGGATGGGCCAGAACCCTTCGGGGAAGTCATTTGACCCTGCCCTATTGGGCCACCCGACCCAATAAGCCAAAGGGGCCAGCCCAAGATATTTAAGAAAATTTTGACCAATTAGAAAAGACCAAAATAGCCCTGACCTCAATAAAATTATAGAAAATAAAATAAAAGTCCAAAAATCTTAAATAAATTATTTTTGGATTCACAACAATCCACTCTATTCAAATAAAATAAAATATAAAGTTTTGAACACTTAAAATTTTATAAGAATTTTGTAATCTATATTCCTTATGGAACTTTACAAAATTATTAAAAGATGATAAAAATAAATAAAAACCACTTTTATTATTTATTAATATTATAGTATTTATGAAAAATACTAAATAAATATTTAGTAATAAAAAATTAATAATTCAAATTCCTATAATGATAAATGTTTATAATATAAGTAAAATACCAAAAATCTTGGAAAAATAAGAATTCTAATTAAAAATATAACCATGTATTATTATTTCACTTAATTAAATATTTAGTATTTATTAAGTAATTATAAAGTAATGATAAAAAAATCATAACTTATTATTTATTAATCACAAAAATAAATATACCAAAATGATCATAAAAATAATAAATACATGATAAAAATCTCATATTATACTTTGAATTAAATAAAAATTCAAATATTTTAATAACTCAAATTTAAATCTAGTCACTTCATTAATAATTCTTCATAAAAGGATAAATAATATTCATTAATATCCTTAAAATGAGTAAAATAAGTTTAATATATAGTACTATCTTAAATATTAATGAAATAAAACTCTAATGGTTTAAAAATATTATAAACATCTTTATATTAAACTATCTTCAACTCTAAGTGAAGATTATATTCTCAAAGGATTCCAATTCATGATAAAAACCTTGAAGAACATCTTGTGAATACATCAGATCCTTTCCATTAACCTTAATTTATCAAATTTCAACAATTACCACAACACTATAGAAAGTTCAAGGGTAGTTAAATGAAAATATATCTATAACTATAAACTCTACTCACTTATCTATAAAAGATAAATGGTACTACTCTATCATACAATTAAGAAACAATTATCTCAAGTAACAGAACAAACATTCTTAACGCTGTGTTTGGATGTATAGAATTAATGCTTGGAATTGAATTGAGTGAGAATTCCAAATCCATGTTGGAAAGGAAATGGTTTCTAATTCAAATGTTGTCGTTTGGGTGGCTTGAATTTGTCGTCGGAATCAGACATTGGTATCTAATTATAATTCCTGTTTGGATGTAGAAACCATAGAATTGGAAGTTTTCTTGAGTTTGGACAATATAAACTTGTGTACATATAGAATAATAGTATGTGTATATTAGAATATACATATATCATTTTCCACACATAATAATATTAAAATAATCTAAATAACTTGTAGGAACATAGCAACATCTTCTTCTAGATTCAAGAAATAAAGCTAAAAAAGGTAACATTTGATATCAATCAAGGAGAGATCGATGCCTCTTTTATTTGGTACAATCCAATGAGAACTAAACCTGCTACAGATAGACTTTGCTCCGTTGCAGTGATTGAATTAAAGTACCTGAAGAATGAATCCAAGTATTCAAGCACTTAGAACTCTGAAACCAAACACAAAACACATGTGTGAAAAAGCTAGCAGCCTCACCGATAAGTGTGTATACCTTGAGGAACTATGACACTTGATGCTGTTGATGGGCCGTTCTTCAGGTAAGGAGTACAGAGCGCCTGGATCAAAACGAATATACATAGTTCAACTAGCTAGCTCGGTCTGCCATGGATCAAAACCAGTCTCCTCTGTGCGTGCTCCGAGTGCCATGCATGTGAGCTATGTGTGCGTGTTTAGTTCACGAATTCGATGGAGCTCGTGCGTGTTTAGTTCAGAAAATGGACAGATCAAAGCTAGTCTCCTACGTGTTCAGTTCAGTAAATCGATGGAGGTCATGCGTATCCTCACGATGGTACTGTTTCCTCACGCGGCCAGTGAAATCAAAATGGAAGCATGCTTTTTGGTTCGTCCATCTTCCCGCTGGAACTTCGCCGCCTGGCCATCCACCGCTGTCTTCCATCCTCCCACCGCCGCCGTGCATCCTCACGCCGCCGTTCAGGTCATGCCCAGAGGCTAGGGTTCGGACCGGGCGAGGATTGGGGCGTCCGGGGGGTAGATGGCAAGGGACGGGCGGGAGTCAGGCGGCCGGGGAAGAGGGAGAGCAGGAAGAGAACGGGGGGAAAAGGGTTGGCCGGGGAGAGGCTGACCTGCGGTAACGGCTATACAGGAGTCATGGCGTGGAAGTCGCGGGGGCCGGGGAAGGTACCGCTTCACGATTCCTGGCTGATTCGGAGGTAGCGACCTCCGAATCGAGCGAAGGGGTATGGTACGTGGGGTTAGCGCGGGCTGGAATTGGCCCGAGATTCCATGCACTGATTCCTAGCATAGCCAAACGGTAGAATTAGAGCCCGAATTCCAATTCACCAATTCCTGGCCCAATTCTATACATCCAAACACAGTGTAAAAGAAAACATTTCAGATGTACAAGATACCAAGGTGTAAGTATCATACTTTCAAAACTATCTATATTTTAAAGTTAACTTTAGTCTCCAAGAATTTAAGTATAATACCATACACCTTACTACATGTTTTATAGTTAACTTTGGTCTGAAGTAGTTAATATATAAAGCAACTCAAGCCAAACCATTTGATCAAAACAAATAACATCAACCACCACTAATTAACCACAAAAGTTTGTTTAGACTTCAAAAGAGAAACCTTTTCTTCGAAGGATATCCTTTTTGCCACTTTAAATGAGAAATCTTGTATAAAGAGTCCTAACTAGTATGTCATAAGAATGTATATTTTACTCCTACAAAGGTGTTGTCTACAACCACTACTAAACTCTAATAAAAGTACAACTATGAAGCTTATTTAAAAGGACCACACATTCCAAAGTAACCACTTCCGGAATCTAAACACTAGAACAACGCTATTTCCAGGATCTGCGTTTAGAACGTGCATTACATTACTTATGCATAAAAGCATATTGCTTCTTTAAACATTAGTCCTTACCGGACCAATGATGCTGATTTCAGATTTTGGATCTTATACATTGACTCAAAGACCGTGAGTGCATAATCTCGCAATCACAAAAGGCAAGTTCACACTTGCTCATGTCCTTTGATTATTTTCTGTAAAGTATTGTACAAACACAGTGTTGTCTTCACTTGCATTTGAAAAAGGTCAGAAAACACTATTTTCCAATAATAACGAGGAATATTGATTATTGATCCAGGGTGATCAGTTAATCTATTAAATCTGACAGTTGGGATACCGCTGTTCAGAACTACATCACCTAGGACTTAACAACCAATGTCGCCAGTGCTTCTTGCGCCGTATATTACGCATTGACCATGAGATTTGGAATGGGACAGAGAAGTCAGCTGTATCTTCTTCCTCTCGCATGAAGCCGGATGTGCAGGTTGTGGCTGTTATCCTCGTAGCGTGCATATTAATTGGCAATTCGTAGAGGATATGCAGCATATGGGTGGGAACCCTCAACGTCCCACGATAGTTCTGACATCTAACGGTTTGTACAAACCATTGCCGTAATTCTTTATGTGGGCATGGTGTACACCAAGGAGGCATGCAAGGTCGCGAAGGGAGCAGTGACTGGCTTGAATCATCTTCTGGGCCCCACATCATGGAATTATGGACGGGAATAAGCTACCCGGTTGTGCAACAAAGAGTTGATCTCTCATGGGTAAAGTAACGCACCTCTGCAGAGTGTAAGAACTGTAACTTGTTACTCCCTGTTCCGGAAGGAGCTGCGAACGCGGTGGGAAAGGAACCCCATGAAGGTTCTGGTAAACCCGTGAAGGCTGATGGACATAGACTTTCAGAATAAAATCAACCTTTGAAGAAATTTTTACGAAAACTTGCATTGCCTACGACCTACGGTCTGTGGATGTAGTTATAGTGCATCAAACACTCCTTTTCTAGTGAATTGCTGAGTACGCTCGTACTCAAAGTATCTTCTTAACCCTTGCTAGATTCTGAAGCCATTAAAACAATGTCTACAACAAGATATGCTCCAAGACTTACCAAGACCAGCTAAAGCTCTTCAATGAAGACAAGGAAGTCAACATATACCTCAACTCAAATGAAGACAAAGTTACTGATTAGATAGAAATAAAATCTCTAGCCAAAGAACCTATCTCTGTAGTGCGTTGCAATAGAAGCAATGCCAATTCCTTAATTAAATACTAGTTTGAATAGTATAATTGTTTGCGTTATTTATCTTTGATTCTTCTTCGTAAAGAAGTTCTTTCTTTCTCTTAAACCTAGACTGTTCTCTCGATCTTATGTAAAGAGTGAGTTGTAACATTTAGCCATGTATTGGACCCGATGTGTTTCTGTTGTGCCATTCTGAGGGATGTAATACCAGTGAACGGTGTTTCATGGGTGTTATTGTTGGAGATATGCCCTAGAGGCAATAATAAATATAGTTATTATTATATCTTTGTGTTTATGATAAATGTTTACATTCATGCTATAATAGTATTAACAAGGAAACATTAATACTTGTGTAATTTGTAGACTAAAATAAGAGTCCTAGTAAAGCCTCTATATAATACTAGCTTGTTGGTTAATATATGATTGTGGTTTCCCTATCATGAACATTGAGATGTTATTAACAACAAGATCATATCGTTAGGAAAATGATATGGTGGACATACTCCTATAGATAAGCGTAGCATAAAGATCAAGTCATTTTAATAGTTCAATTGCTATATGCTTTCTGATACATAGTAATCTAATTCCTTCGACCATGAGATCATGCATATCACCTTTACTGCATGGATGCTTTGATGACATCAAACACCACACCGTAAATGGGTGGCTATAAAGGTGGCATTGAGTGTTCGGAAAGTATTGGTTGAGACACATGGATCAAGAGTGGGATTTGTCCATCCATGTGACGGATAGATATACTCTGGGCCCTCTCGGTGAAATGTCATCCAATTAGCTTGCAAGCATGTGACTGGCTCACAAGGGATCACATATCACGGGAACGAGAAAAGAGTACTTATCAGTAACGGGGTTGAACTAGGTATGCAGAGATACCAACGATCATAACCTCGGATAAGTAAACTATCGTGAGATAAAGGGAAATCGATATCGTATGTAAGTGGTTCATTCGATCGCAAAGTAATTGTAGAAATATGTGGGAGCCATATGAATTTCTAGATTCCTCTATTGGTTATTGTTCGGAGAAGTGTCTCGATCATGTCCGCATAATTCACGAACCGTAGGGAGACACACTTAAGGATTCGACGTTGTTTGAGTAGTTATGGAATGATGAGAAAGAGACCGAATGTTGTTCGGAGTCTCGAATGGGATTCAGGATATCACGAGGAGATCCGGAATGGTCCGGAGAATAGGATTCATATAAGGAAAGTCCCGTTTCGGAGTTGAAGAATGGTTCCGGTGTTTTCATTGGGAATGTTCTAGAAGGTTCCAGAATGTCCGACACTCCGGAGGGGAAGGGTACATGAATGTGTTATATCAAGTTGGTATGATTGCATTATGTACTCGGTGTCATCGCTGAACAAAATAGAGGGATTAATCAAATCCTAGTTTAAAAAGTGAAACGCCAAGTTTGAAAGTCAAACGGCTATTTTTGGGGAGTGGAGAAAGAGGAGGAAACCGAGTTGGGGAGGAGTCCCTCCTCCACTGCCGGCCCACCTCCAAGCCGAGTTGGGGAGGGACTCCCCTCCCCTTGGCCGGCCGGCCCCTCCACCTATATAAGGAGGGGAAGGGCTCCCCTCCTAGACACACAAGATCCCCGCCTCCAAACCCTAAGCAGCCGGCGCCGCCACCTGCTGCCGCCGCCGCCCTAGGTCAAGCCGCCGCCGCCTAGCAACCCTAGCCGCCGGCCAAGCTTCCTCCTCGGCGTTTCTAAACCCTAGATCATCGAGGGAATCTCTCATACTCCACCATACTCGCTCCGGCTTAAGGCGAAGCCCTGCGAGATCTCCCCTCTACTTCCGGTACCACGCCATTGTGCTGCCGGAATCGCGAGGAGAGTGCTACAACCTCCGCTGCCTACTGGAACAAGGGAGAGGAAGGTCTTCGTCGAGTACCGAACGTGTGACCGACTGCGGGAGCGCTGCCGGAACGCAGCGCCGGAAGGATTGTCTACGCGATCTTGAGATCGGGAAGAGTATGACTACATCACCCACGAGAATCCGCTCTCGTTAAACACTTTGGTATCTTCGAGGGTGAGTTATTCCATCGACTCGTTGCTACAATCTAGTAGATAGATCTTGGCTTGTTTGTTTGTATGCGGTAGAAAATTTTTGTTTTCCATGCTACGAAACCCTATAGTGGTGTGAGAGCCGTGTCTATATGTAGATCTGTTGCACGAGTAGAACACAATGGTCATTGTGGGCGTTGATGCTTTTATTGTCGATTGCTTCCTGTGTACTTTGCATCTTGCGGGATGTTGGGATGAAGCGGCCCGGGCTAACCTTACATGACATCGTTCATGAGACTTGGTCCACGCTTTACATGCAACTTGTATTGCATAAGTGGCTTTGCGGGTGCCTGTTTCTCCTAGAATAGTTAAGATCCAATTTACAACGGGTGATTAACAATACTAGTATCAATGTTGTGGTTCATGTTCGTAAGTTAGAACGACACTTATTGAAATCCCCAAACCACGTAAAATATGCAAAGAAAGTAGAGGCGTCTAACTTTGTTTTGCAGGGGTGTGCAGTGATGTGATATGGCCATGATTGTGATTATATTTGATGTATGCAATGTTCCTTATTGTAAGTTGGCAACCGACAAGAGCCATATGGTTGTCTTTAATTTATGTTAAGACCCGCGTGTCTATTCAAAGTAGTTGTAATAGTTGAAGCCGGTGGACGACAACCATGGAGAAGCGTCATTTACCTTGATGCAATGCCGGTGATGATGGAGATCATGTTCGTGCTAGAAGATGGAGATCGGAAGCACAAAGAAGAAAAGGCCATATCATATCACATATTATGAATTGCATGTGATGTTAATCCTTTATGCATCTTGAATTGCTTAGTAGACAACGGTAGCATTATAATATGATCCCTCATGCACATGAATTTCAAGTCATAAAGTGTTCACCCTTAGTTTGCACCGTTGCTAAAGCTTGTTGTTTCGAAGCACCACGTGATGATCGGGTGTGTTAGATTCCGCAAGTGTATACAACGTGAGCAAGCCAGATTTGCTCATGCGGAAACTAAGGTTTGATCTTGACGAGCCTAGCATGTACAGACATGGTCTCGGAACACGGATCACCGAAAGGTAAAGCATGAATCATATAGTAGATATGATGAACATGTCGATTGTTCGCCATTGAAACTATATCAACTCTCGTGATGATCGGTGTTGATGTGGTGGATTTGGTTCGTGTGATCACTAAAACAATGTGAGGGATATTGTTTTGAGTGGGAGTTCACCTAGATTAATTTTATTATTAATTTGAACTCAATTTGTCATAAACTTAGTCTAAACTATTGCAAATATGTTGTAGATCAATGGCAGCCCCTACCATCAATTTTAATGCATTCCTAGAGAAAGAAAAGTTGAAAAACAATGGAAGCAACTTCGCGGATTGGTTCCGCAATTTGAGGATTGTCCTCACAGCTGGTAATTTGACCTATGTGCTGGGTGCACCGCTGGGTGACCCACCTGCAGCTGATGCTGCCGATGAAGTAAAGAATGTTTACCTCACTCGGAAGACTCAGCACTCCATAGTTCAGTGTGCTATCTTGTATGGTGTAGAATCGGAGCTTTAGAAAAGGTTTGAGAATTCAGACCCATATGATATTGTCGAGGATCTCAAATTGATCTTTGAGACTCATGCGGCAATTGAAAGCTATGAGGCTTCTGAAAAGTTCTTTAACTGCAAGATGGAAGAGGGCAGCTCCGTCAGTGAGCATGTGCTTAAGATGTCTGGGCACGCAAACAAACTTCAAAGCTTGGGTATAGTGATTCCTAATGCTTTGGGGATTTACCGCGTCCCCCAATCACTACCACCAAGTTACAAGAACTTTGTGATGAACTACAACATGCAAAACATGAGCAAGACATTAACTCTTTTCCATGTTGAAATCTGCAGAAGTGGAGATCAAGAAAGAGCACCAAGTGTTGTTGGTCAATAAGACCACCAAATTCAAGAAAGGAAAGTATAAGCAGAAGGGACACTTCAAGAAGGGTGGTAAGAAAGTTACCACGCCGACGAAGAAGACCAAGGCTGGACCTAAGCCTGATACTGAGTGCTTTTACTGCAAGGGAGAAGGTCACTGGAAGCGGAATTTCCCAAAGTACTTGGCGGATTTGAAGAACGGCAACATCAAGAAGAAAGGTATATCTGATATACATGTTATTGATGTGTATCTCACTAGTACTCGTAGTAGTGCCTGGGTATTTGATACTGGTTCGGTTGCTCATATTTGTAACTCGAAACAGGTGCTGTAGAATAAACGGAAGCTAGCGAAGAACGAGGTGACGATGCGCGTGGGAAACGGATCAAAGGTTGATGTGATCGCGGTCGGCACGCTACCCCTTCATCTACCATCGGGATTAGTTTTATACTTAAATAATTGTTATTTGGTGCCTGCGTTAAGCATGAACATTATATCGGGATCTTGTTTATTGCGAGACGGTTACTTGTTTAAGTCCGAGAATAATGGTTGTTCGATTTATATGAGTAATATGTTTTATGCACATGCACCTTTGATAGATGGTCTATTCTTATTGAATCTCGATAGTGGAAATACACATATTAATAACATTGAGGCTAAACGTTTGAAATCGAGCGATAACTCGACCTATATGTGGCACTATCGTCTTGGTCATATTGGAGTGAAGCGTATGAAGAAACTCCATTCCAATGGACTTCTTGAATCACTTGATTTCGAATCACTTGATAGATGCGAAGCATGTCTGATGGGTAAAATGACTAAGACTCCATTTTCTGGTATGATGGAGCGAGCTACGGACTTATTGGAAATCATACATACCGATGTGTGTGGTCCAATGAGTGTAGCACCGCGCGGTGGTTATCGTTATGTTCTTACCTTCACGGATGACTTGAGTAGATATGGGTATATCTATTTCATGAAACATAAGTCTGAAACTTTCGAGAAGTTTAAGGAATTTCAAAGTGAGGTAGAGAATCAACGTAACAAGAAGATTAAATTTCTACGTTATGATCGTGGAGGTGAATATCTAAGTTACGAGTTTGGCGAGCATTTGAAGAAATGCGGAATACTTTCACAATTGACACCGCCAGGAACACCACGGCGTAATGGTGTGTCCGAACGTCGTAATCGAACTCTCTTAGATATGGTTCGTTCTATGATGTCACTTACAGATTTACCGCTATCATTTTGGGGTTATGCATTAGAAACAGCCGCATTCACTTTAAATAGGGCACCATCTAAATCCGTTGAAACGACACCGTATGAATTATGGTTTGGGAAGAAACCTAGATTGTCGTTCCTTAAAGTTTGGGGTTGCGAAGCCTATGTAAAGAAGTTACAGCTGGACAAGCTTGAACCCAAAGCGGAAAAATGCGTCTTCATAGGATACCCGAAGGAAACTATTGGGTATACCTTATATCATAGATCCGAAGGCAAAATCTTTGTTGCCAAGAATGGATCCTTTCTAGAGAAGGAATTTCTCTCGAAAGAAGTGACTGGAAGGAAAGTAGAAATCGACGAGGTTGTCGAACCTTCTCTCGAAATTGCGAGTAGCGCAGCACCGGAAGAAGTTCCTGTGGTGCCTGCACCAATTAGAGAGGAAGATAATGATGATAATCATGAAACTTCGGTTGTAGTTGCTACAGAGCCTCGCAGGTCAATGAGAACTTGTACCACTCCAGATTGGCATGATCCTGTTATGAGTGTCATGTTGGTGGACAACATCGATGACCCTGAGACATATGAGGAAGCGATGATGAGCCCAGATTCCAATAAATGGCAAGAAGCCATAAATCCGAGATTGGATCCATGTACGAAAACCAAGTATGGACTTTGGTGGACTTACCGGATGGCCCGAAGGCTGTCGAGAACAAATGGATTTTCAAGAAGAAAACAGATGTTGATGGTAATGTTACTGTCTATAAAGCTCGACTTGTCGCAAAGGGGTTTCGACAAAATCAAGGAGTTGACTACGATGAGACTTTCTCACCAGTAGCGAAGCTAAATTCTATGAGGATTATGTTAGCAATCGCTGCATATTATGATTATGAGATATGGCAGATGGATGTCAAAACAGCATTCCTCAATGGAGACATTGATGAAGACTTGTATATGATGCAACCCAAAGGTTTTGTCGATCCTAAAGATGCTAACAAGGTATGCAAACTTCAATGGTCCATCTATGGATTGAAGCAAGCATCACGAAGTTGGAATCAACGTTTTGATAAGGTGATCAAAAGTTTTGGTTTTATACAAACTTATGGAGAAGTTTGTATTTACAAGAAAGTGAGTGGGAGCTCTGTAGCATTCTTAATACTGTATGTAGATGACATATTGTTGATTGGGAATGATGTAGACCTTCTTAATAGTGTCAAGGAATATTTGAATAATAGTTTTTCAATGAAGGATCTTGGCGAAGCAGCTTACATATTAGGCATAAAGATTTATAGAGATAGATCGAGACGCCAAATATCATTGTCACAAAGTACATATTTGGAAAAAGTTCTAAAGAGGTTTGGAATGGAAGATAGCAAGAAAGGGTTCTTGCCCATGTTGCCCAATACGACCTTGAGTAAAACTCAAAGTCCGACATTGACAGAAGATAGAGAAAGGATGAGTAAGACTCCATATGCCTCAGCCATAGGATCTCTAATGTATGACATGCTATGTACTAGACCCGACATTGCATATGCTGTTAGTTTAACTAGCAGATATCAAAGTGATCCAGGAGTGGATCATTGGACAGCGGTCAAAAACATCCTTAAGTACATGAGAAGAACTAAGGATATGGTTCTTTCTTATGGAGGTGATGAACAGCTCGTTGTTAATGGTTACACCGATGCTAGTTGGAACACCTATCCGGATGATTCTAAATCACAATCTGGATACGTATTTATTTTGAATGGTGCAGCAGTTAGCTGGAGGAGTGCAAAGCAAAGCGTTGTGGCGAGATCTTGAACTGAATCGGAATACATGGCTTCTTCGGAGGCTTCACAAGAAGCGATATGGATGAAATAGTTCATTATAGAGCTGGGTGTGGTTCCTAGTGCGCTGGACCCAATGTCTATCTACTGTGATAACATGGGCGCCATAGCCAATGCGCAAGAACCAAGGTCACATAAGAAGCTGAAGCACATCAAGCTACGTTTTCACGCTATTCGAGAACATATCCAAGATGGGGATATAAAGATTTACAAAGTACTCGCAGATCTGAATGTGGCGGATCCGTTGACTAAACCTCTCCCGAGGGAAAAACAGGACCAACACCAGACTGCCATGGGTGTTCGGTATATTACCATGTAATCTAGATTAGATGACTCTAGTGCAAGTGGGAGACTGTTGGAGATATGCCCTAGAGGCAATAATAAATATAGTTATTATTATATCTTTCTGTTTATGATAAATGTTTACATTCATGCTATAATAGTATTAACAAGGAAACATTAATACTTGTGTGATTTGTAGACTAAAATAAGAGTCCCTAGTAAAGCCTCTATATAATACTAGCTTGTTGGTTAATAGATGATTGTGGTTTCCCTATCATGAACATTGAGATGTTATTAACAACAAGATCATATCGTTAGGAGAATGATATGGTGGACATACTCCTATAGATAAGCGTAGCATAAAGATCAAGTCATTTTAATAGTTCAATTGCTATATGCTTTCTGATACATAGTAATCTAATTCCTTCGACCATGAGATCATGCATATCACCTTTACCGGATGGATGCTTTGATGACATCAAACACCACACCATAACTGGGTGTCTATAAAGGTGGCATTGAGTGTTCGGAAAGTATTGGTTGAGACACATGGATCAAGAGTGGGATTTGTCCATCCATATGACGGATAGATATACTCTGGGCCCTCTCGGTGAAATGTCATCCAATTAGCTTGCAAGCATGTGACTGGCTCACAAGGGATCACATATCACGGGAACGAGAAAAGAGTACTTATCAGTAACGAGGTTGAACTAGGTATGCAGAGATACCAACGATCATAACCTCGGATAAGTAAACTATCGTGAGACAAAGGGAAATTGATATCGTATGTAAGTGGTTCATTCGATCGCAAAGTAATCGTAGAAATATGTGGGAGCCATATGAATTTCCAGATTCCTCTATTGGTTATTGTTCGGAGAAGTGTCTCGATCATGTCCGCATAATTCACGAACCGTAGGGAGACACACTTAAGGATTCGACGTTGTTTGAGTAGTTATGGAATGATGAGAAAGATACCGAATGTTGTTCGGAGTCTCGAATGGGATTCGGGATATCACGAGGAGATCCGGAATGGTCCGGAGAATAAGATTCATATAAGGAAAGTCCCGTTTCGGAGTTGGAGAATGGTTCCGGTGTTTTCATCGGGAATGTTCTAGAAGGTTCCGGAATGTCCGGCACTCCGGAGGGGAAGGGTACATGAATGTGTTATATCAAGTTGGTATGATTGCATTATGTACTCGGTGTCATCGCTGAACAAAACAGAGGGATTAATCAAATCCTAGTTTGAAAAGTCAAACGCCAAGTTTGAAAGTCAAACGGCTATTTTTGGGAAGTGGAGAAAGAGGAGGAAACCGAGTTGGGGAGGAGTTCCTCCTCCACCGCCGGCCCACCTTCAAGCCGAGTTGGGGAGGGACTCCCCTCCCCTTGGCCGGCCGGCCCCTCCACCTATATAAGGAGGGGCAGGGCTCCCCTCCTAGACACACAAGATCCCCGCCTCCAAACCCTAAGCCGCCGGCGCCGCCACCTGCTGCCGCCGCCGCCCTAGGTCAAGCCGCCGCCGCCTAGCAACCCTAGCCGCCGTCCAAGCTTCCTCCTCGGCGTGTCTAAACCCTAGATCGTCGAGGGACTCTCTCATACTCCACCATACTCGCTCCGGCTTAAGGCGAAGCCCTGCGAGATCTCCCCTCTACTTCCGGTACCACGCCGTTGTGCTGCCGGAATCGCGAGGAGAGTGCTACAAACTCCGCTGCCTGCTGGAACAAGGGAGCGCTGCCGGAATGCAGCGCCGGAAGGATTGTCTACGCGATCTTGAGATCGGGAAGAGTACGACTACATCACCCACGAGAATCCGCTCTCGTTAAACACTTTGGAATCTTCGAGGGTGAGTTATTCCATCTACTCGTTGCTACAATCTAGTAGATAGATCTTGGCTTGTTTGTTTGTATGCGGTAGAAATTTTTTGTTTTCCATGCTACGAAACCCTACAGTTATGTCAACGACTATAGTATACTACATCATGTAGTGGTAGGCTGGGTCACCACAATGTATGTTGACAAAATAGTATGTGAGGGCTTGGGGTGTTGGATCTTGGAAAATTTGCAAAGGCTTTGAGGCTCAGATGGCCATGGTATGAATGGACGGAACCGGGACATGCTTGGGTTGGGTTGGGTAACCCGTGTGATGAAAAAGACATTGGAGGCATGTGTCTTGGCTTGATGGCATCAAACTGAAAGGCATTGCTCCATCTATTCTTGATATCTCCAAGCAAAAGAACTTCGACATCTCCCAATGGAACAACTTCAACTCGGTAAGGCCCTTGTCATCGTCATTGCAGTGGCCACCACGTCTGGAAGTGGTTCTGGCCGCCTAGACTGCATCGGGTTGTCTCAAACTTCGAGGAGCTACAACTGTGTGGGTTGATGATGTGTACATCGACTTGTAGTAGTTGGAGTGGCATAGTGTGATAAAGATTGTCAACCCGTCAGTAGAGGACCTCATGGTGAGCGGCGTAATTGGAAGGCGGAGAGGAGAAGGGGGAAATGGGAGGGAAGGTGTGTAACATCCCAGGATTAGCACCTAGATATAGAGAGAACACATGTGTGTGCATTGCATTCATGCAAAAGAAAATCCGGGGAAATTTCGCGCAAAACTAAAAGAGCTATAGAGGAATCGGGATCTCTCTTGTACTGAAGGAAACTTCGGATCAAGGGCGATAGATTTCGACATGACCTTTGTAGAATTCTTTGTTTTAGGGAAAATTTGTTCAAACATGTATTTGAATTTCAAATGAATTTATAAAATTCACAAATGGAAATTGGAAATATTTAATAACTTGAAATGAAATGATTACAAAAATGATATAAAAAGGATTCTTTATTAATATATATATTCATATAGTATTATATTTAACTTTTACAATAGATAAATAAAAGTAAAGTATTAGGAAACAAATAAGTAGAAAAAGGAATTACATTACTAAAATAAATAAAAGAATTCTTTATTACAACAAAATATATATGACATTGTCTATACAAATGAATTGTAAAAGAAAAAGGAAATAAGTAAACTGTATTGAATAAAATACAACAATACAATGTTTTTTACAATATTCAAACAGAAAAATAAATTACAATATTTAATACAAAGAAACTCCTAAGCTACTGTTCTCTTATCCCTTCATCATTTGGCATTTTCTTTCTTCTTTTCATTTCCTGCAAACACAACAAAAAGAAAAGAAAAACAAAACAAAAATAAAATAAAAGAAGGATTAGTTGATTAGTGTTTTGCTCTCAGATTTGACATAGAAATGCTATGTTTAATTCATCATTGTGCTAAATTTTAGAAGGGGCAAGTTTTACCAGATTGTAGTATCTGTTCATATCAGTATTTTTTCCTTAGGACACCATCATTGGCTATCTAAGAATCCACTTGGCAACATCCAAAAATATAGCTCAACTTCAGATAATACCAAACCAGCATAGCACACCCATAGCAAAATATCTCACAGATGGAACCTGTACAAGGGAGGGTTCCAGGACCATACCAGGCACACTCACAAGCAGCACCATCACCACATGCAGCTGAGTGATGTCATCACCACAACAACCCAGGAAATCAGATAAGAAGGAAGCAACCGTAGCTAACCAGTACATGCCCACACTCCACAGCACATCAACACAACACTACCACAAGAGTTCCATACTACCACCTCTCTAGCTCTAGTTGCTCCCAGGAGCCATCCAGGAGCTAGAATAAGGGGAAGACAGATCCAGGAGCACCAGCAGAAGGAAAAGCAGTAGCAGATTCAATAGGTCAAGTCAGGAGCACAAGGAGGAAGCCTAGGTGACAAGGAGAGTAGCAGCAGTAGATACCTCAAAAAAGGAAGGGAAGGATATACCAAACCAATAGTGGTTGATCAAGATCAACACCAGCCAGCAGCTGCAACAACTCAACAAATCACAGGTTAACCACCAAATTCATACTATAGCACCTATTCTTATTAAACTGCATCTTCAGGCTCAAGTAGAAATACAGCTGTGATACAAACTCATCCAATTCAACTTTCCTTCAACTAGAGTTTTATCTAGGAGGAGTCGTTAGGGTGATACTCTCAGTATTGCAAAGAAGTGCTTTGCCAAAATCATCATAGAGTTATTGAAAACCATTCAAGCATCTATTCTTATATACAAACATAATCAAGCCTCGGACCATGCATCATTGGCAGACACACATGAGTTTCTTTTTAGCTAGTCAAGCAGTCAAAGCCAACAAATCGATCATGTCCAGAAATCATACAACTAGAAACCACATCCTTCACAACTTTGGGTTGTAAGGAGATATTTCTCTCAGATCCACATAGTAATGCTATGTTGAGTCATCATAGAGAGCTTGGTAGACAAACTTCGGAATCTGTTCTTATATTGAATTTGTCCTCAGCCTAGTGCATCATGGGCAAATTTATGAAGCAAGTAAAGTATCTGACTTTATTTAACTTGTCTCACAAGATAGTAGTACACACAAGGAAATGGTACAAGAGTGTACAAGAAACCTAATCCAACTAATCATCCTCCAGATCTAGTCTAGGAGATCAGTAGGGGTCACTTTGCACATCTGCATACATTCCTATGTATGTAGTACATCAGATGGGTCAGCTGTTTAGTGGATCATCTGATCTAGCAACTAAATCATAGGAAGAGAGGTTCCATTCAGTATAGCCAGCCAATTTAAAACAACTATAGCTTCAGACTTTTGCATCACTAGCTATAAGACTATTTCCCTATGTTACCACTCATGTTACATCATCGTAGCATTTTATCACAGCATATCATGCTATCTGATTATTACTGTGCACACTCGTATTATAAGGAACCACAGTAACAACACAAAAATAGCAGAAGCCATTATTTACTTGATAGACCACATTCATTTCAAACAAATGTGATTTTCAAATCATTTTCCTAAGTATAAACATTAGGAACCACTCTAAAAGAATCACTGCCATATGGACCAGCCATAAATGATATACCATTTCATCCATAAACAATAACCAGTATAGAACATAACTGCAAATTCAGGGATTAAGCACATATGCACTCAATGCCCAAAATAACAGGAAGTCAAAGTATTATCCAACTAATCATATTTCTCACACAGCTGAGCACAACGGTGACAGCCTAGGCACAATTATACATGCTTGGTTTATCTACTAGTCAAAAGAGAGCATTCAAAGAGGACCCTTTGATTATCACATGATACCAGAAATCTAAACACAAGCATTTGACAATAGTGAATCATCATTGACACACTCTAAAGGATCTTATACATAAAGGATAAGGGGGTGTCACCATATAAATCTTTAGCAGATGATACTAGGGATCTAGAATCTTCAGTAGAAAGGGTAACATTAACAGATATAGAGAGGGTAGAAGGATCACCTACCTGGGGCGAGTCGTAGCTCGCCGAAGAGGAGGCAGAGGCCACGAGTGTAGCAACACGGCGGCACGATGGGCACTGAAGCACCTGCACCGCGCCGAGCCGTCCCAGCAACATCTGTAGCACGGCGAGGGTCATGGCCAAGTAGCAACACCGCCAGGATTGACAGCGGTAAGGCCAAAGCAAAGCTAGAGTTTTGGCCAGACGCGTGCGAGGCCACAATGGAGACCTATCGACAAGGAGAAGGGAAGAGGAGGTAGTGGCAAGCCAGCGCCAAACCACGGCAGCAACCGACGGCGTCGCATTTGGACGGCGTTGGCCGGCGAGGGCGACGGCGGCAGCGTGTGCGGGTGAGGCAGAGAAACGAGAGAAGGAGAGTGGGGATTGTGTCGCGTGTGTGCGAGAGTGAGAGGAGAGGAAGAGAAGGGGTGGGCCGTGGTCTGGATGACCCAAGCCAGCTCTAAATGGGCCAGGCTGGCCCATGTTCCCAACCAAACGACCCAAGTTGTTTAAGATAAGAAATAAAGTAAAAATGAAATAAATAAATTACCAAAATAACCTCTAAACTTTTCTAGCTATAGAAAATTATAGAAAAACCATAAAAATACATATAATATGTTAAAATTATCATACAAATAATATCTAACTAATAAAAAATATAACTTTACTTATTTAAGTTAATAAAATGCAAATAAAGATTAAACACTATTAAATCATAAGTGAGATTTTATAAAATAAGAAAAAAAAACCTAAAAATAAATAAAAATCATTTTTGTGTATAAAAATAACTCTACTATTTTATAAAAATACTAACTTAGAGTTTTACAAATAACAAATAAAGCAAATATTTAAAGACACTCAATTCTTTGAAGAATTTTATAAAAATAAAGGTAATACTTAAAAAAATTCATTTTTAAGATCTTTAATAAGTATATTTACTAAAAAATACTCTATATATTATTCAAAAACATTTTAATAACATCAGACAATAAAACTCATTTACTTATTTTACTAAAATAAAATAACCACTTTGTTAATTCTTTAAATTTATTTACTAAAAAAGAAATAATCACATTTCTTAATAAATCACTAAAACTTTAAAATTTAATTACTAAGTATAAATCCATAATCATAATAAAACTTAAGTATGACTATTAACTTTTAAATACTCTAATTAAATATTAAAACTTAAATAAAACTCCTTTTAAATAAATATTATATATCACTCATGTATAAAATGGTGAATAATCTTCATCTTTTAACTACTCTTAAAATAACTCTAAACTCTAATAAATTTATAAGATCAACTAATTATACTCCCATTAATAAGTTGCATGTTATTAAATTCATCTTTCACTTAAATTAAAAGGGATCATCCATAATCATATTTGTCAAAACCCTAAAAACTAGATGATATTCTAAAACTCACTATATCTTAAAATTCACTTCTATGTTTATAATTAACTTTGGTCTAAACAATCATAAACATCTCATTTGAAGTTTATTCATGTTTTTAAAGTTAACTTTGTTCACTTGTAACATCAAGTAAAAAATGATAACTCAACATCATTCATAACCATCTCAAACCCTAATATAAAACCTAATAACCCTCAAGACTGATTAACCTTAACTAAACACTAGTTTCTTCAAATGTTATTCTTTTTGCCACTTCACACAAACAAGTCTATAATAGTTCCTTCAGCTCTTAACAACTCAACCCAATAACAAATAATCATAATCACATTACTCTATCTATACTTGTATATTTTGGATTGTTAACACTTAAGTTCCTTATCAATGCCATTGCTTATGAAATAAACTTAAAGATAAACCCAATCTTAAAGAAGATACCTAAGATCAACTTATTTATAATGCTAAGGGTTTCACTTTGGGAATTATAAAATTGCATAGCATTAATTATGCATAATGGCATCTTGCTTCTTTAAACATTAGTCCTTACCGGACCAATGATGCTGATTTCAGATATTGAATCTTATATGTCTCAAAGACTGTGAGTGCATAATCTTGCAATCACAAAAGGCAAGTTCACACTTGCTCATGTCCTTTGATTATTTTCTGTAAAGTATTTTGCTTATCCAGTGTTGTCATCACCTGCATTTGAAAAAGGTCAGAAAACACTGTTTTCATAATAATATGATTATAGGTTATTTACCATGAGGTAATAACCTACTATGAAAGTTCCGGTGGTAAAGGAACATATTATCTAGGACTTAAAAACCAATGTCGCCAGTGATTCTTGCGCCGTATATTACGCGTTAACCATGAGATCTATATGGGCACCGGGGAAGTCAGCTGGATCGGCTCCCTTTCGCATGCATTGGACACTGTTCTGGGCATTTGTAAGTTGCAGATCGTGAGTATAGCCGTTTTATACGGGGAAAGGTCTACCGTGGATCTAGGCTTACAAAAGACAGATTTCTAGTATTAATGGTTGTTGTGTGTATCCAACTAAGGTATAGCCGTTTTATACGGGGAAAGGTCTACCTTGAGTTTGGGCATACAACAATTGTGGTGTATGCGGGGTCACGGAGAAGGACAGTGATTGGATTGGATCTTAGTATGGGCCCCCCACCAAGGAAGTGTGGACGAGAATGCAACTCGGGTGTGCAACAAAGCTAAGATCTCTCATGGGTAAAGCAACGCACCTCTGCAGAGTGTAAGAACTATAACTTGTTACTCCCTGTTCCGGGAAGGAGCTGCGAACGCGGCGGGAAAGGAACTCCATGAAAGTTCTGGTAAACCCGTGAAGGCTGACAGACATAGCTTTTCAGAATAAAAGCAACCTTTGAAGAAATGTTTTCGAAAACTTGCATTGCCTACGACCTTTGGTCTGTGGCTGTAGATATAGTGCATCAAACAATCATTTTCTAGTGAAATTGCTGAGTACGCTCATACTCAACATATCTTCTTAACCCTTGCTGGGTTGTAAAGCCAGTATAGACAATGTCTACATTAAGTTATGCTCCAGAAATCATCATCAAAAGCTAAAGCTCTTCAATAAAGTCAAGAAAGTCAACATATACATCAACTCAAGTGAAGACGAAGTTACTGATTAGATAGGAATATAATCTCTAACCATAGAACCTATTTCTATAGTGTATTGCAATAGCAGCAATGCCAGACCAATAGTTCATATACTAGACTTATTAGTATGATAGTTTTTGAGTTGTTTATTTCTGATTCTTCTTTATAAGAAGTTTCTTTCTCTCTCTTTAATCTAGAGTGTTCTTTGGATCTTATGTAAAGAGTTGAGTTGTAACCTATAGTCATGTCTTGGACCTGCTGTGTTTCTGTTGTACCACTCTGAGGGATGTAATACTAGTGAACGGTGTTTCATTGGTGTTATGTCAACGACTATAGTGTACTATATCATGCAGTGGTATGCTGGGTCACCGCAGTGTGATTTCGGAAAAGCATCACTAAATCAGACCCTGTGCCTTCCTTTTTGACTAAAAATTGAAAAAAAATTATACGCCATGTCGGAGGGAGTAGTAAACATACATGTATGAAGTCCTCACATTTTGCATGCCCTTTTCATCATGTATTTGTAAAGTAAGTATTTTTTTCTTTGGGGGTAAAGTAAGTGTATTGTGTGCATATTCTACATAATATAGACCTACACTCATCCCAAGCTCGTTTTTAGGACATAGGATCGAGTCAAACGCTTTCAAACTCATTTATCGATGTACTTCTCAATATTTTCAATTGGCTCTCAGACCATTGGATTGCGTCGTGATCCGTGCTAGCCCTGGGATTGTAATGAAGATTTTGCTATCTACAAATGGGTTTGCAACTGAGAAAAATGCTCTAGATCGTCTTGTTGGTCCGTGATTCGTGCTAGTTGTCATGATTTGCAACATGGGTAACCGAAAGAAATGCACCAGACCGTTGGATTACTTTGTGATTTATGATACTCCATCCTTCACGGTTTGCAGGGCGCTTTATAAGAATCTCACGGACCTAGGCGTGAACGTATTGGCTGAAAATTAGTCCTATTAATGAAGGGTTAAGGCGCATGCAGTGGTGGGAGACTGTTGCATGCATAGAAAGTTGGGAGAAAAGCTGCCACATTAATCGATAATTAATGCTTATGCGTCTAGGAACGTTGTAATTTTGAAATAACCTAAATTTGATTAGGCGCCCTGCAAACCGTGAAGGAGGGAGTAGCTATAGTTACAACATTGGTTACAACTGAGATGCCATTACATCATTTGATTGAGAATTAAATTAATTCCCAGTCGAGTGAAAATTGGTCACTTTAATAGAAACGGCAAGTTTCACGTAAGGCCATATAAGTTTTTTTCTTTGAGATTTACTGGATGATAATTTCACTGTATTTGTTGTGCTAATCAGACGTGTCTTATTAAAAAAGATTAACGGGGCAATTTCTTAGTCGATGGTGTCGTCCAAATTAAGTAGATCGACATGAATCAAGTGGGACGATTTATTATTATTATCTTGATTAACCAACTATATATAGTATGTAGTTTGTCAGTACATGATATGGTATCACTCTAATGCCTCTAGGTAAGCCCGTAGGACTAATAATAAAGTAATAATTGCATGTTATGTGTCGACGTTTCTTAGTACTCGTCCGTGGCGCTACAATAGGTCATGGTCAAAGCTGACCCATTCCTAGTGTCTTCCTGTGCACAATATCGATCATATCTGGTACGAACTGAACTTTCAGAAAATGCGTTGAGTGTGTGTAGGAAATTAAGGACTAGCAGCGTGAGCTAGACTGTTTCATGTCGTCTCGTCGATGGTACCTTCTCTATCTCACGAGCGCATTAAGGCATAGCTACCACTAGATGGATCTGGTATATTTCAGATATGTGTGTATTATACGTGTTCCCACATATTTGAGCTAGACTTTCAGTTTATTGTGGACAAAATGGCAAATAAGTTTCCAATCGGATCGGTCAAGGAAAATTCATCACCACGGCTGGGACGAGAGCGGCTAACATTAAATCCGTGATCAATTCACAAGCAATATATCCTCTAACCGCTTTGCCCCATGAAAAGGCAAAATGAAGGCTATTACCAACTCGAGCGTGCTTTCTTATGTGTTGCCTTGAATAACATCTCGGGGCAAACGTAAAGTTAAATGGGATGATGTATGTCGGCCAAAGAGTATGGGAGGGCTTGGAGTGTTGGATCTTGGAAAATTTGAGAGGCTTAGATGGCCATGATATGAATGGATGGAACCGGGAGGTGCTTTGGTTGGGTTGTGGCACCCGTGCGATGAAAAGAACATGGATCTTTTATGTGCCTCCGTCAACATTGCCATTGGTGGCATGTGTCTTGCCTTGATGGCATCAAACTGAAAGGCATTGCTCTATATATTCTTGATATCTCCAAGCAAAAGAACCTACGTTCATAAGGCCCTTGGTGAGGATTTTTGGACAAGGAATTTAATCTTGGGAGGTGGCATATCGGTTCTTCACATTTCCGAGTTCTTTGCGCTTTGGAGCAAGCTTACAAAATTCCAACCTACCGATGACACCGAGGATTCGATTGTTTGGAAGCACATCGAAAGATGGAAAATATTCCGCTTGTTCGTCCTATATGGTGCATTTTGAGATGGCTCCCGCTGGACGTGTGGAACAATTGGGCACCCCCCCAAATGCAAGTTCTTTGCTTGGTTAATTCTACAAAATCGTGTGTGGAAGATGGACCGGCTAGAGCATCGTGGTTGGCCTAGTTGTGGTCTTTGAAATTGAATATTTTGAATGCTGCAATAAAATGGCTGTGTGCATCTATTGATGCAGAGACCGGGGCTTCGTTTCCCATTTCGAAAAAAAAATGCAAGAGAGAGCCGGAGACCGCAGCGCGCCTCATGTTTAAATGTAGGTACTCCATCTACATTTGGAATGGCATCAAGGAATGGCTTGGGTTGACAAACTTTGACATCTCCCAGTGGAACAACTTCAACTCGGTAAAGGAGTGGTGGTGCTCAATCTCGTGAGTCGGTGGACGCCATCGTAAGGGCCTTTCATTTTTGCTTATGCTCGCCGCTTGGGAAATATGGAACAAACGAAATGGTAGGGTGTTTAGACACTTTGCCTATATGCCCGCCGTTGTGTCGTTGTCCACTAAGAGAAATGCTGCTCTATGTGGGGTCGTGGGTGCAAAACTATTTAGCACAATTTGATTGAATTGTCTTGATATAATATAAATCACCATTCAAAGAATCAAAACTAATCGATCGATCAGATCTCTAGCAGGTAGTATGCAGATATCACCGTCGCCATGTCGCACCAGACGACCAGGACAATACTGCCTACATATATGCATGCAGATGAGACTTTAATTTTCTTTGCACACAAATGTGGTGTATACATATTTAATGGGGTTGGTAGTAGCTGACTGGAAGATCTTCCCGCGGCTTGTGAATAAGTGGTACTAGCTGGCTCCGTTAGTAATACTTTCAATATCGATTTTCACTATCTTCTTTGTGGTGAAGAGCTCGCCGAGTCAAAGAAGATGGTGAAAACCGATTTCAAATAAGTGGTACCACTAGAGGAAAAAGGGCCATCCGTTCGCCACCCCTGGAAGCATTAGTCCCGGTTGCGCCACCAACCGGGACTAATGCTGGCACGCGTCCCGGTTGGAGCGGGCACGGGGCCAGGGGGCATGGGTCCCGGTTGGTAAGGGGGCATGCGTCCCGGTTGGAGCCACCAACCGGGACTAAAGGTTTGGCCATAGCCACGTGGCGTGGCACGCACCTTTAGTCCCGGTTGCTGGCTCCAACCGGGACTAAAGACCCCTTGCCCTCTATAAATGCAACACCCCAGCCCCCTCTGCCTCCACTCTATTTTTTCGAATGGTGTAAGGTGTGAGGGTGTGTGCTAGTTTTTTCTCATGCATGCATTGAAGGTGTTTGTTGAAATGTTTGAGTGAAAAATCCAGTTGAATTTCTCATAGAACAAAAATATAGAAGGTGTCCGAGACGCACTTGAGCTTTCTCCTCTTTATTTCCCTCGATCGAGGTTAGCAATCCTATCTTTTCTAGGTCATTGATACAATTCATGTGTCGGTGTGAATTTGTTATTTCACTATTTATGATGTCCTGTTTTTTGATAAACTTACTTATATGATGCAGATGAACGGTCGGGAATGGATGTACGGTGACCGGCGGGTAGCCGGGTATATCAAAGGCGTGGATAAATTTATCGATGTGGCTACGGCAAACAAAGAGAATGGATTTATACGTTGTCCATGTGTTCAATGTCGGAACAATAAGGAGTACTCTTCCTCGAAAATCATTCGCGGCCACCTGATTATGAAAGGTTTCATGCCCAACTATAATTGCTGGACCAAGCACGGGGAAAGAGGGGTTATGATGGAAGATGGTGAAGAAGAAGATGATGATAACAACTATCATCATATGTTTCCTGAATACGGTGATACTGCTATAGAAGACAATGGAGAGGAAAAAGGTGAAGAACGGGCATCAGATGAGCCGGCTGATGAACTTGGTAGGGTCATTTCTGATGCAAAGCGAGACTGTGAAACAGAAAATGAGAAGTTGAAGTTAGAGGGCATGTTAGAAGATCACAAGAAATTGTTGTACCCAAATTGTGAAGATGGCAGCACAAAGCTCGGTACCACACTGGAATTGTTGCGATGGAAGGCAGAGTGTGGTCTAACTGACTCCTCATTTGAAAAGATGCTGAAAATAATGAAGCCGAAGTTTCCAAAACATAACGAACTTCCCGAGAGTACCTACGAAGCAAAGAAGACTCTTTGTCCTCTGGGATTAGATGTGCAAAAGATACATGCATGCATTAATGACTGCATCCTCTACCGCGGTAAGGAGTATGAGAATTTAGATAAATGCCCGGTATGCAACGCGTTGCGGTATAAGATCAGACGAGATGACCCTGGTGATGTTGAGGGAGAGCCCCTCCGGAAGAGGGTTCCTGCTAAGGTTATGTGGTATGCTCCTATAATACCAAGGTTGAAACGCATGTTCAGAAACAAAGAGCATGCCAGGTTGTTGCGATGGCACAAAGAAGACCGTAAGAAAGACGGGGAGTTGAGACACCCTGCTGATGGGTCACAGTGGAGAAAAATCGAGAGAGACTTCCCAGACTTTGCAGGTGACGCAAGGAACTTATGGTTTGGTATAAGTACGGATGGCATGAATCCTTTTGGGGAGCAGAGCTGCAGTCACAGCACCTGGCCCGTGACTCTATGTATCTACAACCTGCCTCCTTGGTTGTGCATGAAGCGTAAGTTCATTATGATGCCAGTGCTCATCCAAGGCCCGAAGCAACCGGGCAACGACATTGATGTGTACCTTAGGCCATTAGTTGAAGAACTCTTACAGTTGTGGGGCAAACCAGGTGTACGTGCGTGGGATGAGAACAAACAGGAGCCATTTAATCTACGAGGGTTGTTATTCGTAACCATCAATGATTGGCCTGCTCTTAGTAACCTTTCAGGACAGACAAACAAAGGATATAAGGCATGCACCCACTGTTTAGATAAGACCGAAGGTACATATTTGCATAAATGCAAGAAGGTTGTGTACCTAGCGAATCGACGATTTCTTCCGACCAATCATCCCATAAGAAAGAAAGGCAAGCATTTTAAAGGTGAGGCAGATCACCGGAAGAAGCCTGAACTCCCTGCTGGTGATGATGTATTTGGTATGGTCAAGGGCATAGAAGTAATCTTTGGAAAGGGTCCCGGCGGTCAATCAGTTCCGAACGACGTCGCTACAGGACACGCACCCATGTTGAAGAAGAAATCTATATTTTGGGAGCTGCCATATTGGAAAGTCCTGCGTGTCCGCTCTTCAATCGACGTGATGCACGTGACGAAGAATCTCTGCGTGAACCTGCTAGGATTCATAGGCGTGTATGGTAAGACAAAAGATACACCTGAAGCACGGGAGGACCAACAAATTATGAAAGACCCAAAGAACATGCATACAGATAACAAGACGGATAAAGGGCGTCACTTAAGTCGTGCCAGCTATGCTCTTACCAAAGCAGAGAAGGAAATCTTTTTTGAAGTCCTTTACAGTATCAAGGTGCCGTCGGGCTTCTCATCTAATATAAAGGGGATAATAAATATGGCAGAGAAAAACTTCCAAAACCTGAAGTCTCATGACTGTCACGTGATTATGACGCAGTTGCTTCCGATTGCATTGAGGGGGCTTCTACCGGAAAATGTTCGAGTACCCATTGTGAAGCTGTGTGCATTCCTCAATGCAATATCTCAGAAGGTAATCAATCCAGATATTCTGCCAAGGTTACAGAAGGATGTGGTACAATGTCTTGTTAGTTTTGAATTGGTGTTCCCACCATCCTTCTTCAATATTATGACGCATCTCCTGGTTCATCTAGTGGAAGAGATTGCCATTCTCGGTCCGGTATTTCTGCACAATATGTTCCCCTTTGAGAGGTTCATGGGAGTCTTAAAGAAATATGTTCATAACCGTGCTAGACCAGAAGGAAGCATCTCCAAGGGATATGGAACAGAGGAGGTCATTGAGTTTTGTGTTGACTTTATTCCTGACCTTAAGCCGATTGGTGTTTCTGACTCGCGGCATGAGGGAAGACTAAGTGGAAAAGGCACGCTGGGAAAGAAAGCAATGATATGTAGGGACGGGGATTCTTTCACTAAAGCACACTACACAGTTCTACATAATTCCACCTTGGCAGCTCCGTATATCGAGGAACACAAGAATATTGTACGCTCCAAAAACCCGGGGAAGCCTGAATCATGGATTACAGATGAACACATGAAGTCTTTCGGTGGTTGGATGCGGACACATCTCTTGAATGACACCACTGTTGGAGATCAGCTATACTTGTTGGCCGCGTCACCATCTTCTACTGTATTGAATTTCCAAGGGTACGAAATAAATGGGAATACATTCTACACGATCGCCCAAGATAAAAAGAGCACCAACCAAAATAGTGGTGTCCGCTTTGATGCAATAGACGAGAATGGACAAAAGGACACATATTATGGTTACATAGAGGAGATATGGGAACTAGACTATGGAGTCTCTTTTAAGGTCCCTTTGTTTCGCTGCAAATGGGTCAACCTGAATGGGGAAGGGGTAAAGATAGACCAGTTGTACAGAATGACAACAGTGGATCTCAACAATCTTGGTTATAGAGATGAACCATTCGTCCTAGCCAATGATGTGTCTCAGGTTTTCTATGTGAAGGACATGTCCTCCAAACCGAAAAAAAGAAAAAATATGCAAACGAATACATCATATGATGAGCCAAAGCGTCACATAGTTCTTTCAGGGAAAAGAAACATCGTGGGAATCGAGGACAAGACAGACATGTCAGAAGATTATAATAAGTTTGATGAAATTCCGCCCTTCACAGTGAAAACTGACCCAAGCATTCCGTTAAGTAAAGAAGATGCTCCATGGTTACGTCTGAAGCGGTCATAAGGAATGACATATGCCAAGAAGTTCATGCTCATATTATGTAACTCTAGTTCATGTCTTTCGCGGTTTGTGGCTTGACCGAAGGATATCTTTCGCGGTTTGTGGCCTTTAGTCCCGGTTTTGTAGTCTCAGTTTTTAATATTAATAAATGTCTTGAGTGTTAGTCCCATTTTGTGGCTGGAGCGGGAGTGCCTCTATGACCAGTTTCTTGGAGATGCCGGAGGACTGGGCTCCATCGGCATCTCCCTGAAACTGGTCGTAGTGGTGGCCCTGCTTTCGAAAACCATCTTGCAGCTTGTAACTTCACTAACTAGATCAATACGCCTCGGAGCTAACTAATTTCACATATTAGGGAGTGCCTCTATGACCAGTTTCTCGGAGATGCCGGAGGACTGGGCTCCGTCGGCATCTCCCTGAAACTGGCCGCAGTGGTGTCTCTGCTCTCGAAAACCATCTTGCAGCTTGTAACTTCACTAACTAGATCAATACGCCTCGGAGCTAACTAATTTCACATATTAGGGAGTGCCTCTATGACCAGTTTCTCGGAGATGCCGGAGGACTGAGCTCCATCGGCATCTCCCTGAAACTGGCCGCAGTGGTGTCCCTGCTCTCGAAAACCATCTTGCAGCTTGTAACTTCACTAACTAGATCAATACGCCTCGGAGCTAACTAATTTCACATATTAGGGAGTGCCTCTATGACCAGTTTCTCGGAGATGCCGGAGGACTGGGCTCCGTCGGCATCTCCCTGAAACTGGCCGTAGTGGTGTCCCTGCTCTCTAAAACCATCTTGGAGATGCCTCAAACTGGCTGGAGGACTGGACTCACAAGGATGCATATTTATAGTACAAGCAGCTCGGCATAATGTCGACACTCACGACATAATGTCGACACTCACCCCTATTATCAGTGCTGACTCATCTTTAGTCCCGGTTGGTGTCTCCAACCGGGACTAAAGGTTCATCTTTAGTCCCAGTTGGTGACACCATCCGGGACAAGGTACAAGCCGCACGACATAATGTCGACACTCACCCCTATTATTAGTGTTGTCTGGCCCACTCTGCCGCAATCATTTTTAGACTCGCAATATGTGGTTTCTTCAGAGATCCAATGCAAGTTCTAACGATGCCCGTCCCCTATCTTCATGCACACCGGTTCGACCATAGTTAGAAATTCAGATAATTCAAAACGGGCATAATAAATTCAAAAAAAATCCGAACAATGAAAATCCTTCGCGTGGTGTCATATTATTTTACATAGTTGAAAGGAAAAATACCAGACTTGGTATATTGATCATGTTTCGAAAAAACCTTCACAAAATGACCTATCATGTTCGAGGTTTCATGGCTTTCGGTCCACATGACCGATGTTATGTGCTGAATCACGGCATAGTTTGTGATGTTGTGCCCATATTATGCATGTGTGTGGACATTGGTATGTAGAACAATGTTGCAGGAGGAAGTTTTCCTTTTTGTCGCACGGAAAATCCCTTTTCCATTTTCCGAGCGCAAAAAACGGGTCGTTTTGTGAAGTAACCACCAAAATGCCGTTTCAGAATGCTACTGTCCTATTTTCCTAAAATACTAGACCACCTTACATGGACTATATCCCAACCGGTACATCTCAAACCTTTTCGTCCATCCCGGGTAAAAAGGACAAATGTCTGCCGAATCGGCAGGAAGTGGGTCTGGTTTGTACTACAGGTACATGATCTATCGCCCGTGATTTTTTGAAAAAATCATTTTTAGACTCGCAATATGTGGTTTCTTCAGAGATCCAATGCAAGTTCTAACGATGCCCGTCCCCTATCTTTGAATTATTTATAAGTTAATTCATTTTAAAAGGTTACATTAATTATTTTTTAAAAATAGAATATGTTTTTGAATTATTTATTCAAATCCATACACTTCTTATGTTTAAAGTTTTTCTAAATTCCAAATTGATATTAAAAAAATATAAGTTAATTCATTTTTAATTGTAAATGGTTCATATTTTAAATGGTTACATTAATTATTTTTTAAAATAGAAAATGTTTTTGAATTATTTATTTAAATCCAAACACTTTTTATGTTTAAAATTTTTCTAAATTCCAAATTAATATTCAAAAATATAAGTTAATTCATTTTAAAAGGTTACATTAATTATTTTTTAAAAATAGAATATGTTTTTGAATTATTTATTCAAATCCATACACTTCTTATGTTTAAAGTTTTTCTAAATTCCAAATTGATATTAAAAAAATATAAGTTAATTCATTTTTAATTGTAAATGGTTCATATTTTAAATGGTTACATTAATTATTTTTTAAAATAGAAAATGTTTTTCAATTATTTATTTAAATCCAAACACTTTTTATGTTTAAAAATTTTCTAAATTCCAAATTAATATTCAAAAATATTCAAAAAAAAGCTAAGAAAATGTCTAAAACGAATAAGCTGAATGCTGCTAAGAAGAAGTATCACCATACTATGGGGCAAGGTGGCTACAAGGTTGGCATTCCTAAGTGGGAGAAACTTGAGCAGGAACTGCGTGATAAAAATATCACCCCAGAGACAGACGATTGGGTAGAACGTGCAAGGAATTGGTTTTACGGGCATGGGGGCACGTTGGACTCGGAAGGGAGGTGTATATATAACATACGACATAAAGAAGACCCCTTGCCAATCGAGAGGATGAGAAAAGCAGTAAAGGCTGTTAAAGATGGGGACTTCATTCCCGATAGAGAGAATGATGAGCTCACACTCGCCCTTGGAAATAAGGAACATGATGGACGAACACGAGGCACAATAGGCTCCCAATCATGGAGGACTGGGTTTCCCGAAGAGAGGAAGAAATATTCTGATAGAAGCCGTCAGAGGAGTAAGGACAGGACGACAGTTGAAGCAGAAAGTCAGAAAGAGCGAATGCGTTTAATTAAAGAACGATTAAAGCAACAACAAGATGAAATTAACTCACTTAAAGAGCAAAGTACTACCGGCCCATCTCAGCAGCACACTGCATTCGATGCTACCGGCCTATCGAATAATCGAAAAAGCAGTGTGGCTTCCACCGAGGTCCCGGGTGATGACAATGGCGATGCCGATGATGCACCGACGATGGCTCCTGTTGGCTACCCAGTGGATGATATCACAGAGATGACACACTGCGAGCTACATGTCAAAGTTGTGAACATATCAATGAAGGTGGCGGTCGGCTATGCCTTACCAATTGGACCCACACCAACTTACCACAGTCGTCCGGTTCCAGAGGGCTACGCTGTTGTCGGCGTGGATGAAATCATGCCCACCTTTGAGGTTTTGGATCTTCACTACCCTGCTGGTGAAGGGGATGTGATTGTGCTGGGTGACGCAAAAAACGTCACCATTCTATGGCCGAAGGATTGTATCGTGCTTCGAAATCACACGCCAAGGCCATCTTCGCCGCCGTCTCACCCGTCTCCAGCGAGGTCGTCGCCGCCGCGGCAGCCGTCTTCGTCGCCTCACCCGTCTCCGGTGCAGCCATCGCCGCGGGAGCCATCGCCGGCGCCTCAGGATAAAAAGCGTAAGCGTACCGCTACTGTGCGTCGTAAGCGATCGCCGAAACGTAAACAAGAGCCTCTTCCAAAAGTACCAACTGTTCCTCCCAAGAGAGCTTATGACTGTACTGAAGAGGAGACTGCGGCGATCGTTGATGCGGAAACGATAGCGTTTTTCGCTAAGCTGAGGCGGCCGAAAGAGCCAGAGTTCCCCAGCACCAAAGAAGAAAAAGCCAAAGTGTTGAAAATGCTAAAGACTCTTCATCAACCCGAGCCAAAGCTGTCATCAGACTATGAGCGTTCTATTCTAAAGTCACATGCGGCACAAAAAGTCTCGAAGAGCAGTACTGATGCAAGCGGGAAATCTGTTGCCCAGCTTGGAGAACAAGCAAAACAGACTTGCGCCCCTCTCAAGGTGATTTCTCAAACCAATGTGGGGTCGAGCAAATATGGGGCCGAAGAGCAGTATGATCCAGAGGTAGTTGCACAATACGGAGAAGCTGCCGCTGCTCAAGGTATGAGTATTGCCCAGTACTTATCCCAGTTAGAGTTCTTCCCCGTGAGTGAAGTAGCATACCAATACCAGTACGGAAAACCTCTCGTCAAACCTGAGGAGGTAAACAATCTTTCTGTTGGAGATATGCCCAAGAGGCAATAATAAAGTGGGTTATTATCATATCTTCATACTTATGATAAATGTTTACATACCATGCTATAATTGTATTAACCGGAAACATTAATACTTGTGTGATTTGTAAACTAAAATAAGAGTCCCTAGTAAAGCCTCTTGTTAAACTAGCTTGTTGGTTAATATATGATCATGGTTTCCTGATCATGAACATGGAGATGTTATTAACAACAGGATCATATCATTAGGAGAATGATGTGATGGACATACTCCTATAGATAAGCGTAGCATAAAGATCAAGTCATTTCAATAGTTCAATTGCTATATGCTTTCTGATACATAGTAACCTAATTCCTTAGACCATGAGATCATGCATATCACCTTTACCGGATGGATGCTTTGATGACATCAAACACCACACCGTAACTGGGTGGCTATAAAGATGGCATTGAGTGTTCGGAAAGTATTGGTTGAGACACATGGATCAAGAGTGGGATTTGTCCATCCATATGACGGATAGATATACTCTGGGCCCTCTCGGTGTAATGTCATCCAATTAGCTTGCAAGCATGTGACTGGCTCACAAGGGATCACATATCACGGGAACGAGAAAAGAGTACTTATCGGTAACGAGGTTGAACTAGGTATGAAGAGATACCGACGATCATAACCTCGGATAAGTAAAGTATCGTGAGACAAAGGGAAATTGGTATCGTATGTAAGTGGTTCATTCGATCGCAAAGTAATCGTAGAAATATGTGGGAGCCATATGAATTTCCAGATTCCTCTATTGGTTATTGTTCGGAGAAGTGTCTCGATCATGTCCGCATAATTCACGAACCGTAGGGAGACACACTTAAGGATTCGACGTTGTTTGAGTAGTTATGGTGTTATAAGAAAGAAACCGAATGTTGTTCGGAGTCTCGGATGGGATCCGGGATATCACGAGGTGATCCGGAATGGTCCGGAGAATAAGATTCATATAAGGAAAGTCCCGTTTCGGAGTTCGGGAATGATTCCGGTGTTTTCATCGGGAATGTTCTAGAAGGTTCCGGATTGTCCGGCACTCCGGGGGGGAAGGGGTACATGAATGTGTCATTGCATATTGGAATGATTGCATCATGTACTAAGTGTTCTTGCTGTCCCAAATAAAGGATTAAATTGAATCCTAAAACAGAAAAGTCAAATGTCCAGTTTGAAAGTCAAACGGCTAAAACAAGAAACTGTGGGAAACAAGCAAGAGGAGTTGGAACCAACCTGGAGGAGGAGTTGGACTCCTCCAGGCCGGCGCCCAGCCCAAGGCCGAGTTGGGGAGGGACTCCCTCCCTCCCCTGGCGCGCCAAGACCCCCCTCCCATAAAAGGAGGGGCAGGGCTCCTCCTAGAGACACAACTTTCACCTCTAGATCTCCGGTTTAGAGCCGTTTTGGTTTAGAGCTTCTAATTGCTTTAGCCAACGGTTTAGAGCCTTCTAATTGGTTTAGAGCCTTCTAATTGGTGTGTCTAATTACTAGACCACTAATAGCCTCTCTCATAAGCTCCACCATACTCGCACCGGCTTAAGGCGAAGCCCTGCGGGATTTCCCCTCTACTTCCGGTACCACGCCGTTGTGCTGCCGGAATCGCGAGGAGAGTGCTACAACCTCCGCTTCCTGCTGGAACAAGGGAGAGGAAGGTCTTCGTCGAGTACCGAACGTGTGACCCACTGCGGAAGCGCTGCCGGAACGTGGCGCCGGAAGGATCGTCTACACGATCTTGAGATCGGAAAGAGTACGACTACATCACCCACGAGAATCTGCTCTCGTTAAACGCTTTGGAATCTTCGAGGGTAAGTTATACCATCGACTCGTTGCTACAATCTAGTAGATAGATCTTGGCTTGTTTGTTTGTATGCGATAGAAAATTTTTTGTTTTTCCATGCTACGAACCCCTACAGTGGTATCAGAGCCGTGTCTATATGTAGATCTGTTGCACGAGTAGAACACAATGGTCATTGTGGGCGTTGATGCTTTTATTGTCGATTGCTTCTTGTGTACTTTGCATCTTGCGGTATGTTGGGATGAAGCGGCCCGGGCTAACCTTACATGACATCGTTCATGAGACTTGCTCCACGCTTGACATGCAACTTGTATTGCATAAGTGGCTTTGCGGGTGCCTGTTTCTCCTAGCATAGTAAAGATCCAATACACAACGGGTGATTAACAATACTTGTGTCAACGTTGTGGTTCATGTTCGTAAGTTAGAACGACACTTATTGAAAGCCCCAAACCACGTAAAACATGCAAAGAAAGTAGAGGCGTCTAACTTTGTTTTGCAGGGGTGTGCAGTGATGTGATATGGCCATGATTGTGATTATATTTGATGTATGCAATGTTCCTTATTGTAAGTCGGCAACCGGCAGGAGCCATATGGTTGTCTTTAATTAATGTTAAGACCCGCGTGTCTATTCAAAGTAGTTGTAATAGTTGAAGCCGGTGGACGACAACCATGGAGTAGCGTCATTGACCTTGATGCAATGCCGGTGATGATGGAGATCATATTCGTGCTTGAAGATGATGATCGGAAGCACAAAGAAGAAAGGCCATATCATATCACATATATATTGAATTGCATGTGATGTTAATCCTTTATGCATCTTGTATTGCTTAGTAGACGACGGTAGCATTATAAGATGATCCCTCATGCACATGAATTTCAAGTCATAAAGTGTTCACCCTTAGTTAGCACCGTTGCTAAAGCTTGTTGTTTCGAAGCACCACGTGATGATCGGGTGTGTTAGATTCCGCAAGTGTATACAACGTGGGCAAGCCAGATTTGCTCATGCGGAAGCTAAGGTTTGATCTTGACGAGCCTAGCATGTACAGACATGGTCTCAGGAACACGGATCACCGAAAGGTAAAGCATGAGTCATATAGGAGATATGATGAACATGTTGATTGTTCGCCATTGAAGCTATGTCAACTCTCGTGATGATCGGTTTTGATGTGGTGGATTTGGTTCGTGTGATCACTAAAACAATGTGAGGGATATTGTTTTGAGTGGGAGTTCACCTAGATTAATTTAATTATTAATTAGAACTCAATTTATCATAAACTAAATCAAAGTGAATTTGCATAGTTGTTGTAGTCATTGGCATCCGTTTACCACCTTGCGCTTAGTTATAATTGAGATGATAGAACTATAGAATTCTGGTTAGTTACTTTACGAACTGGTATCGTATTGTTTTGAAGTGTTAATCTAAAGTTTAAAAGTCCTATTGCAAACTTTCAGTAAGTTCCGGTTACTCGATGAAGTTTAATAATTGGTATTAAAACAAGAGTAACAATTCCAAAGTTAGTATATAAGTATCATGTTTGTCTCCATGATTCTTGATATTCAAAGGATTGTCTTAATATCAAGGTTATCTAGGATCTGAAAGAGTCGTTTCAGAAACCATGATGTGTGGAAGATATTGTGATATCTGAAACGAAGTTTTGGTTGGAACATGATAGAGTATAATATGTCAAAAGTCATGTTCTCATATTTTGATGAGAATTTGCAAAAGGGTTGGAGATACTAGTTGTCCTAATCTTCCAAAAGTTTTTGGAGAGCAACATTATACTCGTGATTCACCGTTACAAGCTAAAAGTAACTTGATCATGGATAAATCCATGATAAGGGTGAATATTGATATAGGTAAAATGTTTACTACACCAAGAGATTACTAAAGAAAGGAATTTGAAAGAACACCAAACATTTGATGATGGTGATCTACTTCAAAGTGCAAGTCCAAAGACATTGGTATTTAACTATACACACTTTGGACTATGTGTCATATGTATGACTCCACTATTGATATTGATAGAATCTTTCAAACAGAAAAGGAAATACTGAAAGAGAATCTCATAAATATATGGCAGAAAAGAAAAGACTAGAATTGTTCAGTTTAAGTATATAGATGATATACATGTTATGGCTATATTCTTTGCTTATTAAACAATGTGGTTCTTAAGTATTTGATACTGAATTTGTTGGTATGAATCGTCATACAAAACAACAGAATTCATGAACTACAGTGGCCTAAGTAATTAGCAAAAGAATATGTGATGATGTTCATCAAGAACAAATAAAGGGTTATTGTGTTGCTCGTTAAACATCAAAGCTTGCCTTCAAGATTTGTTTTATCAGGTGTTATGAGAACAAAAGGGTTGTTCAAATAATTGCCGTAATCCATAAAAGATGGATGATTCACAAATCTCGTTGGAAAAATCACATCCATAAAACTAATGCTAAAGATGTCGAAAGACAAATTGATTGAAATATCACTTAGGAAGTGACATCGCCGTTTAAATTATATTGGAAAGAAAACATGAAGAAACTCCATATGTATGGAATTTTGGAGTCTTTTGATTTTGATCAAATGACGCTTGTGAAACTTTCCTAGAGATAATTAAAACTTTGTTCATAGGCCAAAAGGGAACGAAAGACTAGCTTATTGGAATTTGTACATATTGTTGTACGAAGTCCATTATGTGTAGTCAAGAGCGATGGATTTCAACTTCATATGCTTTCTCCGAAAATTTGAGTGAATATATGAATATTTACTTAACAAGGATGAAGTATGAGACATTTGAAAAGTTCAAAGACTTTCAAGATGAAGTGCAAAATCATTGTAACAAGAATATAAACAGTTTATGATAAAGATCATAAAGTAAGATATTTGAGTTACAGAGTTTGGCATAATACCTAAGATTTAAGGAATCGTTCCGTGGATTTGCATTTCCCGAAACACCATAAGAGTATGGAGCGTTCGAGATATGTAATTAAACCTTGTTTGACATGGTAAGATCGAAGGTGTAATTCATAAAACTGCCATTGTATTTTAAAAGATTAAAAGCTTTAGAGATTACCGTTTTTCCACTGAAAAGAGCTCCATCATAATCCGTTGAAATGACACCATATAAAGTTATGGTTTGGGATAAAACCCAAGTAGTCCTTTCTTAAACATTGGTATGCTATACATAAGAAAGATGTTTGCAACCAAAGTCGGATGAACCTGTCTTTGTATAAACTATTAATATTCCTCCATAAACACCGGAGACAAAAGTGTTTGTTGCTTGGAACGTCAAGTTTCTTTAAGAAGGAATTTTTCGTGAAAAGTTAAGTGGGAGGACAATAGAACTTTGATAAGGTTAAAAGAACCTTAGCTATATGTGCAGAGTTGCGCAGCGCCGAAAAGTATTCCGGAGGCAGCAACAATGCTCATGGCTCACGTGCCTCAAAGGTTGTGATCACGGAGATCTAAGTTCCTATTGAAACAAGTAGGTCAAGTAAACAATCAAATACCAAGATTTGAGGGTTGAATCATTATTTGAGAATAATGAACGTACTACATGCAAAGAAGCGATGATGGGCCCTGACTCCGTCAAATGGCTTGAAGCCATAAAATCCGTGATAGTTCCATACACGAGAAATCAAGTTTTGAACTTGAAGGACCCTCGAGAAAGGTGTAAGACCTTACAGTTGTGTTTGGATCTATAAATAAATAGACATGGATGTTGCACATCTATGAAATAGTCGACATGTTGGGAAAGAGTTCACAACAATGTTCAAAGGTTGACTATGACAAGATCTGATCTTTCATAGCGATATTTAGTCTAGACGGATTAATGTAGCAACCACTACATATAATTTAGTTATATGATAGTTGAATAAACAAAACAAGTTCTTCTAATAGAATCGTTACCTAGGACATGTGCATAACACGGTCCATAGGGTTTTGTTAATTCAAAGGATGCTAGAAGCATATGCAAACTTCAACGGTTGAAGTGAGCATCGCGGAGTTGGAATCTTCACTATGATGAAACTGTTAAAGGAGTTTAAAAGTTCATTAGAGACAATGAAGATGCTTGCATTTGCAAGAAATTAAGTGGGAGCGCTAAGACATGTTTCTAATACATTATGTGGAAGACATATTGTTGATTGGAAATAATGTATCTTTTATTAACACATATTAAGAATTTCATCCTGATGAAAGACTTAGGCAAAACCCAAATATTAGGCATGAATAGACGCTAATATGGTTGTGCCAGAAGTACATAGACGAGATATTGAATGAGTTCAATATAGAAACTACAAGAAAGTTTCTTGTCGCACAGAAAGGATTGAATGAGTTCAATGTTGATGATATATTCAAGTGTATTGACATTTGGTAAAGTGAAACAAATAATCAAGTATAGATTGATACTTGATGTATGAAATCACAAAGATTATTTATATCAATCATACTGTGATATGTACAAATCCAGATATGTCCTATGCTCTAAATGTTATGAGCATATACCAGAATGATTCGTAAGATGATCATTGGACAATAGTAAGGATATTCTTATGATCTTTTGCAAGAACTAAGAGTATAATATTTGTAGAAGTGACAAATAGATGGTTAGTTCATTGTAAAAGTACTACATTGATACTAGCTTGGTCACAAAGTACAAATTAAGTTTATCTCAATCTAAACTAAGGGTGGCACAATATAATGGAAAGTGAGTTCCATAATGGATTTGGATGAGTTCCAAAGTTAAGACATTGTGACAGATACTACAACAAAAGGCTAAGTATATGACTGCTATTTTAGCAGCAAAAGAGGGCATTTGTGTCAAGTAGTTTGTTATCAAACTAGGTGTAGTTCACAGTGGGATAATACTATGAAGATATATTGTGCGACAATATTATCAACATGTTTTAACCCCAAAGAGCTAAAGGTCACACCGAAAGACCAAATTTATACAAAGCCATCTCATTAGAGAATGAGTGATGCGTAGAGACGCAAAGACATGCAATTACACACGGACCTGGAAGTGTCAGATCCGGAGATCAGTTGACCACTAGCAATCGTGTACATACAACACCGGAAAGCCATAGGTGTTGAATACACAAAGGTTTGAAACTAGATTATTGACTCTAGTGCAAGTGGGAGACTGTTGGAGATATGCCCAAGAGGCAATAATAAAGTGGGTTATTATCATATCTTCATACTTATGATAAATGTTTACATACCATGCTATAATTGTATTAACCGGAAACATTAATACTTGTGTGATTTGTAAACTAAAATAAGAGTCCCTAGTAAAGCCTCTTGTTAAACTAGCTTGTTGGTTAATATATGATCATGGTTTCCTGATCATGAACATGGAGATGTTATTAACAACAGGATCATATCATTAGGAGAATGATGTGATGGACATACTCCTATAGATAAGCGTAGCATAAAGATCAAGTCATTTCAATAGTTCAATTGCTATATGCTTTCTGATACATAGTAACCTAATTCCTTAGACCATGAGATCATGCATATCACCTTTACCGGATGGATGCTTTGATGACATCAAACACCACACCGTAACTGGGTGGCTATAAAGATGGCATTGAGTGTTCGGAAAGTATTGGTTGAGACACATGGATCAAGAGTGGGATTTGTCCATCCATATGACGGATAGATATACTCTGGGCCCTCTCGGTGTAATGTCATCCAATTAGCTTGCAAGCATGTGACTGGCTCACAAGGGATCACATATCACGGGAACGAGAAAAGAGTACTTATCGGTAACGAGGTTGAACTAGGTATGAAGAGATACCGACGATCATAACCTCGGATAAGTAAAGTATCGTGAGACAAAGGGAAATTGGTATCGTATGTAAGTGGTTCATTCGATCGCAAAGTAATCGTAGAAATATGTGGGAGCCATATGAATTTCCAGATTCCTCTATTGGTTATTGTTCGGAGAAGTGTCTCGATCATGTCCGCATAATTCACGAACCGTAGGGAGACACACTTAAGGATTCGACGTTGTTTGAGTAGTTATGGTGTTATAAGAAAGAAACCGAATGTTGTTCGGAGTCTCGGATGGGATCCGGGATATCACGAGGTGATCCGGAATGGTCCGGAGAATAAGATTCATATAAGGAAAGTCCCGTTTCGGAGTTCGGGAATGATTCCGGTGTTTTCATCGGGAATGTTCTAGAAGGTTCCGGATTGTCCGGCACTCCGGGGGGGAAGGGGTACATGAATGTGTCATTGCATATTGGAATGATTGCATCATGTACTAAGTGTTCTTGCTGTCCCAAATAAAGGATTAAATTGAATCCTAAAACAGAAAAGTCAAATGTCCAGTTTGAAAGTCAAACGGCTAAAACAAGAAACTGTGGGAAACAAGCAAGAGGAGTTGGAACCAACCTGGAGGAGGAGTTGGACTCCTCCAGGCCGGCGCCCAGCCCAAGGCCGAGTTGGGGAGGGACTCCCTCCCTCCCCTGGCGCGCCAAGACCCCCCTCCCATAAAAGGAGGGGCAGGGCTCCTCCTAGAGACACAACTTTCACCTCTAGATCTCCGGTTTAGAGCCGTTTTGGTTTAGAGCTTCTAATTGCTTTAGCCAACGGTTTAGAGCCTTCTAATTGGTTTAGAGCCTTCTAATTGGTGTGTCTAATTACTAGACCACTAATAGCCTCTCTCATAAGCTCCACCATACTCGCACCGGCTTAAGGCGAAGCCCTGCGGGATTTCCCCTCTACTTCCGGTACCACGCCGTTGTGCTGCCGGAATCGCGAGGAGAGTGCTACAACCTCCGCTTCCTGCTGGAACAAGGGAGAGGAAGGTCTTCGTCGAGTACCGAACGTGTGACCGACTGCGGAAGCGCTGCCGGAACGTGGCGCCGGAAGGATCGTCTACACGATCTTGAGATCGGAAAGAGTACGACTACATCACCCACGAGAATCTGCTCTCGTTAAACGCTTTGGAATCTTCGAGGGTAAGTTATACCATCGACTCGTTGCTACAATCTAGTAGATAGATCTTGGCTTGTTTGTTTGTATGCGATAGAAAATTTTTGTTTTCCATGCTACGAACCCCTACACTTTCAACAAAAATGCGAAGATTGCATAACTGGTACATGCATGCCACAAGTGCCGGGGCTAACTGGATAGTGCTGAGGGTTACAAAAAAGCATCATGGGAAAGATAAGGATGACATGATATCCATTGAATTTGATGAACTATTTCAATTATTCAATCAAGACGCCTTGGACAAATCGATCATGAGTGCCTATTGTCTGTAAGTACTAATTCTGTAATTAATTTAGTCTCCATCTATATTATTTTGTTTATTGCATGTATATAATCATACTTTAATATGCAGAATGAAGATTCTCGAATGCAGCAGAGCACAAATCTATGACATTGGCTTCATTGACCCATATTGGGTTCATGAAGCTAATCTCAAAATAAGCCCCCAGGATACGGAGGATAATATAGTACACGCGTTAAGGTTTCAAGAAACCAAAAGGGAAATACTATTTTCTTACAACTTCCAATGAGTGTTATTGTCTTGTATACACTTTCTATTTCGCTTACTCGATGTTAAGTATATAATTGATAAGTTCTGCATTCGCAGGTACCACTATATTCTGTTAATCATTCAACTTGACAAAGGGCGTGTACTAGTCATGGACTCGAAACATAAACCCCTTGAGGCGTGGAAGGACATGCAGATACTTCTCCAGCGGTAATTCTAATCATTACGACACTATATCGGCAACGTTCGTGAATTTTATGATATCAAGTACTTAATAACTTATTTTATTCGTTTTCTACGCCGGGCAGCGCTTGGAAACGGTTCAAGAAGGCTAGGGGTGTTTGGAAAGAGGAGCTTACATTTCAACCACTAGATGTAAGCACCACTAGCTATATCCGCGCATCTCTTTGATTCTAGTTTTGATACAGTTATTATCATGCTTGATTATTATTTTGATTGAACTCTGTTGTCGTAAAGTGCCTGACGCAGGGACCAGGTAACAATCTATGTGGATACTATGTATGCGAGTTCATCCGGCAGACGTGCGATGAGAAGGGCAGAAATTTAGAGCAACTCCACGTATGTAAACAATTTCTATAGTTTTTAATTACAATCAAATTGTGTTTAATTTCATATTCATATAGGCTGACTCCTTTTTTAAATCAGATCGAACGTCTACGGGACGGTCTTCTGCCAAAGGATCGCATACGAGCAATACAGGAGGAATTGGCGGGATTCTTGGATGCAGAAGTCCTAGACCCAAAAGGAGAATACTATTCCGCTGTGTATAGACAATAGGGATTGTAAAAATAGCAACTTTCAAGGGATTGTAAAATGTTGTCATGATGATCTTGTGTAATATAAGGTTCCTTCATTGATAAGTGCAAAACACTAAATAAACAATAAAATAACCTAAATGAATTCTCTGCCGCGGCACAAAAAGTGGCGAAAATGCTGCCGCGGCAATAAAATGTGCCAAAATGAATTCTCTGCCGCGGCAGAGAAATGGGCCAAATCTCTGCCGCGGCAGCAGGTTATTAGTCCCGGTTCGTGTTACGAACCGGGACTAATGCTCCACCCCCCTCGCGCTCTGATGCCGCCACGTGTGCCCCCATTTGTCCCGGTTGGTGGGGCAACCGGGACTAATGGTTGGAGCTTTAGTCCCGATGCCCCCGTCCCGGTTGGGCAACCGGGACTAATGGCCCTTACCAACCGGGACGCATGGGGCGTTTTCTACCAGTGTACTAGCGGAGCAGTCCTGTATGGAAAATACAACTATGCATGGAGTAGTTGTATTTTACAAACATGCATAATATTTGACTATAACGGTTCAATAGCGTAGATCACCTTGCTTCTCTTCCCAGCCAATACGGGGAAACCCTAGCCCATGCATAGTGCTAAAGAAAAACTCGGCAATAATTTTGCCTGAGTGCTTAAGTGTTTTTTCACCGTGTGCCAGATCATTAATGCTACACCTACAGGCATTTTTGTTATGGAATAGAGCTACGGACTCATGTGGAGGTTCACTGGCCAATCATTGAGAGATTTAAACGAAAACGGTTGATCAAAGAGGACGTGGCAAGCAGTCCATGGTGCCAGATCAAGTTTTCAGCAAAAAACAACAACTCGACGGCTAGCCGACGGAAAAGGAGGGCCACGTGGCACCTGGTTGCCGAGTGCGGATCTGGTACTTGGCAAACTTTAGCCGCTAGATCACGACATGTTTCAATTATCTTTGCATAGTCTCCCCGTGATGGTGCTTGACATATAGCCCAGTTTCCCGACTGTCGTTCACAATACACGACAAATACAGATATATAAGTTTGCAGAGTGTCTCTTGCCAAGTACATGGTAAAAACTAAAAAGGTTGCAGAGTTTGACCATTTGCCACACCTTGCAAAGGCTCCTTTTTTTTGATTTTTTGCTATTCCTATTACATCCTTGCAATTAAACTACATATACTCTTAGATATACTCTTAGAAAAGTCAAGCCATGTACTCCGTTTTTGATATATATTGTGGTATAACATTTGAATACATAAATATATAGCATCCTCAAGTAGTAATATCATAATAACCACATATACTCTTAGAAAAGTCAAGTCATGAAAAGTTTGACCAAATTTTTAGAAAAAACTATTAAGAAATATTATATTATATAGATACCATGTGAAAATATTTTTCATGATGCATGCAAGGGTATGGATTAACGTATTATTAATATTAATATTTTTCTCTAAAAACTTGGTCAAATTTTAGATAGTTTGACTTTAAAAAAAATAGGCTTTAAGCCTTGGGACCGAGGTAACAAAGTTCTCGGGTACATCATACATGAGTTCACATCGAAGTCATCAAGTACAAAGATACAAACATGAGTTAAGTCCAACAAAGTGCACAAGCATGGAGAAGAAAGTGCATGAACATCACAAGCTAACATCCATCGGGTGCAAACCTAGGCGTTCATGAAGCACAACATGAGTTTACATGATTTTTACAAGTTAAAGTCTAAATATGATTTTTAAAAGTTCATTTTTTTACAAGATAAAAGACTAAATATAGTTCTCCCCCGATCCATAATAAGAGTCGCTAATTCAATACAACTTTATACTAAAGAGACAAACAATAATATTCACAATAGTTATAGCATAAACACTTACAAGTCGAGTATATCACAAGCATGAGTTACAGGTTCAAAGACAAATGGTCGAAAAGCACAAGTATTAGTTTACAAGGAGATAACCTAGAGTGTCATGTTTCGCCAACTGTTTATAATCCAAAAAAGAAGAAGCTCAACTTACACTCCGCAACAGCCGCGCGCGTACATGCCAAGATTGAGTTTTCCGATACTGTGCTGTAATTAATGGGAATAGTTCCGTCAGATCTTGATTTCAGCAATCAGGCAGGACTCAGGGAACAAACATATAATGATGCGCCCGCCGAATGTATACGTCGGTGCGTTGAATATTTAACAGAAGAAAACAAGAGAAACACTATGTATGAGAATTTCTGGAAGCAGTGAAGCTAGACCATTTCCTTACGGTACCCTGGTACTTCCAAAACCATTCCCTGGAGTACCAAGTAGATCAGGCCGTCCATGATCAAGGGTAGGCTTGTCATTTCTTTGGGTTAACCAAATCACAATTTTGGACTTTTTTAACCTGCCCATGAGAACCGGATCGGAAAGGATTTTTATTCAATCACGTTCGTGTGGCGGCGCCTCCGTTTCTCCGCACGCTGCTGTCGTCGGCATCGATCGGCCAACTCCGCCCGTCCTGGTCAAGCGTCCGACGGTCGCCTCTTCCCCTACGCGCGAATTAGGGCCTTCTGGATCTATGGGCTCAACTTGCGCCACCGCCGGTGTTCCAGTCGAGCGTCTTCGCTGCATACACCATCCATCTTTACGGCCATCACATCGTTAGCTGCAGTGGCGGATCTAGAACTTTCTAGAAGACTGGGCGGACGGGCCTATGATGTTATTTTTTGAGACAAATTACTATAGAACATAGTATAATACAAGGTGTCACGTGGCCAGCAAGACCGGGCGGCTGCCCGGGCAATAGGGAGGGTAGATCCGCCTATGGTTAGCTGGTTGAATATCTCCACTAGAGCCGCCACCTGCAGAAACGATCCATATAGTCCTTCGGCCTGAAAAGCATCATCGCTATTCCTTTCACCATTTACATGGGTTTATCCACGCAGTTGTTAAATGTTAAGTGGAGGATGAATCCAGATTACATCCCTGTATACTATGAATCTATGAGACGCGCGGGAAACAATAAAGCATTCAAATTCAGAAATTCTCATTATTTTTTATGGACATCGATCGTTATGCAACTCATGTCCTGTTCTGTATGCAGAAATCATATGGCTTTATTTGAGCCTTCAGATGACAAAAAAACTCAACTCTCCCATTAATACCAGATAAAAGTACAGGGCCACAGGAGCCATTGGATCAATGAAAATGGACGGTTCGTATTAGTATAGGGGTACTGTAAAAGTCCTCACACCACCTTAAATTTAGCTAGCTAGCCTAGCTTCACGATTACTAAAGTCTAAAACGGCGACACTAATGAGCAGTATAGCTTGCTGCAGCAATAAGTCTTTTGTTAGGTAGCACGAGGATCACACTATAACTCGTGCAGTTCAGCAAAGGTCACACCTTCTGCATCACGTAACGTAAGCACATACGTACGTGGACATCCAGTATTCGCGGGAGAACGTCAGGATGGCAGTCAAACGCAGGTCCCTCCAGCTTTGAGCGTAGCGGGCCGGTGTGGTTAGCTCGCAGTCGCACCATGGCGGGAGGACGTCGCCGATCATCGATCAATCTCCATCTCGTGTTTCGCACTGTTGATAATAACGATGGGTAATGCGTCGGTTTCCATAATTGATTGACAAGGATGGGACATTATTAAAATAGAAGAAGAAGAAGGTAGCATCATCATAATACATACTCCTATAATCAGTGGATGACAGGGACCACTTCCCACGCCTCCTTTTTTTTCCCCTGTCTCGCCCCCGCGCGGGCGAACAGGGGCTCCCAGCGCCGCCGCCTCCCTCCTCCGCCTCCCTTTCCTCTCTCCGCCGTCGTCGGGTCGGGCCGCCGGGCGCTGCTCGGGCGGTGCTGGTGCCGGCGGCGGCGGCCGGCCTTTTCCCGCGCAGGGTCCTCCGGCGGCGCGGCGCACGGCGACTCCAGCGGTGCTCCTCGGCGGTACATCGGCCTGCGTGCGGCGGGTGTTCCTGGCAGCGGTGGTGCGGCCCTTGGGTGGCAGGGCAGGGTGCCCGGCGGCGGGTGGCTGGCTGGTCGCCGGAGTGCGGCCGGCGGTTCCCTCCTGGCCCAGATCTGGGCCCAATCGGGCCTGATCTGGGCTTGGGCGGGCCGCCCAGCCGGGGTGGCGCTGCCTCCGGTGAACTGTGGGTAGTGGCCTGAGCTTGGGATGGTGGTGGCGTGGCACCCTTGCTGCAGTGCGGCGGCGGGACTTTACGGGCCCTTTTGGGCTCGGCCGGGCCTCTAGGAGCCTGGTTTGACCTGCTGCTACACCCGGTCGGCTACCGCCTTGCGGTGGTGGAGGCTGTTCCCTCCCGCGTGCTACCATATCGCCTTCCCTCGCTTGCGCTCCTTCCGCTAGGTTTTGCCGGCCTCGCAACTTCGGACATGGAGAGACGACGATGATGACTACAAGATCGTGGTGGCGTGCGCTGGCGGCCGGCAAAGATTGGTGGAGCGGTTCGGAGCGTCCGAGGGGTGGGCTCTGGGGTTCGGGAGAAATCCCTGTCGTATTGGTACTGACGCGGCGTCGCCTGCGGGTGTCGTCATCCTTCCTGAAGGGCGTCGGTTGTACCTCGTGTCCACCTCTCAGTGTACCGGGGGAAACCCTAAGACTTGCTCCGAGGGAAACCTTAGGATCTGTCTGGGCAGCAGCGTCGTCATCGTCGCCCCCTTCTTGGAGGTGTTGCTTGGTACAAGGCGCTTCGGGTGCTAGGAGCGTGGTGGAAATTCTTGGAGGACGCAACGATGGTGAGTCATCTCTGTTTTTTTCGTCGATCCGCCGATGTCGGCATTGTTTTCTCTTCCTTCGTTTTTGTTTCTTTTGGGCATTTCTTGTGATGTTTGCCCCAGTGGTCATACTATTGTATCAGTTGGTTGCTATATTAATATAGCGGGACGAAAGCCTAATTCGATAATCAGTGGATGACTGGATGGTGACAAGTGGAAAATGGATCGAGTTTTTTGACAGAAGAGGACGCGGCGATTGATCGCGCGGAGATTCCGCATGAAGCGCGTAAACTTATTAGTTACTACCTCAATTTTAAGGCTTAAGGCGCACACGCTTTCCAAAGCAAAGTTTGACCGAAAGAATTGAGCAACAAAATCTTGATTATATTGTACATAATTAGTATCGTTGGATTCGTCTTGAAAAATATTTTTCAGTGATACTAGTTTTATATCAAAACTCTTTACGTATTTAGAATAATTCTTGGTCAAAGAAAAAACACGCAAAACGAGAAGTAATTGATAACGTAGAGAGATTGCGTACGCGCGCACAGATCATCTGTCGGGTGCGGTGCAGTGCTGCACTGCTAGCTGCGTCGGATTGGTCAGCACCCATGTGATCCGTGCCACCAGACTGCACACTGGAGCACGGGCACCCATCGAAGAGGACGAAAAAGAGCCATCCATGAATCATCGATGGCGCTGCCAGTAGGATACGATCGATCTCGCTCATGCTACGATCTTGTGCTCCCCCGACTGTGCATACCGATCTTGCTGCAAGTATACCGCACGGGTCTCGCGTGCAAATGTGCAAATCCTGCGGTATGGATACAACCGACACTACCATAAGCATTATGACATGTCTATGTATCAAGTAAGGTTGCAAGCGGCAACCCACATAGTCAAATTTAGTTTCAATTAGACTAAATTTTCTGAACTTTTTTGAACTACAATAACAAATTCTGAATATAGCAACCCTAGTATCAAGTAAGAAATACACTATAGCATGTCAAACGAACATACGGAACATACGATAAAAAAATCCAGGAATTGCTAATGTTGGCTATAAACATTCTTGCCCCTGGCCCCGTTGTTGCCTCGGGATCGCCATGATAGATCCATGTCGTCAGAGCCCTACACAAATCTGGATATAGTGAGCCGAACTCATTGCCCTGCCATCTTTCCTAAGCCCAGTATTGATTTCGTCAATCCATAAACGAGGGGCAAGTTAGTTTTCATTGCACGACGATGTGTGTGTGTGTGGGTGTGCTCATATGTTGTGATCAATGTTACAAGATCATGTAAGATTACAATGGTAAACGATTCCATATGAGCGATCAGTCGGTTGCCCTAACTTGCGCGCGACGTGTTCTCCCTCGCAAAGGAAAATGCATCCATGACTCCCTCCCCCACACACATTTGTCTCCTCGTTATCTATTGCTCCCTTGAGCTTGATCATAGCGGGTGGGCTAGCTCACACAATGCACACGCAGATGGACATCGTCGCTGATTATCAATCAATCTTCGTGTTTGGTACTGTAGATAATAACGATGGACAAAGTGTCGGTTTCATGATACGACCGATGTGCTGCCAGAAGGATACAATCGATCTCATGATACAACCTTGTGCTCCCCAGATCATGCATACCGATCTTGCTACGTGATATGTCTAAAACGTATCTACTTTATCGAACATTTTGCTATTGTTTCTCCTCTAAACTTATGTGATTTGGATACAACTAACACGGACTGACGTTGTTTTCAGCAGAATTATCTTGGTGTCTAGTTTTTGTGCAGAAAATCAACTATCGGGAAAAATCCCAGAAATATGCCAAAAATTATATTTCACCAGAAGATCCACATAGCCAGAAGACGAGACGGAGAAGGGGCCTGGGGGGCCACACCCATGCCAGGCGCGGGGCCCACCACTGGCCGCGCCTGGGGGGGTGCAGGCACCCAGGCATCCCCTCGGCCTCCCTATGCGCCTATAAGTGGCCTTTCGACCTAAAAACTAGGGGGGTTCGATAGTTTTCCAGAAAGAGTTCCGCTACGCCGCCGCCACAGAAACCAAGATTCGGATCCAGAAACTCCGTTCTGGCACCCTCCCGGGACGGGAAATTTGGAGAGGATCATCGACATCGTCATCACCAACGCATCTCCATCAACCACCGACGTTTCCCTCATCCGTGAGTGAGTAATCCCCCGCTATAGGCTTGGGGATGGTAGGGATTGGATGAGTTCTATCATGTAATCGAATATGATTATTAGGGTATAGTGCCTAGTATCTCTATTAGTGCTATTTGACTTTGTTGCAACTTGTTGTGCTTAATGCTTGTCACTAGGGCCCGAGTGCCATGATCTCAGATGTGAACTTATTATTGAATCATTATGATAGTATTGTTTGTGATCTTATCTGCAAGTTGTGTACATATATAATTGTCCGGATCCAAAGGCCCCAAAGTGACAATAATTGGGACAACCGGAGGGGATGGCTGTGGTGTGAGGATTACATGTGTTCATGAAGTGTTAATGCTTTGCTCCAATGCTCTATTAAAAGGAGCACCTTAATTGCCAGTAGTTCCCTAGAGGCCCCGCTACCACGGGCTGGCTGGACAGAAGATGTTGTGCAAGTTCTCATTGCGAGCACGTATGACTATATTTGGAGCACATGCCTAGGATTGTTTAGTACTTGGATGCTTGTTATTATTTATCTGCAATGCCCTAGATCTTGAACTTACATGTTTAGACTCGTCCATGCAACGCCCGTCCATCCATCCCTATGCCTACCATACTCGAATCCCACTGTTTACTGTTACTGTTACTGTTGCTCCTGTTTCACAGTTGTTGTTGCTACTACCAAACCGTTGCTACTGATAAACTTCTATGAGCAAGAACTATTTCCAGGTGTAGCTGAACTGACAACTCAATTGTTAAGGCTTGCAAGTATTCTTTGGCTCCCCTTGTGTCGAATCATGAATTGGGTAATACTACCCGCGAAGACTGTTGCGATCCCCTATACTTGTGGGTCATCAAGACTATTTTCTGGCGCCGTTGCCGGGGAGCATAACTTTATTTGTAAGTTCACTTGGATCTATTAGTGTTCATTGTTACTTATTTCATCATGGGGAAGTCTCGTGATGGAAAGTTCCCTATTTTACCATCCACTATAAGAAGAGGTACAATCCTAAACACCTCTGCTACTCTTGATTCACCGTCTGTTATGAGTAAGCTTGTTACACCACCACCACATACACATGCTACACACACTGCTACTACTGCTGAATCTAAAATTGCTTTTGATACTCATGATGTTACTTTTACTGTGCTTGATGCGAGTGGTTCATTAGGTCCTTTTATAGATGCTACTATGGCTAGTCTAGAAAATACCGAAACTCCTAGTGAAGACACTGTTACACCTGTTAGCTCACCTGAGGCTAGTGAGAGTTATGATATTAATGATGGTTATATTGAGTTCACAGATGATTTTGTTGAAGAGTGCCGAAACACACATGGTACTAGTGCTATTAAGAGTCTCCTTGCTAGACGTACTATTATGCCTAAGTTGTCCTCTGATCCTAAGTTTGCCACTTCTCCCATAGATATTAAAGATAAATATTATGATTTCTCTCTTGATTTATCTTATTTAGATATTGTTGAGAAAGAACCTTTCTGTGGGACTGAAAATGAGAGTGATCTGGCTCATATGAATGAGCTTTCTACAATGAGTAATTTATTCTCTGATGATTTTAAGATGCAAGTACTTTGTTGCTAAGATCTTCCCTTTTTCACTAAAAGGAGAAGCTAGGGCTTGGTTTAATAGATTACCTCCTGGTTCCATTGATAGCCCTGATTGCTTGATTGCTTCTTTCTTCTAGAAATATTTTCCTTCCAGTGCTAGACATGCTACTTTGCAGAGACTTTTTGATTTTAAACAGGGAGAAGAAGAGAAATTGCCTGAGTCATGGACAAGGTTTTGTGCCTTGATTCATGCACATCCTGGATGTCCATTACCTAAAAATGAGTTGCTTGATATTTATTATAATGGACTAACTGATGATTCTAGGACCTACCTAGATAGCTTTGCTGATTGTGTTTTCAGGAAAAGAACTCCTACAGATGCTGAAGAATTAATGGCTAAAATAAGCAAGAATTATGATGATTGGACTTCAACTAAGCTGAATACACCTGAGCCTATTACTCCTAAACCAGTTATGCATGAACCAGTTACAACACCAACAACAAAGAAGAGGGGAGTTATTACATTAAATGATGAAGTGATGAAGGAAGCTAAGAAATGTCTAAAGGAGAAAGGTATTAGAGCTGAAGATGTGAAGAATCGACCTCCTATAGAAGAATTATGTAAGCCAATTCCCCACTCATCTACTATTGAGGTACACTCTCTCCAACACTTCAATGGTAAGGTTCCGAAGAAACTTGGTGATCCAGGTATACCAACTATTCCTTACTCCATTAAGATTAATTATGTTAGAACTGCTTTATGTGATGAGCTGGAGTTAGTGTTATGCCTTTTTCTCTCTATAAGAGACTCCATCTAGAAAAGTTGATACCAACGGATATATCTTTGCAAATGGCTGATAAGTCAACTGTTGTTCCTGTTGGTATATGTGAGGATGTTCCTGTTCAAGTGTAGAGGTCCCAACCTTTAATAAGGTAGAGATCCTGTGTTTACAATGCTAGTACCTGGATCAATAGCTAGCATCCACAGTTAAGATGTAATATCAAGAAACAAAGGTTATAATACAACTTTATAACTAGGAATAAAATAATTCATTACATCTTACATAGCTCATTTGGCTATCTCATTACAATGCAGCAGAAATAACTATAGCATGGAGTCCTTCATCTTCAAAGTGCCATAGGCAATCATGTTGGTTGTAGACTTGTAATCCTAATCAACACACTTCACTAACATCAAACAAACCTGCAACATAATAAGTTACAGCCACAAGGGTCAATACATTTGAATTGTATTGGCAAGTGATACTATGGTATTATAGTGGAGACTAACATCTATATGCATTTGGCTAGGTGGAGCTTAGGCTTGCTTTGCTCAAAATAGATTTTCCTTATCATTTTGAAAACACTAAGTTTTTGTTTGACAAAATCACCCAAGGAACCACCAATAGAAATTGGTGAACCTTCACCCTTGTTCAACCACAAGTTTTAACTTAGAAAAATTGGGATGAGGAGATTCTTGATAGCTTCCATGTCTTGATGCTCAAATTTTCCATTACCGGGGACACGGTTAAGTACTTAGATTTTACACTCTGCGGAGGTGGTGCACTTTCCCCACAAGACTTGATTTTCACCAAGACAAGATCTTTCAGAAGCCTTCCCTTAGACCAGAATGGACGCGCTCCAACCTATCAAACCCCTACCACCAACTGTCCATTTGGCTAAGTTATTGCAACCTATATGATCCAGGCAGAGCCCATAATGCCAAGTGGCTGCACTTGAAGCTTCTCAACATTTGACATCTCAAATCTCTTTGTTCCTAGGTGGCATTTCACAAGTGAGATACCAAGTTTTCCCCAGTATGCTGGACTTGGTGATGCCCAAGTTTTCCCCAGTATACAGGACTTGTGTAACCACTCAACACAAACCATTCTTTCCATTACACCCAGGTGATTCATTCACTTAGTTGTTTTATTAAACAAAACACAAGTCCTTGACTTAGAAATATTCCATAGCATGAATATAATCCACACTTGTTTTCTACTAGCTAAGCTAAGCATGATAGTAGTAGGAATCTTGACTTAGGAAAATTCTACTAAGGTTTCATCTACTAGGATTTCCATGGCATAGTATATACTTGGCAAAAATTCCATGCAAGTCCTACTTAGAAATATCACTAATGCATAGTGAAAATAATGGGACAAAAGTATGTAGCACCACTTGCCTTTTTGGTAGAGAATTATAAGTTCACTCCTTGATCTTGCAATAGTCACACTCTCACATCCCAAGATTTTCCAAATCTTGTAATGTGAAAAATAAATAAAATAAATAAATTATTGTTGAAAATCAGGGTGAAAAGAAACTTTTGTTTCTAATTGGAAACTTAAAATCCCATCTTGAACAAACTTTGGTTAAATATTTGAAACCAACTAAATTCAAATCAAATGGAATGCATTCCTCAATGAATGTATCTGGAAATTTAAACACTTGAGAAATAAACCAAAACCCTAAAACCCTAGTGGAAGAAAAACATTTCCAAATTATCTCCAAGCCTATGGATTTAATCCATATAAAAATTTGTCAATAAAATTTTCAAATGATCAAGAAAGACAAATAGAAATATTATAAAACCATATAAACTGTTTTCACTTAAATTGGAACCATAAATAAAATATTATGAATATAATAAGATAAGGAAATTAAATTTCCAAAGCTAATAAAGAACCTATCTACAAATCCATACCAAATGGTGAGCAAATAATCCTAAAGACATTTAAAAAGATAAACAAATATTAAACAAGATTTTACAAATTGGAATCACCAAGTTTGGATCTCTAAATAAAAAGATAAGGATTTTATAAGATGAAGAAAGAAATATTAAATAAGGAATATTCAAAGACCAAACTAAATCTTGGACTAATCCATAAGCAAATGGAATGAATATAATCCCAATCCAAATAAAATAAAGGGATAAAGAATACTCCAAATAAAATAAAATGACTTTGACCAAATCCTATTTCATTGGAATAAAGATAAAAATCCCTATTAGAAATAATTGACTAAATCATGGGAAAATAATATTTTGGAATTTACCCAAATGGATTAAAAGCTGTTTAATTAACTTAAATAATAAGATCAAAGAAAACTTCCAAATAAAATTTAGGGAATTAAAACTATATTTAATTCCATTGGAAATAAAACAAATACCCAATTCAAATGATTTATGAATCATAATAAATACTTTCCAAATAATTCAAGATGAATTATTTGACACCCTAATAATCAAATAAAAACCTACTAAAAGGATTTGAAAGATTTTGGAAATTTAGATGGTGTTTGAATTATTATTAAATCCTACTTGAATTAAAACAAGGCCTATTTAAATAAATAAAAAAGACCCAAAAAGAATAAAGTTTATTTCCAAAACTGACTTCAGAATGTGCTACTAATCAATATTTAAATCTACACAAAATTTTGGCAAAGTTTTGAATTCAAATTGATGTTTGAATTGTTTAATTAAAATCAAAACAGAATTGAAGAAATGGAAAAAGAGAAAACAAACAGAACAAAAAAAAGTGAAAGGAACAGCCCAGCCCACCTGGCCCAGTCCAGCCCAGTTCCTCTCCTTCCCCGCAGAAAAACGATTCGAACCAGTGAACTCACCCACTCAATCGCAGACGTGTGGACCCCACTCCCCCTCTCTCCCTTTGCTGGCGAAGCGGGCCCACACAGCCAGCTCACCATCGTCTACCTCGCGAAGACCACGCCTGGCCGTTTTCTGCCGTTGAATCCTCGCGATCAATTCGCCATAATGCTGCGTTTAATCCTCGCCGCGACACCGCCCTCTTAATCGCCTCCCTCTTCTCCCTCTTTCCCTCCAGACGCCACCCCACCGGAGCCCTCAGGCTGCCTGTATTGCTCGCGACGACTCCCTGTCTCCGACAAGCTCCGGCGAAGATTCCGGCCAGCCTCCTCTGCCCCTCGCCTCCTCGAGCACACGGACATGACCCCCAGGCCCTGGCGCATCTCTATGCATCCTCAGCTCGCTCGTGCGTGCCCCACATCGTCGGCAGCGACCACGACTGACTACACCACCGTCTGCCTCCAACTCCGTCGACCTCTCCCCGTAAGCTCCGTCATCCCCTCCCTCTCCTGATGACGCACGCATGGTAGCCAAACTCTTCCGCATCTAATGACACTCATCGCGCGTCTTCTCGTGACTTACAGCTCTCTCCAGCGACGACGAACGGAGAAGCCGTCGTCAGACGCAACTCCGACGAGCAATTATCAGCAACCCCGTGCGCCCCCTGCTTCCCGAGAGCACGTTGAGCATCGGCGAAGCGCAGCGAACCTGGTGAGCTACCCTCTATCCCTCTAGCCCCCTCTGTCGCCAGCAAGCTCGCCGCCAGAGCCCCCGCCACCACCTGCCACCGCCAGCGCCGCCCCTCTTTGGCAAACACGCTATGCGCCGTCCGATCTCGATCTAGTGGATAGGAAAGAAACTTAAACGAAGGGGTACGTTTTATTCTGAGCCACACGATCTGTTTAGATCCAACGCGCCAGAGAAGATGATCCGGACGAAACGGTATGGGCGAATAGGAATAAGACACGTGGCTTGAGATATGTTTTAAAAACAGAAACATGTCTATTAGATGCTCAATTTTGAAAAATCCATAACTTTCAAACCACACGTCCAAATTTTGCAAATTTTATATCAATGGATTCAGCAAGACAAGACCTAGCCAACCATGCACTTTGTTTAGTAAAAAGCTTCTGATAAATTGATTGTTTTTGCAGAAACTTGTGTATGCATATTTAGAATATAAAATTTGTTCTAAAACGAATTTTGAGATGAAACCTTTGAAAAATGGTTTGTTTTGAACCTACTGACCTTAGGAATCAATTGGTGGTTTCAAAAATGTATTTGGTGAAGCAAAAGAATAAATCTTTGATTTAAACCATTTCTAGTCAAATAAAAATATGGTTTAATTATTAAAAATGGTTTTGGAAGAAAACCTTTGAGAAATGTTTTGGAAATAAACACTCTGACCCTAAACACAAGGTTTTATGGTTTGAAAACATATTTTGTGAAACCTATAGAATGTTGCCTTATTAAAAGCATTTCTTCACTACATAAAATAATGATTTGGTTTAAAATGGTTTATGAAGTAAAAACTTTTGCAAATGGTTTTGCCACTTTATAAAATGACCAATAGGTGTTTCCAAATGTTTATAACCTACTAGAAACCACTTTTGCAAATAAAACAACCTTTTGCATGATTGCATGCATTACTTTGATTTTATCATTTTATGTGATGAATTGCTTGAATGGTAGATTGAAATATTGTTTGCTTGATTTAATTGTAGTGATTTGAAGTGTGTGAACATTGCAAAGATTAAGGAGTGAACTTATACTATCTACCAAAAAGGCAAGTGATGCTTCATACTTTGTCACATTATTTTCACTATGCATTAGTGATATTTCTAAGTAGGACTTGCATGGAATTTTGCTAAGTATAAACTATGCCATGGGAAATCCTAGTAGATGAAACCTTAGTATAAATTTCCTAAGTTAAGATTCCTACTACTATCAAGCTTAGCTTAGCTAATAGAAAACAAGGGTGGAATATATATTCATACTATGGAATATTTCTAAGTCAATGACTTGTGTTTTGTTTAATAAAACAACTAAGTGAATGAATCACCTGGGTGGAATGGAAGGAATGGTTTGTGTTGAGTGGTTCACAAGGCCCATTTCTATGGTTTACCTTGTGTATCTCACTTGTGGATGGCCACCCAGGAACAAAGAGATTTGAGATGTCAAATGTTGAGAAGCTTCAAGTGCAGCCACTTGGCATTATGGGCTCTGCCTGGATCATATAGGATGCAATAACTTGGCAAAATGGACAGTTGGTGGTAGGGGATGATAGGTTGGAACGCGTCCATTCTGGTCTAAGGGAAGGCTTCTGAAAGATCTTGTCTTGGTGAAACCAAGTCTTGTGGGGAAAGTGCACAACCTCTGCAGAGTGTAAAATCTAAGTACTTAGCCATGTCCCTGGTAAAGGACAATTTGAGCATCAAGACATGGAAGCTTTCAAGAATCTCATCATCCAAATTTCTAAGTTAAAAACTTGTGGTTGAACAAGGGTTGAAGGATCACCAATATCTATTGGGAGATGCCTTGGGTGATTTTTGACAAACAAAAACTTAGTGTTTTCAAATGATAAGGAAAATCTATTTTGAGCAATGCAACCCTAAGCTCCACTTAGCCAAATGCATATAGATGATAGACTCCACTATACTACCATAGTATCACTTGCCAATACAATTCAAATGTATTGACCCTTGTGGCTGTAACTTGTAATGTTGCAGGTTTGTTTGATATTAGTAAAGTGTATAGGATTACAAGTCTACAACCAACATGTCTGCCTGTGGCACTTTGAAGATGAAGGACCCCATGCTATTGTTATATTCTGCTGCATTGTAATGAGATAGCCAAATGAGTTATGTAAGATGTAATAAATTATTTTATTCCTGGTTATAAAGTTGTATTATGACCTTTGTTTCTTATTACATCTTAACTGTGGATACTAGCTATTGATCCAGGGACTAGCATTGCAAACACATGGATCTCTACCTTATTAAAGGTTGGGAACCTTACAGATGGTATCAGAGCATTGTGTTGCCTGTAGGATTGTAACCCTAGGATTGGACAAAACCCCTTAGAAAAATAGGAGTTGTATTTGTTCCAAAACTTATTTACAAACAATCTTGTAAACTCTTTCCTCAAACCATTTTTGTTTTGATTCTACATCTCTTCTATTTCAAACTTGATGGACAAAACCTACCCCATGGCCAAAGACTTCACCATGTGCAAAGGACTTTATCAACTCTAATGACTTCAACATCTTCAACATTATCACCAAGGACTTTAACCTTGGATATCACTAAGGACTACAAGTGAGACAAGAAATCTTGCTGAAGACTTGAAGACTAAGGAAACACAACTTAGAAGGAACCATCATCACCTTGAAGTTTTGAGACCAAGATGCAAGAAATTCTCTAAGGATACAAAGATCTTGTTCATAAAGAATCAACTAAGAAAGGATGGAAAGATTTCAAGTGAACCATATAGATGGACCACCATATTTAGTTTAAGTCAAACCACCAACTTATGTGGCGTAACAAAAATATTTTTGGTTGCCTAAAAATATGCTTGAAACTTGTTGTTTGAGTGGAATGTTTGTTTGTGATTTCTTGCACATTGCCTGTGTGAATTATGATGTGTGTGATTAGAATTATTCCCTTAGAAATACTTTGCCTATTCTAATCCCAATCCAACCCAAACAGATGACTTCTCCAAGAGACTCCAACATCAAGGATGGTGACAACAACAACAACCAAGAGGTCAACATGAGAGACCAACTGCTTGCAAGACAAACCCAGTTGAACCAAGTGACAACTTAGTTCTTAGCCAACAACAATGAGTTAGACCCAACCATGCAAGAAGTTTTGAAAACTCAATCCCAATTGTTGCAAGGGATGGCTACTCAAATGATCAACATGGGAGATAACTCTTCCCAAGGAGTTTGTGACAACAAGGATGACAAAGATGATATTCTAGAAGGAACCCAAGCTTGCAATATTTGTGGAGACAAGGATCACACTTCCAAAGAGCATGAAGATCAATGCCCCAACCGTGAAGAGAAACATCCAGCTAACCAATGCCCCACATCCCAAGCTACTTGTTACCTATGTGAAGGAAACAATCATGTCCCTATCCAATGCCCCATCTATTCCACAAAGGAAACAAGGTGGAGTGCAACAACTGATTGCAGACTACCATGAGAAAGCCAAGTCTACCAAGAAGGATGAAGACAAAGGAAAATCTCAGCTTGCACCTCCATGCAACATGACTCAATTTAAAGGACCAAAAAGGAGACATATGTACTATCCAAGGAATAATAGAAGGTCAAGGAGACCAGGAACTGTTCCTACCTTTGAGATAACATATGAAGAACATGAATTAGAAGCACTCTTAGCTTTGGAGAAACCCAAGAAAAAGAAGGACAAAAGCCATGTGCAATGTGATCATTGCAAAGAAATGGGACACTATGCCAATGAATGTCCAGAGAAGAAAACGTATAAGGAGATTAGCCAAGTGTGGTGCAACAACTGCAAAGAGCTAGGCCATTATGTAGCAACTTGTCCACAGAAGATACGTGAAGAACTCAATCTTATCACATGTTACAATTGTGGTAACCAAGGACATTATGCAAGCAATTGTCTAGAAAAGATGAAGCACAAGATAAAGCCTATGAAGGATCTCAGCCTTGTCACATGTTTCAAGTGTGGAAACAAAGGACACTATGTAGATGTTTGCCCAGAGAGATTTCAACAAAATCCCAAGCAAGCCAAGATGTAATTTAGTTGGAAAGTTTTTAAGGGTGGTAGTACCCTAGATGCTTTGAGCCAACTTGTAACCCCTAGCCTCCCCAAATCTCGGGACGAGATTTATTTTAAGGGTGGTAGCCTGTCATATCCCAAGATTTTCCAAATCTTGTAATGTGAAAAATAAATAAACAAAATAAATTATTGTCGAAAATTAGGGTGAAAAGAAACTTTTGTTTCTAAATGGAAACTTAAAATCCCATCTTGAACAAACTTTGGTTAAATATTTGAAACCAACTAAATTCAAATCAAGTGGAATGCATTCCTCAATGAATGTATCTGGAAATTTAAACACTTGAGAAATAAACCAACCCCCTAAAACCCTAGTGGAAGAAAAACATTTCCAAATTATCTCCAAGCCTATGGATTTAATCCATATAAAAATTTGTCAATAAAATTTTCAAATGATCAAGAAAGACAAATAGAAATATTATAAAACCATATAAACTGGTTTCACTTAAATTGGAACCATAAATAAAATCTTATGAATATAATAAGATAAGGAAATTAAATTTCCAAAGCTAATAAAGAACCTATCTACAAATCCATACCAAATGGTGAGCAAATAATCCTAAAGACATTTAAAAAGATAAACAAATATTAAACAAGATTTTACAAATTGGAATCACCAAGTTTGGATCTCTAAATAAAAAGATAAGGATTTTATAAGATGAAGAAAGAAATATTAAATAAGGAATATTCAAAGACCAAACTAAATCTTGGACTAATCCATAAGCAAATGGAATGAATATAATCCCAATCCAAATAAAATAAAGGGATAAAGAATACTCCAAATAAAATAAAATGACTTTGACCAAATCCTATTTCATTGGAATAAAGATAAAAATCCCTATTAGAAATAATTGACTAAATCATGGGAAAATAATATTTTGGAATTTACCCAAGTGGATTAAAAGCTGTTTAATTAACTTAAATAATAAGATCAAAGAAAACTTCCAAATAAAATTTAGGGAATTAAAACTATATTTAATTCCATTGGAAATAAAACAAATACCCAATTCAAATGATTTATGAATCATAATAAATACTTTCCAAATAATTCAAGATGAATTATTTGACACCCTAATAATCAAATAAAAACCTACTGAAAGGATTTGACAGATTTTTGAAATTTAGATGGTGTTTGAATTATTTTTAAATCCTACTTGAATTAAAACAAGGGCCTATTTAAATAAATAAAAAAGACCCAAAAAGAATAAAGTTTATTTCCAAAATTGACTTCAGAATGTGCTACTAATCAATATTTAAATATACACAATTTTTGGCAAAGTTTTGAATTCAAATTGATGTTTGAATTGTTTAATCAAAATCAAACAGAATTAAAGAAATGGAAAAAAAGAAAACAAACAGAACAAAAAAAATTTGAAAGGAACAGCCCAGCCCACCTGGCCCAGTCCAGCCCAGTTCCTCTCCTTCCCCGTAGAAAAACGATTCAAACCAGTGAACTCACCCACTCAGTCGCCGACGCATGGACCCCACTCCCCCTCTCTCCCTTCGCTGACGAAGCGGACCACACAGCCAGCTCACCATCGTCTACCTCGCGAAGACCACGCCTGGCCGTTTTCTGCCGTTGAATCCTCGCGATCAATTCGCCATAATGCTGCGTTTAATCCTCGCCGCGACACCGCCCTCTTAATCGCCTCCCTCTTCTCCCTCTTTCCCCCCATACGCCACCCCACCGGAGCCCTCAGGCTGCCCGTATTGCTCGCGACGACTCCCATGTCTCCGACAAGCTCCGGCGAAGATTCCGGCCAGCCTCCTCCGCCCCTCGCCTCCTCGAGCACACGGACGTGACCCCCAGGACCTGGCGCATCTCTCTGCATCCTCAGCTCGCTCGCGCGTGCCCCACATCGTCGGCAGCGACCACGACTTACTACACCGCCGTCTGCCTCCAACTCCGTCGACCTCTCCCCGTAAGCTCCGTCCTCCCCTCCCTCTCCTGATGACGCACGCATGGTAGCCAAACTCTTCCGCATCTAATGACACTAATCGCGCGTCTTCTCGTGACCTACAGCTCTCGCCAGCAACGACAAACGGAGAAGCCGTCGTCAGACGAAACGCCGATGAGCAATTATCAGCAACCCTGTGCGCCCCTGCTTCCCGAGAGCACGTTGAGCATCGGCGAAGCGCAGCGAACCTGGTGAGCTACCCTCTATCCCTCTAGCCCCCTGTGTCGCCAGCAAGCTCGCCGCCAGAGCCCCCTCCACCACCTACCACCGCCAGCGCCGCCCCTCTTTGGCAAACACGCTATGCGCCGTCCGATCACGATCTAGTGGATAGGAAAAAAACTTAAACGAAGGGGTACGTTTGATTCTGAGCCACACGATCTGTTTAGATCCAACGCGCCAGAGAAGCTGATCCGGACGAAACGGTATGGGCGAATAGGAATAAGACACGTGGCTTGAGATCTGTTTTAAAAACAGAAACATGTCTATTAGATGCTCAATTTTGAAAAATCCATAACTTTCAAACCACACGTCCAAATTTTGCAAATTTTATATCAATGGATTCAGCAAGACAAGCCAGCCAACCATGCACTTTGTTTAGTAAAAAGCTTCTGATAAATTGATTGTTTTTGCAGAAACTTGTGTATGCATATTTAGAATATAAAATTTGTTCTAAAACGAATTTTGAGATGAAACCTTTGAAAAATGGTTTGTTTTGAACCTACTGACCTTAGGAATCAATTGGTGGTTTCAAAAATGTATTTGGTGAAGCAAAAGAATAAATCTTTGATTTAAACCATTTCTAGTCAAATAAAAATATGGTTTAATTATTAAAAATGGTTTTGGAAGAAACCCTTTGAGAAATGTGTTGGAAATAAACACTCTGACCCTAAACACAAGTTTTTATGGTTTGAAAACATATTTTGTGAAACCTATAGAATGTTGCCTTATTAAAAGCATTTCTTCACTACATAAAATAATGATTTGGTTTAAAAATGGTTTATTAAGTAAAAACTTTTGCAAATGGTTTTGCCACTTTATAAAATGACCAATAGGTGTTTACAAATGTTTATAACCTACTAGAAACCACTTTTACAAATAAAACAACCTTTTGCATGCTTGCATGCATTACTTTGATTTTATCATTTTATGAGATGAATTGCTTGAATGGTAGATTGAAATATTGTTTGCTTGATTGGATTGTAGTGATTTGAAGTGTGTGAACATTGCAAAGATTAAGGAGTGAACTTATATTATCTACCAAAAAGGCAAGTGATGCTTCATACTTTGTCCCATTATTTTCACTATGCATTAGTGATATTTCTAAGTAGGACTTGCATGGAATTTTGCTAAGTATAAACTATGCCATGGGAAATCCTAGTAGATGAAACCTTAGTAGAAATTTCCTAAGTTAAGATTCCTACTACTATCAAGCTTAGCTTAGCTAATAGAAAACAAGGGTGGAATATATATTCATACTATGGAATATTTCTAAGTCAAGGACTTGTGTTTTGTTTAATAAAACAACTAAGTGAATGAATCACCTGGGTGGAATGGAAGGAATGGTTTGTGTTGAGTGGTTCGCAAGGCCCATTTGTAGGTTCAAAACAATCCATTTGCCAAAGATTTTACCATAAAAATATTTCTAGAATAAATTTTATATTCAAATTATGCCTACACAAGTTTCTGCAAAACAACCAATTTAAACAGAAGAAATTTACTAAACAAAGTGCATGGTTGGAAAGTACTTGTTTTGCTGATTCCATTGATATAAAATTTGCAAAATTTGGACATGTGGATTAAAAGTTATGCAATTTACAAAATCAAGCAGTAAATAGACAAGTTTCTGTTTTCAATTTAAAAGGGTGGACACATGGTGAGTTCTGATTGGGCCATACCGATTCATCCGGATCAAGCAACGTGGAGCGTTAGATTTTAAACAGATCATGCGGCTCTGATCAAATGATACCCTTTCGGTTAGTCAATTTATCGTAGCCACGCGATCGCGATCTGACGGCCGGTGTGCGTGTGACCAGGGATGGGCGGCGCTGGCGGAGGCGTGTGGCGGCGGCGCGTTGGACGGTGGAGTTTCCGGAATTTCATGAAGCAAAAGAGACAGCGGAAAGGCTCGTCGAGGTCGTCGTGGCGTGCTGATTCTCAACGATGCCGCGGTTGTCGAAGGGGCGCTCGGGGTGGACGACAATTGCTCGCCGGAGTTTCCTTCGGGCTCGGGTGCGGTCAGACGTTGTCGGAGGCGACGCTACGGTGTGCGCAAAGACAAAACAGGGGTGCTGTTAGGTGCGCTCGAGGGTCACGAGCCTAGGAGCATCAGAGAGAGGGAAAGGCTCGGTCGGGGTTTACCTGGAGAGCTCGTCGGAAAAGTGACAGACGGCAGCGACGTGCTGTCGTCGAGGTTGCCGACGATGTGGAGCGCGCGCGGGCGAGTGGAGGCTACGGGCAGATGCGTAGGGAGGTGGGGATCACGCTCGAGGAAACTGGGAGGCAAGAGGAGGTGAGGCTTGGCCGGAGCAACGTTGGAGCAGCGAGGGTATGAGCTGCGATTCGAGCAGCCTGGTGGCTCTCTGGCAACAGAGTCTGAGGGGAAAGGAAGGAAGAGAGGAGGCGCTCAAGTAGGCAGAGGCACGACATGTTTAACTCGCGGATTCAAGGCCAATTACAACTCGCAATCAACGGTAGCAATGGCTGGAGGAAAGAGGGGAGGAATGGTCGTGGGGTTGATGACGATCTGACGGGGCAGTGGGGTCGTTCCTTCAGCGAGTGAGAGAGAGAAAGAGTGGGGTCCAGCGGTCGGTGAGGGGGCGGGTTTGTTCTGCGGTGAGAAAGGAACGATTTGCTGGGGGAGAGGGAGTGGGCTGGCTGGGCTTAGTGGGCCAGGTTGGGTTGGGCTGGCTGGTTCCATTTTTTTTATACGGTTTCTTTTCTTTTTCCCATTTGATTTTCTGTTTTGATTTTATTCAAATGATTTCAAACACTAATTGAATTCAAATCTTTGCCAATCTTTGTGTATATTCTAATATTGTTTATTAACATATCTATAGTCAAATATAGAATATCTCTTTTATTCTTTTTAGGGTATATTAATTATTTAAAGTAGGCCATTGTCTTAATTTAAATAAGATTTATTAATGTTTTCAAACTCTATTTGAAATCTAAATTTTACCAAATATTTTTAGTAGGTTTTATTTAAAAAATAAATCACTTTGAATTTATTATTTAAAATACTTTATTATGTTTTTAATGTTCATTTAAAATGGGAAATGTCTTTACTTAAATGAAATTGGATAATAAATCCTCATGATTTTATTTAAATAATCCTTTACTCTTTTTATTAAACAAAATATTTTATTTTATTTTCTTGGCCAAGTTTTAATTTGGCTCTTTAAAATAGTCCTTATTTATTATTTCTTCCTTTGCTTATAAAAACCATATCTTTTTATTTAAGGATCCAAAAATGGTGATTCCAACTTTTATATTTGTTATTTGTTTATCTTTTAAATCCCTTTTCATTCAAAGTTTGTCCAAGATGGGTCTTTGATGTTTCCATTTGGAATCAAAAAGTTTCTTTTCACCCTAAATTTCAACAACTATTTATTTTGTTTATTTATTTTTCACATTTCAAAATTTGGAAAATTTTGGGATGTGACAGGGTACCACCCTTAAAATAAATCTCGTCCCGAGATTTGGGGAGGCTAGAGGTTACAAGTTGGCTCGAGGCAACTAGGGTACTACCACCCTTAAAAATTTCCAACTAGATTACATCTTGGCTTGCTTGGGATCCTGATGAAACTTCTCTGGGCAGACATCTGCATAGTATCCTTTGTTTCCACACTTGAAACATGTGACAAGGCTGAGATCCTTCATAGGCTTGCTTGTCTTGTACTTCATATTTTCTGGACAATTGCTTGCATAATGTCCTTGGTTACCACAATTGTAACATGTGACAAGGTTGAGTTTTTCACGTATCTTCTATGGACAAGTTGATACATAATGGCCTAGCTCTTTGCAGTTGTTGCACCACACTTGGCTAATTTCCTTATACTTATTCTTTGGTATCATTGTCTCTTGTTTCTTTCCTTGGTTCTTCTTCTTCTTGGGTTTCTCCAAAGCTAGGAGTTCTTCTAGTTCATGCTCTTCATATCTCACCTCAAAGGTGTGAAAGTCTCCTAGTTTCCTTAATCGTTTCCTTGGATAATACATTCTTCTTTTGTCCATCAAGGTGAGTCATAATGCATGGAGGTGCAAGCTGAGATTTTCCTTTGTCTTCATCCTTCTTGGTAGAAGTTGTCTCCTCGTGGGGGTTTACAAACTGTTGATGCACTCCACCTTGTTTCCTTTGTTGAACTATGGAATAGATGGGGCATTGGATAGGTACATGATTATTTCCTTCACATAGTAAACAAGTAGCTTGAGATGTGGGACATTATTTAGTTGGATGTTTCCCTTCACAATTTGGGCATTGATCTCCATGCTCTTTGGAAGTGTGATCCATGTCTCCACAAATGTTGCAAGCTTGAGGGTGTGTTTGGACGGGTACCGATGCCGGCCTTACCAAAATATTGGTCGTACCCTAGCTTTTTGGCTACGGTTTGGTTTGCGTCCAATTTTGGCGCGCCCTGGTGAGCGCGGGTGTGCCCACATCTGCTTTTCGCCAAATCGCGGGCGAGACCGCGACATGGAAATCGACCGCCAAAATATTGGCTACCAATTCTGGCGCGCCTAGGCCACCAAGGTATAAAAGGGTGTGCCTCGTTTTTGCGTGTGTCCCCTTTACTTTCCCCTTCTCCTCTCACCTGTGCGCGCAGAAGAACAAGAGAAATCCACGATCTGCTGGCTGGAGCTATCACCTAGACGCTGATTTCCCGAGACCATAGGAGCTGCTCCGGCTTCGTTCCATCCCTCTCCACTTTCTCTCAATCAACTCTAGCCAAGGTCAGATCTCAAATCCCCATCGAACCTACCCTGATCTACTTTTTATATGGCTCACTTCAATCTTGGACCTTTTGGTTGGATATATACCGCATGTAAATTCTGCTTGCTAGATCTGATCTATTGCTTATCAAATCCTTGCTATTTGTTAGCACGTATTTGCAATTTTATATTGCTCTAGATCTGTGGATATTTTTATAAGTTCGTCACTCCTATTATCAGCGATTAGCTGCTCTGATTTTGTAACATTTACTTATTATCACGTAAGGATTTTTAACGATGTACATGTATTTGCAATTTTATATTGCTCTAGATCTGTGGATATTTTTATAAGTTCTTCACTCCTATTATCAGCGATTAGCTGCTCTGATTTTGTAACATTTACTTGTTATCACGTAAGAATTTTTAACGATGTGTTCAGATAATTTATTTATATAACTATACTTATTTGACTCAGATGGACATGGACCAGCAAAGATCTTATTTTTACAACATGTTGAGGTAGAGGACTCTATCTGTCATTCTCCTTCTGTTGGCTCTTTGGTATAGATATAGAGATGGTAGAAAAAATAGAGGTCAAGGTCAAAAGTATGGTCCACTAGTTCAGAGAGACGTCTATAGGACTAATGTGTTAATTAGGCTTATTAACACATCAGATGTAACATGCATCAAACAACTGAGGATGTCTCGGCCTGTATTTTACAAGCTATGCAATAGGCTAAGGCAGAAGGAGTTGTTAATTGACACATTTCATGTTTCGGTAGAGGAACAAGTTGCAATGTTCTTATACATGGTGGGCCAACATCACACAAATTCATCTGTTGGATTCTGGTTTTGGCGATCTAGTGAAACAGTGAGCAGATATTTCAATATTGTCCTACGTGCAATTGGGGAGTTAGCACGTGATCTCATTTATATTAGATCAACTGATACACATGCAAAAATCACTACCAGCCCGAACAAATTCTACCCCTACTTTGAGGTAACTCTTAGGCTGTAGAATTTAGTATTTATTATACAAGATCGGCCTTTCCCAAGCTTGACCTACACTATTCTTTTTTGTATTCATAGGGATGTATAGGGGAACTAGATGGCACTCATGTTAAGGATTGTGTTCCTGCCCACATGGTGGACAAATTTAGAGACCGATGAAGCCACAAAGTTTATGCTTGAATGGTATATTGAGCTCCGTAGAGACAAACCAGCAACTTTCAAGTTCAAGAAACTACTCCACTTGTAGTGTGTTGATGCTCTAAACGGCAAGTTTTATCTCGGGCCACTCAAAACCAAGTGGATCGACATTATCGTTCATGCAAGGAGAAGTGGAGCTAGGTGCGATGGGCCATGAACAATAGTGGCAACGGATTTGAGGCTAGCACTTGCAAATTTACACTTTCTGAGTCAGAAAAGCAACATCTTAGTGTAAGTGTTTATGTCATGGTCTGCATTCTCTTTTCCTTATATGTAAAGCTTCTCATGTTTTATGCTTATTACATAATATCTTACTACTAGTTTGCCTTGCCTTGTGACAGAAAACTACAATCAATTATCTTACTAGACCCATCAGGTTCTTCCATCAATTGGAAGAGTTGTTCTCTGACCAATCCCAAGCTGATGGCTCACTCGCAATTGACCAAACCACTGTTAATGTTGATGATGGTAATGATGACAATGAGGATGTGGTGGAACTTGAAGGCTATCAAATTCCAGTAGAAAGTGATGAAGATGACTCAGATACAATTGGTCCCCATAGTCCTAAACTTGACTTGGACGACAATCCTATAAACAAGAAGCGCAAGCGAGTGATATCATCACCTTCCAATAAGCCAACCAAGGGCAAAGCAAACAACAAGGGCAAAGCAAACAAGGGCAAGGTATCTAATGATGATATTGCAACTAGTATTAAGAAGCTAGCTGACTCTCTTGCAGCCCCTATTATTCCTATGCAACCAATTCCACCTGCAGATCCTTATGCAAATCTTTGGAAACGAATAAATTCTCTAACCATCACGGCTAAGGATAAACTTGAGATTGCAGCCCATCTATCCAAGCCAGATCAAGAAATCTTTCGTAGTTACCTCAACTATGTTGACGATGTAGTGCTCCAAGAGTTGGTCATTAGCTACTTTGAGCCTCAGTTTCGTCATGATGGTCGTGATGGTGGATCCGCAGCTGCTCACTGTATTGCCATGATCAAGTTTAGTTTTTGGCCACCTTTTGTTTATATCACTAGCAGTAATACTTTAGCACCTGGTGGTAGTATGGACACCATATATAATGCATATTTTGTGTATATTGAGAAGACCTGGGATGTGTGGCTGGCTGTAGCATCTTAAATGGCCTGATAAAGGGCTTGTTAGTACGTGAACCTTATTTTGTTGCTTGGATTTATCAGATGTATCAAACACTATATGGCCTATGTAATGTAGTGAACCATGTTATTGTGAAGACCGGAGGTGTTAGTTAATTCCATTTGCATATATGTACTTTATAAATACATGTTTTTTTTGTCGTGCAAGTTATGATAAAATGGAACCAAACCAAACAACAGCCAATCAAACGTACCAAATATTTGGCAAGTCATTTGGCTTGAAACCAAATGGAAGCCAATGGGGTTTCCAAAATTTTGGCAGGTGCTACAGGATACAAACCAAACGGTCACATGTTGCCAATATTTTGGCTATGCCCTGCATTTGGTCACGCCAATATATTGGTAGGGCTGGACGGGGCTCAATCCAAACACACCTTGAGTTCCTTATATAATATCATCTTTGACATCATTGTTGTCACAAACTCCTTGGGAAAGGTTGTGTCCCATGTTGATCATTTGATTTGTCATCCTTTGCATCAATTGGGTTTGGGTTTCCAAAAACTTTTGCATGGTTGGGTCTAACTCATTGTAGTTGGCTAAAATCTGAGTTGTCACTTGGTTCAACTGGGTTTGGGTTGTTATGAGTTCTCTCATGTGCATCTCTTGGTTGTTGTCACCATTCTTGATGTTGGAGTTTCTTGGAGTAGTCATCTGTTTGGGTTGGATTGGGATTAGAATAGGCAAAAGATTTCTAAGGAAGAAGTCTAATCACACACATCACAATTCACACAAGCAATGTGCAAGCAATCACAAACATCCCACTCAAACAACAAGTTTCAAGCACATTTTTAGGCAAAAAAATATTTTTGTTACACCCATAAGTTGGTGGGTTTGATCTAAACTGAATATGGTGGTCCAACTATATGGTTCACTTAAGATTATTCCATCCTTCTTAGTTGATTCTTCATGAACAAGATCTTTGTATCCTTGGAGAAATTCTTGTATCTTGGTCACAAAACTTCAAAGTTTATGATGGTTCCTTCTAGGTTGTGTTTCCTTAGTCTTCAAGTCTTGAGCATCACTTCTTGTCTCACTTGTAGTCCTTAGTGATATCCAAGTTAAAGTCCTTGGGGAAAATAAAGTTGAAGTCTTTGATGATGTTGAAGTTGAAGTCATTTGAGTTGGTGAAGTCCTTTGCTCATGGTTGAGGTCCTTGTCCATCAAGTTTGAAAAGGAAGAGATGTAGAATCAAAACCAAAAGGTTGAGGAAAGAGTTTACAAGATTTTTTGTAAATAAGTTTTGGAACAAATACAACTCCTATTTTTCTAAGGGGTTTTGTCCAATCCTAGGGTTACAATCCTACAGGAAACACAGTGCTCTGATACCATCTGTAGAGGTCCTAACCTTTAATAAGGTAGAGATCCCTGTGTTTACAATGCTAGTCCCTGGATCAATAGCTAGCATCCACAGTTAAGATGTAATATCAAGAAAAAAAGGTCATAATACAACTTTATAACCAGGAATAAAATAATTCATTACATCTTACATAGCTCATTTGGCTATCTCATTACAATGCAGCAGAAATAACTATAGCATGGAGTCCTTCATCTTCAAAGTGCCACAGGCAATCATGTTGGTTGTAGACTTGTAATCCTAATCAACACACTTCACTAACATCAAACAAACCTGCAACATAATAAGTTACAGCCACAAGGGTCAATACATTTGAATTGTATTGGCAAGTGATACTATGGTAGTATAGTGGAGACAAACATCTATATGCATTTGTCTAGGTGGAGCTTAGGCTTGCTTTGCTCAAAATAGATTTTCCTTATCATTTTGAAAACACTAAGTTTTTGTTTGACAAAATCACCCAAGGAACCACCAATAGAAATTGGTGAACCTTCACCCTTGTTCAACCACAAGTTTTAACTTAGAAAAATTGGGATGAGGAGATTCTTGATAGCTTCCATGTCTTGATGCTCAAATTGTCCATTACCGGGGACACGGCTAAGTACTTAGATTTTACACTCTGCAGAGGTGGTGCACTGTCCCCACAAGACTTGATTTTCACCAAGACAAGATCTTTCAGAAGCCTTCCCTTAGACCAGAATGGACGCGCTCCAACCTATCAAACCCCTACCACCAACTGTCCATTTGGCTAAGTTATTGCAACCTATATGATCCAGGCAGAGCCCATAATGCCAAGTGGCTGCACTTGAAGCTTCTAAAAATTTGACATCTCAAATCTCTTTGTTCCTGGGTGGCATTCCACAAGTGAGATACCAAGTTTTCCCCTGTATGCTGGACTTGGTGATGCCCCAGTTTTCCCCAGTATACTGGACTTGTGTAACCACTCAACACAAACCATTCTTTCCATTCCACCCAGGTGATTCATTCACTTAGTTGTTTTATTAAACAAAACACAAGTCCTTGACTTAGAAATATTCCATAGCATGAATGTAATCCACACTTGTTTTCTACTACCTCTATCCCAAGGCTTAAGGCCTATTTTTTTTTGAAAAGTCAAAATATGTCAAGTTTGATCTAGTTTTTACCAAAAAATATTAATATGCAAAATACATAATCAATATCATTAGATAGATAATGAAATATATTTTCTTATGATGTCTACAAAATATCATGTTTATTGATAGTTTTTTCTAAAAGTTTGGTCAAAGTTCAGTTAGTTTGACTTTTCAAAAAAAAATAAGCCTTAAGCCTTGAAATGGAGGGAGTACTAGCTAAGCTAAGCATGATAGTACTAGGAATCTTGACTTAGAAAAATTATACTAAGGTTTCATCTACTAGGATTTCCCATGGCATAGTTTATACTTAGCAAAAATTCCATGCAAGTCCTACTTAGAAATATCACTAATGCATAGTGAAAATAATGGGACAAAAGTATGTAGCACCACTTGCCTTTTTGGTAGAGAATTATAAGTTCACTCCTTGATCTTGCAATAGTCACACTCTTCAAATTCCACTACAATTCAATCAAGCAAGCAAATATTCAACCTACCATTCAAGCAATCATCACATAAAATAATAAAAACAAAGCAATGCATGCAAGCATGACAAAGATTGTTTTATTTGGAAAAGTGGTTTCTAGTAGGTTATAATCATTTTAAAACACCTATTGGTCATTTATAAATGTGGTAAAACCATTTGATGTTAAGTTAGTGAAAATGGCCACTTTAAGACATTTTTGTTTTGCTAGAAATGGTTTAAATCAAGGTAATATTTTCTAGTGTTTGACAAATACATTTTAAACACAAATGTTAGTGTTTTATGGTAAAGTGTTTATTATTGGAACCATTTGCAAAAGGTTTTACCTATAAACCATTTTTATACCAAATCAACATTTTATGTTGCTGAAAATGCTTTTTAGCAAAGTAATTATTTATAGGGTTCATAAAATATATTTTTAAATCCTAAAACTTTGGTGTTTAAGGTCAGAGAGTTTAATTCAAATCATTTCCCAAAGGTTTTTCTCCAAAAAGCATTTAAAAACATAAACAATATTTTTATTTAACTAGAAATGCCTTAATTCAAAGATTCATTTTTTTTACTTCACAAAATTCATTTTTAAATCCATATGTTGGTTTCTATGGTCACTAGGTTCAAAAAAATCTATTTGCCAAAGATTTTACCGTAAAAATATTTCTAGAATAAATTTTATATCCAAATTATGCCTACACAAGTTTCTGAAAAAACAACCAATTTAACATAAGCAATTTACTAAACAAAGTGCATAGTTGGAAAGTATTTGTTTTGTTGATTCCATTGATATAAAATTTGCAAAATTTGGACGTATGGATTAAAAGTTATGCAATTTACAAAATCAAGCACTAAATAGACAAGTTTCTGTTTTCAATTTAAAAGGGTGGCCACGTGGTGAGTTCTGATTGGGCCATACCGATTCGTCCAGATCAAGCAACATGGAGCGTTAGATTTTAAACAGATCATGCGGCTCTGATCAAATGATACCCTTTTGGTTAGTCAATCTATCGTAGCCACACGATCGCGATCTGACGGCTGGTGTGCGTGTGACCAGGGATGGGCGGCGCTGGCGGCGGCGAGTGGCGGCGGCGCATCGGAAGGTGGAGTTTCCGGCGTTTCAGGAAGCAAAAGAGACAGGGGAAAGTCTTACCGAGGTCGTCGTGGCGTGCTGATGCTCAACGATGCCGTGGTTGTCGAAGGGGCGCTCGGGGTGGACGACAATTGCTCGCGGGAGTTGCCTTCGGGCTCGGGTGCGGTCAGACATTGTCGGAGGCGACGCTACGGTGTGCGCTAAGACAAAACAGGGGTGTCGTTAGGTGTGCACGAGGGTCGCGAGCCTGGGAGCATCAGAGAGAGGGAAAGGCTCGGTCGGGGTTTACTTGGAGAGCACGTCGGAAAAGTGACAGACGGCGGCGACGTGCTGTCATCGAGGTTGCCGACGATGTGGAGCGCGCGCGGGAGAGTGGAGGCTACGGGCAGATGCGTAGGTAGGTGGGGATCACGCTCGAGGAAACTAGGAGGCAAGGGGAGGCGAGGCTTGGCCGGAATTATGGCCGGAGCAATGTCGGAGCAGTGAGGGTATGAGCTGCGATTCGAGCAGCCTGGTGGCTCTCTGGCAATAGTCTGAGGGGAAAGGAAGGAAGAGAGGAGGCGCTCAAGTAGGCAGAGGCATGGCGTGTTTAACTCGCGGATTCAAGGCCAATTACAGCTTGCAATCAACGTCAACAACGGCTGGAGGAAAGAGGGGAGGAATGGTCATGGGGTTGATGATGATCTGACGGGGCAGTGGGGTCGTTCCTTCAGCCAGTGCGAGAGAGAAAGAGTGGGGTCCAGCGGTCGGTGAGGGGGCGGGTTTGTTCTGCGGTGATAAAGGAACGATTCGCTGGGGCAGAGGGAGTGGGCTGGCTGGGCTTAGTGGGCCAGGTTGGGTTGGGCTGGCTGGTTCCATTTTTTTATACGGTTTCTTTTCTTTTTCCCATTTGATTTTCTGTTTTGATTTTATTCAAATGATTTCAAACACTAATTGAATTCAAACCTTTGCCAAACTTTGTGTATATTCTAATACTGTTTATTAACATATTCTAAAGTCAAATATAGAATATCTTTTTTATTCTTTTAGGGTATATTAATTATTTAAAGTAGGCCCTTGTCTTAATTCAAATAAGATTTATTAATGTTTTCAAACTCTATTTGAAATCTAAATTTTACCAAATATTTTCAGTAGGTTTTATTTAAAAAATAAATCACTTTGAATTTATTATTTAAATTACTTTATTATATTTTTAATGTTCATTTAAAACGGGAAATTCTTTACTTAAATGAAATTGGATAATAATAAATCCTCATGATTTTATTTAAATAATCCTTTACTCTTTTTATTAAACAAAATATTTTATTTTATTTGCTTGGCCAAGTTTTAATTTGGCTCTTTGAAATAATCCTTATTTATTATTTCTTCCTTTGCTTATAAAAACCATATCTTTTTATTTAAGGATCCAAAAATGGTGATTCTAACTTTTATATTTGTTATTTGTTTATCTTTTAAATCCCTTTTCATTCAAAGTTTGTCCAAGATGGGTCTTTGATGTTTCCATTTGGAATCAAAAAGTTTCTTTTCACCCTAAATTTCAACAACTATTTATTTTGTTTATTTATTTTTCACATTTCAAAATTTGGAAAATTTTGGGATGTGACATCAAGTTGCTCATAATTGCATGGTTTTAACTGATTTTGTTGTGCTTGAAATGCCTGAAGATGATAATATGTCTATTATTCTTGGGAGACCTTTTCTTAATACTGCGGGTGCTGTCATCAATTGTAATCAAGGAAAAGTAACATTCAATATTAATGACAAAGAGCACACCGTCGATTTCCCCAAGAAGGTCGCTAAGAGCTATTGCCTGAATTCCATTGAAAATATTGAGAGCATCAAGGTTGGAGAAATATATTGTTCCATTCCACAAGAAAATTTTGAAACTATTATGATTGGGACCATTGCTATCAAGTATGAGGTAACATAATCACTTTGTGGAATGTAAAGTTTTGTCTCAACTAAGATTGTTTTGGTAACAAGACTTGATCAACCTTGTTAACAAAAGGATTTTAATGAGCAAAATAATGCTTCCACTGTGGTTATACTTGCTTTCTTTTACTCTTCTCCTTTCTAGTCTTTGCTTTAGCTTTAGTTTTGCTAGTTGTTTGTTTGTTTGAGTTTCTTAGAGATCCTGTAGTTTGGCTTTTGGTTTGCTTTTGCTTCTTCTGAAAAAACGGTTTCTGTGAGAAAATCAATTTTCATACCCTGAAAATTGGCCAAAAATAAAGTTTCCCGAAAAATCTCAGAAAATTCAAAATATTTTTTTCCTCGAAAAAAGGGGCAGAGAGGCACCTGAAGTGACCCAGGGGGCCACCCCAGGCCACCACACCTATGGTAGGCATGGCCTACCAGGTGGCGGCGCCTGGGGGTCTGGCCCACATGGGCCCCTTCGGGCTGCCTCCTCGAAGCCATCTTCTTTCTCTCTCCCGAAAAACACCGGAAAACTTGCTCAAGATCGAGTTCTTGCTGTTCTTGCTCGTGATTTTCGATCTCCTTGTTTATCCCATCTCAAGTGCTAATTTTTGGAGGGATTGCTCCTTGGTATGTGCCTCCTCCACTTGGCCAATTAGATTTGTGATTGATAGATTATTTCTTGAGTATTTTGCTGCTATAGGTGTTAGGTTTTTTGAGCTTGGATGCTTGTTCTATGCTTAGAAACTTTATTTTGATGCATGTGTAGTCGTCTAGCAAGTTCCTATAGTAGTTTCTCATCATTTATCAACTTAGAAATCACTTGGTTTGATGGTTGTCTAAAATTTTTAGCAAGGAAGATGAGTGCTTATCCACTGAATCAATATGACTTGATAGTGCATGAGCCAATGAAGGTTCATCGTGAGGAGGCAGTTTTTCCTTCCATATATCCATGTCGAGAATTTATGAGAGCTGCAGGAATCTTTCAGGATTTCCAAACTTTGATTGCCAATGCAGGGTTGGAACACTTTGTTGAAGGTGAACCATTCCAATATGTTAAGCTAACCATGGCTTTTGTGTAGGACTTCCGGTTCACTTGGTCTACATCTAAACCCATGGTCCATTACAAAATATATAATATACCTGTCGACCTGCCTTTTGCTGATTTCTATATAGCAATTAGAGTACCTCAGTGGGGATCTTGTGAGAAGATCAAGGAGAGGCCCAAGTCACTTATGGATTTATATGCTGAGATTTTCCAAGGTTTTGACTTATCAAAGGAAAGTGGTAAAATTCGGAACATTCAGTTCCCAACTATTAGATATTTTGCCTATTTCATTACCAACTGTGTTCTTGCTAGAAACATTGCTAGAAAGTTGTCTTCTTTTGATCTAGCTTTTATTGCAGCTGCTCTGAATAGGAATAGATCTTATAGCCTGGGTGCGCTGGTAGCTCACCGTCTCACCACCAACCACGAGAAGGGTGGAATTTGTGGAGGTCTCGTTGCTTCTAGGTTGCTAGCTTTCCATGGTTTAGAGCCTCACTTTTCAGATTATCGGTTCCCCATAGAGAGGCTTGATATTGAATCCATGATTCAGCATGGTTTTGTTTCCTTGGGGCTAATGTGAGAAGTTTACTATATGAATTATCATTTGCCCAGCAAGGTCGGAGAAAGGGTAGGACTGAGAAAATAGTTTATTTGCATGCACCTGCTCTGTTTAATTTTGATAACAGGCAAGGATGGTCATTCATGGAGGAAGAGTTTGACACCTATGTGGCAGAGCTCCCCCAGCAAGAGAAGAATGTTGAAGAGGATGCCGAAGACAATTCGGTTCAGACCTCCAACTTAGGAGAGTCTTCATACCAGCAACCCTCATTTGATTGGGGCGAGTCTTCTTCTTCATTGCAAGCGCCTGACTATGATCATTCCTATGATGACCCACCAGCTTGGAGTTACTACCCGCGCTATTGAGCCCCACTTAGGCCAAAAGCATAAGCTTGGGGGAGGTAAACCGACATCACACTCATATATATATATATATATATCATGTTCGGTCGGTTCTTTGTATATCCATTGTTTCGCTTTCTTTTTGGTTCTTGTTGCTTCTTTCTCAAAAACACAAAAAATACCAATTTTTTTTTGTTGTTTCTCTTGGTTTGTTTCTTTGCTTTTTGGTTTTGGTTTTCCATAAAAGAAAACATCCAAAAAGATTTTGCTTTGTTTGTGTCTTTTGCCTTGTTTGCCTCTTGTTTGGTTTTTCTTTGTTTGCTTGTTTCTAAAAAATCGAAAACACCAAAAATATTTGTTGTTCTTCTTTGGTTTTGTGAGTTCTTTGCAGGGTTCAGATGTTCTCGGTGGATTTTGGTTTCATGTTATCATTCAAGTCACACAAGTGAATAGCAATAATGAAGATTAAGACAACTCGAGGAGTGGTAAGAGACTGGTAACAAACTCTATTTATTTCATTTTTGTACATATACTCATCATTGTGAGCATGCTTAGCCTGTTTGTGTAAGGTGTATGTCATTATGGATGCTTAGTAGTTCTTGCTTGCTTGTGATTAGCTCCAGCTTGCTAATAGTTTGTAGCATGTCATATGAATGTTTGCTTGCATTGTTTTATTCATACTTTGGTATGATATTGTGGTATCCTCCTCTGACTGTTCATGTGAATCGACTTGGCACATGCTCATGTTGGAATTATGCCCTAGAGGCAATAATAAAGATGTTATTATTATAATTCTTGTTCATGATAAAGTTTATATTCCATGCTAGAATTGTATTAAGCGGAAACTTTAATACTTGTGTGGTTTGTGAACAACACCATGTCCCTAGTATGCCTCTATGGACTAGCTCATTGATTAATGATGGTTAAGGTTTCCTAACCATAGACATGAGTTGTCGATTAATAATGAGATCATATCATTGGGAGAATGATATGATGGACAGACCCAAACTAAGCGGAGCAATTAGATCGTGTCATCGTGTTCATCTTTGCGAAGATTTTCTTATGTCAAATATTTTATTCCTTAGTGTAGGGGTTCGTAGCATGGAAAACAAAAATTTTCTATCGCATACAAACAAACAAGCCAAGATCTATCTACTAGATTGCAGCAACGAGTCGATGGAATAACTTACCCTCGAAGATTCCAAAGCGTTTAACGAGAGCGGATTCTCGTGGGTGATGTAGTCGTACTCTTCCCGATCTCAAGATCGTGTAGACGATCCTTCCGGCGCTGCGTTCCGGCAGCGCTCCCGCAGTCGGTCACACGTTCGGTACTCGACGAAGACCTTCCTCTCCCTTGTTCCAGCAGGCAGCGGAGGTTGTAGCACTCTCCTCGTGATTCCGGCAGCACAACGACGTGGTACCGGAAGTAGAGGGGAGATCCCGCAGGGCTTCGCCTTAAGCCGGAGCGAGTATGGTGGAGTATGAGAGAGTACTATTAGTGGTCTAGGGATTAGACACACCAATTAGAAGGCTCTAAACCGCAGGCTAAAGCAATTAGAAGCTCTAAACCAGAACGGCTCTAAACCGGAGATTAGAGGTAGAAACTTGTGTGTCTAGAGGAGGAGGCCCTGCCCCTCCTTTTATGGGTGGAGGGCCTTGGCGCGCCAGGGGAGGGAGGGAGTCCCTCCCCAACTCGTACTAGGGCTGGCCGCCGGCTTGGAGGAGAGGAACTCCTCCTCCAAGTTGGTTTCCAACTCCTCTTGCTTGTTTCCCACAGTTTCTTGTTTTAGCCGTTTGACTTTCAAACTGGACATTTGACTTTTCTGTTTTAGGATTCAATTTAATCCTTTATTTGGGACAGCAAGAACACTTAGTACATGATGCAATCATTCCAATATGTAATGACACATTCATGTACCCCTCCCCCCCCCCCCCGGAGTGCCGGACAATCCGGAACCTTCTAGAACATTCCCGATGAAATCACCGGAATCATTCCCGAACTCCGAAACGGGACTTTCCTTATATGAATCTTATTCTCCGGACCATTCCGGATCACCTCGTGATATCCCGGATCCCATTCGAGACTCCGAACAACATTCGGTCTCTTTCTCATAATACCATAACTACTCAAAACAACGTCGAATCCTTAAGTGTGTCTCCCTACGGTTCGTGAATTATGCGGACATGATCGAGACACTTCTCCGAACAATAACCAATAGAGGAATCTGGAAATTCATATGGCTCCCACATATTTCTACGATTACTTTGTGATCGAATGAACCACTTACATACGATACCAATTTCCCTTTGTCTCACGATAGTTTACTTATCCGAGGTTATGATCGTCGGTATCTCTGCATACCTAGTTCAACCTCGTTACTGATAAGTACTCTTTTCTCGTTCCCGTGATATGTGATCCCTTGTGAGCCAGTCACATGCTTGCAAGCTAATTGGATGACATTCCACCGAGAGGGCCCAGAGTATATCTATCCGTCATATGGATGGACAAATCCCACTCTTGATCCATGTGTCTCAACCAATACTTTCCGAACACTCAATGCCACCTTTATAACCACCTAGTTACGGTGTGGTGTTTGATGTCATCAAAGCATCCATCTGGTAAAGGTGATATGCATGATCTCATGGTCGAAGGAATTAGGTTACTATGTATCAGAAAGCATATAGCAATTGAACTATTGAAATGACTTGATCTTTATGCTACGCTTATCTATAGGAGTATGTCCACCATATCATTCTCCTAACGATATGATCTTGTTGTTGATAACATCTCAATGTTCATGATAGGGAAACCACAATCATTAATCAACCAACAAGCTAGTGAAGTATGGAGGCTATACTAGGGACTTCAAATTAAGTTTAAAATCACACAAGTATTAATGTTTCCTTGTTAATACTATTATAGCATGAATGTAAACATTTATCATAAACACAAAGATATAATAATAACTACATTTATTATTGCCTCTAGGGCATATCTCCAACAGTCTCCCACTTGCACTAGAGTCATCTAATCTAGATTACATGTTAATATACCGAACACCCATGGCAGTTTGGTGTTGGTCATGTTTTGCCCTCAGGAGAGGTTTAGTCAACGGATCCGCCACATTCAGATATGTGTGTACTTTGCAAATCTTTATATCCCCATCCTGGATATGTTCTCGAATAGCGTGAAAACATAGCTTGATGTGCTTCAGCTTCTTGTGTGACCTTGGTTCTTGCGCATTGGCTATGGCGCCCATGTTATCACAGTAGATAGACATTGGGTCCAGCGCACTAGGAACCACACCCAGCTCTGTAATGAACTCTTTCATCCATATCGCTTCTTGTGAAGCCTCCGAAGCAGCCATGTATTCCGATTCAGTTGAAGATCTCGCCACAACGCTTTCCTTTGCACTCCTCCAGCTAACTGCTGCACCATTCAAAATAAATACGTATCCGGATTGTGATTTAGAATCATCCGGATCGGTGTTCCAACTAGCATCGGTGTAACCATTAACAACGAGCTGTTCATCACCTCCATAAGAAAGAACCATATCCTTAGTTCTTCTCAAGTACTTAAGGATGTTTTTGACCGCTGTCCAATGATCCACTCCTGGATCACTTTGATATCTGCTAGTTAAACTAACAGCATATGCAATGTCGGGTCTAGTACATAGCATGGCATACATTAGAGATCCTATGGCTGAGGCATAGGGAGTCTTACTCATCCTTTCTCTATCTTCTGCCGATGTCGGACTTTGAGTTTTACTCAAGGTCGTATTGGGCAACATGGGCAAGAACCCTTTCTTGCTTTCTTCCATTCCAAACCTCTTTAGAACTTAGTCCAAATATGTACTCTGTGACAATGATATTTGGCGTTTCGATCTATCTCTATAAATCTTTATGCCTAATATGTAAGCTGCTTCGCCAAGATCCTTCATTGAAAAACTATTATTCAAATATTCTTTGACACTATTAAGAAGGTCTACATCATTCCCAATCAACAATATGTCATCCACATATAGTATTAAGAATGCTACAGAGCTCCCACTCACTTTCTTGTAAATACAAGCTTCTCCATAAGTTTGTATAAAACCAAAACTTTTGATTACCTTATCAAAACGTTGATTCCAACTTCGGGATGCTTGCTTCAATCCATAGATGGACCGATGAAGTTTGCATACCTTGTTAGCATCTTTAGGATCGACAAAACCTTTGGGTTGCATCATATACAACTCTTCATCAATGTCTCCATTGAGGAATGTTGTTTTGACATCCATCTGCCATATCTCATAATCATAATATGTAGCGATTGCTAACATAATCCTCACAGACTTTAGCTTCGCTACCGGTGAGAAAGTCTCATCGTAGTCAACTCCTTGAATTTGTCGAAACCCTTTTGCGACAAGTCGAGCTTTATAGACAGTAATATTACCATCAGCATCTGTTTTCTTCTTGAAAATCCATTTGTTCTCGACAGCCTTTCGGTCATCCGGTAAGTCCACCAAAGTCCATACTTGGTTTTCGTACATGGATCCAATCTCGGATTTCATGGCTTCTTGCCATTTATTGGAATCTGGGCTCATCATCGCTTCCACATATGTCTCGGGGTCATCGGTGTTGTCCACCAACATGACACTCATAACGGGATCATACCAATCTGGAGTGGTACGAGTTCTCGTTGATCTCCGAGGCTCTGTAGCAACTTCAACCGAAGTTTCATGATCACCATCATTAACTCCCTCTCTTATTGGTGCAGGCACCACAGGAACTTCTTCCGATGCTGCGCTACTCGCAATTTCGAGAGAAGGTTCGACAACCTCGTCGAGTTCTACTTTCCTTCCAGTCACTTCTTTCGAGAGAAATTCCTTCTCTAGAAAGGATCCATTCTTGGCAACGAAGATTTTGCCTTCGGATCTATGATAGAAGGTATACCCAATAGTTTCCTTCGGGTATCCTATGAAGTAGCATTTTTCCGCTTTGGGTTCAAGCTTGTTCGGCTGTAACTTCTTTACATAGGCTTCGCATCCCCAAACTTTAAGGAACGACAATTTAGGTTTCTTCCCAAACCATAATTCATACGGTGTCGTTTCAACGGATTTAGATGGTGCCCTATTTAAAGTGAATGCGGCTGTTTCTAATGCATAACCCCAAAATGATAGCGGTAAATCTATAAGTGACATCATAGATCGAACCATATCTAAGAGAGTTCGATTACGACGTTCGGACACACCATTACGCTGTGGTGTTCCCGGCGGTGTCAATTGTGAAAGTATTCCGCATTTCTTCAAATGCTCTCCAAACTCGTAACTTAGATATTCACCTCCACGATCAGAACGTAGAAATTTAATCTTCTTGTTACGTTGATTCTCTACCTCACTTTGAAACTCCTTAAACTTCTCGAAAGTTTCGGACTTATGTTTCATAAAATAGATATACCCATATCTACTCAAGTCATCCGTGAAGGTAAGAACATAACGATAACCACCGCACGATGCTACACTCATTGGACCACACACATCGGTATGTATGATTTCCAATAAGTCCGTAGCTCGCTCCATCATACCAGAAAATGGAGTCTTAGTCATTTTTCCCATCAGACATGCTTCGCATCTTTTAAGTGATTCAAAATCAAGTGATTCAAGAAGTCCATCGGAATGGAGTTTCTTCATACGTTTCACTCCAATGTGACCAAGACGACAGTGCCACATATAGGTCGAATTATCGCTTGATTTCAAACGTTTAGCCTCAATGTTGTTGATATGTGTATTTCCACTATCGAGATTCAATAAGAATAGATCATCTATCAAAGGTGCATGTGCATAAAACATATTACTCATATAAATCGAACAACCATTATTCTCGGACTTAAACAAGTAACCGTCTCACAATAAACAAGATCCCGATATAATGTTCATGCTCAACGCAGGCACCAAATAACAATTATTTAAGTATAAAACTAATCCCGATGGTAGATGAAGGGGTAGCGTGCCGACCGCGATCACATCAACCTTTGATCCATTTCCCACGCGCATCGTCACCTCGTTCTTCGCTAGCTTCCGTTTATTCTGCAGCACCTGTTTCGAGTTACAAATATGAGCAACCGAACCAGTATCAAATACCCAGGCACTACTACGAGTACTAGTGAGATACACATCAATAACATGTATATCAGATATACCTTTCTTCTTGATGTTGCTGTTCTTCAAATCCGCCAAGTACTTTGGGCAATTCCGCTTCCAGTGACCTTCTCCCTTGCAGTAAAAGCACTCAGTATCAGGCTTGGGTCCAGCCTTGGTCTTCTTCGCCGGCGTAGTAACTTTCTTACCACCCTTCTTGAAGTGTCCCTTTGGCTTAGACTTGCCTTTCTTGAATTTGGTGGTCTTATTGACCAACAACACTTGGTGCTCTTTCTTGATCTCCACTTCTGCAGATTTCAACATGGCAAAGAGTTCTGGCAACATCTTGTTCATGTTCTGCATGTTTTAGTTCATCACAAAGTTCTTGTAACTTGGTGGTAGTGATTGGAGGACACGGTAAATCCCCAAAGCATTAGGAATCACTATACCCAAGCTTTGAAGTTTGTTTGCGTGCCCAGACATCTTAAGCACATGCTCACTGACGGAGCTGCCCTCTTCCATCTTGCAGTTAAAGAACTTTTCAGAAGCCTCATAGCTTTCAATTGCCGCATGAGTCTCAAAAATCAATTTGAGATCCTCGACAATATCATATGGGTCTGAATCCTCAAACCTTTTCTGAAGCTCCGATTCCAAACCATACAAGATAGCACACTGAACTATGGAGTACTGATTCTTCCGAGCGAGGTAAACATTCTTTACTTCATCGGGAGCATCAGCTGCAGGTGGGTCACCCAGCGGTGCATCCAGCACATAGGTCAAATTACCAGCTGTGAGGACAATCCTCAAATTGCGGAACCAATCCGCGAAGTTGCTTCCATTGTTTTTCAACTTTTCTTTCTCTAGGAACGCATTAAAATTGATGGTAGGGGCTGCCATTGATCTACAACATATTTGCAATAGTTTAGACTAAGTTTATGACAAATTGAGTTCAAATTAATTAATAAAGTTAATCTAGGTGAACTCCCACTCAAAACAATATCCCTCACATTGTTTTAGTGATCACACGAACCAAATCCACTACATCAACACCGATCATCACGAGAGTTGATATAGTTTCAATGGCGAACAATCATCATGTTCATCATATCTACTATATGATTCATGCTTTACCTTTCGGTGATCCGTGTTCCGAGACCATGTCTGTACATGCTAGGCTCGTCAAGATCAAACCTTAGTTTCCGCATGAGCAAATCTGGCTTGCTCACGTTGTATACACTTGCGGAATCTAACACACCCGATCATCACGTGGTGCTTCGAAACAACAAGCTTTAGCAACGGTGCTAACTAAGGGTGAACACTTTATGACTTGAAATTCATGTGCATGAGGGATCATCTTATAATGCTACCGTCGTCTACTAAGCAATACAAGATGCATAAAGGATTAACATCACATGCAATTCAATATATATGTGATATGATATGGCCTTTCTTCTTTGTGCTTCCGATCTCCATCTTCAAGCACGAACATGATCTCCATCATCACCGGCATTGCATCAAGGTCAATGACGCTACTCCATGGTTGTCGTCCACCGGCTTCAACTATTACAACTACTTTGAATAGACACGCGGGTCTTAACATAAATTAAAGACAACCATATGGCTCCTGCTGGTTGCCGACTTACAATAAGGAACATTGCATACATCAAATATAATCACAATCATGGCCATATCACATCACTGCACACCCCTGCAAAACAAAGTTAGACGCCTCTACTTTCTTTGCATATTTTACGTGGTTTGAGGCTTTCAATAAGTGTCATTCTAACTTACGAACAAGAACCACAACATTGATACTAGTATTGTTAATCACCCGTTGTAAATTGGATCTTAACTATGCTAGGAGAAACAGGCACCCGCAAAGCCACTTATGCAATACAAGTTGCATGTCAAGCGTGGAGCAAGTCTCATGAACGATGTTATGTAAGGTTAGCCCGGGCCGCTTCATCCCAACATACCACAAGATGCAAAGTACACAAGAAGCAATCGACAATAAAAGCATCAACGCCCACAATGACCATTGTGTTCTATTCGTGCAACAGATCTACATATAGACACAGCTCTGATACCACTGTAGGGGTTCGTAGCATGGAAAACAAAAAATTTCTATCGCATACAAACAAACAAGACAAGATCTATCTACTAGATTGCAGCAACGAGTCGATGGAATAACTTACCCTCGAAGATTCCAAAGCGTTTAACGAGAGCGGATTCTCGTGGGTGATGTAGTCGTACTCTTCCCGATCTCAAGATCGTGTAGACGATCCTTCCGACGCTGCGTTCCGGCAGCGCTCCCGCAGTCGGTCACACGTTCGGTACTCGACGAAGACCTTCCTCTCCCTTGTTCCAGCAGGCAGCGGAGGTTGTAGCACTCTCCTCGTGATTCCGGCAGCACAACGGCGTGGTACCGGAAGTAGAGGGGAGATCCCGCAGGGCTTCGCCTTAAGCCGGAGCGAGTATGGTGGAGTATGAGAGAGTACTATTAGTGTTCTAGGGATTAGACACACCAATTAGAAGGCTCTAAACCGCAGGCTAAAGCAATTAGAAGCTCTAAACCAGAACGGCTCTAAACCGGAGATTAGAGGTAGAAACTTGTGTGTCTAGAGGAGGAGGCCCTGCCCCTCCTTTTATGGGTGGAGGGGCTTGGCGCGCCAGGGGAGGGAGGGAGTCCCTCCCCAACTCGGCCTAGGGCTGGCCGCCGGCTTGGAGGAGAGGAACTCCTCCTCCAAGTTGGTTTCCAACTCCTCTTGCTTGTTTCCCACAGTTTCTTGTTTTAGCCGTTTGACTTTCAAACTGGACATTTGACTTTTCTGTTTTAGGATTCAATTTAATCCTTTATTTGGGACAGCAAGAACACTTAGTACATGATGCAATCATTCCAATATGTAATGACACATTCATGTACCCCTCCCCCCCCCCCGGAGTGTCGGACAATCCGGAACCTTCTAGAACATTCCCGATGAAATCACCGGAATCATTCCCGAACCCCGAAACGGGACTTTCCTTATATGAATCTTATTCTCCGGACCATTCCGGATCACCTCGTGATATCCCGGATCCCATCCGAGACTCCGAACAACATTCGGTCTCTTTCTCATAATACCATAACTACTCAAAACAACGTTGAATCCTTAAGTGTGTCTCCCTACGGTTCGTGAATTATGCGGACATGATCGAGACACTTCTCCGAACAATAACCAATAGAGGAATCTGGAAATTCATATGGCTCCCACATATTTCTACGATTACTTTGTGATCGAATGAACCACTTACATACGATACCAATTTCCCTTTGTCTCACGATAGTTTACTTATCCGAGGTTATGATCGTCGGTATCTCTGCATACCTAGTTCAACCTCGTTACTGATAAGTACTCTTTTCTTGTTCCCGTGATATGTGATCCCTTGTGAGCCAGTCACATGCTTGCAAGCTAATTGGATGACATTCCACCGAGAGGGCCCAGAGTATATCTATCCGTCATATGGATGGACAAATCCCACTCTTGATCCATGTATCTCAACCAATACTTTCCGAACACTCAATGCCACCTTTATAACCACCCAGTTACGGTGTGGTTTTTGATGTCATCAAAGCATCCATCCGGTAAAGGTGATATGCATGATCTCATGGTCGAAGGAATTAGGTTACTATGTATCAGAAAGCATATAGCAATTGAACTATTGAAATGACTTGATCTTTATGCTACGCTTATCTATAGGAGTATGTCCACCATATCATTCTCCTAACGATATGATCTTGTTGTTGATGACATCTCAATGTTCATGATAGGGAAACCACAATCATTAATCAACCAACAAGCTAGTGAAGTATAGAGGCTATACTAGGGACTTCAAATTAAGTTTACAAATCACACAAGTATTAATGTTTCCTTGTTAATACTATTATAGCATGAATGTAAACATTTATCATAAACACAAAGATATAATAATAACTACATTTATTATTGCCTCTAGGGCATATCTCTAACACTTAGACCATGAGATAATACAACTCCCTGGTATCGGAATAAAGCTTTGAGGTCATCAAACGTCATCCTATGAGAGGGTGATCATAAAGTTGTCTCTCAGGTGATCGGAAAGTACCTGTTAGGTTGTATGTATCGAGATGGGATTTGTCCCTCCCAAGTCAGAGAGATATACTTCGGGCCCACTCGGTAATCGATATCAACACTGCTTGCAAGCATGTGGTTAAGGATTTAATCACAAAGTGATATCGGATTACGGAACGAGTAAAGTATTTGTTGTGAACGAGATTGAACTAGGTATGACGGTACCGACGATCAAATCTCGGGCAAGTAAAATATCGCGCGACGAAGGGAATATATATATGGGATTGATTGAATCCTGGCATCGTGGTTCATCCGATATGATCATCGATGAATGTGTGGGAGTCAATATGGGTTTCCAGACCCCGCTGTTGATTATTGATAGAAGATCATGTCTGCATATTCTCGAACCCGAAGGGTCACACACTTAACGTGTCTCGACGCTAGGATAGATTGGATATTTGGTTTATGAGTTTTTGTTCGGAGTCTCGGATGGGATCCGGGACATCACGAGAGGTTCCGGAATGGTTCGGAGAATAAGATTCATATAAGGCAATGCAGTTTTTGGAGTTCGTAGTTTCGGGTTAATCGGTATTGTACCGGAAGCTTCTAGAACCTTCTGGAGGGGGCCAACGTGGCCCCACCTGCCAGGAGAGGGCATGGGCCTATGAGGGAGTGCCCTGGCCGCATTGGGATAGGGGCACAAGGCCCCATAGGGCCCAGCCGGGCAAACACCTAGGAAACCCTAGGGGAGCTTCTAGAAGGGAGGGGGAAACTTGCCCCCCACTCCTCCCTCCTTGGCCGCCGGCCTAGGGCTTGGGGGAGGGGCTAGGGCTGGCCGCCCACCACTCTATATAAAGAGGGCTGGGGGCGCACCCCTCCCCTACACCTTCTCCACAACCCGACTGCGCGTAGGCGAAGCCCTGTCGCAGAAACTCTCCACCGCTTGCACCGCGCCGTCGCATTGTAGATCCAATCCATCTCTCCACCCTACTTGCTGGGCCGAGGAAGGAGGAGACGTCGAGGTGCCGCATGTGTGAATCTCTCGGAGGCATCGCCACTTGCGGTGTTAGATCGGATCGGATCGCGAGGAGGAGAAGCGAGTACGACTACATCACCCATGTTCCGACGAACGTTCCGCTATGCGAATCTTCAAGGGTATGAAGATTTCATCTATTCCCCCTCGTTGTTTTCATCTCCTAGATTAGATCTTGGCTTTCCCGTTCACATTCGTAGAATTTTTTTGATTTACTATGCTGCGAAACCCTTCAGTGGTATCAAAGCTAGATCTATGCGTAGATGTGTTTCACGAGTAGAACGCAACATGGTTGTTGCGGGCGTTGATGTTTTCTGTTGCAAGCCTCTTATTTGTGTACTTCTTATGACGCGGGATAGTGAGATCGAAGCGGTCCAGGACAACCTTACGCGACCTCGTTCGCGAGACCGGCTCCGCACTTGACGTGTGGATTGTTCCACATATGCGGCTGGTGGATGCCAGTTTCTCTCACTATAGTTGTCATGGGATTTACACCAGAGTTTGGCAACCATAATATCACCGTTGTGGCTTTCCGTAGGTAAGAATCGTTCTTAGCTTGCTACTCCCATAAGCCACGTAAAACATGCAACAACAAAGTAGAGGCGTCTAACTTATTTTTGCAGGGAGTGTTTTCTGTGATATGGTATGGCCCAAGATGTGATGTGTATGTTGTATGCGATGATCATGTTTTGTAATGTTTCACGACTTGCATGTCGATGAGTACACAACCGGCAGGAGCCATATGGTTGTCTTTATAATTGTGTATGATATATGTGTCAACTTCTTATACGCCATGTAATAGCTTTACTTTATTGCTAAGTAGTTAGAAATAGTTGTAGTTGCTATTCGTGGTGGATGCAATCATGGTGGAGTGATGGAGATCATGCCGGAACGCACAAGATGGAGATCATTGCACGAAGATTGGCTATACCATGTCACATAAAGTTATATGCATGTGATGTTTATCCTTGTATCTTATTATGCTTAGATCGCGACGGTAGCATTATAAGATGATTTCTCACTTAAAGATCAAGATAAAACTGTGTTCTCCCCATGTATGCACCGTTGCGAAAGTTCGTTGTGTTCAAGCATCACGTGATGATCGGGTGCTATAAACTCTACGTTCACATACAACGGGTGCAAGCCAGTTTTGCGCACGCGGAAATACTTGGGTTTGACTTGACGATCCTAGCATGTACAGACATGGCCTCGGAACACATGAACCGAAAGGTTAAGCATGAGTCATATGAATGATATGATCGACACTTCGTTGTCCACCATTGAAACCACATCTCTTCTCGTGAAGATCGGATTAGGTGTGGTGAATTTGGATCATGCTCACTAAAGAACTTGAGGGATGTTGAATTTAGTGGGAGTTCATCTAGTAATTTGATTAAATTGAACTAGTTATCATGAACATAGTCTAAATTGTACTTGCAAATTTTCTAGATCAAATGGCTAAGTCCAACTTCAACTTCAACGTTTTTGCTGAGAAAGAAAATCTTAAAAACAATGGGTCTAACTTCACCAACTGGTTCCGCAATCTGAGAATCATTCTCGCTGGCGGACAAAAGGACTATGTCCTTGAGGATGCGCTAGGTGATGCCCCTGCTGTAGATGCGCCGGCTGATGAGAAAGTTGTTTATCAGTCGCGTAAAGATGATTATGGTGTGATTAAGAGCACCATGTTGTTTGCTATGGAATCGGACCTTCAAAATCGTTTTGAAGATTATCCCGAGCCCTTTGAGATTCTTGAGGAGCTAAAAACTATGTTTCAGACTCAGGCCCGTTCTGAGAGATATGAGATCTCTGAGAAATTATTTAACTGCAAGATGGAGGAAGGGAGTTCCGTTAATGAGCATGGCATAAAGATGTCGGGCTACACTCAACGCCTTGAGAAACTGGACTGCAAGATTCCAGAGGAGCTCAAGATTGACAGGGTTCTGCAATCACTCCCTCCCATCTACAAAAGTTTTGTAGTGACTCATAATTAGATTGGTTCCACTGATACGATCACCGAGCTCTTCGCTAAGCTTAAAGCTGTGGAGGTGGACATCAGAAAGGATAATCATGTGTTGATGGTCAACAAGCCCCCCAGCTTTAAGAAAGGTAACGGTGCAAAGAAGCCCTTCAAGAAAGGCGGCGGCAAGCGCGTTGCCCCTGCTGAGAAGAAGCTCAAGTCTGGACCTAAGCCGGACACTGAGTGCTTCTATTGCAAGGACAAGGGTCACTGGAAGCGCAACTGTCCGAAGTACTTAGCGGACAAGAAGGCTGACACCATCAAAGGTATATTTGATATACATGTTATTGATGTTTTCCTTACTAGCCCTCGTTGTAGTGCCTGGGTATTTGATACTGGTTCAGTTGCTAATATTTGTAACTCGAAACAGGAGCTACGGAATAGACGGCGGCTTGCGAGAGATGAGGTGACGATGCGAGTTGGCAACGGATCAATAGTTGATGTGATGGACGTCGGCACGCTCTCCTTAGTTTTACCTTCGGGATTAGTTTTAAACCTCAATAAGTGTTATTATGTGCCTGCGTTGAGCATGAACATCATATCTGGATCGTGTTTATTGCAAGACGGTTATTCATTTAAATCTGAGAATAATGGTTGTTCTATTTATATGAGTAACATCTTTTATGGTCATGCACCTTCTATGAATGGTTTATTTCTTCTGAATCTCGAAAGGGATGAAACGCACATCCATAACATTGAGGCTAAGAGATGCAAGGTAGATAGTGATAATACTACTTATTTGTGGCATTGTCGTCTAGGTCATATTGGTGTAAAACGCATGAAGAAACTCCATTCTGATGGACTTTTGGAGTCTCTTGATTTTGAATCATTTGACACATGCGAACCATGCCTCATGGGCAAGATGATCAAAACCCCGTTCTCCGGAATGATGGAGCGAGCAACAGACTTGTTGGAAATCATACATACCGATGTATGCGGACCTATGAGTGTTTCGACGCGCGGTGGATATCGCTATTTTCTCACTTTTACTGATGACTTAAGTAGATATGGGTATATCTATTTAATGAAACATAAATCTAAAACATTTGAAAAGTTGAAAGAATTTCAGAATGAAGTGGAAAACCATCGTAACAGAAAGATTAAGTTTCTACGATCCGATCGTGGAGGTGAATATTTGAGTTATGATTTTCTCACGCATCTTAAAGCAAGAAGTTGATGCCGGACAAGCTCGAACCCAAAGCGGAGAAATGCGTCTTCATAGGATACCCTAAGGAAACTATTGGGTATACCTTCTATCACAAAACCGAAGGCAAAGTGTTTGCCGCAAAGAACGGATCCTTTCTTGAGAAGGAGTTTCTCTCGAAAGAAGTGAGTGGGAGGAAAGTAGAGCTAGACGAGGTTGTTGAACCTTCTCTTGAATTGGAGAGTAGCGCAGCACCTGAAATTGTTCCAGTGCCGCCTGTACCAACAATAGAGGAAGCTAATGACAAGGATCATGAAGCTTCGGACAATGCTGCTACTAAACGTCGCAGGTCGACAAGGTCGCATGCCCCTCCTGAGTGGTACAGCAACCCTGTCTTAACTGTCTTGTTAGTAGACGATAGTGAACTTGCGAACTATGAGGAAGCGATGATGAGCCCAGACTCTGAGAAATGGATAGAGGCCATGAAATCCGAATTGGGGTCCATGAGCAAAAACCAAGTATGGACTTTGGTAGATCCTCCTAGCGACCGAAAGGCCGTTGAGTGCAAATGGATTTTCAAGAAGAAAACGGACACGGATGGTAATGTTACCGTCTATAAAGCACAGTTTGTCGCGAAAGGTTTTCGACAAGTTCAAGGTGTTGACTACGATGAGACTTTCTCTCCCGTAGCAATGTTTAAGTCCATTCGGATTTTATTAGCAATTGCTGCGTTTCATGATTATGAAATATGGCAGATGGATGTCAAGACTGCGTTCCTCAATGGCAACATGGATGAAGAGTTGTATATGATGCAACCCGAAGGTTTTGTCGATCCTAAGGATGCTGATAAAGTATGCAAACTTCAGCATTCCATATATGTACTGAAGCAAGCATCTCGGAGTTGGAACCTTCGTTTTGATCAAGTGATCAAGAGCTTTGGATTTGTTCCAAATTGCTACGAAGCTTGTATCTACAAGAAAGTGAGTGGGAGCTCAGTGACATTTCTGGTACTATATGTGGATGACATATTGATTATTGGAAATGACATTAACATGCTTAACGATGTGAAGAATTATTTGAACAAATGTTTTTCAATGAAAGACCTAGGGGAAGCTGCTTATATATTGGGCATCAAAATCTATAGAGATAGACAAAGACGCCTGATAGCTTTAAGCCAGAGTACATACCTATACAAAGTTCTGAAAAGGTTCAGAATGGATAAGGCAAAGAAAGGTTCAGTGCCTATGTTGTCAGGTAAGAGATTGAGCAAGGCTCAGTGTCCAGCTACGGTAAATGATAGAGAAGCTATGAGCAAAGTGCCTTATGCCTCGGCCATAGGTTCTATCATGTATGCCATGCTGTGTACTAGACCGGATGTGTCCAATGCTCTTAGTTTGACGAGGAGATACCAAAGTGATCTAGGAGTGGAACACTGGACAGCCGTGAAGAACATCCTAAAGTACCTAAATAGGACTAAAGAAATGTTCTTAGTCTATGGAGGTGATGAACAGCTCGTCGTAAAGGGTTACGTCGACGCTAGTTTTGACACCGACAAGGATGATTCTAAATCTCAGACAGGATACGTTTATATTTTGAATGGAGGAGTTGTGAGCTGGAGAAGCTGCAAGCAAAGCGTGATCGCGGGATCTACAGTAAAAGCGGCATACATGGCTGCTGCAGAAGCGTCAAGTGAAGGAGTTTGGATCAGGAACTTCATCACTGAGCTTGGCGTGGTTCCAAGTGCCTTGGACCCACTGGAGATATTGTGTGACAACACTGGCGCCATAGAACTAGCTAAGGAACCAAGATATCATCCAAAGACCAAGCATATCAATCACAAGTTTCATATAATCCGAGATTATATATCAGATGGAGATTTGAAGATTAGCAAAGTACATACAGATCTGAATGTCGCAGATCCATTGACTAAACCTCTTCCATGTGCAAAACATGATCAGCACCTTAGTGCCATGGGTGTCAGATTGTTGCCAGATGTAAACTAGATTATTGACTCTAGTGCAAGTGGGAGACTGTTGGAATTATGCCCTAGAGGCAATAATAAAGATGTTATTATTATAATTCTTGTTCATGATAAAGTTTATATTCCATGCTAGAATTGTATTAAGCGGAAACTTTAATACTTGTGTGGTTTGTGAACAACACCGTGTCCCTAGTATGCCTCTATGGACTAGCTCAATGATTAATGATGGTTAAGGTTTCCTAACCATAGACATGAGTTGTCGATTAATAATGGGATCATATCATTGGGAGAATGATATGATGGACAGACCCAAACTAAGCAGAGCAATTAGATCGTGTCATCGTGTTCATCTTTGCGAAGCTTTTCTTATGTCAAATATTGTATTCCTTAGACCATGAGATAATACAACTCCCTGGTATCGGAAGAAAGCTTTGAGGTCATCAAACGTAATCCTATGAGAGGGTGATCATAAAGGTGTCTCTCAGGTGATCGGAAAGTACCTGTTGGGTTATATGTATCGAGATGGGATTTGTCCCTCCCAAGTCGGAGAGATATACTTTGGGCCCACTCGGTAATCGATATCAACACCGCTTGCAAGCATGTGGTTAAGGATTTATCACAAAGTGATATCGGATTAAGGAACAAGTAAAGTACTTGCTGTGAACGAGATTGAACTAGGTATGACGGTACCGACGATCAAATCTCGGGCAAGTAAAATATCGCGCGACGAAGGGAATATATATGGGATTGATTGAATCCTGGCATCATGGTTCATCCGATATGATCATCGATGAATGTGTGGGAGTCAATATGGGTTTCCAGACCCCGCTGTTGATTATTTATAGAAGATCATGTCTGCATATTCTCGAACCCGAAGGGTCACACACTTAACGTGTCTCGACGCTAGGATAGATTGGATATTTGGTTTATGAGTTTTTGTTCGGAGTCTCGGATGGGATCTGGGACATCACGAGAGGTTCCGGAATGGTTCGGAGAATAAGATTCATATAAGGCAATGCAGTTTTTGGAGTTCGGAATAGTTTCAGGTTAATCGGTATTGTACCGGAAGCTTCTAGAACCTTCCGGAGGGGGACCAACGTGGCCCCACATGCCGGGAGGGGGCATGGGCCTTTTAGGGAGTGCCCTGGCCACATTGGGCCAGGGGCACAAGGCCCCATAGGGCCCAGCCGGCCAAACACCTAGGAAACCCTAGGGGAGCTTCTAGAAGGGAGGGGGAAACTTGCCCCCCACTCCTCCCTCCTTGGCCGCCGGCCTAGGGCTTGGGGGAGGGGCTAGGGCTGGCCGCCCACCCCTCTATATAAAGAGGGCTGGGGCGCACCCCTCCCCTACACCTTCTCCACAACCCTAGCCGTCCTGCTGCCCCTCCTCTCTCTCTCCCTCCCGACTGCGCGTAGGCGAAGCCCTGCCGCAGAAACTCTCCACCGCTTGCACCACGCCGTCGCGTTTTAGATCCAATCCATCTCTCCAACCTACTTGCTGGACCGAGGAAGGAGGAGACGTCGAGGTGCCGCACGTGTGCATCTCTCGGAGGCATCGCCACTTGCGGTATTAGATCGGATCGGATCGCGAGGAGGAGAAGCGAGTACGACTACATCACCCACGTTCCGTCGAACGTTCCGCTGTGCGAATCTTCGAGGGTATGAAGATCTCATCTATTCCCCCTCGTTGTTTGCATCTCCTAGATTAGATCTTGGCTTTCCCGTTCGCATCCGTAGAATTTTTTTGATTTACTATGCTGTGAAACCCTTCAGCTCACGCATGCATATGACTAATCAATAGTCAGTAAGCCTCGATGATTTATTTTGCCTAGGAGTTCTTGTATCACTTTCGTGCCATAATTAGTCTTGTTTTGTTGCAAGCATGATTATGACAGTTATTGCTCTCTCGTTTGTCGCTCCCTCTCTACTGCTAGCCTTCACTTGCATTGAGTATGAGCTCTACCTGTGCTTCCAACTCCCCAAAACCAATATTGCCAGCTGTGTCCACCATACCTACCTATTAGCATCATTTGCTACTTCAGCACATATTCTATATACCGTGTTTTCTTCCAAAATAAAATGTTTGTCTGTTTGGAGAAAGTTAGTTAGTAAAGCTCTCATAAACCTAATGGAACACATTATTCCTTGCATTTAATAATCATGAACCATTGTGACCTGTCCATGAAAGTTATATGCTTGCAAATTATATGCCGGGAGTCAGCATAACCGTGCTGTCACGGGGAACGCTTTCAACACTTTTTGGATATCTCATCCAGTTGATTCCTTGCTCTTTTGTTTGCGGATGTCGATGATGTGAAATGAAAGAGGGACTTGTGAGTCCATGGAGTTTGTATTCTGTGTTAGAGAAACGTCTGGGCCGCTAGCCTAAGACATGCCTAATCATGTTGGAAACTTACAGCATCACCATAGTGAGCTATCTATTAAGCATCCTCAATAAAAAACTATGCATATAGTAAATAAAAAGATTGCTGAGATGCTCATTGTCTGCTTGCCTTGTCATTTTGGTTATGGGAAAGCTCTTGTACCATGTGCAAGGGGTACCCCATTGGCGGTTCTCAATTATATGCAAATACTTATAATGACAAGAACTTGCCTGGACCCAAAGTTGAGTAGCATGCGGAGCGGCCCTCGTACTCAAGGGACTCAGGATTTCCAGTTTATGGTCCGTCAAGCATATGATTTAGAGTGGACCTCACTTTCACCTTAACCACATGAAGATGCCTATGATAGGGGCAATGTGAGCTCAAAGCTAATGAGTACCTTCCTTTCAGCATTTGGAAGCCTTTCAAACCTTTCAAAAAACCGTTTTCACCACCTTGTTGAGTCACCACTTATTCTATGAGCACCTTCTTCAGAGCATAGTTGTCATTTTTGTGTTTGTTCCAAAACTTGGTTAATTATGTCATAACTTTGATGTTTGTATCTCTGATATCTTTATCTCTAGTCTTCATGTGAACTTCAGAGGTGCCTTGGTATTTATATTGTGCTCTTCAAACAAAGGCAAGTGAGATACCACTCTATCATACCTTATATGAGCATTGCAATGTTGCTTATGTTTATGTTTCATGCTACTTATTATTCTTGAGTTGGTTTCTCTTCATAGCTTGCAATGACTATTGAGTAGACTTAGTTGCATACTCTTTATTATGAATTGTCTAAGCATCTACTCCTGTACTGAGAATATATACATCTTACGAAGCAAATGTGTTCGTGAAAGTTCTTTTATCGCACTCAGTTTTCAACTGAATTGCTTGAGGACAAGAAATAAGCTAAGCTTGGGGGGAGTTGATACGTCCAAAACGTATCTACTTTCTCGAACACTTTGCTATTGTTTCAACTCTAAACTTATGTGATTTGGATACAACTAACACGGACTGACGTTGTTTTCAGCAGAATTACCTTGGTGTCTAGTTTTTGTGCAGAAAATCAACTACTAGGAAAAATCCTAGAAATATGCCAAAAATTATATTTCACCAAAAGATCCACGGAGCCAGAAGACGAGACGAAGAAGGGGCCTGGGGGCCCACACCCATGCCAGGCGCGGGCCCACCACTGGCCGCGCCTGGGGGCACCCCAGGCACCCCCTCGGACTCCCTCTGCGCCTATAAGTTGCCTTTCGACCTAAAAACCGGGGGGTGGGGGGGGGTTCAATAGTTTTCCAGAAAGAGTTCCGCTACGCCGCCGCCACCAGAAACCAAGATTCGGATCCAGAAACTCCGTTCTGGCGTCCTGTCGGGACAGGGAATTTGGAGAGGATCATCGCCATCGTCATCACTAACGCATCTTCGTCAACCACCGATGTTTCCCTCATCCATGAGTGAGTAATCCCCCGCTGTAGGCTTGGGGATGGTAGGTATTGGATGAGTTCTATCATGTAATCGAATATGATTGTTAGGGCATAGTGCCTAGTATCTCTATTAGCGCTATTTGACTTTGTTGCAACTTGTTGTGCTTAATGCTTGTCACTAGGGCCCGAGTGCCATAATCTCAGATCTGAACTTATTATTGAATCATTATGATAGTATTGTTTGTGATCTTATATACAAGTTATGTACACATATCATTGTCCGGATCCAAAGACCCCAAAGTGACAATAATTGGGACAATCGGAGGGGATGATTGTGGTGTGAGGATTACATGTGTTCACGAATTGTTAATGCTTTGCTCTAGTGCTCTATTAAAAGAAGCACCTTAATTGCCAGTAGTTCCTTAGAGGCCTCGCTGCCACGGGCTAGCTGGACAGAAGATGTTGTGCAAGTTCTCATTGCGAGCACGTATGACTATACTTGGAGTACATGCCTGGGATTGTTTAGTACTTGGATGCTTATTATTATTTATCTGCAATGCCCTAGATCTTAAAGTTACATGTTTAGACTCATCTATGCAACGCCCGTCCATCCATCCCTATGCCTATCGCACTCGAATTCCACTGTTTACTGTTACTGTTAATATTGCTCCTGTTTCACTGTTGCTGTTGCTACTACCAAACTGTTGCTACTGATAAACTTCTATGACAATCTACCTAGGTTCCATCCACAGGGGAAAGCAATATTTCTGGAAGGAAGAAAGGGATGTTTCTAGTATGAGTAAACGATGCCAGTTCGCTCGGCCTCCGGTGGCCTTATGATCTTGGAGGTGCGGCGGAACACGGCCTCTCGCCGGCGGGTGGATTTTCGTTTTTGTTTAGCCTTTTTTCAGTGTCTTCTTCGAAATGTTGAGACGACAGTTGCGTCCTGAAGTCAGAATAAAGTTCTCCCCTCCATATCCTCGCTCTGGTGGTGCGTATAGCATCGACGGAGGACGCGTTGAGTCATGTGTGTGACGGATCTTTTGGGATCCGATCGTTTTCTGTATTTGTCGGTGTGATTTGGGCCAGTCTCTTCCGATCTACGATGGTCATCTTCAGTGATGGTTGCTGCTCTAGTGTGCTAGTCCTATGAGGGTTAGCACGGCGGTTTCTCGTCTGTCTATTACAACACGTTTTGTCTATTGCGGTAATGAAGGACGAGGACGGCGGCGTGTCTTCGGCTCATGCTAGTGTGTTTAGTCGTCGCTAGGTGGTATATGTAATTTCTATTATTTTTAATGCTCTTTATATTGATGTTGATATTATTAATAGACCGGTGGAATTAAAAAAAACGCTTCTGCAAGCGTGCTCCCATGAATATTTGCTTGATTCCCATCCAACGCGCATGGCGGCCGACTTCCCCAGGGATCAGTAACCCGACGACTAGCACATGTAGGCCTGAAATATAACTCGAAACTCGCGAGCTAAATGAGTAACTTGTGACATAGCTCGACTCGACTCGAACTCGGTGTCTGACGAGTCGAGCCAAGTTTTTGATTTGATCTTGTTTGTTCACCCAAGCTAAATGAGGTACTCGCGAGATACTCATTTAGCTCGTTAAACTCGTTCAAATATAGAGTTTGAAAATTTTCATAGATAAGTGTCACTACGAATATTTCTTAAACCTGTAATGGTGTAGAGCTACTATATTTTTTATTGATCTTTCTTCATGTTATTATGAAAGTACTATTGTTTGTTCTAGTTTTAAATTAATAGAATAATTACTAGTTTTTCTTATATGTGTTCATATTCATAACTTATAACAATCTAAATGAGCTGCTCGCGAGCTACTCATGAGTTTACCAAGTCGAGCCGAGTTTCAAATATGAGCTCGTTCTGTAAACAAGCCGAGTCAAACTAACTCGTTAGTTGAACGAGTTTTAGCGAGTCGAACTGAGTTGGCTCGAATTCTAGCCCTAAGCACATGCCTATTCTGGTCTGAAAGAAAAAAAACTGTCACCTCGTTCTGTCGAAATGGGCTGGGCTGGAGTTCCTGAAATCGAGAGCAGACGGAAAAGCCTACTAACTTAGCCCAGCAAAATTCTTCCTTCTGACCGTTGCTGCAAGACACCCTCGTACTGTATCTCGTAAGTCGCGTGGCAGGTGCCCCGGCCGTGCCCGATGTCGGAGTGGGACGCAACCTCCCTCGCCGGCGCTCTAAAATCCGCCGCCACCCGCCGCTCTACGCCCCATGTCAAGCCCCTCCACGCGGTCCTCCTTAAACTCGGCCTCTCAGCTTCGGCCATCCTAGCCACCTCACTCGCGCACCTGGCCCTCCGGTGTGGGCTTCCAGGTTACGCCCACGCCATGTTCGACGAAATGCCCCGCCGGGACGTGGTCTCCTGGACGTCTCTTATCACCGGCCACGCCCACCAGGGTAAGACCCACACCGGATTACTGGGGCAAGGAAGGACAGAAGAAACCTACAGGGAGTTTTACCTTCACTAAGGTACTTATCTAATAATTCAAGTCAAATATTGCATTATCATATTCATAAGAGCCAGCTAACCAGGGGAATGTTCTAGAAAGGAACAAATTTGGTGGAAACTGGTAGTCTCATCCTAGTAAAAGAAAGGTATGTTCTGGCAGCCACATATTTGACATCTGCAATATTTGTGTGGCACGTATACCTAAGAAAACGAAAATATAAGTCATATCTGATGAAGTTAGACCATTCTCACCCTTACTAGATAGACATATTACCTTTGTTTCACAGTATATGCTTGATGCAGTGCCTAGGATGCACATAATATATGCTCGCTCTATTAGATAGAGCAGTGGCATGCCTTTATTTTAGGGGCTGGATGGTCCAGTTCCATTAAATATTACTTACATTTTGTTCCTCCTTCACATTTCTGCTGGCCATATATTGTGAAAACAGAGGGGGTTACTTACTAGCTAGTAGAAAATGAAGGATGATAATCCTAGTATGATTCATGCTCTTGTAAAGCAAAAAGACAATTTGCATAATGAAAAAAAAGTTCCAGATTGAGCAAAAGCTCAAAAGCACCAAAACTTAAGCCCCACTCCTTACCCCAGTAATTTATCAATCAAAACCAGCCATTATTCATAACATGCTTACCATGTTTCCGACCAAAATTTGAGGGGTCAAGATCATTATAAAATGAGAAAATGTCAGCGACCAAGTTATCTTATCAATAGATTTTTTTTAAAATTGATTGTAAGTTTATGGAGAAGAATCATGTATCTTATAAGTTCTCTTATGTTTCTCTTCTTAACATAGAAGTTAGCAGTTATTCCTTAAATGAACATAAATTATCTGTGGCAGAGCTTTCACATTAGGTTATCTAGAGTTGCTCCGAATTCACTGGTGAGGTAAATAATATCAAAAGATCTGATATGTGCAATTGTGAACTAGCAGAATGGTGAAACAAACATAATACACTGGTAGTGATCTACTCCATTCTAGATAGATGACTTTTCCGACATGGATACAATTTCTGACATGCAACTTTGATCATTTTTTAATATGTTATTAAACAAATTATAATATTCATGAAAAAAATATGATACTACTTTAACATTACCAATTTCTATATACTATTAGTCAAATTTAGAGAAGCTTCATTGTTGACTTTTCAGAACATTATCTGGCATAGAGGTACAAAGAAATCATTCTTTCTTGACAACAGGAAATGAACACTTGTATCTTTTTTCTTTGCAAATATACAAAACCCTTGTGTATCATTGTAATAAAAAAAGGAGCAGTTTTACACAGGTGGTGTCAAAGACAGCAGCACACCTAAGTTCAACTCGACACAGCTACTCTCCTGTGGTGATCAAACACAAGCCAAGTACACACCCAAGAGACCACGTCGTGTCAGGTGTGACGAGAGAAGGAGCAATTGGCCAATAGGTGCCACACTCAGGTTCCTCGTCACATAACACACAGAGGCAAGTGGGAGAGGCTGCAGCACGCAAGCCTATCCGAGGTCCAACGGTGGCTTGGCAGGCTAGCCAGGTGTGAAGGCACACCTTGTTCAGTGCCCAGGTGCGTGAGCGTCAAATGCGCGGTTTTAGGCTCATTGCACACCTTCTCCTATCTGTGACTCATCCAAAGAAAAATTTGCTTCCTCTGGTGGCCCAAACAGGGTTTTGTAGTATTTTTGTGATATACTTCTTTAATTCATCTTGTCCCTCGATCGCCCCTTCATCTTGACTAAGTGTATGTATATATTTCTTTCTATGATGACCATTAGCCATCATATGAAAGTATCTCGTATTACTATCTTCGATACCATTTTAACTCTTCTTCTCTTAGCAGCCGGGCTATTTCTTCATTTGCTTGATTTTTCATTTCAAGCTCCTATTATGATAGCACCTGCAATTCATTCAGCCAGAGATTCAAGTGTATCGATTATTCCGGATAGCCTTTTCTTTTCCTTTTTGTATAGGCATGTTACGTGTCTTGCCCATCCTCTTAGGTGTTTCCCTAATCACGGATTTTATTATTCCACCTGAGGATGCCGAGTTGCCATTCACCGGTCTATTCCATACTTCTTTGACCATATCCTCAAAACCATCTTGGGAAAGCCACCCCAATCAAATTTGAATGATGGTTTCTTTCCTTTTAGTTTATTGAAACCAGTGTCTAGAAGTAGTGGGGCATGATCAGAAAGTTTTTCAATACGCTCCATGGCCCGTACTGACACCATAGGATATTTTGACTCCCATTCGGCATCCATTAGTACTCGGTACAGTTTTTCGTATGTATGTACTGATCTATTATTAGACCAGGTGTATTGCCTTTCGGTCATACTCACCTCCCTTAAGTTCAAGCTGTGAATGACGGCATTGAATAAGGAAGGCCAGTATCTGTCGAAGCGGTCATTGTTCTTATCTTGCCTAAATCTTAGGATTGAAGTCCCCTCCTATTAATATAGGGCGGAGGAAAGCAGCTTTGTGCTACGAACAGATCATCTGAAAACCTGGGAGAGGCAATCCCTGATGGTCCCCCGACTGCACGGTAAGCAGACAAGTACATTTGATGGGGGGTAGAATTACATTATGAGCTTCATGTTCTGCATTAGGAGAATATACTTGTTCTACTCTCACTGCACAGTGGCGGTGCGCCGCAGACCGTGCCGCTCCATGACCCTCCGCATCGCGAGGGCAGCCGCCTCGCCAGCCTGTGCGGCGCCCGTCGCCATGATGGCTGCAAACTCCAGCTTTATCTCTTCTTGCACCCGGTTCTTTGCCTCCCCGAGGGGGTCTTGAGCCGCCGCTCCTGCTACCGGAGCAGCAGGTTGCACAGCGGGTGGGATGACCCCACTGTCTTCTTCTGTTGTCTGAATCTGGATGCTATTTGAGGAAGGTTGTGTCTCTGTTGCAGGAGCAGGTTGTGCCGGGGGCACGCTGTCATCATCTATTGCTTTGTCAATGCTTGTTTTGTCAGCAGAGATTGATCTTGACTGGCTCTTAACACCATCCAAAGAAGGTTGTGCCTGCTTCACTGCTGCTGGAGTAGGTTGCGTCACAGGTGGGATGATCTCATTGTCATTGTAAGTTGTCTTGCCATCACCTGTTTTATCGGCATCAACTGATTTCGACTGGATCTGAATGATGTCCAAGGATGGCTGTGTTTGCATCGCTGCTGCCGGAGCATGCACAAATTGGGAAGGCTGCGGAGCAGCTCCAGCTCGGAAGGTTGTCTCCAGCCCCTGAATCATCGGTACTGGAAATTCAAAGAGCAAAGTTTCCATTGGGACATGATGGTTGCTGCAAAAATTCAAAAAATTTAACCAGGAGGAGCTAGCAAGAGTAAGAGATCTTACGTATCAAGGCACCAATTGGGCTGTTCATCGCTTCTTTCGGCTGGTTGAGGATGTAAGCGGGAACCGTGGAACCAACAAGGAACTTCACCGCCTCATTGCTGAAGTGGTTGCAGTTGTTGCTGAGGATATTGTAGGCCTCTGGAGTGTAGCGCGGGCCAATCTCCAGCAGGAAGCCCTCAAAGACCTCCTTGGCAGCATGCGTGACCCCGAAATCTTCTACTCGGACAGGTGTCCCGTATGGTGTTCTTCCAGGGCGATCTTGCTGGATGCCTCCACCAAAGTAATACTCTCTTCCATAAACCACCACCCCTGTATGCCTGTGACCATCGATGTCAAGAGTCATGGCTGTGGAATGTGTAATGCAAGCACACCAGCAAAGGCAATAATCTGTGTATATATGATGTGTGTAAAGAACAGAGGAATCACTTGAAGTTTCTTCAATAATCTGTGTATATATGATGTGTGTAAAGAACAGAGGAATCACTTGAAGTTTCTTCCTGTGCAATCTATATTTTCTTGTTTTTTACGAGATCTGGTATGTAGGAATATGAAACAAAATGATGCCACCTGATGATTCTTGTAGATGTACATACAACCAGCAGAGGTTACAAGCTTACAGTTGGGTGACCATAAAGGAGATGTATGCAAAGTGGAGTCAAGGACAAAAGTTTAGCGTTCGCAGAGGACCGACAGTAGGTTCTAGTAGGGTAAAGAATGTACATTATGTAGCCACTATATATGTATTAAAACGAGTTTATAGCATAAAACCACCACTTTACTATCTAAATTTCGAAAAACCACCAGTTTACGTTTGAATCGCAAAAAACCACCATCCTACTGCTGATTTTTTGCAATGTGCGCTAACCAGTCAATTGACACGAATTGATGTTGAATCTGACAGATGGGGCCCACCAGCTTAGGAAGGCCGTTAACGGCCCGTTAACAGACGTCGTTAACAGACGTTAACGGTATATAGCATAAAACCACCACTTTTTTGCTTCAATTACGAAAAACCACCACCTTTCACTGAAATCGCAAAAAACACCATTCTACGGCAATTTTTTTGCAATGTGCATTAAACACCGTTTTCAGACGAATTAACGATGGGTCTGACAAGCCGACCCCACCAACGACGTGGCACCGCCGGACGGCGCGTCGTCTACCTTTTTCATATAGGTCCTCTAGTTTTGATAAAAAATTACGTAAGGGTCCAACCTTCTGTTTATTTCTTGTCCATAATTTTTGAATACAAAATTAAATAGATTTTAATATGAAACGTCCTCAGAAATATTTGAATATTTTGAATACAAACTTGGTTCACTAATTTGGATAATTAAAATATGCAACTCATTAAAATTGCTTTTCTTAGTAATAAAAACTTTGGAAATTCATAACTTTTATTATATGACTCCAACTAATATAAATAATATATCTAAATTTATTAGAAAAAACAAGGAATCCCTTTCTGGCATCCATCATGCATGAATAACCTATGTTTCTCTCGGATATTTTAATTATACAAACAAACGTACTAATAAATATGTGCCATTTTATTTATTTTTGCATGTTAATGTATTGTACAATCATTGGAGTCGTATAAATTGGATGTATGTCTTTTTGTCCCATGCATGTATGCGCAATGAATCAAAATGAGGGAACAGAGCCTTGCTAGGCGAGCTGCACATGCTTCTTATTTGAGGGTGACGATGTCCTACACCGCAAACATGTTGAGCAGCATGACACTGGCAACAACGTATATGGGTTGTCACCGTCAGAGTTTCATAATAAACATATCAATGAATCAAATATTTCTGAGGACGTTTTATATTAAAAATCTATTTAAATTTGTATTCAAAATTTATGTACATTCGGAAATAAACAGAAAGTTTTGTGAAAACACGTACGTGCCAGAGGCCCTTACGTAATTTTCTATCAAAACTATAGGACCTGTAAGAAAAAGGCAGACGACGTGGCATCCACGTCGTTGGTGGGGTCTCCTTGTCAGACCCATCGTTAGTTCATCTGAAAACGATGTTTAGTGCACATTGCAAAAAAATTGCCATAGAGTGGTGTTTTTTGCGATTCTAGTGAAAGGTGGTGGTTTTTCGTAATTGAATCCAAAGATGTTAACGGCCGTTAACGACCGTCCCAAGCTGGTGGGCTCCATCTGTCAGATCCAGCGTCAATTCGTGCCAATCGACTGGTTATCGCACATTGCAAAAAATTAGCAGTAGGATGGTGATTTTTTGCGATTTAAACGTAAACTGGTGGTTTTTCGAAATTTAGGTAGAAAAGTGGTGGTTTTACACTATAAACTCGTATTAAAACACATGCTACAAATGAAGAGTGCTTCTAAAATTATTCTACCAGATAAACATGTGCTGACATGCATGGTGAAAGCAGCCTACTAGCTAGGTCACCAAATTTTGATGTTAGCAGTTCAGCAGTCATAGCAACTTTTTTTTTTTGAGGGAAGCAGTCACAGCAACTTTGATACGGCTAGTTAACTAAGTATATTTTTTTTAGAAATTCGGGCAACCTAGCGTTTTCAGCATGCGTACGTTGCCTAATAGACAAAAACATCGTCGCCGAGTAATAGTACTAGAAAAGGAACAGCAGCACGATTCATGAATGCTCACCAGATAGCGTCAATAGGCTTGCCGAGCACCGTTGTCGAGAGCTGCCGCGCCACCCCCTGGCTGAGATCGTAGATATGGAGCTTCACCGGGTACTCTTCCTGCACCCAGCAGCCCCAACAATCGGTCATCTCTCAGCTCCATGCAAGCAAAACATCAGGTCTCAATTCAATAGAAACCCATATAGGTACGAATGATTCCTACCTGTGCCAGCACCTTCTCCCGAGCTTTGCCTCCGAAGCAGCCACCCCACCTGCCAAGAGCCAAGAAACAACTTTCATGACGGACATGCAACGCCAATGGAGGAAAAAGAAACCAAGGAAGCACAACTATGCATGGCGGATTAAGATACATATGGAGTATATGGATTCGTATAGTTTTGTACCCAGCAAAGGAAAATCTACTCCGCCGTGGCTTGGCCATGTCCGGAGCCCTAACACCACGCGAGTTCGCCGGAGCCGGAGCTGTCAGGAACAGACGAGAGGCAAGAAACCCGTCCGGGGAGTAGTACCCTGGAATAAAAGCAAGCGGAATTCGTCGGACTTCAGGATTCTGTACTCTAACTCGATTTCTTTCTTGCGTAGGGTATCTCCTTTCCTCCTCTCTTTGCGTTGCGTGGAGTGCAGATCGAGGACTAATATTTGCCAAATAAGTTTTGTGTTGGAGGCGGACGGACGGGTGGTTGTTGCAGGGAGCAAGAAACCAAGCGTCTGATTTCCGTTTTCTGCAAGCTAGCTGCTGGTCGCGCCACAAACACAAAGAAAACCATTCGGAAGCAACTGACTTTACATGTAATTTTCCAACTCCCGATTCTCTCTGATTCTGGACGACTTGACTCCGGGTAAATGATTTTAGGAGGATTGCGGTTCTTATGAATTTATTTATATTGATTTCCAGGCATGCACTGTAAATCTGAACCCTTTTTACAATTCAAATACACAACTAACTCGATCATGTGTTTTTATTGTACTACCTCTCCTTTTAGAATCCTGCAATTTTAATTTAAAAGTCATTATCCTTTCTCTATAATTTCCTGTACATCACTTGGCTTAGAGCATCTCCACTTGGGTTTTCATGCATTTTTTTGGTCCGGACGCCGAAAATGTCGGATTTGGGCTAACGTTGGTCCGAATTTTTCATGACGATCCCGGGGCGCCGGGAACATCCTGGAACGTTGGACGAAGCGAATTCAGCGGGAAAAAAACTCGGCACGTGGACCCGCCTAGTCAGCGACAGAAGCCGAGTCGTCGTCATCCTTTCGCCTGACCGCCGAGCAATAACTGCCTGTCCAGTCGACCACGCGTCGCCGTAATGGCGCGCCACCGCCGTCTCGGCTCCTGGGACGGATCGCCGGGCAATAACTTCCCACCGGTTCTCTTTTCCTGCCCACGCCGCTACACCCCTCCCGCCCTCGCCGGCCCACCTCACACACTCTCACAGCTTCTCCACTCCTCCACCGCGAACTCCAACTCTGGCGAGAAGATAACCATGCCCGAGAGGTTCCCCGGTGATCCCGTGGCGGCGAACGGCTTTGGCCGCCGCACGCTCCAGCCCTGGGAGGCCAGGATGCGCCATGACGCCGGGTACATGGCGCCGCCGGACACCCGAAACCCGCCTGGCTGGAAGCTCAGCGCCGGTGGTATCCCCGTGCCGCCGGTGCCGGTCGACAAAGAGATGGTCGAGGAGATCCAGGCCGCCATCCTGGCCATGGACGACCCGGATCTCGCCGAGGACCCGGAAACCTCCTCTACTTGGAGCAGTTCTTCGCCGACAGCCGGCTTCGGGAGCTCGCCCACCACGAGGGGCCGCCAGGCTCGCCGCCGAAGCGCGATGGTGGAGCGCTCCCGGACGGACCATCTTGGAGCAAATCCACGCCGTCAACAACCCGAGACTCGGCTTCCCTCGCTCTCTGGCGCCGGCGATGAGGTAGAGGCGGCACCCTCCGACCAACTGGCTGCCGAGGAGGATGGCTAGCCTCAACTCCTCCTCTTCTGCCGTCTCGGCCTCCCGCTCGTCCGGGTCCGCGCCAGTCAAGCGGAAGGAGGACACGCCGGTCCGCTCGCCGCCGCGGACAACATCATGGGGCATCGTCATCATCGACCCCCATGTGTCGTCGGCGTCGCCGCCCACTGGCCGTCTTCGCCTTCGCCAGCCGAAGCTGGAGCCAGCGGACTAGGAGCGGTCCCTTCACGACGCCGTGCCGCTGTCGCCGATGCCGGAGTCAGACATCCTCGCCTGGTCCAGGACGGACTGGGAGCAGACAGAGCAGCACCGTGTCCAGCGCCAGCAGGAGGAGGCCGAGCAACAAAAAAAAGAATTTGTTTACGAACTTACCAACAAGCACTGCAATGAAAGAAGAAACTGCTCCGATTTTTTAGGGAGGAACATAATCTCAGCCAACTAACAAACTGCACTGTAAATTTGTGATAATAATAATAATTGATGATTGTACAATGAGAGAATACAATGGTTTATATAGGAGAGGGAGGAGAGGAGGTGCAGCGCACCGGCCTAAACCCTAACTTGATATGCAAGTAAATATAATCTAACATCCCCCGCAGTCTCAACCGTGGGCTCGACAACGTTGAGACTGAAACAAATCTCTGTAAATGGTGAAGTAGCAAGTCCTTTGGTAAAAATATCTGCAAACTGGGCGTAGAAGGCACATGAAGAACACGCACTTCTCCCGAAGCGACCTTCTCTCGAACAAAATGGATGTTAATCTCGATATGCTTTGTCCGCCGATGCTGAACTGGATTTCCAGGCATGTAAACAGCTGAAATGTTATCACAATATACCACTATGGCCTGACCAATAGGTCGATGTAACTCAACAAGTAACTGACGCAACCAAACTGTTTCAGCAACTGCGTGAGCAACATCACGGTACTCAGCCTCTGCGGACGAGCGAGAAACCGTAAGCTGACGCTTCAAAGACCAAGAAATTAAATTATTGCCAAGAAAAATACAGTATCCTGAAGTGGATCGACGAGTGTCTGGACAACCAGCCCAGTCTGCATCGGAATATGCTGTCAATGATGTGGGTGATGAGTGGTTGATATGCAAACTATGATCTAATGTACCTTTGAGATATCTAAGTATGCGTTTGACATGGTTAAAATGCGGGACTCTTGGATCATGCATGTAAAGACAAGCTTGCTGGACAACTTATGATATTTTTGGACGTGTAATGATGAGATACTGAAGGGCTCCAGTTAAGCTACGGTACAGAGTCGGATCAGGAAAAATATCACCATCCGAGGAAAATTTAGAAGAAGTATCTACAGGTGTACGGGATGGTTGACAATCTAACATTCCAGCCCTAGTTAGGAGATCAACAGAGTACTGACGTTGAAAGAGAAAAGGACCAGAAGAATCACGAGTGACAGCTATATCTAAGAAGTGATGAAGGGAACCTAGATCAGTCATAGAGAATTCAGTTTGTAGGAGAGAAATAATATGAGTGAGAAAAGTTGTGGAGGAGGCAGTGAGAACTATATCATCAACATAAAGTAGGAGATATGCAACCTGGGTGTTAGAGTGGTAAACAAAAAGAGAGTAGTCAGAACGAGAGGGAATGAATCCTATAGTTTGAATAAAGGTAGAAAAACGTTGAAACCAGGCTCGGGGTGCTTGTTTGAGGCCATAGAGAGATTTTTGGAGAAGGCAAACGTGATCAGGAAAAGAAGAATCTTCGAAACCGGAAGGTTGTTGAGAATAGACGACTTCGTTTAAGGAACCATGAAGGAAAGCATTTTTTACATCGAGTTGATGAATGGGCCAGGAAGAGGAAACGACAAGACTAAGAATGGTTCGGATGGTGCTAGGTTTAACTACTGGAGAGAAAGTTTTGTCGTAATCGACACCGTGTTGTTGAGAGAACCCACGACAAACCCAACGCGCTTTATACCGAGAGAGAGTGCCATCAGAATGAAATTTTTGACGGAACACCCACTTTCCAGAAACAACATTTGCATTAGGAGGTCGGGGAACAAGTTGCCATGTGTTATTAGATTGGAGTGCTTGAAACTCATCGCGCATGGCAGCGGAACAGTTCGGATCAAGAAGAGCAGATTTGTATGTTTTGGGAAGAGGTGAGAGAGTTGGAGAAGCATGAAGATTGAGGCGTGTTTGAGGAAGTCGAAAACCAGACTTGGCACGTGTGCGCATGGAATGGTCGTTGGTAGGTGCGATAATGGGAACGGCATGTGAAGGAGGAGTTGCTGCATCCGGCGCAGCGGAGGAGGAGGACGCAACATCATGAGGGACAGAGGATTGGGTAGTTGGATTGTCGGGGGCAGGAGTTTTGGGGCGGCGAGCGGAAACCTGGGTTATGGGTGGTCGAGACACGGGTGCTGATGGGGCTGTCGAGGCAGCCGAGTCGGCCGGGGCAGGGTTAGGGAGTACCGTGGCAGGAGAATCGGGAGCGGTATTGGTCGAGGGAGGGTAGGGGCAGCCGTGGCAGGGTTGTAGGGCAGGTTAGGAACGAAAAAGTGAGGTTTTATGGAATTGGCTGAGCGAGGGGTGGATGTGGTGGGAGTAGATGTAGGGGTTCTAGTGGCGAAAGGAAAGGTGTTTTCATCGAAAGTGACATGCCTAGAGATGTGAATGTGACCGGTCACAAGATCAAAACACCGGTAGCCTTTGTGTTCATCTGAATAACCTAGGAAGACACAAGGAAGGGAACGAGGAGAGAGTTTGTTTGGGGAAGTTGCATAGACATTGGGAAAGCAAAGGCAACCAAAAACGCGAAGCTCAGTGTAGTTTGGGTGAGAGAGAAAAAGGGAATAGAAAGGTGTGGTGTTTGGGTTAGTGCTAGATGGTCGAATATTGAGGAGATAGGTTGCGGTTCTAAGAGCTTTAGCCCAAAACATGGAGGGCATAGATGATTGAATGAGGAGTGTGCGAACTATGTCATTGATGGTGCGGAGTGATCGCTCAGCCTTGCCATTTTGTGGGGAAGTGTAAGGGCAAGAGAAACGAAGGAGAATGCCATGCTGGAGAAAGAAATTACGGTTTGCAAAGTTGTTAAATTCATTTCCATTGTCACATTGGATAAATTTTATGGGTAAAAAGAAGTGTGTGTTGACATAGGTTTTAAAGTTGATAAAAAGTGAGTGGACATCAGATTTGTTGCGAAGTGGAAAAGTCCAAACGAAGTGTGTAAAATCATCTAAAATAACTAAGTAGTATTTGAAACCGAAGAGACTCACGGTTGGAGAGGTCCATAGATCACAGTGCAAAAGTTCAAAGGGATAAGTACTATGAGAAGTAGAATGCGCAAATGGTAAACGAACATGTTTTCCTTGTTGACAAAACTCACAAACGGAGGAATTATGAACCTCTTTATTACAAGGGACCGAAAAATCACTAAGTAGAGAGGATAAAGTGGCTTTATTCGGATGGCCTAAGCGTTTATGTCAACTTGCATACCATGAACAGAGTAGAGGTCGCCAGAGCTATCGAAGCGAGCGATCTCCGCCTTGGTCATGAAATCCTTCACAAACAAGCCAAAAGGGTCAAATTCAACGGAAACATGGTTGTCTTTGGTGAAACGACGAACAGAGATTAAATTTTTAATGAGGGCTAGTGCAACTAAGACATCTTTAAGTAGGAGTGGTTTGGAAGTGGAAGATGCAAGGTTTGTATGACCGACACATGAAATTGGTATGGAGGAACCATTGCCTAATGTAAGGGATGAAAAATGAGATGGTATGCAAGTTGACAGCATAGTATTCGATGAAGACATGTGACTAGAAGCACCAGAATCGAAAATCCAATCAGTACCTGAGTTACCTTGAGCAGCAAAATTATTCATGGCCTGTAGAAACGCAGCTTGGTCCCAGCTCGGAGTAGAGGGAGTCGGTGCAGTTGACGGAGCAGGTACTGGCGCAGGTGGTGGCGGTGCAGCAGGAGTCGAGTACATGGAGTATGGCGAGTAGTAGCCTCCAGGATTATAAGTGACCGGTGTCGAAGATCCATAAGGACCCATAGCAAAGGGCATCGGCGAGTGCATCAGCGAGGCATAGGGAGCCGGCGATGGTGCAGCATACATGGGCGGTGAAGGAGCGGCGTAATGAGCTTGTGCAGGGACCCGTGGTGCAAGGAGGCCAGGTGAGCCTGTATGAGGATGCATGCTGGGCTGCCACGAACCAGTGTAGGCAGGTGGCGCGCCAACATGAGAGGGCGCGGTCCAGGGCATTGGCCAAGCCTGAACCATGCCAGTCCAAGGGTCCTGAGAAGATCGCCAAGCTGGTGTTGCAGGTGGAGCCGGTGGTGGTGCCGGGGCAGGTGGAGGAGCCGGTGCTGTTGGAGGATGTCGTGGTGCAAGCGGCCGATAGATAGGCCGGGTGCCCCTATAGTTGGGGCTGGGGCGCCAACCTGGCGGTGGAACAGGCGCAAGAGGCGCCGGAGGCGGTGGCGGTGCAGGAGGCCGTGGAGCAGCAGCATAGGCCTGAGGGCGAGACTCTTGAGTGGTCATGGCGCGGTCCGCCCAGGAGAGCATGGAGCGGACTTCTGCAAAGGAAGGAGACGGCCGCATCATGGGGATGAAGGACTGCTGCTTGTCGAAGCGCTGATTGAGGCCGACGAGGAGGATCTTGATGAGTTGTTTGTCCTCAACGGGATCACCGAGTTCACAGAGTTCATCGGCGATGGTCTGGAGGCGCTGGCAGTATACCCCTACGGGCAAGACGCCCTGGGCGGTGTTCCGAAGCTCCGTGTTGAGCGTGTTGACACGGGCGTTGGCGTTGTCCTGAAAAAGCTGACGGAGGGGGCTGCCCAAAGGGCGGCGGCGCTGGTGGCAGCCCTGAAAACGAGATTGAAAATCTCGGTGCTCACCCGCTGGTAGATCCACTGTATTACAGCGAGATCATCCTTGACCCAGCGGGGATCCGAGGGAGACGGCGGGATGTTGGGGTCGACGTGCGCCATGAGGTTGCAGCGGCCTAAGTGCACCTCAAAAAGATGCCTCCAATGGTAGTAGTTGTGTTTGGGGAGATCTAAAGTGATGGGAATCAATGGAGTAACGTCGGAGATTGTATCGGCGAAGTTGATGGTGGTGGTGATAGGAGGTGGGGCGGATGAGGTGGATGGTTTGGCAGCCGCGACGGCGGCCATGGCGGCGCGCCACTCGAAGAACTCCAGAGGGGGCGGCGGCGGCGGGGTGGGAGGCGTGGGAGCCATACCCTAGAATCTAACCTTAATCTGATACCATGTAAATTTGTGATAATAATAATAGATGATTGTACAATGAGAGAATACAATGATTTATATAGGAGAGGGGGGAGAGGAGGTGCAGCGCACCGGCCTAAACCCTAATTTGATATGCAAGTAAATATAAGTCTTTTTTTTATGGCCAAAGATATAATAGATATGGATAGAGAGACATTCTATTGATTCGCGAAATGGCTCGTCGATCCAAATGAATCATTCTTCTGGTCTCTCTCTGCCCCCCGCCCCAAAACTGACCCACGACACAGCCTCCTCTAGCCATTTCATAATTGGATATCGTCATTCAAATCTGTTATGACAACTGTTTGGTAAGCAGGGATTCGAATCAAACAATAAATACCAACTCTAAGTGTGATGGATAGTACCTGGTGCCTAATTGAATGGTATCTTTCTTGGCGCCTACCACATCAGCCTTGCCCCTCCTTTTGAGAGGAAATCAAATGAGTAAAGGTTTTGTTTGGTCGAAAGTCTCCTCCGGTTAGGAGTCAAATTCCATAAGATGGATAACATGCACGTCATTCCGTAGGGATTCCATATGCTATGCAGTCCATAAGTCTAGAGTTATTGATTCTGGCCTGAAGAAAAAAAGAAACTGCATCTCGTTCTGTAGAAATGGGCTGGGCTGGACTTCCTGAGATCGAGACCAGATGGAAAAGCCTACTAGCTTAGCCCAGCAAAATTCTTCCTTGTGACAGTTGCTGCAAGACTCCCTCGCGTCGCGTGGCTGGTGCCCGATGTCGGAGTGGGACGCGACCTCCCTCGCCGGCGCTCTCAAATCCGCCGCCACCCGCCGCTCTACGCCCCACGTCAAGCCCCTTCACGCGGTCCTCCTTAAACTCGGCCTCTCAGCGTCGGCCATCCTAGCCACCTCGCTCGCGCACCTGGCCCTCCGGTGCGGGCTTCCAGGTTACGCCCGCGCTATGTTCGACGAAATGCCCCGCCGGGACGTGGTCTCCTGGACGTCCCTTATCACCGGCCACGCCCACCAGGGTCTGCACGGAGACTCTCTCGCCCTGATCCGGCGCATGGTGGAATCCGGTGTTGCTCCCAATGGGTACACGCTGTCTGGTGGGCTGCTTGCGTGCGCTGGTGTTGGCCAGGCCGCCCTTGCCATGGGGAAGGAAATTCATGCCAGGGTTGTGAAGATGAGTATGTATGGAACTGTAGATTCGGTTGTGGTGAACGGGGTTCTCGACATGTACGCAAGATGCAGGAATGTTGACTATGCGAGGAGAGTGTTTGGGGTGATGGCGGTGAAGGACATTGTTGCGTGGAACTCGATGATGGCTGGGTGTCTCGGGAGTGGGCAAGCTGAGGAGGCTCTGGGCTTGTTTGCGTCAATGGTTTCTTGTGAGGTTGGCGCAGATGGCTTCTCGTATGCCATAATTGTTGATGCGTGCGGAGAGCTGGCATTGTTGAAGCAGGGGATGCAGGTGCATGCACGGGTTATTGGTGGAGGATTTGAGTGGGATGTTGTTGTCAGGAACTCCTTGCTGGATATGTATGCAAAGTGTGGGTGTGTTGACTCAGCAGAGCTTGTGTTTATGGGTTCACCATCATTGGACTCTGTTTTGTGGACCACGATGATCTCAGCTTATGGCAAGTTTGGCCGTGCAAAAGATGCGGTATCTATGTTCGAGAGGATGGCACATTTGGGCATAAAAAGAGATGGAGTAGCATATCTTGCGGTATTATCAGCTTGCAGCCACGGTGGACTTGTTCGAGAAGGTTGGCACTACTTCAAGTTTCTGTTTGATGGCCAGAGCTCGGTTAAGCTGCAGCCTGAGCACTACGGTTGCATGGCTGATCTAATTTGCAGGAGCGGCTGCCTACAAGATGCTCTTGAATTTATTGAGAGTATGCCGTTTGACTCGAGTGTTTCTGCTTGGAGTGCATTACTTAATTCATGTCGAATCTATCGGGATGCTAAGTTGGGTCAGCTTGCAGCGTCCCGTCTACTTGAGCTTGATCCACAGAACCACAGTAACTGGGTTGCTCTGTCAAGTATACATGCATTGGAGGGCGATTGGCATGAGACCTGGATGGTCAGGGACAGCATGAATAAAGAGTGGGTGAAGAAAGAGCCTGGATGTAGTTGGCTTGAGTTGCATCATGGGGTTCATGTCTTTCTAATGGCTGACCAGTCGCACCCTGAATTGGTTAATGTACTGCGGACTCTCGATTCTTTGAAGGAAGATATATAGGGGATGCCTTCATCTGAACCATATGATGGACAATTTCTTGTGATGCTCTTTGGTCAGAGCTCCTTTAAATCTCGCCGAACAGTTGCGGCGTTGTCCTAGTTGGTGGTTTTCCTTAGAACTAGGGCCACCAGCGCCATCAAATAGGTTGGAGATGAAAATGCGGCCTTGGAGATTTGACATTGAGCAAGAGTATAACCAAGGTACTATGCTTGGGCAACTTGCTTATGTGCATTTTATTAGTAATGCTACATGTGACGGTCTTCATGCTGCTGCTTTCAGTTCACCATGAAGAAGTCCCCTTGTATGCTGAATTGTTGATACAAATGGATATATTGTTCACTAAAAAAAGATTCAATCGTTGGGGAAGAAACCCGAAGGCATGCTTTTAGGTCGATAAAATCCCCAAAAGCAGGCTCCACCTGCGAGGGTGGCGCAAGGGCGAACTGTTACATATGGAGAATTGTACACAACAGGGTGCCTTTTTTTTGACAATTCGGGTTTCAGTTCTGGTCGGTAGCATTCACATCTGGAGGACTTACCAATGCACTAGAGACACGTTCTGTTGTTGATTTGTGAAAAACAGTTAGATTTCATTGATACAAATAGTTAAGGGACTTATTGATTCAATGGAATCTCATAGGATTTGGATGATTTAACTCATGATTTACAGTTTTTTTGTTTGATCTGTAGGCAAACCATATGACTTTTTCATATGGAGAACATTTCATGCAATTTCAAAGGAAAATTCAATCGATTCCAGCCTCATGGAAAATTTCCTTTGTTTTGGTGATAACTACGGCAAGCACTTAATCATTCAATAAAGGTCATGCGTTTTTCTTGTGATACAACCAAAAAGATTCTAGTATTACACATTCGTCTTTTTAAAATTCCTGTAGATTTGACATGGTATGGCATTCAATTCCTAAGGTTTTCCTATTGCTGTGTTTCTCAAATCTTGTGAATCAGCAAGCCCTAAATTTGATTTAAAAAAGAGCTAAGTATTTGCCATATAAAAATGCATGCCCTCACATTAGCATAAGAAAAACGTGCATTCATGGCCGAGCTGGGAGATAAAATAATCCTCCACTCATTGGTCGTATCTTTTTGTTCCTCTTTAAGTATCTGTTTTGGTAAGTTGTTTAACACATGGAAGAAATTTAAGCAGTCTTTGTATAGCTATGACTGTAGGGGACTGATCTCTGTCATAACATATGGGACTGATATCTGTTTTTACCGCTCCGTTTTGTTTTGAAGGAATAGTGGCTTGTTGCGTATATATGGGATACAAGAATGGGAGCAAATATACAAGACAAAAGGATACATAAGAAGTTCCATTGATGTGAATATATCTACCCAGGTCAAGTTTCAATCCTAAACCTGTGCTTTAGTCAAGAAGGAAAAAAACATTTTGCTAAAAAATGTGCTCATGTTTCAGTTCAAACACAGTGCTATATTTTCCCTATATATCAGTTTGTTGTATGTCCTGATTGCTAGACATATGCGATACATATTGCTGAACGTTAAGATTTCGTTCAAAGAGAAGAACTCAGGCAGAATGGTTGTGCTTCACTCCGTGAGGGTCAGACCATGCATCTGAGACTCCATGTTTTAAGTACACCGTTTTGATCTAATAACTGACCTTCTACCTACACAGAAGAACCATAGCAATTGTACTTTCAGGGACATCTTCTCTGTTAGTCCCCTTAAAGTCTGCTGAAACCAATTAACGTGATGCCAAAACATGATATTCCAATGCCAGATTATAATGAAGTGATTGAACATTTCTGCAGTCCATAGTGATTTTTTCTTTGGCATATCTTACAATTTATCATAGCGCGAATTGACTTGCCATTCTAACATATGAGAGCAAACACTGTGAAAAAGGACACCTATCGTATGTTTAAGAATAAATGCTTATTCTTGTATTACTTATAAGCAGCTTGGTAGCTTATTATATTTCAAGAACTATAGTTAAATTAAAACCCAGAGGATGAAATCAGAACTGCGACCATATAAACACCAGGCAAAACACAAGTCAGTTAATTGTGTTGGGCAGCTGAAGCATCCCATCAAGTAGTACAACTAATATACGCACCAGTCAATACACAAATCAGTTAATTTTGTTGGGCAACTGAAGCATCCCATCAGGTAGTACAGCTAACTTCAAACTCAGAGGCTAAACTAAAACTGCCGCCAAGCAAGATGCACGTCAGTTAATTGTGTTTGTCAGTTGATGCAACTAAATAAACACTCCATCTGTGATCTACCAGGAAAATGAGATTCTTTTTATCACCAAATTAATTTCTCATGATGAAAGCACAAATTTAGTCCATGTAATTTGTTGAGCACATCCATGGTTGCTCTTGTTCTTCCTCGGTTTCATATAGTTTACTGTGGTTTACATGATTGAAAATGAGGAATTGGGATAGTATACACATGACACTTAAATCCATCACTGCTATTGGGATTTTTTGTCTTAATAATTTGGGATGAGTGTATCAAGGATTTACCATCCATTAGAGAAGAAATCCGTGTTCTCTGGAATCTGCTCCAGTCACGAAAGAGGAGGACAACAGATATTTCGTCAGTGGCTTGTGGGATACAAAGATCCTAAAAGTACAATTATCTCACCCAGTAGCTCGTGGGATGCAAAGTCTAGATGATATGGAGCAGGACAGACATATTTTAAGAAAATTTCTGCCCCTTAATATAGGGTGTATTTTATGCCCTATGACCAAACATGTCAAAGCAACATATCATACTAGCTAGTAGAAAAGGAAGGATGATAATCCTAGCTTGATTGATGCTCTTATAAAGAAAAAAGAGAATTTGCATGATGAAGGAAAAAGTTCCAGATTGAGCAAAAGCTCGAAAGCACCAAACTTAAGCCCACTCCTTACCCCAGTGATTTATCAATCAAAACCAGCCATTATTCATAACATGCTTACCATGTTTACGACCAAAATTTGAGGGGCCAAGATCATTATAAAATGAGAAAATGTCAGTGACCAAGTTATCTTATGAACAGAATGTTTTTTTTAATTTGATTGTAAGTTCATGGGGAAGAATCATATATCTTATAAGTTCTCTTATGTTTCTCTTGTTAGCATAGAACTTAGCAGTTATTCCTTAAATGAACAAAAATTATGTGTAGCAGATCTTTCACATTAGGTTTTCTAGAGTTGTCATGAATTCACTGATTGAGGTAAATAATACCAAAAGACCTGATATGCGCAATTGTGAACTAGCAGAATGGTGAAAAAACAAACATAATACGCTGTAGTGATCTACTCCATTCTTCATTAGATACATGACCTTTTGGACATGGATACAATTTCTGACATGCAACTTTGACCATTTTTTTTGTATGTTGTTACAGATTATAATATTATGATGATATAACAGTATTAGTGAAACAATATGATACTAGTTTTACATTACCAATGTAAAAATTTCTATATACTATTAGTCAAATTTAGAGAAGCTTCATTGTTGACTTTTCAGAATATTATCTTGGATAGAGGTACAAAGAGAACTCCTTTCTTGACCACAGGAAACGAAGACTTGTATATTTGTTCTTTGCAAATATACAAAACCCATCTGTATGATTGTAAATAAAAAAGGAATTTTTTTTGCACAGGCGGCGTCAAAGACAGCAGCACAGCTAAGAACAAATCGATACAATTACTCTCCTGGGATGATTAAACACAACCCCCTTCGCCCCTGCCTTACACCACGTGAATGCCTCGTCCTGGATGGCGTGCAGGAGATATTGGACGTTTTGTTGAGCGCTGTTGGATGTGCCGTCATATATATGTGCTTCCAGATTACCTAAGCTGAAAGCATGTTGTCCGAGGCGGTGCCCTTCCACTAACTGAGCTGAATCACTGAATTCCTCCAGATCTGAAAGTCCGCCCCATCTCTGGAGGCGGCGCAATGGAGTGCACCCAAGAGACCACACTGTGTCAGGTGTGACGAGGGAAGGAGCAATTGGCCAGTAGGTGCAACATGGTCTTAGGTTCCTCGTCACATAACACACAGGGCGGCAAGTGGGAGAGGCCGCAGCACGCAAGCCTATCCGAGGTCCAACAGCGGCTTGGCAGACTTGCCAGGTGTGAAGGCGCACCTTGTTCAGTGCCCAGGTGCGCCAGGTGAGCATCAAATGCGCGGCCTTAGGCTCATCGCGGAACTGGGAAAGATAGTACTATGACTTGGCGCAATAGTCATCGTGTGATATCCACTGCCAGCGAATCAGGTCGGGCTGCATCCCAAGGGTGAGGTCGCAGAGGGCACGCCACAGCTCGATGTATTGTACCATGCCGGCAGCTCGCAGAGCACCCTGGATCTCACACACCCAAGAGCAGTTATGAAGGCCCTGGTCCTGGCGCATGAGGTTGAGGATGGTGGGAGCCAGCTCGTGGATACTCTTACCATCCACATATCCTAGCAGAAGAAGAGATCCCTGACCTCGGAGCTGTGCTGGAGATGGAGGCTCTGCCAGGGTCAGGAAGAGTCCGCTTCAGCCAAAGCTAGCGCACATGCAGAGACCCCCATAGGCCACTGTGCTGAAGGGGGTGGCAGACAGAGGGCCAGTTTACGGGGCACTGACCCCCATAAGCAGAGTTCTTGCCACACCAGAGGAAGCGACGGCAAACTTAATTGAATTCGTGGATCACCTTCAGTTGCACCGATCGCACCATAAGGATGTGTGGATGGGCATGACGAAAAGAACCGATCACACCACGACTAGGCGACCGCCTTTTGACGTAAACACCGTGTGCTCCAGCCTCCAGGTGGACAACTTCTCAAGAAGACCAGGTCGCGCGCATGTATGGACACCACAGTGGGGAGGCATGGCACTCCGAAAGGAGCTGTAGCAAACTATGTTCGATTTAAATCTAAAATGATTAATATGGAAGTCTTTGGCCAAAAATTGAAAGAGAGATGAGAGAGCAAGAGAATCAGGGAATAATTTTGCAAAATAATTTACCCATCTGGTTAACTCATTGCTTAGGCGCCATTTTGAAAGAAGAATCGACTATTTCCATATGAATAATAAATTATCAATTTTCCAAATGATCTAACTGTCTGGTTACCTGATTGCTCAGATGTCAGTTTCACTGTGCAGTCATTTTCACTAGTACTGCAGGAAAACTTATTGCAGGAGCATACTGTCTCTATAGTTCATGAAACATCTTTACTACTCCCTCCGTCGTAAAATAGATGTCTTAAATTTGTCAAAATTTGGATGAATCTAGACACTATTTAGTATATAGATTCATCCAAAATTTGAAAAACCTAAGACATCTATTCTGGGACGGAGAGAGTAATTTATTTTCCTCAGTAATGAATGTACCTGGACCAATACATGAGATTCTGAGGGATGGGTTCTTCTAATTCATCTCTAAACCTTGTCAGCTGTCATGCAAAGTGTGTTCTATAATGAAATGTGAGAGTAATGCTTATATCCCCTCTTGTTCAACGTGGCAGCAGATGCACCACTGGCAATAATGGATGTGCAACACTAGCGCATACCTGCATCTGTTGAGAGGAGGGGTGATACATCTGTAATATGCGGATGCCAGGGTTCTCATGGTTGAGTATGATGATACACACATGCTCCACCTCAAATTTATACTCTATTGCTTTGAGCAAATGGTAGGGCTGAGAATAAACTGTTGCAATGGTGAAGTTTTCATTCTGGGTGCAGGAGTGAATAAAGAGGACCAAATGCTGAATTGTACACTTGGAAAACTTCCTTTTACATATGGTAATTTGGCCTTCTCAGTAAATGATCATAGCTAGGCGTGTATGCTTTCGATATCATATGCAACGAGGTAGCAAAGAGAGTCAAGCCATGTAAAGGCACATTTGGTTCTTCCGCATACACAGCATGGTCATGTTTCTCTTGCAGGGGTGCCTCTACCAATTTCAAGTACCAGATGGCCAGTTGAGACCATATATACCAGTCAAAAGATTTTGGTTGCTTGTGGATCATCAGCGCCCGAATCGCAAATGTGCTTCTGTCCTGGAATTAGACATGGAAAAACTTGAATGGCAGTGAAGGCTTGTGGTGTGAACTGCTGCGGAGAAAGTTTATGTGACAGGTGATTTCTTCTCCGCTAGACCTATGAGATCTTCACAGGTTGTGTAGGAGGTAAGACTAGTTCCCGTGAGGCTTGGGCTTATAAAGTGCACTCTGACAAATAAAACTGTTTGATTTCGGAGAGACATTTGTGCCTCAGCTGTTCCCTCTTAAGGCAATGCTTGGTAGGCTATTGGTATCTGTTTAAACCGTGGAGCTTCGGTACATCACAAGTAGGGTGTCAAGCGGGGCGGGTTGCGGCACAACTTTTTAACTAAACTTTTATTAATTTTGCTAGATTTTGGGACCTCTTTTTGTCTATATTTTCTTTTGCGGGTCATTATGCGGGTGCCGCTTGCCACCCTAATCACAAGTGCACAGCCATGCTTCAGAAATGTTAACATCCTAGTAACCTTTGGGGCTGATAAAGTTGTGGAATTGGACTATGGTGCAGTCAGTACACCTTGACAATGAGAAAGGCCAGGTGGTCTGGGCTCTTGACAAATCTGGTACGTACTCAGCGACGTCCTTAAAAGAAGATATCACAGTTTGGGGGATTGAACCATACTTACTTGGATTGAGAAGAAGCACTCACTGAAGATTAGGATCTTATGGCAGCTGTTCCTTGATCAACATCAGAAGGCGCAACAACTCAAAACGACAAACTGGGTTCCTGCAACCGTATTTATTTTGCTTGCATCTGTTTCAGTTTGTTTGGTGTGCCCAAAGAGATGGTTACAAACTTACAATGGTGTTTGGCACAGGCTAACTTTGCAGACTTATCGCACTGTTGGCAAACAGTTGATTGTGTGGAAAAAAAATACTGTGTTTCTTCGTGATTTGTTGGGCTTTGTGGTCGATAAGAAACATGGCTATTGAAACAATATTCTCATGCAGCTTGACGAAATAATATTCAAACATTATGACAGCCATGACGGCGTTGCTGTGCGAGAAGTCTCAGCTGGACCGTTGGGTGGAAAACATAGAGATTCGCAGGCATCCTTCCTTTCCCAGGTTGCCAAAACTGGAGTATTTGCTTATGCTTTAAACTTGCTGCTGGTTGTATGCAATCATCCGTGCTAACCGTATAGCTTTTTTTCAGCCCAGTTGAACTGCAAACCTGTTTATGTTATCTACGGTATAAAACAATGGTGTTATGCCTTTCCTTTTTTTTGTGCTTATTTGCTCTTTTTCAGAGCCAATCTAGGCCTCCTCCTCTCCTATGCACTACTATTAGTATTGTACTCATGTAATGCAAGTATACCAACTTAAAGGTACAAACAAGGTATAGATGTTACTGCTTTGAATTTTGTACGATAGACATCAGAACAGTTATGATAGCAATAGGAAGTTCTGCAGAAAGTTGGTGTCTCTACGTTCAGTGCCCGGTTAATATACAGATATGCCAACTATATAACTTAACCTACCATGCAGAGTTTTATAGTAGCCGCGAATGTTGAGCAAAAACTAGGGAGCAAGAAAGTGAACAAAGTAGAAGAGAGCATTTGATAGGGCTATGCTCCATTTCTCATAATTTTTGCGACATGAATCACACGCACCGATGTGCATGTAGATGCAATTGACACAATACAAGTGAGCATGGGAGGCCCCGGGAAAGATTCCTTGATACTTGTAGATGCTCTGGTACCAGCGAGGGACTGGAGACACCCCAAGACGCACATGTCGAGGACTTTCTTGTCTAGACTATCTGGATGTTGCTGCATCAACCTAATGTCTAGAACAGTTTGAGCCGGCGACCCCGCTCGACGCGCAGTAGGGTCTGGACAGACGAGTCGGTCAATCGAGCCGCAGCTCGCCGATGTCGGTGCGGAGATCCTGCTTGACGGAGTGGAAGCCTTACACGGCCGCGGCGATTTTTTTTGTTGGCTTCATCAACAAGGGTCTTCATAGCCTTCGTCATCGTCGAAGTCTTCCGTGGTATCAGCCTTGAGGATCGCGTACATCGGGAGTGAGATTCTCCATGATCTCGATCTGCCTCCGTGAGGATGAATACGGAATTCCAGGGTCTAGACTGAGTTTTGGTGGTGAAATTTGGGGGATTTTTCTGGCTCTGATACCAGAATGTGAGATCCCGATCCAGAGAGAAGAACGAGCGAAGGATTCTCACGGCAACTCCTTTAATTTCTCAGCAGATTCGGTTCATTACAGGTTGAAGCATGGAAGCCATGTTCGATCATGTCATCTAAAGCCACCGTGACTAGTGGTCACCACTATTGCTTATACTCACGCTTACAAGGCCACATATGTAGACCCACTCGTTGCTTGCAAGCCGGGCTGCATGGGCCTCGTCACTTCCTCCTCTTTCGCTTGTTCCCACATTGTGACAGTAGTAGCTGGCGTAGGAGTGCTAACATAGCGGTGAGTGGCCACCGCGCGTGAGCTTCCACCATCTTCCTACCTACACGAGCTCCGTCGGCGCGTTCTTGGATTTGTAGGTGGCGAATGTAGCTGTCGGGAATCGAGAATTGTTCCCCGGGCCTGGCTTGCGGGGTGCTTTGATGTCTGGACCTATGTAGTCCAAAATAGTATGCGGGCAACCAATCAGACCGATTTCATTGCCCACAGGATTGGCTGGAGGATTGTAAGCTACCAAAGGCGTCCCAAGGGATGGGTCACTTTTATATTCTCACTTGGGGCTAGCACACTCCACAGAAGTTGTAGATTCAAATTTCAAAATCTTTTCAGAAATCGAGATCAGTACCCTGATGTAGAGGGAGAGGATATGTGAGTCCCGTTGTCACGTGGTTTGGTGATTGATGGCGCAAGTGGATCGCAACGATTTTAGCCTCCTCCTCTTCACAAGTGTTTATTAATGGGATTGCCACAGATTTTGTTCAACACCAGAAAGGGCTCTGCCAGGGTGACCTCTTGTCTCCTTTTTTGTTCATCCTGGCCATGGACCCGTTGCAACGTATTCTTCACCTAGCTACCAAGGAAGGCGTCCTATCGAAGCTACCGGGGCGGCATACTATGATCCGAGCTTCCATATATGCTGATGACGTGGCTCTATTTATCAACCCAACAAGACATGACGCTACCATGATTCGTCTTGCACTTGACACATTTGCAAATGTAACGGGTTTGCCACAAACCTTACAAAAAGCTAAGCTATGCCTATCCGTTGTGAGGGCCTCGACTTGGTGGAGATCCTACGACCGCTCAACATAGCTGTCAAAGACTTTCCCTACAAATATCTCGGAATGCCACTATCTCTACAATAGCTACGTAAGGGAGACTACCAAACATTGCTTGACAAAATTGATGCCCTCCTCGCAACTTGGAAAGGTGCCCTAATGACAAGGTAAGGACGACTTGTACTGCTTAAGAGTGTGTTGTCCTTGGTGGTCATTTACATGATGACCACACATATCATCCCCGCCGGAGTGCTTGAAAAGATAGAAAAAGGGTACAGAGCATGGCTATGGAGAGGAGAAGGTTCATGTAATGGGGGCCATTGCCGAGTCAGCTGGTCCGTGGTTTGTAGACCTAAAAACCTTGGAGGGTTTGGAGTGCACGACTTAACCAAAAAAAATTTTGAACAGGGAAGGGCCCAGGAGCTGCATTAAATATGAGCTATGGTGTTACATTTTACATAGAGGACCTCAATAGGAAAAAGAAACACAACCAAGTCCTTAACTTTTGCAAACAGGACCCTACAACAAAGAACAGGAATGCAATCAGGTCCAACACCACCATGCTCGCGTCGCCGCTTCCAGTCGCAGCCAGCGACCTCGCCGCCGGGGACATAACCACTTGGGACGAAGCCACCGAAGAGCGCCACGCTGGAGCAGAAGGGCCTCCCCTTTGGCACACCGACCGGGAGGTTAGAGAAGAGCTTACGTCGGCCAAGGATCCGAAGATCAACCGTGCACGCCAGAACTCGGAGCGGCCGCCTTTCGGCCATAAATGTCGACGACAGGACGGTAGCAGGCCGTCGAGTCACCGCCGAGAATGCGCTCCCAAAGATTGCAGCAGCCAATCTTCCCCGCCGTGCCAATAGCCAGAGATCTGTACCTCTCCCAGCTCCACCTCCATCTCCACGATGGCAAGAACAGAAGAAAGAGGCAACAAACCTGCAGAAATTAGCCTGGCACCAGACAACGAGCTTATTGGGAGAAGAGCTCTGGCCAGTCTCGATCTCCGCCGCCGTCCTCCATGGACATCGACAGGGAAGCGAGTCCTTCCATGTCTTGGCGCTACTCGCCGGCGCCAAGAACGAGCTCCAGGACGGCATCACGCCATACGCCACAAGGACACACGGGACAACGCCCAGACCTAGATCTAATCCTATCACTACTGCTGTACAAAATATACCGGCCTCCAAATCCAACTCCACACCATCCAGCGCGAACACCGGCGGCGGGAGGGACTGGATCCGGTCGCTCGGTGGCGACTCTCAACGGGGATAGTCGACTTAACCAAATTTGGACGCGTCCTACAACTCAGATAGCTTTGGATAGCTTGGCGAACACCAAATAAACCGTGGGTTGGCTCCTCTTGGCCTTGCGATGCACTACTAGGAAAATGGCTATAGGTAATCAGCACATCCGTGGCTCACATGGTTGAAGTGCCCCACGGCTAAAACAGGCGTGGCTCACCTATGGGCAGTGCCCTACTAGTAACTAGAACAACCGTGGCGCACATGACCATAGTGCGCCACAGATATGTGTGGGCCAGGGCCCTGTTGGCCGCACGCCAGACATCCGTAGTGCACTATGCCCAAGTGCGCTACGGTTGTTAGTGTCAACCATGGCGCACATGTAGGGGGTGCGCTACGCCTAAGCGCATGCCCCTCTCTGCTGTGAAACGGCCAGACACATCCGTGGCGCACTATGGCATGTGCGCCACGGATGTTACTACTCCCTGTGGCGCACTGGGGCCGAGTGCGCCACGGATGTGTCGATTTTTTTGGCAGCTGCACTTTATATGCACATGTGTGACCATCCACCACCCCACACTTCACTTTCCCCTTCTTCTTCCTCCTTAGACCTAGTCGGGATCTTCTCCTTCCCACCTCAATTTCTCCACCCATTCACCATTTTTAGCATGTAGAACTTGCCTTGGATGTTACATAAGTAATAGAGGAAGGTCTCCGGTCTCTCATCTCCTTCTCCGGTCTCGCGCGCACCTCTCCTTTCCATCTTTCTCGTGATTGGTCTCTCATCTCGGTAAGTTGTCCATGTAAGGATGTGTTCATGTGTATATGGATGATATGCTCATATGTATGTAGATGATCGATGCTCATGATGTGTGTATGAGAGGATCGATGGTCATATGTGTGTGTATATGGAGAGTATCGATGATGCTCATGCATGTGTGTATGGAGAGGATAATGATATGTTCATGTGTGTATGGATCGGTCTCTCTCTCTTGTGTTTGTATGTGAACAAATTGCCATTTGTTTTGCCAAAATGTTGATTCATTTCCATTTTGGCAAGACTTTGGCATTTCGCAAAGGTCCTAATTTTAGGATAGGTCATGACGAAATTTTCTATCGACACCATTGCATGCATGCATTGATTATGTGGTTCTAATAGACTTCTAATTGTACCATGTACACCGTGCAGGCAAAAATGGTGCTCATAATGAGCGAATACATTGTGGCTAGATTTTTGAAATGTGCGACTGCCGACATGATACGAAATAACAAGACGGATATAAGATGTCCGTGCAGAAGATGCAAACTCAACTGGGTGATCGACCCAGATTCCGGGAATCTACAGGCGCACCTGCTCCGCCATGGTTTCATGGATGGATACACTCGTTGGATAAGCGATGTCGAAGACGATGGAGACGGTGAAGGTGGGCAACATGACGATGATCATCATCACGGCGAGAACGGGCGAGATGATGAAGAGTCTCCTGGAAATGGTGAAGGTGCGGAAGCAGACCGGGATGATGATGATCTAGATGCCGGAGGAGCAGACGACGATGGAACAACGTCAGGCTGGGTGCGGGACCCTTATGTGCAAGAGCCGCTTCTCAAGCAAACGAGTAACACCAGGGATGCCGCTAGAGAGAAAGCCAAGCTTGCGCAACTTGAGAAAGACGCGATTACTCCATTGTATGAAGGATGCAGGCCCGATGATACCCGGTTGAATGTAACGCTCAAGGCTATGGAGATGAAGGCAAAACAAAAATTGAGCGACGCAAGCTTCGACGATATGATGGCATTCTGGCACGATCGTCTCCCGGAGGGGAACACATGTCCAACTAGTATCGAGGACGCCAAGAAAATCTTCTGTCCTCTCGATCTACCGCATGTTAGATATCATGTATGCATCAACGATTGCATCATTTATCGGGGCGAGGACACGGATAAAACCACATGTCCGGTGTGCGGCGTGAGTCGATACAAGAAAGGAAAGAAAGCACCTCGAAAAGTGGTATGGTACTTTCCTATCACTCCTAGTCTGCAGCGTTATTTCGCGGACCCTAAGTAAGCAAAGCTCATGCGATGGCATGCGGAAAGGAAGAAGCCAGGAGATGATGATGATGACCCCGAAAAGGATGAGCTGCTGAATCACCCTTCAGATGCTAGCCAGTGGAAAGCATTGGACCTCGAATTCCCAGAATTCGGTGGAGATTCGAGGAACATCAGGCTTGGTGCGAGCACCGATGGACTCAATCCGTTCGGTAGCCAGAGCAGCACGCACAACACTTGGCCCGTGTTTGTATGGATGTAAAACCTCCCTCCATGGTTGTGCATGAAGAAGAAGTACATACAAATGAGTATGCTAATTCAAGGGCCGAAACAACCTGGTACCGACATCAATCTGTATCTCAGGCTGTTGAAAGATGAGCTAGCCACGTTATGGGAATCTGGAGCCAATACTTACAACGCCGTCGCACAAGATTATTTCAATATGAGAGCCGCATTGGTCACTACGGTGCAAGACTATCCAAGTTGCGGGTATATCTCGGGGAAGGTTATCCAAGGATTCTGCGCATGCGTTAGGTGCATGGATAACACAAGCTATCTCCAACTAGAGAAAGATCCAGGGTCATCGAAAACCGTGTTCATGGCGCACCGGAGGTGGCTCGGCAAGAATGATCCATGGAGAAAACGTGGAGACCTGTTCGATGGCAATTCCGAGACACGAGGAATCCCAGAGCGTAGGAGCAGCGAAGAAGTGGAAGAGTTGCTAAAAAACTGGAAAGATTGTCCTAAGCCTGGAAAGAAGCGAAAGAGGCAGCAACAAGACAAGCCGCTGATGAAGGTATGGAAAACAAGGTCTGTTTTCTGGGAGTTGCCATACTGGAAGTTTCTCCGCACGCCTCATAGCCTCGACATCATGCATATCACGAAAAACATGTGCGAGAGTCTTGTCGCCACCATAATCAACATGCCAGATAGGACGAAAGATGGTCCGAAAGCAAGGCACGACCTGATATGCTTGGGTATCCAAAATGAGCTTCACGGAGGATGCACTACTCCTGATGATTAGGAAGATGACGATGATCATGAGTCGGAGACGACACAAGGTCATCGAAAGGGTAAAAAGTTCAAGAAGAACGAATATTACTGCCCTCCTTCTTGCTTCACTCTAATCCAGGATGAGATCAAACAGTTTTTCAAGTGCCTTCTAGGAGTCAAATTTCCTTACGGCTACGCGGGCAAGATAAGCAGATACCTAGACGAGGCGAAGCAGAGGTTCATGTAGGGGTTCGTAGCATGGAAAACAAAAATTTTCTATCGCATACAAACAAACAAGCCAAGATCTATCTACTAGATTGTAGCAACGAGTCGATGGAATAACTTACCCTCGAAGATTCCAAAGTGTATAACGAGAGCGGATTCTCGTGGGTGATGTAGTCGTACTCTTTCCGATCTCAAGATCGCGTAGACGATCCTTCCGGCGCTGCGTTCCGGCAGCGCTCCCGCAGTCGGTCACACGTTCGGTACTCGACGAAGACCTTCCTCTCCCTTGTTCCAGCAGGCAGCGGAGGTTGTAGCACTCTCCTCGCGATTCCGGCAGCACAACGACGTGGTACCGGAAGTAGAGGGGAGATCCCGCAGGGCTTCGCCTTAAGCCGGAGCGAGTATGGTGGAGTATGAGAGAGTACTATTAGTGGTCTAGGGATTAGACACACCAATTAGAAGGCTCTAAACCGAAGGCTAGGGCAATTAGAAGCTCTAAACCAAAACGGCTCTAAACCGGAGATTAGAGGATAGGAACTTGTGTGTCTAGAGGAGGAGGCCCTGCCCCTCCTTTTATAGGTGGGAGGGGGCTGGCGTGCCAGGGGAGGGAGGGGAGTCCCTCCCCAACTCGGCCTGGTGGAGGCGCCGCCGGTTGGAGGAGGGTTTCCCTCCCCAACTCGGTTTTGGCCTCCTCTTGCTTGTTTCCCACAGTTTCTTGTTTTTAGCCGTTTGACTTTCAAACTGGACATTTGACTTTTCTGTTTTAGGATTCAAATTAATCCTTTATTTGGAACAGCAAGAACACTTAGTACATGATGCAATCATTCCAATATGTAATGACACATTCATGTACCCCTCCCCCCCCCCGGAGTGCCGGACAATCCGGAACCTTCTAGAACATTCCCGATGAAAACACCGGAATCATTCCCGAACTCCGAAACGGGACTTTCCTTATATGAATCTTATTCTCCGGACCATTCCGGATCACCTCGTGATATCCCGGATCCCATCCGAGACTCCGAACAACATTCGGTCTCTTTCTCATAATACCATAACTACTCAAAACAACGTCGAATCCTTAAGTGTGTCTCCCTACGGTTCGTGAATTATGCGGACATGATCGAGACACTTCTCCGAACAATAACCAATAGAGGAATCTGGAAATTCATATGGCTCCCACATATTTCTACGATTACTTTGCGATCGAATGAACCACTTACATACGATACCAATTTCCCTTTGTCTCACGATAGTTTACTTATCCGAGGTTATGATCGTCGGTATCTCTGCATACCTAGTTCAACCTCGTTACCGATAAGTACTCTTTTCTCGTTCCCGTGATATGTGATCCCTTGTGAGCCAGTCACATGCTTGCAAGCTAATTGGATGACATTCCACCGAGAGGGCCCAGAGTATATCTATCCGTCATATGGATGGACAAATCCCACTCTTGATCCATGTGTCTCAACCAATACTTTCCGAACACTCAATGCCACCTTTATAACCACCCAGTTACGGTGTGGTGTTTGATGTCATCAAAGCATCCATCCGGTAAAGGTGATATGCATGATCTCATGGTCAAAGGAATTAGGTTACTATGTATCAGAAAGCATATAGCAATTGAACTATTGAAATGACTTGATCTTTATGCTACGCTTATCTATAGGAGTATGTCCACCATATCATTCTCCTAACGATATGATCTTGTTGTTGATAACATCTCAATGTTCATGATAGGGAAACCACAATCATATATCAACCAACAAGCTAGTGAAGTATAGAGGCTATACTAGGGACTTCAAATTAAGTTTACAAATCACACAAGTATCAATGTTTCCTTGTTAATACTATTATAGCATGAATGTAAACATTTATCATAAACACAAAGATATAATAATAACTACATTTATTATTGCCTCTAGGGCATATCTCCAACAGTTCAGTGGCATGAAGTATCATGACTGTGTTGTGCTAATGACGCAGGTACTTCCGGTCGCACTAAGAGGGATAATGGACGAGCACGTCCGTGAAACGTTATTTGGCCTCTGCAAGTTTTTCGACGTCATCTCTAGGAAGTCGATTGGCGTGAATCAGCTCGGGAGGCTACAGGAGGAGATCGTGGTGATACTATGTGAGCTTGAGGTCTACTTCCCACACGCATTCTTTGACATTATGGTGCATATGCTGGTCCATGTCGTGGAGGATATCGTACAACTCGGGCCGATATTCCTCCGCAGCATGATGGCGTTCGAAAGGATGAACGGACACATCAAAGGATACGTTCGCAACAGGTCCCATCCAGATGGAAGCATAGCCAAGGGCTTTCTGGCCGAAGAGTGCATCTCTTTCTGCAAAAATTATCTAGACATCGAGAACCCTGTCGGTCTTCCCGTCAACAGGCACCTTGGCAAGCTCGACGGATCTGGTCACTGAGAGGGTCATCGCATACTGCATGCAGACTTCGATTTTCGACGCGCAGACTTTGATCGAGCAAACCTCGTCGCGCTACAGCATTTAGAACTGGTCGATCCTTGGGTACAGAAGCACAAAAGGTTAATCGAGAAGAAGTACAGTGACCGGGGCATACAGAGGACGCGGGGAGAAATAATCAACGATCACAACTCAGATTTCACGCGTTGGTTTAGGCAGACGCTCCTTGATAATCCCCCGCGATCGCATTCTTCTGACACAGAAAAGATCATATTCACCTTGTCATAGGGACCGATGCAAAACCTGGTGACCTATCAGGCGTATGATATCAACGGCTACACATTCTACACAGAGGAAAAGGATAACAAGTGTGATTATCAGAACTCAGGCGTAACGTCGGAATTCTACACCGATGACAACGTGAAGGAAACATTCTATGAAAGAATTGAGGAGATCTGGGAGCTCGACTACTGTGGAGAAAAGGTGCCGATGTTCCGTGTCAGATGGGCAAAGAGCGTCGAAAGAGAAGACCGGTATTTCACAACCATGGTTATACCCGAAGCAGCCAAATCCAAGGCCGCCGGTGCAAACGTGGCCGCGAAAAATGAACCGTGGGTACTGGCTACCAAAGTGGACCAATGTTTTTTCATTACCGACCCGACAAAGCCTAACCGTGTTGTCGTGAGGAGAGGAAAAAGAAACATCATCGGAATGGATGGAGTCACCAACGAGCAAGACTTCGACCAGTACGGCGATCCAAAGATTAAAGATGACGACGACTACGATGCAACAACATACATCACAAGAAGAAAAAGGACAACCCTACCCAAAAAAGGCAGCCCGTTCAAAAGAAGAAACATTAAAGTGCCGGTGCTAAATTATTCAACCGCGACAAAGAAGGGAAAAAAGATTGTAAAACGCTAGCTCAAAAAATATTGTAAAACGCATGGTCGAAAAAGATTGTAATATTCATTGACAAATTATTATGACATGTTTGAAGCATATTTAATTTGTACCACTTTTATGACATATATTATCACTTTTGGGCATTTTTGGAATATTTAGAAGTATTTTAAAAACAAAACAAAACTTTTGTAGCATATATCACCACTTTTGGGCATTTTTTGGAACATTTAAAAGTATTTTTAAAATAAAAATAAAAAATGTGGGCACCAGGATTCGAACCTGGGTGCTAACAGGTTTAGAATAGAGTAGTCGGCGGAACCAGTGGGATAAGGCAGTGCTAGTGTTAGCAAAGGGGGTGGCAGCCCTCTTATCTGAGTAGTCATACCCACTTAGGCGTAGCGCACCCTGGCCAAGTGCGCTACGGGTGCGCTACGGATAACCGTAGCACACTTGGCCAGGGTGCGCTACGCCTAAGTGGGTATGACTAGTCAACAACTCGCCACGTCGTCGTCCCTACCCATCCCCACCGTCCTTAGCCGCATCCCATCCCCATCGTCCTCCGACGCCGCATCCGCATCGACGCCACCACCGCATCCGCATCGACGCCAACGCCGCCGCATCCCAGCCACGCCAGGAGGAGGAGGAGGAGGCCACCTTGCCCGTGCGATCGAGGAGGAGGCCGTGCTCTCGAGGAGGAGGAGCCCGCGCGCCCGTCGCTCGAGGAGGAGGAGCCCGCCGCCACACGCGCACCGTCGCTCGAGGAGGAGGAGGCCGCTGCTGCTCGAGGAGGAGGAGGCCGTGGAGGAGCCCGCCGTCGTCCTCATCTTAGAGGTGAGCCTCGCCCCTCCCCTCTCTCCCTCTCTCGCCTCTCTCTGCATCCATTCCTGGATTGGGCCATGGATTAGGGTTAGGGTTCAGAGGATTAGGGTAGCAGTAGCTAGTGTTAGCAGTAGTGTTAGGTTAGCAGTAATGTTAGAAGTAGTGCTAGTGCTAGTAGTAGTGTTAGGGTAGCAGTAGTGTTAGGTTCAGAGGATTAGGGTAGAAGTAGTGTTACCAGCAACTAGAAAATAGTGCTTAGGCATTGATTCATTGTAGGTTTAGGTTGATTTAGGTGGACAGGCCGGAAATTTAGTTCAGTACTAAATTTTTTAGGTTTAGTTTGATTTGATGATGTTTAAATTCCATTCAGTCATGGATATGATGGTACAGGTGCTGCTGCTGCTTCTGTTACCAGTGTCCAGGTAGTAGTAGCTTTGCTAGAAATGGATGGTGTGTTATTGGTAGTAGTAGACTCTGACAGTGATCAAAGTAATTAGGCTACCAGTAACAGAGAAAGTCTTGATCCATGGCCAAGATCAGCAAATAGAAACAGAGAGGGTATCAACATCTTTATTAGCTTAAGTACTTTTATCTATCAGCATTTCATATTAATGGATGTAGTTGCTGGATTAATATAGGCATAACCTAATGCTAGACTTGATGGAAAACTTAATGTAGTTGACAGAATGTTTTGTCTGAATCTTGTACATCAAGCATTATAGTTAGTAGGAATTTTATAGTTAGCAGTATAGTTAAGCATTTATGCTTGCTGAAACCTGAAATGTACTGGTACCATCTTCGATTAAATTCTTGTAGGAGACCAGAAAAAAAACATGGATATGAAAACTGTGCATAACCTGACATGTTTTCCCTTGGCAATATTTCAACTTTTTCCTGGAAATGTGTCAGCAGTTGTGAGTGCATAACCAGCAGGTTTGACCTGTGAAACAAAGAAAAAACGACGAGGCTTGATGTTTACAGTTCTTGATGTTTTATGATAGTGAGGTTGTTGACAGTGCTTGATGTGCTGTTGACAGTGTTACATATAAATTCTGATTTTATATTTAAAATGCTTGATGTTTTATGACAGTGAGGTTGTTGACAGTGCTTGATGTGTTGTTGACCGTGTTAAAAGTTTCAAATGTTCCCGAGTTTTTTTGCACATGTTGCTGCTGTTATTGCTGTTATTGCTATAGCACTTGAAATTGTGCTTGTGCTTGTATATGAAGCACTTTATTATGTCGTGTATGCAGGTTCTTGTATGAAATGAGTCTTGATTTTTGCCGGAATGTTGATTAACTTTCGTTTCGGCAGAAATCGAGCACTCCTAGTTTAAGAAAATTAGCAAAGGTCATGCCGGATTTTTCCATGAATTTAACCAATTATTTGTTTTTTATTAGTGCAAACATGTGTGACAACGATGAGGCTGGATGTTCTAAGCGCATCAGCGCTGAAGGAGAACTTAGACCTCCGAATAAACAATTGACATTCTGGGAGGCGGCCCAGCGGCTAGAAGACGATGAAGAATACCATCCTTCAGAGAGCGAGGATGATGAGATGGAAGACGCGGAGGAAGAAGCCGAAGGAACGGCGGACGATGAAACCACTGATGGCGGCGAGGGCACAAGGAGTGGTAGCAATCCTCCTAAGAAGAAGAAGATGAAGAAGAAGAAGCCGAAGGACCGGTGCCCGAACACGGTCGGCACGGTCAGGGAGGAAATTACCGAAGTGAGCCCATCAGGGGTTCCTTTGGAGCCCGCCCTTGTCGTCAAAGGGTGCGGTGGGCAAGTGGCGACGATCACCCGGACAACCATCTCGATCAACACCGAGAATCTCCGGCATAAAGATAATGGCCACTTGCACACACTCCTCTTCGAGAAGCTGCACGCAAGATACAAGTTCCTCGCTAAGTATCAGAAAACAAATTATCATGGGAACGAAGTAAACAAATCCGCCCTCACAAAGATGAGCACCGCCCTGGCCAGCTGGAGAACTCGGATAAAGAAGAAGATCTATAAAGAAGACAAAAGTCTCGAGGAGATCAAGAAGATTGACCCGCAGATCACCGAAGATCAGTTACGGGAGTTCAAGGAGAGGTGTGAATCCGAAAGAGCCCTGGCCAATAGTAATCGAGGAAAGGTGCTACAGGCGATGAATATAGGTCATCACCATCTCGGATCTGGTGGATACAGAACCGCAGACTACAAATGGAATAAGGAGGACGAAGAGTATAGATCCAAGGGGATAGAAAACCCCTTTGCGAAATTCGAATCCGGGCAGGTTCGAAACTTCATCAGGGCCCGTTACCATGTGGACCCAAAAACCAAACAACTCACCGCGGATCCTGCGGTGAAGGAATTCGAGGAAATTGTGGTAAGTATAATCTAATTACCGCGGATCAACTCAATTGCAATCTAATCGATGATCTAAATGATTCACTGTTACTTCTTCTGCAGGAGGAGGAAATTGTTTCTAGTCATGGATCCCAGGGTTCCTCATCCCAGGGGTCGACGGTGGCCACCCGGTGGGATAACCCTTTTAACAGGGCGATGAACCGGGCCAAGAAAATAGAGCCGGTTACGAAGAAGCCATCGTCGGATGGCCGTCTGGCCAGCCTCGGGGGTAAGAATTGGGTGGATCATTTTGGTCCACCGCTGAGGACGCATGTGGTGCCGTCGGGAAGGAGCGAGGAGGAAAACCGCGAGGTTCAAGAACTTAAGTCACAAGTGGCGCGGATCCCGCAGATCGTCCAAGACAACCTGGCAATCACCCTCACGTCCTTCCTGCCTACCTTGGTGGAGTCAATAGCGAACTGGAGTGCGGGTGGTCGAGTAGGGCCGTGCCCGATTCCAAGAATGGTCAGCAGCCACTCGAACAACGCGGCGCCGATGAATCAGGCGAACTACGTGTTCGTGACTCCGCCCGCTAGCACCGCGGCGCCGCAAGTGTTGGTGACTCCCCCTGCCATCACCGCGGCGCCGGAGTACATGTTGGTGCCCCCCCTGCCATCGTCGCGGCGGCACCGGAGCTCCAAGAACCCGTTGGTAGGGAGAATACACCGGCGGCCAGCACCGCGCCATCAAGCAGCCCTTCCGTCTCTTGCACGCCCTTCGCCGTATGCGGTGCGTCGACATTAGCCGATCTCGACGCCATCACGGTAAACAAATTGCTTTACCGCCTTTCATGCCATCTGTTACTCTTATGGCATCTCTGACGACGCCATACATGTTTTCCGCAGACGGATGTTCCTTGCACTCTCTTATGCTACGTGAACAACGAGCTGAGGGATGTTGCCAAGGGTACCATCGTTCAACCCTTGCAGCGCACGTTCCACTCAAGGCCGATGCTAGATAGCGTGCACAGGGTTAAAATTAGTCGGGTGCTAAGGGGCTGCGACGACCTGGAACCTCCCATTCAACCCCTAGGAGCGGATGAAGAAGAGCCGTCTGTCCTCAGAACTTGCTTCGGCTTATTCTTGCTATGGCCAAAGAGCATGATCCGTTTGGGGACGGCGGGGGCCATCACGCCACAGACAACAGCATCGCCTGTCGTGCCAGCGACAAGCGGTGGCGCCAAGTCCCCCTTACCGCCCTCGCCGTCACCTCCACGCGGTGGGTCGGATGATCATGTTGATGATATGCACATGGCGCAGGAACGGCCGAGGACGACGAAGACTGGAATGATCACTTCTTCAACACTCAGTTTAGCAAGGAAGACCTAGCTGGTGGCCCCATAGAGAAAGCCACTATCACCAAGCGTCTGTTTGGTTCTCAGGAGACGCCTCCAGCTTGCGCCTTTACAGAGCCAGCTGATACAACCAACTGTGCCTTTATTCTAAGCCCTGACACACTACATAGGGCGGACGGTGCTCAGATTGCGGTGCCTGCCCGCTCTCCAAAAGAAAAAAAGGGCAGGAAAAGAAAATCTAGCAGCTCGAGCCAGCCGGTGGCATAAACAACTGCGAATCCGATCAGGTTTCGGGACGGGCCACCAAGACCCGAGGGTATTATGTGGAGGATTGATGTGGCGGGTGAGCCCATGCTACCTAAGAATTTGCGGAAGCTCGCCAGTTCGGAATTGCAGAGTGTGCATGATGGCGTGCTGACGATAGAGAGACGCCTTCTATCGGAGAAAGATCCCTCGCACCTGGTATTCGTGGTTAAGGTGCCACCAGGCTTGGGCTTCGTCGACAATGCCCCTGCGGATCTGTTCTTCCTGTGGTTCGATGACATCTTCAATATGTTCCACCTATACTCGCTGCACTATACCATGGTCCGTCTGTTTTCTCTCAGCCTGGCCATGCAGATCATTAGAGAGAACACACCGGGCATTGCTATAGTGGACCCCTACTACATGCGTGACGGCTGCTTGGGTTCCCCCGCCGAACGACGTATCGTGGCCTCGTACCTAAAAATAATCCTCGTGGCGAACAAGACAAAGGAATACATTCTCGTGCCTTACTTTCCCGAGTAAGTCGTTATTCACTCGCCACCGTCGATTGGCTTTATTAGATCATCATCATTCTTTTTCCAACACATTCCATTTGAATTTTTTGCGCAGAGATGAACACTGCAAGCTCATCTCGTTATTGCCGAAGCATTCCCACGCCACGTATTTCGACTCGGGGAGTCTAGAAAAGAAGAAAAACTACGACAAGATCAAGGAAGTTCTGAATGATGCTCTCACTGGCTTTGCCTCGACGGAAGGCACCACCTTCGTGCGTACGAAGGTCAAGCTCGGCAGGCACGTCTTCAACCACATAACGGAGTTCCCCTGCGTGAAGTAGCCGGAAAATAGTAAGAAGGAAGCCTACTACGCACTCCATCACATGAGGGTGTTCCTACTTGACCAGCAGAATTCTACGCTGCCAGATCATCTCAAACAGTGGGCCGAAGCAAAGGCCAAGATCACTGATTCAGATATTAGACAAGAGATGTATTGCATCCAGCAACAGTTTGGGGCAATCATCTTTCGTGATGTCATGACTTCGGGGGGGGGGGATCTTCTACGGAGGAAATATCCCGAATAACCGTGACATAGAAGATCGCCTAGAGATGCAGGGTGACTATAGGAAGTTCATGACGAGACAAGGCGTCCTCCCGTTCCCTAAGCCGAGCCAGAAGGCTTGATGTTGGCCTAGTTGTAGTTAAACTATAGATGACCTTTGTGTGTGTGGACAAGTGTACATGCTACTATACTTATCTTATTAGGTTTATGAATCATCGCTTACTTATTTTGCTTATTATTATATATCAATCAATGCTTGGTTTTTTTGCTTACTCTTTGGTCCTTTGCTCACTTTGGTCCTTTTTTCCTTACTCTTTGACATGGATATGCCCTACGGGTACCTAATGTTAGCCTACCTGGTCCGGCCCGACGGAAGGCCCACTCGACGACCTGCCAAGGTCCATGACGCCTATGACGTTTTGGCTGCTATGAAGCCCATATGGACACCGACGCCCAGCGCACAATACAAGGAAAGCTCAAGACTAGAGTTTGAATACAACTTGTAACCTACTCGTATTGGCACCCGAGACCTAGCCTTCCCATATATAAAGGCTAGGAGGGTCCAACGAGGAGGGCACGACCTACAAACGCCATAACCCCCCAATAGATAGATCTACGATCTCCACCTCCATGATATATCTACAGATCTAGAGCTCTCCTCATACTTTCGCATACACACCTCCACGCCAGATTGCATCTGCGCACCCCTGTAACCTTCGGTTCCGCCGTAATCAAGAGCAGACAAGCAGGAGTAGGGTTTTCCCTCCGGGGGCCTGAACCTGGGTAAATCTTGTGTCCCTGTGTTGCTTGTTTGCTAACCGTTCCACGATCTCCAGCATCCCCATCTTGTCCAAAACCCAAGTCCATAACAATGGGCATTGACGAGATCAAACCTCGTCAATTGGCGCCGTCTGTGGGAATCGGGGGCGCTGATCGTGCGGTCGTGACGGTTCCATCCACTGCAATCTACGATTCGTCGGCTACTAGAAGCAGATCTGATTTGGTTCCCTCATCAAAATCGACCAGATTGGATCACATCCGGTCGACGCGTTTAGATCCTTCATCAACAAATCTGCGTCATCGCCGTCAACTTCATCTTCACCAAACATGAACTCGGGGCTTACCCATCGCGCGAGAGTTGGCGTGCGGCGCGGGAGTTGAGATCCGATTGATTCTGATCCGGCTGCTAGCTGACGCGGCGAAAGCAGATGCATACGTCGACCTCAAAAACAATTCTCCTGGGATCGGATCCATACAACAAAATCGCTCGTTTGGTTGTGGCTCTTAGTGTCGAAACCAAAGGAAGTACAAGGATTTATTGGCCACGATTTGGGAAACCCCTGGACCAAGTCCCAATGGCAGGCTCCAATCGAATTCGTGATCATCATAGAGCGATGCACATTGTACCAATCAAGCCAAGTTTCTCGAGCAATGCATCGGCCAGAGAAAAGGAAAAGAAATCACAAGGATTGATTCGTTTGTAAATTCTATCTCACGAACGACCAAGGAATCCTTAAATTTATAAACATGCAAGTGAGACAGCTAGCGGCATCAATTTTCCAGCAAACCGTTGCAATCTTCAGCTGCGGCAACTCGCCGCTACGGTCTTCAAGTCCGGCGACGTTCTACGGTCTTCGACTGCGATGACCTGCCGTGGTATTCAGATACGGCAACTTGCTACGGTCTCCAGCTGCGCTGACTACACCCGGCGATCCGCTATGATCTTCGGCTCAAGTGTCTCAAGGGCTCGGGGGCTCCCCCGGCGTTGGCGACCCGATGTGGATTTCGGCTGAAGTGACATGATATATCCTTCGGATGCGACGACCCAGTGTGGTCTTCGACTGCGATAATCTTTGGATGCAGAACTCGCTGCCGCCATCGACCCCAGGAACCCGTCGCTGCTATGACTATGATCCGCCGCGTCGACTACGTCCGCCGTATGACCCGCTACCCCGTCAACTTCGCCATGACAACAAACAAAGCTAAGTTCACTACTTAGAGCTGATTTTCTTTTTAACTCGCACTCGAAACAATCGGGGGTTGCGCCCTCTTCGAGTAACCTAATGTGCCATCGGCTCCACGCACTCGAGCACCTCGAACGCGACAGCCCGAGTAGCTGATTCTGCCTGATCGTTGAATCCTTGAACTCCGAGTGCCTCGGCAAGGTACTGAGACTAAGGGTAATCAGGCTAACGAAAAGGCCTAGCATACAGTGCAAAAGTGTCGACTCGATCGGCACCAGAATCTTACTGTACAAGCCGACAGGCAAATATTCTTTACAAGATACATGTACTTTACAACTTTTTATGTTTTATGCAGCTTATAAGGATGTCGACTGCGTCGAGCTATTCTATTGGGTCCTCCAACAGGAGTCGACAAAACAGTTGGCTACGACATACACCCAAGACTTGAGTCAAGTTCCTCTTCGGATGGTCGCATCGCTTGACGCTGCATAGA